>JBAMNC010001159.1:0-1244484 GCA_037902135.1 Cetoscarus ocellatus
AATGTCCGCGTCGAGTGCCCGTTCTCTGTAAACGAGACAGAGTAAAATGAATTATTCAACAGCGAAGACAGACACAGATTTGGTTGTAAGACAAAACACAAGAGTGCAGGCTGCAAACCTCCCCTTTAGCTCATAAATAATGGAAGAAGATGAAGATTTATAGTGCGAAAATGTCTAAATTAGTTCAAATGAGGGTAATCCTACGTTAAACTTGTTTTTACTAGAGTGCTCACATAGTTTTTCATTAATTTTAAAACCAGTAATCCTTGATATTCATGTTCAATCATGGCAGATGAAAAACCAATGTAAGGTAGCAAGAACTGCACCTGCAAGCTGCTGTTCTGTCTCTGCATCTTATTCAGATTTTGCGTTGCTCTTACTTGTGATATCACCAAAGCTCCTGCCAACACTGATATTCATAATTCACATAAGAGAGAAAAGGTATTAAAAATTGCCCTTCCAATCTTACCACACCTCAGGAAAGATTGTGTATAAACCTGTGAAAACCTTGAACTCCTGAATAAAAGTTGGAGTCTTTTTATCAGTATTTTATGCTCTTTGGGAGAAGATGACTGTAAAATGCAACTTTCCCTTGATCAAGCCAAAGTTAGTTATCTAAAGATAAATGTCCATCAGTGTGTGTGTGTGTGGACATAATTACATGAAAAAGATGATAAAGGCTGTAGAAGTCATTCTGGGAGGAAGATCTGGAGATTGACAGGAGGGCAGGATTTAAATCAATGTCCCAAATTCAAATCGTAATTTTCATTGCATCTACTTTAACATAAAGAAGACAGCAAATGTTAAGGTTTTTACACATTGGACTGATATGTAAACTTTTAGTTTCTTCCTGTTTGATTAATAAGTTGTTTCTTTTTTTTAATTTATGTCATAATAGAGAACTACAATGATTACTACAACCATTGCTCTATAGAGTGATGTAGGGATGAAATATCTTTGTAGGCCAACCCAGAAGTTAGCACCATGCTGGTTTCCTTGACTACAAGCCTAGAAAATGTTTTAATATGTCCTTGGGTAATTGCTGATAATAACCTCTGTCGTGAACAAAAGTTCAGGAAACTTACACATTTTGCTCCATGATCATCCTCATGGATGAACTTTAATGTAATTGGTGGGAGTAAACACCTATTATGGAGCAACGACATTGCGGTAGACTTAGAAGTCAGTGCTGCAAAGATTCAGAGCACTTACCACGGCTGCTTTTTAATGGATAACTGTCCTGCAGCACCAGTGGTCTCAGTATTGCATGATTGTAAGCTTGAATGCTACTGACGCAGAAGAAAAAGCTCAAATTCTAGCAAAAGACAGTCTAAAGTCTTGGCTTTCTCTGATACACAATATTGTAGCACTCAAAGTTGTGTTGACTCTTGCAAGAACTGGTTAATGTTTGAGCATCAGTTATAAGATTTAAATGAGGCGACTTGTCTTGATATTTAACATTATGGTTGATACAGCTGAGAGTGGTAGGGTGAGGTTCGACTGGTATGACCTGCAATAAACAGTTTCTTCAGATGTTTGTCTTCCTTTCCCCAGAAACAACTAAAAAAGAGCAACGAGTCACAAAAGAGCAGCAAGTTGAATATCCCAAGCAGCATTCTCCTCAGTTTTTCATCATTTATTCAGCCACTAATGGATAAGTCATGCCGACTAGCCCCATTGAGTCTTCTATTATCCAATTATCATGAGGCAATTGGGAAAATCGTCGTTTTTTCTTCACTTTGCTCAGAAATGTTAATTCGAGATTTGGTATAAATTGCAAATCTCCCAGCCTAGACTAGGGGATGATACATTTGAATGCCAGGCCTTGTTTACATCTCAAAACTAAAAACTATGTGACAAAAGGTCCACGTTTGAGTGGGTGTCATTGCTGATAAAGCAGTAAGTAAAACTGCTTCTTGGACAGTCTGTCAATCAGCACCAAGGAGAGCTCTTCAGAATGACTCACATCTTTGCAGCAGATAAAAAAAGTACCAAAGTGCAGAGCAAAATGACTAATTTCACACTCATTTCCCCCTGCGCTCTGCCGCACACTCCCCATTGGTTAATGTTTTAATGTCAGGCTTTTTGATTAACTGTTGCCTGGTGGTGACTGCCATTCGTCAGACTCCACCAGACGCTTCCATCGCAGTCGTGATCTCCATTGTTGTGGCCTCAAGGCAATCGTATCAGCAGGAGCCAGCCACAAATGCTTTTTCGTTTGAAAAGGTCTGCGTTTGGCAAAGGCTTCAAAACATATTCAATGTACATAATCCAAATCCTAACAGTGTTATTCTGCTGCTGGAAGCTCGAGAACAAATTTGAGGGATATCTGGAGAATGCAGAGGAGCCAAAAGCCTCCGTTAGAAATCAGTGTTATCCTCTTTTTAATGTGTGTGTGCTCACTTCATAGCCCCGGAGCCTGGCTGCCCTGATTCTCATGTCTCCATGGAGGGTAGCCTACTGACACACTTTCCATCTGCTCCGAATTTTAGGCTAGAATAACTTATTATTTGACAAACCTGGCAGAGTGGCGAGAAAAAAACACTTTTCATATGAGTCTACACAAGGCTGAGCAGAAAATTTGGCTTTAACCTTATCTAAAATTGGATTATAGAGCTTGAGTGTGGGTTTTGGAGACAGTTTTTGTTGGTTATTTAAAGGAAAAGGCACTTTTCTGCCCAGCAACTGTAGCTGCTAGGTTGTCCTGATTTATCCCAGATTTTGCCAGATATCAGATAACAAAAAAGGCACAACAACAAGTCAAACCTCTCCTACAATCTCTCAACATCCCAAATAATCAATGACTATATCGATGAATAAACTGCCTTTTGCACCAGAAAATGCCTTTTCCCCAGCAACAAGAGTATTTTTCAGCTAAGTTTCTGTTAAAATGTCTTAAATTATCCTCAATATTGCAGCAAAGATACTTCTCCAACAACCCATCTTTTACCATTCCCAACAAAAGTGTATGTTTTCAGTCAATAAAATACATTTCCCTAAATGCTTATTCTTACCAATGACGTTAGTTACAAATTGAAATATTTAAATATCTTTAGAAATTAGGGGAGATTTTAACCAACTTTTAAAAATTGCGCTCATAGAAGAAATCTGTTCTGTCTGCCAAGTATCTGGAGCTTTTGTGAGTTGTGTTTTTGTGTCATGTTGTCCTGAATAATAACAGTCATAACAATTACAACAGTCAAAAAAGCAAAAGCCATAACAAGCAAATATCTCCAGCATTACCCCTCTCACTAGACATTTCCAAACAAAACTGAGCTCTTAACTTAGTATATCCAGTGATTGTTATGTTAATCACTAACAACAGTCACGACTTCCTTTATTCAAATACCATTAAGATCTTTTTTGCTTAATGGAATAACATTTTTGAGTTTCTATGGTATCAATCACCTTAAATGTAACCCTCCCCTCTTTCTAAAAAAAACATCCAACATTTCAAAAAATATGTGTTTCAACCACTGTTACTAGCTATACATTCATTTATTCATATTTATTTTCACATTTTTGATAGTAAGTGAGGATTCAAAGCAGCCATTCTCATTGTTTACATGGAAGAAAATACTTCTGTTTGCCTAGCAACTGTAGTTTTAGTAAACTGAGTGTCTTTTTCCTCGATTTATCTCAAATTGTGCTGACTAGTTCAGCCAACATAAGGCGTAAGCCGACATGTTAAATTTTCCCTACACCCTCTTTCAACTTTTCCTCAATAATAATGTCAAAATTGATTATTTCCTTCTTAATACCCCAAAATAGTTGTTTTCATAAGTGATGGGAGATACAGTTTAAGATATTTACATTTTTTTAAGTCAGTGTGAGCTTAAAGCAATAATTGCCATGCTTTTGAAACAGTTATGTTTAATGCCAAGTAACTTCAGTTTTTTTAGCTGAGGTTACTCCTGAACTATCCTTAATTTTGCCAAAAGGCACAAAATATTCTGACAGTACTTTTTGACCATTTGTCTGATATGATAATTTTGATATTAATTTTTTTTTCGAGAGAAGTTCACGTTTCAAGCTATTTTTCATTACATTTTTGGCGACCAAAGTATTTATGAGAGAAGTTTATTTGTAATGTTATCCTGCCTTATCTTAACTTTTGCTGATTGATAACTGATGACAAAGGCTAAGGAGACACAAAATAACCTCACAGACAGTCCCCTTTTCTTTTTTAGCATTTTTACAACAAAAAAAGTTGAAATTTTTCAACTGTCTTGAAATATCCCTGAAAATGCCATTGTCATTTGCAATACATTTAGATATTTGCATATTTCATTAAGGTAAGTGAGGCATTTTCGCCACAATTTCCACTGCTCTTATTGAGAAAATCCTATTTTTCTGCCTGGCAGCTACTGTTTTTTTAAACTAACTTTATTTGTCATGTTGTCCTGAAATATCCTCAATTTGGCCGACAGATAACAAGAGGGGAAGATAAGAAGCATGACCTCTCTAAGCTCTTACGCTCTGCTTAAGCATTTTCCCAGTGAAACAGTAGGTTTTCAAAATATTTAAAATCAACCAAAGACCTTGGAAGGAAACTGGGGTATTAAGTGACAATTATCTTTAATTATCTAATTGGAAGAAAAAGCCTTTTTCTTCCTGGCAAACAGGGTTTTTTAAGCTGAGTATCCATGTAATGTCCTGATTTATCCTCAGTTTTGCCTGCGGGTAACAGACCACAAAAGTGATCAATAACAACCATAGCCTCTCCTATACTCCTCCCTTTTGATTCATCCATTTTCAAGCTAAACTGAGAGCTTACATCAAGAAAATACTCTAAATCTTCTGACATGTATTTTAACAACTAATACTAGTGACAAATTTAGATGTTTGCACACAATGTAAAGTAAGTGGAGGTTTTAAGTGAAATTTCTTTACTTTTAGCAGTGAGAATGCTTTTTCTGCCCGGCAACCAGAGTTCTGATGATCTGAGTTTCATTGCTATGTTGCCTTGATTTATCCTCAGTTTTCTCGACTGATATCAGACAACAAAAGCAGGCACTCTTCTATGTCCCCATTTTCTCCTTTGACATTTTCCAACCAGAATATGATTGACTCAGTCCCTTCAAAATGTTTCCAAAGTAATGATTTCATGACTGTTGCTAGTTAGAAATCAACATTTTCACATATTTTTGTAAGGTAAAGGGTGTGGCTTCAAATCCAAATTCTAAGCTCCCTGAAAAACAACATGCAAGTGGCTTAAAACACCATCACAAATGTATTTTTCAAACCATAGAAGGAGCAAACTCACCTGAAATCTCTTCTTAGACCAGATTTTCTTCATCTTTATAAAAGTAGTTCTTCCCGTCAAGCGTGCGAGATTACCTGTAGCAGAAGCTCACAAAAACATCCGTGCAAAAATCAGCCCAGGGTGTGGCTTCAACGAGAATATTTGTTGAAAAAAAATCAAAATTCAGTACGGGATTCAGCTGCCTGTTTTTGTGCGTGGGTGTGTTTACTCTCCGAGCTGAAAAAGAGGGGAAGCAAGAGAGAGAGCGGAGCGGATGCAAATAAGCCGGAGCCAGGTGTCTTTGTGTCTGAGCGCGCATCCGCTGATGTGAAGAGCGTCCCCCTCTGACGTAGACGCCGCCTTTAAAGGGTGGATGGAGGGTGGGGGGTAATTCTCAACTGGTTTGCCTGCCCCCCCTCTGCTCTGCCGCGATCGAGAGCGCTCTAGAGGAGGAGGGGGGTTGGATGTCGGAGCAGAGGGGGCGTGCTGGTGTTGATTGCAGAGATGAGAGGAGGAAGAAAGAGGAGGAACGAGGAGGAAAACAAGCAGATTTGAGAGTGTGTTGGCTTTTTCTCAGGAGAAAAGGAGCAAAAGAGGAGAGTGAAAAGGGGAAAGATTGAGGGGAGAAGGAGGGAGGGAAGGGGGACAAAGAGAGCATGAGGTGGAGGCGAGAGGTTGGAGGGGGAATTATTCACAAGGGAGAAGGCGAAGCGGAGGAGACAGTGAAAGAAAAAGAGGCAGAGATGATATGATCAAGACGGGGGAATGGCTAAGAGATATATGGAGTATTTAGGATAGACTGATATGTTTTCAAACAAGATTCAGGGTAAGACAGTATTGTTTACGTCCTAATGCTCAGTGAAAAGACTGTTTACAGTGAGAACAGTTTTATGCTTATTAACTACTAGATAAACTAAAAATGATGAAATATTGTTTATATTTCAATCTTAACACCCAATACTGGGTAATCTATTGTGCTTATTTGCCAGAATTGTTAGTAAATTCCTGCTGGAATTGTACAAAAACATATAGGTTGTCAAAATATAAATATTATTTGTTTTAAAAGTCTCCACTATTTGGATTGAACTAAAGACACACAAAAGTAAGCACGATATATCAAAAAGAGGAAGACTGCACCATCTAAAATGTTAACAAATCCTTAAACAAATCTGTATTTGTATCACCACCAAAATCTTATCACTTCTTCACTGTGCCATGGCCAACATCCCCTGAAAATTCCATCAAATTCCATCAAGAACTGTTTCAGTTATCTTGCTCACAGACAAGTAAACAAACACACCAACAGACAAATGCTGGCAAAAACACATTGTATCTGAGTGAATTAAATCTGATAAAAAATAAAACACACTTCTCGATACGGGCATTACATTTTCCTGTTTTCTTTGTCTTAGAGAACCTCCTGCCCTCAGTGAACCCACAAGCCATATATTATTTATCTATATTCTGTTTCAGTTAGCTTTAACCAGTGATAGGGTCAAGGTGAGCACTGCCTTGAGCACAGAGGGCGACTCAGACTCCTAAGGCAAACACGTTTCCACCCCCGGCGGATTACAGCGTGATGCATGGGACTCATTCCAGGGGCACAAGACAGCAGTCACAATTCAACCTCATGTTTTCAGCATGAATAAAATATTATGAAAAGGCTATGTTTATCAAACAATGAGAAGAAATGAAAATATGTACTGATGTAACTGACTTGAACCATACTTAAAAATATAATGCAATAAATGTATTTAATTGCCCTCAAAATCTGCCATGATAAAGGCATTTGTTTGGCATGGTCATGTGTCAGTGTAGATTTGACTGTTGCACTATCACCAAATTCATACTGAGAAAATGCAACCATGCACGACAATGTTTTGGTCATTCAATCTCAGTTTTTAAAATACAAAATTATAGCATACCATTCTTTTAACAGTAGGTTTTACATGGATCTCTGTTTACGATTTCAGACTCAATTTTCGTGGCTAGAACAACATCAAACCATACAATGAAGAGCTATTCTCATAATCTACAACTGTACCGTAACTGTGCAGCATTTAGTGCTCTGGCCCTATTTGTCCAAGTATATCAGCTAACATGCATACATATGGCAAAACATTTCTCATTTCTATGCAAATTAGCATCATAAAGTTTCAAAAACACCAAAATAACAGCAAGATGCATTTGAAAAGACTGTTTCAGAGAATCACTGGAATCTGGATGTGCTTAAAATGGTGTCAAAGCCAGATTTTCCAATTATGTTTTGTCTGGTGTTTTTATTGGATAAAGCTTTTTAAGGTGATTTTGTTGTGTAATAAACTTCATTGTCTTGCTGATGAAGTTTCTGCCATGTCTATATAACATGCCATATGCACAAAAAATCATGTTTTTAAAACTTAAATTAAGGAAAACCTGAAGTAACTGCATGTACAGTAACTGGTGTCGCAATTCGGTATGAGCTAAAACCCAAATGTTGCTGGTTCATCATTTTTATACTTATTTGGGGAGCTATAACATTTAACTCTAAAGGGCCATTCACATTTCGTAACTGAAGACACTCCATCACTCTGCTGCCATACAAGAAGCATTCAGTCCTATGGTCTAGTTTAACCCTTTAAAGCCTGAAAAAAAAAAAAAAAATTATAGCCAGAAAATTCTGATTTTTTGAAGCTGAAATGTTTATTTCCATAAAATTTAACTAATATATTTGTTGTATCTCATGTGATACTTTAGGTGTTTTTTGGCAACTGATAATCCACTTGAGGACATTTTTATCATTTATCTGATTGTATTCAGATGTTTTTTAGTAATTTTTTGATCATATTGATTAAATAGAGGTATCATAAAAGTGTGTATTAAATATGATAAAACAGGCTTTAAGGGATTAAACTAAAAAATCAGGTACTGTGCATTCATTTGGCATAAAAATTACTCATTTCTATGCAAATGAAACCCCCTAAAACACAATATAAAAACAGACAAAAGAAAGAGGTGTCTAAATGAAAAATATTGATACCTTAAGATAGACACATCACGCATCTACAGCTAACATAAAAATGTAATATCTCCTATTCTGCCAATAACAGACAATACAAGCAGTAAAAAACAGGATCAAGGCATCCTTAGTTTTGACCTAAAGGCCTCTGCTACAGCGAGAACACATCTATACCCTTTTGAAACCCTAAAGTTGTCATGAAAGTACAGTTTTTCTTTCCTTTTCTGTCTATAGCAGACTGTACCTGCAGGAAACAAACATGATGAGGGCATCATTAGATTTTACATTAAACCCTAACCCTAACCTAACTAACCCTAACCCTAACCCTCGAAGCAGCGGACAAAAACGTGACATAGAAATAATATTCATGTCTACAGTTCTGCCAATAACAGACTGTACAGGCAGCAAAAACTCAGATCTAGGCAAGCGCGATTGTCTGTTTTCAAGTCAAAAGTACCCTTAAAAATTATTCTAATCCACACTCACTTAAGCAGTCAAGATAAATATCCTACTTTAAGGAATGAATGGCAAAATAAGCCATCAAATTGCTTGTAATGAAGAGAAAATATCTGCCAGTGAAACAAGGTAAGCTTGACTCAGTGGGGGTCTTAAATGAAGGTTTAATATCTGCTCTAGCTAAATTTGTCTTGTCTCATTGGCAGATTATTTTACATATTACTACAAGCAACTCAGGTCTTATTTTTAGTTTTTATATCTTCAAATAAGATCTTAATCCATGCATATTAGGAAATTGTGAATTAGAATAAGTCTAGTGGGATATTTTTGTCTTGAAATTGGACAAATAATCTCACTAAGATATGAGTTTTTGCAGTGCAGCAAAAAATGCAATCTGGGCATCCCTAGAACAGACATCCACAAGAGTTTGACAAAAATAACTCAAACTCTCAGTCCCTTTAGAGCATATTTGAAATGCTTTTGTCGTCTTACACAATGATATAGAGTAATAGTGCTATCTTTCTCTCTTTATAGGCCTGTAAAATGAAACACAATAGAATATTAAAGGGAATTAGGCGAGGCTCTCTCCTCCATGATGTCTAATTTGTTGAACAAACGTGACAAGAATGTACTCCTACTCCCACATCCCCTCTTCCTCCTCCACTCTGACGCACGTTAATTGTCCTTTCAGACACATCTGTGCGCCCCTCTGCACCTCCATCAAACCAATCTGAGAATAATTACAAGCAGACGACTCTCTCCCACCGAGCGCTTAGAATCCTCGTTTTACATTTCAGCAGAGCTGCTTTCTTTTCTGCTCTCAACTCGCCTCACTGAACAATGAGCTTTTTAGCATTGTTAAGTCAGGCATGTTAATGTTTATGGCCTTGTAAACACGGGATCAATACGTGCGATTTTCTCCCGTCATGAATCGGAATTTTCTCTGGGTAAGATTTTGGTTTTGAGCATTCAATTGATCCTCTTCCTTTAAGTGGAAGTTCTTAAATCTAGACACAAAACGAAAAAAATACTCAGTTAAAGAAAACCTTGATCTACTATTTCGCATGGTTATTTTCTTTCAATACCTCCCTGTCTTCGCCCTCACCCGCCTCCCACTCCTCCTCCATCCATCACCAGTGAGAGGCACTCGGTCCAAGCAGAGTGAAGCAATCAATACCAATGCTTTATGCCTGATACGGGATACACCCCCAAGTAACAGTTCAAACGCTCTCCCTGGATCAATAAGCTCATCATAACACGAGATTCCAGGACCATCATCCAGGTCCATTTCATGCTGCTTGGAAATATCTCTCATAACGCTCTCTAAAAGGCAAGAAGGGCTCAGTGTGAACCAATCTCAGGCTGGAATATTGTTAAATATCAGCCATTACAACCACATTATTACATTTTATTTGTGTGCCTGCCATTTGTCTTCCCTGTATCTACTTTTATTTGACATTTGAAGGCATTTTTGTCCTCTGTAAGGATTACTGTAAAGATGCTCTGGAATATGGAGCAAATTTTAGCAACACACGAGGAGGATGTGACTGGGAAACATGGCCATTCATGGTTCATATCTCAGTATTATTCCTGTAAAAACCAATAGCAAATGGTACCATTGTGTCAGAATTTTAAAATTAGACACCCTGGATACTCGGTATTAGGATCTGTTTTAATACACTTGTCTTAAATTACATAAAAAAAATGTTGACAGCCCCAACATACGAAAAAGTTACATATGTTTTTGTGCACTTGAGACAGCTTTAATAAAGGAATCAAACAACACAGTATAAATATCTAAAACGAATTTGGACAAGTACAGTTTGGAGCTATGGTTTAATTATCCTAAAACAACAGGAGAATACACAGACTTCTTGGAAACCCATTGATTTTGTGACATGCTCTGCTTTCTGTGGAGTGGCCCTGATGGATGCCTTCCAGATGTACGGCTTTATCATCAGCCAGTCGGTATAATCTCTCCACTCCAGCACACAGATTCAGCTGCTGTTACATCACACTCTGATCGCACCGTATCTGCTTCGAGTCTTGACAAATCAAACCGAAGCCTCCTTATCACGTAGGTGTACTTCACATTGATAACAAGGCGGCTGTAACAAATCAGCAGGGTGCTTGTCAGACATCTCCACTGAGAGCATCCTGCTCATAACAAACACAGAAATCCTTATTAGTGATTGGAAAGTCAGAATGTCTACTGATCAATGAGTGAAGGCTGCTGATCTGTGTTTGATGAAATGTTAAAGTTATTTCTGTAAGCCTTTCTATTTTGGTCCGGGGTTCATTTGAACAACAATACAGCCTCTATTCAACATCCACAAATACAGTCAGACATCAAGAAATCCAAATCAAATACCGTCTAAAAGGCTGCCTGAAATAATCCAATGGAGGAAGTAGCTGCTGCTGGGGGCTATTTGCAGCAAGATCAAGAAAACAAATTAAGGGTCCTACAGTCTGGTTTTACTCACAGCCCATCACTGCAAGGATTATTTGATTGAATTCTCTCATTGGCTCACCTCTGCAAATACTGCAGCCAAAGTTCTGCATTGACTTCTTCAAAGTAGACTGGATTGGATCATACTAAAAGTCATGTGTGACCACAAAATCATCCAAATGTAGAGATGTCAAGGTTGATCAGAACTGGTTGTTACTTTCTGATTTTTATAGATAACTTGGTAAACTCTGAGTCAGCTTATCTACCGCTACTGCTGTGGGTCAGTCATCCTCCTCCATTAAAAACAGCCATGGTGAGGTGGTCCTAAAACTTTGTGGTAAGTCCTATTGGTTTAAAATATTCATCTGATGTTAAAGTCCATGTTAAAACTGGCAAATTGATAGATGGAAGCCACTTTAACAAGAAATCATAATGATATAGTATGATGTTTAGATATTAGGTCAGTAATATAACTATGAAGGCCTCTGCACACCAATTATTTTTTTATCCATAGCCAGTCAATGTAAGCTTAAATACAACGATGTAATATCACCGATCAAAAAAGGCTGCTTTTATTTTTTTTGGACCAGTCACGTATTTCTAAAGTTACCTAAATCTTTACTGACATCACTCGTCTTGTGTAAAGGTCTTTTGTCTTCCTGGCATTACCAAAAGAGAAATTTTCTGATATATTATTAGGAGCAAATGAAAAGTATTATTTGATTTGGGGCAAAAGAAATAAACTACTTTCCAGTTGAAAGGTTGAAAATCCATGCTAAATTGACAATTGACTATAGTTGAATGCAAATGAATGCCTTAACTAAACATCTTGGCTATAATTTACAGGCAACTGATTTTCCACCATTATAAACTTACGAAAATCCATCAGGTTGAATCCTCAGTCCTTGCCATCATTGCTAGTCACTTAACTTCTGCTTTGGATGTCAGACATGTAAAGTATGCAGAAAAACACCTTGAAATCACATTAAAATGATTCTTACTGTTCACGCTGTCTCATTTTGCCATTTATCTAAAAAAAGAGAAAATCATACAACAGCCACGGCTCAGACAGTCACCCTCCAGTGACAAATGTAACTGGTGGTGCGTCTATTCAGTTTGGAAATCCCAAATAACAGTGGCCGATGTTGACAGTCACACTGCAACCTGATCCAACCACCTAATCCTGACCGAAGCCCTGAGGGTTCCTGTGAATGACCGTGTACCAGCGACGATGGAACACAAACACACACTTTGCCAGACCAAACAGCGGGGAAAAACAGCGACTGGGCTGACCCTCGTGTATTGCCTCAGCTGCCTCGGGACAACAGACAACCTAATTAATGGTATTGTATGGTTAATCCACTTGAACATAACATTTAGAGAATGTGAAACCATCAAGCGGCTATAGATTATCTGTGCTACAGAATGACTATGTAAGAGCGGCACTGTCCAGACAAGGGGACTGGGTGCATGAGAAACTGTTACAGCAGACATGCCATGGGGTTTTCTGGGAAAGAGCGGTTGGATTTCTTGGTTCCAGAGTAACGTTTACATAATAACCAATGTGCAGTGGTGGATTACTGTTTCACTGTGATTTTAATTTGATACAGATGGAAAATTGCTAAGAAAGTATTTTGTCTTTTGGCAATTATCATAGGTTCCCTGATTGATCGGTAGCAAACAGTTACTGGCCATATTCATCAAGAATAAAGCAAAACAGCAACTTTAAAGACAACTTGAAAACTCAGTCAATGCATTTGCTGCAGGTCACCCTAAATTTCGACGTAGTCTGTCTGCATAGCGTGTGTTGCAGCTTTGCTCCAACCGATAGCCCATATCCTCGGCCACTTGAGGCATATTAGCAGCACTACACATCAGAGTGGAGCCCTGGTTAGTTTGAAAATTAGAGCATACACATCAATAACTGAATATCTTTGGTTATTAATGTGTATACTCAAAAATCAATAGTTTGAATTTTGTGAAAAGTGGCAGCCCTACAAGGGCATCAGTAATACAGCTTGAAACAGGACTGTGAGTGGGGCTAGAGACGTGATGTGCTCCTTGCAGCCTCTCATAAATGTCTGAGCACATCTGGGGGGGGGAACTCTGCAAAAAGCCTGTGCAACTGGATGCACATAATAGCGTCCAAAAGAAATTAGCATGACAAATTGATTTAAGCAAACGCAGAGCTCCTTCCGTGGCCTCGCTCCATAGCAAGGGGGTGAATAAATGTAATTTAACAGGGGTATCAATTCTGAATACTCACACCAAGTGTGAAGCAGGTTGTAACTCAGCAGTTTAAAGGACTCTTCTTGCCCTCTCCAGTCTCAGTCATTGAGATTCACAATGCACTCCAAATAAGCCTTAATTTGGCTTACATGAACATCAGCACTTGCCTACACCTGTCTCCTTCCCCACTTGAGGCTGCTAAGCTTGAAGTGACATTAATAAGCACCATACCACCAAGTCTTGAGCTGAAGAGTAAAAATTCATAAATTTTATACCCAAAAGCTGCTTGAAAAATGAGCTGTGCAGCAAAAAATAAAGTGCCTGTCATGTGTGCTGTTTCACTGGTGACATCTATCTGTACAGCCGGACCCTAAAGCTCCCTTTATCAGGTTACGCTGCCATCTGTAGAGGGTCTGAGAGCACTGAAGAGCAAAGTAGACTAACAAATATCAATATTTGACAATGTCACTCAACAATGATTAGTATTCATGTCAAATATGTAATCTGAGCAACCCTAGCCACTATTTCAAAGTAAAGCCCTCAGCTAAAAGCATTACCCATGAAAACAACAGAGGTTTTAGATGAGGGCAAAGCTAGCAGGAGACACAAAATGAATCCAATTAAGCTACCACACTGGATCCTCCAGAGAATTACAATGTTTTCATTTCCATTACAGCTGTTCCACTCAGTTGACTCTGCATTTTATAATTCCCTGCAACATGCTCTATTGTCCTTCTCTTGCTTTAAAATCTCCCTACCAAACCAGTGTTAGCTTTCAAAGGACATGTTTTGTTATTGACACCAGCTCCCACTCACCTCTCTGCTTCTTGCTTCTCGGCCCACTCGCTCTTTCCCTGACACCCCTCAAAGCTTTCCGAGCCTCGAGGAGCTCCTTGTGATACATCTTGTCTTTTGGAAACCCGACAGTTACTTCTTCTTTTTCCAAAAATATTTAACTTTCTCATTAAGGCACCGCTTAAATCAAGGGCCATCTCCTCTCAGTTCCATCTCTTTAAAAAGCTGTGCATGAAATATGAATTTGTCAAGAGCAGACAGTCTCAAAGATGGCCACTGGACCTCAAAACTCCATCCTCCTCAACCCATGTCTGTCCTTCTTGCCCTCTCCTCGTCTTCCCCCAGTCCAACCTGCCAACTTCTGCGCTCTATTTCCAGTCCTGCATAGTACAACCCCTTCACTTGTACTGTACTTTCCCGTCCCTTTGCATCCCCTTTCAGAGAGCCTTCTCCCCCCAGTTATAGCAGGAGATTAAACACATGCTGCACAACAACCTCTGTCGTCCTCTGCGGGTCACTCCGCTTGGGGCTACAGGGGAGTTTTGAAACTCTAGAACAAGGCAGACATGTTGTAATACCGCATTAATGATATGCTACATGCATTATGGAACAATGAGGCAGCCACAGGGACACAGTTGAAGCGAGGTGGGTCTGTTCAAAAAAAATCTTTGAGCAGGAGGTGAGTATGACACTGCAGCCTTGGAGGAACTAAATAGAAAGTTGAAGACGGTGAGAATAAATAGGTAACAAGAAAACAAGGCTGCACATTCATGCTTCAGCTGTTTGAAATTCAATGTTATTTAAATATGAATGTGATTATAGATCAATGAGGACCAAGACTGGTTCATGAATATCCAATTAGGAGCACAGTCCAGTTGTACCCTGCTTCTTTCAGACCATTTGCAATTCATGGTGTGTGTGTGTGTGTGTGTGCGTGTGTGTGGGGGGGGGTACATCTTGCTGAAAAACAGCATAGCATTTGGTTGACTGATTCTGAAACCTGTTTTTGAGAGTTTTTGTCAGCATACATACAAATATTGGTGGGCATTGCAAGGGAAGTTTCAATCTGTGCCTCACTGTCTTTCAAACTGGGGGTCCCTAGGAAGGAAGGCAGTAAGTAGGGGGTGCTTGAGTGGTAGCAGAAACTTACAGGGATGTTAAATAATAATGCTGTTGTTGACCAAAACCATTTAAAACATGACTTTCAATATGCACTGTATCTCAATAACACAGTCAATATGCATTTTTCAGTGCCAATCTCACCAATTTAACTAAATAACACCACTCAGAACAATCAGACTTACTCTTCCAGAAGTTTCCAGCTTTGTTTTTCCTGATGGATATCTTACCAGGTTCCACTGGTTTGCTCTGTGATAAGTAAAAAAAAATCTTCATGGGTTGCTTCATGGACCTAACTCATTTCATAGAGTAAATTAAATCTGAAAAACTCATTTCATTTCTCGTTTCATGTTTGTAAGCCTTGTTTTCCTGTATTTTCACCTTTCACACCTGAATATGTTAGATATAAGATATGTTATTGTTCGACTGTAAGATTTTACATGCACAAAGAAAGCTGATCAGTTTATAAATGTTGTCAACTTCCTGGGGCCAGTTTTAAATCCTAGACCAGCGCCTGGAGACGGAGGAGATATTGATTTGACAGGGTCAAAAAGGCTAATGGCAATATGCAAAATTGTTCAAATCAAAACAAGCTCAACAGTCTGTATTTTTCCCACACTTGAGATAATTGTTATATTTTGGCTTTTGCATTTGAAGTAGTGCTTTAGACCTAGGACAAATAACACAAAGAACCCAGTTTTCTCTGACCCAGAAACCTAAATAAACCAAACTACACAATTTGAGCTGTGGACTGGGGCTTTGCCTTAAGGAAAACAGCCTCATTCAGTGCTGTTTTTTGAGAATACAGCCCACTTTTAAAAATACCACTAAACTGACACAAACCATTAGTGAAAATTAGTGAATGAAAGCAGAACACAGGTCATAATAGTGCTAAGATTTTGCTCAGTAATTTTTCCTTTGCCTTGCCCATTTACCTACTATCTCAAGTCTTCTCTGCACAATCATCCCCTTCAACCAATTCTTTACAATTCTCTGCATACTTCAATCTTCTTTTTTCCCAGGTACTGTCTGAGGTTTAAAATGGGCTGCAGTGACGCAAAACCACCATCCGTTCCCCTACACTGACTCTCCTCTTCCCCTCATACAAATCCACAAAGCCCCACCAGGATACCAGAAAACTTATTCTCTCACTCCTGACCTCTTGCTCACATCCGTCCTCTCCTAACCTTCAACACTTCCTGTACATCATCAAATTTTCAACAGACTGATGCCTAATGACGTCCATTGCAAACCAGAAAATAAACACGAGCACAGCCTGTAAAATACACAGATCTGAAACGATTTGACAGCAGGATTGCTGTGTTTTAATGCTGTTTTGACATAGACCAATCTGTCTTTCAGTTAATTTAATTTTCTAGAAATGTCCAGATTGTGTAGTCACGAAAATATGTTTGTGATCCGGCATAATTGGGTTGACCAGTATATTGCCAGTCAGTAAGTCACAGGCTTTTAAGCGCCGTGACTCAAATCAAACCAAAATTAATGATTTTAAAAGTATATATAGTTTGATTAGTCTAATGCTGCTGCTCACTCGTCATCCACTGTCACCTCAGACTTATCACTTTGTAAATTTTTCTTCAGCTTCTTGCACTGTTAGGCTCACTGAATATGCTTAACACAATATAAGTATTTAATCATTTTTGCTAATTAAGTTAGAGCAACTAAAAAAATTGACCAAATCAGTTGTATTTAATGTAGAACACTTGTATTTGTCTTTACAAGATTTTTGGACTGCCCTGTTGTACAAAGGAAGTAAAAGCATGTTAATCACAGAATAAGGAAGACTGTGCTCTAATCTAAGGTTACACTGCCACATATGTGATTTCCCAGTACATTTCAAAACCAAGTGAGCTAACCGATCTTTAAAACATCTTCTATATCATAACAATAAATATGACTGTATCTGCGCCTACCAATTTCAGTTATAGACGATGACATGCAAGCAAAAATGCGACTGGAGCATCCCGAGCAGCCATATCTCAATCAGTATAATTACAATAAAGCTAACGTTACTTTAGTTCAAAGCCTGATGTGAAGCGTTACCCATGAACATATAAATTATGATTATACTGGCCAATTTACTCATTAAATACCAGCGTTAATATCAACAACATATTCAAGTCTGCATTGTTACAAACACGATAACTGTACCTTGAAATAAACTGCAGTTTTAAAAGTATCATTTCATCATCATTTATTAAGATTGGTTCATGTGATTTTACTCAACGATAACTGGTTTAGTGGCAACAAAACTATGATAAGATAAGATAAGATATTCCTTTATTAGTCCCACAGGGGGAAATTCCAAGGTATACAGCAGCTGCAGGATAAAAGAAATATAAGAAAGAAGCATTATACTGAAAATAAGATAATTACAAATCAAATACAGTAATGTAAAAATAGAAATAATTTTTTTTTAAAAGTATAAAAAAGTATATACTATATAGTAAGTGGCATTATTTACAGTCCTTATGCGCATGTTTGTTGTTTAACAGATGATTGGGGGATTCCTGTCAGCCAAGTCTGCATCGGCATTACAACAAACCAGATCACTGTACTTTACAGAAAAGCCTCTTGAGAGAAGAATGTTCATGAAGGAAATATGACGGTCATAAATCAATTTTACTGATAAATGAGTAGTATTGGCAGCAAAAAAATGTGATCAGGACGTCCCTAGCAACATTAAAATCAAGCCATTATCACAAATAAGATTACTGTACTTTAAAGCAAAGACTGTTGTTCAATGAATAATTCATGAATTCGCAAAATATGTTCGTATTGACTGATTTCTGCCATAAGTAATGATAGCAAAAAACTCTATCAGGGCATCCCTGGCAGCATATTCCATATCTGTACTCAAGCAAACAAGATAAAATGACTTAAAAGCAAAGCCCCCCAACAAAATGGATACATAAAATGCAGCTCTTTGGCCAGTTTCACTAAAAGACTGTTCAGCATTGGATGCAAATAATGTGAGTGGGGCATCTCTAACTGCAACATCTACATCTGTATAACAAATAAGACCGTGCATCTTAAAGCAAATCCTGCTGCAAGAGGCATAACAAGTTAATATTTAAAATAGGACTGTACTGGCTAATCTAATAAATAGATGATCAGAATTCAAATTAGCTTGTGATCAGGGTATCCCTAGCTTTTGCATGAAGCCTTTTCTACAGGGCATATTCATCTATGGCCTTTTGAAAGCTAAAAATATGATCCATAAAAATACTTTTTGATGTCCTATTCTGTCAATAACGCTGAAACCCCACTGATTTTCCTTGCAGGCCCTTCTCAAATCTGCACCATAGACCTTTAAAGGTGGTTTTATGACTAACTGTGAGTGAAGTCTGGGCTTTTATTGCTCCTGCGTCACGAAACAACAATCATCTATTATAAAAGTAGCTTAAAATACCAGCGGTGAGCGATGCGCCGCTTACTCCGAGCCTCTGTCAAACTGCCTCACAGGCCTTTATATCCTGACAGTATGTTAATCAAAGCCGCCACCAGGTGACGTCCATAAAGCGGTCTAGACTTGTGACACAGCACTACCCTCCTTCCTGGTTGGCCTCGTCCCTCAGGGTGAAATCTTAAAGTGGCAGACCTGGATGTCAGTCTGACTCACAAGATGCTCAAAAGCAGCCAGAAGAGCCATCAAACAACTGTAAACATGTGCACAAATACACACCAACATGCAACCACAATCACAGCCCAAGCCACCCCAGCTTCACCCTCCTCCTTTCCTGTGCCTCTTTCATCACGCTGACCGTGATTGAGTGTGACAGCGCCACGTCTTGACCGTGGCGATGCTATAATTATCCGTGATGTCTGCCGGTGCAATCGGAGAAGGGGGCCGGCGGCATCCACACATCACTAGAGCACGAGCCTTGTGGCCAGCACGACACATACCATGCCATAAATAACCACGGGGAGAGAGAGAGAGAGAGAGAGGGCAGCCAGAAAACAGAGAAGAACCAGGACGGAGTGGTTAAAACAAACATGTTACCTTGCTTCAGTCATCATCTAACCGAAGTATTTTTAGGATCTAGCATAATTTAGGTAAGCAACAGAAGAGGAAAGGGTGTGTTTAGGCCTCGAAGAAAGTCACAGTACAGTTTCTATCAATGGAAGCCCCAGACAAGCCGTCCTGAGTGGAAAAACTACACCTTAAATTATACCCGACGCAATATATATTTCCTAACTCTAATAATGAATTAAACAAAGATTTAGGTTGTCACTTTAAGGTTTTAAAGGGGCTTATCTTGGGATGTTTTTGCATTTAGGTCGAGCCCTTGCAGGGTCAAGCAGAGACTTCCAGCAGTCAAATCCAAGTAAAGTCTGCTCTTCATTTGCGTGACTAACTATGACCCAAGTCCATGTGATAGTCTGCAGCTCAAGGCACAGAGATAAGAAAAGACAGAAACAGAAGGCGATGGCAAGGGCAAACGATAATATGACTTTACTCTGGTAACAACACAATCAGAGCTGACTTAAATGGAGAATCACGGAAGTTAGCCGCTTGATTCATAGATACACAGTCTTGGGAGTCACAGATGCACCAATATGATCATGGTATTTAATACAAATAAATAGATCAGGCATCTGTGACAATGGGCCAATCCATGTGGACAGTCCTCGAGACCAATCTATACAGCTCAGTGGTTACAGCAAACATGTGCGTCAGTTGCGTCACTTTCCTCACTTGTCAAAGGCTTAGTAGCTTAATTTTTTTATTTATTTAACCTTTATTTAACCAGATAAAGGACCCATTGAGATCAAGATCTCTTTCACAAGGGTGACCTGGCCAAGATGTCAGCAGCACACGTCATGAAAAAAAAAAAAAAAAAAAGAAATTAAAAAAAAACGTAATGCATGTTAGGCTGACAATTTTAATGACTATAAGCATTTTATGCAGAACTCAAGTTTCAAAGGATGGATGTTTAACCGTGAGTTTAGATTAAAACAAAGTTGGCAGACAGTAGTGAAGAGAACAGTGAATTCCAGCACTGGTACAACTATCACAGAATCAATGACTATGGAGATTTTAAAGGCAACAGAACTCCCGTCAACAACAGTGAATTGAAGAACAGCTACTGTCAGTTTGCTAAAAGTATCAAACTTTATGTAGCATCTGAGCCAACCAGGACTTCATGACAAAGTAAAAGCTACACACAAGAGTAATGTACAGTTAGTGATGAGTTACTTGACCAAACGCCATTTAGTTGGGGATGGAGGGGTCTTAGGTCGCTAAAATGCCAAACATAGTTGGTCCAGACCAAATGAACTCTCGATCGCATTTTGGAAAAGTTTGGTTGATTCATTAAGGTTTAGTTCAAGAGCACTTCAATAAATGTTTACTAAGTGATTTTGCAGACAAGTATAATAAGCACCAGTGCAGATTATTTCTCTGAGTCTTTATAACTTTCCCTACTTGATGGATTTAAAGGCTTTAAGCTGCACCGTAGACACCTGAAACTTTGACCTTACTAAACAGACAACCAATGATCCCACGACAATGATTTACTTTTAACAGTCATCAAGGAAATGCTTTATCACTGCCATTTCTCTTTTGTCCTTCAGGCCATCAGCCTGTACAACTCCTCGATCGGGGGGAGGAGGAGTAACAGGAAGACAGACGATGGGAAGGAGCAATAGCCAGCCTGTAGCCATATTTTTATTTTTTTATTTATTTATTTATATTTTTGTTTATATCTATCTTTTTCATATATCTTTTGATCTGTCATACTAAAGTGCTACTGGAATCCTAATTTCCCTGAGGGAGTTTTCCAAAGGGATTAATGAAGTTCTATCTAATCTAATCTTAGCAAAACTAGACTTTAGCGTGATAGCAGGCAATAGTAATGAAAGCAGTGTTGTTGTTGGAGTGGACCTGTTTTAGTGTGGGCAAACGCCCAAAGTCCTGGTGTTACATCTTTCCATAAAAATTTAAGGAAAACAAAATGACTGCAATGTCTGTTCAGGTTGTTGCACTTTCAAACTGAAATGAGCAGGGAAAAACTCAAAAAGCTGGATAAAAGAAAGAAAGTTGGCAGATTTAGATTATGGGTCAGTGGAGGTTAAAAAGAAGTGATTAAATTGATGTTTGGAGATCAAATCCAGGAGAGTGAGTGTGAGGGCTGATGAGTGAAATGCCAGCTGGAGCGTGGCTGCAGCTCAGAGTGTCAGAGCTGGTGACATGTAAGCTCAACCCTCCACTTTCTCCACAGAGTGAGGAAACAGGGCCGATATCAGATCTACCCGGCAATGATCTCACAGGAGATTGTTTCCTATACTTTACACGTGAGGCTCTGTCAACCAGAGGGATGACGCAAGCTAGTCAGAAGTATTTATAACTGGTTGTGATGCTCAGTATCCTAGAGGACAAAGTTTAACGCTGTGGTTTAATCAGCTCAGGAAGTCCTTGAATTGTTTTCTGTCTGCCCTCAACAAAATAGAAAATTACAACTCAGCATAATTCAAGGCTTGAGAATATGTGACTACACTTTTGGGGGGCGAATTATCCACAAGCCAGAAAGCTAACTCCTCATCTCAGACAAAACCTGTGCGCGGATAAAGGCCATCACGGACAAGATGACAAGATCCATATGCTAGGACATTAGGGCTGGGAATTGTTAAGAACCTCACGATTCGATTTGATTTTGATTATTTGGGTGGCGATTCGATTCACTATCAATTCAGTAAGAAGTAGAAATACACAAATAATTAGAGTACCTGTTGACAATTTTTGATTTTTTTTATTTTGATGCCAATGTGAACATATGTGGTATGTCACCTCATATTTTTGAGCAACCATCTGAAAATAAAAATTTGCACAGTAATAACTTATTTGTGTATATGGAGTACAAAAGTAAAAACATGACAGTTAACACTATAATAATAAATGTCCACCTGGTCTTTTTTGTCAATAAATGTGTCAGGAATTGTCCTTTGAATACATTTTTTCACCCCTTTTTCACGAAATTAAAGTTAACAATTCTTGCAAGTATTTGTCATTATTATGTTATAAATGCTTAAAACAGTGTGTAATTACAAGAAAAGAATGAAAACTGATTTGAATTTTTAACAGGATTCTCTTCAAAAATAATTGTAAATGAACGTGTAGAAATTTTCTGAGATGAACGAAAATAAAGTTCATCTATTTTACATAAACTCAAACATTTTTGTTTGCCTACAGCATTTAGTGTCCATGTTACAGCCTGTTGTATTAGACATGTCCAGGCATTTTTTTACTGATGATGGTCCCTGAAGTAATTCCTGTCAAGCTGAAGACAGAGATCTCGACATTTCTTCCTCCAATATTTCTAAAATTACTATTTATGGAGTCCATAAAAAACAAACTATGATCAAAAAGACAATAAATGACAAAAAAAGATGATAAAACACGGGGAAATATGTCGGAAATATGGCAAAACACAAAGAAAATACGGCAAAAATCGAAAAGAAAAAACTCCAGAATGAAACTAATGCTACTGTGTGTAACATTTTACATTATTTACACAGAAAATACTGATAAACCACCGTTAAATGACTCACATGTTCGGCTCTCAATCCTATCACTTTGTACGCATGTCTTCTTCTGCGACCGGCGACAGCTAGATAAACACTGAAAAAGTGCACAGCGCCCCCCCACTGGCCAGGAGGTGAATCGGTTCAGAGGATTTGCTGAATCGATATTGAATTGGGAGGGGAAATACTGCAATGCATCGACGAATCAATATTTCTGCCCATCCCTATAGGACATGCTGCTCATGTTTGTATTACAGCCAGACAGCTGGGGGGATTCAAATATCTTTGGTTATTATGCTTGAAAACTGATCAAGTTTGATTTTTAGCAAAAGTGACATCCCTAAAAAAAAGAAAAATGAACTTGCAACAGCTCCATAAAGAAAGAGAATAAAAGAAGGGACAACTACTGAAACCATAAAAAAAAAAAAAAAAATTACTTTTGATTAGTACACCAAGCTTTCCACAACCAAAACAATACTTCCCCGTTTTGTTCAGTACAGTTTGGTACTGTTTGGAGCGGTAAGTCCTGATCTTGTTTGCGTTTCCACTGCCAGCTGCATGTTCACCTGAGGGTGGGGATGTGAGCCGAGAGGAGAGGGTTGCGCCACTACGTAATGCCTGATGTAACAGTGTGCTGCGATCTCCAGTAGAGTGTGACTGTCAACAATCATTTTGGTATGCTCGGCACCAAAACATGGGATGGCACGGCTCGGTTATTTATAGTAAAAATATCGATTCATCAATGCATTGCAATATTTTCCCCCCAATTCAATATCAATTCAGCAAATCCTTTGAATTGATTGCCTCCTGGCCAGTGGGGGGCACTGTGGACTTAATCAGTGTTTATACAGAACTGTCATGTTTTATACTTTTGTACTCCATATGCACAAATAAGTTATTATTGTGCAAATTTTTATTTTCAGATGTTTGCTAAAAAATGTGAGAGATTCCACATATGTTCACATTGGCATGAAAATAAAAATTCAAAAATTGTCAACAGTTCTCTAATTATTTGTGTATTTCCATTTCTTACTGAATGGACATTGAGGCATTTCAATCAATATTGAATTGAACCGCAACCTACAGAAATGAAATCAAATCGAAAGGTTCTTAACAATACCCAGCCCTAGTTATTTAGGTATTATTTCTCCTTATCCGACAGCTGAAACACCAGAAAATGTGTGTCGTACTGAGCCGAACTGAACCAGACTGCTATGTGGAAACACATCTTTAAAAAAGCACCAATTATGGACCTTCAACACATCTTGATGACAGCTGGTTTAATTCATTTACTGCGTTACAGATGTGAAATCATTGTGTATACAAAAGGGTGATTAATGCTTTGAATCCAAGCAAAGTAAGAAGAACGAGAAGACATTTTGGAAGCAGCACAGATGGTTCTGTTCTTACTGAAGTGAAGAGGATGATTTAAGTCTTGGGATGCTTTGCTGTGTGAATTTATGTTGACAGTGCAGCCACCCGCAGAGAAACAGACCCACAGAGAATCTCAATCTTGAAAATGTTGCAGAGCTCAGATGCTAAAACAGTACATAGCAGAAGTTTGTCATTTAGTTTTTAGAAATGTCAACCAAAACCCTATTACTATCTTTATTTTTATGATTATGTCAATCTGATGTGTGCATTACCTTACAATATCCATGAGCAGCTAATGGTTACTGATAACCATGACAACCTCTCATGTCCACATAAGAATCTAGACTCTTTCATGGTTTAAGTCTTGCAGCCAACACTTCCCAGGCTAATTTAAGCTGTACAAAATGCTAAATATCCTCAGTGTGAGGATGTTTGAACCAGCTGCCTGGTTCCTAACTTCCTCGGCTCAGTAAACACAGCAAACAACTCCAAAGTTCAGCTGTGCAGCTAATAGAAAGCAACGGCAGGTGCAACATGGCTGAGACTATTTACTTTCAGTGTCTAATTTTAAGCTCTGCTCAGCAGACGATGAAGGCAGGGTTACTGTCTGATGATCAAAAACACACTGTTGGATTTGCATTGTTCAGTCTGAGCGCACTCTGCCTGAACTGGGATGATGTTTCCAGGGATCCATCTTAATTAGAGGAGACAAAGTGTTGAGACTGAAAATTAGCTGAACATGTTTGGATCTTATTATTTGCCCTCCAAAAAAGCAGTTGTTATCATAATTAAGTCTCTCTTAATTTTAGCATGGGTAGTTTTAGTGATTAGGAGGCTCCAGAAAAAGACCAGTATGAGACCTTATCCAATTAACTAAACACAATCTCACCATGTCAAAAATTATACTTAAAGGTCTTAAAAATAACTCTTAAAGAACAGCATTGAAATGATCTTAAGTCATATTTTCAACATATTGCCCTAATTACACAACAACACACCTGCCCCTTTATTGGGTACATACACTTGACTAATCATTAACACAGACAGCTCATCAGCCAATCACAAAGCAGCAGCTTAATGCATTTAGGCATGTAGACACGGTCAAGACAACTTGCTGAAGTTCAAAGAATGGAGAAGAAAGGTGAGAACAGAGACTTGAACGTGGCATGGTTATTGTTGCCACACTGGCTGCTCTGAGTATTTCAGAAAATGCTCATCCAGTGGGACTGTCCTCCGCAAACATCTCTAGGTTTTAAGAGAACAGTCAAAAAAAGAGAAAAAAAACACTGAGCAGTACTTTCATGGGTGAAAATGCCTTGTTGATGCCAGAGGTCAGAGAAAAACTGCCGGAGTGGTCTGAGATAAAAAGGCAACAGAAGCTCAAATGACATTTCACCACAACTACAGGACCATCTCTGAGTGCACAAAATGTCAAACCTTGGGCTACAGCAGCAGAGGACAGCACCGGATGCCACTCCTGTCAGTTTAGAACAGAAAACTGAAGCAACAATTTGGACAGGGCGCTGGAAGTTTGGAAAATTGTAGCATGCTCTGATTAGTCTCAGTTTCTGCTGCCACATTCAGATGGTAGGATCAGAATTTGGTGTTATCAACATGAAAGCATGGATCCATGCTGCCTTGAATCAATGGATCAGGCTTGTGGTGGTGGTGTCATGGTGTAGGGGATTTTATCTTGGCACACTCTGGGCCACTTAAATTCCAGTTGAGCTTTATTTAAATGCCACAGCACACCTGAGTACTGTTGCTGACCATGTCCATCCCTTTATAAGCAGTGTATCATGGTTCTGATGGCTACTTCAACAGAACTAGAAAAGCACTCAGAGAGTGCAGACCTCTGCCAAGCAGCTTCAGTCCACTTTGGTGAAAACAGTCCTATCTGGCAATGTTAAAGAATCCTTCAAAAAATTCCTGGATCCGGATGGTGATGCGGGTCAGACCCAAAATCTAATCATTTCTTCCTTATCCCATTCCACACATTTCCTGAAAATTTCATCCAAATCTGTCAATAACTTTTCAAGTTATCTTGAACACAAACAGACAGACAAACAAACTAACCAGCACCGGCAAAAACATAACCTCCTTGGCGGAGGTAATAATACAACATGTAACAAAGCTGGAATCATCTCAAACTGATTTTTAGCATGATAATGAGTTCACTGTAATCCTATGGCCTCCACAGTCACCAGATCTACATCCAATAGAACATCTAAGGGATGTGTTGGAACGGGGGGGACATGCAGCTGACTAATCTGCAGCAGCTGTGTGATGCTATCATGTCAACATGGATCAAAATGTTTCCAGCACCTTGCGATGGAGAACTGAAGCAGTTCTGAAGACAAAAAGGGCTCAAATTGTGTACTAGCAAGGTGTACCTTATAAAGTGGCCAGTGAGTGTTTCTGAGCTTTTTTTTACCTGTCTGAATGAATAAAACACAGCTTAAACAAATAAAAATGACTTCATTCTTCCTGTTGAAGCATATGTTTAAGCACATGTTTCAGTTGTGCTGTGTGTGTTTACCTTCACCGAGGTCCATTATAGCCAACACAGCACTGCAGTTTGCCTCCCCAGCCTCACTGGTCGCTACACACGTGTACAAGCCTGCATCACTCGTTCGGCAGTCCCGTATCCACAGCCCTCCTGAGTCCTGGTTCTCAGATGGAGGCAGCGGCTCGTCATTGTGAAACCACGTCAGCGAGGGTTTAGGAAATCCTGACACGGACACCCTGAGTCTGATATCACACCCAGTCCCTACGGCTGCTTTACGGAGTTTACGAGTGAAAACCGGCGCTGCTGGTTCTTGTGTTACACCCCCATCGTCTGGGTACTTGGAGACTCTGGGCCTTTTTGAGGTAGAGTTTAAAGTGGGACTAGATCCAAGGTCGTCTGACATGTTGATTTCTTTCAGGCTTTTCAAGGACAGTCCCTTCAGGTAATTGATTTGGGTATCAAGATGAGCTGTGGTTATTGAAGGCGTCCTCTGAGGGACTCCATGGGATTCAGATGTCTCCACGCTCACAGAGGATGTTTGACCTCGGCTGCTGCACTGGGGACTGAAGTGACAGGAGTGCATCAATCAGGGTGACATTAGGGTTATCTTTAGACATGATTCAGTTTGAAAACAAGCCCTGTTTGCAATTGAATCTGCTCATTGTACGAAACTACACAGGAATTATCCTTTTTATTCTTAAAACAGTTCATATGCATTTATTTGCATTTATGACAAGCAAACCCTCTGCATGACAAAAACTCAAACTCAAGTAAGTCTATGCTGCAAAACAGGTACACAAATACAAACACAATCATGATTCTTCTAAACATGGCGGCATTGGAGGATATTTCAACTCACTACAAGACTACTCACTAGACTTTTTTTCCTGCTTATATATCTTGACTTAAGATGATTACCAGGAGTTTTGTTTGCTGGCTAAAGTTGTAATGAGATATTTTGTAAAAAAAAAAAATAGATTAAAAAAACTTCCCAGATTTGGGTTTTTGCTGTAGAAATCATAACCATAGAGACAATAATTTTCAATGTCATGTTGTGCTGGTGAAGCTGAGCCTGTGAAACAGTTGCGTAATGTTGTCTGTTACATAAGAGGAGCTTAATCAACTGTGAAAAAATGACTCAAGTGACAGAAATTTGATATCATGAGTCTGTGTGATTTTAACAAAGCTGATCTTCAGGCTGCACAATACACTGCACTTTCATGGTTTTAACAATGTCCTTATTTTTCTTCAGGGTGGATAATCTATCTATCAATCCATCTCTCTTTGTATTTATCCAACTATCTGTTGATCCATCTATCCATCATACCACCTGTCAATCTATTTATCAATCTGTTATCCCTTTATCTATCCATCAGTCTATCTTAATGGTTCCCCATCCATCTATTCATGTTTAATTCATCAGTCCATATATTAATCCCATAAATCTATCTATCTATCTATCTATCTATCTATCTATCTATCTATCTATCTATCCATCTTTCATCCATCCATCCCTCCATCTAATGGCTTTATTTTTTTATTCAAATTATTCTTTAATTAAAGCTTGAAATGCTTTATTCACGAAGCATGTGTACATTTTACTTATTCTTACACAGTTTTCATGCAGTCAGCTAAACAAACTTGTTTTTGTTTTGATTTATGAGAAATACTTTGCAGTCATCTACAGTACAGCTAGGGCTAAAACAGATTTTTAAATATCAGTTATTATATTACAGTTAATGTTATTATCATAAATCAAGAAATATCATTGCACGTCACATTTCTTCAAATAACTGTAGCCTCCAATAAAATGAAATAAAAGCTCAAAATAATAATAATCATCATCAGCCCTTGCCTGTGTTTCAACTTTTAAGACAAAGTTTGGGGAAAACGTATGGCACATGCTTACATAAGACGTTCTCACATTGCATTGTGGGAAGTGTAGGATCATGCTTCCAAGTGTAACCCATGCCAAGGGTCAAATGTCAAGTTCTCTCTTCTTTTTTTGGCATTTTGCTTCAAAAGTTCAAAACAATTAACTTTTGGCACCCTAAAACTAAAGACTAAGACTTACTTCTTGAGCACTTCTGAAGGAGAGATGTATCCACACTTTTTATAACTGAGTCTCAAGTTTTGATGACTGTAATAAACACCTTGTTTTACAGGCAGATGAGGCAGTGATTCACTCTGATCTGACAACACCAGAACCCGAGGACAAAGCCAGAAAGCACAAATCTTAGATGCAGCTTTTAGTGCTGTATAACAGCTTCATTCAGGACTATTCAATGTCATTTAAGTTAGAAACTCTGAATTAAAGGGAAAGAAGTATGCTCCTATGGTTAGAAACTTGAAACTGACACGTTTGACATGACTTCTTGATGAAAAAATGAACTTATTGCTAACTTTAGAGTAAAAATGCACTTTCTGCATCACAATAAGTGCTTTCAATGAATATAAAAGGGAAGAATATTCAAAGTAGATCCAATAATACCCGAGGTTTTGATTTTTTTCACATGCTTCTTAAATATCCAGCTATGTCGATTTTAAGAGGCTCTAAAAATAGCTTTTCCTTGATAATAAGTGACAAATCCAGCTTACCTCACTCCTGCCATCCCAGCCCTAAAGAATCCCTTTGGACATCCCAGCAAAGTCCGTGCGAAGGTAACCGGATCCATTGAGCAAAATGTGTCATCTCAAATCATTTGTGCGTCTCTGTGTCCTTTAGCGAGCTTGGACTGAAGGTGTAAGTCCACTGGAGATCATGTAGCATTAGCAGCCACGGCCATGGTCCCCTTTTCAACCCTGCTGAAGAATGGTGGGGGACAGAAAGAGGGATCGGTCTTTTAAATGTCAAACCTCTCCGGCCTTCTACTTCTGCCTCTTTAAGCTTCATGAACATTCAAAGAAACAGACTTTTTACCTCTTTAAGCTTGTTAGGGCTTAAAGCAGCTCATCTCTCTCTCTCCCATCTCACTGTTTCACCCCCAACTCCCTCAGGTTGGACACGACAGCTGCACCGCCGCGGATAGGTCACATTTCTTTGGCTGCCATGTACGACCTGCACACACACTCACTCAGGCACATGCACTCCCACACACCAGGCCCTTTAGATAATGTTATCAACTAAAATGTGTGTGAGACAGGCAGAGACAGCACGCATGTGACAGTTGGAGAAGCTATAAAAAGGACGTCTAAGAATAAAGTATGGAGCAAGTGATTCATGGCACTGTATGGCAGAGACAGAGCAAAACATAATGTGTACAAATGTGTATTTGACCAAGAAAATGTAGGAGCACACCCAGGCTGAAAAAACATATTGATACAAAAAAGCACAGCAATTTACTTAGAACAAGTGCAGCAGGTTTAAGTGGGATTAATGCAGTAACTGGAAGCAAATCTTAAAACTATTACGGATTATGTAAGAATCAAACTAACGACAGTCTAACCCCTTCTGTCCCGAGCGATATTTTCCAATTATTTTCATGAGTAGTTGATGAAGAAAATCTCCTGTAGTTTGTTAATCAATGATGAGACAGGGAGAGTAAAAAAAACACACACACCCTGTTCACACTTCCTCACAGAAAGAGATTTTCCTGCAACTTGCATGTTGGTCAATGAACACGTGGGGAGAGGAAATATAAACCAGGGGACGTAGGAAAATTTACAGATAAAGTCCTAATAAAAATGTCTCTTATTGTACTAAAAGTGCAGCTCAACCATGTAAATTCAGGAACAGCCCTGAGTTTGATTTATATGTCATAATAAATGATGTACTTCACATTGTTCATACTTCTTCTAAGTAATTCTGTCTTCAGGTCTTTTGTAACATGAGGAACTTAAACTTTTTATCATTCAATGTATTCAGTTTTACAACAAAGAAAAATAATTCATTCAAAGACCTTTTAAGACTTCCATTAAAATGTTTAAATCCTGAGAAGCAAGACTCCTTCAGAAACTCTGACAAGAATGAGGCCAAAATGTGACATACATCTCAGAGTTCTTCTCATTATTCGTTTTACGTGAGTGAAGGCTGTGAAACATTTTGAATATTTTTAAAAGAGAGTTCAGTGGTTTAGATTCATGTTTTATCTTATTTCTCTTCTTGTCGGTAACTTTCATGAAACTTTATTTCTTGTTTCTTTCACATGATTATATTACATTGAGATGCTCCTGGACATAAATGACTGTACAAAGTTATCTTCACATTTTATTCATAATTCAGGACATCTGAAAAATGTCATGTGTATCTTTACATCAAATATTTTAGAGCTGTGCTTCACTTTGGCCAAAAACATTTCTGCTGATCAACTGACATGTGTGATATAGTGTTTTGTTGCCCTCTTGTGTTAAATACTTGAGATGGCACCTTCAGCAAAATTAAGATTAGTTCCCTTTATTCCCTCGAAAATAAATGAATTAATAAAAATTTAAAAAAAAAAAAATAGCAAAGCCTATCACTAGAACAACTTTTAAAAAATCTTTAGACATACTTTTTGACTATGTTCTAGTCTGAAAATTGTTGACTGGGTTGCATGACCGAGCAGGAGTGAGGAGCAGTAGCTTTTCCATACTAATATTCATTAAAAAAAATAGGAGTAGCACTAAAGTACCATAAAAAGTGGTGTGTCTCGCTGGTCCAGTTTAGTAATACTATTTGGGTACTGGTTTTGAGTCGCTGGGTCACATGGATTTGAAGCTATTGAAAAATAAAAAATTTAATAATAGCTTTTCCATATTGATATTCATTAAAAAATTGGTGAAGCACTAAAGTACCGTAAAAAGTGGTGTGTCTCACTTGTCTAGTTTAGTAATACAATTGGGTCCTGGTTTTAAGTCCCTGGGTCACATTGCCTCGAAGCTATTGAAAAATAAATAAATAAATAAAAGCTTTTCCACATTAATATTCATTAAAAAAAAATAGGAGTAGCACTAAAGTACCATAAAAAGTGGTGTGTCTCACTCGTCCAGTTTAGTAATACAAATGGGTACTGGTTTCGAGTTACTGGGTTACATGGCCTTTATGCTAATAAAAGAAAAAGATAATTTATGTATATTAATATTCATAAAAAGTAGATTAGGCACTAAAGTACCGTAAAAAGTGGTGTGTCTTATTTGTCCTTGTTTAGTACTACAATATCATACATGTTTGGAGTCAGTGGGTCACAATGCCTCGAAGCTATTGAGAAAAAAAAAGATAATTTCTGCATATTAATATTCATAAAAAATAGATGAAGCACTAAAGTACAATAAAAAGGGGTCTGTCTTATTTGCCCAGTTTAGTAATACAATTGGATTCTGGTTTGGAGTCACACAGTCACAAGACCGAGATGCTATTGAAAAAAATATATAATTTTGACGTATAAATAAACCTAAAAACATAGAATAAGCACTTAAGTACCGTAAAAAGTGGTGTGTCTCACTTGTCCAGTTTAGTAATACAATTGGATACTAGTTTGGAGTCACTGGGTCCCATGACCTAGAAGCTATTGATAAAAACTGCAATTATTTGGATTCATATTTATGTGAGGTAATTTTATGACGGCCCCTAAATCAGTTTCCAGCGATTCAGCAAAAGGCTCTGAGAGCACAGAATAAGGTAGTTAAATGACCAACTTATTCTGTGCTTGGATCTATATTTACCAAGTGTTTGTACTTTGTGGCAGAAAGAAGTAAAAAGTATACTAAGTACAAGTTTTAAGTGTAAGGCTTAGTATTAATGTACTTAGTCTTAGACCTTTTTAAGTATGTCCAATATAGTTTAAAAAATGTAAACTTTAAGCATACTGCCTCAGTTTTAGTAAAAAAAATAAGAATACTTGTAGTACACTTGAATAAATAACAATATGTTGAAATGCTGACTCAGCATTTCAACATAATTACTTTTTGCTAAGAGGGGAGAAACAGTTGGGAGACATACGTAGATACACATGTTTAAGTACTTATTTAATATCGATGTCAACAAAATAGCATTAACCTCTGTCCCTGATGCTACACAAGCACTTCTAAGATAAATTGATTTTAGTTAGCATGGCTATAATGCCAAAAAATTAACAAATGACATGATAGTGAGATGAGTAGTTTTCAACGTTTTACCATCTAAATGCTTACAAATGCCTGGCAACTCTCCGAACAGACAAACAAGCCACTTAAAATACGTCTAAAAAGTGTTAAATCACGGACATAAACAGTTAGCACTCACTGTAGTAGCATGCTAACTCACCAACATGCTAATAACAGTTAACGTTCGAGTTAACGTGCGCGGCCTTACCTCCGTCCTTGGCTTTCCGTCCTTGTTGGAGTAGCTTGAGACTTTTCGGTAGAAACAATCCTCTTTGGGTTGGCAAGCCGTTGCACTCAACTTGAATCGCTTGATGTTTAAGTCTGGAGGGGATTTCGGAAGCCTCAAAACACATACGAGGACAAACGGTTAACTAAGTACGCTTGGAGTGACTCATCAAGACGGCTGCGGCCTACAAAGGACGCAAAGGACTCCAATGACCTCCTAGTATGCGTCCTAGACAACTTACAACGAACTTGAATTTGTCTGTTTAGGTTTGTTTTGGACTTCAACTTAACAATACAAAACAGTTCAACAGATAAATACATGGGCCTTCAAAACAAACAAAAAGACAGATAATTTGGTAAGTAAAAATAAAAAGGACAATATATTAGTGCAAATGCAAGACTCCACAAGGTTACATAGCACAAAAATAATACTTTAAAATATTTAAAGTAAATCAGCCTTTACTGCTGTGGAGTTCTATAAATACAAGAAATTTCATTTAATCATTAAATCCATCAGAAACACAGGAAAGTATGGCTTGGAGGACTTTAAATGTATGCCTACTTTTGTGGAAAATTAAATCTAGCCAGTTCAGTCATGCAAATAGGGACACCTTAATTTTAAGGCAACCCACCACATGCATGAGCTCGGGGCACAATAAGATTTGCCATAAGTGCACCTTTTAACACTATACAATGCATCAGATAAACAATCAAAGCCAACAAACACTGTATTTTAACAATGCTTTCAAAACAATATTACTACAAATTTATTGGTGTTATAAATTATTATTTTTATGATAATTTCATTTATTATCAGTATCTCTCTCTCTTTTTTTGTTATGATTTCTTTGTGAAAATAAATTAAATACAAATTAATTAAAACTGGCTGGTACAAAACAAGACTTTGTTTTTATCTGCTCCTTTCCCTGCAGACATTATGAAAAAATATTTCTCTGCAACACAGTCAACAACTCAAGGACAGTTAGATAAAGGTGGCACATGGAGGTACAGTAGACAGAAGCTTTTGTCTGATGGGAAAACAGGTGGGTGTTCAATATGCTCTTCATTAATGTACATTATGTAATGCTAAACCTGAGCATGTGTGATCTAATTCAAAATATCTGATCAGGTTTTGTACAGGACTATTTTAATTTTGTTATGAACAAGGCATCAATACAAGAGTACAAATCGCCTCGATACTGCACCAGAGAGAGAGAAAATACAACATCCCTTTCAAGGCCATCCTTCACTATCTTCCTTTTGTGTATTGGAAACAAAATACTTTGCTTGCAGACTTCAGTCAGACTCAGATAGCTGCAGAGCCAAACAAATATGTGTGAGAATAAAGACAAGAGAATCAGTTTTCTGGAGCTACAGTGCAGGGCAGCCATGGGGCCCCACAAGGCTATAATCTCGGCTTTTCTGTGGATCTGTGTTCTGACCCATGCTGGCAGGGGAGACGAGCTACCCAAGGAGACAGTGTTGTCCTGGTTCAGACAGCGGGTTCTGGAGGGTTTGGATTTAGAGGAGCCGCCTAGTGCTACAATGCAAGGTCCAGATGGGGGAACAGTGGAGACTGATGCGAGGCCGACTCCACCAAGGGTCCCGAGGTTGAGCAGGAGAGCATTTGTTGAGCAGCAAACTAGTCCAAACCAGGACAGGACTCAAATTATTGTTTTCCCCAGCTCCAGTAAGGCACCTTCTATATCCACTACCAGCTAAACATCCCAATAGAGTTAGAGCTGTGTAAATGAGCACTAAAATGTCACTGTCTCTACAGATGAAACTTTTTTGAAAAAACAAGTTTCTAACTCAAGAATACCAAAGAATATTAGCTGTAAATATTATGGCAATTCAAAGTCTTAATAACTTTTACACAACATTCTAAAGCATAAGATTAGACATGCTCTCATGCCTCAGCACCAAATATTATGAATTACCATTCCAACTTTAAAATATTGGCCAATTGTGTATGAAATATAATGGGGAAATCCAATAATTTATACCCTAGTATATGCATGCTGCTGTCAAATAAAGCTATGTCTTTGTAATTTCTGTAAAATATTAAAGAAATGTGTCGAAGCATCTGCTCTTTAAATGCATGGACATTAGTGGAAAGGGATTTAAATGAATACCCATACATCAATAAATAATTTGTGACTAAGCCAAAGATGAATTTGAGTGAAAAAATTGATTTACTGCCCTTTCATTTTTAAAATTGAAACTTACATCCTCTTTTTTGTGTTTCGTCACATAAAGACACTCTTTAGTGATTTTGCTGTCAGTAGTAAACATGAGGTAAGTCAATTTACTGTGTAAACAAAGACTCAAAAATGCATGTTTAATGACTAAAATTGTGCTTAAGTTAATTTACTTGAGGTTGGGCTAACAGCTTTACAGTACTCTGACAGATCAATACACTTACAACAACTGGGAACCAAACTGGCAGTGCTAGGAGGTTTAAGCACTAGTGGTCAGCCAAACTAATATTAAATTCAGGAGAAAATCAAAGGTATTGGGATTTGTTTTTTGGCATGTAAAGGTACAACATGGTATTGTCTGCATAAAATATGATAAAGACTCTTATTTTATCAGATATTATGATGTAATGTTTCTTGTTTGTAAAGTTTAACATCTGCATAAATATTTTGTACCAAATGTAGTGCCCATTTAAAAAAGGATAACATGAAATCATCTGCATTCAAAGAATTTCTCAACTGGAAAGCATTAAACTCAATTGCTTATTTCACTTTCTCTCAGTTTTTGGATTGTAACACTTAAAGGTGGTTTTCAGTTACTTTGTTGAGTCCCCCCAGATCAGTATTTTTTTTACTTCTCCCTGCAATGTCATAATCACCTGCTTTCTAATCTCACTTTGCAGATTCTTCTTGTGCACCCTCTGACTCCGCTCCAACAGAAACCACCACGAATCACTTCATGTATTACTTCCAGACGTCCTTGAAGAGCCACGAGACTATGCTCACATCTGCCAACTTCTGGTTCTATGCAGGACAGGAAGCTTCTGCGAACACTTCAGCTCAACTCTTTATTCTCACTTCAGGTCAGCAGCTCCTCCTGGCAGCAAATTCTCCATCCACAAGAAGCTCAGATGGTTGGACCACCTTCGATGTTGATCAAAAGCTGCTCATCTTTATGGCTGAAGGTCCTTTTGTTCTTCAAGTGCGTTGTCCAGCTTGTGAGTGCCGCGCCAACGTACCAGACAAGATGCCGTTCCTCCATCTCCATGCTAAACCTCATGGTCCTGTTCGAGCCCCCCGCCAGGCCTCTGTAAACATCCCCTGGTCTCCTTCGGCCATTGACCTCCTCCAGAGGCCCTCTCAGGAAAGATCCCAACACGGGGACTGCCACAGAGCAGAGATCCAAATCAGCTTTGAGGAGCTTGGTTGGGATAACTGGATTGTCCACCCGAAGGTGCTGATGTTCTATTACTGCCATGGAAACTGCTCGGCTTTGGATCGGGCCACCACCATGCTGGGGATGAGACAGTGCTGCGCTCCAGTGCCCGGGTCGATGAGGTCACTGAGGATCATGACAACATCTGATGGAGGGTACTCGTTCAAGTATGAGACCCTGCCTAATATTATACCCGAGGAGTGCACTTGTATCTGAATACTGAGGCATCAAAGGGTCAAATATAATAATCAAAGTAGCTAAATTACATTTCGCTGTCAGGTGACATTTTGTAATAGTTTATTTCTGTTTTTAAGACAAGGGAAAACCTTAAAAGCTCATTTAATTTCAGATCTTCACCAAAATTAATTAAAAAATGTTACTGTACATTTGTTTTTTGTTTAAATGTAATTGCACTTGAATTAGTTGAAATGAAAGTGTGAAACAACTTTTAATTTGGCTTGAAAAAGTTAAAATTTGGGTGGACTAGCCCTTTAAATGTATCCATAACTTTTGTACGTTATGGGGGGATTGAAGAAGGGATATATTTTCTTTGCAATATCTCTTATTACCTGAAGAGGGTAGTGTAACATTAATTTACCATGATGTTACCATCAGTACCTTTAAATACTGATATAATACTAATGCTGTCTTTTTCCAAGTATGAGACCCTGCATGGTATAATACCTAAAGAATTGACTTGTATCCAAATACTGCATCATTAAAGGGCCAGTTCACACAAATAACTGAGGTTGATGTCTTTAAAGTTAACTTTTTTCTCATGTGTGATTTTATTTTTCAGATTTCTTTGCCAAGTAAACTGACTAAACCCACCCCAAGTGAAGCCCCTATGCGTTTCAGCTGTTTAAAAAGCAAAGATGGCATATTTTCACAAAATTCTTTAATTTTTAAGGGACTGATTAAACGGATTTACCCCACTGCTCTTTAATTTTGCATGTGTTTTTATGCATTTTCACAAATCCTGTTTAATTTTTCATGTGTCTCAGAATTTTAATGACGGTTACTTTACAAGAATATTTAGTTTAATTGATGTTTTTAAAGCTAAGCATTTCAAGGGTTTCTTTACCATGTAGAATCATAAGACAGTTGATAGCTTATACGTTGTCATGTTTTCTGTGTTACATTGTAACCTGTAGAGGGCAGTGTATGCCCACTTTTACAAAGCAATAGTCCCTTTAAATACTCTAATCTCCTGTTGTATGTCCTGCATGCACATTAAATCACTGGTTTCAACATGGTATTCTGTTTTTGTACATCCCCCACACACTGAAAATCTATTTTAACACCAAGATTTCAGCTTTTTTTCCATTAAAAACCTTTTTTCCTCAATGGACATTCACGAAAAACTACTGATTTGTTTCTTTTGTTCTGAAACAACACTCGATAGAGGGCAAGCAAAAGAAAGACAAAATATACAGCAACTTTCCCAGAAAAGGTTCCACTGGAAAGGCTTAAACATACCATTCAAATATATTTATTTACTCTGAAGACAAAATAATCTCTACAGTTACAAAAACTACAAACTGACAATAGAAAAAAAAGCATTGAAAAAAATATTCAAAAAAAATGGAACGTCGTACCGTCATATGAAATGCTGAAAATTGAGATGATTACAAAAATACAGCATCAGAAACAGCTCTTTGGCGCTCTGCAGTTTTCATCATTTCCAGCAAAAGATCCTAAAAACCCAAGTATACGGAGAGCGATCTATCAAAAAAAGTCTCATGATGAACGGAGAATTAGTGTGTATTTACGCAGCGTACAGCTCTGCGTCAGATGCCAACTGTCATCCTCTCCTCGGCTGGATTTTCCTTTTTTTCCCCCTCCCAGGATACATGAAAAAGCACCCACGATTCGGCTTGTCGGGTGGAAAATATGCCTCAGAGGAGAAAAATGTAAATTCAAAAGGACCAGGATGGAATGTCATTGTTGACGGTAGCCCAGGAGACAGATGTTTTCAGCTGTTTTAACAGAAGAAGAAGTGACATTTTCTAAGCTTTCTGCACTAACATTATGAATCATTTGTTTTGTACATAATTAAAAGACGGAAAAAACGGATTATCCGACATCCTAGGAGCCTATTGTCCAGCAGTTATGTGAAACAGGTGGTGTTCATGATCTTCCTTCTAATGGAGACAAAAAGAATCAAGAGCTTTGGTAGAAAATGTATAAATGATTTGATTGTTGCAAAAAATTGGAAACCTCTTGGAACATTTCCGGTCAATAAAGAATTCAAGCATTTCCCAGGTAAACATTTTGGCCGATTTGAGCAAATAAACAGGCTACAAAATCTGAATATTCATGAAATGGGTGGTTTTGTTCCAGCTATTTAACAAGTATGAAATCTATGATCTATCTAGTTCATGTAAAGCCGCCCATGCTGCAAAAAATCAACTGCACGTGCTTCAGACGACATAACCCCAGGCTCCATTTATGATTTTTTTTTTTTTAACACAGAGTGTCTCTTTTGTAAGGGCAACAAAAGTCGAGCTCTCGATAATCCTTGCAAGGTCTGAAATGGAGGATTACAGCATGGCCACAAAAAACCGAGTGGGTGAACAGAAAAAAAAGGGTGTAGGCACGGTTAAGCTGAAGGCACGGTCGAGGGTTTTTTTGGACGCGGGTCGGCAAACTGGAGATGTGGCCGGCTTTCAAGTTTACAGTCATGGAGATGAACCTCAGTCAGCGTTTTCTTTTTTTCAAAGCCGACCCCTAATACTGAAAGGCACGTTTCTCTGACTCGCACACACGCACACAAACACACATACACAAACTCTCTTGGTCTCCCTCAGTGGTCTGACTGCACTCCCATATGTGCTTCCCCCATGTGTTTAAGGCCAGTAGGAATGGAGGGCGCAGACGTTTGAGGCAGGAAGCACGCTCAGGCATGTATTCCTGGGGGAGGAGAAGCAAAAACAAGAAGGGTATTCAGCATACTTGTTCATTTAAGAGAAGAAAAGACTTTTAAGGAGTCTACCCTGAGATTTATGTGTCTTAATGTCAGGCTTTGATGTACCGATGCATCTAAAGTAGATCATTAATTACAAAAGAGTTTAATGGAGCTAGAACCAAAGCTTAACCAAAACTGACCTAACAGCAGTTTATGAGGTACAATATGGAGGACTGTTGCACTAAAAAGCCTAAACTGATTAAAAAAATAACAAATCCTTCAGTTTATGTGCTTTTTGTCTTGTTTTGTTTTTTATAGTTAAGAAGTAACATAACCCCAGATATGTTCAACAGGTTTTAAACTAAATTAATATTTCATTTTATATTTGTATTTGTCCTTGTCCTGTTGTGGCAGCCATCATGACCGAACATGACGTGTTTACTGTTGCCATAAAAACACTGAGTATTAAGTTAAAGACTTAGGCTGTTTCGAAACTGCATACCACATATTTCTAAATAATGTTGTATTTATTATAACTCTTTTCAAAAGACAGAAACTACATTTAACACATAATTAATCTAGTTAGTTTGAAATATGTGAACAAGGCTGTGTGCTTTCCCTCCTCAATCCAATTTATGGAGGATTTCTGATTCTGGCTAATGCCACTAAATTAGCATCCATTAACAAACTGAAAAGAAATTCATAACTGATCAATTTTGATTGAATGATTTTTTTATAATAACGTAACATCTGTGTAACAACTCGAAAAATGTTGAATTTCAGAGAGTTGCAGGGATGTGTCCAAAAATGCAAAAGTGAATTAGCATTTTTTTGAAGCCAGAAGTCTATGGGATTTTAAAGTAGCCTTTTAGATTAATACCTGAAATATGGTTCCTAATGAACACATGAAAACCAGAATATCATTTTGAAACATAAAATGCTCCAACATTGGCCCACAATTGAATTTTGAAGCATTATTGTGTTTTTAAAAGAATGGCTGCAAACGCACAGCACACTAACTAACAAGGACTAAAAAAAATGGCTGTTGATTATTACTGATCATTTTTAATAATCAACAGTGCAAATACCATAGCCACAGCCATGTGCACCAACTTGATTAGATCTATTGTTTTGTTCATCACAGAACTTCTTATCAGCAACATTACAAGACCGAAACTCTCAAAGGCTTTCAGTCGAGAGAACCAGCACGATGCCGACTTAAATGTTGGCACTACTCTATAAGTACATGCCACTTTCAGACTATGTTATTCAGTCTTTAAAGAAAAGTTGCTTTAATCTTTTGTGGTAACATTTATGATACCAAGACAAAAACAATAATATAGACAGAATACACTAAATAAAAACTAAAATTTCAAACAATAAAAACTAAGGAATGGGTAAAACTAATACAACTTCAACTAAAATTACAAAAAAAGTCTCATTAAATAAATAAAACTAATGAAATACCTAAATCTTTGCTAAAACACACATCAAACCACAAAATCTGGATCTAAAAACCAATTAATCATTAAACCAATTATCGTAGAAACGTGTCAAATATGATGATATATCTCTATTAAACCGTTTGTTTCACACTAATGTAGAGAAAAATCAGCTCCAAGCTGTAAACCAGAGCACAGGGAAATACTCTGGTGCATTTATAAATTATTTTGTTACACAAATTCAATGAAACTTAATCTCATTTGATGTTAGTGGGTTCTTTGCAAGTTACAAAACATGACTTATGGAAAAAGTATTTTTATAGGTTGGCATTACTTTTCTTCCAGATGTTTTCAACACAAGAAGAAAACGTAGTGCACGGTTTTGGTCTGCTACTAACAGCTATTTAAAGGTTTTGAATGCTCAATTTGTTCTCTCAATAGTATAAAAACCAGATAATTCATCTTTTTAGACTATAAAGAAGCAGAAGAGATAAATGTAAACTTTTTAGAGGCATAAGTTCAGGATTTATAGCTTCTATTATTACTAAAGAAGATGTCAAATTTCAAAGTGAGGTTGTGATTCTAAAATGACTCAAGTTTGTTTCAGGGTTGGTGAAGAATGGACTGGACTACTTTCTGGTTTAATCATCTCAGTATTTTGCTTTATAAAACAACAGCTTTAATGTCATAAAACAAGACAATACCCATAAAAATGAGTGTAAAAACATAAAATATTTGACCAATAAAGGCCGTACTCTTCACCTTTCTCACTGGTCTCTCCCTTTTCCTGGGCAAAGTTTAGCCGGTTCTGCTCAGCAGCCGTCTCCGCAGACGTGTTCACCTCCGGGCTGCTGCTCCGTGAAGGACTCCCCTCATCTGCCTGGTAGGCCAGGTCAAGGTGCTGCTGCGCCAGCTTCAGGTGCCTCCTCAACCGCTCCAGCTCCCTGGACGACTGCACCTCGTCCCCGAAGCTCTCCCGCCCTGAATCGCCCATCGGTAAGTCCCGCAGCTCCCCTTTCAGCTTCTCCTTCTTCATGGTGGCATGGTATCCGGGTGGAGCTGTTGGAATGGAGCGAGAGGAGCTCGGTCTGGGGGCTCGTGAGGTGAGAGTCGCTCTCCTGCGAAAGGTGTCTCTAATGCCTCCGATTCCAAGGTGGAGGATTTCAAAGACGGTAAGGAGCAGGCAGAGGAAGGAGACGACGTACATTATCAAAAGGAAGATGGTTTTCTCTGTGGGTCGGGACACGAAGCAGTCGACGGTGTGCGGGCATGGCATGCGGGTGCAGACGTAGGAGGGGATCACCTCAAAGCCGTAGAGGATGTACTGGCCGAAGAGGAAGGCGATTTCGAAAGCAGAGCGCCACAGAAGCTGGCACACATAGACTTTCATGAGGCCATCGCGGAGGATTCGCCGGCGACCATCATGCTTTTTCTCTGTACCTGAAAACAAAGACATTGGTTAGAATCAGATTTACACCAAAGCAGAGTTTTCACAAAGCCACAGTCTTACAGAAAAAATCTATTCAAACTAGTGGTTTCGATATACAGCTCATGCTGGAGATGACAAGGTCAGGGTAATCTTATTTACATGGGAGTGCAAGTTTGATGCTTACCCTGAAAACCTGTATAGGCCGGCTTCTTACACACAGAAGCTAATAGGTGAATTGATAAAGAATGGGATTGGTATGTAGAATCGAATCAGTTGGTATCAATAGAATTTTATTAGTCCTCATCCCCATTCAACGGTTTCCAGGTTGACAAAAAATCTTCCAAAAAAATCAAAGGTAATAGCTAAAACTTTATAGTTTTCTGTGACTACAAGATATTTTGTGACTTTCTGGCCTTTATTGAGGGTAGAGAGACAGGGGATGGTCCTGGAAAGAGTTGCAGAGAGTAGAGGGAGACACCCAATGGGCCCCCGGTCATACTCAAAATTGGGGTCACCCACTCAAGAGCTTCAATACAGGGCAAGGGCACAGGTGCAACCCACCCCGCAAAACCAGCACCCCATGTGACTTAATCCAGACTAAAAATTGAAAAGATAAATATGACAAAATTCAGACTGAATCCAGGAAACGTTCTTGTCTTCAGGAAAAGACTAATTTCATATAGCTTCAGACATTAATACCGCCTTTCTAAAATAAAAACAAAGTGACTTATTTGTATGTAACTAGTGGTACTCCCTCTTGCTTGAGATCATCTTTCTTGTGTGAAGCAGCTCTTGGTTGAAAATTAGACAGCACATCTGTTTTTGTTCCACAAGTTTGATACCAGAGGAAGTAGTAAACATAAATGTAACTAATACTGAATTGATTAAACTAAAGAAGGGAAATTTTGCAAGTAATATCTTGGTCTTACTTTTTTCAGATTTATCAGCTTTCTCCGGTTCGATTTCCTCAGCTATCATGGGGTCTTCCTCTCCGTTGTCCTCTGCCTCTTCGTAGTCTCTGACCGCCCCTCGACTCACGATGGGCATCCTCTTCTTTTGTTTCCTGACCGTCCGATACTCGCTGTCCTCACTTCTTGCAATCTTGTGCATTGCAAATCCCAGGTACATAATGGTGGGGGTTGTGATCATGATAACCTGGAAAAGAAACAGGACTCAGCCCTCCTAAAACACAACGGCTTAAAATGTCAAAGAGGAACTCGTCTCACCTGAAAGATCCAGAATCTGACGTGTGAGAGCGGCGCAAAAGCATCGTAGCAGACGTTCTCACATCCAGGCTGCTGCGTGTTACACACAAATTTACTCTGTTCATCATAGTAGATTGTTTCACCGCCCACCGCTGTCAGCACGATGCGGAAGATGATGAGCACGGTCAGCCAAACCTTCCCCACAAAGGTGGAGTGGTTGGAGATCTCGTCCAGCAGACGAGTGAGGAAGCTCCAGCTCATGGTGCCGAGGAGACCAGGGAGCTAAACCAGCCCTGGAGGAGAAACAGAAAGCCGACTTTTAAAACTTAACTTGTTTTTGTTTTGATTTTTCCTTTTATAGTCCACTGACCCACCATTGTATTGCAAACACATGCTCTTTTGCACAGTTTGACTGTTTTTGTTTTTCTTGAGGTTACCGCTCCACAGACGAGAAGGAGAGACAGACTTTTTCCACTGAGCAAACAAGAATGAACCAAGAACTGCAGAAGCAAAAGGCTGAACTCTGCCATTCAGAACAGTAAAACTGATGCAGTTTGTTGTTACATTCATAAATTAGTCAGGAAACAACTTGTGGTATCTTCTTTGAAACATCTATGACCATTTCTGGAAGTTGTTTCTCCAAGTTTGGGAAGATTGTGTTAAAGGGAAAGCATGATACCTGAGGGTTTAAGGGCAAAGTCTGGCTTTATAGGTGTAGTTATAATAAGTTCATGTCAGCAGTGAATAAATTATTCACAGATAAAGCCATCATTTCTGTCATTGTAAGAAGAAGACAGACACAGAAGCATGGCTGTACATTGCTACTTTAGGAGCCAAAAAATCTGAGAACTTCAGTGACCCTTTAATAAAAACAACTGGAAATTGTCAACATTTGGCAACTCAAGTTGAACTTCAGTTCACCAAATAGTCTGTGTCCTGCCTGGAGTGAAGAAGTACCAAAACAAAGTGGCTTGCTAGAGGACAAGGTGTTGTAAATGTGTCCAACAGAGTGCACAATCACCAGATGCTGTCCACTAAATTACTGAAGTATATCCTAACTTTCCTGCCTGTTCTCTCTTTCCAGGGACAGAGCTGACTGCTTTTGTGTTGGTTTATGCATTTCCTATCAAGAAGTACCTCATTAGGGATGTGAATCCAAAGCTAATTCTTGATAAAAAGACATTTACTGCAGTATGTTTAGTGTATGGAAACACCAACAAGTGGCAGAAGCATCACTCTGTCTTTGGAAGAAGAGCTTTTAAAGTTTTGATCAATCATCTTGGTCTGACCAGCAGAATTATCTTAAACTGGAGTGTTGTATTAGCTTAGAGGATTAAAAAAAAAAATTAAGGCTCATATGATTAGTGTATGCACTTATTTTACGCCTGAATGCTGATTTGATGTTTGATGAAATCTTAGTGTGTAATAATCTATTGTTTATTTATGTGGAATCTTTATCTCGGCCAGGACTCCCTTCGAAGACAGATTTTTCACAGGATGATCTTTTTCTTAAATGTTCAGCCAAATATGCAACAGTTTTATTCAAGAAGCATTTATTACTATAATAACAAATAAAAGCCAAGTTTTACTGATAATTGTTGGGAGCATATCAACAAAAAATAGAAGTCCTAAACACCAGATATAATGATTTATTGATTTTAAATCATAAACTGCTGACAGACTCCTGAAAACTATCAAATATGGCTTCATTTGGAAAAGTGGGGCTTATGGTCAGGGAGACCCCTAGTCTAATTTGTTTCCAAATGTTGCCCAATAATTTATGTAATTCAGGCAGTGCTGCTTATTTTGGTTTAAAAATGACTTTAGATCCAACGGTTTAACCCTTTGATACCACTTGTTACTGAAATAAATGGTATTTTGTCATTCTTAATCATTTTATTTAGGAGTACTGACAGCCTTGTACACACAAATGTAGTCAGTGATTTGGTTCAGTTTAGACAGTAGGTAGGAGTTTGACTACTAATTTTGATCATTATAAAGTGCCCGCACAACGAGTGATCCAGACTTTAATTTTTTTTAAATTTTAACAGATATCGTATAATTTGTTTTTACTAAGAATCAAATCAAATATCATAAAGATGTGACAACTTATTTGGTCACAGAAAACAAAACACTAAGGTTCATATTTTGTATTTCCATCCATGTTTTTTGGTCCATATTTCCTCTTCCTACTTTTAAGCACTTTGAAACTCTATTACACTTAAAAAAAAAGCCTGGACTAAGAAATTCTCTTTTTCTTTGTTCCAGATATGTTATAGACTTAAAGATGAAGGTTTAACTCCATGTAGCCCTTTACCCCAAATCCTCTCATTGAGGAAAACAAGAGTGTACGTACATGTTTACCTTTCCACACTACGATAAAAGAATACCAGATCAAATCTTGCATGCAAGTGTTTTAGTCAGACCTCGACGGCCGGTCAGAGAAATAAACACTCACATTCTTCAGTTTAATCAGACGCAGATCTCTCAACACATGCAGGTATCCACGTGTACACCGAACAGCACAATCTGACTTGTAGCCTTAGTGACGCTTTGGTACACCTTCATCACACCTTCCTGCTATTCAGAGCCCGGGACCCTTCATCAAACTTCAAAGTGTGAGCTGGCAGGTTGCAGCTAGCTGCGAGGAGACCAGCGGCAGCAGCAGCAGCCACAGGGGCTTTGGATCGCAGGAACTACGATACTGAAGCAGTGAATGGGGATTAGGAATTTGTTTCCTGCCACCTGCCAGGAGTTATCCCTTTAAACACTTCAAAACAATGATTAAAGACCTTATGAGGCTGCAGCATTAAGACAAAGACAGAGATGGGCCTTTCCTGAGCAGCTGCTGCTTCATATTTTGGACTTTTATTGTGAAATCTGATTTACACAGTGACTGATTTGGACTGTGGAGGTAACTTTCAACTCCATGGGGTAGTTTTTTAAAGTCAGGATTAGTTGGTGTCCCTCTTTAGAACAGCCAAAGTCTTATCTTAGAGCCAGTCTGAATATTAGTCAGGGTTCAGAAAAAGTACAGCAGAATCACAGAGGCTTTGAAAGTAGTGATTTTCCTGAATCCCTGGACTCTAAGGAGCGCGTTGCAGCCCTTTAATCGACCTGACCATGTAATCTTGAAAAACAGAGTGGTCTGACAATTTGTCTGTTGGTTTGGTAATTATTCATCAAACAAATCACAGCTTGTGCAGGCGGAAGGCTTGACCTGTTTATCTTATGGCTCAGGATATTCGAGCCTGACTCTTGCCAGCTCCGGCCCGGGAGGCTTTGGCTCTCATAGCAGTCGTGTGTGTGCCACGTTTTGGCTGAATCTCTGCAGCTCTGTCTCTTTATAAGATTCACCTTAACAAAGAGCTTCAACAGAAAGTTTAGGATGAACCAATGCACAAGTGATCTGATTCACTGACCCTAAAAAACTTGACGATAAAAGCACTCTGTACAAACGAGAGAAGTTTCACAACAGAAGTGGCGGACTGAACTTTTACTTTGAAAGGAACGGACAGGAAGTGTAACTGAACTGTTTCTATCTTGCCTGTGACAGTCTTCCACTGTGAACATGCATACCTGCTTAATACAAGGTAAATATGGCCCTATATTTTATGATTTCCTGTCTATTTCGGCAAAACCGCATGGGTAAAAGCAGTCCAGTTGCCGATTCTTGAGGTTTTTGGATCAGGGGACACACATGACATGAGACTAGTATGCACGATACTGGATTTTTGCCGATATCCGATATGCTGATATTTTTTAATTTATTATCACCAATACCGATCCCGATATTTCTGGTCAAGAGCACAAGCTCTGTACTTAACAACAATGGACTTGTTTCTTTCAGTGTTACAGTATATTTTTGTGAGGAACAGATGTAAAACAAGAAAAACAGCATTTAACTCTTGCAAAAATGAAACCCTTGATTTTTAAATGTACCCATGCAGTGATGAGAAGGTGTATTAGTATTGTATATTTGTGTAATCTGCCGATATTCCAGCCGATATATGGCCGATATATCGGTTGTAAATATCTGCAAAAATTTCAGTATCTGCCGATATAGATACTTAACTTTTTAGGCTGATGTCGACCAATACCGATATCAAATCAATAATGTGCATCCCTACAAGAGACCCTAAAGTTCAACATTGTCTGAGTAACGTCAGGTCCGCGCTGTGTCCACTGGAAACGTATTTACAGCTCTATGCAGCTGAGCGCAGCTCTGATGAGCTTGAAAAATGAGATCATGGATCACAAGAGAACCAACACTTCACAAGATAGCAGTGAGATCATGAAATAACAGGAAGAGTAACATGTAACCAACAGGTCATACTGCCCACCTGACTTTAATTTTCACCATTTCTGCTCTATTTAGAAATTCTGGAAAATCTAAGCGCTTGTTTTACTGTTTTTGGTCGATCTGCTGGGTGGAAATTGAAAACTGCATTTCTGCATTTTGTGTGGGCCTGGATGTTTTAAAAAGTCATGCATGTGGAAAGATCGGGTGGAAAAACCTCAATTTTAAAAATACCCACCTACTTGTGGACAAAGCCTCAGTCACAAAAATTATTCTGGCCATCTGACCCCACTGCTTTTCTTATAACAAATAAAAGACTTTCAGACTTGCTGCTCTGGCAACTGAAAGGAAGATTTGTGTCCTGAGGAGCTGCTCTCTGAATCTTTTTATACAGAGATAAGAGGCACTGGAGAAAGCTGCTTCAGGTAGTAGATGCTTTGACTGACAACTCTTTCCTCTGCGAGTCTGGATTGATATGTTTATTTAGTGTTAATTGTGCAGCTGCCCATCTTGGTCCAAATTAAATAATTTTGGGGACACATTTGGGACGCCATTTTAATAGACAGGACAGTGGATGGAGTCCAAAGGAAAGGAGCCACAGGCAAGATTCAAACCTGGTCTATGTTAAAATAAACAGCCTCGGCAGACATAACAACCAGACTATCATTGCTCCTGAGCTGTGTTACAAACATGCACACTGCATTTTGTTCATACCTGATGAAGGAAGACAAATAAGGCTCTGCAAGATTTGTGATGACGTGAATGTTCTCACTTTGTTTCCACTCTCCTTAAAACAGAATTAAATCAAATGAAAGAAAGATTTTCCAACTTTCAGCGTCCTGGGACGAGATGCTTTTTGTGATTTAAAGGGCTGGAGTCCTCAAACTGTCACTTGCACCTTTATTTAAACTCTAAAATTCATGACAGACAACAAATACATCACCTAATTTGATATAATACGTGAAAGCAAAATGGTAATACATCTAAATTAACATTGTCTTCAACCCAACAGAGGAAAATCCCCTCATACTAACAGATACTAATGCCCCTAACTAGATTTCTAAACTAATTTGGCAGCCAAACTTAAGAGCTCAAGTCCTCGACAAACACCAGAGCTTCTTGGACACATCTTCAGTAAATTTTTCCTCTCAAAAAACAGGGTGTAACACAGAAGATTACCAGAATTTCATGACTCATTTCAACAGGACAAAGCTGCAGCCATTACAAGCATCTTGAGGCATGTCTCCTCAGATTAGAGCCTCGCACTGCCGCCCTCCTCTCCTCTGCTCACCAGGTTACTCATCCATTCCTCTCAACAAACTAAACTGGCATCTTCACGTGCTTTGGTGAGGCTGACTTGCCTGAGCCTGACCGGAAAAATGTTCTCCTCAAAACCAGAGCCGTCATGGTGAAAGTTCAGCAAAACCAAAACTATGAGAACACGCTGGAAGTTGTTGACCAGAGCCAGACGGGGAAAATTATGGGCCTGGGATTTTTCTCGTATCTAAAACTACAAAAAAAAGGAGAGGATGGAAGAGAAAGAGCGAGCGCGTTGGGCAGTTTCATCAACTTGTCCAAGCATTGCCAACGAACTTGAGCAATTTGTACGGCTGATTCTTCCATACAGTTCAATAGATGGAGGGTAGATTCAGTGTAAACTGCACAGATAAGATGGCAACACTTGAAAGAGTGAAGGTACCTGCCAATGAGTAGGGCTTTTTCTTGCTTCTTTCTACTTTTACCCACTTGTTGCTCAGATACATTCACTGGCCACTTTATTAGGAACACACAGTCAACTTGCGAGGTGGACTTGGTCGAGACGACCTGCTGAAGTTCAGAATCAGAGCATCAGAATGGGTAAATAAGGTCATTTAAGTGCTTTGAATGTGGCATGACTGTTTGGGCCAGACAGGCTGGTCTGAGTATTTCAACAGCTGATCTATTGGGACTTCCACCCACAGCCATCTCTAAGGTTTACAAAGAATGTTCTTAAAAAGCGAAAATATCAGGTGACCTGCACTCCTCTGGGTGAAAGTGCCTTGTTGATGCCAGAGGTCAGAGGAAAATGGTCATAGTGGTTTGACCAGAAGATATTTCAAAATGTTGCCAGGTCTGAACGATTGCTGCAACATTTGGATGGTTGGCACAGAATCTGGAGAGAACACCATGAAAGCGAAGGAGTTATTTGAGGATATAACCCATTAATGGTTTTTAAACAATATAAGAAGTGATGGAGCTGTGTTTATTTTAGACATCTTTCTTCTTAAGCACCGAAGGCAGCTTGTGCGTACAGCACAGCCCATGCAGGCTTGTGCACTTAAGTAGTTGAGAGGATGAAAATCAAGTTTCTACTGAGTTCATCATTTATATTCTAAACAAAAATGCATCAGCTTTGTGCCAGGCTGTGTACACACAGAAAATACAAAAGAAATAGATTTTCTCACAAATATTACTGGCATCATGATATGAAATTTTTATATTACTTTACAATTTAAACCAGTATTACTCTGGACAAAATATGTCACAGAATGACAGAGCTCCATTTTTGGTTAAAAATGCAACTAGAGGTCATTAGGTGTTTAAGTTGAACAGTATATTATGTTACCACGGCTAATGAGATGCACCCAGTCAAGAAGTCAAGTAGGTCATGCTGACACTTTGTTAGGCAGCTTTCTCATTTTCATTAGTCATGATTTAAGTCTGTCTAATGATCTCCCATTGTCAGAGAATCGAACTCTGTGCAGGCAAAGCTGGTGTCGCCTGTACAGTCATTACAGCTGCAGACGATACTGTTCAATGCACTGCTGTGGTTGTTTTTGCCCAACCTGGTGATATTTCTTAGGCTCCTGCGATGAAGACTTGATAAAATTTGAACACCATTAGAAAAGATTAATCATTCAAATAAATTAAGTATAAGTAAGAAGTTAAACCAGTAAAGAAAATGTTGTCCCACCTCCTCTCTCTCCCCACTTTTCCTTCTCCTACTCTGTGTATGTGTCAGAGCACTGCACTCAGTATAAGATACGTGAATAGGCAAATTAGATTTGAAATTAAGGTAATTTAAGATCAAGAAGTTTGTCCAAAAAAAGAAAAAGCATGCCGAGCTGTTCTGGAGTACATCTGAAAAGGAAAAGACATCAAATTGTAAGTTTATTTAAAAATTGTTCAGCCCTGGTTTCTTTGGTTTCTGAAAGGCCACTCAAAGTCTAAAACATATTGTTCATAAGTCATGATTGTTCTCAGCTAAATGGGATACTGCCCACTTGTTGGTTTTGCCTTGGGCCTCCACATAACTCAAACCACTCATGCTTACCAACATTTTTTGCAACAACTAACCAAACCCACCATAACATCTCAAACTAATCACACTTAAAATTCAAGAAAGATTGATCCAATCCAGTGGCTTCAAACTATAATTTAAAAGAATTGTTTTTAAGATACCTTTTCTTGATGCTGGGACTGGGATATTTCCGAAAAAGCAGCCTACTTTGTGACCCTGAAAGCAGCTCTCAGACAGGAACACACACAGCTGGGAGGTGACATCTGTTTTACCCCAACATGTAATTACAAACCCCACCTAGACACTCTACTGTGGGTGTTAAAGCAGAGGTGCAGAGCACATAAACATGGAAAAGGCACTTTGAAACACAAACAAACCAACAAGGAGGTTGTTTGGCAGTCTTAAATATGCTCTCCAGCGCATGTTTGAGTTCTCACAGGGGAAAATTTCACATTTACAGGGCCTAAAAAGGGCAAATAATCCCTTTAAATATCATCCTACCTACTAAGCTCTGGTCAGTGTTTGGTTACCTTCATTCAAATTCTTCTTGTGAAGAATCTTCAAATTTCAGTTCAAGCGGCGATTTGAGGACACGACCTGTTCTGAAATCTGCAGCAGGCTGACCATAAAGCATCTTTCCAAAGCTGAAAAGTATTACTGTCATGAATTTACAGCAGTTTGACCACTAATCGACGACCAATCTGCATAAATATAATAAAAAGAACTAGGTTCTGGCAAAACAAGAAGCCAAGGATGCTTGGCAATTGACTTTCGTCCTTCAAGGCCAGTTTTCTTTGCTAGTCCATCATTCTAAGCACAAATTAAGTGACACATGTGCACCTGGTAACCCATTTAAGCCACTGGATTTAACCAAACTTTGCCAAACTGAGGCAAGTATTGTGCTATTTAACAAGTGAAAGAGTCATCTTCTTGGTCCATGGAGCCACTTTTGCCAAAATATTTGATATTTTCCACAGAGCCTAAAAACTATTCAATTTTCTTTCACTTCTCTGTGGTTTTAAGTTGGTAAAGGGCAAATCAATGGGATGTTTTTGGAACAATGATGATTCCAGAAAGAAAAATGATCAGATTACAAGGGATTTAACAACAGACTCAGCTCACAATATGAACATTTTACCAATATTGAGTTGCAATATGGGTATATCACAATTTTGTCATACTTCTTCTAATTTATATATACAGAGAATAACTTTATTTAAAGGCCCATTGGGTTCTTACAATAAAAATGAAAAATATTTGGTATTTTTTCTAAAGTGTTACAGCTTAAGTTTTAAAGAGCCCCAGGCCGCAGATAGACCTACCAGTGTGACATCCTACCATTATTTTGCTTTTCAGTTTGAAGCCAACAAAACTGGGACTGAGACCATGTGGGGACGGGAGCCTTAAAGTGACAGTAGCTCCATTAGACTGTCTCAGAGTGAGAATCAAGGTGGATCAGGGGGTGTATGAAAGGCTAGACTATTTGAACAATAGTCGCTGAATGTACTCTTGTAGTCATTAAAGTTTAATTTATTAACCTGCATTAAGGCAAAATACAAACACTTAAGTTTTATGGTATTCTCCTTAAGAAAAGATGGGAAATTGGAGGCCCATGGGCCACATCCAGGCCTCCTTCTTCATGTGGCCCATGAGTTAATTTCAATTAAGACTTAATACTTCATGATACTTCGCTATAATTGTCTGTTAACTATTTTTCATGCACAACTAAATGTATTTGTAAAACAACAGACACACAAGTAATAATACTTTAATCATCAAATACTCTGTACTTAAAAAAGTAGCTGAAATTGTCTCACGTTCTGTGTTTAGCACATTAGACTTAATATAAACAACATTTGAGATTGAATATAAAAATGGTGATACAAGTTCTTGCTAAAAAAATAAAAAGTAATTGTAATTTTCAGGTTTAAAGTATCCAACATTTTGTCGTAATTTGACCCTCTGGCTCTGAGGATTACATTACCGTGGCCTTCTAACCAGAGTTACCCATCCAAGCCTTAAACAGATTACTTTTTAAAGAGTATGAGAACTTAATAATGGGACCTCAGCCTATTCCAGAGCAGAGGAAGGCCTCTATTAAGACTCTGAAAACATTTTCTACATGAAGACAATTTTCACAACTGCATGCATTATTTTCTAACAAATTTCCCATTTTAAAACTTATTCATTCTGGTGTTCACAGCAAAAATACACTGCTACAGTCACATTGCATATGTCCCTATCAGACATTCCTATGTGGGACAATCTCTCTTAAAAACCTCAGTCTGATCATCCAGTTTGTGTTCTTGGCTGGTAAATCACTGCAAACTCAGAGCAAAAAGCTGAAAAGAGTTTCAAGATTTTGATTCTCAGCTTTTTTTTAACATGATGTAAAGTTTGCGATGCAGGTGTTAAAGCTCAAAAGAAGGGAGTATCTCCTTTAAAGGCCCATGAAAGGTTCCCAAAGGTTCAGATTAAAGGAAGGTTAAAGAGCCATCTCTCCTCCCACAGCAGACAGACAAACTTTACAGCAGCCATTGTTAGCGCACTGTTAAACACACCTCACTGTTCATCACTATACAATCTGTTTATCTTGGACAAACTTAACCCCAGTATGGCTGTTTTAACATCAGAGGCATCAGGCTCCCAGGGTCTCAAGAAATAGCATCATAGTGTCTTTTAAATTGCCCCCTTGTGGATAAATAAAGTGGTTGAACTGAACTGAATTTATGCATCAGTGTTATTTACAGTTAGTTTTTCTCACTTGCCAGCTAGTCTGTTCAATTAAGACCATGCTGGGGAAAATTTCATGCCATTTTTACAATATTATTTTGCTCTATCATCCTATTAGTGCATTTCAGACTAGTCTCTCTCTTCTGGATTTAAATAACCCAGCCAAGTTCCTGCACAGTCCCTGAAATGCACAGGTACATTTGCAACATCTGTTGCTGGAGCTGGCAAGATGTGTGGGAAAACAAGTGTTCATCACCTGCTCAGCTCACTATACCAAATGTTACAAAACAGCTTGTGAAATTACATGACTGACTAAGGCAACTTTATTAAAAAAAATATGATTTTGTTACAGTGCATTGGTAAAAAGTCACCAAATTTGTTTAAAAATTTGGTTAAAGTAGGGCCAAATATTTCCATCTTACTTAGTAGGAAGCATTTCTTAAGTATGTTGCTTTAATTCAATTTTGATTATACAATTCAGAGGTACCTTAAAAATTTCCTTGATGTGTAAGCAACATATAAAAAATTGGTGTTTTTACCCGCTTTTCAATATTGCCAACTTCTAAGTGCAATTATGTTACTGCTAAAAAAAAAAAAAACCTTAGAAATTTAACTCAACTTTTCAAAGTTACTCATAAAATTGTCCCTAAAATGTCTGAACTGCACAAATTAGTGGCAATGTCCCAAAATATTTAAACTTAACTGCACTCTTACTTGCTCCAAAGTGTTTTGACCATATAGTTAGGATGAGGAAATTAATTTAAGGTACCTCACACTATTACATGTGCACAAACAAGCTCGCAGTACCTGGGCAGGTGAGTAAACTTGCAAGTAGCTTTTGAAGTATCTCCCAAAATTGCATTAACAAGTTATAAAATGCTAAGATGAGCTGAAAACTCCCATGAAGTGCCATTGCTAGTTTCATCTTCATGTCCAAATATTTATGATTTACTTGTGCAATTTAAACAGTGATTTAATATCTTTAAGGTTAAAATGACTAAGGATGATCATATATCTGTACTTTAAGCCCCATGAAAGCCTTTAAAAAAATAATTATTTCAAGTTGTGACAGCATCAAGCTGAAAGAGAAGGGGCCCTGTACCGGCTTTGCCCAGGGTCTCCAAATTTCTCAAACCGCCCCTGCTCTTGTAAACGCAAACACTTTTGCAGCAGCTCCCCAAAGTGAGCTCTCAAACAGTAGCTTTATTTGCTCATGTGGCCAGCTCAAAGTGATTTAATGGCTCCTTTTTTCCTCTGCTCCTGGACTCACTTGGGCTTGCAGGAGGAAGATTGGAGGGGGTTGCAGAGCTTTCTGGGCAGAGGATCTGGACAAAGCAGAAGGCCGAGTCAAACATTCCTGCTTAACCAGAAGCAGAAAGGCTGGATTTTTAGGGTTCAGGGAGCAGACAGAGGGCACATGAAATCCCCATGCAGTCTGAAGACATGCACCCTACAAATGTCAATCACTGCTGCTCTTCTCTCTGCACAGAAAGTACAGATTGAGCTTGGATAGGACATCCAAATGGAGTCAAAAGTTGAACCAAAGAGAGGCCGTTTCTACTAAAAACTTGAAAGACAGGGTTTTTCAAATTAAAAGAAGCTAAAAGAAGGGTCCTTCAAATTAAAAGTTTGTGAACACGCTTTGCTGACTCAGACTGAATTGTTTTGGAAATTGTGGCATTCCTTGAGGAAAACAGAGAGCTGCCAAGCGTCAGTGGGGAAACAAAAATCCGTCATTTTAAACCGTCAAATATCAGCTAAAACGGTCAAACCGCGGGGCTGTTGGAGAAAAGTTAGTCATTAAAATAACAAAGGAAAATCAGTGTAATGCTTCAGAGTGTCGTGTGGCGATATTCTGCCGTTCTGATGTGGCAGGAGGTAAAAATAGCCCCTTTTGCGCGTTAAAACTGGAGCTAAAGCTGACGTTAGCATGGTGTCATGGTTTATTTCGTTCCCCTTTGAGAATTCAACGTTCGGTCGCTGGGACTCACCGCTTTCCGGCACGCGCGGATCCAAAAGTCGTTACGTGGAGCCCCGTTTGAGTGAAATAAATCCCCGGATGGCAAAATAAAGCTCCAGGAAACTCGTTTTTAAAATAATAAATAATAAAGTTACCAAGAGTGTCTGAAACAAAGTTTTCAAACCCACCTTCTGCCGCGCTTCACTCCTCCTTGCGCTTAATTGCTCGACCAGGTTTTCCTAATTAACGCGCGCGCTCTCATCGGCGTCTGCGTCCGCGAGCCAGTCCTTCAGTGTGAACCCATTCAGCTTCGTTGACCCCATGTGTCTGCGAAACAAGAAAAAAAAAGATTTCATTTCTGAATACTCCTTCTCCTCCGCCCTCCTCCTCTTCTTCTCTGTGCACCTCCTCCACGTAACTTCAAAAAGAGGAGGCCTGAAACTTGAGCCTCGAGACGGACCGTGCTGCCCTCGCGACAATAAAGGACTGTGGAAATCCTGTTATGTTTTATAATATGATGATGCTGTCCACTGGCAGTGTTTAAGGCTTAAACAGGACTGAAATATAACATGAGGTACCATAAAGCCACTGCAACTTCTCTGCTGCAACTTGGACCTCACCCTGAAGCAAGATCAGTGATGGATCTAAAGTAATTAATAAAAAACCTTCAATTTTTGAAAGGAAATTGTCAAAATATTCAACTATACAATATATGGCGGCCCTGAAGTGCAAAAAAAAGAAAGAAAACCCCCAACAAATAAGAAGTAACAACAAATAAAACAACACAAAAAATAAGTGACCAACCAAAACAGGAACACATTTTAAAACCCAATTACCATAAAGAAAAAACATTTAAAAAATCGAAATGCAACATATAAACATCTGAAAAAAATCACAACAAACAAAAAAACTGACAAATAAAAACAAAAAAATTCAAAGAAACACAACAAACAAGAAAACACGATTACAACACAACCAAATAGTTTAGTTTTTAACATTTTTCTACAAACACAATTGCAAATTGACAGACACAACTATAAGAAAACATATCAACAAATGAAAAAAACTAATAAAAAGCTCAGTAACTATTAAATATCTATGTAAACAAAAAAATAAAAAAGAACAAATTGAAAAACATCAATAGAAAAACAGTGACTGAAAGAAAAAAAAAAATAAAACCCAAGACATGATGTAAAGAGTGCAGCAATTAAAAACAAAACTTCAGAAATGACAAATAAGAAAAAACTGCGACAAAATAAAACCCTGACAATTAAAAGTTTCAACTGCAACAACAAATCAAAAACGCAAAACAAAAATACAAACCAATAGTAAGAAGACACAAATAAAAAACACAAAATAATTGAAAAATACAATTTATCAAAAAGCACAACAAAAAATAAGACTAAGATAAAAATTAAAACTCAAGAACCAATAAAACCCTAAAAAAAGAACATAACATTAATGATAAAGCAACAACAAATAAAAAAAACAGCAGTACATATGTCATTATGTCTTTTATTTGATATTGTGTTGTTTTTCATTCATGTTGGATTATTTTATATAATTGTGTTTAATTCCCCCCCTATTTGTTAATGCGATTTTTCATTTGTTGTGTTTCCAGTTTCATTTTGTTGCACTACAGGGCCACCATTTCATTCTCCTTTAAAACACAGATTGAAGATCAAATATAATAGGAGCTGCAAACCCTTGAGGGCCAATTTTCTATGAAACCAAGGAAATAACACCAGGGCAGACTGGGGTCAGAAGTTACAGGGGTATAAACAAAATATGCTAACATAGTTATTGCTTAGCCAAGGATATGAAAGTGGGATTTTGCTCTTTTGCTCATGACGTTTTGACCTCTACATCACCATGAGTCAAGCTTAATCAAACTTTTTTCTGTTAAAAACTCCCTGATTTGTGACCATAATTGTTTAATATTTGACAATATAATTTGTGCTGCTTATGGATGCCACCAGAGGGGGCAACACCAAACTGAATAATCTATACATAATGCAGTGATTTTAATTGTAGGTGGTTCGTGTTTTATTTATTGTAATTTGGACGTATTGAAGCTTCACGAATTGGGAATGTCTAGCAGGCATTAATTTTAACCTATTACTGTTACAAGCTGTCACAGTGCCTTTGTGGTGGTCATATTCATACAGCATCTTGTGCAAACATCACTCTGACATAATACAGATTAATCAGCCAAAGACATCAAATGCCACTTTCAACTGGTCAAATCTTCTTTCTGTGGCTCATTTTAGTTATAAAATTTGTGGAATACCCCTCCAACAAAGGCTGAATCTGTTTACATTTTGATGCTAAAAAAGTACACTGAGTGCTTTACTGCTGTAATCTAATCATTCCTCTGTCAGTCCCAGGACCTGTGCTATCCCCTGAACCAGAGTTTGGCAGCTCCCGGCCTGATGGAGCGCTGCGTGACTGCAGCTTTCAGGAGACGAGGGGCCCACCATCTGAGATTTTAGTTGAGTCCGGCATTCAGCAAAACAACAGATTTCTTGCTGTCATGCACGCCGCAGCTGTAGTGCTGCTGATCGAAGTGGAGGACCTGAAAATGTTTGGAGGAGGCTGTGGGAAGTCGAGTTGGGCCAGATGTGTGCGGCGGGCCAAGTGGCTGCATCCCAGCTTTGCTCTCACACTAACCAGCCTCCCCTGCTTTCTTCTCCGTGTGTCTAAAATCAGATTCAAGTGAGGCACGCACTCACTCACCTGCACCTTCAAATCCCTGCAGACAAAAAATAATCACATGTTGGCATGTTATGTCATGTCATTCTTATGCAGCAGAAAGTTCCTTTAAGATCAGCATGCTCAAATGAAGGGGTGACACTTTGTGAAGAAACTCCTACACCCATGACCGCCCTTTTATTAACATCGAAAAACGAATGGACAACCAGAACACCACCAGGGTCGTCACAGCAACCCCCCTTCTCTAATGTTTTGTCTGGGGCTAAACAGTGACCCCCAGCATCCCGGAGCTTCTGCATCCCCCTCCATACTAGCTCTCACAGGCCATTATACCAACCCAAAACCCAGCTGAGCACTGACCCACCTACCACATGGTCATCCCAGCCCAAACACCACTGCCACCCAGGGTCCGTACATGCAAGCTCCATGACAATACAACCTACCACTTAAGAATATTAGCACCCACACTCAGTCAAATGCAGGTGTATTTGTTCAGCATCGAGTAAATCTGCAAAATAAAACAGTAGTTTGTGATTGATAAAATATGAGTTGAATCCCATATTTGTTTGGCTTTGCCTTCTTGATTTAAGTGTTTACAAAATTGGATGTTCCTGGAATGGTTTGACCCAGTATCACTTACACCAAACATTACCTCAGCTAAAAAAATAATTTTGATCAGAAAAATATGTTTGTTTTTTTGCACAAGCTCTTTACAATAACAGCTCCCAGTTTATTTGTTAAAGAAGTGCCTTTAGCTTGTAAAAGCCATACCAGGAACTGGGATGTTTTTGGGTAGTAGCAAGTTATCATAATTAAGACAAAACAATCTGGAGGGTTAAAAAAAGGCTGGAAGAGTTGCAAAAAGGCAATTTCCAACTACCTTAGGGCATGGCTTTTAATAATCTTGACAAACCAAGTCTGACAAGTCCTGGTGCCAACACTGACATAAGAAAAACAGCAGACAGCTGCCAAGAGAAAGTAGTCATACACCAAGAAAAGTCTCAGCCGAGAGCTTATCAAGAAGGCAGAAGAGCCATTTCAGGTGCCACAGACGGGGCTAGGACTCACCCATGCCAGATCTGGATGCTGCTCTACCTCCCCCTACTCACTCATCTATATGTGGACAGAGAAGAAAGAAGAACAAAGGAAGATAAACGGTTGTCTCTTGCCTTTATTTTGACCCCAAAACTGTATCATATGATACCAGCAATGTGACCCTCTTTACCTTTTTTACCCTACCACTTCACAGCCCAAACAGCACTGTAATTTTGACAAACCTGAGCTGTACAGGCAAACTCCACTTAGCAATGACAGATCCTACACCTGAGAACATGATCCTTTATGACCTACACTCAAATAAAATACAACAATCCTGGGGCCAGACATTACATAAATAGACCCCTGTTATTTCTTCCTCTATCTTTGCAAGGATTCAACTAACCATGAGCTAGAAAGTTCATGCTTATTTGCTTCTTTTTTTGCTTCTTTAAGTTGTACTTATATGTCGCTACCAACTCTGATTGCTCCACATCCCCCTGATCAACATACAGAGAAGGAAAACAAGTAAGGACCCCAGCCACAGAGTGGTGCAGTCATGAGAACCAAAACCAAAGGATAAATGAGTATTTTCACACTTTCATTTCCTTCATCTCATAGTAAGTGGACTTTTGAATGGGATTGCCTGAAATGGAGTCTGTGGCTAACACAAGGTTGAGTGATTTAAATGCTAATTTTCAACATCTGTAAACGCCCAACTTTTATGTCTTACAATGCGCATTTGTTTAAAGTGGTTAGTCATGACAGCAGAGCCTGTTGACGACTTAAACATCAGTTTTGATTGTCCTGATTCAAATCCGCTGACTAGATTAAGCTCCTGCACCCAACATCTCCCTATCCATCTCTTGCAAGCTTTTCAAATGTAACTCCTGATCTTGCTATAAATTGTTCAACATCCCACTTCTACAAGATCAACCCTAACTTCCCATTCCCACTTCTGAGCCCCTGCCTCTTTATCTGCTTTTCTCTCTCCTTCACTGGGTCCTCCGAGGGAGCTGCCGGTTTTATGAAATAAACCCAAAACTCTTTCAGGGCTCCAGTTTGTGCTAATCGTCTCCCGTGGAAGCTCTACTTTTCCACTGGCATCTCAAAACCACTGGCACCCTTGCAGTAGCTTTCGTGTACGCACTTGATGGCCATGTAAATACCAATAAATGATTAGTATTGATGAATAAGTAAGATTGAAAGGGGGAGATGAGCTGGAGAGAGGCCCAAATTTGATCCCAGCATTATGCAATTTAAGCTAAAGTGGCGTAAGGGCTGGGTGAGTCTCTTTTGGGGCTTTAAATTCCTTCCTACACCCCTGCAGGGATTAAATTAACCGCCTGAATGCAGAAAGGACGCCATGCCCATTCTTTTCTTCTTTGACTTGTACACGCTGGGATTGGTTTTAGTATCAGTCCTGATTTCTCATTTCCTTCCCCTTAAAACATAAAACTTTCTGACTTGAATTCATAACCGTCATGACTCATGAAATTTTTTAAGGCTGACTTTCCGTGCTCATTAATTTTGCCCATATTGCAGTCCAAAAAAACAAAACAGGGCTCAATATTTCCTCACGAAAGTTTACTCGGGGCAAGATGGATGAGGCGCTGAAAGAGTATTTTGATCCCCAGGGTCGGAAATTACCTATTTTTCTTTTGCTGAAAATACAAGCTAAAACAAACAGCTTACACGTGAACATAGATGATAAAAGTAAGAAACGTGTGAGGAAAATGATCCCAGATGTCATATCAGGTCTATAAAACACAAACAATGATTCACCTGCTGGATTTACTTCAATTCAAACCACTGTTTTAAAGAGGTAATTTAACTTTAGATCCCATTTTGACCTCTAGCTCATGGATAGAGAAAATGAGTGTGATATCCTTGTGTGAACACATTATTTTAGGTTAAAATTTACACCATTATGCGTGTAAATGTTACTTATACATGCAGAATTCCTAGATGCAAATTTTTATTTCCAAATTTCTTTCAACCCTTTTATGCAACATGCAATACTTTCAGCACCTTGCGTAAACCCTACTTCTTAAAAAGTTGAATAACTGACAGTCACACTATCATTAGAGAACACATTTTCATATTTCAGGACGAAGTTACACTAAATATGAAGTCTTAATGCTACTTTTAATTTCTGAAAGTGCCAGCTAGTGGATTACTTTCATATTTACATTTGTATATAGAGGGTAAATGAACCTTTAATTGCCCTTTAAAGCTTGAGTGAAATATAATCATGCCAATGTTGTTTTTTTCATACCAAATTATCCCCTAGAAGTGTCCAGAGGGAACCTTTATTTTGACAAAAGAGGGACCTTTTGCCTCAAAAGTTTGACTTGTTTGATGCACAATATTCTTTAAGGTCTTTGTGTGAAATAAAAAGGAACCCCCTTTGGATCCTAGCTTCTTCAAAGATACAATTGACTAAAATATCATCATGAACTGTTTCACAAACACATATCTGAATCAATAAGTGTAAAATTCAGGCCAAACTCTAAAATTACAAGTCTAACAAAAATATTAGTTAAAGTCAGAATATTGGGAAAGTTTGTTGTGGATTAACAAGATCAGAGTAACTTTCTTCTGCAAGTCCTAAAGTTGTTTTGATTAAGCCCTGTTATGATGCCTATCTGAAACAAGTAAAACAAGATATTTCTTTATAAAAATCATACATTTTAAAATGGAAATATTCATTGAAATTTTATTAATGCATGATGAAAATTCATACAAGTATTTCCCCCTAAAATGACCATAGAAATGAAATTTTCTTGAATTAATTTTTAAATGTTTTTCACCATTACTTTAGGAACTGTCAAATTTTGAGTCTGTTAAACATTCTCTATATTACGAATGTTCTTATGTTGCCCTGTTGTTCTTGACCTCTTTTATGACCAATGTCTTTAACAACTGGGGCGAAATGTAGACTGTTATTTCTAAACAAAATATTAAAATTTTAACTTTGTTGAGCCTTGATTTTCAGTGATCCAGGCTGTGAATTTATCTAAACATACATTTTGCGATTATACTTGTACTGAAGTCAGAGGAAAACCAACTGTCTCACACAAGATTAAGACTGTTTTTGCACCAACACTGTAATCCAAGGGGCTAAATCTAAGGAAAAATGTACATTAAAAGTTGAATTATGGGATATTGGTTTACTTTAGAATTTCAAAGAGGTGCATACTGAGAAGTGAATTGGCACTGATAAAGGTACTTTCAGCCAAAGTCTTGTTTCATAACTCTAAAAGCTAAACAAACATCTGTTTAACAAACACCAAGTACCCTTAACTCTAAGAATTAATTACTTCATAATATTTCCTCGAACTACTAAAACATTTAACCCCCAAAGAGAGGATAAATGGATGAATAAGTCAGAGGCATCACTTGCACATGACAAATGCAAAACTTTCAAACTGACCAATGGTGCAGTCATTTTTTCTCTATCCTGTAATAGAGTAGTGTTCACGAGGTGTTCATTCAGCTGATTTGAATCAGTAAGTACATCAACTGTTGACTCATGTGCTCAATAAAATCCTAAAATCCAGCATTGAGAGCTGCAGCTGTAACACATGAGTTCTTAATATGAAAGCTTTGTCAATTTTTTCTGCACATATCCTGTAAGTCCTTTGATTCTTCTGGATCCGTTCCCCATGAAAAGGCTGCATTGAAAAATGTCAACAGAAACCAAAATCCCTCTTTTTGGTTGGGGAGATTTTAGGGGTTCAGGACTTAAACTGAGGAAGAATCCAAACTGGAAAGATCCGGATCAGTGGAGAGGGTGATTTTCTGCTGCTGACTTTTGACCTTCTTTCTGCAGAACAAGCAGCCATAAAGGGAATCCATGACTTTTATTTATTATGTGATTTAGATTTATGTAAAGAGCATTAAAAGAGCGAGTAGTCACAAGTCATCGGTGCATAAAGCTGCTCCTGCTGACTGCGGCGTGGATCGTGGGCTTTGTCAGCCACGTGGGGGCAATTGAAGGCGAACCAGTTTTCTCCTACGAGCATGTGGACAGCACATGTACGCACCGGCAGGGGCTAAAGAAATATTTACACTGTGAAATTGGTTAACATACCTTCACACAGCTGAGCCAAACAGAGCTTCGATTAAAGGGGTGGGATTGGCAGTTTGGCATTTCATGGTGAGGAGTACACCCTGTAACTAAAAAGACTGAGAACGGTCCAATAATCAAACTTTCATGATTTGTTCTTCTGCAGCTTTTAAGCATTCCTCCATCATTGTTTCTTTTAATCAGAGCCAAAAGTACTGTTGTGATTAAGCTGGCCCAATAAAGAGGAAATGGCTGGTCAAGACAGGCTATTGTTATTCAGCAACAGTGTTGAACCAAACAATTAGTTTCTGCAGGCTTTAAAATCGTAAATAAATGCTCTTCTTCATGAAGTCAAGCCGTCTTTTCCAACATGTATCCACTTGTTTTAGGAGAGTTTGCTTGTAAATACCTCTTTGAGAGGGATATCCAAAACTAGTCAGCTAAATGAGTGTTGCAGTTACAAGAAAAACTCCAAGTCAACACCATCGAGACCTTAAAACTTCTTTGATTGTGTAGCTTATAGTTAATTAAACACTAATCCCACACTGTCACAGGGGACTGGAGCCTATCCAAGCTGACATTGGACAAGAGATGGGGTACACCGTAAACAGGTTGCCAGCCAATCACAGGGCCACATAGAGAGACAACCATTCAAGCTCACACTCACATCTAAAGGGAATTTAGACAATAGAGAGCTTGCAAAAAGAGACTGCTGCTCTCTAACACCATTTAACTGATAAAACTCTTTATAATTTGATCTCTTTGGTTTTCCTGCCAAAGGTTACAGACGCTAGCAGTAAAAGAGGTAAATGTTGGCTAGCTAGCATCATAGACTGTAAAAGAAGTTGGATGAAGCCATGTTACTTCATCTGTTTGATGATCGAAGGAGCCAACATTGTTGATGCTTCGTAATGGATGCTGCCATGCAAGTCATCATGTCGACTTAACTTTAGCTCAACCTACTCACAGAAGGAGAGGCCGGGATTGAAGTCCGTCTGATGTGCAGCCATGACAATCATGTCCCTTATTTCTAAAACCAGAAATACTCAATAAAATAATAACAATGGACATGTCTAAACAATCATGTGTCACTACAGTTTTCTGAACTGGTCACCAGGCGTCAGAGCTCTCACAGAACGGTCACACGATCCTCCACCAGTGGTGATTGTCTTGTCCCAAGATAAAACACTTCACCCCGTCAGTCTGCTCTTTCTGTAAAAGGGGCAAAACTCTGGAACTCTCTACCCATTAATCTATAACTGGAGACCAACCGTAATGCTTTTGACAAAGGACTCAAACAAGGGCTAAAATCAAAACAACAGCGCTCACATGAATAATTTGAACTGGTTGATTGCTTGGCCATGTTGCCTTGGCTTTACAGCTTATGTATAGATTTAATCTGGAAAAACTGCTTTGTTTTTATTATTGGGATGTTATTTTACTCTACTTTTTCTTTACTCTCTTCTCTTATTACTTTTATTATCGTCTCAAAAGCCTCCTGTGGACAAGTGCGAATTAGCACCTGTGCTAAAACACTCAAACAATGCATCTGGTTTGTCCAATGTAATTGCGATGAAATAAATAAATAAATAAATAGATAGATATAAAAAATTCACCTCTTATAAAATGAGAGCACATAGATGTAGTAAATAGTAAGACCAAAAACATTCTTTGAACCAGGTTGTAAAAATTCATTCACAACGTCTCCAGGGTACCTTCAGGCAGCCTCAAGTGGACTCTCTAGGAACTACAGCTTTTTACACTTCCACATGGGCCTCCTGCTTCATCCATGGAAGCTGCCAAGTGCGTAGACTGTAAATAAAAAATGGATGACAAGACAGCTCACCTAAAGGAAAGCCATAACATTTGCTGCTCCGCCTGCTGACTGGCTGCTGTAGATGTCTCTGCCTCCTCCCTGTTAACAGATGGGATATGAGTCAAAATCCATAACAAATAGTATTTTAAATTATGGAAAACCTTTACTTATTTCAACAAAATATACACTGATGTTGCAAAAGCAAATGTGCAACAAAGAAAGCACAGCGAGACAAAACAGAGCCAACTTTCATATTTAATTATTTACACCACAAGTTTTTCACATTTATAAAAATAAACCCTTTTTGCATTTACCAATTTTGAAAAATGCCAACAAAGAAATAAATTACATCAAAGTTGTGAAGCAACTAAATTAGATCTTAACTGCATGTTGCATGAAAGGATTCTGTGCTCGTGGCTACAGGAGCAGGGCATCGAGCCTTTGCTTGACCAAAAAATACAAAAAATTAGCTGAAAACCTTAAGAACTAATCAGTGCCTAAACATGATATTTCAAAAGCAAAATGACAGAAAAATACAACCACATGATCAAAATTAACCTGTTCCCAACTTTATAAAAATAACTTGTACTGTTCATCAACTCTGCACATTTGCACTTGTGGCATCCTTTTGTGCTCCCATGATGCATTGCAGGGACATCATAAGACCTTAATTGGGGAGGAAAGGTGTTTGGTGACCCTCAATGACAAGTGCTGTGACCTTTGACCCCTTTGGTAGCAGCCCCCCTGTCCTCGTGTTGAGCATGTGATGTCACAACTTGCTGCACCCTAAGACGGTGAGGAAGGGCTTTGTCGGCCTTAACTTAACGCTCCTGTGGATCCCAATAGGAATCCGCGCTGACGCTACGGGGACCGGAGAAAAGATCGAGATGGTGCGGTTCATCAGCAGCTGGGGAAAAAAACAAGGCACACTCCATTTGAGCTGTGGAGGAGTTCAGTGGGTTGGTATCTGGAGGGCAGAATTATGCAACGGGTGCTTTTACAGGCTTGTGTACCACATGAATGAGCGCAATCACTTCGAGCTCTTAGTTTAGAGGAAAACAGAGTGGGAGCAGACTGAGAGCTACGGAGGACCATTAGGGTCAAGCAAGAAAGAAAAAAGTGAAGGACAGATGATTTTCTTTTCACCATGTACTTTAAAAAGAAGTAAAATACATAACACGTTTAAAATAAAGAGAAAATGACCTGAAAGTCAAGGAAATGATGTTCAGAGTTGATATTTTTCTGCAAATTCCAAATCTTCTCAATATTTCTAACTTTTTAAATCCACCGATTGTTTTGCAATTTTTCACTTTTTCACTATTTTCAACAATTAGCTTGACAATTTTCTTTTTAATTTCTTGACGACCTATTGCATGGCAATCAAACTCTTCATCCTCCATTTATAATATCTTCTTGACATTTAAAAATGACATTTGGAGTATTTTTTACAACAGTTTGACTTTTCGAACATCTTCGTTTTTTTCTTGACATTAACAATTTTCTTCCTCAAATAATAACAAATGTCTTGACATTTCAATGACTTTTAAATAACAAAAAAAAAATATATTATTTCCCTTTTATCCTGAATATTTTAAATTTTGTCTCGACTTTAGCTGTTTTTTTCTAATTGTTTCAATTCTTACTTTAATTTCTACAATCATTTTATTAATATATTAATTTTGAATTATTATTATTATTTTTTGAAATTTGCAACTTTTTTCTCAGCATTTTTAATCATATTTGACATTTTTACTGATTCCATTTGATAGATAAGTTTCTCAACTATTTCAATTTTCTAACAGACATGCGAGATAGACAGGTCACATATACTATTCAGTATATAATTTACTATGTCCATGGGGGGCAAACATGTAATAAAACATATCTGAAATGATCATTCTGTCCAATGAAATTTTTTGTCTCTTTGTTCTGGACAAATTAACTTTATTTCAAAATAAACTGATTCGTTGTCACCATTTAAACTATTTTAAAACAGTTTCCCTTAATATTTTAACCACTTTTGTAATATTTCAACATTTCTTCCCCATGTTTTCCGTTCTTCCCCGTATTTTTATTTTTTTCCTGTTTGAATTTATTTCTTTTAAATCCTTGACTTTCTTTCCTCATCATGATATTCTTTCTTATACACTCAATCACTTTTATTTTGAGTCATGATGAAAAAAACGTCCTCCTGTATTTTTTTCTGTTTCATGCCCGACACTAACATACTTCCATAGAGAGCAGCCTGCACAGGGGGAAAACTCATTCAGGCTCACTTAATAACTCCCAGTACCTAATAACACACACAACACACACACATACAGTCTGTAACATTTTCAGTGCCCTCAGCCGTTGTTCTGCTTTGTTTTGCAGTCGAGTTTCACTCCGAACATGGCCTCCCACTGAGCTCTGACCCAGGCCAGCAGACCCTGGAGGAGCTCCGAGCTCTCTGAATGCACACACCACGTCTTCTCTTGTTTCACCGTCTGCAGGGGCAAACACAACATGACAGATTAAGGAAATTAAAGCAGATAACAATAAATATGTCCAAAATAGATGTAGTCTCATCCTGGGTTATGTTCTAATGGAACAACAGCTTAATTAAGATTAGTTTCTGCTAAATACTTGGACAAGAAATCAAACCGTGAGGCTGTGTTTGTAGTCACGGTGAAAAAAGGAGCAATTACAGCAATTAGCGTTCTACTGTAATGACTGTATGCACATATTGAATGAATTAACACAACGTATGACCTCATAAATACCATCTTATATACCTACACCCTCTATTTATATGTGTTTATTCACATCTAATAAAAGCAAAATCAAATACAGAACGTTGATGTAATACCAGAACTACCGCCTGGTGCTTTAATGCCTCAGTACGGTGAACAACAGCCAGACAGAAAAAGAACAATGATGGATCAAGAAGAAAGAAAGTAGTAGCTTTTGTAGGAGCATTACAGAAATGTATTTTCTTTATGGTGAGGGTGCATGTTTTGTAATGTAATATGAGGTCAGAGTGACCTGAACCTTCTGCCTTTAAAATCTAATCATATCATCCTTGAGTCAGAAGGGACAATTGAGGAAACTCCCTTAAAACTTTAATGAGATACAGCTTTTAGAAGCAAACAAAAACATGAGAGATCTGCTACTTTGACTCTGGTCCGATGATGCCTACAGTCCACACAAATGACACCCGGCTCTAAGTTCATCTCCGAGTTGAAGTGGACATTTGTGTCAAGTTTGAAGAAATCCTGAGCAAAGTTTCAATAAAATCCCTTAAAGCTTTCTTGAGATCTTGCACTCAGAAGCAGAGCCATTAGTGACCTTGACTCTTTACTCAGGACACCAGAAATCTAAAAATTTCACCCTTAAGTAAGAGTGAACATTTGGGCAAGGTCTGAGGAAAATTCCGAGATAAACATGATACCCAGTGACTTTGACTGATGACCTATGACTTCAAATGTCTTATCATTTCATCCTAGAGCCAAAGTGGACATCTGTGTTTGAAGAAAACCCCACAAAGCTTCCTTAACCCTTTGACTTCCAAACTAAGAAATACATTTGCAACAAATTATTTGTTAGTAAAATTGTTTTCCTTCTACTTCATTTAGAAACATTTCAGGTTTAATTTTTCAAATTACCCTATCAGGAAGCAGGTATGTTGGTCAACCAGCTGGTTGGCTTGCCTGTTAAGGGATATCCTGGGCAGGAATAGATTTTTTTCATTTCTGCAACAAAATGTTTGTTTTTTGGCATGAGAACATCACAGAGAACAAACTTTAGATATTTAGCGGTTGACCCAGTTTTCTGTGGAATCATAGATAATTTTTTATCATCAAATTCCTTCAACTAAATTATGATTGTTAGAAGATCTTGAGATATGTGAAAAGATGTTTTCTTACTCCGATGTACGTTCTTACTGTTAGATTTCTGAGGAGCCATGCAGCAACGATTCACTTCCAATTTTTTCTTGTTTTCAATCGATTATATTTGTGTACAGCAGCGCCAGCCAGAGGTTACATATTGGTGTTACAAACACTATTCAGAGAGATGAAGAACCAAAAACAAAAATTTTTAAATACAGTGGTAAGGCCGCAAAAACTCAACCGCGTGGTTACAATGCCAGTCAAAGGGTTAACATCCAATATTCACAACCATAAGAAGAAGAAGAAGATCTTGACCTATATCGTCCGACACCCAAAGTGTAATCAGTTTGTCGCTGAGTCAGGATGGACAGTTGGGCTAAGTTTAAAGCAAATCTTTGCATTTACAAATATAGCATTCAACAGCAGGAGAAAACACACAATGTAGAATGACTTCGACCAATGACCTTCAAAATTAGACCAATTAATCCTTGAATCAAAGTAGATGTTTGTGGAAAGTTTAAAGAAAATACCTGAAAGCGTTCTTCAGACATAGTGATTTCAAGAAAGTTATCAACATCAGGCTTCGTTGTCATATTTTTGCGATTTTCCACCAATCAGACTATTTGATACTAACCTCATCGTAAAGCTGAATATCCACCCTGCACTGGTCAGACGGCCACAGGTTCACAGAGCTCACGCAGCTGATTGGCTGCGTTTCTAAAACTGTGACGCCTCCGCTGCTCGCTTCTTTGTTTTCATTCCCAGTTGAGCCATCTGAACTTTTAGTCCACTGGTGGTCTTCTTTTAGGAGGTACAACGTCTCACGGGTTGCCAGGACTGTTAATGGTGTCCAAATATCCTCTGAAAGAAAAACAGGAGTGTTTCGTAATTTTTTCAAGATTTTATTGTTTCAACTTCACAAATTATCGACCTGTTCTTTTAAATGTACAGTCTAAGAGCTGATAAGAATTTAAGAATTACACAAAATGCAGTTTTCAAAGGTGGTTAAACTTCTGATTCATGACCTGAACAAAGTACTTTTTCTGCCATGTTATTTTTCAGGTCTTATTTGTCAAACTTTGTCTTTGGAGCAGTAAAAAGCAGAAAAAGAGGCAGATCCAAACATGCTAAAATGACAGCTTTTGACATTCCTCAGATGTGTGCGTAGCCCGCAGCTAGCTTGGACTGAAATGTGTCAACTCACTGACAGACGCTGAGGCATCCCGCACACATCGCCCTCGAAAAACATGTCATTATTCTGGGTGAATCGACAAATTTCTTCCTGTTTTTCATGGCCAACGATGTTAACAGAAGTCCTCGATGGGAGCCTCAAATCAGCAGACTGCCCACAAATCACAGCTTGGCTGCCATGTTTTCCTTTTCCTATCATTTGGTGTGATCAATTTTCTTATTATCTCCCATTTATCATATTTTCCAGGAGCCTTCTCATGCATTTTGGTGTGAACTTTTAGATTTCCTTCTTTACTGATTCAAAAAAAAAATCAAGCACTCAAGAAATCTAAAGTGAACTAAAATGTAGCAAAAATAATCAGTAATTATCCAAACAAACAGACATACAAAGTAAAAACCCTGCACCTGAAAGAAGTTATGTGTGAAAATACTTCTCATTCAGGAAGCAAACAAACAATACAAAAAGCGCTGTCTAAAATAATAAACCATGAAAAAATATCAAATTAAAATACAGATAAAAAACAAACAAAAAAATTGTCCAACATAACAAGTAAATCTTCTTCTAACATATAAGTAAATATAAAACTATACCCTCTCCAGGAAAAAAAAAATAATTATAAAATATGTTCCAATAACAAATGTGTTTATAACAAAAAAAGATTTCAGAATATTGAAATGATAAAAAAATGAAAACACACTAACTAGAAAAATGCAACAATCTAAAACCATTTAATCATATATATGTGTTGCTTGAAAAGGAATGTCCACGAAAGACAATTTTTTTAACATTTACATTCAGGAATTAAAAATTAAACTATAAAATATAGAAAACTGAAATTTAGCAATAAATAAATCAGTATTTAACCAGACAAAAACAAAACAAAAGAAAAAACAAAAAAGTTGATTCTAAAAGTAAGGTTCTGCAAAAATCAGAACTTTTAATGACAAAAAGAGTAAAAACAAAAATATTTTAAGCCAATCAAAATAGCCTACATTTGAAAAACTAACTAGCCATAAGAAAAACCTGGAGCAAATAAAATATGAAACAAAAACCAGTCAACTAGAGGGAAAAATGACAAAATGGCCTTTGAGCAAATTAAAAACAAAAACTCAAATTATTAAATTAAAAAACAAAAAAAAAACCAACATTTTTTCATACTTTTTTGTCTTGTTTTGTCCTTGAAAAATGGCAAAAACATGTTTTGCCCCACCATCATATATTATTAAATTACATTTAGGAATACTTCTTTCATTTTTGGGAGGATTTGCATTTACAGAAATCCTTCTTCATGACATGTTGAATCATGAACCCGCATATATCCTGTCAGAACGGCACATGTATGAAATTCAGCTCAGTGAGATGGAAGAGCACAGGTGGAGGCACACATTTGACCCAAAAAAACAAAAGTCATTGAACATTTAAATATGATGCATGGCAGTTTTTTTTTAACAGACTGTGGGGATGTTTCACCTTGCAGGACGAAGGCCAGCATGTAGAAAAACTGCAGCTGGCCGTCCTCCACATCTTCCTGGATGTCCTCACAAACCAGCGACCTATCAAAATAAAAGAGCCAATCATATTAACTGTACATATCATCACATGAAGCTCCTGAAGAGCTGAGGTGTTATTTTTCCTAAAGATAACACGGCAGAGTCTGCGGTGGTTTCCTGTCGACAGGTGCTGCAGGACCCTCACATGGAAGCACTTGAAGATCACGGGGTGAATTTCACAGTGACTGAGAGGCAGAGGGGATAATTGACATAATAACAGCTGACAGGAATTGGTTGGGAAAACATGGGGAAGTAGACTGTGGTTAGCTGCTTTGAAACACAGGGTTTGATTTGTTTTTACTTTTTAATATTTAGCTGTGGAGTCTGACGCCTAAGGAAAGTGGCAAACTGCAAATTTAAAGTAATGTGTGTAAAAGAACTTGGGTTTCCTTTTTCTTCATTTTACTAATTTGAATGGAAGAAAAACCAGTATGTGTTTATCTTTTATACGGATGCTTTCAAGTTTGTCCAAACTGCTAGAAAGGCTTATAAACCATGTCAGTTTAAATGCAATGAAAAAAACCTTAAAAAAAAATCCTCATTCCTTCAGCGCTGAAACATAAATACAGCTTATACCTTTTTTTACTTTGAGGGAGAAACAATAAATACAGTGGTAGAAAACTACAGGAGGTGACACAAAACGACATGCATGCTTTGGAAAATGCAGGGCAACACATGCTCCAAATTAACATGCGGTTTACCAGCTAATTTAGCGGTCCACTTCGACGAAATAAAAAAATAAAGGAACCTGATTGTAATCAACTAAACATGTGTCAGAGAGGCTCTTTAACTTGCACCTCCTAACCACATGTAAATGTGAACAACACTATAAGAACCACATCTGTCGGAGAGTAAACAAATAAAAACAAAGATGGCAGTGTGCAACGTACCAGAGGTGGTGCTGAGGATTGAGCCTCGTGGTGGAGATGGACTGGAGCTTGCTATCTGAGTCGTGGGCCATTTCACGAACAATTCCTGAAAATAAGACATGACATTAAAAAGTGAAGGAACACTTCTGTATTTCATTGGATTTAGTCACTCAAAAGTCACTGATTGTGTGACTTAAGCCTTTTCAAACATACAATCCAGAAATTTAATGAGGAAATTTATGGCCTGAAAGTTCCTCCACTTGCACGATTTGAAGGTTTTGAACGATTTGAACGTTTTCATGCCATTTGCCTCTGAGGCTATGGGGTGGTGTCAAACTGGAGTATGTCAGGGGGCTGGCATGAAAAATTCAGGTTAAGTCTGAGAAACCCTGCCCCTGCAGCTCACCCTGGTAAACTATCATTTCAGAAGTTTTGTGCATGTATGAAGAGGATTTAGCTCAGAATCAGAATCAGAATCAGAAAGCCCTTTGAGCTTCTTTTTTTTTCAGTGCAATAGATAGTTATGTAAACAACAAACACAAAGTAAAGTACAAAATAGTTCGAAGACGTATGGGTACAAAATATATACAAGATAAAATCCTACAGGACAGTGCAACTGAAAAGAACTCCATATACAAATGTAAGATAGAGAGGATAAATATTAACAATAAAAATAAAAAAATAAATATAATTAATTAAATAATTCCACTTTAAGGCACAACTTGGGGCGCCCAGTCAAAACACAAACAAAAGACAAAGCTGTGATAACACTCTCGAGTATCACAATATCATGGGACTTGTTGTCCTTTTCCAAATAGTGATGCAGGAATGAACCCAGAAATGCTAAAGTGAGTTAGCATCTAACTCTTCCTGCTTCCCAAGACTGAAAGTTCATGGATTATATTATCAGCAATGATCCAAGAACACTGAAAAATCCCAAAGGCTTTTGTCCAAGGAACAGGCACCATGCTCACTTCCATGTTGGTCTACAAAAATACATCATCCTGGCATCCTATATACATCAATCATATTCAAGGAAAGCTTATGGCTGTAAACCTTCAATGAGGTGTTGAAACTCCAAGTGGCTGGAATTTGGCTGGACCTCGGCATGTAATTGGCTGGGAGGGGAAATGTGAAAACACTGCATCTGTAATGTAATGTAGACAACAACCTCCCCAACTCTGTCAAATTACATGTGGAATCCAGCAGTGATCAACACAATATTACATTTCTAAATAATTTGCAAATCTTTTAGTACTAAACTATTGTTTCTATTTATTATATTTATCTTCTGACCCCTCTCTGATGAGCCTAACCATCAAGTTAGTGCGCTTTAATACATGCAGCAGATAATTCACATCTGCAGCAGTTTGTATGACATAGAAAACACTTTCAGGTATTCAGGACTCAAATGTATTGAATACTGTATGAACTCTTCACACACATATCATGTAGTCAACAGGAAAGTGGACACAAGTGACCCATTTAGAAAAACAATCATGATGAGACCCTCCTGTGTTCCTTTGGTTCTTTCTCATAAGAAGAGTATTGATAAGTCAGGTTATGTTTTTCATCTTTTTAACCCATTTTCTCCCTCTTTTCTCCACTCTCTGTCTCCTGTGAGTCCCTTTAAATCCCTTTAAAATCCATCTATTCAAACTTGACTGTGAAGCCACACTGCAGATCTCCTCTTGGCCCGGTGTTGTTGTCACACTCAATGATACGCTACAATCGCTGAATGTGAGCGTGACCCTGCTCATTGTGTTCCTCGCATTTTCTCACCCAGCCAGTCCATGGAGCCGAAACTTTACACCTGAAACCAGAGACCTTTTGGCTTTCTTATACGTGTTACAAAAGCAGGAGAAGGAGTCTCAGATTGAGTTTATCTTTTGTGTTCATGAATGTTTGGGCGTGACTTTTTAGGCTACTGTAACTTCTCTCTGTGCTTTAGAAGTTAAAGGAGGTGAACTGTTTTCTCTGACCTTTAATTTGGCACAGTAATAAATGCTTACCCTGCAGAACAATGGAAATTTAGACATGATACTATGAAAAAGTCTTAATCTTTACCTGTTTCTACGAACCCCAATTCAAACGTGATGTTAAACATAAAATAAAACAGAATACACCGATTTTCAAATCCTTTTCAACCAACATTCAATTGAATACACTACAAAGACAAGACAATTAATGATCAAACTGATCAACATTATTGTTTTTTCCCAAATATTCACTCATTTTGAATATATTTGCAGTGTATTCAATAGAATATAGGTTGAAAAGGATCTGCAAATCATTGTATTTGTTTTTATTTAAGTTTTATGCAACATCCCAACATATGCTTGTACCGTCTTCATCAAAAGCGTCCCCTGATGGTAGTGTGTCAGGTCCTTTTCAGCTGATCTTCCAAAGAGATCTCCGTCAAAACATGTAAAGGTATGAACTAAAAACCTTTTTTGTCTGTTATAAAATAAATTACAGGAACATCATTAACATAGACACAATGAACCTTCTTGGACTAACATCCCAACATCACTAGAATTGGGGTTTGTATGTTGCACGTGAGACATGGTACTCTCCCTGACAGTCTGAAAGCCTTGATTTATTGACATATTTGCTAATTGAAAATTAAAGAGTGCTATAGATATATCAAACCAACATGCATCTAGTCCACAGTGGCCAAAAGTCTCTGGATTCATCCTTAAAAAAGCATCACACCATGAGATTTCTGCTCTCAGTACCTTCACAAGTACACAATGTTTATATTTTCCCATCATTCTTTGATGCAGAGACAGCTTATTCTTGTTATGGTAAACTCCATTTTTCCAGGAGCTAAATTGACACAGAATCATCTGCTGTAATATTCTGTCAGCAGAAAAGGGGAAAGCTTAAATATAACAATCCCTGTCTATCTTCCAATCTGGCTCCTAGCATGCAGGCTAAGATAAAAACCACAATTGGAATGACGAAGGATTTAAAGAGGGGGAGAAGGGATGTGGTTATAACTGGGGCTCAGAAAATTTACTGAGTCAGACACAACTTCACTGAAACATGAGTGATAACAAGAGGCTCCAGCCAAAAGAGACAAAACGAGGGTCTGACGCTGCTTTTATTGGCCAGTTTCTTCCTTCTCATCGTCAGTTTTTCTTGTTGAAGTCAAACTGTGTCATAGGAGATTTAGTCGAAGTGATGAGAGCATTATCCTCCTCTTACAGCGTCCTGTTTCTGCTCTCCAACACTTCCAATCATGGTGTTTGATTTCATGTGATAATCACAGAGGGACAAACAGTCTGAAACACAGGAGTCCTGATGAAGACCAGAGCACCGGCTAAACCTCTCCGCCTGCTCTGCCCGCCACCTTTGTTTACCCGTGATCGAGGTCTTGGATGGCACCCTGTTCAAACTGTCTCTGTTCACACGTTGTTTAAGTGTTTCACTCCTCTGCAATTGTAAATGTTCCTCCGAACGATAGCAGACTTCTGACTCTGGTCCAAAGCTAATTCATCTAAAATGTAATCAAACCTTTTGTGGACAAAATATGTGGAAGTACACTGGAACTAATTGCTGGGTTCTTACCGAACGTTTACAGGAAGAAGACAAAATAAGAAGACTAAAAACAGTGTTCAATCTGATTAAAGCTGGTGTTCTTGTGTTGTTCTAATGTAAAATCAGGAGAGATAGGGTTGATGCCTCTGTGAACATGATCTTTGCTGCTGCTTTTAATGTGAGAGACAAATGGTACCTATCCTGTTCAAACAATACACAAAATTAGAATAACCAACTCCTTTTAAGACTCTCTTACCTGAAGAAATAGAGATATTATTGATGTATTTTATATAAATTAGACCTTAGGTTATCTGTATATATTGTCTTGACTCATATCTGGACTTGGGGTTTGTGTAGAAATTGAATTAAATGGAATATTTTCAAATATATTGCTTATTCAGCTACATTTTTTGGCAGATTGTTTTATTTCTTTATTATACATTAAAGCAAGTCACTGGTCCAAATGATATACACTCTGTTCAAATATAAAGACCATTAGCAACTTGGGATTTCCTGATGCTGTTTTTTAATCATTACTTTTTGTGGCCAATAGTAACTAATTAACTTCAAGTTAGACTGGCGGATTTTAATACAAGTCTTATTTTGTGTTTGTTACAGCTGCTGCTTTAGTTTTTGGTCATTTTTCTTATCTTTGTAGTGCTCTGGGACATTCTTCAGTCATTGTTTTAGCATCGATTCCAACATTATATTAGCAAGTTTTAAGCAACAGGACTTAAAACCAAGTTTTGGGGGATCTAACCATGGCTGTTGTGAGTGGAGGAAAATAACTGACCTGCAGCAGCAGAAGAAGAGGAGTTCGTTAGCCTATATACAACAAATTCACCACACTGACCACAAAGTGCTTCTCTCAGCTCCGGACATCAAGGTGCAAACAACACGTGACTCTTGACTAAACCATAATGCATCTTTAAACCCGGCATCTAAAACTGATGTCAAAATATTCATATGAAGCAGAAGTAGGCAACTGGCCGCTTGGGGATCACATGCATCCATCCTACCCCTGTCCAGGCGGCCATTGGGCAAGCTACACCCTGGACTGGTTGCCAGCAAATCAATGGGCTGGTATGTAGAGACAGACAACCACTCAACTCACATCTATTGACGATTCAGAGTCATTGACTAATCTGGCTAGCATGTTTTTTATGTCAGTGGGAGGAAGAGGAATACCAGGAGAAAACCAATGCATGCACAAAGACAACATGAAAACTCAATAGAGAAAGGCCCTGTGCAACTGGGGAGTCGATCCAGCAACCTTCTCGAACGTAAAGAACAACCACCTGCCGTCCCCGGATGCAGTTCTCCCTCTTAAATCTTGCCTCACCTGATTCACCACATGGACCGCTCAATATATCACTGGTCCATCTGGGAGAAAGCCCATAGACGTGTGTTTGGGAATGGGCAGAAATCCTTTCAAAAGCATATCCAGCAGGTGGTTGGATGATTGATCCGTCAAACACATTCATTACAGGCCAATCAGATAATGTCGTAGGCGGAAGCCCACTGAAAAACTTCACTGAAGTCTTAAAAGACGATTAAACCGAATAGAGATAGAATAAATTAAAGCAAAGGAAGTATCTTAAGACAATAAAAAAATGCATTTGGAGCTTGACTATGAAACAACTCTTTCCATGCACTTTTAAAATAAATGATCCTGTCTGATTGTGTCTGAGTGAAAGCTGGACTAAATCCACCAGTTATGGAAAAAGAGGTGACTCCTCTAATCATGTAATAAGCCTGATTGTCGACGAATTAAAGGCTGTTTTTCTTGTGTTCTGTCTCTCATTTCTAATCTGCTATGGAAAAAACCTCCCTGTGTTTCCTTTTCTGTTACAATTAACTGAATTGCAATCCTTTTTCCACACGTGCCAGGATGTTTTTCCTGTTTTCTGGTGGCTGCATATTGTCAAATTCATTTTCCATATTTCTCCAGACATTCCAGCTCCCGAGCAGGAGCCCCCTCATCTAATAAAAGGTTTTCCTTTCTGCAGCAGACGAGTAGGTCTGGGCAGGATGTACACCAGTCTGTGTGAACCCAATACAGAGGAGGGGGAAACCTGCGTCACGTAGCCCACATATGGTATAGTATTAGATTGAGAGGGGAGAAGTTTTCTGTGGCACGATGCCTGTGAGAGGAACACGCTGTTCTTGTACCTGCCCGAGGGATTCTGCACTTCTCTACAACTTGTTTTTAACTTCAGTTTGTACAGGATTATTTGGAGGGATTCTCTCTTGAAAACACTTGGAGGAAAGTGCTGAATCCAGTGTGATCAGTAAGAGAAGAAAGTGCAGGGTGAGCGAGTTTCCCAGAATATAAAATTTCCCTTTTATGTGTTTTTCCATACGTTAAACTCCAGTTATTTTCCACTTTGCTCCCATTTGGCAGTCTCCCCTCTTACCTGTCAACAAGCCAAAGAAACGCTTGCATCGCAGGCTGTCTCGCACCAGCAGAGTGTAGGCCACACCGCCGTCGAACTCCATGTGGACACTCTGTGATCCCAGCCCAATTTCCAGGAAGCAGAGCTCCAGGATTGGATGGCTGTCCCGCTTTTGGAGCCAATCGGAGAGCTGGCCTCTGCTGGGAGGAGAGAGCAGGAAAGATGGATTAACAAGGTTTTCTGACGCTCGAAGTGTAGGAGTTTGTTAAAGCCAAAGTTTACTCAGCACAATCCTGATGAGGGATTATGTAATAGCTGATTTTTAAGGGATTAACTTCAAAATAAAAGCCTCTTACCCATGCCAGGAGCAAGTGGAGACAACCCCTGTGGTCTGACAACAGCTATTTTTCAATATCAATCACAGCACGAGCTCACATCTCAGGAAAATAAAAGGTGCATTTTGACAGAAAGCACCAGGAACTTACATGGTGCATTTCCATATACGGAGCCAGCTCAACTCTACTTTGTTTTGGTGCTAAGCACTTCAGTGTCCATTACAGTACTTTGGTAGTACCTCTTAAGCACAGGTTGAGTCGTCATAGCATGGCCATGTCAAACTGCTGTCATGTCCATCACAACAATGAATGACATGGATTTAACAGAGGACCTGGTTCTTGTTTTGTGGCTTTTGATACAGTAAGGAGATGAGTTTTGTAGTCATAAAGCAGCACAAAACCAAGAATAAAGGCAGATTGATTTGTGACAGCACTCTTTGACCAGCAGTGTCTTAACAATAGTTCATCAAAACATTCAACATGGTGGTGATTGTGTCTGCATCACAGCAGACTGTTTTATTTTACAGAGTCATAAAAACAACAAGGACAATGAACGTGAAGAAAATGTATGACTGAGGATAGTATTGGAGCTGAAGTATGACCACTGTGAGTGTTTCTGTTATGAACAGTTCGTCCTGAGGCAGCTGTGGTTCAGTTTCACCTCCTGAATTAAATGGAGAAACCCATTAAGTTCTCTGCTTTACACAATCAGACAGGCCTATTCAGTTTCTGTTTGATTAAAATGCGCACCTGGTCATAGCCACTTGATGCTGAGTCCGTTTGTCTTCCAAGGCAGGGTCAGTAATGACCATTTATAGCCATGCTGGGGCCAATCTAGCGCCCATTTATGGAGCCTTTCAGGGGCCCAGACATTTCTGTTAGCAGGTCCGCCAGAGAGCATTACTGTGGTTGATGACACTGCTAAAACAGTGTGAGAAAATATCTGTTATGATAGTTTACTATTTGCATCATCTTTTCAAATGACTGTAATTTATTGTGGTTGTTGCTAATTTTAAAATTACTTTGTTTCATTATTCTGTTATCACTCTTCATTTCTAGCTGGCTAGTTTTGGGAACATTTGTATGACATTAAACAAAACAGCTTGGCCCAAGTACAATTGCCCCATCGGAAAAGTAGAAGAAGGGGTCAAATAGAAGGTCTGCGTTAGTTTCTGTGGTAGAGTGATTCTTAGAAATCTTAAAAGCAAGGGATGATGATAAGGTCAAGACCTTTAAAGTCCAAAATCTAATTTATCCCTGATTCAAAATGGACATATATGCACAGTTAAAAGAAAATCCCCAGAACCGTCTAGAAAATATTAAAGCATTCAGAAGATATTGGGTGCACATGGACAGCTCGACAAATGGGTGCACAGACGATCCAAATCATACTTCCTCTGCTCTCAGCGTTTTCTGGTGCAGATGCTTAAATGATAATATCAAAAATTACAAAGTTAACAGATGCTCAGAGGTGTAGGTGTTTGTTAGGGCCAAAGTTTACCCACCACAATCCTGCTAATAAATTATGTAATAGGTCATTTTTAAGGATTAACATCAGAATCAAAGTCTTCCGCTCCATGCCAAGAACAAGAGAAGACAACCCCTGTGGCTGTTAACTTTTCAGACCCCGTCTCAGCGTGAGCTCACGTCTCAGGGAACCTGATCTTGTTTTGATGAGAGAAGAAAATTTTGAGAGAGAAAGGGGCAAAATCGAGCAGAAGGAGAAAACGGAGACTCGGCGAGGTCAATGTGTTCTCAAGATGTGACCCAGAAACCTGTGCAGGTTATGCAATATAATCCACATCCTAAAAAAGAGGGCGTGGGGGGCTTCACTTCAGCATTTAAAGCGTCCTAATTGTTAACTGCAGTGTGGCGCCCTCTTTTGAATCCTCAGCAGCAGGATTTGATTACTCCTCTGATAAACTGGAAATGTGTTGCAGAAATCTCTCCCTGACTTGGTTTACACTTCAAAAGTTATGTTTGAAAACTGGACAATTTATGTTTTTGTTCTTTTTAGGTCAATCCACACGTGCCGGGACAAACTGTGCGTGATATTTCTGACAATTCTCCATTGTCTCTGACCCTTTGAGTACTTTATCTTCAATCTTTGCACATATTTGTATGCTAGGTGCTTTGTTTTATACTTAGTTTGCATAAATGCCACCTCTTGCAATGCATATTTGTAAATTCTGATGTATTTGCTATTTTGTTCTGTTTTTCCTTTCCTCCAAAGGCTAGTTAGGACCACAGAACAAAAAACTTTATTCCAAAAAAGGAAAAAAAACTCTGTTACTTGTTAACCATAAATGAGATGCTTACACAAAAGCACAAAACTAAAACTCATGAAGGCTTTCAAAGTTGTCATTCTGTGGGGTGCTGGTTTGGCGGAGTGATAAGCAACCAGGCACAACCCATGTACATGCTTTTAATCCAGCCTGTGGGCCAGATTTCAAAGTGTCGTTCCCCACCCTCTTCCATTTCCTTTCACAAGCCTGTCCTCTGTCTCTCTCTCCTGTCAATAAAGGCACAAAATGCCCCCCAAAAATAAGCTAAAAAATGCTGTCATTCTAAAATGGAATCACAGGATGTCAGTGAGTCCTTTTGTACATGCACCCCTGCATATTTTTCACTGTATCACAGTGTTAAACTGTGTACTTGACAGAATAAGTACTATGACACTGTCTCCCACATCTAGGTCATGGCCACAGACCACAATGGTGTAGCTACCAATCATTCATTCAGAACATAAAACATATCTCTTTAACCTCTTAATCAGTTTATGTATCAATGTATGTTTATAACAACTGCCTTCACACAAGGGCTGGGCGATATTACCTGACCTCAGTATCACCATTAATTGAAGCTCTTACCTCGATTACGTTTAATGAACGATTATTTTATGCTATGCTGGAACAAATTGGTGGTGTTACTGACGGTCGTCGAAACGGTCTTCCTGCACCTAACTTCTTTCTGCGCGATGTCCTCAGCACAGAATCCAAAATGTGCCCAAACAACAGAGACGGCATTTTTCTTGGCTACAAAGTCCTCTGATAGATTGGTGCTTGTATCTTGACGAAAGTGAACGCAGACTGTATGGAGGGGGCGCAGTCACGTGACTTACACAGGGAAAATAATCAAAATAATCTACATGAGTAAAATTAATTTGATTAGAGGGTCTAAATGTCGGTTTCGATTATTTTTCAATTCATTTCCCAGCCCTACTTACACCATACTTTTCCCCTTGAAGCATAAGAATTGACTCATTTTTAGTGCAAAAACTTTTAAAACTGCATGACTTGTGAGTCTAACCAGTGATGAAAAGTTAACTCACTGTGTTTCTGACATCATCTCCAGAAAGTAGATCCTCTTGTTTGATACCACCAGCAGAGATGGGACCTCTCCCGGCTCCCCAAATTTGACAGTTGACATCTAAGAAGTCATAAAAACAGATGCAACACATAAAAATAAGTCATGCTTATCAACTGACATGGACTTTTCCTCATAAACAACAAGGAAATTGGCTTAAATGTTGCCCTCTTTGGGGACTGCTGTCTTTGCACAGTGATGAGCCGAACCATTTTTCAGAGCTCTCTGGGGGGTTTAATCAAACAAATCAGTCCAGGTTTTTCTTGATTTCCTCTGAAACATCACCAGAAGAAAATGCACAAGTGAAACAGTGAGGTGAGCTGTCACAGGATAAATAAACAGGACTAAGATGAATGAGCGTGACCTCCTGTTTCCAGCTGTGTTTCTCCCTGTTTTTTTCTGCTCTTTGCTCCTTGTCCAGGTGTCCGGCAGAGAGAAAGAGCAAAGGCACGCTGGTTTGAAGAGCTCCCAGAATGCCTTGCTTATTGAAAAGAAGCAGGAGATGAAGATTTCTGAAGTCTGAATGAGCTCCCCTGGAGATCTGACTAAGAGCAAACCGCAGCCGAAGCATTGTGGGTCTTTAAAGTTGTCACCACTCATTAAGCTGGAGCCTTTTGGCCATCAGGGAGATACGTTAAAGGACTTTTTAAAACCGCAATAACAAAAGAAACAATAACTCTGACATAAAAACAATGTGCTGCAAAATTTGAGTGATCAGTCACAGGCTGCTGTCTCAGGGAAAAATACTGCACAGTCTGGTAATAATAGACTTTTAATAATAGCTCCAGTCGAGAATTAAAGGCCCAGAAAACCATTTTTTATATGCTGCATGCTGGAAATGATGGACTCCTACACAAACAGGCTGGTTTCTGCCAAAGTTATTCCAGTTATTTTAAACAGAAATCCAGATTTAGTCCCAGCTTGTTATGCTTATTTTAACAAAGATCAGAAAGGCTAATTAAATATGTATTTAGAGTTGTTCAAGTTCTCATGCAGCACAAACACTCCAACTTAGCGAACTAGACACCTAACACGAGAAGACTACAGAACCAAAATCTAACCAGTCCATCCTTGAGTTAGAGGGGATATTTGAGTTAGATTTGACAAAAGCCCTCAACACTGTCTGGAGATATCTCCTTCATAAGCTGGAAAAGACCAAGCGGCTTCTCTATCTTAACCTTTGACCTATGATCTCTAAAATCCAAGAGGTTCATCCCTGCGTCCAAACCCACACTAGTGCACAATTTAATCAAAATCTCATTTTCAGAAGCAAAGGATAAACATGAGGCTTCATGACTCTAAACTTCATCAACCGAACAAAATCTAATCAAATTACTCTTGATTTAAAGAGGACATTGTTTCAGGAAAATCCACAGACTATTTCTGAAACTGTGCTGACTATTTCTGCACGGACACAGAACTGATTTCTGCTGGTGTGGCTTATATTCATGCTATGTACTTCCTAAAACCACGTTTTAAAAATCTTAAACGATCCCCTTAAAATACTACAAATGATGTTCAGTGTCCTTGTCCCTTTAAAGCCAAATCTAATCACTTGGTCCCTGAATGGGTAACTCTGCAAAGCTTGTGCAAAGTCAAATCTTTTCCGCATTTATATTTGACTTAAAGGGGAAGCTCTCAATTTAAGTAAGAAAAACCTGCAAACAGCCAGACTGATTGAAACTTCTGAATTTTATTTCTACTAATACAGCTGTTTTAAAGAGTATTTGTTGTGGTATACTTTTTGTATGATGTTGTATGCTTAGTGTTCTGGATACGGAGTTATCTTTAAAAGCTTTCTGGGGCCTTAAATATATATTTTTGTCTCACTGTTGCACACCTTTAGGAATGAGTGAAGCTGCTCCTCTCCCTCGAAGATCTCCATATCCAGGAAAAGCTGCAACCGGTGATCCACAGCCTTGTAGTCCTCAGTGAGGAGGTCCAAACCATCTACAGTCAAATCAGCAGCTAGTTAGCCTTTAAGTGACTCAAAGTGAATACCTTTAGTTTTTATTTTGACTTTATTTATTCCCCCAAATGATACCTCACGTTAACAGTTCAGCCATAGTTTCCTGGCAGGGATGTTTGTCTTTCATAAAAGCATTTTTGTTGGTGGCTTTGGCCTCATTTAGAAGCCAACAGGCCTCATGCGTTCATTAAAGAGCAATAAATTGACCACTAAACAGCAATGGAGACTTTATTAGGATTGATTAGTGGTTGAAGCTGTTAAAAAATCACAGGGTTGGAGTTGCAGAGGCCAAAACAAACATTTTAGGGGATTAAAGATTAGATATACTTGAACTACTAACAGTTGGTTTTAATTCTTCACTAGGTATAACAAAGATGGATAGTGGATCAAGTGTAGGGCTTAGGTTGAACTTGTGTATTATCGCCAATACCAATATATTATCACACTGTGTCCCACTTTATCACGTCCCAGTACTTACAGCACTTGAATGGTTTGAAGTGGGTTTTTCCAGTGACTAATGTTCAACTTGTATTCCAACCTTCAGGATCAATTGGACTGCAACAGAACATAAGAGCTAATGACTGACCTCTGACCTTCCAAGTCTTATCAATTGAACCTCATATTAGAGTGGACATCTGTGCAAATTTTCAAGAAAATCCATCAGATTTAGACATATTATTCTCACAAATGGACATTTATACTGGTGTATGGGCATCCTGAAAACACAAAGCCTCTGGGCCAGGTTGTTGTACTAAAGCCTGGAGGTGAGGTGAAAGCACAAAACCATACAAGACAAGAAAAGACCTTAATAAAATATGAAAACTTGGGCTTTTCTCCACAACAATAGGAGCACTGTGTCACCAAAAGAAGACATGCAATATCCAGTGTCAGCCCTTCAGAGCTGTCTCCAGTGTGAGACAGCGGTTTCTCAGGGGCAGATTACACACTATTGGCACCGCAGCTCCAGTATATAAAGAAGGGAAAAGTAACAGAGAGCTGTTATTAAGACTCAGGCTGTCCTTCTCCTCGGCTTTCATTCCTCTCCCATCACTTCCAGTAATGATTTCAATCTGTCTTGTTGCGTATTTAGCGTGCGGTTCGTCTAAAAATGGCAGACAGATGTTCGAGGAGGAAGTTGGATGCTCTCACAGAGATACAAAACAGTTTTCTTAATCCAAAAAATCCAAATATTTCACATCTTTTTAATAAATCCTTCAAAAAAGACATGACATAAACCATGGTTGATGTGTTTTACATTGAGCGTTTTAGCTGTAGCATTCAGATGCAGTCATAAGTTATTTTATTTTACTGCTGTTTGGGCTTTCCTCCAATAAACTGCACTCCTGCCAATTTCCTAAAGTTATTATGGATGTAAAAAAATGTACAACTGAGTTCACTTTGCTATTAATCTCATCTTTGTGCTGTTTAATTTGTCAGTTTGTTGGACTCAGTTGCTAAAATGTGACGATTTGCTGCTTTAATATCACAGTAAATCAAAAACCATTAAGTTCTGGGGCGTCACTTTGGGTATTTTTCATATTTTTCTGATATTTTTATGTAATAAAGTTTGAATTTGGGTGATGTTTTTCTACAGCAATGCTTCCAATGTTGGTTTTATCCTCTAAATGCTCTCTCTTCCTCTGATACTTGTAGTTATTTTGAATATTAATTAAAGGGCACTGATGTAGTTTCCGCTGTCTCCTCACGGTCACAGGACGCTGGGTTTTAATCCGCTGACAGGCTGAATGAGAGGATGGAAATAGTCTGGTTGTGGGGTCTGACGTCTGAGAAAGAAATGCTCATTGAGTTCTGAGTTCGGACTAGTTAAGAGCCACTGCAGAGAATGTTTGGACATGAAATATTTGTATTATTCCAAAAGGAACATGTGTTTTGTAGGGTTCACTAGGTCCAATCTGGGACTCCTAATACATATTTTTGCTAAGCAAAGACTGCCCTACTGGCATTTCTCCTTGTATTCCCTCTATTTGTTGAAGTTTTTCTAAAGTTCTGCACAGAAAGTGTTTTCATGTGCTTTAACAAACTGAAAGAACAATTCAGCAAAGTAACCAAATAAGCTTAAATTTCACATCTACATACACTTCATCAACTTTAATAAACTGATTTCCAGTGTTTTGTTATCATCTGATAACATGTATTTGGTTTTAAGTTTGTTTGACAAAACAAACTATTTCTAGACAAGAATTTAACAATGTAATGAGTCTTTTTTTTTCTTTTTCTTTTCATCTTAACACAGTCATTAATCGATAACTTAAAAAGCAGTTGCTCAGTCACGCCTCATGTCCACTTGCGCATAAGGCTGGTTTCTGTAGATCTGTAAATATAAGAACGATGCCTCCTAGTGTCCAATGTGAAGAGCATCTCTTTGTGGACAGGTAGAGCCTGCAGAAACCACCTGAAGCCAAAAAAAGAGAGGCTAATTCTACCCTTTTTTGCTACTAAGGACTGTAATATGATTTAAGAGTTTTAACGTTGACAAAACAGGACTAATTCTGTATAGCAGCATATTGAAGAAGATGTTGGTCTGCAAAACAGTCACATGCTGGGGGAAAATTTCCAATTTGACGCGCCCTGTAGTTTTCTCTTCATGTACGAACCGTTTGATGGAGCAATTCTATGGACAAAAAGTGGGCAGTGTCAAGACTTCTCCCTCTCCCTCTCTTCATGTTGCTAGTAGCTGCTTGAAACATCTCGTTTCCCCAGACCCCTGGAATAGAGCTACCAGTGCGATGTCATATCATTGTTTGATCTGCAGTTTAAGCCCATTGACTTGCATATTTCAGAACTGCCATTATACTAAAACATTTCAAGGCCTGGAAAAAAAGCGTCATCAGTATAACTACTCACCATTCAGGTGGGCTTTAACTGCAGGCTGTGACTGAACCTCAGGTGGAGTAGAACCTGCAGCATCGTAGTGGTAGCTCCCCGAGAGCTCCTCTTTACTTTGGCACTCTGTGTTGTAGAAGACAGTGGACCCAGAGGTGGTGCCCTGCCCGTCCCCAATGTAGAAGGTGCTTCCCTGGGCAGTGACGAAGGTCTGATCCTCTGTGTTTGTTGTAGATTCAAGTATGGGGCTGCTGCTGATGCTGCCATCTGTGTAATCATCCTGGTACAGAAACAGTGGAAATGATGAGATTCTGGATGCAAAATGTTGGAAATAAAAGTAAGAACTGAAGAAAATACAGACCTTACTGATGCTCTGTGTGCTTTGGGTAACATCGAGGTGATCGTCCTCGCTGTCTGGCCTCAATGAGGGACGGATGGGAGTGCTTGTGTGAGGGGTTGATTGGTGGGCGAGCTGGATGATGTGATCACTGCCACAATCTGGACACATACTACTGCCTCCTGACAAAACAAAGGCACTAAACATCAGTCTTGCTGCTGATACCTATCGTTCATTAACACTGACACCAATCATGTCTTGTGTTTTGCAATAACAACTGATAGTGTCTTTTTTCAAAAGAGAAGTGCATAGGTTGAAACGAATTTGAAATAATTGTATTCTGTTTTTAGTTATGTTTACTATGATGTCCCAGCTTCACTGGAATTGGGGTTTGTATCTGGTGACTCTAAATTGCCATTACGAATATGCATGTGTGAATGGTTGTCTGCATATATGTGTCAACCCTGGGGTTGGCTGGCTACCACACCAGACGCATCCCAGCCCCCTTGCGAGCCCAAAAAGGTAAAAGCGGTATAGACAATAGATGGATGGATCCAACTTTGCTGTCAAAAGGTTAAAAAGAGTCATTTTTGCTGGTTTAACTCACTTTGCTTGATCCCCGTGGTTGCAGTTTTAAGCTTTAAAAAAAAAACATTCAGGATGGTTGATTTTTATCACTGATGGTCATTTATGTTATTGTAACTCAAAGAAAAGGATTTCAGTCTGTTTAATTACTGAATAAAATTCCTTACAGAGGCTTTAAAAATTAAAGGAGGTTGTGTTCATTCATTTAAAAATCCATCATTTGTGTCCATTTACTCAAAAGTATGAGGAAAGTTAAAGGATACTGGTACTCACATTACCCATTATGCTAAAATGGGGAAAAATGTGTGCATTGTTTCATTCCTATCAAGTTTCTGTGAAGTTTTTGTGTCTGCAGGTCATGAATTTCTGTTCCCCGCAGGCAAACAAATGTCTCAGTTCAGACACGTGCGTACGCCAAAGGTATTTATTGCCTGAAACCTCGCTGACAAAGGAGTGTGGTTCAAAAGAATCCCTGAAACATGTATCCAACAAAGCCTGCGTGCAGCCTCGTGCATGTCGAAGCAAGCCTTAATGTGAGGTTTGGTTGAAAGGGAGGGAGACGGCTGCTGGGAGCAGAGGGTGCTATCAGTCTGTTGCTGATTATACAGGTGGGAACCCTGCTCTGCAATAAAGAAGAGAGGAGATAACTCTGGGGATGGTACTCTTGGGTTCATCTGAGAGCAGGAGTTTGTTTTGGGAAAAATGCAGTCGAGTGATTGCTGATGATGCTTAGTTTATAGCATGACTGTGACAACACGCCAGGTGTTAAGTTTGACCTTCTTTTGAGAACTCTACATTTCTGATTCAAAAGCATCTCAAGCACAAAAAAGCGTAAGAGTTATGATTTAAATGGAAAAAAAAATAATGATAAATGTTATTATTTAGGGATGATTTTGTGTACGTGACTCATCAGAGACTCTGCGTGACTTGATATGAGGGATGAATCAGCGTAAGCTTTCTGCGGTGTGTGTGGGACATTGTTTGAAATCCACAGATGACAGATTGAGATATACACTTAAGCCAAACATCGCATCGCTCAGGGCAACCTACAAGCTGGCCATTTTTAATTGTCAAATCTCCATTCAGTTTTTCTACTGAGTTGTACTTTATTTGGAGACGCTTTTAAACATGTGGTGGCTGACACATCAAACGCCGATGACTGTTTAAACCGCTTTATTTAATCTCTTTTATCACTTGAAACTTTAATAAAAACTGAAGAAATTGTTTTGTTTTTTGTGCCTGTTTTCCATCTGTGTGCTGTATTGAATTTGCAATGAAGTATTTTTTTCCAGCAAGTGATGTGACTTTTCAAACAACAGCGCCGTTAACAACATTAAAATGGAAAAAGTGGAAAATATTACGTATCGGTGTCGTTAAGTCAATAATCTACCCTCCAGATACTTAACAAAAATATGGGAAATTGATCCAAAAATTCCATCAACCTTTGACAACTTGAAAGAAACCCATTGAGTTTTACTTTTAATGTTCAAATAAAGATGCTTACACTCTAGAGCTGGGCAATTAAGACCATAAATCAAACCTACATATATTTTAGCTGAAAGGTCAAACTTACAATGTGTAGCAATATCTTTAATTTATTGTATTTTGGTCCAGATTGACACAACAGCATTACAACATTGCTGCAGATTTGTTGGCTTCACTTTCATTTTGCGAATCACCTACTCACTCCATCCCAAAGGTGCTCCATTGCATTGAGATCTAGTGACTGTGGAGGCCACTGAAGTACAGTGAACACATCATAATACTCAAGACACTGCAGTTTTATAGCAAAAAGTAAACATATTTCTATCAAAATTCCATTCAATCAACATAAACTACACTGATCTATGCAAGATTATTTTATCTTATGTCTTATTTGAAAGGCTAGTAATACATCTTAAACTTGATACCCTGCCAAACTTGCTTATAAGCATATTGCATAACCTTCCTTGTGTCTGTGTTTACCAGTGTTTTGCCCAAAGGCAACAGTAAAATTCCTCTCTCCTTCTCCTCACCCTTGTCGTCATCCTCCTTGCTCCTCCCTCCTGCCTCCTCCTGGCCGCCTCTGCCTTGGAGCGTGAACTCTGATCTGCACCGGAGGCACTGCAGGCGGATGCTGCTCGGGCGGAGCTCGGAGTCACGTCGCCGGTTCTCTTCGGCCACATGATAGAGCACATCAGTCAGAGCCTGGAAAACAAAAATTTGATGCTCTTATTGTGGGCTGATGTGATTTTTTTGGCAGGAAAATACGTAAAGAAATGCCGTCAATTTGCAGTTCAGATAAGGGTTTACAACAGACCAATCAAGGGGCAAATATCAGTCAAGGCTATGGAGCATTTAAAGCTTTACATCATGGCTGGCAGTGTCAAGAGTTAAAGCCTTCATAGGGGTTTTATACTTGTCATTTCAGCTATGCCGTTGTTTATAAAACCTAATTCCCCGACTGCCAACCGCAAATCTGCAAAAACAACATCACATACTGGAATTGGTGTTGGCTTCGTGTGTTCAAATTAAACCTGGCACACTTCAGTCCTTACACAATGTGAGTGAGGAGACCAGAGTCGTAAACAAGCCAGTAAACAGGGTACAGAATGTGCTGCTGCATGCTGACGTCACATTCGAATCACAAAAGGAGAGGAGAGGGCAGCCAGTGAGCATGACCAGACACATCCGAGGAGTCAGAGTGGGTGTTTGTTTTATGGAGCATAGGAGCTTTGACTCACTTGTTTGGTTTACATGGCATTTTCTTAGGCGCCAATGTTCCACGTGTCAAACAGGGCTCATCAGTGTGTGGGTATGAATGAGAATATGTATTTGTTACAACACCTGGAGGGCCTCTTGGGGGTCGTCATCAAGCAGAACGTAGCGTCTCCTTCTCTTCTCACTGTTGATGTAGTCGAACTGGAGCTCCACAGCTGGAAGGATCTCCTCTTCCTCCTGAGATAAGGGCAGAAAAACCTTTTTTGATTGGATGTAAAGCAAAAGACTGGGATTAGGTCATCATGTTGACTGGATCTGAGCCTGAAGTCTGAAACTTATCTTCTTACCTTTGTCATATCAAACTGTGTGAGACCACTGATATTAAAAGTTAATCTTAGCTGGTTTTCACTTCCAAGTCTCAGCTGCTTTGTTCAGATTCATTAAATAAAACTCAAAAATTGCATATTTTGTTTGGATTGTTTCATGTTCACACTGTCGCAGTTTGAGGCTGGACAAGTCCAGACTGAAGGGCCAGAGCCATTACGTCATTACGTCACAGCCAGAATTTCTATGAGTTTGAGTCGCACACCATGTGAATTATGGAAAAGCTAGCGGGATAGACTACCCACAAATATACAGTGCCCAGCATAAATGAGTACACCCCCTATTAAAAGTAATATATTAATCAATATCTAAATGAACAAAAGAACAATTTCCAAAGTTTTGACAAAGCTGAGTTTAACATAACATCTTTTTTTCCATAAGATGAAACTAAGGATAATATGATAACTAAAATTCAGCTTTGCTCCCGTCCCTTTGATTGGGGTGTACCCATTTTTGCATCCTGATCTTAAATTGAGAAAAATACTTTTTTTGAGGGCAACTTATAAAGTCTTGTTTGCAATCAATGGCCCACATTTGGGGGAGTATTTTGTGGTATAGTTTGCCATACAAAATGTTGATTTGGGAAGGAAACTATAGGTTTTCTGACAAATCTGAAGGGGTGTATTCATTTATGCTGAACATTATATATAATGACAACAATGGCTGATGCACAAAAACAAGGGTCTGCCACCGGACAATGGAGTACACCAGATAGCATGGGAACTTATTACAATGTAACACCTGCAGAGGTGTCTGCAGAGAAATTGTCAGGGATGTGTAAAAGTAAAGAGCAGCTTTAAAAGGGACAAATAACGAGCTGGACTACAGTCTGCATCTGCTCTGTTCTCTGCTGGTTCACATTACACCAAAACTTTATTCCTTCACAGCCTGACTTGTTTCTGCTCTCTCTGACACCTCAAGGATTCAAAATCAAAAGTCAGTTGCGACTGTTTATGTCTTAAAATAAATAAGTTCTTCCTGTATATGAATAATACTCTCGAACACATTTCATGGGGATCGCCAACCTGCACATTGCTCCCCACATCATTTCCCATCATCCTGTCCCTCTCTTGCTTCTCTTACCCCTCTAGTCCATGCAGCCTCTGTCGCCTCCATCCTCGCCAGGCTGCCCAGCTCCAGCCGACACCTCTCCTGTCCCCGCTGCATGTCCACCTCCAGCACCAGGCCCGGTTTGACTCGCAGGAACACTTCCCTCCTCCTCCTTCTCTCCCCATCGCCCATGGTGTCTCCTTCCTCTTTGTCGGAGAGGACGCCCACGAGCAGAGGGTGACACAGGTCCACTGAGAGGCAAAAAATGAGTCTTTATTTGCACAGATATAATCCAACTAATGGTGCATGATGCTGACTTTTCTTTTCTTACCTCCAAGATCCTCCTCTTCCTCTTCTTCTTTGGTGTCTCTACTCTCCCTTCTTGCTGCCTTTTGGGACTCTGAACCCGGCTCAAGTGTGCTTAAAGCATCTTTGTTCACCTGGCCGTCCACTACGCTGTCCTCTAACGTGGACTCAGTGGCTCGGGAGCTATGCCCCGCCCACTGCAGCGTGGATTCTGTCTCCTGGTCTGCATCCGCATCCAAAAGCTCTGACTTATGTTCTGATGTGAGCAACGGAGAAGGGAGGACCTCTGGGACTTTCAGGCCATTGCTAGTGGAGGGACAAGGGGTGGCATCGAGGCCATTTTGAAGGGGCTGGTTGGAGTTGTCCACAGCCGGAGCCCCGTCTAGATGATGCTTGTACCTCAGCCAGTCCTCACCCATCTGGTCTCTGAAGCAGGACAGGCGCTCGATGTCCTGCTGGTGGGGGAGGACGATGGCTGGTGGAGAAAAATAACGTAATAAAGAATAGTTTGCTTTAAATTAGCCAGTAGAACTTTGAGGAGCTATCAGTAAAAAAGCTCAGAAAAAATATGTGATAAAAGAACAAAATTCAACAAGAAAAGTTGGTGAATTACGAATAATATCCCCTAAATTGAAAATAAAATTCAGACAAACTGTTTTTAAACCAACCTTGTGTGGTGTTACGTGGCTTAGATTCATAATCTGTGTCACTGGGCTCTGATATGCTCGCTCTTCGCACTCTCACCTTACTCTGCAACACAAAATTGTACAAAAACAGGAAAATGTGTCACAGAATGCCATTTTCTAGCCGAAAGATCATTGAATAATGCTTATAGTTTAAACCAAGCAACAGAATGGAGAAGAAAAGTACAATCTTTAAGGTTTAAAGAGAATGGTCTGGAAAAGAAATAACCAGTGGCAGTGCTCTGGGTGAAAATGCCTTTTCTCCAGAGAATTAAGGCAGCTGTGAGGGTAGGAGGGGGTCTAACCTGGTACAAGCATGGTGTGCTATCTTTTCATTCACTATTTATGTTTCTCCTGCAGATCTGAGATTGTACCACCTCACATTCCATCACTTGTAATTGGAGGAACATTTTATTTCGGACGAAAAAAAAAAGAAATAATATGATAAAATAATTAACAAAATTGTTTTTTTATTTAATGAACTTAATGTGATGGTTTTCCTCATATTTGACTATAGGGAAAGAAAATGTGAAAAACTCCTGAGTAACATGGATTTAGTTTTACCCTTGATTTCTTTTTTCTGATTCGGGACACCCCCACTTCTCCCACCGACATGCTGTCACTGAGCTCCCCAGCACCACTCGACGCCTCCTGTTTGCTCTGCTCTGGTTTTCTGATGACTTGAGGTGAGGGCTGCACTTGGACGATCATGTGGCCTTGTTTTGGCAGAACCTGCACACAAGAATGATCCAATATTTACCCACAACCAACTTACAGAAACACAAAAAGGAAACCTATAACAAATATGTGTTATTGTTGTAATTTCTCCTGCAAAATACAATATATCTTTGTGTAGAATTCATAAAGCATCCTCCCTTTCACTGCAACTGAATGCATTTTACAATTACCTTTGTTTCTTTAGTAAAGTTGCTTTAATGAAGGGATTTCAATCAGCCCTCAGCAAACTCAAAAAATGTCCCAATCATTTTAAATCATCCAGAAGCATAATCGCTCTTCTTAAGTTTGTCAGCTTTGTGCAGTTTGCTCTCGTTTTGTGTCTAAATGTGGCACTAAGCCATCTACTCTCTCAGCTGTATTGTTGTAATCCTGACCAGGGGCCGATCATATGTTAAAAGAGGCTGACGAGCGAGCACTGAAATCTAATTGGCCATACCAAATCTTAAAATTACATCACAGTGGCCCTATCATCAGTGTATTTTCTGTACTCGGCCACTGGTGAAAAGATTTTGGACACCTCTGCTTTAGCGCATACCAGAAATAAAACTGCCTTTCAAAAGATTCAAAACACTAACAAAGTTAAATTTTCAGACAAACAGATAAACTTACTGATATTTCAGATGAAGACAGCAGGATACTGTCCAGTTTGAACTGGAAAGACACACAAAAATAGTTATTTATGAGCCATTAAGAGAACAATACAAGCATTATATGCAACAAATCACCATTTTTCTTTATATATTCTCAATTAGTCAGTACTGGAACCTGGTAATGTTCTAGAAATCAGTACTAAAGACTGATAAACAAGCTGTTCGATAACTCAGGTATGTAATACTAATACTAAACTGTAACATTCTGATTAATTGAGCCTGTCCTGCACTACTCCACACAAAGACTTGTTCAGTTCTGCCTTGATTTGAGCTGATTTGCTTCCTCAAATCCATGCCCTTTATATACATATTACTACTTCTTTACAAATCCTTTACTAATGACTGTCTAAACCTAATAAATATATCTTATTTCATTACTATATCTTTATATCTTATTGCTATATTGTGCATAAAAGCAGATGTAGTGATGGGCTATGCTGTCACATGAATCAAAGCCTACAGTAACATGCTCATGTCGATGCAAAGCAGATGATCCAACAGCTGTTATAAATGTTACGGTATAGTCTGAAAACACAGCCTCCTCTGGAAACTTTACAGCTTCCCACAAATGTATTTTTTTTCTTCCTATTGCTATTTCTGCCAGATGACGTTCTCTCTCTCTGTCCAGCTGCTGTTCTGCACTGTATCTGCTATAGCACTACTAATGTCCTGAAGTTTTACACGGACGCTTATACAGCTTACACTTTATTTTTTAAATGTTTTATCACTCTAAAAGTTACTGAGTGGTATATTTTTGCCATAGTAGTTACTTACTTTGTGGTTTGCAGCCTTTGGAGAGAGATGTCTTACAGTGCTGCTGCGGTGAGACTTCTGGAAGTAAAGCGGGTTTCCCTCTAGGGTCAACTAAGAGAAAATATGAGATTTGATTTGACTTATATATGTGTAATATAAAGACAATAAAATTAAACTGCACTGTTCATTTTCTTGATGAAAAAAATGTGACAAAGGGTGACTGTCAACTACCTTCTTGTGGCAACATCTAGCAAAAAATGTCTGAACAGAAATGAATTAGATATATTAGCTATGTACTAGAGTTCTTCTCAAAATGTATTGCTTTGTTTTTTCACCCGATAAGTGGACAAAAATACAAAAATGTAATTAAAACTATAACTCGATACTGTCCCACAGCTGAACTTAAAAACTAAAATGGTTGTCAAAGTTAACATTATGATGCGGTCAATAAAAACTGTGTTAAAAGCAACAACGCGTCACCTTTCCACCTTAAAAAAGTAGTTTAAAGTCGACATTACATCCATGTTTTGTAAAGGTGTATGAGTAAAAGTGTTTCCTTACTGTATTGAGGCTGTGAAGCTGGGACAGAGGAGCCAGCTGGGAGTGCTCCAGCAGCAGGTTGTAGGCCAGATCCAAGTGCTGGAGTGAAGACAACTGCTCGACACCTTAAAGACAGATAAACTCAGATTAAGATGAGACGTAGGGCAAGTTTTTCACAAGATCCAATATGTAGAATAGTGAAGATCTCCCTGACAAAACAGAGTATAATAACTTATATTACTGTAAATTGGCTCAGGGTTTCTGAGCATCATAAACCTTTTCTCATGTTTTTATAAGCACACACTTGTGACCAAATGATCCTCTTTGCAAAACAGTTGAGAACAACTGATCTGGACTTTTAATCTTGTTCAGTGAACTAAAAAGAAAACCACAGCTCAAATTCAATCCTCCGGCTATCTTACAATCCCACCCAATCTGACATAATAAACACGCAGGTCTGATGTTATCCAATTCTTTGTTATGTGATCATAACCGAGGTCCAAGACAAACAAAAAACTATCCAAAACATTTTAGAGAGGTTCACTGAAAGAGAAAATCAACCATCTTATTACATTTAAAACTTTCATATTAAGCTTCCTGTTTTACATATTTTTTACAATCCAGAGATTTAACAGATCGCTCCTTTCCAATCGATCTGTCTGGTTGTCTACTCAGTCTGATCCGTTTACAAAGAGCAAGATTAGAGGCTTTTCAACCATCTGTGTGAGTTACCATTTATTGTTTCAAGTTCATTGTTCCTCAGGATGAGTGTCAGCAGTTTGGCTCTCGCACTCAGGCTGAGCGTTGGCGCCCTCTGCAGGCAGTTGTAGCCAAGGTTCAGGTGCTCCAGTTCACTCAGAGGCTTAATCAAAAAGAAAATGTTCATGACACATCTGCAGAAATCAAAATTGTAACAAACATCTAATTAAAAAGGAGGAATTCAATGTAAGGTACCTTTAGAAATTCAGCACACTCCTGAATCTTGTTATGGCTCAAATCTAAAGACTTCAGGACGTTCAGCAAACTCTAAAAACAAAAGAGAGGAGAGGGGAGAGGTCAGATGAGGAAAACATGAGTCAGTTATAATGCACGAGTATATTCTTGTCTCACTAGTGACTGGTCAAGGCAGACGATGGAGTTGTAGCTGAAGTTAAGGGTGTGTAGCTCCAGCCAAGGCAGTGCAGAGCTCAAGTCGCCTCCACATAGGGAAAGAAGCTCCTGATAGACAAATTTGATTTCATAATTTTAGCTTTTGAATGTCTTTGAATGGCTGTATTTACATCAAAACATGTATATCAAAAAGTGTATAACCTCCAAGGAGCTGAGACTCTTTGAACATGTGAAAACCTCCAACTGTGAGTAAACTCCTCTGAGTCCTTCAAGACAGTGAGGAGGGACTCGCTTTAACTAGAAAAGGAGGGTAAAAATGCAAATAATGTTGAGTTAAACTCATATTTTAAGGAAAGAACAGAGGATTGAATATAGAGGGTTATGAGAAGGTGGGTGAAAGTGTCCTACCTCCAAACACTTCAAGGACTTGAATGGGAAAATTTTCACCACAGACTGAAGTCTCTCCCCTGGTGGGTGAATGAGCTGTGATTGAAAATAAAAGCACATGACATATATCAGTTCAGAACTCTTGAATACGCATGCAAATAACACATTTCCTTGCAAATGAAAGACATGAATAAGGCCTAAAATTCTGAGAGAAATGTCCTAATATCTAAGCTAAAGCACAAAGTAATGTTGACAGAGAGAAGGGTTGAACAATACATTGTTTTGAAATCATGACTGCAATGTGAGCATGTGCAACAGCCATATATGTGGCTTACAGCATGTTCTGCTGTCTTTCCTGTGTTACCCACAAAGAGCACATTTCAGTACCTCCCCTAATTCAAATGAGTGCTGCTTCTAGGCTTACAGGTCTATTTTCTTTTTTGATTGTTTCTATTGTCTGGTTTTTCTTCCAAAACATGTGCATCATAAAATTGTGTAAACCAGTTGACCTCTTGCTGAAGTGGGAGAGAGAACAATGAAAAACAGACCTTGAGTGAGATTGTTTTCTGCAGGATGTCGAATAGAAACTGCAGCTGTAGCAGTGAGGCGGTGTCAGCAGGGTGAGATGGCAGTGCAACGAATCCATGAGGCTGACTCCTGGAGAGCAGGTACTGTTCGAACAGCCGGGTGAGTTGATGCAAGGTGGCTGCTGGCAAAGTCAGAGTGCTGCTGCCGTCCAGGACCAAGTCACCTGAAGTTGGGGAGAACTTATTACACTCAAACACTGGCAACAAGTACATCCACCTGCTGATACTGAGCAGATGTTTTTTACCAGGCAAAAGAAATGATCCATTAAACAAACTCTGGTCTGTTTTCTTGATCAAGCATGCATCCCTACAGACCTTAACTTTAATGGCCACATTAAATGGTTGCAAAATCAGCCAGAGAAACTTGTTCATGCTTTAATTTTAGCAAGTTAGATGATTGTAACAGTGTTCATATTGTGTACTGCTCGAGTCCTTACCAACACCAAGAAAGCAGCTCACATTCCACCAGTGCTTGCTACACTGGTTTCCTTAAGTCAAAGAATAGATCTTTAAACTCTTATTATTATTTATAAAGAACTTACTGGTCTTGGGTCAAAATACCTTTCTGATCTTTCAGACCAAGGACGGACAACTTTGTTTTTACTAAGGCTATGTACACACATAGGTGGGCATCCTCCTCCATTTCCAAAACAACCCTGTCTACATGGGTGAAGTTTTTAAAAACATTCCCGTCCACACAAAACCCCCAAAATTTACAAACACACTGTTGCATGCTGTTTATTACCTTGAAATGATGTCCATGATATTGTATTTTTTTTCCAATTTCAATGAAAAGGCAGTTTTATTTTCAAATCCAAGATCTAAGACCTCATTACAACAAAGCTGTTGAAAGATACAGGGAGTAAATTATTGAAAATTTGAAAACAAAAGAGCCTATCTGAAGAGTATTTACATGTTTAACATATGTTTAATAGTCGCAAACTTTGGATAAATGAGGATCATTCAAGCCTGAAAGAGTGACAAACCTGGCATAGCTCTTTTGCAATAAAAGAATGGGATGCAGACAGGTTATATAGGTGCTGACCTAAACTATAGTACATTAGTAAATAAAAGGATAAATGAAACAGTGATAAAGATCAACAAGGATTATTCTTGATAAAAGATATGTCTTAAAATCCCAGCAATGTGCTTTTTCCAACTGAGCTTGTCATCTATAATAACTCCTAAGAACTCAACAGATGAAACATGTTCGAGTGTACAACATGCAGCTGTGTTAATGTTGGCAGGTGTATTCAGTAGATATTTCTTGTTCACAGTTCAATATAACACATCTGATTTTTTTACCTTGTATAGCACTTTGAACTACTACATGTAAGAATCTGTAGATGAAGTTACAGTAGTTATCATTATCTGTTTGTGTAGGTCAGAGGGTGCTCAGTTTTTCATTAACACAAGAGAGAGCTTTAAGACAACCTGAAACCCCACAGCTGGATAGGTGTTCTCTTTAATCAGAGGTTTAAGTGTTTTCTCTGTCTTTTTACATTGTGCAACACTTTATTTAACTACTACTGTTTCAAAATAAGCTTTATCGATAAATTTCGACTTAAACTTTATTAGCATTAAATTTGTTTGCAGCAGGCATCAGCACACCCGTACATGATAAGACATAACATATACGGGCATTAGAAAAATCCAGAAAATGCTGAGGAAAGCCATTTAAACCATGAAAAGTCAAATGCTAAAGAATCAGACAAAGCTCCATAAAGTGCATTCAGTCAGTAAAGTGCTGTGCAGAAGATAAAATAAACAGTAATGATCAATAAACAATCAATAAATAGTCAAGGATTACAATCTAAAAATCGATCTTATCCACAATGTGCATAAAATACACACAAGAAAACAGGTCAGGCCAATGAATTTAGGTTGACAATGGCAACCGGAATAAAAGAAGTTCTGGCACGCCTTGTAGTTCTAGTCACTCTCATTCTCATTTGACTTGTACTGATTTGATTTTGGAGAGCTGCCAGGCTCAATTGTAATGGAATAAAAAATTAGTTAATACAGTGAATTAAATCGTTGTCGAAATCAATCAAGTTATTGGATTACTCATTTATTCTTAACTGTCCATCACTGGTGAAATCCCTACGGGGGATCAAAACTGGACAAACAGTTTCATCTTAGATTAAGAAGTGTAATGATATTTCTCCCGCTAATCACTCACATGTTTTTCTCTTGTCTGAAGCTAAACTTATTCTGGTCCATCTTCTATGATACATTATCATAGGCCCTGAAACAACCTGTGGCTCCCAGCCCTCTAATCTCTATTTTTGGTGTTCCTGACAATTCTGCTAGTTTTTCTCACTCGGGAAAGGAATATTATGACCTTTGCTTTTCTTGTGGTCTGCAGGCATACTTTACTTTATTGGAAGGACTGAAAACCTCCATCTCCTTATTCTTGGCAGAGGGATCTCTTCTTTTATTTAGAGAAAATTAAATAAAAGAAGAGACAATTTTAACAAGACATGGGGTCCTATTCTGTCATTTGTTGACTCTCTTCAGTCTCAGGATGACTAATGTAATATTTGATAGTTGCATAGAGCAAATTATATTATTTCTATGCTCAGTTATGTTGTACAGTCCTCTATGTAATGGGAATTATTATTATGATTATTATTATTATGCATTTATTTATTTGTATTATTATTAGTTACTTAGTATTTGTGGAAACATTGTTCATGTCTTGGTAGGAGGAGGGGGTTAACCTGTTTGGTTGTTAAGTGTGTGTGTTTGTATAAGTTTATAACTTGTACATTGTTATGGACACGTGATGTTGATAACCCAATAAAAAATTTTTAAAAAAAGTGCAATGACAGTCTCTCTAGGTTAAATCTGTACAACCTGTAGTTCTGTCTACGTGTTGCCTATTTGGATGTTTACAGCAGTATTTCCTAATGCCTGAAACACTTGTCCCTACCTCTTGGTTTGCCCTGAATAATGAAAACACAAAAACCATAACATACCATCATTTCTGAGGAGTGTAGCCAAACTCTGCACCAGGGAGGACTGGCCAATTTGAGGGGCAGTCATCCTAAAAGAGAGGTTTACAATGATGTAGTACGCTGGCATGAAGACACATCGATAAAATCCTTTCCTAAGAATGCTCATCTGCACTTTGTACAGCTGTCGTGTTATTTGAAGCAGCGCTAGTTAGCATTAGCATCCCAAACCTCTGCACTTGTCACGGCTAAGCTAGCGTGAACAAGCTAACCAGCTTCCTCTAAGCAAAGATGGAAAGCGACAAACCTGAGAAATGGCAGCCGGAGAGATGAACACCACACATAAAGTTACAGTCAGAGAAGTCCGTGTCGAAATATCTAGTAAATTATAAGCGAAGAGAAACTACATTTTCGTGGTAAATCGTTGGTTTCACGGCGTAGCGCCCGGTGCTGTTGATGTTTGTTTTCCCTCACATGACGGGCTGATTGATTTTCTACGGTGGCCCCGAAAGACCAAAAGGGACTAAAAAAAAGTCGAAGGCGGTTTTCCCAAAATTTTGTCGAATAACAAGAAAAAAAGATTTTTTAAACACAGTGTCCTCCCCGTTTTATGTCTGTTTCTTACAAAGAAAAACAATAACCCTATTAAACGTTTAATTCATCCTTTTAAGCTTTTTTTCGTCCTTCTTAGACAAAACGGCTACAAATTCGCTAACGTCCGCTCATAAATGTATGCTTATCATGCTAACATTTAATATAAAAATTAAGTTTCAGCTTATTAGACACTTTAACACCAACTCTGTCTCATTTTTGAAATTATGGAATTATGTTAAATATGTAGAAATACTACATCTGTATCATGTAGTCCTACGGCTGGACAACTGGCGGCCAGAGACCAAATTTAGGCCCTACTGCTAATACAATCGGGCCCTAGAGTCATTTACAGAAACAGACAAACAAGGGAAAAAAAAGTGTAAATTAAGTGAAAAAAATTGCCATGCAAACATGAAAGTATAGTCGGCTGAATTCCCATTATAATAACTGTGATGTCTAGGTGTTATTTTTTGCAAAATAAAGAAAAACTGATCATAAATGTTTTTGTAGAAGATTTTAGAAAACTTTGTAACATACATTTGAAGAAATAAAAACAGAAATTTAAAACATACTTCATTAACATGTATATTTTCTGTTAGAAGTAGCCTAGTTTTGAATTTTTCTGTGTATCGTCTGTTCAATTAAGCATTATTGTGCTCAAAAGCAATTTAAAGATAGTGAATTCTTTTAGAGGATACATATTTGATCCTTTTATGAATTTATATCTAAGTAGAAGTACTCCAAGGGTACAAACCTTTGCCAAGGAATTTCCAACATTGTCAGATCAGGTATTGTAAAAAAAAAAATGTGTGAAACTGTCCTACCTTGCAATGTTATCCAATCTTTGAAAAAAATCCTGAACATGTATCCCGATTCGGATCGCAACCAAAACCGAATCACTTCCCCCTTGTGCCATGACCAACATTCCCAGAAAATGTCACAAAAATCCATTGTTGCATTATTGGTGAAAATGTGGAAAACTGCCCTGTCTCGTAATATGAACAATTCCTCTGAGAGCATGCAGATCCTGTCACCAAAACCTAATGGGTTGGTCTCTGGTCCGTTTCTGACCCATCCCGAAGAAAAATTCAAATTCCATTCATAAGCTTTTGAGTTATCTTGTTCTCAAATTAGCAAGGAAACAAACAAATACTGGCAAAACATACCCTTCTTTGGCTGAGGTAATAATACATGACTAAATCAAAGGCCTCTTCAATGTTTGGTCCTTTGGCAGTGTAAATAAATGAATGCTGCCCTCATACTGTTGGGATGCAAGTTGTACTGAGAAGTCCTATCACGAAGCCACTAGATGGAGCAAAATAGTAAGTTTGATCGACTTGACTATCCATTCTGTCTATCAGACAATATAATGCATTCACATCCTTGAACTTAGCCTTTTAGGCCTCTTTCTAGGATGCTGAATCTCTTTAAACATTGATAAATAGCAGTATTTTGTTGTTTAAAATAAGTTATGAGGTTTTATCAAACCTAAAGAGAGATTGTGTTGCAAAACTTTAACATATGAACCCAAAACTGCATCTCTTCCTAAAAGCCCAACCAGTTTGGCACATGCTTCATGACGATCCAGGTCTAAATGAATGTTAGCCACTGAGTTTACCAACCTGAGTCTCACACCACATCTGCTTTCTGGAAGATGGTAGACAAACCATGTCCGAGTCATAGCACCAATAAAACAGAAATACCGTCTGGTGGTTTTATGTCTCCCAGAGGTATTCAAGATCCAGACAGTGAAAGTGCAGCGGTGGATCTGGAAGGAGGAATGGGTTGTTTATTGTGGTTGTGTGATTTTCAGAGATCTCATGAGAAAGGGATAACATGAAGCACAGTGATCTTGAATTTTAATTTAAATATTATCAGTTAATGCCCAGTTAAGGAGAATATTTGTGCAAACTTTGACAAAAATCTCTCCACTTTAAATCTTGTATTCACAAACTTGGGATAAAGTTGAAGCCTAAAGACCTTGGCCTTTTACACACCACCTAATAGTATATTGATTTTTGACCTAAGGCCTTGGTTCTTCATGAACTTTACCTTAAACATTTGCCCTCTACGTTTAAACAGTTCATCCTTGAGTCAGATTACACATTTGTGCCAAGTTTTAAAAAATCCCTTGATGTGTTTATGAGAAATCACATTTACAAGTAAGAGATAATTATGGAGATCCATGGCCTTGACCTTTGACCTATGACTTTTAAGCTCCAGTCGTCATGCACTTGAGTCAGAATGGACAATCGTGCAAGGTTAGAAGAAAATCCTTCGAAGCACTCCTAAGATATTGGATTTACAAGCCATGAATGAGCATGGGCTCTGTGATCATGACCTTTTACCTCTAAAATTAAATCACTTAATTTGTAAGTCAGGATTGATCTTTGTGCAAAGTTAGATGAAAATAAAAAAGGCATCACGACCTTGAACTTTGAGGAAAGTTATAAAAATACTCTGTTGCAGTCGATGTCCATGTAGGTTCTCATTCATCCGGAGCATTGTTATCCAATTCTTCGTTAAAGGACAACTGGACAAGCTTGAGGTTATTTGTTGCATTCCTTAGATATTGTGTTAACTAGCAATGGACAAACATGGGTATCACGACCTTGCCCTCGGACCTGTGAGCACTAAAATCCAATCAGTACATACTTGAGTAAAAGAAGACGTTTGTGTAAAGTTAGTAGAAAATCCTTTGAAGCACGCTTCAGATACTGCATTTACAATCAATGGACAAGCATGGATATTGCGCCCTTGAGCTTTGACCTATAACTCAAAATTTGAATCGGCTGTCCTTTTTGTCAGAGTGGACATTTGTGCTAATTTTGTAGAAAATCCATTGAAGCGTTCTTGAGGTGTTGCATTTACAGTGAACCTCATTTGATCTACAGTGTGGAGACATATCAGCTCATGGCTTCTTTGTAACTCCTTTATTGTGATTTAAAGACAGTTTTGTGACCTAAATTGCCCACTTCATGCAGCTGCAGTATGTTAGTGTAATGTTATGCTGACATCAGCAAATAAAAGCAGCGACTCCAGACCCCTGAAGCTGTAAACCCTCACATTAACTCCTTCACACATCGAGAGAGAGCGCCTTCAACAAGTCCTCGTGTCGTTTCACTCAGGACGACTGGCATGACCAAATGAAAAGAGAACTTTCCCCAAATTACCCAGCATCACTAGTTGCTAGGCGGCAAACAAACACAGCGGCATACAAAAACACACTCATAAGCATTTTTCCACACGGGCACTTGTGATGTGAGCGTTTCCATGTCAGGATTTATGTTCTGTAATTCAGTAAACATTTCCACTCTGAGATGTTGCAGCGGCTGTGGGACTGTACATGCATGAAGAAAGTTTGTGGACCTTCTCTCTGCAGGACATTACCGTGTGTCTGTGTGATTATGAGGTGTCTATAATTTATTTAGCTGGATGAGAATAACTGTATTTAATCCATAAAATCAGATAACAAATAATGTCTCTCTCTCGTGTACATTGCCTCCACTTAACTAATCAATGAGGCAATCAAACCGGATCTGTCATGTTCTCAAGTATTCATGATCAATTAATCAATACAGGATTAAAATTTTAATAGTTTAAAGATAAAGGAAAGCTCTCTCAGAATAATAAAATGACAGGAAGAAATTTATGAGACATTTTGGAATTTTTAGTTAAAGTAGTGAACAGGCAAAAACTGTGCTGCATAATGGAGACATTAAAGCTCATGTGAGCAGATATTTATTTATTTTTTATGAAATAGAGTGAAATCAATGATTCTAAACTAAGCACAGAAAGTAAGGAAATCAATATTTGGTAGATAATTCCTTTGTTGTAATAATACTTCTTGTCTATAAATCATAAACTCTTAAAAAGCCTGTTCATGCCCTTCTTTAATAGAGCCACACTTGCAAGGAGCATGCATTTATGGATGAGCAGCAGAGTTCAGTCTGTGCCCCTGAAAAATTTGCCAAATCCTCTGCAAATGCTGAACAGCTGATTCTGCTCTTGACTCTTGTTTGGTTTGTTTGGTGGATCAGACGATTTAAATCTGAAGGAGCAAGTGCTCCAAGAGAAATCTTCACCAAGGCATTTCGGACATTGTTCGCTCAGTTATTATGCAAAATGTGGAAATTGTGCATTGTTAAACAATCATTTAAAAAGTTCCTGGATCTGTATCTGGATTTGGTTCACCACCAAAATCAAATTAGTCCTTCCATGTGCCATAACCAACATTCCCTAAAAATTTGATCTAAATTTGTTCAGTACATTTCATATTATCTTGATCACGGACAGACAAGTGAACAAACACACAAATGCCAGCAAAATCATAATGTCCTCAGTGGAGGTGAACAAAGAAGAAAAAGATTACACTTTGTCTTCAGTGAGCTCAAAATCAACACAAACCTAAATTTTGTCATTTGAAATTTGGGGCTTAAATTCATAAATTTTGATTTTTTTTAAAGTACAATTTAAGGCCACACTTCCACTTTGTGGTAACATCAGACACTTGTGATTTATTTTAAAGCTCCTGCGACAGAAGTTTTCATAGTAATGAGATGGACTCAATTAAATACAGATGACCATTAATGAGCAACAAAAGTAATTAAGACCATCAGCAACAAGCTGGACTGTTTCCATAAAATAATTTTTAATGTCTGAAAGTGCGGTGATGGTGGGCGTGCAGTTATACTGATAAGAAAAACAGCTTGCTGCTTTATGTATACTGTGATTTATTTAAAGCTCCTGTGTGTAATTTTATTTGTTAATGAAACAGATTAAATTGAAAATAGATGACTGATAATGAACAACAACGTCAATAGCAGCAGAAATGACAACTTTTTAAACACGACTATTAATGCTTGAAACCTCTTGTATACAATAAAAAAAGATTTACTGCCTTTAAAGACACCAAAGATTTATGTGTTGTATTAGACAATAAAGAAAATGAATTATCCTGTCTTTGTCCACAGGAGGGCCCTAAACTCAATACAACCCAGAGGTCATCACAGGACCTTTAAAGTTACATTTACTGTGTTTCAGAGCATCACTCTTGGTTGTGCTGCTTCATATGGGAGCAATATAAAGTGTTAAATGGTAAAAATAAGAAGGGATTCCTTCAATTATGAATGTGACCTCCTGAAGACAAGCCTCCCTCTGTTTACCCACAGCAACACGTGCTCTCATGCCCTCGTCCAATCAGTGATCCCAAACCTTCCTCTATCAATGTCGGGCTTATCCTGAGTTTCCACAGGGAGGAAATTCAAGTAAGCGACCTTGGTGGGGATAACTTTGCACACATGGGCAGATACCGCTGCCTGTTTGGGGCCTATTAGCCGCCTGCTTTTCCATGCGTCGGTTTCATAATGTGACATATGAGGTTCTGTGTGCAAACAGGCCTCCGGGCATCCTCCTGATTTACACCAATGGGACACGAGCAGCCTCAAAATGTGTCCTTTCTGTCTCCCAAATAGGATTAAATCAGCGTGCACCCACAAAACAAAATAATCTGGGGGGTGAGGTTTTATTTCTGTCACCTTGGATAAACACACACAGGGTTAATAGGTGCTTGTTCAATAGGAGACATTGCAGCAGCCTATATGTGCACAGTGGCATTACTGTACACAGGGAGAGTTTAATTGAGTGTCAATGGACATGTCTGCCGCAGCACGGGAGGTCTTTCCATGTTAGGAACGCTCGGCACATAGTCCTTTTGTTTGTTTGTTTGTTTGTTTATGAATTCTGGGAGTTTTGGGGGCAGACTGTGCTGATTGAAAGAAAACATGCTGTACGTATATTAATGCAGTCCCTCAGGCTACAAGGGTCTTTAATTTACTGGCTTTTTGAGCAAAAGTTCAAGATTCATGCCTTGGTTCCTCCTTTATGAATTAGATTTCCTAAAAAGAGTGCATTTTAATTTTCAAGAATTCCCAGGGAGTTTTAAGTACACTCAAAATGGCCATGAAGCAGAAATTGAAGAAAACTGTTGGTTGCCCTCTAAATCTCCTCTGTAAAGTTTTTACCCAGAAACGTAACAGACTATAACTAATAATTATGTCTCAAAGCAAACAAGGCCATTAGGGGACTGACCTCACAAATGGAGCCCAAGATTTATCTGGGGCCTCCTCTATCAATTAAATAGAGGTGTTTACCTGAGCAAAGAAAAGATCTGCCTGAAGCAGTAAAACAAAAATATGATTAATGATAAAGAGACGTGGAAAAACAAGGACAAAATAATCTGAAAAATTAAAACAAAAATCATAATTTGATGAGATGTAAAACTGAAGGAAAAGGTTAATCTGAGGCAACAAAGATCATTTATGATATAGAGATGTTAAACTCAAGGAAAGATCGATCTACAGCTAAACAAAGATAATTTAAGTTATAGGGCTCTAATTTCGTAGACCAGGCGCAGTCGAGGCGTACCTGCCCTGCGCCGCGCCTGCGCCGCGCCAATGGGGTGTGTCCGGGGCATTTTGCAAGTTTCGTGCACGGCGCAGATGGGCGCAGGGAGGCGCACCCACGCCTCCGTCTCTCCAGCGGCGCATGTGGCAGAGAGGGAGGAGATAAGACTTGAGTGGGTTTAACACAGCAGAGTGTGATCGTCACCAATCAAATGAACGCCTCTCCTCGCCTTTAAATGCGCCGCGGGCGAGGCGCAGTGACAATTTCTCCTCGGTGGAGAAGAAGGTCAGAGCCGCTGTCACTTTTGCAGCAGCTGGGAGAGCGCAGGGGCCACCGGGCCGCGCATCGGAGGACAAGATGCGCGTCACCGTGTGGACCACCTCGCGGTCCCTGTCTCATAAATAGGAGTACAAAATTAAGTGATAATTACATTTAAACACAGCAGCAGGCTAATCCATTCATCATGCTTGTGATCCACCTGCATTCCTGGTCTGTCATCGCTAAATAGCAGAACCTTTGGTGAAAATATATCTCCTCCTCATCCTCCTTGCATGAATGTACTCCATCTTTTTAGATCACGTTACGAATAAAGATTTAAACAGAGAAATATGGGCAATCACAGGTAAATCCTTAAGACACCGAGTGACTTACATTTATTCAGAGAGCGTCTCTCTCTTTTTTCTTTTCTTTTCAATTTCATGAGATGACAGAAGCTGGATACTCCGTATCGGATGATGTGGCTGTTTGTGGTTGGCTGAGAGATGTGAACTCGTTAGTTATGACAAACGTCTCTGATCTGACATCAGATGTGATGGGACAATTAATATAGATACAAATGTATGTGCTGGTTCAGACGGTTACATTAAATAGTGGTTGCTGTGATTGTTTATTGCATTGAAATGTGCCTGACACTCTGGATACCTGCCTGTGAGGTTTTGGTGACATGTGCGCACTGTGCGCCTGTCAGCCAAATTACCACTGCCCGGGGTGCGCCTCGTCCGCACCGAGAATAGACCAGGTTGGAGCTGGCGGGCTTTCAGCGCACCTTCCGCGTGGTTTTTTGTCACAAAATTGTCACTGCGCCAAGCTGAATCTTTCGACACCTCCCCCTGGCGCGCCTTCACACCCATCTCTACCAAATTGCCAAATTGGCTTTGCACGGCGGTGCGCCGGAAGAAATTACCACTGCGTGGGGGTGCGCCAGGCTGCGCCACCCTGAGTTGCGCCAGGAAATTAGAGCCCATAAGGATGTCAAACTCAAGCAAAGATTGATCTACAGCTAAACAAAGATCATTTAAGATATAGAGATGTTAAACTCAAGCAAAGATCAATCTGAAGCTAAACAAAGATCTGTAATGATATAGAGATGTTAAACTCAAGGAAAGATCAATCTGCAGCATTATAGAGATCTTTTATGATATAGAGATGTTAAACTCAAGTAAAGATCGATCCACAGCTAAACAAAGATCATTTATGATATAGAGATGTCAAACTCAAGCAAAGATCAATCTGCAGCTTAACAAAGATCATTTAAGTAATAGAGATGTCAAACTCAAGCAAAGATCGATCTACAGCTAAACAAAGATCATTTATGATATAGAGATGTTAAACTCAAGCAAAGATCGCTCTGCAGCATCACAAAGATCATTTATGATATAAAGATGTTAAACTCAAGCAAAGATCAATCTGCAGCACAACAAAGATCATTTAAGTTATAGAGATGTTAAACTCAAGCAAAGATCAATCTGCAGCGCAACAAAGATCATTTATGATATAGAGATGTTAAACTCAAGCAAAGATCGATCTACAGCACAACAAAGATCATTTAAGTTATAGAGATGTTAAACTCAAGGAAAGATCAATCTGCAGCTTAAAAAAGATCATTTAAATTATAGAGATGTTAAACTCAAGCAAAGATTGATCTGCAGCACAACAAAGATCATTTAAGTTATAGAGATGTTAAACTCAAGGAAAGATCAATCTGCAGCTTAAAAAAGATCATTTAAATTATAGAGATGTTAAACTCAAGCAAAGATTGATCTGCAGCTAAACAAAGATCATTTATGATATAGAGATGTTAAACTCAAGGAAAGATCAATCTGCAGCTTAACAAAGATCATTTAAGTTATAGAGATGTCCAACTCAAGCAAAGATTGATCTACAGCACAACAAAGATCATTTATGTTATAGAGATGTTAAACTCAAGCAAAGATCGATCCACAGCTAAACAAAGATCATTTAAGTTATAGAGATGTTAAACTCAAGCAAAAATCAATCTGCAGCACAACAAAGATGATTTATGATATAGAGATGTCAAACTCAAGGAAAGATCAATCTGCAGGTTAACAAAGATCATTTATGATATAGAGATGTTAAACTCAAGCAAAGATTGATCTGCAGCACAACAAAGATCATTTAAGATATAGAGATGTTAAACTCAAGCAAAGATCGATCTACAGCACAACAAAGTTCATTTATGATATAGAGATGTTAAACTCAAGGAAAGATCAATCTGCAGCATCACAAAGATCTTTTATGTTATAGAGATGTTAAACTCAAGCAAAGGTTGATCCACAGCTAAACAAAGATCATTTATGATATAGAGATGTTAAACTCAAGCAAAGATCAATCTGCAGCTTAAAAAAGATCATTTAAATTATAGAGATGTTAAACTCAAGCAAAGATTGATCTGCAGCATCACAAAGATCATTTAAGATATAGAGATGTTAAACTCAAGCAAAGATCAATCTGCAGCACAACAAAGATCATTTAAGTTATAGAGATGTTAAACTCAATCAAAAGATCAATCTGCAGCTTAACAAAGATCATTTATGATATAGAGATGTTAAACTCAAGCAAAAGATCAATCTGGAGCTTAACAAAGATCATTTATGATATAGAGATGTTAAACTCAAGCAAAAGATCAATCTGGAGCTTAACAAAGATCATTTATGATATAGAGATGTTAAACTCAAGGAAAGATCAATCTGCAGCATCACAAAGATCATTTATGATATAGAGATGTTAAACTCAAGCAAAAATCAATCTGCAGCACAACAAAGATCATTTAAGTTATAGAGATGTTAAACTCAAGCAAAGAACGATCTGCAGCACAACAAAGATCATTTATGATATAGAGATGTTAAACTCAAGGAAAGATCAATCTGCAGCACAACAAAGATCATTTATGATATAGAGATGTTAAAATCAAGCAAAGGATGAATCTGCAGCACCACAAAGATCATTTATGATATTGAGACGTTAAACTTCAAGAAAATGATGTCCTGAAGGTCTTTAAACAAAGTTGTCATTATTTTTATAGACAAGAAAAAGTTGTGATGCCATTAGCTATCAAGATTGACTAATTCTTTAAACAAATCATTTCTGAATGAAGTTGGGACATGTGCAAAACATAAAAAAACAGAACACAGTAATTTAAAAAAGCGTTTTGGGCTTTTACTCATCTAAAATGCACAACAAAGACAGGATATTTCATGTTCAAACTGATAAACTTTTCTGATTTTTTTTAAATAGTCTCTCATTTTGAATTTGATGTCTGAAACACGTGTCAAAATGGATCATTAATATCCATGAAATGTAAAACTCAGAAAAGCAGCAACAAAGCTGTGAAGGAACTTTGATGAGTTTCTTCTGAGTTTTGCAAATGAAAAACAATTTGGGAACAAAATTACATTAAAAACACAAACTACTGTGTACTTTTTGTGTCCTTGCTGATTTTTGAGTATAGTGTCCTGGATTAAAGTGAATCTCTGTCAGAATCTTTAACACCTACGCAGTGACAGCGGCTGATATAATCATGAACAATCAGTATCTTAAAGCTGATGAGCTGAGGTCTTGTTTGCTTTTCCAGCTCTAAAGAGGCATCAACACACATTTCAGTTTGTTTCATTTGAGCTAAAAAACTCTTCACAGGAGTGCTGAGTGTGGCCCAACAGGGCGTCTATTTTCTCCAAACTTTAACATAGTTTAAAGCCATCTGAGACTTCTTGCTACGATCATAAGAGGTGCAACAAAATCTCATATTTTACCATGTAAAACGTGATTTAAAGCTCCTCAGTGGACCCTTTGGTTTGCTTTAACTTGGCGCCCCCTTGAGTAAAGAAACATTTTTCTGTTTGTCTGTTCACAAGATAAGGTGAAAAGTTATGAATGAATTCTGATTACATTTTCAGGGAATGTTGGTCGTGGCACGCACACTGAAATATCTCTTTAATATTCACTCTGGTCGTGTTAATTTGCAGATTTGCTGTGACAGGGAGAATAATCAGAATATTCTGATTTTGGTGTCATTTTCTCAAACAGGTTTTAAATGATCTTCAGTTTTGATTTCAGTCTGTTTCATAAAGCACCAGAACCTCCTCAGAGGAGCTTTAAACCGGATCCACTGCCTTCAGTTCCACATCAACACCAACTTGTGGCCCCAAGAGCAAACCTGGGAACTTGTAGGACCCAGCAGCAGCCCTCCCAGCCCCCGGCTTCACCTGTTCGCGTGCACATTTCTTCCCCTTTTTGTCCCACTTGGGGATTGCCTTCCGTCGCCCCCGTGATAACGCCCAGAGCCCTGATGCCTCTAACAATGCTGTCGTACGCGGGCTGCAGCCTGCTGATCCTCTCCGCGTCCCTCGCCGGCGCCTCCCTGGCCGAGATGGTGTTCCGCTGCCCGGGCTGCACCGCGGAGCGCCAGGCGCTGTGCCCGAAGCTCACCGAGGCTTGCGCGGAGATCGTGCGGGAGCCGGGCTGCGGGTGCTGCCCCGTGTGCGCCCGGCAAGAGGGCGAGATGTGCGGCGTGTACACCCCGAGGTGCTCCACGGGGCTGAGGTGCTACCCGACGCCCGACTCGGAGCTTCCCCTGGAGCAACTGGTGCAGGGCCAGGGCCAGTGCCGGCGCAAAGTGGACCCCGAGACCAGCAGCACCTACAGCCAGGAGCAGCGCGAGCAGACCAGCGGTGAGTGGACTTGTTACTGGAAATCTGGTTTCTTCTATTAATTTTTAATGAGTCTGTCTAGACTGCTGCAGGGGGAGAGCTAGGGCTGGGCAACAGGGACCCAGAATCAGGTCCTGATGGCATGTGGATGAGCTGAATGTTGAAGCACTGAGAAGCATCACGGTCCAGAGCTCTGGACTTGGATTTGAGGACATGAAACCTGTTGGACACTGTGGCAACAAAACAAGACCTCACTCAACATTTTATTCTCTTTTAACAAACAAAACTGCACCCAGACTGGTGCACACTGCCTCATTTATGTAAATAAATCACTGCATACTGATGCAATCAACATTTTTGAGCTTATAAATGTGTCAAAAATGGTCAAATCTTCATTATTTATGATCAACGGTGTCTAAAGTGCATCAAAAGAGAAGACACAGAGTCTAAAATACTCATATGCTGCCAATATTTTTTATTTCCATGGCAACAACTAGGGACATCCTAACTGTCCAGGTTTGCTCTTGATGTTACTGTGAGATGATAAATGTTTAATTCAGACTGAAGCTCCCGTGATGATTTTTAAACTTTATGTGAAACAGGCTGAAATGAATCATCATGTCTATTTCTGATAATAAAAGCTGACGCTCATTTCTGTATTGTTGTTTAAGACTGAAATGACTGCTGTGGTGGGGTAGGTGTTGGACAAATAGATCCTTTGCAGCTTTAAAATGAAGCCTTTTGTCAAATTTCTGAATCAGAGGTCCAAAGAGTGACAGACGAAGTCGTTTTGAACAGTGATGAGAGCACGAGAGCTTGGTGCTGCTGTTACAGGGTGGTGACAAAGTGAGTGTAAAAAGGTTTTTGATTTTAAATTTGTGCAAACACAACATTAACATAAGATGGAGTTACATTTTTAAATTCCTAAATGTGTCAAAACTGGTAAAATCTGCTTTATTTTATGATCAATGGTGTTGTAAAGAACAGGAAGTTGATGAGATCCATGTTAAGTTACAGGAAGTTAAAGAAATTCAGTCATATTTTGACTTTAACTGTACAAATGTGAAGCCAACATCTGGACTGTTTCACTGTGACAACAACAGAAGTCCTGATGTTTGCTGCTGAAGCCTCGGCCGGAAGTTATTAGGCAGTATTATTAATTTATGTATTTATTTATTGCTTGTATTTTTGTAGCTGCTGCAGGGTTGGTGTCAAACAGAGCGAGCCAGCAGAAGGAAAAAAAGTGTTTGTGGAGTTTTTGTTGTTATTTAGAAAAAAGAGGCGTTCAAGAGCCAAAATGTTGATGCATCATTACTTAGAGACGCTGTCAATGTGAAGAGTGTTCAGGAAGTTTCTGAAGGTTAAAAATCAGAGATTATCCAGTACCGTGTGTAGGTACCATCACTCTGACATAATTACTGATGAGATGATGACAGCAAAATGTTTTAATGAAACATCATCTGTTCTGATCGAAACGTCTCACTCATCATCTTGTGGAAACCTAAAATCTAGATGTGTTTCCCAGCCCCAGTGAATAACAGTGCCAAAATATTGCAGAGTCATGACGGCTGAGACTAAATCTTTGCCAAACACAGACCGTTGCTGAGCGGGTGGGGGTCCTTTTTCTTCTTCTGTGGTCGAGATTTGAATCGTAGTTTTGCTGACGCGTGCTTGTTGCTTTACTTTGACCTCACTGTAAGTTCTTAAAAATGAATGAATGCAGAATGAGACTTAGAGATGCACAGCTGGACTGTTTGTCATGCTGTTCTCCTTCTACACCCAGCACCTTCTCTCCTCATCACAGACCAGTTCCTGCTCCCCTCCTCAGACCTGCGCTGCTCAGACCTGCTCACTCTGGTCTGCATGAGCAGAGAGAAACAAAAGAGCAGCAGCTCTGCCTGCTATCTGCCTTTAAATGTGAGCAACAACACGGTGGAAAAGTCCCAGAACCTGCTCTGTGGAGGGATGGACTCAGAAAACATGCTCGTATTGATGTTGACATTTCCTCGGGGGAGTGGAGGGAGAGGAGCAGGAGGAATGCTGGGATTGATCGGGAGAGTGGACTTTAAGCTTTGGCTGGATGTAAACGTAACCTGTTGTTGACTCCGTCCGCACTGAAAGGCCAGTGGGACGTAAAGAAAGCAGCAGTGACCCTGTTTACTGAAAAAGCTTCAAACAGATTTATTTGATCAAACAGGCCCGAGTGTCAGCGTTACACAAGAGCAAAACACGACCAAACGCACGGACGCATCGTGTGAAGACTTGCTCGGAAGAAGGAAATTTGTTAGACGTCAATGATTTTTCTGCCCCCTCGGGTTTCAGGCCGCGCTGTGTTTTATCTTGCAGGTTAAAGATGAAGTCAGAGTCGCTCTGAGCTGCAGCTGAAGCTCAGAAATCTGAATGCTGTTCGGGGTAAAAGCCTCGCTGCCTCAGATGGAAGAGCGATTTCTGACAAAGCCTGTAGCCAAAGAGTCTCAAGGCCAAAACCTGGAGAGAAACATTTCAGTCAGAGCAGGAGCGAATCTGAAATGAACAGGAGACTCTTTTCAGTTTAAAACCTCCGAGCAGAGCAACAAAAAGATTTTCTCTGCTTCTACGTCACAAACACGCAGAGGACAGAGATCTTCTGTCAGCTGTGCCACTCTCATCAACTCTTAATAACCAGAATGTTCCAAAGAAATGAAATAAAATACTGAAAAAATGTTCACACTGTTCATAGGTCAAAGGTCAAGTGCATTGAGTGTCATGTTAATCCTCTGCTTGTGTCCTCTCTGACATAAGATTGAGCAGATTGTGTAGGCAGAAGGTCAAAGGCAAGGTCACGGAGGCTCAGCATCATGAACAGATTATGAAAGCCATAACAGGGCTGTCGTCTCCCTGAAACATTGAACTTGACTCAAGGATAACCATGCGAGGCACAGGGTCAAAGGTTGAGGTCATGGGGCCTTATGTCCATCTCTTACCTGTGAGCAGGATTTCTGAAGAATCCACCATAGATTTTTCCCCAAACTCGGCACAAACGTCCGACCTGACTCAAGGATGAACTGATGAGATGGTGGCTGTTAGAGGACAAAGGACAAGGTCGTGGAGCCTCATCGACATCCCGTACTCATGGACAGGGATGCTCAAGAGTGCATCACAATTGTCCCTCTGATTCAAGCATGAAATGATTGGTCTTTTGAGGTCATAAATCAAAGGTCAAAGCCATGAGGCCTCATGTTCAGCCTTTGCTTTTGAGGTTTTTGAAAGACATTCTTCAAACTTCAAACACCAATGTTTACTGTGACTCTAGGTCAGAGGTCATGGGGTCTCATGTTCACCCTTTGCTTGTAAAAGAAATGTAGCCTTTGACTCGAGAATGAACCAGTTCGATTTTTGAGGCACAGTGTCAAAGGTCAAGGTCTTGGAGTCTCATGATCATCATTTGTTTGTGAACAGGGTTCCACCAGAAGGCTTCAAGGACCTTCTTCAAACTTTGCACAAAGGTCCACTCTGACTCAAGGATGAACTGATTGAATGTTGGAGGTCAAAGGTCATTTGGACTCATGCTCACTGCTTGCCTTGAACTCGATATCTTGAGAACATTTTGAGAGATTTTTGTCAAACTTTGCACTAAAGTCCTCTCTGCCTGATGAACCAAAACATTTTGTAATCCAAAGGTCCAGATCTGCAGTCCTCATGTTCATCTCTTGATTATTAGATTTAGAATAAGTCAGAAACCAGTCCGGCCCTTCCACCTGACCCAGGACTGTACTTTCCCGGTCTGGCACTGGAGCACAGGCACAGGCACAGTACAGGCAGGCAAAGGTTCTTTATTTGGATCTTAATCTTTGGTTTGACTCCATAAATGTTCAGCTGGTGATACAGGTGGTTGCTGTCAGAGTTTGGCCCAAATGTGGTCGACATACACTTTATTTCCCGTCCTTAATTCCTCTCAGATATGCCACAAAAGAGGAAGTAATTAAATCCCTGATAGAAATCAGCTTTTGACTGCTGGCTACTTTCCACATGCATCTCATTTGATCCTGAGAATTAATCTGTGGGGGCAGAAAGAGGCTGATTGTGATACAAAGTGGTTGTATTGAGTTGAAAGGAGAACAAGCTAAGCTAAGAGCTGGGCAAAGAATCAAAGGATGAAATACTGCAGCTGCTTTATTTGGATGTTTCAAAGCTTCAACATCCTGCCATCCTGTTTTTACAGCTTATTTGGTGCAGCCAAAGATACAAATAGACAAACACGTCCAAAAGCTTGTCACTGGACACTGGACAGTGTCATGTTAGGCCCCTTCTAGAACAAGACCGCTCTGTTAAAACCAAATAATGTGCTACACAGAACTGAGAAAGGCTCAACTTTCCAAATCTACCAGTTAAAGTTACTGTTCAACCCACCGCAAAACAAAACCCAGGCTGGATCCACATGTGGCCGAAAGTTTGCTTGGTTTGCTGCTGCCTGTCCGGCTAACACATGTAATACACTGATTGTTTGAGCTTTGTGATAACTGGAAAACAATGTTGTGTAATATTCTTGTCTATATTACTTTGACTCTGAAACACTTATATATGTTTTCGACGCTTTAACCTCAGAGCCTGGGCTTTGACAGTGAACATGTCCATCAAACGGGGCCTTCAGAGCACTTACTGCACTCGAAGAGTCAATTTAACCAGCTAAGCCCACCGCAAATTGCAATGACAGCAAGAGTGCAATCTCTGAAAACTCCTGGATCAGCACTCAAAATAACTACTGCTGAAGAGGTCGAAGGTCACACCCAGTCGTCTTTTGACCCTCTAACCATCCCCTGCCTTTAAATGAAGCCTGCAGCACTGACTTAAAGGCAGAAAAATGAACTAATTGAGCTCATTGTTTGCTTTTAATGAAACTTTGATTGGATTAAGTGTACTGGCACTGCGATTGCTTGTTTTGTTCAGTGCTCATGGCCACAGGCGATTTCTGTTCCCTGTTTTCAATTATCTAAGCACCTAATTACAGCCTATTAGTAATTAGATATTGCCTCATAAATCTCTAAAAATGAACTCGCCCATAGTGAGGAGAGTGGATTCAAATTTCAATAAAAAAGACCTTTATGGACTTGAATTCAGATTTGCAGCAGGATATTTTCTGATTATTTGTGAGGCAGTTAATTTGCAAATGATGCATCATCTCAAGAGGGCCGGGCTGGTGATATAATATGGACATCATCCAAAGCTGCAGAGATGGAGAAGTGACAATCCTATTTCATCAGCAAGCCTCTGATGTTTCTGTGGTGCCCAAACATGGCTTACGCGACCGCACAGACATGTGGTTCCCTCTGTTAGAGCTAAACATCAGAATTGGAAACATGAAAATATGAAGTTGCACTTTGGTGAAGTTGAATAAGACCCAAAACCAGATCCTGTGTGCTCAAATTTCTTTAAAATCCTCCCACTGTGCAAGATTCTGTGATCTTTGTGTTTGTTTGATGCTGGAATAATCAACATCATGTGTTTCTGTAGGGAATGTTGCCATGAATTTTAGAAAAAAAAAAAAAAAAATTATTGATGTAACCTCAAAAGTACTTAAATTCAAAAAGAAGTTAAGTAAGGGTATGGTGTGATTGCAGGACCCAGAATCTTGATTTAGTTCTTGGCTAATATATCTACCCCTTGAAAGTCTCTGCTGTGGGGTAGCACTTCCTCATAGTCTATAAATTTGGGGGGTGCAGTGCTGATTATCAACACAAACATTAACAAAACAGCTCCAGTGATGACCGGCTAATAAGAGTTACTTTCAACTCAAGCAACCCACAAATGTTTCCCACTGAGTCGTATTTTTCAGTCCTAGACATGTTTAGAACAAAATGAGGGAGAAAAGCTGTTAAAAGATCCACCACTGGAGTCATGGATCACAGTATCCTTTCACCAGTTTCTTGCCAATAAACACTTCCAGTGGAAACACAGACAGCTAAAGGCTACAAAGACCATTTAGTTCCTTTAAAAGAAGTTCCTAGGACCACTGGTGCAACTGGTCTGGTTTAGTTCAGTGCAGTTGAACTTATCTTCCTTGCACTTCCACAGCCATAGGTACCCTTCCTCAGTAGACTGCAGTATGTGCAGCTCCACTCTTTAGGGTCAGATTGGTGCTCTTGGTACGCAAACAGAAAGGTGCCAAAAAAGTAGTACAATAGTTTGGTTCTTTGTCCAAGTTTTGACTGTGGAAATGCAAAAATATTACATAATATGCTGCATCAATGGGCTACGTTTGACTCAGATAATATGCTACACTCAATCCTCACACAAAGTGCATCCAACTTGATCTCGGAAGTCGGATTGTCTAAGTTGCAAATCCGATACGTCACTGAGAACGTCCCATTTGGTTAAAATTTTCTACTTGGAAGGCGGACGTTCTTCAGGTAGCTGTGATATGAAACAATTACCACTTCCGGTGTCCAAGGTTTGAGGTAAATGGAGCGCAGCATAAGTTAAGCTCATTTTTAGGCCTGGAGAGCCACAGAGCATTGTTCACATCATTTCGATGTAAAAAGGTCCTTTATCCTGAAGAAATATTAACTGGACCCCTCTGTGATTTGGGGAAAACTGGAAGATGAAATAAAACCTCCTTCTTAGTGTAACAAAGCTCGAAAATCAGGGTCAAATATGAACCGAGCTACTATTAAAATGGGTCATTGATGCTGATACAATCTCAGTGAGTGTATTTTTATTTCATTTCCAGACTTTTACTATGAAAATATTCCATGTTTCTTTAATTTTGAACCGAGTCTTCAAACTAAGATCCCCCTATGCTCTCTGTTTATGGACAGTATCACTTGATATTCTGTTCCCACAGAAACCAGGACTCAAATAAGGGATCATGAACCAGACTGGGAGCTTTGACTGGGATTCAGCCATACAGGACCTTGAGAGGAAGACGTCTATTGAGATAGCCAAAACAGAGCCTGTTTGTGGATCAGTGGCTCCCTTTATTTCCATCTGGATTTTACTCAGGCTGATCCATATTCTGTTGTAGATGCGAACAATCCAAAGGCAGGGAGCTTCCGTTGTGTTATAAAAGTTGTTATGGGGAGGAAAAACTGTGCTGGAAAAAGAAAGTGGAAAACTCCCGTGCCATCTGGACGCTGACATAACATGGTTAGCTAACAAGGGGGCATTCCTGTGTACCTGTGAGGGGCATCCAGACGGAGCCCGCAGGGACTGAAATAGCTCTGAGATAATCCCCCCCTACAGGCGTCTCCAAAAACAGGGGCATTTTGCGCCATCTCCACCCCCAGGCATCGACTTCACATGTATCTGTGCCAAGAATCTCCTCGTGCCTATTTGAGATCCGAAGTGACTTCCCGCCATGCTTTTTTTGGTCAAGGGTGAATTAAGATAACACAAACACTGTCTGAGATACTACTCACACTGTGGGGGTGGGGGTGGGGGTGTTGGCAGACGACTTTTGTATGGAGAGATTTGTAGCGTTTCTTTGAGATGTGTATCACAACTCCCTTGTTGAAACTTCCAGAAGCGTGTAAATGAGGGCTTAATGACTAAATTCCCCGTGTAATTTTCCCCAAAATAGAAATGCTGGAGTAAAACTATTCCTCACAGATTCTTTGGCTTCATCCTCTGACCTCAAAAAATGGTTTTACCAAATTTTGTAACAATCAAGTCGACAGATTTTGATATATGGTTTTAAACAGACTTCACAGGACCCATCAAATTGGCTTTCCTAATGGCTTAACTATTTTTCACATCAATTGTGTCAAAAATGTTTAAACATCACTCTGAAATACTTGTTCCTTTGTTCAGCAGTTTGTTTTCGGAGTATATCTCACAAATTCTCCAATCATTCACAAAAATGGGTCTTAAAAAGATGTGGATTGGAGTTAACAGTTCTGAAGAAGTTTTTAGGGTCCAGTCTCTGAGCAGTCTATTATTCATGGCTAACTGTGGTGAGCCAGAGGCCACTTTCTCATCCATCCTCTGAACAATGTCAATGGTTCTACCAAATGTATAACAGCCCAATCATGTTGTGGGAGACCATTTGCAAACCCTGTTTTTAGGATTTTTAGATACACAGTAATTATTCTCTTGGACTGGAATTTGATGGCTGTTCAGGCTCATAGTCGGATAGAAGACGTTTTGGTCGTACTTTTGTTGCTGTCTTTATTGTCTCCATTGAAAAGTCTTAAAATAGCACTCTCTACTGTACCTTGTCTCTTGACCTTTTAAAAACCTGACTGGCCGTCACCCTTGGAAACACAGATGTTGACATTTTGAGGCAAAAGGCTTGCCCTCCTCAGGTTTTATCACCTCCACAGTGATCCAGAGTGATTGTTACTGCACATGGCATCTGTAAGTTTGTTGTGTCCAAGCTTGCTGGAGTTCATATCCTGGTTTAGGTCAGGTACAGTCATCCATAAGTTCACTCTGCGGTGCCGGTAATGAGCAATACCCTTGGCCTCGGATGCAGAGCTGCATGCCAGAGCTTGCCCAACACCAGCTTTTAGATGACGGTTGCAGCCCAGAAAGCCTGGAAGGTAAACATATCAACACTCTGCTGAGTTTGTGTTTCTAGGATCACAGTCCCACTTCATAATGAGTGATGAACTGCTGCTGCTTTTAATAGCTCTTTTCATCAACTTCTTAAGCAGCACATGACCTATTTCACACCTCAGAGCAACATAATGAGGGGTATAAATTTTGTCTCAGACTTCCACACTCTGAATTTTAGAGAGGTTCAATTTTAGGCAAATATTCAGACCCATCATAGTGATTTTCTTAATGCTTCAGGAGGTCTGAGGTTGGCCAAGCTTGGTCAATGGATGTCTAAGGAAAGGAAAAAACAGCTGACGTAACAAAAAAATATTTTTCAAGTTGAAAACAATACTTAACTCAATGACAGAACTCGTTTATTTTGTAATTTCAGCCATTGACCTTGATTGAAATTACAGGCACAAAGCACGATCCCCTAGTGATTCAGTTTTTTTGTCTTGTATAAAATCAACACAACTCGCCAACCTCAAACTTCTTCAAATCAAAACCTATTTAAAAGTTTCAGTAAAGGTCAATGGGGATGACATATTTTCATTTGGGAAGTTGCAAATGTTTGTATTTTTTAAGCCAAGTTTCTCATATGTGCTCTGAAACATGTGCTTTCTACATTTTATAATCAAAGTATTATCAAAATGGTCAGAACTTTCAAAGATTAATAAGGCTCTAGTTATTTAATTGGAATTTGTGTATAATAAAGAAGCAGCCCACTCTAAGAAATATCAACAGGCAAATAAAATTAGCTCCTCATATTTACGCTGCATTCACACATCAACGTGTAGTAGCTGATCTTGACCTGCTAGTATCTCTCCTTTCTCCACCCTCCCGTCCTCCCTGACTTGTCCAAGCTTTACCATCTGCTCAGTTGACCCTGAATCTGGACAATCAGACATGACACTTCTGGCCTACGTGCCACCTGGGAATTCGACATGGATCAGATATAGAAAGCAAGCCTCTGTGGGCCATTGTGCTGGGATTAACTCAAGCAGTAGACTGGACAGTAGGCCTGCCGCTCTGTTGATACTGCTGATCCCGAGCCCACCGCTGTGGAACGGCTTGGACTGCAGAGGCCTGGTGCCCCCTGAAAGTGGAGTCCTGACCCTCTGTGCTTGTGTGTGTGCATGTATATTTGATAGGGAGATCGCTGCTTATAAAACCTGCACTCTCATGTGTGTCGATGTGAACCCAGACGGGGAAAGTCTCAGGTTTCCCCAGAAAAGAGGGAGTGATGGTTCTGCACTTTGGATACTGGGGAGATTATGTAAGACAGCAAAACAAAAGACACCCCAGCTGTCGATGCTCCTGAGTTTGAAGGCACACCTGATTTCAGTTGACTTTTGCCCCCTGCTTTTGCTCAGCCTTCAAAGAAACACCAGAGAGAGCACAGAGGAGCGTCAGAGGAGGAACTCAAGTCCAACAACACCAGATCTATCTGATGGCGAAAGGCGCCAGCACCTTGTTTTTGCTTCATTTTGGAATTTCCTTTCTCCCGTTCTCTGTTAGGCCTTTTGTAATCATATTCTGCAACCGGATGTCAAATTTACCTCTTGCAGAGTATCCACACTTGCTTTCTTTCTCTGTCCCTCAGACTCCTTTCCACAAGTCTGCAAGTTACAGCTTGGCCCTTGCATAACTGCGAACTCTCTGCTTTCTGGCCGACTGTTTGACCTTCTCTACTGTCTGTGCTTATTTCTCTTCCTTTCTTTGGGTGTCATGTGAAGTTCTGTTCATGCTTTCCTGAAGAAATAACCAACTACTGCTCTGTTTAAGACGACTTCGAAAGGATTTGCGTCAGAGTTTTTTAGTCTAAGATCAGCTGGGTTGCAGTGACGCTCCTTTTCCACTCCCTAAGTGAGCTCTGTTGTCAGAAACAACATGTTGGGTTGGACCTGATGGCCTCTCACATTGTTTGCTCCATCTGTTTGAAGAGAAGAGGGGTTTTTTTAGGTTGATGTTTAACAAGACTCCAAGGAGAGGCAAGAGGAGAGGAGACGGTCATTGCAAATGAAAACCGTCTGGAGGGGTTGCTGGATGATCAGAGAGAGTCAGAAATTTGACAAAGTTATTATTTTAAAACGTGGAGACAATTTGCTACATGTGCTGCTTGATTCATTTGTAAATTCCTTGTTTTCTGTATTCCTGTAAATGTATTGAATTTGTAGAGGCCTTGCTAAAACACACAGATAACACTTAGTGTATCATTTTCAGGTGTTATGCCATTTGGTTGAATAATATTAAAGGTCAATTTAGTCTAAGAAAAATGTGTAACATGCAGGTTTGTTGCTTGTACATGATTTTTTTCTATCCAGAATGCTACCTGCTAGCTTGTTTTGCATGTTTATCACCTATTTAATAGATTCTTTGATTGTGGCAGAAGGTATTGAGGTTAAAGGAGTTAACAGACTAAAAGCTTTGTGCCCTTTTCCCTGAACTTTTCAATCTCCATTCTCTAATTGGCTTTAAGACACTGACTCTTTAATGATAGCTGAAGTGACAGGCCGAGGCCTGAATCATCGTTTAGTTTTCCAAACACAAATTACGAAAAATTGGACGAGTTATTCACCACCTTTCACATCTGCTCATGAGATTAAAATCTCACTTGTAAGGGAAAAAAGCAACCATGGAAACCTGAGTGTGACTAAAGTTCAGCAGTGGCCAACTTTTTCTCAGCCAGCGAGCTTGTTAACAGAGCTGCATGTGGTTGCTTCACTCACTAAAAAAAAGGCTTACAGTGACTCATTGATTGTACTGATGCATTTCAGAGTATTTTAACAGAAGTTTGGACACTTATAAGCTTCTTAGAAGCTCTATCTTCAGAGTAATTTAGCTCTCACAAAGAGGAAAATGCAGCAAACAGAAGATGGCTGTATCAGACTTACTCTTGCTTATTTGACTCAGATTTAGTGAAGAATAAAGTCTGTAGTTTAAGGACAGATTCCATCTCTGAAACTTTAACAAAGGGTGGCTACCTGTTTAGCAAGACATTTACCAAATTAGCTGGATAAGCACACACAACAGCATTCATAGTTTTAAAGAAATCAATCTAAATGTGTCTTTAAAAATGTCATTTCATTGACAAATTGGAGAAAGTAGTTCTGAACATTGTTGTGTACAAAATATCAGGTAAAATAAGGGGCTGGGGGTGACTAAGACATTGGCTTCGATTTTAATGCCTTAGGAAGCAGGACTGCAGAATCAAAAGCACCTTCAACTCTCCCAACACCCAGAGCAGACCTTCATTTTTATCACTTTGATGAATGAGTGTTGAAATTTGAAGCCTATTTTACACCACTTTCTTCCTTTTTAAAGGCTAATCCATCACAGAAATGACAGCAGAGGGAGATTATGTCCTGGACAATCATTGCTGAAATGATTCTGAGGCCAAAATATTCATCACAGTGTCCTTGAGAACAACATTCAAGTCCTCTTCTTGCTCTACTTTAATTATCAGCTCAATCATCTGATTGACAATATTTAACACTGACTAAGGTTGGTATATTTTTTATTTTCATGATTGTTTTGTTTTTCCAAACCCCATAGGTGAGGCAGTGGAGCCACCCCCCGAGCTGGGTGTTAGCGAGATCCCGGCCATCCGTAAACCCAGCAAGGAGACGGCCTGGCTGGGGCCCAAAGAGAGCGCCGTACGCCAGCACAGGCAGGAGATGAAGACCAAGATGAAGACTAACAAGGTGGAGGAGACCAAACCTGCTCGACCTAAACAGGTGAGACATAACAAGGTGGCTTCGTCTGTGAGCTCTCCTCTTTCTGTTACTTAAATCTTTACTGGCAAAAGCCTTTTCACTAAATTGCTAGTCTTGTATGATGATGTTCTTGCCTCTTCCTCTTCCTGTCTTTGACTGCAGCTGAAGCCTCTGGTAAAAAGGCTGTCAAAAAGTCATCATTTGATTAATTAAAATTCTTAAAATTAGTAGCATAAACAGCCATAAAGCTAAATTCTTATTTATATTTGATGAACTTTTGAGAACAATTTAGCCATACTTTTACAGTCAAATTTTACATTTAAAGCTCCTGTGAGGAGTTTTTTTTAGCAGGTTATTAAGCAGACACTGGTCTCTTCATATTAAAAGCAAATAAGAATATCAGTGACAAGATAGGTTGTCTCAATACCGTCTAAAATTGACCAGAAATGCTGCCGCAGAGGGTCAAATTTCAGACTAGAAGCATGTTAAATGAGAGCAGGGCAGGGTTTGATTAAACTGCATGAACAGAAAGGAAATCTTTAAGAGACAAGAAAGGAACTGCTTTGTCCACAAGAGGACGCCGAAGTCAACAAAATAGAAATTTCAGCCCTGGAGTATTAAAAATACATGTCTGAAGCTCAGAGAGTCCAGGACAGTCTGACCTTATTTTTCTCTTGTTATACAAATCCTTTATCAGGACAGCAAAATATTGTCCATTGTTAATGATCACAAAAAGACTGTAGAACCAAAAAAATTAAGCTAAGTTGTGTTTGTTCAACTGTCATTGAAGCCAACTGTTTTAAAACTGCAATGTTTAACCTCATGATGTCCTTTAGGTTCAAAGATTCAGGTCTGTAGGGCATAAAAGAAGAGCAATGCTGCCTCATGGTGGTTCAGAAAGTTTCAACATTTGTATTTTGAGAGTGATTGTTTTATTGGTATTTGGCCTTTGGACCAACTCTTGCCTTTTAATCAAATCTGACATTAAATCTTAGATTCCTCCCCCCCGGAAAAAAATATGACTCATAAGACCCAGTGTCCAAAAAGTGGACAAGAAAAAGACAACATTTCTACAAAAGGTGTTATTTTCTGTGAACTCCAGTCCTGTCCATCAAAGTCAAATATATATATGTTTAATTTTTCATTCTTAACTCTTTCAGTACCACCTTAATCACACAAAGGTAAACATACTTTAGATGTTTTTGAATTTAGGGTCAGATGTTGACTGAAACTCATAAGACCAAGTGTCCAAAGTGGACAACTGAGAATAATAAGCTGAAAAAATTCTTAAATAAGATCAGTTATCAATCAAAATGATTAGATTCCTTTAATAAGGATATATTATATACTGAAAGAAAAAGTGGACCCGAGGTCATGAAAGGTGCTTTTTTGTTTGACAGAGCATTATATACTTATGCAATTAGTTCAATTACAATTCAGAAAACTAAATATAAATACAAACCTGTGTGAAAAATTATTACCATAGCAATAAAAATGAGAAAAATGTAATCAAAAGAAGAACTGAAGTGTCCATCTCAGGGTTAAATCCACCTGATCTCTTGGTTTAAAATCAAAGAGTGCCACTAAAAGCATTGGAAACATAGAAACATTTAAAAATGTTATTGCTCCATTACAAACATGAAACTGTCTCAACAAGACTTTGGCCCCTGTTGAACTGAGGTAAACTGAGGCCCCTGGCTGGACTTTTATTTATGGCTGGTGTGAAAACATGAATCACTGACTTATTACAGAAATCCCCTCAGCTTTATAATGTGTGAGCGCCTTTTTAATGAGATTTTATGTAGCAGGTGAGGGATGTGTTGACTCGTGTGTGGAGTTTCCTGAGTTTTGGAGCATTTTTAACATAAATAAACACTTTAAGCATATGAGTCAGAATGAATGGAATAATATGCTGGTCATTCTTTTTCCCCAGAAACCAGCTGCAGCAAACACACCCTGATCCTGTAACACGGGCCTGTGAGCATGACAAGTGTTTGTTTTGTTTTGTTCTTTTTAAAGACTCAGTGTCAGCAGGAGCTGGACCAGATCCTGGAGAGGATATCCAAGATGCCCTTCAGAGATAACCGAGGTCCTCTGGAGGATCTGTATGCCCTGCACATCCCCAACTGTGACAAGAGGGGGCAGTATAACCTCAAACAGGTGACTCAGGGGGTCTGAAGAAGAGGGGAGAGGACCCCACCATCATGTTATGCAAGTTTTTGATAGGATATTATGATAGAAAAACATTTATCAACAAATATTCCAAATACTGACCCTGAAAAATGAAGATTTCTAAAGGGAGGCTGCAAAGGAGAGTCTGGTTGATACATATAACACTAGAAAAACTAATCTCTACACATTTAATTAGCTAGACTTCATCTGGTTTACTACTGAGTATTTTATTATGAAAGAGAAACTAGAGAGTTGTATTTATGTAGTTAAAACTCTCAATTTTCAGGATATTGTCTAGTTTATGCAGAGATATGGTGTCCGAATAATCCAAATGCACTTTAACACTAATAATACACATGTGAATGTGCATGTTGATGCTTAAAAGCACAAAAGGCTCATTTTGTAAGATATTCATTTAGAAGTTTAGATTCAGAAATGAGAACTATCTGAAATAAGTGCACTTGAATATTGATTATACACAAGTTCAGTACCTTTTTTGCACAAATTCCATAGTCATGGGTTTTATGAGCTCAATGATAAAACAGTTTTAGCATCATTATTGGCTCAGATTAGTACTGAAAAGACTAATTCGAGGGTTTTTATTTCTTTATGTAAAAGAAAACTGTAGATGCAAACTGCATGTTTTAACACTAGTGACACATTTCCATGAATCAAAGGGCTGCACATTTTGAGGAAAAAACTCTTATATAGAAGATATCAACCCTGATATTTGATTCGAAGGGAAACATTTGCTCTTTATTTCTAGGAATAACCAAATAAGTTTTTTAATCTTGCACAAATAATGCATATCCATGCATATTCAAGGATTCTGGTGTTAAAACAATTGCACAAGAACACAAGAAGTGACATTTTATTTGTGTTTCAGTGCAAGATGTCTCTGCACGGTCAGCGGGGCGAGTGCTGGTGCGTGAACCCCCACACCGGCCGACCCATCCCGTCAGCCCCCACCGTGAGGGGCGACCCCAACTGCAGCCAGTACCTCCGAGAGCTGGAGCTTGAACTCCCTGACACAGCCCAGATATAAAGCAGCATTAAAACAAGAAAAAAAAACTGTAAAGTACTTGGGAACAAAAACATCTGAGTAAGCTATATCTTATCTTCTGTGTGTGTATGTAGCTCATTTGGTGACAGCCTCATGTGAAATCTTAGCCACCGAAAAGGATTAAAGGGTAGAATCCAGCTTGCTGCGTAGGACGTAACAGCAGATTAACTTTAGGAGGAGGAAAGATAAGAGATTTTTGCTTTACTAATGTGACTTTGCTCAGATTTGCTCTGTTATCAGTGTTTTGTACTGTACGTGTTAAAAAAGGAAAAACCTTCAACATATTTGGTGTTTTTAGGAGAATTTGTGTTGTAGCTTGCTGACTACTGTTACGCAACATTAACAGCTATTAAAATGGTTAAAAAACTCAACCCATGGCTTCTTGTTTCATTACTTAAACTCTAAATTAAGCATTGGGGTCAGGATTATTTTGAGTGAGGTTGGATTTTGTGAGGAGAAAAGCCAAGAAAGAGCAATGAGGCCTGAGTTTTAGCTGTTACAAGGCAGACTAAGTTTAATGAAATTCAGGTTTGTTTTTGATAATCAAGTCAAAATGGCTGACAAAAAGTAGCAAACAGGATCCGTACAGTCTGTGCTGATTTGCTGCCTCATGTGAGAGTCAATGGAGTGAGTGTGAAGGAGTGCATCCTTTGAGTAAGGAGTGATCAGGTGAGCTCTATCTACCTAATGAAGGGCAGGGTGCAACCAACTACCTATCAAGGGAGAGGTGAGGAAGGAAGGAAGTAAATCAAACAAAGTGAGGATAGGAGGAACAGCGGGTTTTCCCTCGACTTGCCATACTGCTTCATCCCTTTCAGCATCGCAGGCCTCTGGATTTAATGAAACCCTCCAACACTTCAATGATCATTTCAGCTGTTTGGTTCACTTTTGGATGAACTCAGACTTCTCTGCAAAGTGAGGGAACAGAAGAAAAAAATTAATCAAATGAATATTCGGTGTGACAAGCAACAGTTTTTGCACAAAGTCATGATTTTGTGGGATAACAATCAGGTGTATGATTAACAATCACACCAAAAAAGGAGCCAATGGGAATTATTTTCATGTGTAGTTTGAAACACTGTCAAGACCTGAGAAACACCCATTTAGAAGGCCTAAAACTGGTGGAGGAACAGCCAAACTCTGCTACTCAAGTCTCATACCATGGCAAGTCTGAGCATAACAACAAAACACAAGGAGGTTAGCCAACATTAGCGAGGTCCCTCCCAGGCAAAGATTTTAAAGCAGACTGGGGTTTCAAGATGTGCTGTTCACGTTCTTTTGAAGGAGTATGAAACAGGCAACGTTATTGACTATAGACGGAGCTGTTCACCAGGGAAACTTCATGCACACATCATACTTTCAAAATGGGAAGATGTTCAGCAATGCCATCAGCTCAGAGCAGGCAGAAACCAGTGGGACCCAGGTACACCTATCCGCTGTCCAAAGAAGTCTGGCCAAAAGTGGTCTTCACGGAAGAACCAGAGCCAAAAAGACAGACCTCAAATGTGGAAACAAGGCCAATTGACTTAAGTACATGTAAGAAAAATGGCTGCAGGTGCTCTGGACTGATGACTGAAAGTTGAAATATTTGTATGTAGCAGAAGACAGTTTGTCTGAATGGCCAGAGAGCAGAACAATAATGAGTGATGACAGGAGATAGTGAAGCATGAACAAGGTGCCTTGAAAGTTTCAGCCTGCATTCTGCAAATGGAGTTGGGGATTTGGTCAGGACTGGCAGTGTCCAGGTTTATTCTGCAGCAGGACAATGACCCAAAACAAAAGGCCAATGTCATTAAAACCTATCTTCAGAGTAAAAAACAGCAAGAGGTCCTAGAGGTGAAAGAATGGCCACAGAGTTCTGATCTCAGCATCATTGAGTATGTCTTTGATTATTTGAAGAGGCAGAAGGATCTGAACTGGCCTATGTCCATGCAACATCTATCGTTAGTTCTCAGAGATGTCTGTCTTTTTGAGTCCCATCAAAACATGTGACACAGACGTTCTGACTTCACTTGGACAAAATGATATGGCACCTTAGCCTATATTTGTAGATAATACAGTTGAAGGAATGAGTTTCAACCTTGAGGGCACTAGAGGTAGAGTCCAGGATTGGCCAGGTCTGTGGGAGCCATCCTCTGAGGAAAACACATGGGTGCTCCAAATCAAGTGGAAATCCACAAATATTTGAATTTTGCACACTGTGTTGTTTTTCTCTGAACCTGACATTCAGCCACAACCCAATGTGAAACACACTGCCAAGCAGTTTTGTATTTGTAGGTGGAAACAACCTGCATGGAAAACCATGAATGTCTGTAAGAGCTTCAATGTCACAGAGATAACCACTGACTCAGCACAAACTATACAAATAAGACAAAACACCATTTGTCTGGGTACATGGACTTTATTTAAATAGTGATTTGTCATTACAAAAACGAATACATCAATTACACGCCTGATAAATATTTTACCATAATGTTCACATTTATGTTTTGTAGCTGAGATTTCTGAAAGTTCAAAGTGTCACTGTGTTGTGCTACTATTAACAGCAAGTGTTTCATGAGCCCCTGTCAAAGCATCAGGAATGTCATGGACTATAACTGGGACATTAAACTAACAAAGAGTGCTGATTGACCGAGAGAACTTTGTTATCTTAGCCAGCAACCATCTAAAAACTTTTGTGCTGGAGTGTCCCTCTTTCAACAACACATTGGGTCCACATGCAAATCAAATTCAAAGTGGCGTTCGCCAGAAGGCACTTGAATTTCCATACAAACTCAGCGACCTTGCTCTTTGCAGGGTAAGAGACCCGATTAGCCGAGTCCCCGTCGGCCGAGGGATTTGCCTGTGGAGACCCTGCATGTGGAAACACAACCACTGTAAGGTGTTTGCATACGATTTGTGTGTGTGGAGGGAAGTGCACAGCACCACGTGTGTCAGACAGTAGCTTGGATAGACTTAGCTTGTAAAGGTTTAAAGCAGAGATTCTTGGTTTTGTACTTGAGAACGATATAAGGGCATGGCACGTACAGTACAGTACAGTACACACACATACAGACACTCAGGAGCATGCACACACACTCTGTACATACATTTACATACAGCTGACGCAGTTTTTGGACTCAAAAAGGCCTTCTAAGAGCAGTTTAAAATATCTTAACTTTCACTGTACAACATTGTTTGTTTAGGAGTCAGGTTTTATTATCATTGTCTAAAATACAAAGTTCAACAAGGAGACGCAGATATGGTTCATTTTATGTTAGCAGTATAACAGCTACAGTTACGGCTAAGTGCACTGCTGAGAAAAATAATAAAAATTACTTTTACACCACCAAAAACATTAATTTTAATCATAGATCTGGTTTCCAACAAAAAAAGATAAGTTGAATTCTTTGTTTATTTTTCAGCACAGGTTTTGACTTCTTGCTAGGCTAGCAGTTACAACAGACACAACTGCATGTTGCCAAAATAGTAGTTCCCAGTTTAAATGCTCTTTTTCACTTAGCTTTCATAAATATTGAACCAAAAACAGGTAAGTGTAGCAAAAAAAAAACTGAGCTAATGAGGTGCTTGTTGGTTGTTTTATTATATTTAAACAGAATTAAGCAAGCTATCTTCTGTTTGAGTTAAGCTAAGCTTACAAGCTGTGAATCTTGGCCTGATTTTTAATGGACTAACACTTTTCATATCTTGGCCTCTCTATGAAAGTTTTTCTGTGGAGCCTTTATGTGAGGCTTTTTTAAGGTAAAGGTCTCAAATTAGCAAAATCCAACTATGCTAATGAAACATCAACTATCCTGCTGCCACAGTTTAAATGTATGAACCAACCCTGACCCACTCACAAGTCAAAAACAAAACAATTAAGCTAGAATAGCTAGCTATTTCTTTCTGTGCGAGCTAAGCTTGGCTAACAAGCAGCCCCTGGCTTGATTGTGGCCTTTTACTTGTTTTACCTTTTTCTGTATGGACAAGCCCCCCTTTCATCTCACTCTATCTAAATAGTCAGTTATATGTATCTGTTAAAATGTACTATATTTTTATAGCATAGCTGTTTTTTTATACCAAGGCCTCCAGCTAGCAAAATCTGGCTACATTAACTTCATTTGGCCTGCAGCCACAGCTTTAGCAAAAGGCTCCGCTCAAAGGGGGTCATTCTTTTCCCATATTATAGCAATAAAAATTCATCTTTCATCAGGATATCATTTACACTACTAACATTTAGCATTACATTGCTAATTTTGACAAAACAGACTCACCTAAGAAAAATATTGATCTGTAGCCACATTTAAAATATGTTTTGTCTTACAATTCATCAGTAAAATTTAACAGACTTTTAAGTACACAATATACCATCAGTATCATACAAATATATATAATCCTCTATTCTATCTATGGATATGAAGAGGTGCGGTGTGAGCTAACCTCTAACAGAGTCAGTTAGGAGCTAGAATTAAGACCCACATGTGCAGATGTTAATCCAAGCAAGAACTTCAGTTCTTTTCCCCTTATGCAAGACAACAAAAACAACGCAGTGCGTCACACCTGGCCATATATATAACTATTTGTGCCACTTTTTCCTGATTTGGCAGTCATGTAGCGTGCTAGCTTGATTGGCAGGTTTAAAGAAGAACGGGGCTCAATGAGTACGACCGGTCTCACACTATCATTCATTGCTGTTGCTACTGCTGTCGAGCTCTTTACACTGCAGGTCCCCGCCGGCATAGTTGATGCCAGGGATTTTCACACCAAAGCGGTCGACGCACCAGCAGATACCCCTCCGACGACCACGAGATGGCTTACACTGCAACGAGAGGAAACATGGAGAGAAAATGTTAAATTATTTAAGACTGAGAGCATCTTGCTGAAAAATATACAAATTCCAATGAGGTGTATCCAAAACCACACATGACTTCCTACATCTGCTACGCTGACTACACTGTACACCTCAAACTTTGCAAATGTTAAGTACACAACGGCTGTCTTAATTGCTTGTACCTTCAAAATTTAATCCTTGAGTCAGCATCGCTAGTTGTGCAAATTTTGAGGAAAATGCCCCTAAACATCTATCTACCTGGGTCTTCTTTGACAAATAATTGGAAAATAGTGGACCCACGGCCTTGACTTCTCCTCATTGATCATCAAAATAAGGGTTCATCTTGGAGAAAAAGTGGCCATTTGTGCCAAGTTTATGACCTTGACCTTTAACTATTGACCTTGAAAATCCAGTCAGTTCATCCTTGATTATTTCTACACAGTAGTGCACAGTTTGAAGGAAATCATTTGAATCATTCAGAAAGTATTGCCAGCACAAGACAGGAATTATCATGAGGCACCACGACCTTGACTCTAGCCCTATGGCCTTCAAAATCCAAAAAGATCATCCTTTAGTAAGAGTAAATATTTTTGCTAAGTTTAATGAAAAACCCTCACAGCTTTCTGGAGATGTTGCATTTAAAGTCTCCCACCTTGACCTTTGACGTCCAGAGTTTATTAAGTTTGTCCTTGAGTTGGAGTAGATGTTTGTGCAAAGTTAAAATAAAATCACTTGAAGCATATTTTAGCTACTTCAGTCCAAATATCAGTCCATGTGGATATATAAGCTAAAATAAACCCATGCAAAATTGCACAGCGTGTATCCAGAACATACTCCATACTTCCTCTGATGCCACTTCTGGTTTCATTATCTGAGACAACTAAACCAGTAGTGCTAAAGTGCTGCTTCAGTTCTGAAATTTGAGGCTCTTTACTGCACTGCTCTATCTTTAAATTGAGCTTAAAATGACTTGTCACTGTACCTGTTTGCGCTTAAAGAAGCCCTTCTTGTCACAGTTGGGGATGTACAGTGAGAGAGCCAGAACCCGAGAAGTGTCCTTCATGCTCTGAATGAGATTATCCAGCCGCCTCCTGCATGGTCCCTACAAACACACACACAAAACCACACACACAAACCAAATATGTGATTTTTTTGCATGATCTCAATTTGTGTTTCTGCCCTGGAGTAGAAATTACGGCTTAACATGACATGGAGTCAAGAGTTACGAGGTAATTTGGCAATTAACTCTGTTCACATTGTGTTGTCACGTGTGGAAGTGGCCCTGCGAGGCAACTTGGCAGATTTGTCAGAACTGGTTTCTTTATGAACCCCGAAGCAGTAGGATGCAGTGTGTGAGCTTTTTATGATTTACAGCAAGGCAAACATTGTTTTCTTGCCAATACTCAACAAATTACGGTTCAGTTATGGCTCTAAATCTTGATCAGTGAAGCACAAACTTCACCCCAGGGCTGAGTCGCATCTCTGCAGTCCCTACTACACTTACAAACTCGGGCTCCAGTTTGTCGAGGCTCAGCGGCGTGAAGTCCAAGGTGCTGGTTTGTCCCAGCCGCGCCAGCTGCTTCTTGCGGTCTTTGGCTTGCTTCATGGCCTGGGCCTTCCTACTGCTGATGTGGTCTCTTCCATATATGGGCACCTTAGTTTGGGGGAGCATGGACTCTGGGACGGGGAGCATGGCATCATCGTTATTATCACCATCTGATAGAGGGTCAAAGACAGGGGGTCAAGGTTACTAAATGGTATAACGTATAGTATCAGGTCATTAATTCATGTTTATTGCTCAGTTTTTGGCTAGCTCTATACCTTATTAACCTGTTGTAGGAATGCTATGATTCTACCTGCCATTGTTTTACAGCTTATACTTGTAGCCAGTCCTCACTTTGCTATCCCCCATGTTAAGTTGTTTACCACAACCTGCATTAAAAACTTAAAAATAAGTTCATTTTTTCTGGTCAATGCAGGATTCATCCACTTTATATGTTTGTCAAAATACCTTAAATCAATACCAATCCATTTTGTGATAGCATTGATTTGTTATTGAGTAATTAGATTCACCATGTTGTTATGCGCTACTAGCTAAATTGGTAGCTTAACCGTCAGTCCTCCAGGTTTATCTTGTCAAGTAACATCTATTAGCTTAATATTTCTCGCTTTGTTGTGTTACTTTAGAAGCTAATGTAATGAACCTTTTAGCACATTTAACAATTAATTTACATGTTATTTATTTTGGTAAGTCTGCATGATGCTGTCCTGGTGCACTTTTGGAGCATTTTAAAGATTAAAGTGTTGGCGAAAGACTCAATAAATGCTGTGCTTGTGAACATTTGGGAGGCCAATAAACTAACCTACATGGGGCAGATCCTCAGTTTTGCAAGACAGGTCTTCAGTGAGTGTTTTCCTGCTATCAGCAGTCTGCTGCTTGTCAAAGCTCTGGTTGCATGAATGGTCTGTTTAGTAATGACAGTGCCGCTGTGATCATGTCGTGCTGGTGTGTGAGAGTCACAGGCAGCTCAACACGGTCAGCTGAAGTTTCATCTCAGTTTGACTACAAAGAAATGTAACATCTTAAGATATAATTAATGTTGTTGATATAACATTATATCAAGCAAAACACAATTTATTTTGAAGTCTAACCCTAAAAGAAGTTTAACCCTAACAAAATTCACACCACTTTTCCTTATACTCCATGTGTGTGCCTAGTTTATCAGACATATTAAAAGACAAAGTAAATTTCAGAATATATTATCCAATCCAGGTCAAAATAAAGCAATTCAAGTACAATGTGAGTCAAAGGAACCTTTTAGCTATACCTTTACTTAAATTAAAACGTATAAAGCTGGTGATCAACATTTTTATATTTCTAAACAAGTTAGTCAAACTTCTGTAAGACTTTATATCAACATGGGGTTAAACAGCAACTTCACAAGAAAAGGTCCGAGAGAACTTGTCAGTCTGAGCTTGATTTACAGCTGGATTACTGTTATCAAAGTCAACAGGAAGGACTGTTCTTTACACCAGAGCTTTACAAATTACAGACAGACTGGATTAAATTACCAATACAACCAATTATTACGAACAATTCAGAGTCCCAACCGTGATATTCGTCTCTTCAAAAAAAGGCCTTCAAAGCATTTTTCTGCAGGTAAATGCCTGTCTGAAGAGGGTCAAAATCAGAAGCACTAAATTCAAGACAGCAGTGTCACTTTTGGCAACGTCACAGCACGACACGATGATTTCATTGCAGCAGCTAAATGCTTATTTAACGCAGTCTGTGGCTTTGGGCCAGCTTCAGATTGGAAGTGTTGACACGCAGGACAACACAGCCTACATTTATGGCGAGTCAGGCTGCCAGTTTGGGGTATATGTAGACCAGGGGTTTTTAAAACTTTTATAGCCGCTGACCTAAATGAGATATTTAGTCTCACCCCTGGCACCCAGGCTCATGAAAACGTACTATTACACTTGTCATGTGGCGAGCCGGCAGAAACAGCCGCAGCCCGTTTTGGGTCACAGGAGGCCTCGTGTACATGCAGCTATCATGAAAAATACAGCTGCTGAATCACAGAGAAGCACAAAGATCTCAGTCACCAACCTGTCTACTGTACTTCACACAAACCCTCGCTCCACTTAACTTTCACCTACTTCTTCAAACATTGTCAACTTTTTATTTCAATGAAGACGACCGTTGCCATTTTTAGCCATCTTTTTGACAAACTTATGTGTTTTTTTCTGATTTATTGTAAGTTTAAGTAAGATCTTAGCGATTTTCTTGAAACTTTCCTTTGTGCTTTTCAAAGTTATTTTGCTTTAATATAATGTTGCCTACATCTTATTCTTTAGAAACTCTACCCACTTATCCAAATATTGCTTTGTTATGTCTCTAATTGAGACATTGTAAGAAGAATTGCTTGTAATCTTTGCAGGTTGTGAAAAACTGAACTTTACATGCTACAGGCAACTGGCCAACCATTGGACCATTTGCACTTTTAGCAGAGAGCAATCGCTTTAATGGTTTATGTTTTCCACATTTTTGACAATAACTCGACCTACAATGTAATGCCTTGATGGAGGTTTGCACACTTGAAGAACTATCTAAATTTGTTAGTGCAGTTTAGGCAGTGTTCTCTCACTTTTTGACCAACATTGCCTAAAACTTGCAAACTCTATATTCTGCACAATTAGGGAAACTCTATCTGGAAAAGTGGGTGCAACAAGCTTTCCCTTGCTCCTTGGAAGTTTTACCCACCATCCTGAGTGTTGCCTACCTATGTGTGCAGTTTAGACAACACACTATTGCACTTGTCAAGTGTCAAGCTGACAGAAACATCCATTGTCTGCTGTGGGCGGCAGGAGCTCCCATGCACATGCATCTTTTGTACAAATTACACCTCCTCTGCTGCTGAACCCGAGACGTTGTACAAATCCATCCCACCCTCCCTTTGTGCAGCCATAACGTCCATGTGGAGGCCCGAATGAGCCACTGAGGCCTTCCCTCCCAAAAGCACTTTAGAAGTGATATTCCTCCTCATTTATGGCTTTAAAACATGCATTAGCTTGACGCTTCCTAAGCCCCAGCTGGCCCATTTCCACTGCTGTGTCACGCACTCTTTTCTGCTTCATTTTGGGCAGATTCTGCACATAAAGCCCAATCCATTTCTGCCAGTGACGTGATCACTAAGCTACTAAAGCTAACGGGGCGGTGAAACAAGGTCACCCGCCACGTTGCAAATGACGCCCTTAAGCCCTCCACCCAATGCTGCTGATGAAGATCATGATGATGTCACCCTCGTCCACATAATGACAGGTTCTTGGAAAAAGTCAAAGAGATTCCCCCCATCCTCCAGTTTCCCGCTGACACCATTTTTTTCTCCCTCTCTCTCCCTCTCTGTGGAGGAAGCTGGAGCAGATCAGCATAAGTCCAATCAAGTCCTCACTTGCTAATCCTGCAGCTTGTCTAATCTGACCTGTGCTGACTGATCACGTCTTTCATTTCCCTCCCTTCTCTCTTTTTTTTCTGTGTTTGAATCAGGAAACATGGTGATCCTGGAGAACAAGATTCCTGCAGGATTTAAACACAGAGAGCTGCTGCCTTCTTTAATATTTCCTCCAGATTTAAGCTCTTTAAAATCGTCTCTTCCTTATTTCATCTTAAATCAGCATCACAGAGTTCACCAAGATTATGTTGGAATGAGAATAACTTTTGTCTTTTGTTTTTTTCCATTTTTGAAGTATGCTAAATGCTAAAACCAATATATTAATAACAATGCATTAGCCTAGAAATGCAAGGTTACAGGAACAGGATTATAAAGATATTTGTATTAGCTAATAATAAATATTTTCTTGTGTCTAATAAGAAAGGATTTGATTTAAGGTGAATAAAAAAATGAAAAATGCTGTCTCTGTAGAGGATCAAGTGCAGCTCTTTTTCCCTCCCCCTAAGAAACGCTCAGACTTGAGGGGCGAAGAGGGTAAGGGAGGATATGATAATGAGCTCTCTGCTGATTGGCTGCTGATGGCAGGGGGGAGGAGGTGTTACAGGCAGGATGATATCTCAGGCCACGTTTACACGACAATCCTTTCATCAGAGGTAAGGAAAGGTTTTTTCTTTGCGTTTTCAAAAACGATACGCGTCCATACGAAGACGCGAGAACAACTGAAAACACTGCAGCGTGCATGCAAGTCCAGTAGATGGCGATGTAGGTTTGCCGAGGAACAGCGGTGTTACAACACACGTACGCTTTCCGGTGAAGACAAACTTTTCACAAACAACAATGACGAGTGGATGCACAAAGACGCAGGAGTTTCTTGTCTAGAAAACAAATCTGTTGGATAGTTTTGTCTGGATGACAAACTGAGCATGGTAAGCTGCACACATGTTGCCCAGTAGACGGCCGAAGCTGTTGTTGTTCCTGGTAAGCGCATGCAGCCGTCATTCAAAAGAGTACTGCGCATGCGGTGATGTCAGTGTTTCAACCTAAAACGCTGAATCCCGTCTACACGAAGCCAGACACCGACACGTTTTCAAAACACTCCACTCTGGACCCTGGTTTTAAAAGTTTGCGGATTCAGGCACTACAGACATTGGTCTTGTGTAAACGGGAGGCGAAAAGACAATAAAAACTCCCCGTTTTTGGCCGAAAACATTGTCTTGCAAACACCACCTCAGAGTGACTCTTTGTTGGCATCTCATACTGAATTACATCAAATTTATTCTTCAGTATGCAGACAAGTGTCAAAAGAAATGTAATCAACATATGGAAATGCTATAATGGGCATGTGTTTAGTGGTGCGTTAGCTTAGCACTGTGCAAACACCTTTAAAATGTCTAATATTTCCTTTTCAGCATCTCTTCTTGCATTCTAACAAATTTACAGCACACGCACACTTAAATATCAAGTGTCTATAGAGTGTCATTTCTCTCCAGGCCATGCGTACATATGGCTTTAGCTTAATTTATGCATAGAGCGAGTGCCCAGCAGGAGACGGGGAGCTAAAGGAGAAGCTTGGCTGATAGGCAGACAGATGGGGGGTGTTTAGTGGAGGGGATCAGTAACCCACACTCAGGCTGCATTCTGCTGAATCACTGCACAGCCGAGACAGAGCGAGAGAGGAGGAGGAGGAGACGAAGAGAGAGAGAGAGAGAGAGAGAGAGAGAGCAGGGTGGGACCTATGAAGCGAGGCGGGAGGGAGTGTGGGAAAGAAACAGAGGAAAAAAAGAAAAGGTGGATACAAATGGGAGCACAGAGAATGAGAACGAAACTGAAAAATGGATGTAAATGTCAACATGATGGCTTATTTTTGATAAAGGTCAACAGAGTGTGTGACCTTTGAAAGAAATATGTGGTTTATCATGTCAGCCAACAGAGGTTTGAACACAGCCAGAAGGATTATTTGTGTTTCCAGAGAGGCTTTTCCTTCACACAAGGACTTCAATCTGCTGGAAAATAAAGCAGGGCCAGAATGAAAAGGGTGAACAGGGGCGAGTTTATTATTAAGGAAAGGTGGGCAAGTGTCTGGGGCCTCATTCTCCAGGGGGCCTCGAGATGTAGGCATTATGGTTGAGCATCAAATATGAGGTACATGTTAAAACTTGCGTTCTCTTTCTGGATGCGCTGATTAGTTGGCAATGTTTGAACAAGTACAGAGCAAGGAAGGCCCCAAAAGAGCAGGAACAGGTCAACAAAAGCTGAAAGATCTTTGAAACAGGGCTTTTATTGACAATGCTGCCAACACTTTTGTGCAATATTTTTTCTATTTGCAAGCAAAAACACTTGTGTCCACACACCTTATATGAATATTGCGGTTCTTGCCTTGATTCAGGCAGCAATGGTCTAGTGGCCTCTTTTCCTCATTTCTTCCCCTGCTTTCTTGCCCCACTTTCCAAATTTTGCCAATCGGCATGCAGGATAATGGCATGCATTTTCAGCAATATTTGGTAAAGAATTTCTTAATTATTTACCTTAATGTGATACTGATGGCCTTGTGGTTTTTGTCCGCATGCCCCATATATTGTGGCCCTAGCCTTGATTTGGGCTGTCAGGGTCTGATTCCAGCTTGTGGCTCCTTTTTTACACATCTTTCTCGCTCTCTAACCCACTTTCTGACAGGCTATTACAGTGGTTCTCAAATGGTGTAATGGGGCACACTGGTGTACCCTCAGGCAAATGGGAGTATGCCTCGGAAGTTAGCACAACAAGAAGTCTAGCATCTTGCATATATAAATACACATAAATTTAGCCAACTAATAAGATTCTATGACATGTTTGAGAGGTCTTCAACTGCTTGTTACTGAAAAGGCCAATCATACGATCACATGGCAGCAACTCAGTGCATTTAGGACTGTAGACATGGTCAAAACAACCTGCTGTAGCTCAAATCAAGCATCAGAATAAGGAAGAAAGGTGATTTAAGTGACTTTGAATGTGCCAAAGTAATTGGTGGAAGATGAGCTGGTCTGCAACCATCTCTAGGGTTTATGGAGAGTGCCTAAAGTGGTTCAAGATTGACAGACAGGCAGCAGTAACCCCAAAAACCCCCACTTGTTTCAACCAAGATATGCAAAAGACCATTTCTGAATGCACAACATGTTGAATCTTGAATCCGATGGGTTACAGCAGCAAAATACCACACTGGGTGTCAGTCCTGTCAGCTAAGAACAGGAAACTGAAGCTACATTCACATGGGCTCACCAAAATTAGTCTGAGTTTCAGTTTCTGCTGCAACATTCAGATGATGGTGTCAGAATTCGGCCTTAACATTGAATAAAGGATCCAACCTGCCTTGTATTGACGGTTCAGGCTGATGATGTTGGTGTAAAGGTGTGGGGGATGTTGCCCTTAGAGCCACAACCTTCCTGAGAATTCCTGCTGACCATGTCGATCCCTGTATGACCACAGTGTACCCATTTTCTGATGCTACTTCCAGCAGTATCACACACCATGTCACAAATCTTAGATCACCTCAAGCTGGTTTCTTGCACATGACAATGAACTCACTGTACTCCGGTGGCCTCCACAGTCTCGAGATCTAAATTCAATAGAGCATATGGGATATGATGGACAACCTCTGAGGGATGTTTCCAGTGCCTTGTTGAATCTATGCCATTAAAAATTAAGGTAGTTCTGAAGGTAAAAGGGGGTCAAACCTGGCACTGGCATGATGTACCCAATAAAGTCACTGTGATCGTCCTACTTGACTACTTTCAGTTTTGGGGTGAATCCCAATTCTACCCCTTAGCCTTCCCCTTCCCCTTCATCTGAGTTTTGAGGGCCAAGGGGAAGGGGTGAAAACACGCTCCTGAGAAACGAGACACCACTCGATTCCCGCTACATCATCGCCCAGAGCTGCTCGCTGGCTGTGTCGTAGGCAGATGCGACAGTAGCCGTAGCTACAGCTGCGAAAGCTAGCTCGTTACAACGAGAAATTTTAAAATACGACCAACAATTCAAAACATGATTAATAGTCACTGATGATTTAATAATTACTTATAATTGTGCGCTTCCCTCGGTCTCCGCTCTGGCATCTTGTCAGCGGGTGCGGTGTATTATGGGAAATTGTCATTCCCCTTCCTTTCAAGTGAGGTCCCGGTCTGTCTTCATTTCAAGGGCCGTGTAGCCCTTCATCTTAGCCCGTCTCCTTCGCCCTACGGATAATTGGGACACCCCTTCACTGGACATGAACGTGCAAAACCGAGGGGTAAGGGGTAAGACAAGGGCTAAGGGGTAGAATTGGGACGGACCCTTAGTTTCTATGTTTTAAAAGCCCCTAAAAGGCTTTAAAATGCCTTATAACACATGAAATAGAGTGAGACAGACCCCTGAATCCTGTTCTCTGGTCTTTGCCTGAGGCCTCCAAATCACCAAACTGCTGTGGGTGAAACTGTGTATGAGGAGGGGAGGGGAGCAAAAAAAGAAGAATAGGGTGTTAAAGATGAAGAGGGACGGCAGCCAGGAAGGGAAAGAGGAGAAGAGGTGGGAGAGAATGGAGAGACAAAAAGGTGTGGGAAAAAAGGCGCAGGTGGTGGACGAAGCGAGGCGACAAAAGAACGGGGGAGAAAAGAAACTGTAGAAGAAGAAAAAGAGCCAACATTTCCCACAATCCTCCCCACAAAGTAGACACAGTGACTGTCATTGAAAGAAGCCAACGAGGAGCCTCTCCTTTAGGACCACCTGTAATCTTCTCCCTTGTTTTATGTCGGGCAAGTGAGGGCCCTGAGGCGACGGGGCCACTCACACGAAACCTACTGATTTACGGCTGGCAGCCCCCACAAGGGTCTTTAAAGGGACGGGAAAAAAGGGATGACAGGTTGATTGGCGCCCAGCACCAATTGTTGACAGAGTTCACGGGGTCAAGGGGCAGCGGGGGCCTTTGAGTCGTGTGCCTTGGTTAATGACAGGTGTCACCGAGGATGACCCACATCAGGATCGCTGGCTCCAGGAGAGACAAGGAGACAGATTAGGGTGTTAAAGTCGCCCTGTGCCATGATCACAAGCTACAAAATAAAAGCATGTGTTTTGGAGTTGTATTATGAGGGGGGGGTGTTGTCTTTGAACGGTCACCCTTGCATTTTTGTTGGATATTCCAAAGATCTCTGCAATGTAAGTGCTAACACCACATTTTGATTTAAAGCTCCTGTGAGAAACTTCTTGTTCATTGTTTTGTTTGGTTATTTGTGACAAAATTGAGCCCTGCATCTTTCAGCAGTAATGTGTCACTAGTTCAGTATTTCTGACATGCAATAATCAACAAACAGGCATTTTTCATCTCATGTACTGACCTGACACCTACCCCGTGGCACTGATAACAAGAATTATTAACAAGAATTCATTCAGAGTCTCACTTCTAATTAATTTTTTACTTATTTTTCCTTCATAATGAAGTTGACATTGCTTAAAGAATCTGCATGTTGCAACCTGCTTACTTAATTTTCATTCTCATTTCATTCATTTTCATTTTTAATTGTATTTGTTTTAGTTAAATTAAGGCTCCTATCTATTCTAATGTCTTTATCTGATATTTTCCGACTGCTATACTGTGTATAAGAGCAACTGAAACAACCAAATTTTTCCTTGGGGATTACTAAAGTATTTCTTTCTCTCTATTTCAGTTTTCTGTTTTGAAGCTGAAAACAAGCAACATGTCAGTTGCTGTCTGTCTTACCATGGGTTAAAACACCTTTGCAGTAGCTTTAATGACTCCTGATGCCTAATAGAGATGAACTTATTCACCTTTAAAGCATGTCTCCTACAACAGTCAAAGTTGGAGTTTGTTAGAATTTTTTTTTCGTTAATCTGACACCTACCCTGTGACACTGCACATAAGAAATTAGAACCACTCTCCCCATAACAGTCAGCACTTTTCCTTGAGTTTATGTTTTTGTGGATTTTGAGAAAAGATAAATTATATTAATATATTAATTTTCATCTGTGGGATATTGGTTCGAAAGATCTTTGTGGTAGCTTTAATATGAATTGAAATGTCTAAAAAGTAGCAAGTGGGGTGGCTTTAAGAAATTAATCTGGCACATTTGTCAGTATCCACCTCTTTAAATTGTTCTTACACCTCAAAGACAATTGAGATGTTTCTGTTTTGTTTGCAGGCCATAATTCCTGCAACAGACATGCTAATAGAGCTTCATCTATCATGTGATTTAAAACTCTGACCCCCCCCACAGTGTGCAGTATACCTGCCCTCATGCTGATGATGGTCTTGTATTGTTTTGGAGCTCTTACAGAGGCAGCAGGGCCCTTTTAGTCAGTCTTGTTCAACAGATAAAAACCTCCTCATGGGAGCTTTAATGTAAGATTCAGTTAGGGGAAATTATTGTTTGTTATTGGAGGCTGGCCAGTTATTTCTTGGCCAGCTGAGGACATTCCTGTTAATAAAGAGGTGGGTCTAGCTGCATTTTATCACAGTGTGTAAAACAAGGCTTAACCTTGAGGATAACTGCACATGAATTGCTGTTCTTTTGCTAAAATCTCCAAATATTTTAACATTCTGGAGAAAATTACATGGAAATTGGGTTTATCCTCTCTCTAATGAATTTATAATGGTGCTGCCATCAATTTATGACTCAATGAATCCAGTTAATGACCGTCCCGCTGGATTCAGTGACCTGTTTCAGCCCCTGTCTCTCAGCCTCTGTGGTCTCAATCAGTCATCTCCGCGCACGCCTCACCTTTTGACGGATGAAGCAGTTTGTACAACTTCTCGTTCCTGCACACCCCGCGGCCGTGCAGCAGCGCGTGCAGCGGCTTCTCCTCGCCGTTCTTGGGTAGGCAGCGGAGCCCGCGCATGCACGGCCCCGTGTACACGCCGCACGCCTGGCCCTCCTCGAGCGCGCACGTCAGGCAGCAGCCGCAGCCGGGCTCCTTGACCAGCTGACAGGCCACCGGCACCGGCGGGCACATGGACAGAGCCTTCTGGTCGCACGGCTGGCACGGCACGTAGGAGGAACCGCAGCTCGTGATGCTCAGGAGGGGGACCACCAGGATGGAAATACGAAAGAGCATGGTGCGCGTTTGTGTCCTTAAATGAAGCCTGCTTGATCGAGACTTGCTTCTTGTATCAACTGGATCTCTTCTTTGCAAAATGTCCAAATCCAAACATCAGCATCCACAGGTGCTCTGCGCGCTCAAGTCCAAAATCAACAAAATCTCCCAGTCCACACTCTCTCAGCTTCACATAAATTCTCCTGCAACCTTTAAAATGATCAAAAAAGAGCATAAAACATCCAAATTGTGTGTATTTGGTCCTTCAGTGATGCGTCGCCGTTTAAGCGCGAAGTCCCCGTCTCACAGCGCCAAGGGAAGCGCGTCTCCTTCTCCCTCTGTAGGTTATTTAACCCGCACCGTTTGTGAGCAAAATGTATAATCTGCGGCTTTGAGCTTGCCTTTTAAAAAAAGAAACTGCCAGAGGCGAAGCCCATAACGATGGGTATGTCAAACAACGTTTGGAGAGAGGGGGAGGCGCACTTGTCAACTCCGCGCTCTGCGATGCTGATTTCACAGGGCGGGTGCTGGCATGCCTCCAGATCTGCCAGATACGAGACGATGCTCCTGAAGGCGACTCAATGAGACCTTGTCTCTTTTTTCTCTCCCTCTGAAACGCCGCACAGTGGACATTCAGTCTCCCCAGGCTGCATGAGACAACATTTTATCAATATGTTCAGCTTTTTATGCTTCAGAACGAGACAAAGCACTTCTTTCAAAGCAGGAGAGCGGAAACTTCACTTTAACAGCAAATTTAAGAGATCATCATGAAGCCTTTATGTCTGCAATATTTCCCGAGAGGTTTTGGTTTATATACATATATTTATAAATATAGGGATGCACAGTTTAAGATTTCTGCTGGTCTACAACATGCTGATTTTTCTGAACTCATTATCACACAGATTTTTGTCAAGAGCACAAAGCCTCTACTTTACCAGAACTGACCTGTTCCTTTCATGGTGACAGTCTGTGTCAGAAACTGAGGTAAAATATGAAAAACAACATTTTATTCATTAATAAAGGATACTTTGATTTATAAAAGTGGATATTCAATGATCATTATAGTACATCTGTACAGTGCTCAGCATAGATGAGTACACCCCTTCAGATTTGTCAGAAAACCTTTAGTTTCCTTTCAAAATCATCAATTTCTATGGCATACTATACCAAAAAATACTCCCCCAAATGTGGGCCATTGATTGCAAACAAGATTTGTAATGTTGCACACAAAAAAGTATTTTTCTCAATTTAAGATCAGGATGCAAAAATGAGTACACCCCAATCAAAGAGGTGGGAGCAAAGCTAAATGTTAGTCATCATATTACCTTTATTTTCATCTTATGGTAAAAGAAAATGTTATTTTAAAGTCAGCTTGTCAAAACTTTGGTATTATGATATTTATGTCCAATATATGAGGCCAAAATATCAGCTGCAATCATCCGCAAGACTTAAGATATCTTCCAATACCATTAATCAGGTTTGCAGACTATTATCTGTCAAAATCAACATTTTGCTGGAATATTGTGCATATAAATGTCTAAAAGCTCTTGTGAGGACTTCAGCTATTTTCCATTTTTATTTCTTGACTGACTCCTACCCTGTCGCATTTTTTAACTCCAGAAAAATGTCAATCGTGATGCTGATGACTTGCTTAATTTTAAATCTTGAAATGAGGAGTTGTATGCTCTTATAACTTCTAACAAGAGCATACAACTCAGAAATTAAGTTAACTGGTATGGAAACGCAAAAAAAAAAAAAAAAAAAAGTTGCGAGTGCTATTTGGCAGAGCTGCAGTGCACACAAACAAGACTAACACTGTCGAACAGGGCAGATTCTGCAGACACAAATACAATTCTCTCCTATGAGAAAAAGTCTTACAGGTAGCTCATACCTGTTGTGGTAGCATTTCCTGCCACCGTGAATCCTTTGGCACTGAAGTCCCCTGATGCACGTTTTATGCCAGTTTTTTGCTGTGGGTGGGACTACTATAAATCTTTTAATTAGCAATGACAGGGGACTATCAGTATGGTATGGCTTATCTTCACATTGAGACACAAAACAAGAACAACCTGTGCAAGGCTGATAGACTCTAAAGGAGAGTTGGTGCTTTAAGACGGGAAAGACTAATTGGCACAATATGCTTTTTAAACCTTCATAGCACAGAAAACGACGGTGATTGGTGCTATTTGCTGCAATAATCCATTTGTTTTCATTTAAAAAGCAAGGGATCATGTTGTAATGTGGTTGAAAAATAAGCCCTGGGCCACATTTGCCCCACCAGGCCTAGCTTGGACACCCCTGCTATAGAAGTGCTCCTGTACCCTGACGCTCAGTAAACCACCCATACCTCACATGACCTACTGTTCCTATTAAGATCCGTTTTTTACAGCGTAAACCAACAGTCAAAGGTCTCAGAGATCATCTGTCAGTGTCAGAAAATGCACAAGTTGTATCTTCATGTCAGTCCCAAAGCATGATCTTAGTTCTTGTTCTGTTATTTAGTACACCAACACATCAATCTAAATCCAAATTCCCTGACTTGACCCCACAAATATCCTGTTGGGGCCTGGAATCCATCCTGATCTCCTGCTTGTTGAACTCCAAAAACTCAGAAATCCCAGATGATCTCCGTCAAAATCTTAATACTTTGTCTGACATTTCCTCCTTGGAAGATGCGGTCAGATATTTATGTTCGACATGTTTCCCCTGCCGAGCTGCCAGATGGACGACCCACTACTCCCAAACATGAGCCATTTTTCCTTTTCCACTTCTTTTGGAGCCCTTTTGGTGAAATTTGAGTGTGTAATGGTGCATTTATTATATAACAAGAGTGCAGCTTTTTTAAAGTTAAGGGTGGGAGAGTGCTGTGAAAGAGGAACGCTTTTATAATTCCCCTCAGATATCTTTGGGTTGTTTGCTTTAAATATTTGTGTGATGCTGTCTTAACCATAACAAATGCACTCTCTGAGGATCTTAAAAAAAGGGGCAGATCCGCACTCAGGCTGACCTTATTTTATGACTCAGCGAGGTCGGTGTCCACTGAGATAAGTGGTCAGCTCAGTTGGAGTACAAACTGCCTATAACTCACTTGATGTTTTGGCAGATAGGGATATATGTCTGTAATGATCAGCATGTTTTTGTTTTTAGTAAACAGAGCCTCCACAGAGCCCAGGAAGAGTTTATGAAATCCTTTCAACCCAAAGTACACCATGTATAATTCCACATTATATGACTATTTACTCCTTTGTTTACATCCGGCTATTCTTCCATCATCTCCCTGAACTTAAAGTGATGTTTTAGCATCACATCCATGGCAGGATTATCCAATTTCGTATGTTTTCCAGCGCTGAAACTGACCTTTAAAGGCCCACGCAGATCAAAGCATCATTTCACTTCCTCTTCCCCCTCTTTGTGAGACTTTGTCGGCAAACTCTGCTCCCGTCACCCGACCCCTTGTTTGCCTTTGCCCTTGACCTTTGCGTCAGATCAGGTGTCAAGCAACGTCACAACAGGCAGATTGCGGCAGACACAGGCCTTTCATATCTCTGTGCATGCACCTTTGAAGACAGAGCGCCATTCAGATTGTCAGTTTGTGAGGGACATCTGGTCTGGACCAGGAAACAACTGAAAAGTGGTCAATTGAACATCTTAGAGATGGTTCAACCAACATCTTTGAGGTAAAAGAGATCACAAGTGTGCGCAAACTCAGAAAAATGCACTCGAGGAGATGCCCGAGGAAGCTCTCCTGGATCAAGGTGATGGACTGTTTAAAATAAGTAACACGAGGCCTCAAAGCAGGGCCTCAAACATGGCTGACAACTCAAGCTGGTCTAACCACAAACTTAAATATTACTTCAAACATATTTATTTAGATCCATATGTTGATTTTTTATTAGGCCCCCTCATAGTTAAAGCAAGCAAACCAATGCTAATTCCAACAAGAAAAAGCAAAAAAGGAAAGAACAACAACTTAAAAAAATAGCTAAAAATATAACAAACACATGGTCCAAATAATAGCTTAAAGATAGGTAACTCAACAATTCAAAGATGGTCTTATCAACAACAGCAACAGCATTTCTGATACAGTCCAGCCCTAAAGTAAACATGATCCAACCAAGAAACTCTTGGAAAAATCCTCCAAAGACCTGAAGATGTTTCAACCAGCAGCATAAAGACAAAACCATTAACAACTCAAAGCTGGCCCAACTAACAGCTCAAAGATTCCACATCTGACCATGCAAAAATGATTTTACCAATGACTTTAGATCTTCTTAACAATAAAGTAAAGTTGGTTCAACCAAGATCTCAGAAATGATCTAATGAATAAGTTAACCACCAGCTTACAACAAACAACTCAACTAAATTCCAATCAGTAGCTCAAAGATGCTCAAACTAGCTAATTAAAGATGGTCAGTCTAACAATTAAGAGTTCATGTGTTCAGAGATAACAAACCAAAAACTCAAAGATGCTCCATCCAACAACTCAAAGATGTCAGAATGAACAATTAACTCAAAATGGTTCCAACAACCACTAAAAATAAGTCCAACAAGCTCAAAGACCATTAAAGCAACAGCTCAATTGTGGTCCAACCAACAACTCGAGAATTGTCCTACCTACAACTCAAAGGCAGTCTAACCAATAATTTGTAGACAGCTTAACATCAACTACAACTTTCTGACAAACAACTTAGAAGCCCTTTTATTAAACTACCAAAAAAATCAATTCAAAAATACTTTATTGGTCAGCTATGTTAGACATACAAGGAATTTGACGCCGGTTAACCTTTCTCTCTAAAGTACAGACTAAATACAGACTAGAGTATATATCCATATGAAAACAAGAACAGAAAATGCAGAAAATAGAGAAATAGGAATTAAAGCCTAAAATAAAAATTAAAGGTAAGAAATGGAATATGTACAAGATAATATTAAGTGAAAAGTTAGAGCCAACAAACACAAGCCTGATTATACAGTGCTGCAATGGCGAGGAGTGAAAATGACACCATCTACATTCTATTAGGTACAATAAAACACAATTTATGTCAGCCAGAGTCCGTGGGTATTGCAGACAGAAGATGATATTTACAAGTGAGAAATAATAATCGAAGTTCAGGCAAAGGGGTACTGAATTTACATAAGCAATAGATTTACATGATATGAGTGACTCTTACGTGAATAATGTATAATCAAGCAGAATTCACATTTAATAAACATTTAAAAGGTTTAACTAAGTCCTAAAAATTGGTTTAAGGAAATGTTTAAGGGTGGTCCAACCAACTGCTAAAAGATGATCTGACAAACAACTCAGTCATGGTCCAACCAACAGCTTAATGATGGTAACAAAAACCTGAAGGTAGTCAAATGTACTACTAAGGGATAGTCAAACTGTCATCTGATAAATGATCAAACATACATTAAACAAAATACAACCAACTCCTTAAAGAAAATGCAACCAAAAGTCTGGACATGGTCCAAAAAACCAACTCATAAATGGTCCACTAAACAACTCAAACACGGTCAAACTAATGGAGAAATAAATAGAGATGTGCCAACCAAGAACTCAAACATGGCCACAACAACAACAACACAAGAATGACTTCTCCATCAACTCAAGAACGAACCTTCCAACCACCATCATTGATCATCATCACCAAGAGGCCTGATCACAGTGCCTATACTTTAAGTTGTTTTGTTTTCTCCAGATGTAAAACATGGGAGAACCGTGGGCAAAATGCTGCCATGGTCCATAAACCCTGCCACTACATCTGTTCAGGTTTTGGTTTCCTGTATAAAGTGGCTATGAGTCAGTTGGTGTATATGGGCCATATGATGCACAGATGGCTCATTAAGTGGCTGTGGTTTGGGATTCCCCTTGTAAATTAACCGAGGACCAGATTGTAAATGGGGGTTTCGAGCTTAAGGGGCGTTAGATGGATAAATTCCTCACCAGTATCACACAAAGATATCTCCCATTTTCATGCCATCAATGTATTTCAGGACCATTTATTTCAGGTACATGAACTTGTTCAACTTTCAGGATTGCATAATTTAGAAACGTGGTGCATTCTAGGATACGTCGTAAGCTGCCACATGATAAAAGATTAAAAGTGAAGGTTTTATCCATTGCAAGAGAGTCCCCTTTGGATTCCCGAGAGCTTTGAGAGGTATTTTCAGTAATGTTCAAGTCATATATCTCCTCTCTCTCTCTCTCATCTCTAATTCTTCACCATTGTTCCTCTTCTTCTGCCTGCAGCTTAGCTTTCACACTGACCTACTTTATCCATCCAAAGACTCTGAGCCTGCCATTGCACTTGTTCTGGAACATATAACGAAGCTGCACTCAACTTGAGTGATTCCAAACAAAGACAGTAATGATTGGAAGTGGAAAAAAGAAGCAAACTCAGCACAAAATGGTGTGGAGTGGTGATACGATCAGAGGGAAACAGAGCTCCAGTGTCGGGTCTCTCTTTAGCCGGAGGACATTGGGCTGGATATCAGCACTACAGGAGAGAAAGGAGAGGAGAACTTTGTTCACAATAGAGAAATCCTCTTGAGGGTGACGTTTTGAAAGCATGTCCAGGAAGACTTGATGGTTATTTTTGGGCATTATTGGTCATTTTTGTCTGATAACAGGCTACTCATGCGTTGCAATGCTTCTGTCTCAGTGTCCTGATTTACTTTTTGCAACAAGTAGTGGGACCTCTGCTTGCGTTTTGTGGAAAGTAGGGCTCAAGACACCCTTGCATGGCTTAACTTTTAAAAACCTGATGATGTCCTAGCCCTCACCAAAATAAGAAAATCTGCAATCCCCATGAGATTAGAAACAGTCTGACATCAACTAAAACTGTTAAAAATTCTTAACTCAAGCACCCAAAGATGGTTCAACCAATAGCTTAAAGAGGTCCAGCCAACTGCTAAGACATTTTCCCACAAATTGCTCATAGATCGTTCAACCAGCAACTCAAAGATGCCCCAACAAATAACAAAAATGATTCAACCAGCAACTTAAAGGTGGTTTACCAACTACTCCAAAATTGTCCAACTAACACCTCAAATAAGACTCGACATCAGCTAGGCATTTTAACAAACTTTAGGATTATTTTATCAACCACTCAAACTGCTCAAAATGGTCCAAGAAAGAGTGTCAAAGGATAATTACACCAACAACTCAAAAGTGGTCCAACAAAAGCTGAAAGGTTGTCCAACCTGCAATAAAAGACAGTCCAACCAACTGCACAAACGTGATTCAGCCAACAACTCACCAAAGGCACAACAATCTGCTAAAGACTTACTTTGTGCTTGCATTACTTTGTGCCGTCATCCACTTGGAGTCATTAATGACCTCTATAGATTTTGGAGACCATTGGTCAATGTCAAGGTCATTTGGTCTCTAGTTTATCCTTATTTAATTCATATGATATGTCAGGAATGCTTATGTGGATTTTCTTCAGACTTGATGAAAATCCCTTTGTTTTTGTCTGAGACATCTCGAAAATACTTCGAGACATTTTCTCGAAACTTTGCCCAGATATCCACTCTGGTTCAAGGAAGGATTGATTGGATTTTAGAGCTTTGAGGTAAAAAATCAAGGCTCTTGGGCCCCATGTGTAAACCTTGCATGAACATAATGTTTCAAAAATGAAAGGAGGTCTTTTCTTTAAACATGTGTACCCCTTTCTCTAAAGCAAGATTTCCAAGGAACACTTTGAGGGATTTTCCTTAAACTTCTATCATATTCACTCCTTGACTCACTGAGGAACTTCTTAGATTTTGGTGGTCATTTGTTGAAGTTCAAAGGTCAATAATTGGGCCTTATGTTCAACCTTTGTTTGAGAATTTAGCATCCTAAGAATGCTTTGTCGTGTGTTTACAGCATTTTAACTTTCCTTAAGTGCATACTGATGGCTAATAAAGTTGCTCTCTCTCACTTTTTTCTCAAGCCTTTTCCTAATGTTCATCTCATTAATGCCATTTACTCATTCTTGATGTATTTATTGCAAACAAACACTTCTGCCAATGCCAAATAACATGAAATAGATAACTTCCTTTGCAGCCTCGGACAATATTACAGATAAATAAATGTTTGTTTCCCTTAGATAACCATTAAAAATGCAGTTAATCATGATCATGTCTTTCCAAGTTATTATTTTCCAAGTATGCTTTGGGAAACAAACAAAGGGTCAGCACCCATGAGCTCCACCTGTCCGTCAAACTGAGCTGAAAGCAGTCTTAACACTTGGACTTTCAGCTGCAGATAATCCAGCGTGGACTCCTCTGATTGTTTCTGAAAATCGAGTGCTTACAGGATTCTGGGAACTGACTCTGTCTCTCTGCGTGAGACTGTACGGGGGAGGGCAAAGCGTGCTGGCTCAGCACTTTTACGGCGGTTTGCTCGGCTTCGTCACTTACAGTAAGCTCTGACTGTATCATATGGTGCACATCGGTCACGTTAGAACTAGTCAGCTGTTGATCCACATCAAGCTGGTGAGACCTGGCACCCACTTCAAGACAGCCCACTCTAAAATCACACTGTTTGTAGTTGTGAGTGCACGAGTTTCTGAAAATTTTCTGGTAAGCTGCCCACATGTTCGTCCAACCCCTGACAGCATGAAGCCACAACAGCGTTATCTAGGTCTGCTGGGGAGTCCCCATCCACTTTTTTGAACACAAAAGGACAAAAAAATAGGTTCTAAAGGTAAAAATGTCACAATTTTCTTAAAGATTTCCCCTTTTGCTAGATTTGCAATCTATTTTGATGCTTGATTTTCATTTCTGAGGTCATCGGTCAAAAGTGAAGAAGTAGTATTTTCATTCCTGGCGCCAAAACGCAAACCTCAAGAACACCATGATGGATTTTTTTCAAATGTTGCACAATAGTTGATAATTACTCAAGGACAAACCGATTGAATTTAATCTGTTATTGAGCCTCATTTTCATCCTCTGTTGTGAATGCAATATCTCAAGAATGTTTCAGGGAATTTTCTTCAAACTTTGCACAAGTGTCTCAACAATAAACTGATTAGATATAAACTCTGAAGGTCAAAGTTTTGGGTGGGCCATATGTTCATCCCTGGCTTTTTAAAGTAATACCTCAACACTTCAGAGGATTTTCTTAAACTTTTGAATTAAGATCCACTCTGACTTAATGATGACCTAAATAGATTTTTGATGGAAAAAATTAAAGGTCTTTGGGCCTCATATTCAGTGCTTTGTTTTCATTAGATTTTGTACAAATTTCCTGCTTGTGAGTGTGATTTCTCAAGAACTCAGGGAGGGATTTTCTTGAACATTTGCACAAATGTCCTCTCTGACTCAACAATCAATGTCTTTGTAGCTTCTGTACATCCACTGTTCACTTTATATCTACAAATCACTTCTGCTCTTCTCTTGACCCATCATGTACCTTTACTTTTCTTGTGGAGGCATGTAGACATCAGACTGAAGCACTAGTTTCTCTCTCATGCCTGACCCTAATATTTTCCTGTAATAAGTAGTGAACAGGCAGAGCTCCACTTAAAAAAACAAGGTTGCAGCAGGGGAAAATCCCAGGAAAGAAAGACATCTGGCCACACTTCCAGGTTCCAATTTTTCATGTGGGAAGCAAAGTGCAAGAATACCACATCAATCGCTGCTCAGCATTGATGACTGTATCTTGGTAAAAGAAAAACAACGGTGTAATGTGTTGTTTACAGGCTGCAGCAAAACAAATCTTGTGCCAATCAATATATTCTGTGCCTTTTACTGTAATCTCCTTTGCTGTGGTCTCTCTGATTCATAAACTTCTTATGATGACAGTGCACTTTTAATTTCCATGACACAGCAAACGCAGTCATCGACACCAAATTACACACGGGTGAGTGCATGTTTGGGAAACGCTGACCGCAAATCAACAGGACGCTGTGATCTCCATGCAAAAAGTATAGCGCGAGGTAAATGGAGGAAAAAACAAGCAGGGTTGAGGTGTTTGAAGAGCACTGCAGCGAAGGAGGATTATGGGAGGCGGTAGGAGAGATGGCAGATTGGCTGGGATGCTGTCAGCACATCTGTGTGGCCCTGGCAATCCTGATTTGGACAAAAGGCAGATCATTGGCCCCAGATGTTGGAAAAGCCACGGTGTGCTTGTGCCACGGCAGTTCCATTCAAAGAACAAGTGTTTTTTCCTTGTGAATATGTGGAACTTGCTTTCAAAGTCTGTCAGCTAAACATTTGTCTTCTGTAAAGTGAGCTGCATTCAAAAGCGTTGCAGTGAGGACAAACTGTATCAGGTGGTCTTTCTCACAGAGGGAGGTAGCTCAATTTGAAGTGATAAAAGGAGGTTGACATGCGGTGAAGACATCTTCATTATTTCCAAACTCCTGAAGGAGGTCCTATGGTCCAATATTTTTAACTAGACCTCGCTCTTTGCTGTTGTGAGCCCCCATGAGGAGCATAATTGGTAAACTTTGACAAAAATCCCAAACTGCATTCTTGAGATTTTACACCAGAAAACAAGAGATAGAGGTGAGTCCCAGAAACATTAGAATTTGATCTTAACGTTCAAAATCCAATGAGTTTCCCCTGAAGTCAGACCAAACTGCTGTGCAAAGTTTGAAGAAAATCCATCATTGCATTCTTGAAATGTGGCATTCACAAGCAAGGGATGGACAGAAGACACAATGACCCTGACTTTAAAGCAAAGTTTAAAGAAAATCCCTAGAAATATTGTGTTTACAAGCTCAGTGGGCTTATCTAGGTCTCTCAAAATTGTATACATTTAGCCTTGAGTCAGAGTGGACATTTGTGCTAAGAAGAACACTGGTCAAAGCATTTCTTAAATGTTGTATTCAGAAGCATGGAAGGATAGATGTATGGACAGCCTTAAATAATGATAACCACACTCCTGAATTTGAAGTGGTTTTCAAAATAAAATGATTTATTTGAGCTAAATGAAAGACATGATTTAAATGCAGATCAACACCTGCAGAGCTTCACGTCGAAAACTAGCAAAACATTTCCTGGAAAACCGGACTTTGGCTCCACACCCCTGGAAATGCTTTCTCAGAACTAGCGGTTGCTACTCGTCTGCACCGTGGCATGCAGAAAATCATCCAAGTAAATATGGATGAAAATTGGCGGGAGTGCACTCTCCGAGGACTCGTTTTTGATTTACAGCTCCGAGGCTTCGGCTGTCTTCGTGGGCCTTGAATGGTTTGAACTTGTGGTCACGCTGCCCTCCGCTTTGTTGCTTTCCCTGCTGGCGTAGACGCGCTACGTTATGAGTTATGGTGGAGCTTTTCTCCAAAGGGTCTTTCCCAGAATAAGTCCCGCTGTGGTTTCTGGGGTCAGGGTGTCCTCGTGCACATCATTCGTGTCAGTGTGTCTGCATGTGAAGTGCCAGAGATCTGCTTCCTCCAGTTTATGTCCTCGTTTTGGGATTGTCGTATAAATATGCACATGCACACTGCAGCTGAGAGAGAAAATGAAGGAGTGAAGCTGACACACAGTTCGACATTCAATCTGTGCTTCACTGTTCCAGCATATGGATTTGTTTGGAGTTACATCAAGGCTTTTAATTAATGATATACTGATTAATAAACACATGCAATTAAGAATCCAATTATGGTTTGAAATATCATTCATATACCAAAAGGTTGGTGTCCCTCCAAAACCCATAAAAAGGATGCCTTGCATTTACTTCAGTAAACATCTAAACATCACAGGGGGAGATCATGGGATTTTGTCCTCTATAGTATGTCTTCCATTGCAAGGTTTCAGGGTTGAAAACTCTGGATGGCAATAATCACAGCAAACACCTGGAATTGAGTTCACGGCAGGTAAATGCCTCAAGACTGAAGGGACAAAAAGACAAACAGTGGTCCCAAAATCATCAGCACAAAAGTCTAATGAGTCCAGCTTTTAGCCAGAGTGGGCATTTTGTGCAAAAGTTGACATTTCCAAATGTTTAAAATTTTCCAGGAGTATTGCAATTTTAAAGCAAGAAAGAAACTAGAGACACAAAAACCTTGACATTTAACATACATCCACTAAAACTGGAACACAACACTGTTTTATCAAAGTAAATATGTATGCAAAGTTTGAAAAAGAAAATAGTCTTGACATGAGAAATTCAAATTCAAGTCGTAATCATGAGACCCAATGATATTGACATCAACCACTGACCTCCTAAATTTAAGCTCTTAATTTAGAGTGAACATTTGGGCAAAACTTGAAGATCATCCAGCTAAGTGTTCTTCAGATATCCCATCCACAATCAAGGGATGAATATGCAGCGGGACAACTTTGACCATCAACCTACTACATAAAATCAGTTTAGCCTTAAACATAGGTGTTTAAAAAATGCATGGCCTGGAGGCTTTCATTGCTGAACAGATGTGATCTTGTATCAGGGACATAATCAAAACTTCTCATCAGACCATTTGCCAACTTATTTGAGTTTGCATCAGGCTTCGAACCTTCAGGTTTTAGATCAAAAGAAGCACATATCATCAGTAAACCTTTGCATAAAGTGTGTTAAGGGTAAATCAGGGCAAAGGGCTTTGTTTCACAACTTCCTTTTTTAGTTTGAGGCAAATTCTTTTTGTTGACTCAGTCGAGCAATATGCCTCCTATATAATACCATGCTATAGTCGAACTTGATTAAATTAGGGGTATTGCTTTATGAGCGTTCAAACTTGACATATTTACTGCTTGATTGAAGGTTTGCAGCGAGGTGTGAGAGCATTCCCTCGTCAGCAAAATTCTGATGAATGTTCCACTGCATCAAACTTTGGCTTAATCGAGACAGGAACCAACCTGATTAATCTGATTACAGAGATGCTTTTTGCACTTAATGGAAGACACAGAGTCTTGCATTGTGAACACTTGGCTCAAAGTTACTTGGGAGAAGTTCAAAGATTGAGGCTCTGCTTGGATTTATTGAACTGCAGATTCAAGGTGTCTACCTGGGGTCCATAGAAATGTATGAAAACCGTCAAACTTTGGTGAAGAACATCATTTTTAAGCTCATAATTTTAACTTCTAGAGATCCACTGGCACTCTTCAAAAGTTATTTTTTATAGGATTTTTTTAATAACTAACTGATTGATAGAATGAATTTTTGCCCAAATTTGCTCCCAAATTGAGTAGTAGTGCTGCACAAACCTCAAGAATTTGGCACATAAAATTAAACTTCAGCTCATTTCAATGGCATGACAATAAAAGTTGTAAAGACATGGGAAATACTACCTTCCAAAAATTCAAAATATTCCATAAAATATTTTAATTAAATAACTTTAATTTCTGATGTAAATTGACTGTTGGCATTGGTTGATGATGTTGACATGCATTTCCAATACCAATCAAATCAGTTGGAGCTAAATTTCACACAGGAATTATTACATATGGCTAAGAGTTTTTGCAGTGCTCTAATGTCACAAATGTTTTATCCACTCTCCTTCAGGTGCGGGCTTGTATAAACAACAGAACACTGTGGTTTTACACCCTCGAAGTTAATTATCTTCAACAATTCTACTTTGTGTACAATGATGTGGGGAATCTGTGGTAAGAGTACAATCCAGAGGGTTTAGTTTACAGTTCTGGCAAGGCTTGCATAAGATAAGTCATGACATGATTCAGTAACTCGTGGTTTTGTCAGCGTCCTTGGGGATCCTACAAATGTGCAAGTCGAAGGAGACCTGCATGATATAAGGACAAGAAGGCCAGAAGTTTCCATGAGCTTTGCAGATTCTTATCTAGAGTTGCTGAGCTTGGCAGTTCAACAATTTCGGATGCAGAGATACCAGCTGATGGGAATCATGAACCTGAGCATGAAGAGCAAGGCTGCAAGAACTACCTGGCTCCTCCTTTCTGGTTTTGAGTAATCAAAGTACCTCCCCTCTTCCAAATCTGTCAAGTATCAGGATACGTGCCGTTCATCAGCTTCCAAAAGTCAGCTGGATTGAAGCTCTTGGTCTTGCGTTTGAGCTGCTGCCAGTGCTGTGTCTCTCCACAAGACACATGATATGGTAACAGGAGGGCATTGTCAGGCCAGACTGAGTCACTGTGTTTTGTGTTTTGTAGACAGAAACTCTGAAACAGCGTGTGAGTACAGGTACTCTGAAGTGAATGACAGACAGCGGTGTTGTCTTGGGTTTCAAGGGCGGTTGTATGAAGTCAGAGTGACAGATTTAGAGAGTGAGACGTTTTAAAGAAAGGAGGAATTAGAGATCACATGGCTTTAAAAAGAAGATGTTTGGGACTAAGCTGACATGCAGGGACACAAAGACTGAAAGCTAATGACAAAGAAAAGTGGCTTGAAAGTGGCAACAAATCAAGTATTTAAGCTTGGCCTTTCAATAATACTTCTGATGATTTCCACAGAAAGTCGAAAAATTGGCATCTCCTCAATTCAGTGACCAATTTCTATTTGGGAGTGGAAACATGCAAAATGGGACTAACACTGGAGGGTTTTAAGTCTACAATTAGTGTAAAGTAACATTGCAATGATTGAAGGGTGGGGGATGGCTTTTGTGTTTTTGTTTTGGTATTGGGGTGACTAGAAATTTCAAAGGAAATGGACAACAGAAGGGTGCTCATGAGTCATCATCACTCTAACCTTTGATGCGTAAAGTCTGAAAACCATACTGAATTTTCCTTCAGTCAGGGCACACATTAATGCCAAGTTTGAGAAAAATCCCTCAAAGCATTGTTGAGATATTGCATATGCATGCAAGGGGTGATTGTGTGACACCACAACCTTTATCTTTGACCTATTTTTCCAAAATTCAACTATTTTATTCTTGAATTAAAGTGGACATTTCTTCAGCTAGCCTGTGTGGCATCATAAATATGCATTTATCAACATGACTGCACAGCAAGAAGGAAAACTAAGTCTAGGATGTTGCAACTGCTTAAAATTCTCCTCAACGTGCTCCCCCTCCTTTACCCAAAAGGCCTTCACATGGACTACATCAAAGTTAGCTTAGCTTAGCATAAAGACAACCTGACTCTTCCGAAAGGTGAAAAACTCAAATATAAAACCAACAAGCTGCCCTGAGGGTTTATTCTTTATATTTAGCTAATTTTATCATCAGATGTCAGTCTTGTGTTTATTTGAACTTTTGCCGGATTATTTCTCTCTGCCTGCCAAGAAATAGTAGGTCACGAAACGCCCAGTTATATCTCAACATGTTATTTTGGCACTTAAATTTTTACATAGAACAAGATAAAACTCGTATGAGTTGAGGAGGCAGATTTTATTATCTTTGGACAGAGCAAGCAAACAATGCTGAGGCAACATAAGAGCTAAATCTGAACCATAAAACAAAGCTAAGTAGGTTAGCTGGGCTCAGAACGAGAGACAGATATAGCAGTGGAAACTATCCAAACACACTCGTAATCCTTCACTTTCCAACTGAGGAGTCACATCTGCTACATTTCCTAAAACAAAAACTTCATCTTACCACCAAAAACAATGATTCATTACTTTTTGGATTAAGTTGGTTTGGTCTTTACGCTAAACTAAGCTAACAGCCATTGGGTTCAGGCTTAAATTTACAGTATAGTTATGTGGGTTATCAGTCTTCCAGTGAACTTTCTGGGTTAAAGCTAGGAGATGGATTTTTCAGGATATTGAAGCTCTGCAACAAAACCAAAGTCAACAGCTCCAGTGCAGCATTGAATCTAACTAAAGAACAATAACTCTGAATTCTTGCTTAATCCGAAACATGAGCAACCTTTTTAGTAGTGCATAAAAAGGGAAGCCAACAGTTATGTTTGTAGCAGCAAAAACTAAAAGTCATACTTGTTACCTCCAATTTCCACATACTCCATCTGCACAGTGGCCTGCACATGTTGCGCACTCTTGGGCAGATCACCCCCAGTCTCCTCAATCAGTCCGTTTCCACAGCCTGCACCTCGCTCCGTCTGTAGCGCGCACCAGATCACTTCAATTATGCAGCAAGTCTAGTTTCAGCGCAAGCCTCTCTGCGCTGCCACTCTCCGTCAATCACTGCAGAACAGAGCAGACTGGTCAGTTAATATGCAGATGTTTTCTCCTTTGTCTATTGATTAAATGTTACAATAATAAAATGTAAATACTAGTCATTTAAGGCATTAATAAAATAAGAACATATGGTATTGAAAGCTTTTAATTACGTAATGTACTCACCCTCTGAAGAAGCAGAAACGCGCTGAAATCAGAGTAAAAATTAATCAGTGAAAAAGTTGTTTTCCATGCATCATAATTCTTGCGTGATGATGTTTCTTGCTGCGGCGCTCCGCAGCGCCGTGCTTCCACTGCCAGCGGGCGAGGTCACGGGTCATCAGGGATAGGCCAAGACACTGTGGGCACGCAGCACTGTGCTTTCTGAGTATGTGGAAACTTTTAAACAATGCTAAGCTAAGCTAACTGGCTACATGTATCGACCAAACGTTTTTTTTACAATATGGTCATGTTGCATAGCAATTTTCTCAACTTACTCTTGATATGAACACAATTTGGTGTTTTTCTTACAATACTGAAGTACGGCTTCAAAATAGAGCAAAATTACTTGGTGCAGCACTGAATTTCACTTTCTAAGGATGATAATGCTGTTTTGTGAGTAAATATAGGTGTCTGTACTCCAAAGCCACTGTATTTTTATATTAAAAAATTCAATTGTTCTCAGGAGAGCATCCCGTGACCCCACATTGGTGTATTGCAACCCCTTGAAGGGCAAAACAAATAGGCCGCACCATTTTCTTCTCAATGCATGTGCTGTCTACATTAGGAATTTACTTATACACTCACCACATTTACCTTTACAGACTGATTTCTCAACCTCCATCCTTTTCTTTCTTTGTCTGACAAGAAAAACAGAGCAAAGCAAACCTTTCACTGAGCTGTCACTGACACGTCTTAATACACTACAGTCTTGATTTAATGACATGTCATAAGTACAGCCTGAGTCACCCTTCTTGGCGAAGATGAGGCGCTTACAATCACACCGGGGAGTTGATAGAAATCTGTCAAAGGGATGCGCCTCTTTCCTTGCTGCACACACAGAGCTGCTCTTGTCTTTGGCCGAGGCTGGATGTGTGTCGTGTGCACTGTGAGATCGAAGCCATTCTGAAGAAGGTTTATTTATTTATTCTATTGGTCTTGAACAGGTTAAAATGTGTCTCCTTAATCTGCCAGTTACAGTCAGGTTAATCCATAGTTTGACGATGGAGAAATTATGCATGACATCTTCACCTTGATCCTCCAAAATGTGCGTGAGATGTCTAAATTTAAGGCCAAACTAATATCTTGTGAGAGTGTCTTTCTTGTTGGGTGTTTGCAAAGCGAGAGTCTTAAAGCCTTCCAGGATTACAGCTTTAGACAGTGGCATTTCTCAGGGATTATGCTGGATATACTTCTTGTACTCTTCTTGATGCCAATTCACACAGAAGCTCAAGCCAAGTTAATGAACCCGATGACATCAGATAAGGGAGACAACGGGACTACAAGAAGCAAAAATAAACTCACACCTTTTAGGATTTGTCCACTGAAATAGCCGTAATGGCATCTATATGGAAAGTGAGCTGTAATCATTTTAGATAAATTTTGTTTCTTTTTTTCTAGCCTTCGTGCCACTGAGAGCTGAGGCTGGAGGATTTTAGTTCAAAGTCATCCTACATCTGTGCATCCATGCTTGCCATACTTGCTAATGCTATATTTCAAGACACATTATAGGGACTGACCCAAGAACTCAAGGTTTTAAAGTTCATCAGCAAAGAAAATCAGGCCACATGATCAACCCTCAGTTTTTAACTTTATTTCCCGTAGACACTAAAAGGGGTTTCTGACAAAGTTTGACTCAGTGATGAACTTATAAGACTTTGGAGGTCACAAGCCAGGGCCACTGCCCCTCATGATCAACTTTTGCCGATGAACAGAATATCTAAAACATGTCAAACTTTGTACAAATGTCCACACTGTCACAAGGATGATCGGGTGATATATTAAGTCATGTGTCAAAGGTCAAGGTCTTGGGTCTCATATGTTGTATTCATCTTTTGCATATGACAATCTAATTAAACTTTTGAGGTCAGAAGTCAGATTTTCGGTCAAGGAGCCATCCTCTGTTTATAAAAGCCATATCTCAAGAAAAATTTTCATGGATTTTCTTTTACTTTGCAGAAATGATGAGGATGAGCTGCACAAATCCTTGCGGCTATAGGTTTAAGTTCAAGGTCCTGGAGCCCCATGGTTGTCAGTTGCCTGTGAATGGGATATCTCAGGAATGCTTCAAGACAATTTGATCAAACTTTGCAAAAATGTCCACCCTGACTTGACATTAAAGACAATTTGTAAATCGAAGGTCAAAGTCCTAAAAGCATGTTTGTTCTTATGTAATAGGATTCAGGACGTCACCTTGCAAGAGCCATCAACCCACCAGGTAGGGCTCTAGTTACTTTCTCCTTCCTTCAGTCTGCAACACTTTAACCTGCAAACACTTTAAGACTCTACATCATTTTTGCATAACACAGAGTCAATCTCTACTCTTTACAAAAAGATTACTTAAGTGGGAGCTTATAAAACTCAATTTTCTTCACTGTTTTACCATTTGCATGCAAGCAAGACGGCAATAATTCAGTCAAGTACATCACTGCCGGCATGAGGCCCTGAACCAGAGTTTTCTCGGTCCAGGGACGCTCTCTCTCCGAGCTGCCTCCGTCCAGCTGATCCAACTCAACCGCGGCTGGCAAGGAAGCGAAATTTCCGTCTCTGTGTTCGCGGACCAGCTTCCTTCCCTGGGCCAAAAAGACAGAACGGGCTGCTATTAATTACAAAGAAATATTATCCTCTTGCGGGAGGTTCGCAACAGCATCAGTCTCCAAAGCAAACAGATACGGTGTGCTTGGAAGCTTGGTGCCTTGTACAGCTGCCATGCCAAATCCAGGCCCGCAGATCCTCTTACAGCAGATCAGAGCAAGGGGAGGAGGGGACGTTTGTTATCTGTGTGCTGCAGCATCATAATTCCCATTTCATCTTCATTTCTTGACGACAAAACTGATGGAGCCACAGCATGCAGACAGGCTTTCATTCTCTTGTCTGTTCAAGTGTTAAGCAAGAAAAGTTCCCTCAAACAAACTTCTGCAGGATCAGAGGAATATGATTGCAAGCTTGATAAACACTTTCCAACACGCAGCATGATAGCAGATGGTTGTGTGGGAGGTTGTAAGTTTTTGCACATGCATAACACCATATCAACCCTGCAAACAGCGCAGGAGTGAGAGGGAAAAACTGCATTTATTACACTCAAGATGTTGCACAAGGCCGTCCGAGGTAAAGAGCCAACGAGGTGTGATGATAAAACTTTATTTCTACAGTTGGTCCTCAGCTGACACTGTTTGATGAACAAAATGATGAATTCACTGCTCTTGATAAAAAGAATCAAGATTTTTCTGAAAGCAAACAGGGACCATCCAAGATGCCCTACATGTCACCATTGTGCTTCACAGAGATTATGTAATCGATGCAAAAGAGAAATGAATGTAACAATCAAAATGAATAATACAAAAGCTAACATAGCTTTAATGTGCTATTTAGCCACAACGCCAACATTCTGGATCCTCAAAATACGTCAAGGCTCGTTGTTTGGAAGATCATGCTTTGTGAGCAAAATTTGACAAAAGCATGGTATTTCATTGTCATACTGACCGTCGCTATGATAAACTAACTTTTTGAGGCTGAGCATGAAAAGCTAACATTAGCCAACTAAAATGCAGGGGATACTGAGCTTGATTTTACCAATGACTGGGTCATTCGATCAAAATTTGACCGAAAACATTGATTGTCTAGACACACAGAAGGAAGAAACTCCTGGGTTACTCTTGCATTTTTACATCTGCCGATTCATAGTACTTTCAGTGAATTAAATTGTTAAAAGGTTTGCTAATATTCGGCAAAACGGATACATTCATGCTCCAAAATCATGGGATCTTTCTTGCAAACAAAATGTATACTTTTGCTAGGCTAAGCTAGCAGCTTCAGCACTCCTGTATTTAGGCGCAAGACATTGCTACATGTGTATGCTAATATGTTCAAAATTCTAGTCCCAAAGTTTTTTTTTTCTATCATTTAGTGGTACTCTGTCAACCAAATTCTGCCAAATTTTATGCCAGACTGTGTCTGGAAAAAAAGGATAAATAACTCAGGTATGTGTTATCTTGAGCTAAATGCAAACTTCTGAATGTAAATGGGGTCAGACACATGATTTCAAGTAGTCCATGACTAAGGCAACATGATAAACTGCTTCACTATGGTCCCTTAGAACAAAACTGCCAGCACTAGCATGCTAACATGCAGAAAATGTTCTTAAAAGAGCTCAGTTTTCCTCAATTTTTAGACATGATTTACGTATGATCCAAAAATATAAAACTACCTCAACCAAATACAAAAGTTTACTACTTGCTAAGCTAAGAGCGCAACTTTCTAGAGGCTTTGGCTAAATGCAGATTTTCTTTCAGCCAAGTAAAACTGGCATGGGCAAGGTTATGCTAGCATCTTTATGACGCTGTTTGCTAAATGCTAAATATGCATAGAAATACTGATTTTACCCTCAAATGGTTGTTCAGAAAATGGTTTTAATGGTCTAGTATGGTTGAAAGCAACCATGAAAACTAATTCTAAGAGTAAATCAATTAGCAAGGCTAAGCTAACATTTTACATACGTTTTGTGTTAACAGAAGCTTGATACTATAGCATGCTAATACACGCAAAAGCTGGGGGTAAAGCTTAATTTTCCCATCAGGTGGTCCTTCACTACCGCCATTGATGCTGCATGATGCTTTCATGGTACTTGAAATGTATTTGAAGCATTCCTCAGGGCAGAAAGCATCAAAAGACCCAAGCAAGTCACCCTTATTATGCTTGAAAGAGATTAAGTTACTGAAGCCCCTCAGACCTGTCAATTTACAGCTTGAACTTCCAAAGCTAAGGGGGCCCCTGGACAACGTCCCGCAGTACTGTACATAAACACATCATAAATAGCCATTATTCCCCTGACATTACCTGCAAACTGTGAGCAGAGGACATCCTGTGCAGTCAAAGGGGGGAACACTCAGTGTCAGGATGATGGATGAGGCTACACCGTGTTGTTGTGATGGAAAGATGTGGAGGGAGATCTGCCATGGAGCTGTGTGAGAGAGAGATGAGGCTCAGTGGGCTGCTTGAGCGACAGCTGAGGTGAACACGTCCTGAATTTGTGTGTCTCAAGAGGGTTTCAGAATCATCCTTCACTGCATAAACTCTCATAGCTTGCTGCTTCGCTAAACAACACTGCTAAACCTTTTTGGGATGATGACAGATCCAGCTCACAGAATCAGCCCCTGCAAAATTCACTTTATTGACTGTAGCAACTGAACTGTTGCTCTTTTTGAACCACTTGAATGTGCCTGCACAAAGTGTGGCAGCACTTCATTTTGCAGGCTCATTATAGTCTAATGTTTTGAACTTGGAGACAAAGTTTCCTGGAGAGAACTTTGTATGTATCCTGGCTCTAAATATATGGAAAACCAGGCATTATTCAGCCCTAACATGTCCAAATTAAACTTAAAAGTAATGTCTAGAAAGCCTTTTGTGGTACACCATTCAGGGAATATTGTCTGAAGATATATTGCCTGTTTTTTCCAGTTATTTCAACCAGAGGAGCTGCCTGACAACAGGCAAAAGGCGGTGCCAAACTTTGGACCACAGCAATGGCTCAAAATGTGCCAAATTTGCAATGACAGTAGGAAACCTCCCTGAGGGGCCCCATATGACGGCATAGATGGTCTTTGCAAACTTAGCCCGATTTTTATTCAAGGACATTTTATTTACTAGATTCTTGTTGATAGTTCTCCTCTCCTCTACTGTTTAGACCAACTTTTACATTTTACCCATGCCCGATTCCCACACTTAAGCAGGAACTCATTTTGTTGACATGAAAAATGTATTTCTTTAAGTATCATCACAGATGGGGTCGTATACAGCTACATATTTACTGTCTGGTCACTTTCCTGTGACACCATAATGATTCAAACACACTTCAAGTAAGACTGAGTCTGTGCAGCTGTCTGTGCAGTTCATTTAAGTTAAGTTCCTAAAGGATTGGATCCCTTACACCTCAGAAGAAAGGTTAGTGATGCCAGAGTGAAAACTTAAATCCCAAATTTATCCTTGCTGATGAAATATCATCAGCTTTATCATGCACACATTACTAAGGGGTGTATAAAGAGAGTTATTCCCATTGCAAAGTACATTCTGATTTCTCATAAACATATGAGTGCATCATCTGCATAGGGGAGTATTTGGTCGTCTTTGCTTTGTTAAGCTTTTATGTAAAATTGACACACATCCTAAAAGATGCTACACAGTGAATGTGTTCGCCTTCAACTGATCTTAAAGGGATAGTTCAGTTTTTTTGAAGTGGGGTTTTATGAGCTCCATATGGCCACTAAGTACATTAGATGCAGTAGAAAGTTCTCTCCTCTCCCTCAGTAAGCCAAAATTTGTAAAAGTTTGTGACGCAGAACCAGCCGCAAACAGGGAAGTATTGTACCAAATACAAAGGGTATTTTCTCTGCCTACAAGAACTCCAATCAAAAAATAATACCACAGTTTAAGAGTACGCTACCTAGACATTTTTTTGAGTGCATTAACTTTTCGGAAAAATAAAGTCATATGTCAATACGTGACGTGAGTGGGTTAGTGGCTCACTGAGGGAGAGGAGAGAACTTTCTACTGCATCTAATGGTGGCCATATGGAGCTCATACAACCCCACTTCAAAAAACTGAACTATCCCTTTAATCTACACTAATTATAAGAAAAAAAATCAAAAGGTTGCGCTGAAATGCCGGATGAAGCTACTCAAAGTTGATTGAGCTTGGAGGTCTTTAGCATATGTTTGCCTTAGGACTGGACCAGGGAGAGCCAATTTCTATCCAGCCAAACCCAAAGCAGGCCAATCACAAATGGCTGAAATTCAACATTTTAACTTTTTTTTTTACATAGTAGTTAGACACATATAATGTCAATGCCTCATCGGTATAAAGAAGTCAGCATCTAACCCTCTAGACTTTCTTCCTCAACTTTGTTGAGCTTCATTCAAAACTAGATCCATCCCAGAGAGATGATTCATTTTCAGTGTTACGGATTTAATTGATCTTTAATCCAAAGTCAACTAAAAGTGGAACATTACCTCAGGACAACAATACACATCCAGAACATTAGCACCTGCCTGCTGCTTTTTAAAGTTGAACTGGTGACCTTTTGTTCACATTAGGCGGCCAAAGATGCTGTCAGTCCTGATCTCCAGTCACCACAAGAAGTTGTTCTTTGTCAGGGAAGGTGAGGAAAGAGATTTCACCAACAAATCGTAAACCCCCTTTAGGCGACGAGCGGGTTCAATGCTCGCCCAGCAGCGTATTAAACAAAAAGGCGAGACAGTCTTAGAGTTCTGGCATCTTAGTCTCGTACCTTGGGAGATATTATCCTATGACTCATGCGCTTCTTCTTCTCACCTTTATTTATCCACAGAAGATTTTTGCTGAGCAGGCACAATCCCCTCTCATAAAGTTTCACATCACAGCACCTGGGAGTCTCGCCGTTTAAATTCAACTGTTGGCGGCCGAGCTGCTACACTCACTTGTGGGTTGAATGTTTTGCTCAAGGGTTCCTCTGACAGTCAATGTTGAAAGAAGGATGAATTATGCGTTCTCTTTTCCTCTACTCTGAGTTTTCCATTCAACCTAGCAGACACAAGCCAGTGTGTGTGCACTTTCTCTAGGCTGCAGTATGAGTTTGTGTCATACCTTCGGGGGATTGACAGGATTGATGACCAATGTCAGTGATTCATCAGTTACTTTGCCAGGTGCTGATGTTGCTGGCTTTCAAAATCTGGCCTAATTCTTCTTATGGAGGAGACAAGACAGCTCAGATTTCCAGCAAATGACCTGACAGTCAAAAGTAATTTTCTCAGGTTGAGTTTTCACTGGACAAGCTTCTAATGCTCAAAATGTTCAACATCTCAGAGGAACATATTTCAACTATCACCTTGGGAGAAATCTAAATCAATTAGAGGCTGCACCAAGTTGTAATGGGTGCAATGTGATCTCAACAACTTGCTAATGGTTTGTTCCTCCAAGTGCTCTGGTTTGGCTTTGTACATTTTGTTCTGATTTGGTATGATAAACCCTGATCTTGCTTGTGTTTCCCCGGCCAACTGTTCCTTTGCTATTTAGAGCTACAGTTCAATTAATTCCATCAATTTGGGTTGGATAGATACATTAATTACCCCAACAGGAATGTGCCAAAGAATGTAGGACAGTCATTATGGTACCTTTTCCAGGTTTGAAGAAGAAGTGCAAGTGAACCACACCATATGAGCTTTAACACCCTGTCTGGAAAGCTTGTTTGATTTGAGGTGGTGTGGACAAAAGGACCAAACTCTGGTCTGCCTGAGAAAGCCATCCGAACCAAACACAGACTAAATAAGGCAAGTGAACAAAAATTCAGGGCATTGTGGCTTGAATTTGGCGAATAACAACAACAGAAAGTAAGCAAATGTAGTGTTTACAAAAAAAAAAACCTAAGCAGATGGTTGCTAATGTTAGCATTTCTAGCACCACCAGCCTCCAGTGCTCTTAGCAGATTAATGTCTATAAGTCTGTGCACTTTGCTCTGGTCAATATGCAAGTGGCACCTGACATGTATTGATGAGACATTGAAGGTTAGAGGTCAAGGTCATGGTATGTCATTATTTCCCTGGCTTGTGAAAAAAAATATCTCAACAATTCTCTGAGGGATTTTCTTCAAACTTAGCACAAATGTCCGCTCTGACACAAAGATAATATCTGAACATTTTAGGGGTCATAGGTCAAAGATCAAGGACAAAAAGCCGAATAATAGGGCCTAATGTTCACCCCTTGCTTACCGATTTGATATCTAAAGAAGGCTTTGACATATATCTTCTAAGTTTGTGCAAATTTCCATTCTGATTGAAGGATAAATAAAGTAAATCTAAGTAATCTTAGGTCAAAGGTCAACATCGTGGACTACTTTGGCCATCAGTTGCTTGTGAAGGCAAATTCTAAAGTCCACTTTGACAGATCTCTATCAAACATTTTACAAATCATAACTTTGACTTAAGGATGAACTGATTACATTTTGTAGGATGAAGAATTGGGGTTCTAATTTCGTAGACCAGGCGCAGGCGCGGGTGCCTCCGCCCCGCCAACGGGGTGTGTCCAGGGGAGGCGCACCCACGCCTCCGTCCCTCCGACCGGCACAAGTGGCAACGAGGGAGGAGAGAAGGCGTGAGTGGGTTTAACACAGCCGAGTCTTCACCAATCAAATGAACGCCTCTCCTCGCCTTTAAATGAGCTGCAGGTGAGACGCAGTGCCAGTTTCACATCATCATGGAGCTACAAGCGGCCAAACTTCTCCCAGGAGGAAACTGATGTGCTGGTCTGAGCGACCCAAGTGCGCAGGACCAAAAGACATGGTAATGCCAACAGACCTCCACGGGCTGATAATGCAAAACCAGCCTGGGAGAAAATTACTAATATTGTCAAACAAGTTTGCCCACATATTCTGAGAACCGCTGCTCAGACAATTGGACTCAAGTCATAGGGACTCGCTAATTTGAGGTCTTGCGACTCGACTCGGACTCACCAGGTAAAGACTCGGGACTCGACTCGACTCGGACTCGGGAGACTATGACTCCAGACTCGACTTGACTTGAGACAACATGACTCGGAAAAATTGTAGCATATGTTTTTCTTTCACGTGGATATCATATCATTCTAGCATGATCAGAGCGCTCTGTGGGTGCGCCGCTCTCTATCAGGTTCGGACAGGCTCCGTATTTTTTCATGTAAGCGAGAAGCACTGACAGGCTGGAAGCACACACGCGCTGTGATTGTTACATGCGATGCTCAGGCATTATATGAAGAGCCAGACAGGAGACCAGAGCATGTGAGCGGAGCGCGGAGCGGTTTTTCCAAAAAAGCTGGAGCGGCACCTCATCTGTCGCTCCATCCCGCTCCAATGTCGCTCCGGTACCGCTCACACCAAGCCTCTGAAGCATGTCTCACACAGAGTGCATCTGCGTGTAATTAATTGTTCAGCCACCCACACTGTTTTCTGTCGGAAACTGGATGTTGACAACTCGGATCAGCACCGCGGACAGCGCAAAAGCTCTCAGACCTCAGTGCAGGTCACCTGCAATCGTCTCATTTTTTTATCCAGTCAATGCAATGCGCTTCCGTATTTTCGTAGAGTGAGTGGTGAGTGATTTGAGTGGAGCGGGTAGAAATTTGAGTGAGCGTCAGAGCGGTAATAAGCGGAGCGGTGCGCATGCGCTCTGAGCGGCGGAGCGGGGTGCGAGAACAGCTGTGTGAGCGAGGAGCAGGAAATCTCACTGCTGCACTCTGCTCACATGCTCTGCAGGAGACATACGTAGCTCTTACCTTTTAGATTCACTTTATTGATGCTCCATTCATAGTACACTCGGTCCGTCACCTATTATTGTCCCACACACGACAGAGTAGCTACACACATACGTTCCTACTACACATCCGCGTCCGTTACAGTGATGATCAGTGTATGTAATACAGGCACTACTTGACTCTATAACATTTAAACAGGACATTAACTTACACAAATAATTCTCAGTGTTTCCCCTATAGTTCATTTGGGTCGGCGCCCCGCCGTCGCAACGGACACCCCCGCCGTGCCAACAGGATCCCCACCCATAAATTCAAGTGCAGATTTAAAGAAAAAAAAAAAACATTATTTGATTTTTATTCTAATCAAAAGGGCGTTTAGCAGGCATTCTTTTTATCAAATAAAAAAGCGTACTCTAGTTTGCGCAATTTTAGAGTCTAATGCGTCATTATCGTTTCATTACATTCATTAAAATGCAAAATGCATTTCTCCTCTCCTCTGACTCTTCTCCGACCTGTCGTCTATTTACGCTGCATGCTGCGCAAGCCATCCTCTCTCTCCTGCACAGAGTCTGATTATTCACGTAAAACATTCAACAAAACAAACGCTGCCTTCAGTTAAACAGCGCAGAACATGAATGAAACATTCACTGATTTAACTAACGCTTTCACACAAAGCAGAGAAAGGAAGGAGAAGCTGAAGAAGAAGAGAGATTTTCATCCGATGTACATGTGAACATTTGATCTAATTCCTCTCAGCGTCTTTGCGCGCGCGCTCCTCCGTCTGCCGGTGCGCATGAAGACGCAGATGGACGCGCATCACAGGGACAGTGAGGGATTATCAGTCACTTTGTGTGATTTTATAATTCAGACGGTGTTGTGTGGCTCGGTGGAGAAGAAGGTCGGAGCCGCTGTCACTTTTGCAGCAACTGGGAGAGCGCAGGGGCCACCGGGACGCGCATCGGAGGACACGATGCGCGTCACCGTGTGGACTACCTCGCGGGACAGATGTGATCTGTTTCTGCGTCATAAAGAAGAGTACAAAATTAAGTGATAATTACATTTAAACATAGCAGCAGGCTAATCCATTCATCATGCTTGTGCATAGCCGCGGGAACTTATCTTCAACAGGGGGTCCTGAGAAAAAAAAAAAGGGGTGGGGTCGAGGTTAGACAGGATTGACGCTGATTGTGCAGAGCCCATATAACTACAGTAGAGTAAAACACTGTCAAATTACTAGAATGCAAAATGAGTTGCTGCTAAGGGACAATACACCCCACACACACAGGCACAGGTGCCAGGCCTAACCCCCAAATTCCACAAAAGCGCCGCGCCCCGCAGCGTCGTGCTGAGCCGCGGTCTTGCTCCGACTGACAAAATCCCACTGGATGCGCCGCAGCGCACCGTCCCAAAGGAGGAGGACTGATCCCCGAAGAGCCACAAGCTCTCGTGTGAATAGCGGTGTCACACGATAACTAAACATGTTATAAACTGAGAAAAGAAATAAATGACCCAACACCTCACTTCACTTCTCTAAGGTCGCTTTGCTGGTCCCAACCACACAGCTTCGTGATTGACTTCACTTCTATCTGCCTGTATCCTTGGAGAAAGGATGTTTGGTGTCATATATAATGTTATATATTTCTGTACCTCCACGATTCACTTTTCTTCGTCCATGGTGTCGTGTTGCCTCTAAAACCCTCTGACCAACTGTTTACCTGATGCTCGCGCCTCCGGTTGTGAAGTAATGACGGTTTGGAAGCGGCCGCCCAGAAAATAGACCTGAAGCGAATCTCCAGCGCCGTGACGCGGGCAGTGGAAATGCTCTGATCGACCGAGTAGAGTGGGAGCGAAGTGCTCCGCAGTACCATTCAAGAAAGAAGACAAGACAGTGTTCAGAAAAGCGCTTTTAAATAAAATGCATTATTATTATTATTATTAAGACCGCGGCGCTTTCGCGTCATGTGGAATTTGGGGATATGAGTGTGTGCGGGCGCGCGCGCGCGCACACACAAACACACACACACACACACACACACACACACACACACACACACACACACACACCTACAGCCAAATTACCACTGCACGGGGTGCGCCGAGAATAGACCAGGTTGGAGCTGGCGGGCTTTCAGCACACCTTACGCGCGGTTTTTTGGCACGAAATTGTCACTGCGCCAAGCTGAATCTTTCGACACCTCCCCCTGGTGCGCCGTCACACCCATCTCGACGCAGCCGGTCTACCAAATTACCAAATTGGCTGCGCACGGTAGTGCGCCGGACGAAATTACCACTGCGCGGGGTGCGCCAGGCTTCGCCACCCTGAGTTGTGCCAGGAAATTAGAGCCCAAAGACTTAAAAAACGACGAGTCAGCCTTTTGATTCATCAAAACTCAACATTCTTCATCAGTCCAGCTCTTGTTTTAACTCATTCACTGTTTTCTAAATGATAAATTCATCCTGAGGTATCCTGGATCACTTATTCCCCCGCGCAGTGGTAATTTCGTTACCGGAGCGAAATTGGAGCGGGATGGAGCGACAGATGAGGTGCCGCTCCAGCTTTTTTGAAAAAACCGCTCCGCGCTCCGCTCAAATGCTCTGGTCTCCTGTCTGGCTCTTCATATAATGCCTGAGCATCGCATGTAACAATCACAGTGCGTGTGTGCTTCCAGCCTGTCAGTGCTTCTCGCTTACATGAAAAAATACGGAGCCTGTCCGAACCTGATAGAGAGCGCGGCGCGCACACAGAGCGCTCTGATCATGCTAGAATGATATGATATCCACGTGAAAGAAAAACATATGCTACAATTTTTCTGAGTCATGTTGTCTCAAGTCAAGTTGAGTTTGGAGTCATAGGGCTCCAATTTCCTGGCGCAACTGAGGGTTGCGCAGGGTGGCGCAGCCTGGCGCACCCCGCGCAGTGGTAATTTTGTCCGGCGCCCCGCCGTGCGCAGCCAATTTGGCAATTTGGTAGACCGGCTGCGCCGAGATGGGTGTGACGGCGCACCAGGGGGAGGTGTCGAAAGATTCAGCTTGGCGCAGTGACAATTTCGTGCCAAAAAACCGCGCGTAAGATGCGCTGAAAGCCCGCCAGCTCCAACCTGGTCTATTCTCGGCGCAGCCGAGGCGCACTCGGGGCAGTGGTAATTTGGCTGACAGGCACACTGTGCGCACACGTCACCAAAACCTCACAGGCAGGTATCCAGAGTGTCAGGCACATTTCAACTGTCTGAACCAGCACATACATTTGTATCTATATTAATTGTCCCGTCACATCTGATGTCAGATCAGAGACGTTTGTCATAACTAACGAGTTCACATCTCTCAGCCAACCACAGACAGCCACATCATCCGATACGGAGTATCCGACTTCTCTCACCTCATGAAATTGAAAAGAAAAGAAAAAAGAGAGAGACGCTCGCTGAATAAATGAAAGTCACTCGGTGTCTTAAGGATTTACCTGTGATTGCCCATATTTCTCTGTTTTCATCTTTATTCTTAACGTGATCTAAAATGATGGAGTACATTATTGCAAGGAGGATGAGGAGGAGACAGGGCCGGTTCTAGGCAGGCATATATGAGGAGGCAGTCAGAAATGTGAAGGGGGCACATGCATAGTCCGTACACATCATGCCTGACCACAATAAGGTGGCTGGGGGACTGAAAAATAAAAATGAAAAACAAAATAAAATATCCAGATTTTAACAACCAACAACATAACATTCACCTGAACTGGATGGTCTTATTCTCCAATAAATTTGAACCTAGAATTCTATAGTCAATATTTACAAAACTGAAACTAAGGTAAATAAAAAAACACTTCTCAAACTAATTTATAAAAACAACATATAGGGCAGAACATTTTATGACTTTTTTCTTTATTTTCTTCTCTTTTTTTGGCTTGTTTTTTAATGTACAGCTAAGCTTTATGTACAGTCGGGGTCTGTCAGACACAGGTCATTTGTTCTCAGTCTGTTACCCCAAATTCCACATAACGCGAATGCGCCGCGCCGAGCCGCGGTCTTACTCTGACCGACAAACCCCACGCATCCCCAAAGGGGGAGGGCTGATCCCCGGAGAGCAATACATGTAATAAACTGAGAAAAGTTCTATTCTCCTGTGACCGAAAACAAACAAGAAAACTCAATAAGTGCGCTTTCTCCATAGGAGCGTAAGGAGAAGGAGAGGGAGGACCGACACAGCGAGGAGAAGCCCACCCGCCTGGGATTTTTTATTATGGAGATAAAATAAAATATATCACTGGATAACATCAATACAAGTTCATGAAATGGACAGCTACACTTATATTTACAAATGTATTGATAACACGACGTAAACCGCTCGTGAGCCTCTCCCGTCTGATCAGGACGACAGGCACATATTACGCACCTATGGAGAAAGCGCACATATTGAGTTTTCTTGTTTGTTTTCGGTCACAGGAGAACAGAACTTCTCCAAGTAAGTGTGTCAAGTACCAGATTTCAATAAAAACACAGAATGATGGAAAAACTTGTCAATGGCGGGGAAGCGTTCTGTGAGATAAGACGAAATTACTCATGCATGAATCAGAACATGAACGGACAATGTCTCTGTTGACTGGAAAGTTGACAGACCCTTGCTATGTAAGTGCATTGCATTCACTGGATTAAGAAAAAATGGACACCTTTTCTGGGAATGACGAGATCAGGATCTCATTATTAAGAGAAAAGAATGAAAAAGGAAACTTCTGTAAATCCTCTCACAGTGGAAATGATGGCACACGCAGCAGCAAACAGGAGACAGCACCAAATAAACAACCTGTGCAAAAAAAATAAGACTCTTGTCAGCTGCAAGTGACCTGCACTGACGGCTGAGAGCTTTTGCGCTGTAGCGGTGCTGCGCTGTCCGGTTTTATGTGAATAATCAGACTCTGTGCAGGAGAGAGAGGATGGCTTGCGCAGCATGCAGCGTATATAGACAGACGGAAGGTCGGAGAAGAGTCAGAGGAGAGGAGAAATGCATTTTGCATTTTAATGAATGTAATGAAATAACAGTGACGCATTAGACGCAAAAATTGCGCAAATTAGAGTAAGCTTTTTTATTTGATAAAAAGAATGCCTGTTAAACGCCCTTTTGATTAAAATAAAAATCAAATCATGTTTTTTTCTTTAATCTGCACTTGAATTTATGGGTGGGGATCCTGTTGGCACGGCGGGGGTGTCCGTTGCGACGGCGGGGCGCCGACCCAAATGAACTATGGAGGAAACACTGAGAATTATTTGTGTAAGTTAATGTCCTGTTTAAATGTTATAGAGTCAAGTAGTGCCTGTATTACATACACTGATCATCACTGTAACGGACGCGGATGTGTAGTAGGAACGTATGTGTGTAGCTACTCTGTCGTGTGTGGGACAATAATAGGTGACGGACCGAGTGTACTATGAATGGAGCATCAATAAAGTGAATCTAAAAGGTAAGAGCTACGTATGTCTCCTGCAGAGCATGTGAGCAGAGTGCAGCAGTGAGATTTCCTGCTCCTCGCTCACACAGCTGTTCTCGCACCCCGCTCCGCCGCTCAGAGCGCATGCGCACCGCTCCGCTTATTACCGCTCTGACGCTCACTCAGATTTCTACCCGCTCCACTCAAATCACTCACCACTCACTCTACGAAAATACGGAAGCGCATTGCATTGACTGGATAAAAAAATAGACGATTGCAGGTGACCTGCACTGAGGTCTGAGAGCTTTTGCGCTGTCCGCGGTGCTGATCCGAGTTGTCAACATCCAGTTTCCGACAGAAAACAGTGTGGGTGGCTGAACAATTAATTACACGCAGATGCACGCGTGCGTGCTTCCAGCCTGTCAGTGCTTCTCGCTTACATGAAAAAATACGGAGCCTGTCCGAACCTGATAGAGAGCGCGGCGCACACAGAGCGCTCTGATCATGCTAGAATGATATGATATCCACGTGAAAGAAAAACATATGCTACAACTTTTCCGAGTCATGTTGTCTCAAGTCAAGTGGAGTCTGGAGTCATAGTCTCCCGAGTCCGAGTCAAGTCCCGAGTCTTTACCTGGCGAGTCCGAGTCGAGTCGCAAGTCTTAAAATTAGCGGCTCGAAGATGACTCGAGTCCAATTGTCTGGTACCTTCCTCTTCTGGTAGCTTAATCTTAATGTGTTTAGTTCTTTGCTGTTGCGGTTGCACTTCAGGGCCACCACAGCTGCAGGCCCGCCCCAGCACACGCAAACACACGCACACATACTCATGTACGCACACACACAGCCCTCAGTCATCATCCAATCAGCTGTTAGTATGCAAATGAGCACACACGGAGCCTGACTATGGTGTCAGGTTTCAGCACGGAGCGGAAGACGCAACGAAGCTCAGCCAAATTCCTCTTAGTGACTGTGAGGTAATTAATAGCCTAATTAATAATTAAGAACAACAAAATTCGAATAAAACAAAGTAACGTTCAATATAACATATATATTGGTTCAGTCCTTTCTCCTCTTCAGGGAACGTTTCTCAGTCACACAGGCACAGAGATGAGTGTCCAAGTCCACTGCCTTTAACCCCCAAATTACACATAACACGAAAGTGCCGCGCAAGATACAACAGAGTGACAGAGAAATGAGAGGAAGCAGATACTGTATCTTGTCCGTTTTTAGGCGGATTTTTCCGCACCTTCATTTAGTTTGTCAACTTATATATTACTTTTGTAGGTTTATTGAAATGTGCTTTCTCAACTTCTAAAATTTTGATTTGAGGGAGCAAAACATTTATTTGAGGGGGCGGTGCCCCCTCTTGCCCCTGCATAGCGCCGGCCTCGGGAGGAGATATATTTTCACCAAAGGTTCTGCTATTTGGCGATGACAGACCAGTAATGAAGGTGGATCACAAGCATGATGAATGGATTAGCCTGCTGCTGTGTTTAAATGTAATTATCACTTAATTTTGTACTCCCATTATGACACAGGAACAGATTATATCTGTCCCACGAGGTGGTCCACATGGTGACGCGCATCGTGGCCTCCTATGCGCGTCCTGGTGGCCCCTGAGCTCTCCCAGCTGCTGCAAAAGTGACAGCGGCTCTGACCTTCTTCTCCACCGAGGTGAAATTGTCACTGCATCTCGCCCGCGGCGCATTTAAAGGCGAGGAGAGGCGTTCATTTGATTGGTGAAGATCACACTTGGTTGTGTTAAACCCACTCACGTCCTCTCTCCTCCCTCTCTGCTACTTGCGCCGATGGGAGAGACGGAGGCGTGAGTGCGCCTCCCTGCGCCAGACTACGCCGTGCACGAAATTTGCAAAATGCCCTGGACACACCCCGTTGGCGCGGCGCAGGCGCGGCGCAGGGCAGGTGCGCCCTGCCTGCGCCTGGTCTACGAAATTAGAGCCCTACCACTGCGCTGGGTGAGCCTATAGTCACTGTGCCAAGCTGAATCTGTCGACACCTCCCCCTGGTGCGCGGTCTACCAAAGGGCTGCGCACGGTGAAATTACCACTGCGCGGGGTGCGCCACCCTGCGTCATCCTTTGCTTGTGAATGCAATACCTAAAGAACGCTTTTAAGCATTTTCCTCAAACTTTGCATAAATGTCCATTCTGACTCAAAGGTGATCTTATGAAATGTCAAGATTAAAGGTCTATGTGTTTGTGTCTAATTTCCATCTCGTCTTATGAGATATCCTTAAATTACAAAACAACACAGCCATCCTTGCCTTTCTTCTTGATCCATCACTACTCTAGCACTTTCCTGCATTTCTGAATCTTGGCGCTGCAGAAAAACACCAGACGTTAGCTCTAGTTTTCAATATTTTAGCAGATGCCAGTAAAAAAGTATTTTTGAGACAGCATTTTGGGTTTAAGTTCTTCACATTATCTGAGAAAGAAAGACTTGCAAAACTAAACTCTAGCTTGTAGAATACCAGATGTCAGCTACTTAGTCGGAGTCCTACATTAATTCTAAATCCAACATAAACGGATTAAAAAACTGAATGGTCAGAAATGAAACAAAGCGGCCCACATATCCAGATTTTTAAGTCACTGGTCAAGGCTAATCTCAAGAAATGCTGATCCCTACAATTTTACATAACCTTGCAACTCAGATGCATTTTTTATTATGAAACAATCTGGATTAGGGTGTCCTGGAACACATTACATAACATTTAGACATCATTCACAGAATAAGGTTCCCATCATGAGGAATCTCCTTCATTCTCTGTCAAGTAATACATCCGTGCCAACAATGTTCCTATGTCACTTGATGCCATATCATGGCTGTTCTTATCTCTTAGCTGTTTATCACCCTCAAGGTCATAACTCATTAATACTGTAACATAAGTCTGAAATAGATGCCATGTTCACCTCATCTGACATCTACAAATCTTAGAAGACAAATGTTGTGAATTTCAATCCCTCTATACAGCAATAAATCTTCAGTCAAACAGCATGTGAAAAATGGTAACATGATCGCAGAGTAATGCACAGTGATATAAAGTTATATTCCCACTTGACAAAGCTATTTATCACAGTGTGTCTCTAATGAGAAATCTGAATTGGCTGGTATTGGTTTCAAGTTTCTGTTGCCCAAGGCACATGTTGGACAAGCTCGAAGAGACGCTCTCTGCAGAAACTAGCAAAGGGTTATAAAAGAAGTCAACACAAGACTGAAGGACCTAAACTGTGAATTAACTTCCATCCACGTGTTCACTGATACGGGTCTCTGCTGAAAGTGTTCAGTTACATCTTACATCAATGTTTTTTTTTAAATAACCATCCACAATAGAGGACACACTTTGTAGTTTGTAGGAGATAAATCTTAAAAAGAAAAACAGAAAGTAACTGAGCAAGAACATATTGCCAAGAACAGGTTGTGATGTAACCTTCAACAGCATTATCTTGACTGTCATGGTTAAAAAAATATGGAAGACTGCGGCACAAATCTGAAACTAAACAGAGGAATGACATGCTGGATAGGAGCCTCATGCTGGACCAGAACCAGTACCATCCTCTTGATGACAGCAACTATACAGCATCAGGCCCAAAAAAATTGGCAATCCAACTCCTACTGAGGTGAAAATATTCAGAAACCATTTACAGTTTACCCATATAGACAGGAAAAACAGTCTTTTAGGTTCAAAATGTTTCTCTGAATGCAAGTTTTTTCTCTGTATGACATGAATATATCACTTCCATAGCATCGTGCGATGGCAGACGTTGCTGATTTTTGCTTGTTTCAAATCCAGCAGATTCTTAAATCAATACAAGTGCTCATAAATGCCTCTTTTTGTTTTTTTTTTTTTCCCATAAAGATTCACATTCTAACACCAATTAAATTGACCAAAGTATGGACAACTTCCCTGATAATTTAAATCAGACCAGCCTAACCACTAAAAAGCAGGAAACTTTGATCTACTACATATGAAATGAAGGAATGGCTGGCAGATATAGTAATGATGTGGGGGAAAACTATGCATTAAAACAAAACATACCATACTGAAGATAAACAGGATCGTATATAAAGTATCCCTTAAATGCTGGACTCCTACAGGTCTGAAAGAATTCTCACTATGCTGGATTTAGACAGATTTACAAGGTGGTTGATGTTACAGATCAAGAATTTACAGCATATACACCACAAAGTGAACACGGCTGTGCATACTGTTCTGACCGATTGCTCAAACAGATAGATTTGGAATGAGACAAATATGATGTTTTAAGACTGAAGAGGAGATAAAAACATGTTAAGTGGAGCACGTTTTTACACTTCTGCAGCAGAAATGAACGCCAGGGTGTAGGTTCCACCGTGAAGAAGATTGTCTTGATTTTTATTACCGTTGGCAGAAGTCGCAGACTAAATAATGGTTGTGTAATGGAATCGGTGCTACAGGAAATAAATGGTGGTGGTCATGTTCATTCATGCTGGTAATTATCACTGGTTTCTCAAGAGGGGAAACAGCAAAACCAGCTTGAAGAGAAGAACTTTGGAGAGGATGGTTTGTGTCAGATTGATTCAAAATTGAAAACCACACTTGGTGTACCGAATATTTGAAACTGGGCTTCTGTTGGGGAGAAACTGAGCCTGGATTGTAGCTGAGGATTTGACTCTGGAGGTAGTCTGAATCCAGACAGATCTTTAAGTTTGCTTTGGATGGTTCTTCAGGAAGGATTCCCAGACCAAAAGGCGCCGTATACATATGTCAGGGATAATATCACTGGAAACCCCCAGTTCAAATGGAGCTGTTAAGTTGTGTTAAAAGCAGACAATTGCCCAAGTCCCTCTGATCCGAGTCCCAAGTCGAGTCAAGTCATTTGGGTCCAAGTCTCAAGCAAGTCCCAAGTTTTTTCTGCTGTGGGCAAGTCAAGTCAAGTCCCTCACCATTGTTCCCCAGCCCACCTAAAAAAGCACTCAGGTTTATATCTTGAAGAGAGAAACCTTGTCTTCCTGAGGTCAATGTCAAAAAAGAGCATGCAGACTAGCCTGCATGGATTAAACCAGCATAAAGGTCTTCATTTATCCATTACAACATTACATGTCTGATCATTTAGACTGAGGTAGATGGGAAAGGCTACATTCCATTAAAGAAATGGCATGTTTGATACAAAAAAATACGTTTATTTGGAACATTTTGCAGTATTTACATTGCAGGCTCAAACTGCCTTTCTGGCATTTTTTAAAGTGTATTTTTTAGAGGCAGCTACCTTATATCAGAATATTTTAAAAATAAGCGCTCTAAAAGGAAATAAGAGCTGGGGAAATGCAACCTTTCCCAAGTAAAATCAGTGTTTCCCCTGCTATGATGCTTTAGGACTTATCCATTCATCCATCTATCTTTCTTTCATCACTGTCTGTTCATTTTTTCATCTATCTATCTATCTATCTATCTATCTATCTATCTATCTATCTATCTATCTATCTATCTATCTATCTATCTATCCAGTGGTGTAGTCTAGTTTATTCTGATTTATGCACCGTCCACTGAAAACAGCTCTGAGACCCACTTCTGGGCCTCCACCCACAGGTTGCAAACCGCAGCACTATAGATTGTATTTGAAGCTTGATCCTTCAAAGATTGTTCTTATATCATGGAGAATAAGTGATCCAGGATCCCTCAGGATGAGTTTATCATTTAGAAAACAGTGAGTGAGTGAAAACAAGAGCTGGACTGATGAAGAATGTTGAGTTTTGATTCATCGAAGGCTGACTCGTCGTTTTTTAAGTCGTTGGGCTCTAATTTCCTGGCGCAACTCAGGGTGGGGCAGCCTGGCGCACCCCGTGCAGTGTTAATTTCGTCCGGCGCACCCGCCGTGCGCAGCCAATTTGGCAATTTGGTAGACCGGCTGTGCCCAGATGGATGTGACGGCGCACCAGGTGGAGAGATTCAGCTTGGCGCGGTGACAATTTCGTGCCAACAAAACCGCGCGGAAGGTGCGCTGAAAGCCCGCCAGCTCCGACCTGGTCTATTCTCGGCGCATAGGCGCACCAGGGGCAGTGGTAATTTGGCTGACAGGCGCACAGTGCGCACACCTCACCAAAACCTCACAGGCAGGTGTCCAGAGTGTCAGGCACATTTCAATGCAATAAACAATCACAGCAACCACTATTTAATGTAACCATCTGAACCAGCACATACGCAGCCCGGTGGCCTCTGCGCTCTCCCAGTTGCTGCAAAAGTGACAGCGGCTCTGACCTTCTTCACCACTGAGGTGAAATTGTCACTGCGCCTCGCCCGCGGCGCATTTAAAGGCGAGGAGAGGCGTTCATTTGATTGGTGAAGATTACACTCGGCTGTGTGAAACCCACTCACGACCTCTCTCCCTGGACACACCCCGTTGGCGCAGGGCAGGTGCGCCCCGCCTGCGCCCTGTCTACGAAATTAGAGCCCAAAGGGCCCAAAGAGCTCAAATTTCCTGGAGCAACTAAGGGTTGCGCAGCCTGGCGCACCCCGCGCAGTGGTAATTTTGTCCGGCGCACCGCCGTGCGCAGCCAATTTGGCAATATGGTAGACCGGCTGCGCCGAGATTGGTGTGACGGCGCAACCACTATTTAATGTAACCGCCGATCAGACCACACAAGTCACACAAAGTGACTGATAATCCCTCGCTGTCCCTGCGATGTGCGTCTATCTGCGTCTTTACGCGCACCGGCAGACGGAGGAGCGCGCGCGCAAAGACGCTGAGCGGGATTAGATCAAATGTTCACATGAATATCGGATGAAAATCTTTCTTCTTCTTCTTCAGCTTCTCCTTCCTTTCTCTGCTTTGTGTCAAAGCGTTAGTTAAATCAGTGAATGTTTCATTCATGTTCTGCGCTGTTTAACTGAAGGCAGCGTTTGTTTTGTTGAATGTTTTACGTGAATAATCAGACTCTGTGCAGGAGAGAGAGGATGGCTTGAGCAGCATGCAGCGTAAATAGTCAGACGACAGGTCGGAGAAGAGTCAGAGGAGAGGAGAAATGCATTTTGCATTTTAATGAATGTAATGAAATGACAGTGACGCATTAGACTCTAAAATTGCGCAAATTAGAGTACGCGTTTTTATTTGATAAAAAGAATGCCTGTTAAACGCCCTTTTGATTAAAATAAAAATCAAATCATGTTTTCTTTCTTTAAATCTGCACTTGAATTTATGGGTGGGGATCCTGTTGGCACGGCGGGGGTGTCCGTTGCGACGGCGGGGCGCCGACCCAAATGAACTATAGAGGAAACACTGAGAATTATTTGTGCAAGTTAATGTCCTGTTTAAATGTTATAGAGTCAAGTAGTGCCTGTATTACATACACTGATCATCACTGTAACGGACGCGGATGTGTAGTAGGAACGTATGTGTGTAGCTACTCTGTCGTGTGTGGGACAATAATAGGTGACGGACCGAGTGTACTATGAATGGAGCATCAATAAAGTGAATCTAAAAGGTAAGAGCTACGTATGTCTCCTGCAGAGCATGTGAGCAGAGTGCAGCAGTGAGATTTCCTGCTCCTCGCTCACACAGCTGTTCTCGCACCCCGCTCCGCCGCTCAGAGCGCATGCGCACCGCTCCGCTTATTACCGCTCTGACGCTCACTCAAATTTCTACCCGCTCCACTCAAATCACTCACCACTCACTCTACGAAAATACGGAAGCGCATTGCATTGACTGGATAAAAAAAATAGACGATTGCAGGTGACCTGCACTGAGGTCTGAGAGCTTTTGCGCTGTCCGCGGTGCTGATCCGAGTTGTCAACATCCAGTTTCCGACAGAAAACAGTGTGGGTGGCTGAACAATTAATTACACGCAGATGCACTCTGTGTGAGACATGCTTCAGACGCTTGGTGTGAGCGGTACCGGAGCGAAATTGGAGCGGGATGAAGCGACAGATGAGGTGCCGCTCCAGCTTTTTTGAAAAAACCGCTCCGCGCTCCGGTCACATGCTCTGGTCTCCTGTCTGGCTCTTTTCATATAATGCCTGAGCATCGCATGTAACAATCACAGCGCGTGCGTGCTTCCAGCCTGTCAGTGCTTCTCGCTTACATGAAAAAATGCTGAGCCTGTCCGAACCTGATAGAGAGCGCGGCGCGCACAGAGCGCTCTGATCATGCTAGAATGATATGATATCCACGTGAAAGAAAAACATATGCTGCAATTTTTCCGAGTAATGTTGTCTCAGGTCAAGTCGAGTCTGGAGTCATAGGGCTCTAATTTCCTGGCGCATCTCAGAGTGGCGCAGCCTGGCGCACCCCGCAGTGGTAATTTGTCCGGCGCACCGCCGTGTGCAGCCAATTTGGCAATTTGGTAGACCGGCTGCGCCGAGATGGGTGTGACGGCGCACCAGGGGGAGGTGTCGACAGATTCAGCTTGGCGCAGTGACAATTTCGTGCCAAAAAAAAAAAAAACGCGCGGAAGGTGCGCTGAAAGCTCGCCAGCTCCGACCTGGTCTATTCTCGGCGCAGACGAGGCGCACTCGGGGCAGTGGTAATTTGTCTGACAGGCGCACAGTGCGCCTACGTCACCAAAACCTCACAGGCAGGTGTCCAGAGTGTCAGGCACATTTCAATGCAATAAACAATCACACCAACCACTATTTAATGTAACCGTCTGAACCAGCATATACATTTGTATCTATATTAATTGTCCCGTCACATCTGATGTCAGATCAGAGACGTTTGTCATAACTAACGAGTTCACATCTCTCAGCCAACCACAAACAGCCACATCATCCGATACGGAGTATCCGGCTTCTCTCATCTCATGAAATTCAAAAGAAAAGAAAAAAAGAGAGAGACGCTCGCTGAATAAATGTAAGTCACTCGGTGTCTTAAGGATTTACCTGTGATTGCCCATATTTCTCTGTTTTAATCTTTATTCTTAAGGTGATCTAAAAAGATGGAGTACATTATTGCAAGGAGGATGAGGAGGAGATATATTTTCACCAAAGGTTCTGCTATTTGGCGATGACAGACCAGTAATGCAGGTGGATCACAAGCATGATGAATGGATTAGCCTGCTGCTGTGTTTAAATGTAATTATCACTTAATTTTGTACTCCTATTTATGAGACACAAGGTGGTCCACAGGGTGACTCACATCGTGTCCTCCGATGCCTGGCCCGGTGGCCCCTGTGCTCTCCCAGTTGCTGCAAAAGTAACAGCGGTTCTGACCTTCTTCTCCACCGAGGTGAAATTGTTACTGCACCTCGCCCTCGGCGCATTTAAAAGCGAGGAGAGGCGTTCATTTGATTGGTGAAGATCACACTCGGCTGTGTTCAACCCACTCATGCCTTCTCTCCTCCCTCTCTGCTACTTGCGCCGCTGGGAGAGACTTCGGCGTGGGTGCGCCTCCCTGCGCCAGACTGCGCCTCGCACGAAACCTGGAAAATGCTCTGGACACACCCTGTTGGCGCGGCGCAGGCGCTGCGCAGGGCAGGTGCGCCCCGCCTGCGCCTCGTCTATGAAATTAGAGCCTGTAGTCTCCCGAGTCCGAGTCGAGTCGCAAGTCGTCAAATTCGCGACTGGAGTCCAAGTCCCTATGACTCGAGTCCAATTGTCTGGTTAAAGGTGTTATTGATTTAGAAACTCGAACATATTGATGTCAACAATATGTTCTGAAATGTTTTTCATACAGCAAGCCTGAAGGATTGAAGGTCAAGGGCATTTAATGTATGTTTTTGGTGTTGCCTTGTATGGGCTGAGATTAACAGGAAGGACGGAATAATGGACTATAGATGATGAAATGCCCTGATTCTTTCAATTTAATTACCTTCTAACAAATAACCTACATACCCCTGGAATCTTTTCTTTTTAATTCTCTATAACTTTTGGTCTTTTCTGTCTTTTGTCCAAACTTTTCTGGAACTTGTTTCAGGCATCAAATTTTAAATGTGTGTTTATTTATCAAAAATGAGTTCATAAGTTTGAGCTTCAAATGTCAGGTCCCAGGTAAAAATAGATTGTACAGGATTTGAAAAATCACATTTATGCAACATCCCAACTTCTTTGGAATAAGGATTTTTAAAGGGGTTTGAGTGCGTTTGTCTGGGGCACGAAATAATTTGAGAGTGGGTGACCACTGAGGAGAGATTATTCCTTGTTTGAGGCTTGAAAATCCAGAAGAATCTTCAAGTTTTCTTTGGATGGTTTTCAGGACGGATCTTTAGACCAGAAGGCGCCATATACATAAGTCGAGGATAATATCACTGGAGAAGTATTTCTGTAAAAGCATCTGAAACAAATTATTGCAGCCAACTCCATACATTGCAGACTCTTTGGGAGATCTTCAAAGCTTGCCTGAAGTCAAGCCCTTCCCAAAGCTCCTCAAGAGCCACGTCGTAAAAAGGAACACTTACGCCCCGACATGACTTAAGTTTGGGAGTTGCTCGCAGTTATGACAGTTTGTGGTTTTTCTCAAATGCAAAGTGCTGTATGTGCTGTGAGCTGTTCGAAGCAGGTGACCTCTTTGGTCTGCTTCTGGACCATCAGGTATCATTCCTACAATGGTTTGAATTCTTCCCCTTCTGCTTTGCTTGGTTTGGTTTATGACACCTAAAAGATTGAGGATGCTTTTCCATTTTTATGAGATTTACACTCTAAAAAAGACAAATCATACCGACTGTCTTAAACTGTAAAATAGCTTAAGAATCACTGGCTGTGAGATTACATTTTGACCCCAGATTTAAAAAGGAATCGTGTGAAATGATAAAGGAGGAAGAAATTTTAATGCCACCTGTTTGTTGACGGTTTGTTGCAGATGATTAGCGAAACCTAGCATAAACATGAAGTTAATAAGGACTCAAAATGCCTTTCTTCCTTTAATGGTTGAAATTGTTGAGCAATAAAATTTGTGGCTGCCATTTCTCAATTAAAATAAGAAGTCAACATTTAAGAAAAAAATAATGTTGGTTATCTTCAGTTTTAAGGAATGTTTATGCCACTTAAAACTGAATGCTAAGCTAGGAGAAAGGTTACCTAGCTTAGCACTAAGACTGTAAACAAAGAAAATGTAGCTTAGATTTGTTTGTGCATTTTTACTGTAATAAAAAACTGAAATGTTTAAAGTAATCCAGCAAATAATGCCAATTTGCTGATTATTAATGTTTTAACAAGAACTCCAATACCATTCTTGATGCTAAATATGGAGTTCATAGCTGGAGCGGGGATACAGTTAGCATAGTTTAGCATCGATGTCACTACAAAAATAAAATGCAGTGATGTCCAGAAATTTCCTTGTAGTGGTTAAGATCCTGGAATTTTTGGATTAACACGCAAAAAAGTAGTATTCAGGTTATAGCTAAAATTATTATGTTCTTGGCACTATACAAAAAGTTGGGTGACAAATATCTAGCCTGAGTTAGCATAAATACAGTATTTTTTGTGCTAGTTAAAATTCTGATGTTTTTAACTCTTAACGCTGATTATGAGGGTTGAACATGGTGATGGTTAGTTTAGCTTTGCAGTGATTCAATTTTTTGACCCCTAACACTGAATATGAGGCTAAAGCTAGAGGTCGGTTAGATACGATTAGAGCAACACAACCAACTAGAGGGCTCCACCTCTGGTTGGTATGGCAGGTAAAGAGGCTAGCTAGCCTAGGCATTAGCTTGAATTAGATGAAGCAAAATAATGCCGAAGAACAGTTTCTTATGCTTTCTCATATGGTTGAAAATCGTGCCTCTTGATGCTATATACAAAAAAAATAAAATATGCTGGAACTACAAGTTGAGTAGCTTAGCTTAGCATAAATACATGATAACTGAAACATAACATTTAACAGAACATTCGGGTGCTTTTGACTTTACATGCTAAGTTTGATGTTTAAGAAAGGTGTCAGTGAGGCTTGCTTAGCACAAAGATTAGAATCTAAGGGAAAGAAATAAGCCTTACTTTTAGGCTAGTCTTTAGCTTGCAAATCACATGTCAATGCAAATTGATTTTAGGGGGCTTCAGGGTGTCCTAGGTACATCTTGTTATTCAGCTCTTCCCAAGAAAAGTATAAAATTAGCATTGTTGACTTTACTGCATTTCAAGCTTACCAAATGAATGAGGTAATTTGACACTGCATGAAATATTGTTTCTCTCTACACACTGACTTTATGGTAAGCCAGGCCTTGAGTTTGTTGTCCTAGCCTAGCGTGAAGGCTGAAAACAAGATGAAACTGCCTGTCAGATCAGTTTTGAGGGAAGGGGACTCAACCTGTCAAACACCTAAAAAGCTCAAATACACCTCTAAAATTATTTAAGTTGGTTGAAGGCTCCACAACTAACTTAGTCTTTATGCTAGGCAAAGATAATCCTTGTTTTTCTTAATGCAGTTCCCCTTGTTAAGCTATGTCTTACTACACATGGATATTTTTTCAAGGCAGACGAAGAAAATCAATTTTGATACTGATCCGAGCTTAATCTTTTCATTTCCTAAGTCTTTGCTTGTTGTAAAAGCCACACAGTCTCGTCTCAGTCTCTGTATCATGACACCCTCAAAGGCTCCACAGTATCTGGATCCTCACACGACTCTGAAAACGTACGTCACTGCGGCAGATATTCTCCCGTTATGCTGATGATCTCGCTTGATGTCCGCTCGTTGTTCCAGAGAGATTTCACACAAGCGTGAAGCCAAACAGGGAGCTGGAGAGCTGCTGCTGCAGGGACACGATGAGAGTCTTGCATGGTCTGTGTTTTGCTGCTTTTGGCGTGAGAACAGCTGGCTTGTTTCAAAGGCGACCACGTTGGCCTCTCTCTGACCAACATGTGGATGTGTGGAGAAGACCAATGTACCGTTTCCGAACCCTAATTAGCCTGAACTCGGCACTGTTGTCTTTAGGAAGTTGGAATGAGGTAAATCAATGAGTTTCTTGAAAGGATCATCCATTGCAGGAGGTAGAAGACATCACTGATGAGGTTTTCATACTTCCTACAAGATTTTTCGACTTTGTCAGCCTGATTTTATCCTGCCATGATTGCTTCAAATCTTCTAAAGGCTAATTTTTACTCTTGCATTAATCCTTAAACTCCTTTTTTATCAGCTATACATCCAAAAAAATCTCTGACTTGTCTTTGGAAAGAAAAAAAGTCCAAAAGAGAGGGAGGTGGAGTGCACAAACCAAAACAAGCAGGTTGATTTTTCCATTTGATAAGAACAGAGTGGGAATTTTTCACCCCCTATTTGAATATTTACAGTTCAGTGGCATTTACATGAGCAGGGGTCAGGTTTTTCCAAAAGCGAAGGGTCTCTGTGTAGGAAGGTCATACCTGGGTGAGATGGCTCTCACAGGCTGCACATGTTTCCACTGTGTTTCAGACATTGGCTCGCCCACAGGGAGAGAGGTTCATGCTCATGTTTTTGGCTGTGTGTTGCAGTAACAGAAGTGAAAAAGAAGAACTTCTCAAGAAATAATTGAGCGTTCAGTTATGTTTAATTTTCTTTTTTTGCAGAAGTTGGTTTAATATCTGTTTTGAAGTTAAACTTTCTGACTTTTGGGTTGTGATGTTCAGATATTGAACCATGAAACAGGGCAGTCTTTGCATTCTGTTCTTAAACTTTTAGAGCAGACTTTCATACTTTAGCTAAAACCTGATGTGTAAAAGTCATCAAATGCTAATTAATATGGACCCAGCCCTTTGCATGAGTGTTAAGCATTCAAATTCTACATCTTTTTAACTTGACATTTCTTGCTAGCTATTGCAACTGACTTTTCTATTGGCTAATATGAGTTCAGTTGATGGATATGGTGCCAGCTTTCACTGTCCAAGGGCCTAATCTGCCACAAGAGACCAGGGGAGTAATATGGACAGAAGTGCACAGATTAATTCCAACTGTAACTTTTGAGCTTTCAGCTGGAGTTTTGGGCTTTTGTTATTCTTGAAAATAACTATAGGGGCAGGGAAATATGTGCAGCAGTTAAGTCCAGGAAAAATTTCCCAAACAGAAACTCAAGTGTATGTTGTTGTTACATTGCAGTGAATCATATCCTTGGGCTTTATATTGTGTGCTGGTGATAGAGTTATCTCAGCATTATGGTTTTCAGGTCTTTTACTACTTGGTTTTAAGTCAAACTAGTAAAATGTATCATTGTTCTTTTAATTGAGTGATATTAAGCCTTTTAGTTTTAATCACAATATGTAGCTACCCATCTTTGGTCTTTCCTAGTTTTAAAAGTATGCAGGTTATCAACATAAATATGGACACGACTGTCCAACATCAGACCTGTGTGTAGGATTTTGATGACCTTGCCATTGTACAGCAAGCCCTCCTATTACAAAGCAAGGATGCATGTGGTTCTGATTCCTTATTCAGTGAATTGGATGTTGAATTAAACACAAGGGGAACTCTAATCACAGTAATGCTAATCTCAAGCTTCAGTTTTAGCTTCTTTTTTCTTTTTAACCTTAACAGGCTCCATGTTCTCCTTAATTTTCTGCTTTTTTATGTTCTTGAAAAGCCAGATCTTGTGTCAAATGGATTCAATCAAAATCAAACCACAACTGCAATCCAACAGCTCATACCTTTACAGGTTAAATGTACAAGTTCAAAGTCTATGAACTAGGCAAGGAGACCTACAATGCACTTGTTGGGAGCTGCCTTACAGCTTATAATGTTGCTGTGGGGAAGCCGAGGGCGACACGGCATACGTAATTTGTCCAAGGGGGGAAGTGTGTCATACATATTTGTGAGTTTGAACAGCGTCTGCAGCCGTGAGAACCCCACACAGTCCTTGATTATGCTTCTTTACAGCCCAAACTCTGGTTTGGCGGACTTGGAAACACACAGAGCAAACAAACAGAGCAAGCTACTGCTTGGAGAGCTGCCTTTGTTGACTCTGCAGCGCTGGATTTCCCCCTCTGAGTGGCTCTAAGACTCGACCACAAACACACATACACACCTGTTATCAATCTGTTTGCCCTCCTGTGATAGTTTAGATTGAGCGTGTTTGATTTTAGAGGTGGTCAAAGCTCAGTTTTTATTCTTGTAAACTACCAATTTTATATGTCAACTTGGTAAAAACAACTTTGAAGGCAAGCAACATGGCCTCAGCTTTACAAAAATGGAACACAGCTGCCAATTTTTTCTTTTAAACCATGTTGCAGACTTATGACTGGTAATCTGTTGTGTTGTTCATGCTGAAGTTTTCCTTTCTCTTTAAAATTTGAGGGTCCAGAGCTCCCTGGATGGACGTCTTTGTGCGGTTTGCAGAGAACTCCACAATACTAGAGAAAAACTCAAACATCATAATCGTATTTAAGCAAATCAGTGAGTTCTTTGTACTCATGTCCAGGACATAGAACAGCAAGGTTTATCAGACACACCAAACAACTACATCCAGATGATGAACTGACCCATGTAGCTCGATTAGCATCAACTGTTATCGCCATGTAAGTGTGGCTACTGCTACTATTATAGATGCAGACGGCCTTATAGAGGTGGATGAGCAGACGGTTGGCGAGCCCGGCTGGCTGTGTGGGAGTTACAATGGAAACAGGGGCTGGTTTCCTCAGAGTTATGCAAAGAGACGCTCCACATCTCCTACCACTGAGACTGCTCTTTTTTCAGCTGGAAATACGTCCTGTCCACCAACACCACTTAGCCCAGGAATCTCAGATGGAGGGGAAGCACAAAAAAGCATTGTTCCAGCCCAATTCACATTTCACTATTACTATTTACTATTAATCAATCATAAAACAAAAAAGTTTTGCTTTTTTGACAGTCATTTAAGCAATGTTCTTCTGTGTCCCTACGCCAACATTTTAGATATCTTTAACCCGACACACCAGATGCATTGTTTCACATATCTATGGGATATATTCCAAATCCATCTGGGAAACATCCCAAAAAAAAAAAGAGAATGAGAGTTTGTAGAACCATTCAAGAAAAACTGGAGGGGGACTGCATGAATGTTTGCATGAACATTCATTATGAACCTAGTCAGAGACAGACGTTGATTCTCACTCATGGCAAAACTAAAACATCTTCGTACTACGGCCAGTTTGTCCTTAAACGACGCTGAAAGGCCCAGTCAGAAAATGACCGAGCACAATCAGCTTGAAACTTTGTAAGATGGATCTGCTGGATAACAGACATGGAATCTGGCTAATCTAGCTGCTTTGTAAGGACAAGATATCGTAACCGCATCTGTGTTCATCTCCATTTATTAACACAGATGTGGGTTTATCATTATTGGCCAATGCTCACTAAAAATACATCCTTGCTAGATAAAACTTATTAAAACACAATGCAGCAGCCCAACTCCTCACTAGATCCAAAAAGAGTGACCACATCACTCCTGTTTTAGCTTCCCTCCATTGGCTCCCGGTACACTATAGAATTGATTTTAAGATTTTATTGTTAACTTTTAAAGCACGCTGTGGTCTGGCTCCCAAGTACATCTCTGATCTCCTTACACCATATGGTCGCAACCTGAGGTCCTCAGCCAAGGCTCTTCTGACCATCCCACAGTCCAGACTCAGGACCAAAGGTGACCGGGCCTTTTCTGCCCGTGCCCCACCCTTTGGAACAACCTCCCCAAGGAGATCGGATTAGTGACCTCTCTGTCCTCTTTTAAATCTCTTTTAAAGACACATTTTTATCAATGTGCTTTTACAAGAGATATCACCTGAGTGTGCTTTTAATCCTCTGATGCTGCTTTTATTTCTAGTCTTAGACAGTTTCACAGGCAGCATCTTTTATTCTTTCATTTTTTTACCTTTTCATCTTTTTAACTTTTTATCCTCTTTTGGTTTTATTTACTTTCATTTTATCTCCTTTTTCCTTTTATCTTTCGGTAGTTTTCGCCTTTTTAATTTCTTTCCTCCTTCTTATCTTAGGTATTATTAATCCTTTATTTATTTTGCTCTCTGTTTCTGTCATTTCTGGCTCTTACGTGCTTTTCCACTATTTTGTTTGAAGTCTTACACTTTCTGTCATCATATTCCTCACATTTCTCTTTTATTTTTCTTTTATTCTCATGTTATCTTTTAATTTTGTCTGTAAAGTACTTTGTAACCCTGTTTTGAAAAGTGCTATATAAATAAAGTTTATTATTATTATTCCCTCTGTTCATCGTTTGGCAATATGGTTAATACTCTGGTATCTACAGCATGGAAAAGCACTACATGTACATTGTGTCCTAGTGGCCGGGGGTGTCAAAGCTATTTTAACCCAGGGCCACACACCAAAAATAAGCACATGATTTGGCCACAGTGTTAATCCCAACTTCAGTGTATAAGAGTCAGTAAATCAAATCCAGTGTAGGTAAATGTATCTATACACCCAGTGTCTGACTGCTTTCAAAAGAAAAAAACTTACATCACAACTCCCATTAATGACGCCGCATGTACCTGTAGCCAATCACCGGCAGTTTTGGGCTGGTCAGTTAGCTTTCAAGGGCCCCTTGTCAACCCTTGTCACCTCTGGATCTGATTCAGGACAGGAGAGTGGAAAGACACTGATGACTCATCTTCATATTTAGACACAAAACATGAGCAGACTGCACAAACTGTGTGACTAAGGATGATCAGTAAACCACATTTCTGAGACAGAGAAAATAGTGGAGTAAATGAACACAGTTTTACTAACAGTCATAATCCATTTGTCTTTGTCAGCCAAGCACAAGCTTCATGTTCTAATGTGGACCATGATGTATTTTATTTTCAGAATTTGCTGTGGGACAACTAAAAGAGGACTACAGGTTGCAGTTAGGCTATAGTTTGGACACATCTGTAAAGGCTAATTTAAAAGCCAGCCAACATTTGGTACATAAATGAAATTCAATGGAAATGCAGCATCTGTGACTGCTTTTCCTCTCCTCCTGCTGCTGTGGGTCAGTATTCTTTCTTCACCGAATCCAGCCATGGTAAAACTCTGAAACTAAGCTGTTAGCGACAATTAACAAAAATAATCAAATGCAGAAAGTGCTGTTTAAACTAGCAAGATAAAAGATAGTGAGCTAACTAAACAGTGACAACAAGGAGTTAAAAAAAAGGCTGGGAAAATATAAAGATGTATTTTTGGGAAACTTACAAAAATACTTTCACATATGGTTTGAGCATGTTTGTGTACAACTTTGTCTTCCCCTCTGTCAAGGTTTTATTTCTTTGCAATCACAGCTTTTACTTCCACGTCACAATTCCTCCATAAGGCACTATTTTTTGTTTAAATGTTGGGGACTGAGACTGTCAGCCATGATGTCTTTTATCATTTGAACCTGTGCTTTTGCTAACTTTACACAAAAATAATGCCTTCAGTTGAGGTTTTCACATGTTATTTTTGTGCATCGTAATTTCACCTGCAGCTAAACAGGCAAGAGAGACATAAAGATAAATGGGTCCTTAGTTTGATATTAAAATAACTTTGTGGGGATCAAAGTAGAGCAGGTTAGAAGCTGAATATCTACCTTTCTGTTTTTTTCTTTTAGGTAAAGTTGCTTCATATCAGAGGAAGCTCTTGAGGGTTTTGAGCCCTCTTTTTTCTTCAGCCTTGGCTTTGCTTTAATCTCCTGACACTTCTTCCTATCTGAGGTAGTTTCAGCAGAGTTCACCCCCTGACAACGAGGAGCACACAGTATGCTGAGAGCGTTTATACAAAGCCCCCCAAGGTGTTTCCAATCGGACCAAACAAGCTGCACACCTGACAGTGACGAAGATGATGGAAGATGAAGAAAAAAACTCACCAAACCTTCAAAATAAAGCTTTAAATGTCAAAATCATGACTCAAACTGCTCCAAAAGCACAATAACCACCCACATGTCTTGAATGTAACTGATTTGTATTGCTTTAATGTTTTTTTTCTCCTTAGGAACAGGTAAGCCATGACAATATAATGTAAATGAGAAGCGCAAACAAAATCTGAGACCCTTTTTGTACATCCATAAAAGCACATTCATACAAGTCCCATCGTGAGTACAGCGGGGTCACAGAAGTCTTTTTTTAACGGAGGTGACGCTTGACTCAAAACAAATAGGTACGAATTTAGCTTTATTTTTAATGGATACATTTAATTCCTGTTTTTTTCTGATTGATTGAGTGTTTTGTACCTCTTTGCTTTGAATAAACCGCCACCATACATTCCTCATTCGCTAACACTGACCGTCGTGATAATGCAACTATGAAGTTTTGAAAAAAATTAAAGAATAAATAAGAATAAATAAATTGCGACTTTCGAACAGGGTCAGATGAGACACCCATGGCAGTCTGACAATAAAATTAAAGAAAGAAGTGAGACGCATCGAACTTTGCTAACCTCTGCTGACACAGAATTCGCCACTTATTTTACCATAAATGTGAGTGTTTTTCTAACATTTTAAATTTAGGGGCTCAGTTGGCCACTTACTTTGGGGAAATAACACTCAATGGGAAAACAGCTGACATGCAGATAAGTGTAAATCTAACAGCCTCTTATGTTTTAAGTGAAAACTTCAGCTACCGCAGGTCCTGTCTGGTTAAACATCTGTAAATTTGCTGCACATAAAAGCAAGTTATTATGAAATGCATCAAACTTTGTTAAACCTCGAAACAGATTTCATCACTTCATTTGTTTCATGAAGTTATGCAATTTGCTCACACCATCAAATACACTTTCCTGTACATTAAATCTAATCCACCGGCAGATTAAAGTCTCGTGTTGAGTTAGGATGGCTTAACTTCTTTAAAATTGTTGCAAAAAGCTGCAAGTAAAAGCAGTTACTGGGAGATGAAACTTTGTGTAGCTCCTTTTTTAGGTATTCTGCTTAGTATTTAAAGAGTTTAAGTCATTTGATGACAAATCTGGGGCTGAGCTTGCAACTTTTTCTGTGATGAATTTGATTTCCCAGCAGATGAATGAAAACCTAGAGTTCTCTTGTTACTTTCTGGTGAATACTGCCAGTTTTTGTGAGTTAAGGATGGACAAATGTCTGTCAATATAGCACAAATTGCAGATGATACAGGTGCTCAGCTTGCCCCATCGCATTTTTTTCAGTGGCATTAAATGTAATTTACAAGCATATATATCAAAATTGAAGGGTTCATTGTTACTTTATGGCAAATGCTCGTTTTCATGAAACTGAAATTTTAAACTTTCGTAATTTTGGTGTAAAAAGCTTGTAAACAATTTTAATGAGTTGCATCAAACGTTGTGCACCTCCTTTGCAGAATTTGCCACTTTGTATTTTCTTTAAGTGCTTTGCATAAACTTTACAAATTTTACCACGTAGTGTACACTTTAAACTGGGGGGCAGAGTCTTGAATAACAGAGCTTTTCTTGACAGGCACAATTTGATGCATCCAACTTTTTTTTTTATCACCTTTAAAAATGTGACATTTCTTTTTAGAGAGGCAAAACTTGAATGTAAATCTACAAATACAGTTTTACTTTTCTGGTCCTGGTTGGTTAAACTTTTGTAAGTTTGCAGTCAAAAGCAATTGTACAGAACAATTTGCTGCATTAAACTTTGTTCAACACTTTTCTTTAATCTGAAACTTTTGGGGAGTAATTTAAGCATGAAAACCTTGAGTCCCTGTATATTTTTCAGGCGAACAATGTAGATATCCATGAGTCCTTGCTGGTCAAACATTTGTCAAGTTGCGTGTAAGAAGCAAAATAAAATTGGAACATAAAAAGCCACATGCAGCCAGTCAGCATAGATGTGTTTGAATCTTTGGCAAAATTATAAAAGTAACTGTCATGGGTGCATACAGCTGTTTTTAATATTGCATTTGAGGTTTTTTTTTTATAAGTCTTCCCTTTTGCTAAAATCATCATCTTAACCTTTGAAGTTCTACCAGCTACGGCGCATTTTGCGCATTTATCGCGCTTAAAAAAATGCGTCAGTCCATGCAAGTTCGTCTATCGCATTCATGCCCTACCTCGTTCGGAGAGAACGCAAACAAAACAAAAACATGACGAGCCAAATAAAACAAACAAAAACAAACATATACATGTACAAAGTAATGTACACCATATATTCAAACACATTTCAAAATCGTCAGACTTTGAAATCATTAGCCAAAATAAGTCTATATTTTTTCTCGACCCATTTAGGTAATCTTCTTTATCTAGACTGTACAATATATGTATATATGAGTAATCATGAGGGACCAAAGCAACAAAAATAAATACTTTTTCGCTATGTCACCTTTCAAAGTAGTATATCTATGTACATTTATATCAATATCAATTTTTCCTTAGCTTATTGTGATGGTTGAGCGTGTTCAGAAGCAGGCATTGCGCACAGTGTGGAAAACTCCTTTTCTTTTTTGCCCTAAAAGTATCTACTTTCAACAACACTGTGAAAACGAAAAATTGGACTGTCTTTGTTACAGTGAAAGGTAACCCTGGCTCAAATGGACCAAAAAAATAAAATAAAAATAAGAAAAATATAGCATCTCACCATCATGTCACTACTTCAACAATGGGTTTGTCTACTTCTTCTTTTTTAAAGTACAAAAATGCTCCTATTCATGCAGTCTTTTCGACAAGTCGTACAACCTTTATGTACGCGTCTAAAGGTTTTTTTTGTCATTTTTTAAGCACAAAGCGTAGAATGTTTTCAGTGAATGTGGTGATGAAGGGACAGGAGAGGGCGGTGCAAGTTTTCAGGACAACAACATGCATAAAGAAGACAGTGCATAGGTCCAGAGTGGGGTCAGTCCCTGGTGGTTTCCAGTGTGTTTCAAGCAGTTGGTGATGGGAGTCTAAAGGAGGAAGAAGGAAGAAGGAAGGCCCAAGCCTGAGTGTGTGGCGCCATCTTGTGGACAAAGTCTTCCTTTCATTTTGTGAGAGTTGATGTTTCAGTCAAAGGGATCCAACATTTTAGTTTTGAGTGATTTCAGGCTTGGACCGATGCAAAGTGCGGTGATTTTTTTTTTTTTTTTTTTCTTAGCGTGGCATCTTTTCTTTTTTCCTGTCCGGTCTGCTGTGCGCAGTTTTAAATCAGTCGTTGTTTCACTGCAGAGCCCTTTCCAAACACACAACAGACCCAGAAATCACCACTCTAAATGATTTTCTTGTTTTTTTCATGTGGAAGGTAGAAGAACCGAGCTTAAAGATCAAGCTAACATGCATAAGGTCTTCAGATTTTGCTAAAAGCCGTCAAAGGCTCACTTTTTTCCTGAAGATGAGTTCTTTTTTCTTTGTTTTCATCTTTTCAAAGAGGAAATAAAAATGGCTTAATAGCTACATCATTCTTGCACTTGTGTTGCGACTACCTTTGGTAAATCAATCGACGAAAAACGATAACAGAAAACCCTGAAACGTACGAGTCCTTACGTGTTTCCCGACCACACTTAGCTCCTCCACTGTTAAGTCTTTAGCTAGCTTTTTTAAATTTCTTCTAGCACAGGTCGCCCTGCGAGTTAATTTTCTCCCTTCAGTTGCCTCCATGTTTGTCACGTTCGCAGCTCCACTCTGCACGTCCACTAGCGCTTCGATTCTGCTGTCCAAAAAAGTCAAGACAAACCAGCAAGGCAGAGAGACAAAAAAGAGAGAGGAGGGAAAACAGAGAAATTAAAAGGACATCATCGAGTCCTGGCGAAGGAGACACCAACGAACGACGAAGGAAGGACGATTTCAAAAATGGCCACTGCCATTTGAGCATGTCGTGGTGTTTCACCGCTTCATCATTTTGGAGACAAAGCTGACGATAGCGGAGGCTGGCTGATCGGGGTCCAGCTCTGCAAAGAGGTGGCTCACATTGTCTGTTGTGCTTCCTTGTTTCCTTGCCACGAATCCAAAAAGCCTGATGGAGGAAATAAAAACACGTCCCATTTACTGTGAGCAACAAAATATTTTTTGAAAGCATACCTTAAATGCTCAGTTTTTGCTCAAAGGTGCCACAGCTTACCTCACTGAGCCTCCTCCTTCTTTGCCCCATCTACAAGAAAAACACAAAACATTTATTTTTTTTAAACTTACTGTTAAAAACTCCTGCTTTAATGGTCCAAACTTAAGTTTCTTACTTTCTGTCTTGGGGATCAGTGTCACAATAAGTCACTGTGTTGATTGGGTAATGTCGCCTGAAGAAGAGCCTGCACAAAAGAAATCAAAGAAGAAATGTGTTATCTGAAATACGTCTCAGAGGGCTCAGCAATATGGAGGATTTCAATTTAAAACTAACATCAATTCAAAAATGTCTCTAACTGATCAAACTTAGATTGAATGGAATTTTACACAAATACACAGTTTTCACTGATTTTCTTAAAATGTGTAAAACCTGATTTTGACAGCCTCAAAGCTGAAAGAGTGCCCCACCCTCTTCGGTGGGATCAGACCCCAGATCGGTCCACTTATCAACAAATGTGATGATACTGATTTTACCAGTCAAGTTCAAGAATAACATCTGACCTTATTTCCCGACATTTAACCCTTTAATGCCTTTTGTATCATATTTGATACACACTTTTATTTTTTTTGTGATCAAATTTTTATTAAATTTTAAATCATACAAAGGAAAACAGAATATAACCAAGCAATAAACAATAAACAAAAGGATAAAAAGACAATACACAACACCCATCCCAGAACCAAATGGTAAAAGGTAATAGCAGGCTAGATGGCCAGATCCGCTCCTTCAATTTTCTCACCATTTACACCCATATATTAATCTTGGATTCCCCAATTTGAATCACACGAGCGGTGGACAGCTCCAAGTAAATTATATCCAGAAATGCGAGAATCCAGTTGATCACTGAGAGCTTATCAGGGTGTTTCCACCTCAAAGCTACTAATTTCTTGGCAGCTGTAAACCCAGCAAGAGTAAGTCTCCTCTGGTGCCTAGGCATCTGCAGCTGAGATAAATGGTTCAGTAGTAGAGTTGTTACTGACACAGGGATAGTCAAGGAAAAAATATCTGACAAATGAGCAGATCTCCCGTTCCAAAAGCAAGCCACGATACACACTTTCATGATACCTTGATCTAATCAATATGATCAACAAATAACTAAAAGAACATCTGAACACAATCAGATAAATGATAAAAATGTCCTCAAATGGATTATCAGTTGCCAAAAACACCAAACATATCAAATGAGATACAGAAAATATATTTGTAAACTTTTACGGAAACTTTGATTTTTTTAGGATTTCAGTAGAAAGTGAAATAAACATTTCAGCTCCAAAAAGTTTGAATTTTCTGGCTATAATTTGTGTTTTCAGGCATTAAGAGTTAAAGTCTCAAATTAAACTGAAATGGTGAGAACACAGTGAGGAAACAGAAAAGCGAAGTATTTGTGTCCTGTGAGTTTGGACTCACTTCCTCTGGCTGTCGGTGAGCGTGATGCCCTGCGAGGACACTTTGAAGTGGACGGTGGTGGCGGCGGGCAGCGGGTTGGTGGACAGGGTTTGAGTGATGGCCTTGGCGATGGCCTGAGGCCCCGTTAGAGACTCCATGTCCACTGAGTTGATGTAAAGGACGTTGCACGCTACGAGGAAACAAAACAAAATCACTGTTAACTTCAGCAGACACTGGAGGAAGTGACCAAGCATGCAGGTTAATGTGAAGTGACTGAAGCTGCTGTGAAGGTGTGGAGTTAATCTGTCATGCACTCAAGAATCCTTCAGCAGTCCTTGGATTCAATACAAACTGCGTGCAGACTTTTCTCATGTCTTTCACTAAAATTTGCTTTAAGATGCAAACAATGGAGTGATAAATGTAAGAGTATAAGAGCATTCCTTTTGCCACACAGGCACAATCAAAGTGCAAACCAGTATTTACCATGAGCCTCCTCAGGAACTTTCTGGACTGTAAGATAAGGGTGAAACTCCGTCAATGAAGAACTGATAAATATCAGTAAAAAAACAATTAAACTGTTTATTCATAGCTCATAGATGTTCTGAAAATGATCCTGAACTTTTACTTACACATGTTTGTTTTGTTTATATAATGATTTGAATGTTTTAAGAGATGTTGTGCTTTACTTTTTTTTTTTTTTAAGATTTGTTTTGGCCTCCGACAACTATGTACACTTGAGTAGCTTAACAAGAAAAATAGAGCTGATCATCGTTTACAATCAGTCAAAGTAGGATTTAATGTATAGATATACCAAGTCCAAGGTGTCCAACAACTTACAAACTTCTCTTGTTCGAGTCTAAGCCTGAATGTGAGTTTCTCCATTATGAAAATGTCATATGTTTTCTCATGAGAGCTTTTTTACTTGCTAACATTAAAATATTAAACAGATATTTATTTGAAAAACCCTCAGTTGTCTCAGGTCTTAGGCCCAAGTACAGAGTGACACAATTAAAAGGAATTTTCACTTTAAATCCTTTTTCCACAATACTTTTGATTTGAATCCAGTAGTTCAGAAGCAAAGAGCACTGCCAAAATATATGATAGTGATTTGCTTTTTGTTCTCAACAGGACCTCCAACTTATGTGTTTTTGTTTAAAAAGTTCTTCTGTGCAGGTGTTTTGAAGAATCGGGTCCTGTTTTTCCATCCAGAGCAGATGTGCTTCTCCATTGCTCCTTCTTTAGTCTTTCCCATGTTTCCAACTCAAGCACAAAATTACCTTTCCTCCCCCAATTTTTCTTTTATATATGTTGTATCTTCTTCGTTTAACTCATTTAGACCATAGTACAGCCTAGAGATGGTTCTAAGCCCTGGGTCAGAATCATATGCCATTAAGAATACCTTCAGAATACCAGATTTTCTTTTTTCCAAGTCATCTTTTGTCATCATTTTTCCAATATAATGTCTGAGTTGGTTAATTAGGCCATGTCTATCTTTTAAGTTCTGAAAGCTCTTTAAGTTGTTATCTGAATAAAAACCGTTGTATTTTACCAAGCCATTATTAGCCCACCTTCTAAAAGACATGTCTGTCCTATAAGGTATAAAATTTGAGTAATATGCAGTCCATCTTATCAAATAACTTGTTATTTTTGTACTATTATCTATTGACACTTGGAACCAGACTTGGTTTACATTTTTGAGTGAATCTGTTGTCCTTCTCAGCAGAATATTTCATGTCTTTGTTATTCACTGTGTTCCCTTTTAAGAGAAGTTTTATATCAATACATCCCCGAAGGAGGTAGTGTTTTGCTGGTGTTAGGTAGTTTGTGAAGAGGATGACTCAAAAAGTGAAGGCCAGATTTTGACGGTCATTTTCAGGAATGTTGATCATTATAAGCAGGAATTGATGAGACTTTCATGGTAATCTGTACCTGGATGTGGGTCCAGGATTTTTAAAAAAATGATTTATTAACATTGTGAGACAGTTCAAATAGTGTCAGACATGTTTTGTGCTCCAAGCACTTTTAGTTCGTATCAATCTTGCCTGTCAGATTTCATATTTCAAGCTGGATCCCTTCTCCTAGCTCTTGTAAGTCTTATAAACCTATATTTTGTACATTCTACCTGACATAGTTGCAGCTCTGACAATAAAGTGAAGGTTTTGACATTAAGAAAACAGCAGAACATTAAATTCAAGTTGGATTTATTTAAACTTTCTTACCTGCTCCTTGTTTCAGGAGTTCAACGACAGGATCAGTGGGCGTTGCAAGTTCCAACGCTTCTTCATTTGGGTCTTTGAAGGACAGAAAAGCAAAGACAACACCATGAGACAGTAATTATAAATGAAAAATATACATTTTCTGCTGTTTTCTACAAATACTGCAAAGGTATATCTAAGCAAAACTGAAAAACTGACCTTTGGCGGGGATCATGAGCTTGCAGGGCAGAGCCAGAGGAGTCATTGAGTGTTGGTAGACCAGAGCAGAAAGACAACCTGCGAGAAGAAGTGGTGTCTCTGTTAGAAATGAGATTTGTCTGGTTGTGCCCGACACAGAAGAAACAAACCGTGAGCCTAAATACATGAAAAGAAGTTCTTGTCTTTTTCAGGTTTCATCCTTGATGTCTTCCTGCTTCTGTTAATGCTCTTAATGCTTTCCTGTTTTGTTATTTAAACCACTTCCGATAACTCTGTGTAAGCATGATGCTATATAAACAAACTTATAGACCAGCAGCGCTTTAACTCACCAAAGTAAGGCTCATTGGGACAGCCTTTCAGTCGCACACCCTTAGCACTCGTCTCGATGAGGAAATGCCTCACCAGCTCATTGGTCAGGTCACCAACTGGAATAAAATCATGTATAAAAGTTAAAATGAAGATCTCACTCTTGCAACTGGATTTAGATTTTTTTTTTTTAATGGGACAGTGCGCATTAATAAACATTAACACATAAATGCACGGGATTATAGCCGAGTGGCTAATTTCCATCCCCAGTCCCATTAGCAGGTTGGTGTCAACACACGAAACAGACATCCGTAATAGGAATAAAAACAATCGGAACATATTAAAAGACATCCAGTCATGCAGTCCAAAAGAAAACGGGCCAGGAGTTAGGGGGCCATGGGAATTATACACACTGAATTATAAAGTGCTAATTAAAGTGCCATAGTGCTAAAGTGCCAAATGCTAAGTGCATAGTGTCAAAGTCCTGAATGCTAAAGTGCATAGTGCTCACTGTCTGGGAGCTCTGGTCCTTGTAATATTGCACCTTGCCCAATATTGCACAGAGATATGAAGTGCATGTTGCATTGCACATTACACTACTACCCAAGATATTAAAGTAGCATGTTGAATATAATATTGCATGATGCCTTTAGCACACATTTAAAGATCAGATCAAACAATGTCATATTCACCTTCTTTACCTTTCTTGTTCTGTTGGACAGTTGGCGGCGGGCAGGCCACCTTCATGGCAAGGCCGTATGCTCCACGGAAAGAGTGGCTGTCCCTGATGATGAACGCCCCAGGCTCCCTGTCCTTTAGCAGATTGATGGCTTAAAAAGAAGAAGAAGATATGAAAGAGAAAGAGGGGTGTAAGGACTGGGATTAAATATAACAAGCTGATGAACTGGCGGGACAGATGCGTCCTGCTTCGCTCTTACCTTGTTCTCTGGAGATGTCTGGCTTGTACCAGTACTTTGACGTATCCTGGACAAACTTGACATTCATCTTGATGTCTGGATAACCATCTGTTTGGACAAACAAAGACATCACTGTAGGTGAGAAAAGCCTTCTAGGAGCTTGAACATTGACTCTTTTTTTTAGTGTCTCACCATAAATGGACTTGACTTCCGGCTGTGAGTGTGTGCTCGAAAGATTCGGCGTGCTTCCTCCACTTGCAGGTGTAGGCGTCAGATTCTTGTTCTCCGTCCTCTCTGCGTCCCCACTGGACATGTGTCTCTTCTCCGGCAGCTGTGGGGACACAGGAAAGGCAGGCGTAGGGGGCGGCTGCGCGCTCCCTTGCCTTGAAGCAGCGCCCATCTCATCGGGCGTCCCACGTCCGCTTGGTGGCATCCGACGTCCCATGAGAGGACTGGGAGGCACGGTTGCGGTTGTGGCTGCTGCTTTCCGGCCAATCAGAGGACTGGAAGGGACGCCGCCTGCAACAGGAGGAGGGTGTCGGGCCAGTGAGGGGCTGGCTTGGCCCAGGCGTCTCTGGAGGGCGGGGCTTGGCGGGGTGTTGGTGGCCACGGTGCGGTGGAGGGTGTTGGGGCTGCCGGGGACGGTGTGGACGCCCATGATGTTGACCTGGGCGCCGTCAGGGGAGGCGGGTCTGTGAGGACCAGAGGGGGCAGGGCTTTCTGAAGAGCCCCCTCTCCGTCTATAGACACACAAACAAAAACACAAATATTGTTGTAACAAGTGGTTATTTAAGTTGTTGTTACCTTTTTATCTTGTTGAACTTCTCTGACCTCTGCATCAACACGGTCTTTTCGTCTCGAGAACTGCCGCTTACTTGATATTTTCTCTTTTTTGGACCACCCCATCCGGTACAAATACCCATGTCAAGGTCAAACTCACTTAAACCCCCTTTCTTCCCTGTCCTGATACCTCACTTGACCTTCAGCAGGTCGTCTTGACCGTGTCCTAATGCCACATGATTGGTGGATTATTTGCTCCAACAAGCAGGTGAGTTGGTGTACCTTATAAAGTAATTGGAGACAGTTATGGATTGTTTTTATTGTTTTTCCTAAATGATTGGCTGATTAGCTATTTTCATGAAAAAGCAGTTGAATGCGTGTGCCTAATTAAGTGGCCAGTGAATGTCAATAAGATAAGAGGGATAAGATAAGATAAGATATTCCTTTATTAGTCCCACAGGGGGGCATTTCAAATTTACAGCAGCAATAAAATACAAAAAAATAAATATAAAGAATGAGACTTACGAATGAAAATAAATAGAATATATATATATTACAGCTGTTATGAACATGTTTGATATATTACAGCTGGATAATGTGAGATATTTATATGTGTGACTATATACACAGAATATGCTCACATGTGTGTACAGAATATACATATAAATATGGTTATTGCACACTCGAGAGGTTTTTGTTGTGAGACTAACAGCTGCAGGGATGTCTAGATAACTATATGCATTGAGACACTGCCATGTGATTGACAGATTAGCTGTGTACATCAAAGAGCAATTGAACAGGGAGGCCCAATCATTCCTTTGATATTTGATCTCCCTCTTCACTCACCCATCGGTGCTGTGGACTGGACTGGAGGAGACTGTTGCGTTTGACGGCTGCACCCTGGAGTCGCCAAAATGACGATTTTCTGAGTGTCACAAAGAAACAGGAAACAAACAATTAAACTTCATTCGGTAATGAACAGCCTTCTTTAAACCAAATATGATGCAGTTATTATGTGCTGGACCCAAACAGAATCAGAGTGACGTGAACAAGAAATTATTTTAAAAAATCATTCTTTTCATTTTTACACAAATTATGTCACAAACTGGGATGCAGGACTGAAAAGGAAAAAGAGGTTGCAGTGAGACACAAAAATGAAGAAAGACAGCACGGACACAAAGATGCGCAACAAGGAGGAAAGGAGGACTGTTTTATTCTGGTGTTTGGTGCAGAGACGCTGACGGCAGGTTGCCATGGAAACGCCCTTACCTTGGTCTCCGTCATTAGATTCGGAGTCTGACGGCGAGAGAGGACAGAAAGCAGAGAGGTGTGTGGAAGAGGAGAAGGAGAAGGAGGGAAAACTTGAGTGCAAAGCAAGAACAGGAGAGTGAGCTTCAGCTGCATTTAGTGACCACTAGAGGGCGGCAGATACCAGCAAATACACTTTAAGCCATTTTCTACGCTCGTGAAGCTTTTCCAACTGAAGCTGTGTGATTACCATGGTGGAGTTTGGTATTAAATATTATTTTGACAAAATACGGCCAGACAGAATAAGAAAATTCACGAAATCGTTTAGTTTTGACAGTTTTCAAAGCACGTTGAGATGTTTTTATTAAGAAAAAAAGGTTGAAAATAGGGCTCTGATGCCCTCCTATCACCTCCCTGAGCAAAAAGTAGTTTATTTAAGCGTCCTACGACTATACTTATTTTATACTAAAACTGAGGCAGTATACTTGAAATTTACTTTTTATATACTGACATTCTATGTACTTAAGAATAGTATATGGAAGTATACTTGGCTCATACTGAACAGTATAAAGAAAGACTAAGATTAAGTATATTAATACTAAGATTTACACTTATACTTAAATAGATGGATAGATGGATGGATAGATAGATAGATAGATGGATAGATAGTACTTTATTGATCCCAAACTGGAAAATTGTGGAAATATAAAATAATCTATATATAATATAAATACTAAAACTTATACTTGTACTTTAGAATACTTTTTACTTTTTTTCTACTAATACTTGGTAGATCTTGATCCAGGTACAGAATAAGGTAAAGTCATTGTGCTTAATTTAGCAGAATAAAAATGTTTTTGACTACACACATTTGTGTTGAGGTATTACCCCTGATGTAAACTTGCATGTTCAAGATCATATAGTGCTGGAGTTTGAAAGTCTACAGTAAATAGTATGTGTGCTCAATTGCGTTATCGTTATGTGCTTTAAAGACATAAATAGAGAAACATTTGACTTGACTTTATTGATCAAGTTCTAGTCCCTTTCATGAGGGTTTGGTGATTACCTTAAGTATATTTCAATCAACTAAAATGTGGACTAGAAGTATTTACCTAGTACTCTAGTAGTTTACGTGCACTTGTTGTATACTTGAAAGTGTACTTTGGTAAACTTAAGAATGACCTTATAAAGTACAAGTAAATGGTCTGCAGTATACTGGCTATACTTACACTTATACTCAAGCATACTTAACAAAATGAACTTTAAGAATACTAGTTTTTGCTAAGGGCTAATTAAAGTCCTACTTTCAACTATAAACACCACAGATTACCCATGAAGAAACCGACCTGATCCTCCGTGTTGATGAGGCTTCAGTCCGAGGGCTGACAGAGGAGTCTTGGCCAAACCTGGAGGAGAGCGAGCTATGGAGAGAGTAAAGAGAAATGTCAAGAAATGTTACAACTAATGTCCAAAAAACAGGTGATAATGAGATGAGATTGGTGTAAAGAAGCCATGCAAGGATGTTAATCAAACAGTTTGAGACACAGGGCCTCTTCAGCATGTAACACAAGAGAATACTTGAAATGGTGGGAACACATGAAACAGCAGTGAGTGGCTGCTTATCATGGAGCTGTCATATCATTCATCATAATTATAGCTTAAAGTACTCAAAATACTGTGTTTGTTTGCTGTCTTTGGTGTAAGCCCTCCGCCTTCTAGCGTCATCATGTCGGTCATTAAATGTAGTCATTTTCAGTCGTGTAGTCTGTCATGCTTGTCGGGCAAGTCACAGCAGAATTTTATAGCCCTGTGGTCACCTGACTGGACAAGTGAGCTTGGTAACCGAAGAAAACATTGTGTAGTGTGACCTCGACAATCGATCTCTGACTTTAGACCAGGTTTAGGTGGTTCAAGGTACAGTCATTTTAAGCCAAGATGTGAACACACTAGCATAAACAGGGGGTGCATGTTCATTTGCAGCATGAGCGCTGAGCAAAAAAATATCAAAAAAAATATCAATATTAGCTGGAACATAGGTAAGACATCAGCACTGCATGCAAAAATGCTTTGTGCTGGGCATAAGATATGTCCCATAATTTTTGTTTTGAAAGACTGATTGATAAACTTCGCAACAAGGACAGAAAAATGGGGTATCTTCCCAAAGAAAAGAAAAAAAAAAAAAATTGTACTAATATAAGAACCTCCGTTATCTGGAGCACCACTGAGTGAGTACTAATATCAGCTTAATTCAGTAATCCTAGCACAGTTCTTCAGTTTAGATAACCTTTGGTGCTACACTATTGATGAGAACAAGCCAATGAGTGTGCACAGACAAAACAAGATAGTTGGAGGATTTTCCCAAACGGGGTTAGATTTTGGTCAGATGAGGATAAACATGGAAATGGAGGGGATTGTGATGTGGTACAATGCAGGATGGATGCCAAGAAACAGAAGAGATATTCCAAAAAGATGCCTGTGTCTTATTTATTTATGTTTTTCCTGCCAACAATGACTCTTTATAGTCTTAAAATGACAGAAAGTAGTTATAAATATTCAGTATTTTTGGAATTATCTCTTCAGTTTTAATCCAAGATGTCACACAAATCACAGCACAACAGGCACTTGGTAATGAGCTCAGTAATAAGGGAAATGTGAATGTTTTGTGCCGAGCAGATTCTTACTGCATCAAGTGTGAGTTCAAGACCCTCTGCAGAATGAAGGGGTCGGGCTGGTGAACAAAAGCTTAAAAGTCAAAAGTATCCGTCAGTGAAACCTGAAGTCACAACTAAAAACCCAGTGGATACATTAAGGAGTTTGTGCTGACGTGGGTGTGTGACAGCGCCCTAAACAATCTGCATCTTCTTTTAAATACTGTCAAAACAATGTTTATCGAATGTAAATCAGCTGCAAAAGATCCACAAAGAGAATATCTGGATGAAGATAAAGCTGAAAAAGAATAGCTTCAAGGTAGAATGAAGAAGGGAAAGAGGAGTGTTCATCCAAATTAATGTCTTTGGACTTGATTCAGTAAAAATACATCCTGTACTTTGTGCCTTCTTAACATCGTCCTCTAAAAATGTCCTTTCACTCCATTGAACATGATTTGCACACACCTGCTCTGAGCTGTGTTTGCTCTCAACTCATGCAACGCTGAAGTTTTGCCTGAAACAAATGTAAGAATTTGTATGTAAGGCATCATTTGTTCAGAAGCTCCGGCTCTGCTTTGACTGGAGCAGGACCCTCATGTGAGCCCTCCATGTTTGTTCACCTATTTAGATTAAAGGATTAACATTTACAAAATCAAAATAAAGCATTTTTATTTATTCTCATATTTATCTTGTTTTTACTTTATATTACTTTAATCTTACAGTTTAATTACTTTTGCAAGTACTTTTTAACTTTTTTATCTTTAGGGCTTATTCCCTTCAAATCCCCTTTTTATGACTTTGTCCTTGTAATTTTACAACTTTAAAAAAAGCTGTTTTTTTTAAAGGATTTGTTAACATTGTGAGAAAGGGCAGTTTCCCACATTTTCACTGGTGATCTGAATCTGGATATGAATCTGGGAATTTTTTCAGTCTGGGATATTTTTCAGTACTGTTTTTTATAAGACTTATCATTTGCTTAAGGCTGCAGTTTGATGATGTGCTAAAAAGTGTAAGAGAAGAGTTTGCCTCTCTTGAAGCTGAGGGGGCCTCCTATGCAAATACATCAGGTGGGAAGGGCAGAATCCTCAGCGTGCTGCAGGATCGTCAGTCTTCACCACTGCACAGAAATGGATCAGACGCTCACATCCATCCTCCTCCTGTTGAGTATTTTCGGAGTTTTTGGCAAATACGTCTACATTGATGAGGGAATGACCTGGTCTGAAGCTCAAGAGTACTGCCAGGAACATTATACAGAGCTCGCTCCTGTCAGCAGCGAATATGACATCGCACTTCTTAACAGCCTCGTCGACTACTACTACTACTATTTCAATCAATTCAGCTACTTCTGGATCGGCCTAGAGAGAAACCAAACCGATGGAGACAAGTGGACGTGGTCTGGAGTTAGTGAGGTGACCAAATTTTTCTGGCAGATCGGTCAGCCAGACAATGGATTTTATCAGGACTATGGTGTGATTCGTAAGGACCGATGGCACGATGCAAAGCAATCTTATCTGTTACACTTCTTCTGCTACAAAGTGGTCGTAGTGAGGGAGAAGAAGACGTGGGTGGAGGCCGTGGATTACTGCAGGGAGCACCATAAAGATCTGGCTAGTATTGCCTCACAGGCGGAGATGATGCTGATCTGGAGGGAGCTGGAGAGACATGAGACCACAGACCACGTCTGGATCGGGCTGCACTTCTTCCCTGGAGACTGGCTGTGGACAGACGGACAGCCGATGGACTATGAGGCCTGGAGTAAAGAGGGGAAACCGGCCTGTCCTAAAGTAGAGCTGGAGTGTGCCGCTCTGAGGATGAAGGACCAAATACTTGGGACAAACAGCACAAACTCCTCTCTGATTGATGATTCTACAAGCACAAGGTCGTCTCCACCGGGTACTACAGTAGTGAGTGAACCTGATTTAAATGTTGCTGAATCTGTCAAAGAAAAGGTTTGGGAGGCTCAAAACTGTGACGACAAACTGTATTTTCTTTGTTATTGAGTGTTTGAATGTAAAGTAATACAATTTGTAGATGATAATTGTTTCTATTTTTCTGCTTTTATTAGAGTGTGACAATTCTGACACAATTCTAACCCTAAACTGAATTTTCTCATACAGATCCAGCTGCTTCAGTTTCTCCCTCTCAGCCTGCAGCCAGCCAACTTCCAGCCAGTTACCAGCCACTGGACGTCCCCACCTACTTCTCTGGTGTTGTGCCTTAATTCCACGTCATGCGTTTGCAGGGTGTCTCCATGAGATGGCACTTTGTTTTCAAGATTACATAGCCTCGGCCTTTTCCTTGGTTATTAGAGAAGGTGCCACATCAATAGAGGACAAATTGACATAAAAAAGTCACACAGAATGTCTTAAAGTTCTTAACTGTCACCGTCAGGGTGTGCAGGCCCCATCACAGACCTGCCCAGGACCAGCTAAGACCCTATCAGGGAAGGTGGGAAAGTTTTATGTTTGCATCCGTCACAACATAAGCTTATCAAAGGCAAAAAGAACTTGTTACAAATGAGCAAATAAACGAAAACAGCCAAAAGGAACAGTAAAAAGTGAAATGTTTTATGCTAGATAGTTCATAAAGTCTCTGAGTTTTCCAGTGTGAGTTCATTTAAGTGAAATAATGAAATAATGTTCAAAGGCATGGTAATGTCCTTATTTTCCATCACTGTGGCAGAAGTTGCACTAGTGAGCAGTGACAAATTATGCCAATAATACTACGCCAACTATCTGGACTATTTTTCAAATTTTAAAGAATATTAGACTTTGTCTTTTAAGACAGTCGACTTAAAAACAACAAATGTTATCACTACTGATAACATTTGTTACACAGCCACTTAAAACTTCCCTACTTTCCCTGACAGGGTCTTGGCTGGTCTGTGACAGTTATAAAAGGTAAACTCTGGGTCTTTAATAACCAAGGGAAAGGGAAGTAATCTTGTGAGGGAGGGGTTATCTCACGGAGACATGGGACCTCCAGTGGCTGGAGGTTGGCAGGCAGCTGGCTGAGAGGGTAAAATTAAAGCGGTTGGATCTGTAAATTGACAATATGCAAAATAACAGGTTTATCTGAAACAGAGTAATGTTATTATGATACAAACTTGGTGTTGAATGGCTTACTCTGGCTGGTACTGTTTCTGAACATTTAAAACTTTTAAGGAAAATATTTTGTAACAGTTTTATGTTTGATTTGATTTATTTATCTAATTTATGCCCAGCTTGTTTCTTTTCTTCCTGGCACCCTGTTATTGTAGAACACTCTGTAAACTGTTTATAACATATGTAAAATAAATTTCTTAAAATTGTGGGTGTTGTGGTGTAAATGTGTGTTTTTGTGTTCGATGCTATAAGCTAGTAGCACAGGAACAGGAGAGGTAGTTTGATGAGTATACCACAGAAAATGTTGAATAAATGGCTGATGTTGCCATTTTGTATTATTAGTTGATTGACATAAGCCTGCGAGGTATGGCAAATAAATAATGAGATGCTTTTATGAGGATCAAGCCTCATGGTCCACAGTCACACTGAGTTTTATTTATAAAGGGCTGTGTATGTTAATTTCCAGTAAGTGACTTCTTTAGTTAACTGCTAGCTGCTGTTTTAAGTGCATGTGTTTTTGCTGAGCTTTCGGAAGACTATTAGCTTCATAACTGAGCAATGCATGAACTTACATTTTAGTTGACTTTGAACAAAACACTTTCAGAGTCGTCAGAATTTCAGAAAGAATGACAGAGGTTCTGAGACAACTGACTAAAGACCTGCTGCGTGTGTTGATGCATATTGAAGGAGAAGGACACTGAAAAATGTTCCTGTTCAATAAAACTGATCACAGCATGGGACTTGCCGATACCCTGTAATCCAAAGATTGAATATGGGAACTGAGAGAACTGACTGTATTGTTTAATCCTCCTACATTGTTGCCGATTGTCATGAACAAATTTGGATCTTATGGTTTCACAAAATAAGGAGACACCATCTTTGTTTTCTTTTCTTTGAGCTGAGGGCCCACCCTATGCAAAAACATTATGGAAAACAGGCAGAGAGGGTCCCAAAGTGTAGTAGGACTCGGTCAGATGAAGGTAGAGATGGATCAAATGCTCACTTTTGTCTTCTTCCTGTTGAGCCTGTTGGCAGTTTTTGGCAAATATGTCTACGTCGACAGTGAAATGAACTGGTATGAAGCTCAGGAGTACTGTCAGGAGCATTACACTGAGTTTGCTCCTGTCAGCAGCAGTCGGGACATCAAGCTCCTTCGCAAGCTTGTTGACTCTGACTACTACAACAACAGCGACAGCAAGTTCTGGATCGGAATGAAGAGGAACCAAACCGACGGAGACAAGTGGACGTGGTCCGGAGCAGGGGAGGTGACCAAATTCTTCTGGCAGGACGGTCAGCCAGACAACAGAGATTCAGAGGATTATGGTTTTATTTGTTTGGACAAATGGCATGATTCAAAGGCAGAGACACCACTCCACTTCTTCTGCTACAAACTGATCGTAGTGAGGGAGAAGAAGACGTGGGTGGAGGCCGTGGATTACTGCAGGGAACACCATAAAGATCTGGCTAGTATTGCCTCACAGGCGGAGATGATGCTGATCTGGAGGGAGCTGGAAAGAAATGAGACCACAGACCACGTCTGGATCGGGCTGCACTTCTTCCCTGGAGACTGGCTGTGGACAGACGGACAGCCGATGAACTATGAGGCCTGGAGTAAAGAGGGGAAACCGGCCTGTCCTAAAGTAGAGCTGGAGTGTGCCGCTCTGAGGATGAAGGACCAAATACTTGGGACAAACAGCACAAACTCCTCTCTGATTGATGATTCTACAAGCACAAGGTTTTCAGATATTGCAGGAGTGAATATTTCTGATCAAAATGCTGCTGCTGCTGAATCTGTGAAAGAAAAAGTTTGGGAGGCCCAAAACTGTGATGAAAAACTGTATTTTATTTGCTATTGAATTCAAAATGTGTTTTAGTACTTATAGGCAGATGACATTTGTTTCTATTTTTATGCCTTCAAACAAAGAATGTGCAAAAATTTGATTTATTCAGTCCAAGCTGATCTGTTTGCAGTCCTAAGATTTTAGTGGTGATCTGAGTCTGGATATGAATCTGGGAATTTTTTCAAGGATTTCATACCAGTGCGAAGTATTAACATTTTCCACATTTTTGACAATAACTCGCAGGACCATGTTGGAAATGCCTTGGCAGAGGTTAGTGTTCTCAGAGCACTGCTAGTTTTAAAATATTGATTCTTTTTTGAAAATACCCAAAATACTTCATCTCAAAAACAGGCCCTGATAGTCTGTTATACTAACAAGTGTATTTGCAGCCAACCAAAATAAGTTTGGCTATTTTATTTTCCTGACATAAATTATTTGGTCTTTAGGTTTTTACTTTGAGAAATAATGAATAAATCTGCTTTAAGTTTTCAGTTCAGGTAAGCAAGTCAAATGAGATAGAGAATATCTGTACCTTTAGTTCTTATGTTCATGCTTTTTGTATGGAAAGGACATTTTTCAGTACGGTTTCTTATTAGACTTATCATTTGCTCAAGGCTGTAGCTTGATGATGTGCTAAAAAGTAAAAGAGAAGAGTTTGCCTTTCTTGAAGCTGAGGGCACCTCCTATGCAAATACATCAGGTGGGAAGAGCAGAAGGAATAAAAAAACTGCTGCATACACATCCTCAGTGTGCTGCAGGATCGTCAGTCTTCACCACTGCACAGAAATGGATCAGACGCTCACATCTGTCCTCCTCCTGTTGAGTATGTTGGGAGTTTTTGGCAAATATGTCTACATCGATAAGAAAATGAGCTGGTCTGATGCTCAGAAGCACTGCCAGGAGAATTACACAGAGCTCGCTCCTGTCAGCAGCGAACATGACATCGCACTTCTTAACAGGCTCGTCAACATCAGTCCATCCAGCTTCTTTTGGATCGGCCTGGAGAGAAACCACACCGACAGAAACAAGTGGACGTGGTCTGGAGTTAGTGAGGTGACCAAATTCTTCTGGCAGGACGATCAGCCAGACAACAGAGATTATAATGACTATGGTGCTATTAGGAAGGACGGATGGCATGATATATGTAAATTTTCCGAACGTTGCTTCTTCTGCTACAAAGTGGTCGTAGTGAGGGAGAAGAAGACGTGGGTGGAGGCCGTGGATTACTGCAGGGAACACCATAAAGATCTGGCTAGTATTGCCTCGCAGGCGGAGATGATGCTGATCTGGAGGGAGCTGGAAAGAAATGAGACCACAGACCACATCTGGATCGGGCTGCACTTCTTCCCTGGAGACTGGCTGTGGACAGACGGACAGCCGATGAACTATGAGGCCTGGAGTAAAGAGGGGAAACCGGCCTGTCCTAAAGTAGAGCTGGAGTGTGCCGCTCTGAGGATGAAGGACCAAATACTTGGGACAAACAGCACAAACTCCTCTCTGACTGATGATACTACAAGCACAAAGTTTTCAGATATTGCAGGAGTGAATATTTCTGATCAAAATGCTGCTGCTGCTGAATCTGTGAAAGAAAAAGTTTGGGAGGCTCAAAACTGTGATGAAAAACTGTATTTTATTTGCTATTGAATTCAAAATGTGTTTTAGTACTATACGCAGATGACATTTGTTTCTATTTTTCTGCCTTCAAACAAAGATGATGTATTCAGTCTAAACTGCTTTTTTGTCAGTACACAATCACAACATTAGCTAAATGGCAAAAAGAGTTCGCTCCAGATGACTTAATTAATCAAAAACAGCTAAATGGATACTATACATGCCAAGTAAATTTAATAAAGAGATTTGGAAAAAAATAGTTAAATGGAACAATCAGTCTGTAATTTTTTCAAACAAAAGGTTTTTGTCACTACTTAGAGCTTGAAATTAATTACTGTTTGTTTGATGATATTAAGAAGAATTTTATGCTTTTTAATCATATAATTAACCACGGAAAGGGAACTTGCTATCATTGTTGTCATTTCAATTTTTATTCTTCTATTTTAGTGCATATTTGCTTTTAATACCGTGTTTGTGGTACTGTGCTTCTGCCTGGTTTTAACTGTAATGTCATTTAAGAAAAGAAAATTAAGAATGCTACAGAACTAAATACAGTATACTGTCATTACTATTGGCAGGAATGTTAATTCTGTGCAGGATGTTCATTAATTTTCTACTGTACAACAATAATATGTATTCGTGTAACAAAAAATATAATAACCAGTAAAATAAATGATCATCATTTTTTGTTATTTTTGTCATTTTTCTGGATGTTGTTTCCTACTTTTTAACTCATAAAAATTAAGCTGGCAAGCAGGCTTGTTGTGCTAGTCGTCTGATAGATCCAAAATCTAAAAAGCTATAGCTAGCAAGCCAGTTACACAAGAATGAGAGGGGTGTTTGAAAAGGCTTATCCAGGCATTAAAGCTCTTCTCCCTGACACTTCCTGTGGATTTGTCCTGAACCATGAGTGGGTCTGTTAAAGGGATTTAAAGGGATTTGTTTGGTGTATTTCTATAAGTTTGAGAGTTCTTGTGTTTCTGAATCTTCCTTCCTGAGCTTTTGCCAGATCTTGTTTTTTAACATTTAACAAGAAAAAACAGAAAGAGTATTTTCAGGTAGGAAATCAGAGAGTAGAGGAGTTTCGAGAGCGCCCCCTGTCAGCAGGCAGACTGAACCTACACATGTTGAAGTAAGGAGTCTGTGGTGACACGGGAAAGCTGGGGGTCTGTGGGGAAATCTCACCACCGCCTCTGAATGAGGGGCTGTTGGCAAAGCGGTCCGCCTCGTCATCCTCAAACGCCTCACGGTAACTGTGCATGTGACCCTGGAGGAAAGGACGATGGGACAAGCATACAAAGACAGACAGAGAGGCGACAAATTACTGAAAGAATTTACTCAATATTTCCTGGTCCAGAGGTTTCTGGTTCTAAGAGCTGAACACTCTAATCCTGTTCAATGACATTTAACAAATCGTACCTCTCTAGGTCTTCCTCCAGGGTTGAGGGCCAGATTTTGGGCAAAGTCAGGTGATTCCACCGGCGGTGTGCTGCTCTGATACTGTCCCTCACTGGTGGTCCGACGACGTCCAGTGTCTTGCGTCGCCTCTGGGGTCATTCCTCTGGAGCGAGAGCCTAAAAAAACAAATGTACTGACTGTATCAACAGCCACAAACACTTTAATATCTTAACAACATCATTAATACATTTATTTTTGAGAAGATAAAGGAATATGACTTTGATAGTATATTAATATTTGATATTTAATATCTTCAGACTTGTATGTAAAGACACTTCAACATTGGTACAGAAACATTTTCCCTTCAATTTCAGCTTTTTTGTGAGTTTAACTCTTAGTTAGGGCAGAGCAATTTGGATCAAGGATCATATCTTAAATTTTTCTTTAAAGTTGAAAGGCTGTATTCCCCTTATTTCTGTGAAGCAGTTACACAACACCAGAATGCCAAACTTAGACATAATTCAAGTACAGATCATACAATATTTATGGCTGGTTAACATAACTAAAGAAGTACCATCTCTGCATTGGTCAGCATTATACACTTGAAAAACAAAAGTAAGAACCTTGCTACAGTGTGGAGAAGAAATGATAAATCCACAAGTCTCTGACATCATGTAAAAGATTTAAATTAGGTGTCTGGGACTTCTATATTTGCTAATATCAAATAGATTAGCTTGTGGTCATTTAACATAAAACTGTTTGTGGTTCTTCTCATAAATAATGTTTTTACTGAACATTAGACCTGACACTTCATTATATTTTTATCAATTAATTCATAACTGCATTAATAAATGGCCAGAAAGTCATAAGAGACATTATGTTTTTGGTAAAATAAGCTATATTGATCTAAACAATATTGTCTTATTAGATTTGTCATTTGAAAAAAATATCTTCTGTCTCCCCTTGAAAAAGCTTTTTAAAAAAGGGTCAAGAAATGGAAAGATAAAGGTAGCAGGAAGGAGGTTGGTTTAGAAGTGTGGTGAAGGGGATAAAAAGTGGTGAAACAAAGGAGAAAGCTGTAAATAATGAAACTTCATGAGAAAAATGATCACAATGAGTCCAAAAAGAATTTTAAAGTCATGGTCGTAAAACAAGAGATGCTCATATAAATGGAGGAAACAAACAGAAATCAAAAGCAAAAGGGAGAACAGAACAAACCAGAGAAGGAATAGGAGCGGTGGCGGTCAGATTGTTGCGGTGTCATGCTTTCACTGATGCCCCGGATACGAGCGTTGTACTCTGTTTCCAGGGGGAGGGAGGTCAGGGTGGTGTGGAAGGAGAAAAAGGAGCAAGAGGAAGGTGAGGGAGGTGCAGGAGGAGGAAGCAATGGTGGGGGGTGTAGTCCACAGAGCAGAGTGATGGATTGAATATGAAAAAAGGAGAAAGAAAAATCAGAAATGAACCAAATGAGAGAGAAGAAAATGTGCATCGTTGAACCACTAGATGGCGCCTGGTAGTCTCCATATGCCGACACATAAAGGTGAACATGAATGCAGACAATGTATGGAAGCTGAAGGCCTTGAACGTCTGGCTATTCTTACTCCTGAGCCGTCTCCACTCTCACCAGCTCTGCCTAATTTAAGCTGCAAAGCTAATTTTATGACTGCAGGTTATTCCTCTGGTATGGCACCCCTGTATGACGTTCGTTAACTGAAACTCCTAAAAACACAGGCCCTTAGGTGCTTCAGACTTAAGTTAAACTTGACCCAATGTTTCCAGTGTCCAAGTCCTTGTACATGCATTTATGTTACTAGCATATGAATGCAGAATCAACTGATTTTGGGACATGAAATAGAAAAAAAAATTACTTCCCAGCACAGTTTTTGGAAATTCTGCCGTACTGTACAACTTGTGTTTTGGAAACTGCAAACTACCTAAATCTGCGGTTATTGGTTTGATGAAAGCCAAAATATCAACATACAACTCCTGTTGTTTCACTTTGTTGTATATATGTGTTCACTAATGTCAAATTTGTGTATCTCTTTTCTATTACACGTCTGTATTGTTATATCTTTTACACTGACATAATGTTATACTGTGTTATTGTCATATTGTATTATCGGACCTCGCGTTGTTTGTCATATCATCTTCTTGCTGTATTTTTGTTTCCTTGTATCTTCAGACGGCTGTGTCGTCATGGATACAGGTTAACTGGAAACTGCATTCATGACGTAGTTTTAACTTTTACAGATGTTACTACTCATCTTAAACAGACTCCAGGTATCTTCGATTTGATTATACGAACAATATTAAAATTGAATCATGTAGACTGAAAGTGAGAGTTATCTGTAGTAAAGCACAAGTAACTTATTTCTAAAATGGAGATAATTGTGATGATTGCCTTAAAGATGCAAAAAATTAAAATGGCCCTTAAAGTATTTCAAGAAAATGTATTTATCACCTCCAGTAAGTCTATTTTTCTCTTGAGTTAATGTAATTTGAATCATGTCCCATATCAAAAGCCCCAAACATGAAGTCATCATACAGCCGCTCTTACAGTCTTACCTGCAATTCTATGAGCCACCAGGCCCTCCAAGTTTAGTGTCTCCTCCTCTGCATCCTGTTCTCTGGGCAAGGACGTCGAGGAGGTATCCTTGGGCTGTGGGGTGAGCGTGGGGAGAGGGGAAGAGGAGGCACTGTAGCCTGGATATGGGGATGAACCCTGCAGGTCTGGCGAATGGGAAACACCACCACCTGGGTACGAGTTCGCAGGCTTCCCTTGGTTGAAATTGGGAGAAGGTTCTGTTGTGTAGTGGACTGCTTGGCGGGCATGGACGTAGGGTTCTGGGGTGTGCGACGGGGTGGTGTTCTGGTGTTGGTAGCTAGCGTTGGACCTCTGGGGAGAATACACCGGGGATTCCATTACAGGGCTCTGGTTGGGCAACGCTGAGACTCTTCCGGTTGGTCGTAAAAGCTGATTGAAGGAGTTGTTGATGGATCCAGAGTTGTTGTAACCATGGATTGCAGAGTCTGCTTGGTATGAAGGTCTTGCAAGAGTTTGAGAGAAGGGTGCCTGTGACGAATTTAGGCTGTTCTCCCCAGGAGGTGCACTGTGAGACTTGGACATGTGTGAATTTATTGGGTCTAAGTCGAGCATTAGCATGTTGAGTGCCTCAATCGATTGCTCTATGTCCCGCTGTGAAGCTGGGAAGTGGGGCAAGCTGTGGGTCGACTGAAGAGGGGGTCCGAACGGATCATCTGGAAGGCTATACTGGTGCCAGGCATTAAGGCCTCTTTGAACGGCCTCCCTGCTGCTAGTGCTCCTCTCTGGAGCTCTTGGCATCAGTTTCGGGTTAGTTTCAGGACTGTTTGCTGGCGGATTCCCAAAGGACTGCGACCGGTACATTCCACCTCCATTTTGGTAGTTGTTGTATCCCCCTTGTGGTGATGCTGAGTCTGCAGACCTTTCTTGCATCGTTGTGGGTGTTCGTACTCCATGCACAGGCATTTCGCTTAACTTTTCACCAAGAGCGCCTCGCTCCAGGTATGGTCCGTCGTTCTGCCTGCTACTTGGAGTCTGTGATTGGTAGTAATGATCACCAGGAGTTGCTTGACCCTCCAGTGATGAGATTGTACCCAAGCTGTCCACACTGTTGCCCTCTTGGCTGTTAGGTAGTTCGTCGTCAAGGATATCCGTCTCCCGTTCGTCTGTTACAGGGGCACCAACTAGCCTGGTGTGCCCCCCGTTGACATGCACTTGTGCCGGAACAAGATGCCTGACACCTCCACCAGGACTTGTAGACGTGGACAGGTAGGCTTGTCGTTGATGGGTTGGCGCTTCAAGGCCACTTAAAAGCTGATCAAGCTCTCTTTTCTCCTGCGGGCTGAGCGATGGGTGGGGTGCTGTTGGGTTGTTGTGGTTCGCAGCACTCTGCAAAGACTGGCTGTGCTCGTCTGTGCGATCAGTCTTAATGGATGCGGTAGAGTTCCCTGAGTCACTGCTCACGGAGAGGGTATGGTCGACAGCTGGGAGGGAAGCGTGTCCTGTCACGGGGAGAGTGTGCTCAGTGGTTTGGAGGGGATGGCTTGGGTGTTGTAATGGGTGCTCTACATTTGTCAAGGCGCTTTCATGGACTGGGAGGCCGTTGATGGTGACAACTCCCTCCAGGGAGTCTTTCTTGCGGACCCGGGCATAAAGGCTTCCATCAAGTGGGCCTTGGGTGTGACCAACATCTGAAAGACAACAAAGAAACCATAATAACCAATTAAGTCCCATGGTCCTGGAACAACCTGACACACATTCAGAGGGTTGAAAATAGGCGATGTTTGCCTTTGTTTTCTTGACAAGTCAAATGAGCACCAAAGCCATTTGAGCTTATTTGAATTATCTCCTCTTTATACACAAAGTGTTTCATTAGATCTTATTGGCTTCATTCATCAAGTCACATTTACACGGAACTGGATCCCTAACACCACAAGCCCAGTGACCCTCCTCTGCACCCATCTTTTTTTTTTTTTAACCCTGAGGTTCAGCCTGCAGCCCTGCCACCAGCAACACAGCCCCTCCAGAGCTATAAATAGCCAATTTTGCAGGACCAAAGCCCCTGTCACGTTGCGTCAGTGCAGGCCCACATGGTCTGACATGAACCAAGGAGAGACACATCAAACCCACAGAAACAGCTGGTCTGTTAGAGCCAAAGACGAGAGCAGCAATGCCAGTTTGGAAACTCAGAGCTGGACTCGACCAGGACGTGATGTCATCTTCAAGTTGTTAGCTGGCTGCTGATTCATGTTGGCAAAGTCAGACTGGTTGCTTACATTTGCACAATCCAAGTTATTAGACAGAAATGTGTAAGATATAGGAATAATGACCGACAGTCAAGGGCCGTCTCAGTAATTTGAAAGCTCTTGGCGAAGAGCAATGTGAGACCCTTCACCCGTTTGCATAGTTCAGAGTCTCCACATTGTCACAACAGAATAACATGCCTTGAGACGGTGTAACAAATAAACAACACTGACAATAATGGAATGTGCAATATAATCTAACAATATATACGCACATAGTGTGAACTATCTGTCCATTTGCAAAAAACTGTTATTCTGTGCTTTATTTCACGCCATTTCACCACACAAGGAATAACAATTCAAAATTACTTATCTGATATTCCATATTGATTAACTTTAGTATAATATAATTGATATTAAGCTTGGTGGGTCTTTTCATGGGGCTTAAAAGTCAATGCTAGACCCAGAAGTGCGTCCCAGGAAATGTTTCAGGTAACAAAATGCAATACTAAACTTAATTTTGATGAGATTCTATGAACTACAGACTCACTCCAAATGGTACTATCGATAATTTACAAAAAACAAAGATCTTAATGCACACATTTGCTTAGGCCTTGTGGACCCTTGGTTTAAGAGGCCCCAGGCTGTAGACAACGTCTTCCTAGTGGTAAAGTTTGTTATATGTGCATGGTCAGGCTAAGTTATAGAGGTGTTTTTAGTGGTTATTTTGTGTTTACTGTGTTCCATGCAAAAATTTTCTTGACTGAAGTACAGCCTCATTATGACTGACAGCAAGATCCAAATGTGGCATGCAGCAGGCCGCTAGGGGATCTGTGGCCTCTTCATGTGGCATGTTGCCTGGTGGCAAGCCACCTGAAAACGAAACATGGTGGTATGTAATGGCTTGTGAAAGGAATTATGAATATGTTTGTGTAATATAATAGTGGTGCACCACTTATCACAATGTAAATGAGCACTGAAGTTCTTTATTGACAACTTCAGTGCAAATGTTGGGAATTTGAAAACTACATTACACTTTTCAGGAATATTAAAGCACTATACATTCAGTACTTCTTTCATGTACCAATTTTCTACCGTGTCACATGTTTAAGTGGCATGCCAATAGGCAAGGTGGCAAATACAACTGAAAAAGATGTCACGCAACTGAAAGAGTGGAAGCTGCCACTAAAAAGACTGGCCTGCCCCAAAACCCCAAGTGACAAGCTGCTGGCTGTATTCGGTTCTCTGTGCTACTGCTGATTCTTTTGGCCTGGGTGGACTTCAAAATTGGAGATTACCGACTAATTTTGAATATGACAAAACAGAATTGAAACTTCAACAAAATAAAGCCTCTGGAGTGCATACACAATATCATTTTCAAGTCCAATACACAAAAAAACATTATTTCACAGTTGGAACATCCTGTTATAAGATATTATAAATGCAAATCATTTCATTGAAATTAACCAAAATTGCTGTTAAAATAGATTACAGAGGAAAACACCATTGCTCAGATATGGCACACAAACACCTAAGCCCAGACCTGGTGCAATACTTGGCACTTCTTCAACTTTGGCAAACTATCCCTGCTTCTATGAAACTCAACAAAGGCACGTGCAGCATCTCATTCAGTGGTGGCACATATGCTTAACATGGGGAAAATTATCCATCAATACAGGCTTCCAGAGTCCAGTATACATTTGCAAAGTGATACACGACATATACATGACCGTGGTGGGCTCCAAATTGAGCGGCTACTGGGGACAGATGGCAAATCACTTGGACTGAGTCTATTTCCAAACCCATGTCAACAACAGCTTGCAGGCACAGTGGCAGGGCAGGCGAGGAAGTTGTAAACACAGTTTGTTCTTGTGGTTGTTTTTAATTACGACACAGTGTTTACATGGAAGTAGAAGGTTGGACGGGATTAACCTCTTGGAAAACTTCAAGACTAGATTTAAGACTTCGTATTTCAATCATACCCTAAAAACTGGTAACCAGAGTTCTAACTTTAGATGAATTTACTATATAACAGCAAGCATCATTTTACTGAAATGTTTCACATCATGACCAAATTTGTTTCTCAGAAAAAAACGTAGTAAGTCCATCTTACCTGTAATGTAGGTAGAACACTAAAATGTCTACTCCATTCTCCAAAAAGTCAAAAAAGCTGAAATATTTATCCTCTCTCTGCCTATTAGATTATTATTATTGTCCACGGTTGAGTCTACACATCAAGCACCTTCAGTAGCCTCCGAGGGACTGAACTTTCTGTCTCCAGGCTTCTTCTCTCCCTCTCTGATTCATGTCCTCTCATCACCCAACATGTGCTCTGCTGGAGCGAGTCGAGGCGGGGCTGTACCACCGAAGCTGCCGAGAGGGGTGAGCTGGCAACCTGTGCTGATCTTTGACTGTTCCCGGCAGCGGGGGAGGGACTCCACCACCACCACCACCACTACTGCAGCTGCCTGGGAAGTCAAACTACAACTCCCACGCCTTCTGACTGGAGCACCCATGCCTTGTGATGTCAGCAGAGGGGATCCCCTTTCTAGGGATCACCACCCTTTCCTGTAACTTACCATCCACTGCTCTTACAACTTCAGAGTAACTGCAGAAAAGTCCCATAACTTTAGAAGTGGACCTTTTCTTACTTTTGAGTCCAAAGATGGAAGTGCTTTACTGTTTGAAAGAGCTTTCGTTTGCACTTTTCCACACTAAACTGTTTGTTCACTCAGACTCCCTGACCTTTGACAGAATAGGGGAGGCCCTTGTTCTCGCTCATAAAAGAAGACCTTGTAGTACCATGTGGCCAAAACAACTCAAGCTCTCCATAGCAACACTTTTTCCAGCTGTCGGTTAACCCCAATGTTGAGGTTAAATCTGGGTAGAAGGCGTTGTTTTTTCTCAAGTTATGGCTCAGGAACTTGAAGAAAAACAAAAAAATTAATATTGTATATATTCTTGATTTTGTTACAGCACTATTCTTTTTCTTTATTACAACTTCGACCATCTTAAGTGAAAGAAAAAAAAAAACTCTAAATAGACTTTGGATTCCCTATAAAGGTCCCCTGAGGTATTGCTCTTGAACCACTTCAAATACAGCAATACCTTAATATTGTTATTTGTATAAAAATCCCTTATATTATTTGACATAGATGACACTAGTCAATAAATTATAGCAACTATTGTGCCCTTAGAGAGTAGCACTGCAGTCTAATTTCCTGCAAAGGACAATAGTCTATCTGTCTCTGATTTTCATTTTTGGTCCGTATAACTATAAATGGACATACTATCACTTATCTATGAAATTAATAAAAAATTTGGTTGACTTTCATGTTTTGTTGTCATTTTGGAAATAGCAACTACAGCTGTAATATTGTTTATTTTTCAAAAAATTACAGTTCTATAAAAAAGCAGCTTATATCATTATAAGATTAAAAAAAAATACAGTGAAAAAATTGCTTTTGGGTTCAAGGAAAAGGTCTGTCAAGGCTTTGTTCTTAGACCACTTTAAAGTTTCCTCTGAAAAAACATTTCTTACCACATTTTACACAGATAACACCATTCTATAAAACTATTTGTGCACTTTCCAAACTAATAAAGTATCATTAAGTGGCTAACGATTCTCCTTCTAAAATTGAAAGTATCCCAAAATGACTCCATGTCCTTACTCTCCTAATTTCTAATTCCCATCCTCTGAAGTGGCTACTATTTGTTGAGGCTTTGCTAATTGTATGCCAACGTGATGAAGCGTAGACAGAAGCGTCATATCTGCGACTGACTCACAGCTCAAGTATGAATTTCTGAAATGACTCTCACCTCCTTAAACACCTTCAAAGCTATTTCCTGACCCTCACTATCGGGTGAGGAGAGATCTGTGAATTTGGAGCAATCCTCTGGACTTAGTAAGTAGCAGTAGTGCCAAACTGCGGCAGGCATGACGAGAACTCACTAAAGGAGCGCTGCGAGGTCGCAACCTTTACATTTGCCTCACACGTATGGCATGTGTGTAAGCTTGGAGACTAATGTGCTTGTGTGCATCACTGCAGCTACATATACATACATATTTTGTGGCGACAGAGTTGTCTGGAGTTGAATGGGTTCTTCTTTGAACTCATGTGACCGAGGGATAAGGACCATGTCAGTATGAATCGAAATAAAAGGATACTTTAAAACAACTACCCTTACTTTATGACATGTGCTCCTATATTAAAAACATTACTGCACCACAAGCCACAAAATGCTGTGCCCTAGACCAGTGATGAGCAACTTTGGTTATGAAGAGGGTCACATTAAAATCATTGTCACTGCCTGAAGGTTAAAATGAAGCATTTTGAAGGGTACTCTCAACTTTACAACTGCAATTACTCACAATTTAGTAAAAGGGGCAACATTTCTTATATTGTTATAAGCTGATGACATAATGATTGTTTTAGTAACTCCTTTTCTTTATGACAAAATACTGAAAGTTAGTGTCTGACCAGCTAAAAATATACAATAGTCTGAACAAGTTTCTGAGAAATAGAGCATAATCATCTGGTTATTATGGTTCAATTGTATAATGCTGTAATTGCTGCCAGAAGGGGGAAATTGATTGAGCTACATAGTGCTATTAGAAAGAGATTAGCAAATTTAAGCTAGCACAAATAAACAGCTCTGAATCCTGGCAAAACCCCACAACTCCAGGATAGCAGTATACTAAAAGAAATACTACATTTGCTGTAGGATTAATTGTGTATGCCGTACTTACTTTTGTGATCCAAGTATGACACCATGCTAAAAATATCAAATGACCCTGCATCATTTACTGTACAGTAACACCAGAGTCAGAGAGCTTGGATCTGCCAGCATGTTGGTCTAGTGAGCTCTATTTGAATGGCACTGACAAACAGCGCTGCATCTGAATTGAACAAATGGCCTGCTTCTATTTGTGTCAATAAATAGCTGCAGCAGACCTCAAATTAGATTGGTTGAGTCACCAGGGTTTGGCAAACAGAAATAGGCAACAACTTGCTTCCTTCTGAAGTAAATACACATAATATGCCACCATCTCAGAGCTGAAAAGTCCAAATCTATAACAACTCATGACTGATTATCATTAAGGTTGAGGCTAGGGTTAGGGCAGGGATGGGAAACTTTGGTATATAAAAAAAAAACAGGCTAGATAAATACTACTATCTTTGCCAGAGAGACAAACTGTTCAAAACAGTTCAGAAAACATTCAACAAGACTTTTAAAAACATTTGTTTTTGATTTAACAAAAAAGCGAGAGCACACAGCTTTTAAGAACACAATGTATTAATATATATGCCAGTTTTAATCTTATTTTTAACAACTTAAAAATCTGTAAGATTATTTTAAGTGCGACTAACTGATTGCCAGGTATTAAATGTGATTGAGTTACATTTTATTTTTTACCTCTGCCATGTTATGTTTTTGCAGGCGTTTCTTTCTTTCTTTGTTCAATTATTTGTTTGTTTGTGAACAGGACAACTAAAAAAGTTGTGAACAGATTTTGAAGGATTTTTTTATTGAATGTTGATCATGCTTCAAGACAGATACGATTCTGGTGGTGATCTGAAACCGGATGCAGATCCAGGAATCTCTTAACAGTGTAGGACAGGGTAGTTTTCTCCACTTTCGCTATTATCTCTGTAAGGTCTCAACAGACTTTAATGATATTTTCAGGGAATGTTGGTCAGGGAACAATGGAAAAGTAATTTGATTTTGGTGGTTTTGTAGCAAGGATTTTTTCAAGGATTTGTTAGCCGGGCAAGATGAGGCAGTTTTCCACAGTTTTGAGAATGACAGTGTTGGAAATGCCCTGGCAGATGTTTGTGCCCGAGGAGCACTTGTAGTTTCAAATGCATTTATACATTCTTTATAAAATAGTGATACGGGGACAAATCAAGCCAATTGCATTTATAGACTGACTGCAAAAAATAACGCATATACAAGAATTTCAGATTATTATTCATAGAAATCTTGGTTCAAAATGCTAAAAATTAAAAAGACTAAAATGTAGTATTTATGCAAATGGTTAAGGAAACTCCATCAAAACACTGAATTGCAGATTTCTACACATTTTACCTTCATGTGTAATTTTCTACAAATAACTGAAAGGGACTTTGGGGCTGCTTTGAGTGAGTTGGAGGGCTGCATGTGACCCACAGGCTGCTAGTTGCCCATTCCTGGATTAAGGTGTATAAATATCCTATAAATTAGCATTTTGTGGAATTTGTGTAAATGTATGTCATGAAAGAACATTACCTCAAACCTACATTTTCATCAAAATGGTGATTGAATTAAACCTCTAAAAAGTACAGTACCTATTAAAACGTCAGTCCCTCCTCAGCTTCTCATCTACACCTGTCCCTTCTCTATATTCCCTGATGTGACAGGTGCGATCCCCTCTTGTGAAAGTGCCGGAAGCTCTGCTCATGCAGCTCCACACACACACAAAACAACGCAGAATCATACACCCACAACACCTGCCTCTTGGCTGCAGCCTCTTAAGTGTTCACTTGAGTGTCTCATTGCCATGTCGGAGGCTCGGAGGCCATTAAAAAGCCATTTAAACACCTGTGACCAATGGTTTGTTAAAAATAGATGCCATTGTTATTGCTGTATCAAATGCACCAGCTGGGACGTGGATTAGATGCATAGTTAGTACATTAGAGATTAACAAAGCTCTGATTGAGGTGGCACATTTGTCAACAAGCCTATAAAGAAGTGAGAACATGGTGGACACAGCAGCTGAATATGCATACATACTTCCTAAATTACCCCCTGGGTTCTTGGTGTATGAAACTATTTCAGCTAGGGGCCAAATATGGGAAGGCAGAGGTGAAAGATTTAACCTCCTGCAATTCACTTCATCATAAAAGCAAGTCATTTTCCTAAACAGGCAGAAAAAACTCCTTCTGAAGAGGAACTAAAATACCTCAAAACCACAAGAGGAATGCCTCAGGGTACTTTTCTTGGACCACTAATAATTACCTCACATTTCAATATTGATTTTTCTGTTAAACACCACATCGCCATTCCTTCAGATTACATCATAATAGGCTGTAAAGTGTCTTCACTATTAGGAGTACAGTCAGGGCACAAAATACCCTCATTGTAAAGGTTTGTTTGACTACTTAACATATACATTTAATATTTAATTCAATCTGAAGATAACAAAACTCTCCCTTAACAAGAAAATACTTAAGCAAACTCCCAATAAAACAGTTCCCCAGGGCACTGTTCTTAGCACATTTAATGATATTTTGGTTCAAAAATAGGTTTTTCTCTCTTTCAGTCCTCAAAATTCTCCAAATATCAACAGAACTGCTTAAAATAATGATGCCTTTTCTGTAAAAACACAGAACACCTAAACATATCATAGCAGCTTTACTATGAGGGCCAAATATGGTAAGTCCAAAGTTTTGGGTAAACCATGGAGACCTGGTGAATATTTTTTAGATTCACGACTACTCTATAGTATCGTTTTTTCCAAATACATCACACATGATCAGTTTTCTTTAATAAGTTCACTCTACTTAAATAGAGACTTAATAGCTTAAAAATTAGCCAAAACTAATCACAGATCACCTGTTTTATGAAACTGATCATGTTTCCTGCTTTGGTTTAACAACTGTTCAAGTGTTTGCTCAACATAATAATGGAGCAATGCGATGAAGTATCCTATTGTAGAGGCATCAGAATTACACAATGAAATGACTTATTTATTACTTGTTTTTATTTATGTGAATAAAAACAATTATTGGCAGACTGACTAAAACTATTAAGTCAGATATTACCATAATCAAATGTGAATTATTGTCTTTCTAGAACTGTATTTTCTCATAAGTTGAACATCTTTTAGTTTTTGAAAAGTTTTGATGTAATATATGGTATGAATAAAAGAATAAATCTTACTGCTTTATCCAAACCAGACATTTTCAAAATCTCCACGGGTGTCTCTTTCCTTTGAAATTACTTTTACTTTTAACTTTCTCAGAGACGTGGAAACTTAACGATGGGCTTGGCTCTCTTAAGGGAGACACAATGACCTTATATGGCCTATATGACGCCAAACCCATTCTGACAAAATGCAGAAACACATAAATATAGAAACACACCTAGTGTTTACACGCATAATTAAACAGTCTCAAAATTGGCCTCTGACCTCCCTCAGACGGAGGATCGCAAAGAGCGTTTTATTGGATCTGGTGTTTGATTTCATGTAAGTTTATAAATACGTATATGCCCACAAACTACTGCAGTAAGCCCTATTGCATGACCTAAAGAGGGGGTAAACCTGTGTTGCAAAGTTCTGGGAGGCTGGGTGAGGGTCAGTGGAAGAAAACTGGGTGTGCATTTGCAAGGACTGTTAAAGTGGGTGGTTCGGAAAAGCCACTGCCATGCTGATGAGTTGTCCAGGACTACAAAGATTCAACCCAAAGAAAGCTCAACCTGAATTAGTAACAGGGACAGCGGGGCTCACAGACTTGTTCAGTTAAGTTCACTGCCTTTAAATGATCTCCGAGAAAAAGATTCAAGGAAGCCAGACGGCTCTCACAGCTCCAGAGGGATCCTGTTTACAGTGTCACCAAAGTAACTTTGTCTTTCATCTCAAGACCTAAACTGTCTGTCGCATCACATGCCACAACATTCCCCAGTCGGATGGCGACTCTTCTGTGTGAAATAATACACAGTGACAAGCAGAGGCAGGCTCAAGGCTGTCAGCGAGCCGCCGGGTATCTCGCAGCAAGATGTGACATTCACCTTCACTGCTTTCATATCACCGTGACGACTGGCAGTCTGCATGCCGGCACAGGGTGACTGGGTTTGACTGACAACTGAGTGACTTGTCTTAAGGATCTGTGAGTGCGTGATGACATGGGACGACACAGCAGAAATATTCTTCTGAGCCTTTTATCCTGGTATTTACAGTCAAAGTCTTAAAACTGGTTGGATTTTTGTTTGGGATGGGAAAATTGCCAAATGGTCCAATTTGCTTGGACATGTCTCTCAGCACATCATGGGATACGATGCGACAGACTATCAGGGAAAAAAAGGTGTCATGGTTGGTGTATCAGTGACTGGCACAAGGAAAACTGTCGCGGTTTTATATTTGCCATGTCTGCCTCCCGCTCCATCCATCACCCACTGTCCAGCTGTCACAGTTTGAGGTAACGTGACGTGACCGTATCGGTGTCTGGCTCCGTGATTCATTTCAGGGTGATGTCATCCATCCGCCGGTCTGTCATCTGAGTGTCTGTCATAAAAAGCTATCTGTCTGTCTGACTGTCTGTATTTATCGGACTGACATCCAGCTACACTCTACGCCTGATTCATGTCATCTGTTTGAGATGACGAGACAGATCAAGCTGCAGATTTGGAGTTTAAACTGAGATACTTTTGGTCAGTCCAAACCAACATTCAAGCTACCAGAAGTGCATGAGTCTGATGTCTGCAAAAAATCAAATCATTACACACGTATCTTTAGCTGAACAGATGGTTTGAGTCATTTAAGAATTTGAGGGGAACCTTGTGTTGTTTTTGACCGAAAGCACACATCGCAGAGGAGTAGACCCTTCATTTATTTCTTTATTCCTTCTTGAAATGAAGGCATTAGGTTTTGGGGTTGTCTGTTTGTCTATCCATCCATCCTGGAGCAGTTTACCTTTCTTATTAATCCAGAATCTCAAGATAATCTGTAAGGGTTTTCGTCAGACTTAGTACACTCTGACACAAGGATATACTACATACATTAGGACGATACAGATCAACGGTAAAGGTCACTTTATTATACCTCTTTGCTTGTACATACAATATCTCAAGACTGCTGACATGATATTTTGGTGTACATTGTCATAGGCTGAGGGCATGGCGTCAATATCTCCCCAACTTTTTCAGGGATTTTTTCATCTCTGATTTAAGACAGCTTTAAGAAATGTCTTCAGACTTGGCTAGAATGCCCAGTATAGTCAAGGCAAAGTTGTCTCATGACCATCTTTTACTTGTGACCACAGTTTCCCAAGAACATTTAAAGTTTTCTTCAAACTTCGTTCAGATCTCCACACTTACTTACGAATGAACTCATTCAGAATTGTAGGTCATTGGTCACATATCAAGCTTGTGGTGCCTTGTGGTTTTTCTTCAAACTTAGCTCAAACATCAACTTCAACTCTGAAATGAACTGGTTTGATTTGGTGGTCCTACCTCAAAGGTCAAGGTAATGATGTCTCATGGTCTCTTTTACTTGTGAACACAATTTCTCAAGGACTTTTTGAGGCACTGTCTTCAAACTTTGTACAGATTTACCCTTTGTCTCAAGCATGGACTGTTTACATTTTCAGAGGTACAAGAACAAAGGTCGTTGGGCCTCATGATCATCCTTTTGGTAGTGAACGCAAAACCTCAAGGACTGTTGGAGAGATTTAGAAACTTGGCAAAAATGTCCCCTTTGACCTAAGAATGAAGTCATTAGATGTTGGACTCCATTGGGGAAGTTCATGATCAGTCCTTGCTCATGAAATCTATCATGTAGCTGTAGTCTTTCTTCTACTGTCCCACTGTCCTTGACTGACCAAAAAAAAGCACTTCTATAATTCCAGAGATGAACATGTACCCAAGTTAATTCTTTAAAAGTAATTGGACACACAAGTTAACAGCTGGACTGAATTCACAAAATAGAATAGAAAAAAATATAAAAAGACAAAGAGATGAGCAGTAAGGCCACATGGAGACATCTTCACAGGATGGAGAAAGGATATACTAAATGAAAAGAAATGGCCCAGCAGGGTTTTCAGGCCTGTGATTTGAACCTGCTACTGCAGCTCACTGCGCTGTCAGCGAGAGGTCTAACTAGCAGCATTATGGGCTCATGCAAGGCACACACAGGGTGCTTTTAAAATACCGGAGTGCTCTCCATTTCTGCAGACCAAAGACATGCTTCCAAAATGGAGTTTTTGTCAGCCCGTTGTAAGCCTTTCAAACATAATTTTAGGTTTTCATAACTTGTAATATAAAAATTTAAAAGCTGAATTCCCAAATTGTTACAAAATTGCTCAGTTTAAAAAATAGATGGTTGATTAAAGTGCTCCAAGTAGTGCTGTGGGATAAATATTGTGACATAGTTTGACCTAAAAGTTAGTTTACAGTCTATTCATGTGCTTAAGGACACCATGTCTCTCGAGTATACTTCCAGTTCCTGTTAATTTAAACACAAACAATAAAAAAGCAGAATAAAACTAGATCTACCCCAAAACAGCCTCCAGGGTGGTTTCAAAACACAAATCCTTCTTGCTATCCATCTCAATCCAGCCTCTCTCCACAGCTACCAACCATGCTCCCTAATAGTTTTGGTGTACCCAAAATTGCAGCCCGCTCATAAAATGTTCCACACACAAATTGCTCGCTCTATGACTCATTTGGTGCTGTATAAGTGCCAAACACACAGGATGCAACCATGTTGACATGGAAACGCAGCAAACAGGCAAACAGACTCTCATGTGTGCAGAGGAACTTAACAAAAACTTGTATTCCCGTCATGAGATGTGGTTTTGAGGGCAAAACCTACATAATCATGCATGAAACCAAGCAGTTCCTGCAAATATTATGTAATAACTCTTAATTTTGATGCATTATTATATAATTTTTGTTGCTAATATGTTTTAAGAAGTTGCTATTGGAAACCTAAAAGGCCACTCACCAACAAGTGCTGCTTCGTCGTTTTCTGTTTTCTTGGTTTTACTTCATTTAATTCCTCTACTTTTCTCCTTCTTTAAGCAGAATGTGCAAAAAATTAAGATTAACTTTTGTCAAAGTTCTCCAGAACTCTGGTGGTCTCAGGGTCTCTCTGCCCCACAGTGCCTGTCTCTCTTTATCTCTACCTCCCTGTCTGTCTCCGTCCAGATATTCCAGACATGTTTCAGGGCTCGGCTCCAGCCAAATATGGGAGGAGGGCAGTAAACAAGGAGGACAGCCTGTGCGGTCACTGGGCGCGCTGCCCTACTGTACACCACACACACAAACAAGAACACACACTTCTGTAGTGGGAAGATGCGACATGATTCAAACTCTTATTTGAGAGGAAAATGAGCATCAACTTTTTCAGTGTATGACAAACTTCAGTACTGTTAGGTCACACTTTGGTCCTGTCTTCTGTGTACTATAATGATTGTTTTTCTTCTTGATTATAAACTTATGAAAAAATCCATGTGATCAGCTCAATGGGTTTAGTAGCTACTCAGATTTAAGTTCTCTTGAGGTTAGGGTTAGGGTTTGGGGGGTAAGGGTTGGGGTTAGGTTACTAATTTTAGAGTTTGTGCAGCACTGGTGTCTTTCCTATTTTCCTCCAGATGTCATTTATATCCTTACGGTGTCAAAATACAAAACAGATGTACTTCCCAGGTGATGTCCCCAAATGAGGTGATGTCCCAGCACGCAGATGGTGCATCCCAATATTGAGGATGCAGGAAATGACTCTGCCTTAAGCCAAGTCTAAAGTCTAAAATCCTCAATGTAAGTGACAAAATCTGGCTAATTACATTGAATCTTAAGTTTTTTCTAACTATCTGCGACCGACTTAGTGAGAGAAGCTGCGATGATTTTTCCCTGACACTCCAACTACAGTTTCCTCTCCATTGCTTGGGTCAATGAGGAGAGAGGAAAGATGGACAAAGACAAGACACAGGAGGGACTTTCCTGGTTATTTTTTTTTCACTTTTCCCACTCAGACTCAAATAAATTACTTTGACCTTCAACACCAAAGGAGAAACTTTAATTGGCTCGCAGAGAGCCGTGTATTTACGAGCCTTTGAGTCAATTACTTGTCAACACCATGCACGTCACGTCTGTTTCTTTACATGTAAAGCTAAAGAACTTGATTTTTACAAGGGGAAATAAAGGGAATAGGATAAGACTATTAACGGCTGCAGTGTGGACAGTAGGCCTGTGGTCAAAATATCAATACGGCAAAATATCTTCACACACTCCTTGGGGATACGTGTATTGATAAAGATTCTACAGAATCGATACGGCCTCAAATGCTTTGACAGTTGTTGTCAATACACTTTAGGTAATGTTAAAAATGGCACAGTTCAAAGTAGAAGCCAAGCTACATGATGAAGCACATGTTCCAAAATTAAACTTAAGTCTACCATCTTTGAGGACCTGAATTTAAGTTTCTTACGTTGTAGAATCATTTAAAACTCATCCTTGTTCTTTCTCTTCTTGTAACAAAAAACAAAACTTGTTGGGAATTCTGTTATAAGTTTAGTCAATGTTCTCAATTTAGTGTATCGGAGTACATATCCTGTCGTGGCCTCAGTGTAGGGATACGTATCATATCATGAGGTTGCTGGAAATACCCAGCCCTAGTGGACAGTCAGTGTGCGATGCTGCATGATGTGGTGCGTTCAGTTAGGACACAGTTGCTACACCATAATGCAAATGTGAATTACTGTCAATTACAATGTCAGTTTTTTCTGTACAATTTAATGCAAAATCTCTGGAATTACTTTAAATATGCAGAACAGGATCCTTAGCACTGATTACAGCTCATGTCCTCTTTTCAGATGGGCAAAGACCAACTTTGTTGTTCAACATCATAGATGTGTAATCATTACTTTGCAGGTCTTTTAAAGTCTATTTCAGTCTCTCTTAATTTCCGTCCATTTTGGTGTAAAATATTGCATGTGTCATTTTTAGATAACAGATTTTCACATAACATTGCAGTGGCTGCTCTTTGGCTGCTCAGTGGCCCAAACCGTGGCCTCCTGACTCGTTTGACCTCTGGGGTCAACAGCTGCCACCACAACGCGGGGCTATTAGTAGAGCAAAGGCAAAGCCGACAAACACAAGGTGCATATACACACTCGTATAACCATGTACAAAACTACAGAAGACACACAAACATGTTTTCACAGGCTGCTCTGCAGCTTCATAAAGATCAGAAATACAGTATATGGTCAACACAAACAGCCGGTGCAGCATCGTCACGTTTCCAGTGAGCACGCACAAAGGTATGAAGCGCCCGCAGCCCCTAAGCTTCCTAATCCTGCAGCCCCGTTAAAAGACACTCATCTCTCGTTCAGTCCTCTCAGCTGGATCGCCAAGGCTGCCCGACTTAAAAATGGCGTCAGGATGAGCTCCCAGATGCATTTAGGCATCAACGACCGAAGCCAAAACATTTATTTAACAACCGGAAAAATAAACAAGCGTAAAATCTCTAAATGATTCCTGATGAGTGATAAGAGTTAGGGGTGTATAAATAGGCTGTTCTGTGATGGAGTTTTAAAGTGACAGGCATGTTATCGCCTCACTTTACAGGCTTAAACGCTTTATAATGATGTCAGGGCCACAGGCCTGATGTTTTTGGATATGAGAGGTTCTTGATAACGCATTATTTCAGGGATGCTTTGCTGTATTTTCTTTCAACTGGGCCAACATGTTCACATTGACAAAGGAGCGATCTGACTTCATTTTGAAGGTCATAGGAAAAAGACTAAGGTCACTGGGGTTTCTGTTTATCCTTTGCTTTATAATAAGATTACTTGAATAACTTTTCCTTCAAATTGCAAAAATACTTGAAGTGAAATCTACAGAAAACTTGGAAAGATTTTCCCAAACACTTGGCACAAATGTCCATTCTCACTCAAGCATGACTTCAAGGTCACAGCTGAAAAGTTAAGGTCAATGTTTCTTATATTATTCCCATGCTGTTGGCCATTATATCTACATTTCTATAGATTTTCTATAAACTTTGCACAGATGTCCAATCTGACTCAAAGACAATTTAGTCTGAAGGTCACAGGTCCAAGGTCAAAGTCATGGAAACGATGTTCATCTCAAGAATGCTTAAAGGGCTTTTCTCCTAACTTTGCACGAAGGCTAACCTGATTACAGGATTTATATCAAGGTTACTAACCTAATGTTCATTTCTTGTATATAAATTTCATATCTAAAGTACTCTGAGGGGTACTCTGAGTCAAATTCAAGGTCATTTTTCCTGGTGTTGCTCTCAAGATTGATTTTTCAAATAGATCTTGTCATTCAAACTTGTATAAAAACTCCAGGATTTAACATCTCAGGAATGCTACAGTAGATTCTCCTAACATGTTGCACAAATGTTTACTCCAATCCAAGGAAGGCTGATTTAAGTTTTGGCAGTCACAGGTTAAATCTTGTCCATCATGTCTCAGGGATGAACCCATTGGATTTTGGAAGTCAAAGGTCAATGTTTCTAATGTTTATTTATGCATATGGGCTAAAAATCTCAATAAAAGCTCTCAGAGATTTCCTTTAAACACTCATTACATTTTGGAGTTTAGTCAACAGCTAATGTCATTAAAAAAAGGGGTGTGAGAAAATACTGATACACCAATACATCACAATATTTTGTGCCACGATACTGTATCAATATTTCAGTGCAATTTTATGACATTTATGAGTTCATTTTTATTTGAGTTTTGGAACATTTGCATCCTCAGGCTGCTAGTTGGCAGCAGCCATTTGACTTCTCCTCTGTCCTTTACATTTATCGTCATCATTTCTCTCACCAGGACACACAATAAAGTTTTTTTAAAAAAAAAGGTTGCTGGGATGATGTTTTATATAAACAGACTGATTAGTGACTATACTTTTATGCATATATATTGTATTGTCAGCCATGCATAGTATCACCAGATCCTTGCAAAAACACACCCCTAGTAAATACCACGTGTTTATTCCTTGGTTTAAGATGTGATAGTTCAAGAACGCCTGAACAGATCTTTTTCAGACTTTGCTCACATGCCCACACGAACAAAGAGATAAGAAAATAAATTGAACAGTCTGGAATTTGTAATTTTGAAGGAAATTAACCTCCTGAAATTAGACTTAGTTTGCCATGATTTATTTTTTATGGGTTTTGCTGACATATGTTTTTTAGCACTATGCTCCTTCACTCTGAAAGCAGTCTCCAGTGGTTTGTTTCTTTGTTTCATGAAAACACACTGTGTCCGTATCCTTCTGTCCAAAGTGTAACAGCAAAAACTGCAATTACACAAATGAATGAACTGGCCGAGAGGTTTTTTTTTCCTGCTGAGTGCTGAGAAAACTGCCGCCCATTCAATTAGGATCAAACTTGCAATCCTGGCGATTTCCCACTGACCTTCTTGCAACGCAGCAATTACCGCCACGCTCCTCCGGGGGGATGTTCATAAAAATGAAATGGGTCTTTGCGAAGCCGTAAAGAGGAGAAAAAAAATCCAATATATATAAGTGTGGATGCAGTGATACAATGGCTGCCAAGTCCTGACTCAGCTGAGGGTGAGAGCATCCTTCTGTTTGTCAGATTAACAGCTGTAATTATGAACATCGTCATCACTGGGGCCACAATGAGGATTACGGTCTTAAAAATAGGATAATTTATGATGTTATCAATGTGTGACGTTTAGTTTATTTACAGAAATTATCTCCTCACGATGCATCATGTCCGTACTCATCAGGGTTTTGGATATAAGTACCAAGATAACTGAATATAGAGGGTTAAAAATACATTTAGAGGGTGTTTGACCACAATAATTGAGCCTTTTGCAGATTTGAGCTAAAAATATTTAAATATTCTTTATTTATCACATTGCGATTGATCTCTCATATTCCTGAACATGTCTGCAGATGTAGGCGGGGTTTCTGACACAGAGAGGCTGGTATTGGGCACTTGTGGCACTTGGCTGGTGGTGTCTCAGGTTACAACCCCCTGGGGAGGGGGGCAGCCAGTAGCAGGGCAACTGACGCCCCCCTATTTCTGCAGCAGCTATTTAAAGGCCTAATTGACAGGACTATGGAGGGGGGGCAGAAACGTGAGGTTTAAGGGAGGATAGGTGGGTGACAAGGTGAAAGACGTGGACATACCTTCTTTTCAGTAAAGCGCTTTAAAGTTTAAGATCTGGACTCAGTGTGATGACTGAAGATTTCATTTCTGTGTGGTTTCTCCTGTTTGAAGCAGAGATGCTCAAGTGTAAACTGAAGTCTGTCTCTGTTTATGCTCAAGTTAAAATGCGGTTTAAAGATCATTTCAAAAAGTCCCTTCAGTCTTGTTGCCACAGGAACACATTTCAATGTGTGAAAGGCTGCTGCCATTCTGTTTCTATACCTCATTCATGTTTTGTGCTGCTTGCCTGTGACAGACCAGCTTTAATCTCTGCCTGCTGTCTGTTCTGTCACCTGTCACCTGTAACTCTGACCTCTGACCCCCGTAAAAAGCATCCTCTCTCCAGTCAATGGTAAACACGTCTGTAAGTTGAATGGACAGCTGTTGTCTCCTTAATCCTCCTTCAGTGCCACTTCACTTTCAGAATTGACCCTCGTTCATGACACTCAAACCAAAGCTTCTGATGAACAGAAACATTTCTTATGATCACAGATAAAACGCCTCTGAAAAGTGGACTTCCTGATTCATGCAAAGAGCTTTTCAAGTTTACAGTGTGAACCAGGAAGCCCTTTTATAAAAGAAATTTCTTTCTTATGACGCAAAGTATTTCCATGAAATTTAAAGAACAGGAAACAGTGAAGGTGGGTGGGAGTAACTGGGTCACTATGTCTTCACTCATTACTGGTTTCTTTGTTTACTCAACCCCTGCAGCTGCATTTACATACTGTGCCTTTAATTGTCATTTTTCAACTAAAACTTCTGATGAGGGTCGGTGTCAATCATTCAGAGCTAAGACTTTATAAGGATTTCCATAACAAAGGCTCCCTCTGAGTAAAATGACCAGGGATAAAACAAAGGCGGCTTATTTGTTACTTCAACATTGAAAATTGAAAAGTAAAGTCATTGCCACTCAAAGGTCAGAGAAAACATATTAATACGGATAATATTTGGTGTTCTAAGAGGATTCAGTTGAAACAATAATGCATTTTTTTGACGTGAACAGCAAGTGTTAAACAACATCACTCAGGTCCATCACCAGTTCTATTTACAATAATTTTAACTGATTCATAAAGGTCTTGACTTTTAATCAGACAACCTACTTAAACAGAACAAAAGTGGATTAAACTTAACAGATGATCTTTGTTTGCTTGAATTAAACAACCTGCATTAGCACCTCTGCTGACATTAGGTAATTATTAATACTTAAAAAAAGAGCAGAATTTTCTTTACACAAAATCGTATCTCATTGAACTTAGATAAACTTGGTAACTTACAAAAGCACAGCAAAAAAATTATATTATTCATTAAACGAAAGCTCGTAATTGTGAGATAACTATCCTGTTAATTCAGAAAATCAGAGCAGAATTTTATTTTCTCTTTAATACAAACACTTTCCTAAAAAAATTGGCAGTTTCTTGAGAAAATCTGTGGCTTAAATGTTCGCTTTAACACATTTACACAGAGAAGAGTGCACATGCAAATGCTGTAACACTGCTAATCTGGATTGAAAAATCTGTTTTGAAATGTAAAACAATTAGATTGAAAACATGATTGACTGTGGTTATCTTTAAAAAATATGCAATTAATTTAGATCTTTGAGTGGACGCTTTGAGAGCCTGAGTAACTGAAGATAAGTAACAATATTTCTATGCCCAAACACTTCTGTGTCAACAGTTTGTGTACTTCAGTTTGACAAGAACAACTATATTTCATGATACAAGTCAGAATTATTTTTCCCCTCTGCTCCTTTTTTCTATATTCTAAAGCTTTCACTTAAACTTCCTTCGCTAACTTACCATCCGTCCTCACTTTCAGAAGTTCTCATGAGTTGAATCAAACAACTTAAGCAGCAGAACAGGTGAGGCGGCCCTGGAGCCCTGAAGTCTCTATAAGCAGCGGCTGCTGAGTGGAGACAAATCCATCCATCAAACCGTGTGTGTTTATATGAACATACCGTGCTCGCTGTCCACAGTGTCCTCACAGCGATGGTCAAAGGTCTCGTAAGAGTCCCAGCGGATCAGGTGGTCCTGGGTGTTGTAGTCCACGGAGACGCTCGGGCCGTTCTCCAGGTGGCTCAGGCCTGAGGAGCGGACGTAGACAGTGAGTTTAACTTTTATCAAATGTTTGTCATCCAGTGTATCAGGAAATTTAACATTTAATCCACTGATAGAAGCAGGAATGAAAAACCTGACATGTTTGTTCTTCTGTTTTTTCCTGGATTACCTTTGATTTTTTCAGGTCCATATGAGAACACGAACTCCACCTTCCCGTATTCTGGAAACCTCTCATCTACGCAGAGACATAAAAGATAATTTTGTGATATGATTCAGATTCAGACATGACGTGATTCAGTAGTGTTATGATTCCCCCAGATAAACACAGTAAGAATTTAAGCATGAGGATGTACGATGGAGAGATAGATATTCAAAATGTCAATAGTACGTGTAAAAAATGCAATAAACTTAAGAAAAATGAAACATTTCTATTTTATCTAAAGGCTGAGGAATAATGACAGCCTAAAGAAATGCAGAAAATAAAACTCAATTGACCACAATGATACAGCGAGCACTGTGGTTAAATTAACTCTCTGTGTACTTCAAGGCTTAAGTTTTTAGCTGAATTCACCACCAGAGGACCCTGTTTGCTATAAAAATATGAAGATATATGGAGGAGCATTTTCCTGCAGCAGAGGGTAGCATTTCCTACCAAGAAGCACACACCCCACTCCAGATCTCACAATCAGAGAAAGTGTTCAAATAAACCGGGTTTACTTTATTCTTTTTAAATTCATGGACTTGACTCACATGCATTCTTCTTGCCACAAAACCCAAATTTACCTTTGAATGTCTCGTCCAGCTCGCTCTTCCCAAAAACCACGCCGAGGTCGTGGATTGCACATGTGTGGAACTGCACCCTGAACACCACGTCTCTGGTGGGGTTTCTGAACCGTTTGTGGTAACATTTCAGCTACGGTGAGGAGAAAGAGGAGAGAGGTAATGATAATGCATTCACTCATAGAAGCACCAAGTTTCACTGGCTGAAGTTAACATACTTTGGTTATCTCTACATCCTTTACTTTTTGTACTTTTGGATCTTTTTGCTGACAAAGAATCCAACACAGACAGGTCCACATGAATAGGGACTTTTCCAGTGAGGTTTATTTGTTTGTTTTTATGAGGACTCAGCCACTGAGAGTTACAGTTGATGATACAGTGAGTTCTATACAGCTGCTGTCCCACTATATTTATATTTTATAGCTTAACTAAACTGCACCTTAAAGGCCAAAAGAACATCCAGCAAACCCTTATCCTAAAAGATATAAGATGTGTCAGTTTGGAGCCTTAATCTCATTGCCATTGACTGGTTTATGCTGTCATCTTTAACTAGAACTTAAATGACATTTTCAGTGAATCCTTACCAAGATGTCCCCCTTCAGGAGCAGGCCAGGCTCAATCGTGATGCAGATGCTTGTGTTGCTGTCTCCTTGGACATTGCTGTAAAAAAAATATGTTAGTATTAAACACTAAAACCGTCTTAGTGCAGTGAAATAAAGACAGAAATAGAAGAGTTTCCGTACTATATTCCTGATGTGTAGACTGGCTGCATGGCCTGATAGATCTTCAAGAAAGGACGGCAGCCTGTGAAGGACAACAAACAAGCTTGTACGTCATTTCGAAGAAAAGTAGCCTGCTTTTGCTCCATCAGCAGGGGCAAGCACTCACCCCCTCTGGACTCAAAGTTGGGAATGCCGTGCATGATGACGTGATGCAGGAAGAGAGGCTTGTTGTTGATTTTTATGTGTCCGGAGAGGAGGCCGTTGAAGTATCGCACATACCTGCAGAGAAGGAAAGAAAGCCCGAAGTCTGTAAGATGGTCTTCAATAGTGAACCAAGAACTGGAAGGATGGTTTTATTATGCACGATACGTATGACGCAGAGAACTTAAGCTGTTGCAGAAGTAACTATACACTGGGTAGAATGTTCAGACACACAGTATGTTTTTAATATGGTGTTCCTCAAGGATCCATTTTTGGACCTAATTCCCTATTTACAGACTTAAGAGGGTAACAGTGCCCTGCTTCTAACCTTATAGACTGTATATCTTTTTAATGGCCACGAGTCCAAATGAGCTAAAATCTAATGCGGTGTTCCTCAAGGATCCATTTTCAGACCTTTGATATTCACTTATAAAATGCTAATAAGATGCCAGTGCGGTGATTCCAGCCTTTTACTATCTTTTTATTATTTACTACACTATTAATTACAAAGCGGTTGGAGCATGATTTAATTTTTTTGTACAATTAAAGGGAGCAGAAAAGTTCAGTTTTCTCCTCTGGGAACGCTAAAGGAAAGTCCAAGTTGGCCTTTAAAATATGACTGATCCCTTTGGATTGATTATTTGTTGGAAACTCGGGGCAGAAGTTGCCAAAGTTCAAATTAAATGTATTTTAACAAGACTTTAGAGTATTCCAAAAGATATTTTATCCATTGCGATCACTGTTTCCCCACTATAGTAGAAGGAAAGTTAAGGTGTCTGAGATACATTGCCTGGAAACAATCGGAGAGTTTGTTTGAGCTGTAAAATGAAGGCAGAAAATGGCTTAAAAGTTGGCAGAGAAATATTCAAACTAGGTTCAGCTCCAACTTTAAAAGCCTCTCTCTCCATTGCAGGGAAATGTCAGGGTGAATCAGTGTGAAAAGTAGCCAGTTGGGGGTCTGTTAAGTTAGTGCGGTCTGGTTGTTAATGATGATAATGATGATGGTACCAAACATAACCTTGACCGTGGGGGTCGCAGCACGCAGACACCCCCGCCATGCTCTGCTGTCAGCGGCCAGATGGTTTGGACTCTTTTTAATTCAATTAGCACGAGCTGAGACATGCTGAGAGCTCGTAGCTACAGTAGGTGCGATCTGACACGTAATCATGCTGGAATAATGTGAGGGTTGATTGGAGCTTTGGCTAATTCAACAGACTCTACACATGCATGCTAATGGACTAAGATTAAATACATGACTTTTTATTTTCTGTTAAAATGCTCAATGTGAAGTGTTCTTGTGGCTGATAAATAAACTTGAAATTGTCCTTGCATTGTTTTAACATGGTATTTGTCATATTTTCTTATATGATGCTCCTGTTTTACATCAAGGTAAAGTTCTCCATCAGTAAAAGTCTTCTTCCAACAGCTATAGGTTGTGTTTTCTCGTAAATACAGCCTGTAATTCATAATAATAAGCCAGTAAAAAGAAGCTTTTTCAAGGAAATTGAAAAAAATCCCTTGTGATCTTATTAAGAACTGACTTAACTTTCACACAACTACAAAACATTAATATCAGCACTATAAACTCCAGGTCGTTCTGGTCAACAAAGCTAACAATAAAGCCACTCCCTGTTTGATTTTGTCGATGAGTGCTGCATTAGTTTGCTAGCTATTGTGATATTTGGCCAAAATCAACCCACAGTGCCCTGTTTTCGGTTCACTTGCCTCGTTTTGGTCCTTCTTTGAAGGACCAAACTGAACCAAGACCCCCTTCTTTGGTCTAAATCAACTGAACAGTCTAAAAAACTGGACCAGTGTTTGTTTGGTCTGGACCAAACGTGTTAGGCGTGAAAACACCCTAAAATGTGTCAAATGTCTCCAAAGAAATGACAAAAACCAACCCTGTCATACTTTATTTTGGGTCTTCCCTCAATTGAAAAGTCATTTTTTCTGCAGATATTAAAGACTTAGCCTTCCTCTTTTTAGACAATAACCCAGAAATGTGTCCTCAGAGAGACCTCGAATGTCCTGGCCAAGGGGCATTTGGCCTAACTCTCACAATGTAAAAATAGTCCTACAAAATTCACTTTAATTCCATGTTGAACTGAAAACTTCCAGAGTGGAAATGTTATTTTCACGTTTCCAGTAGTTATTTTCAAGCTTTGTTGAGCAGGATTAAATACACCTAAAATCGTCATTGGGTTTAGCAAATTTCTTGCTTAATCTGATCTGCTGGCCTCTCAGAGGCAGGCTATCCCCTCCATTTGTCCACCTAAGGATCTAATAATTCACAAGCTACATGATAATGACACTTAATTGCTGATTATAACACCTCTAATCCAAACTTGTAAAAGCTATTACAGAAGCAGAGGCAGCAGATTGAGCTCATCTCCCTCTCTTAATGTTAATGTCACACATTCCAGACCATAACACTGGCAGACTCCAGGGGCAGAGATAATTATAACCCAAGCAGGAAATAGCAGCGGGGCAGAGGGCAAGCCTATGGACCTGTTAGAGAAGGGCCTGCTGTCTAATTCGCTCCCTCAAATGAAGTGGTGTTAAGTCCCTTGCTGCTTCCTTTGTTTCTTCGTTTATTCCTCGTAACCCCATCCCTTTCGAGAAGCAGGATTCCTCCATCGGCAGGTGAAGAAAAGAGGCGGTATGGGGTCAAGCCTCTAAGCAGTTGACTGTCTAATAACGCAGAGGTGGCTAATAATAAGCCAGGAGCAGATTTATGACTAAAGGAAGGCCGTCTTAGAGGGAACTCCCCCTAAGAGGAAGATGAAATCAAAATAAGAAATATTCCAAATGCCTCCAGCCCTCTCTTGATTAGTCTGACCCAGTCTGGTTTGGAATTTGCTCTGATATTTTGCTCTCTATTTGTGGAAAGAACTTTATTTCTGAGTGCTAAAAGAGGAGAAGTATTAGGAGCTCTGATATGCTAAGATGACAGGAATGAAGTGCCACCGAGCCCCGCAGCCTCCTCAGAGACATCAATGGAATCCCTCTGACGGACAAGATAGATCGTTCCTCTTCATGCCATAACATCCACTCACAATTATCCCAATTAAACTAAGACAGAGATAATCAGAGGAAAATATGTCAACCATTTCCTTTGTTGAGTCTCTCTCAGACCAGAAATGGAGGGGTGAAGTTAGGCCATAAAACTGATCAATCAGTTTGTCTTGTTTACTTCTGAAATGGATCATGTGCTAATCGCAGACTGCAGTAATTGAACAAAAATCTTCAAGTGACCAAACCCGAGCTGGGAAGCCCCTCAAGTTGTCCTTTTTTGGCTTAGTATTACAGATTCTTTTTGCAAGTCTTTCCCAAACAAAAGAAAAAGAAAGAAAATCATGATAGAAATGTGTAGGACAGAGATATGAGTGTATTTTTGTTTGTTGTTGTAAATAAACTGTGGGCATTACCATGTGCTAACCATCTGACAATCTAAGTTTGGGATTTTTAGAGATAAAATAATAAAAGTTGTGACATTTCTTGGTATGAGTTAATGATATTTTTGTAAGCAAGCCCTTTCAACTGCATCAGGCCGCTTTAAGGATTAAGGTCACAGTTTACATGTTTTCAGCTAATTGCCTACAAACCCCTCTGTTTCAGCATTGCACAGAACTGGCTGTTTTAGATTAAATTCTCATGAGCTGTGTCTGGCCACACTTCTTCAAAAGTAGATTTGGTTTCTTCTTTTCGAGCTCTGTGCTCTAACGTTTATTGTGGGTACCAGGTAAAATATTCAGGAAAAGCTTTAACTTGCTTTAAAAGAGTAAAACATATGAATGTTGACATGTAGCTACAGTGGTTAAAGGCTTGGCTTACAGTAGGCTTCCACTTTATCAATTAATTACGGAATATTTCAAAGATACCAACTTGTACTGACATTCTGTTAGCAAATACTGCCTTGAAGTTCAATTTCTTTTTGTTAAGTCAGGAAAACAAAAAACAAAGTACAGAAGCAAAGGTCAAACTCATAAAGAAGATTCTAGCAAACAGGAACTGAGGCAATAACTGACCTTTTCTGTGATGGCTGACCCACAGGAAGTGCTTTGTCCTCGTAGAACCGCCTCATGGCAAACCTGTCCAATGCCTGGTCAGCACTGCACGACACAAAGTTCAACTACTATTTATCAAATCAGACAGAATATCAAACAATAAAATCCCATAAATGGCTCTATTCTGAAATAACTTCTGATTTTTTAACCCCAAAGTTTGAAATCCAGGAATACCCCCTTGTCTGCATCACTTACACAACAACTTTGAATCCTCCTGGCTCCCTCCCAGCTATTAACATCTGGTTGCATTAAAGAAAGATGACATTTCTAGAGTGCTTCTTCTCATAAGTGCCAGAAAAATAAAGCTAGTGAGAATGCAGTTCTTTGTCATAATAATCAATGGGTTGTTTAAATTTAGGGCTGACCCAGTCCTCATGGCCTCACTGTAATTTATAAACACTCCTATCCTTACAAAACCTTTTGTTTCTACAACTTGAGTTATTAGTTTGAACTCAGTTGCTCGAGTGTCCTTAAGATTTTGGATGCGTCTGCTGAATGTGACGTGTTTGATACCTTGCAGAGATGTTGCTGTAGTGCATGTACGCAGCCACCACCACCCCTGTTCGACCTCTGTTCCCCTGAAAGACAAAAACACAGACAAGGTTTTAAGACGTAAAACTCAAAGCTCCTTTGAAATAGAAATAAAACTGTCCTCATTTGTTGCTTATTTGTAAATTTGTTTTCTTTGGCTGGAGCAAGGCAATCAAATCCCTTTTAAAAGGCTTTTTAGTAAGCTAAGTTAAAAATGATAACATTGGTAACATTTTTTACATATATGAAGACTTATGGATGCTGTATTCTACATTTCATTTTACTTTTTTTTAACTATTCCTGAAGAGTATCTGTTTCTACTCTGAAGGGAATGTGTCTTTGTGTTCAGGTCATTCCTGATTTACCTTGTTGTGTAGAACCACTACATTGCGTGGGTCTCCATTAAGCCACGTGTCTATGGCCTTGCACATGCTGCAGATCTTGTCCAGTGCCGGGGCATGGTGGTCTGGCCAGCCAAACTCAAGAACCTGAGAGGGATTAGAAAATCAAAAGAAAGAATCATGAGGCACGATGAAGATGATGTTTGGTTTCAAGTGACAAAGTTGATGATATTGCAGATATGCTTCTACCTTAGGGTTTAACTTTGTTAAGTCAGTCCTCCACTCACTCAAGTTCAGCATCTGAGAGTAAAAGCAAATGTAGAAAAGCACTGAGATCATTCCTAGCAAAATAAGAACCCAATATTCCATACACAAGAAGATAACGCTTGTTGCTCACCAGATAGTGCTCGCCATGTTTGGACCGCAGCATCGTTGCCACCTCCTTGAGGTTTGCAAGGTAGCCGCGCTCCTCAGCGCTGGCGGGGAAACAGACAGAGATGATCCTCTCTGTGATGTAGACCAGGTCGACCTCATAGTTCTCCTCCATGGCCTGAACCACACTCTGACTCCTGGAGGGGAAGAGAAGCACATTGACATTACTATAACAGCCCAACCACTTGAGTATTGACTCAACATCAGAGCCAGAATTCCTTGAAACACTCTCTCCAAATTCTTCCTCTTTTTCAGTAATTACCATGTAGTAATTCTGTTGTGTTTCCTTTTTTCCAGCTGCTGCGAGAGCATGACAAGAACTCTCCAATCTCTCTCAGGGACTAACGAATAAAGTTCATTGCAAACATTCCCTTGATCAAATCTAAACCCCTGCAGCTCACTTTTATATTTCTTGGAAGGAGAAAGATTTACAATCCTCCACTGACTGTTGATGTGACCTCTGCTGATTATACGCCATCTTTTTTTTCAAGCACACTTAACAAACATCAGGTTTATTAGCTCGTGAGTGCAAAGTCAAACTCTCAAAGATATTTATGAAGAGCAACAAACAAAACAGAGGTGGGGGAAAGACTCAAATTTCTTGAATATCGTGAAAAATTCGAAGCAAACTTCCTTTTTGATGCTTGACTCAAAGCTGGGATGTTACAGTTTTTAGTGAGTTCAGAACTTAAAATAAAGTGGAGCTGATTGAGGTTTCTGACCCAGTGGTGGAATTCATTCTTTTTGTGAAAAACACCTCAAAAATTACCTTTACCAAACACATGCTATAGTGCTAGGTTGGATTCTCTTTTGCCTTAATTCTTCATGGCATAGATTCAACAAAATGCTGAAAACATTCATCAGAGATTTTGGTCCATATTGACATGAGTGGTTATTTAAATCACTGTCCCCTTGTCTTTGTAGGCTCTAAGGATGATTGTGGGTGGATGTTCAGTTCAGTCAATCTGGCACTAACAACCACACCATGCTCAAAGTCACTGAAATCATCTTTTCTCTCCATCCTGATGCTTGGTCTGACCGTGTCTACTTCCCTTAATGCATTAAATTGCTGTCATGTGATTGGCAGATTAGCTATTTGCATTAAAAAGCAGTTGAATAGATATAGCCAATAAAGTGGCTGATGAGGGCATATCTTGGAATCAACAAAAGAGACGAAACAAATAAGATTCAACTTCTGATACCATGTTACGCTGATGATGTGCAAATGTACATTTCTACTACTTCATTCAAAATGACACAAAAATAATGACACATTTTACCTCGACTGCTTTCGCCTTATCTCCACACTCTTGCAGGACCTCGTAGATCCCTAAACAACACAAAGAGTAGAAGAGAAGAAGGGGAGAAAATGATTGATTAGTCATCTGGTATTAATAATAATATGACATAGGTACAGCATTGGCTTAACCTATCAGAGCAAAGTCAGATTACTGAGGCAAGAGTGACATTGATTTCTGAGGTAAAACGAAAAGGGAGATGGAACGACTAAGTTAGAAGAAAAGATAAACGCAAGACAGGTGATGAAGAAGAAAAACAAAAAGGAAATACTCTTAGTACTTAAGTGTATCCCAAATGAAAACAACCCAGAGTCAGACTTTGTCAGGACTTCAGCGCACACTTTAATTATCCTATCCTGTGTGTGGTTATTGCCTCAGCAGAAATCAGGCTGTTTTATTTTGACAGGACTGCACAGGGAAAATGTTACTAAAAATGCTCTTCTGTCGAGGAACAGTTGCATAATAGATGCTGGAGTTGGCTCTTCCTCTTAGTGTTCATCAGCTCAGGGGAGAACTTAACGTCTCTATGATGAATATCCAAAAATATACAACGACATTTGACAGCTCTGTCTTCACATGCGCCTTCTGTTCTTCCTACAAAGGAGTCAGAAAGGTCTGTAATCATGGCATAAGGTTAAACACACAGCACAAAGCACACTGTTTTCTTGCAAATTCAGCTTATCCCACCCTAGGAGCCAAAACAGGGAAGTATTATTCTCTATGATCTGACAGGAAGCAGATGCTAAGCGGACGGCACATGGCGGACGTTGGTGTTTGTAGAATGAAACAGTCTGTTCGCATGGGGCTTCAGGGAGTGTTACGCCGCTACATTTCACATCATGGGAGCAATCTGTTGTCCTGCTGGAAAATGGGTGCTTGAATGTGTTGTGAAAGTCAGTGCAGCATGTTAAGTGAAGTGTATGGGTCTGTTTAATTCACTTATAACATGAGTCTCCATAGCTAATGGGTCGTTCTATCATTACAAGACCCTATCCAACAGAAACAAACTTCATATGTAGTCAGAGCATAATATGTTAGTGTCTTTGCAACAGAGAAGACAAAACAGGTTCTGAATTATTATGTAAGGTATCTATCACATCAATACCATCTCAGTGATCAAACAAAATAAGCAATGGCATTTCAACAATTCACCAGACATGTCAGAAATGATCCATCAAGTAAAGCAAGCAAACGACGACATGCTGGAAAAATTGCACAGAAACATTGTCAACAATTTGAGACCAGTGTTTTTGCTCAGGTTTGATGGCAGGCAGCAGCTTATCTGTTATTTCTGGATATGAAAACAAAGAATTTGTCCTCAGAAAAGGTGCTGCAGATTTCTGCTATGGTTGCAGTAGCAAACATATTGCTGAGTATTTAAAGACCATTTATTTAAATTTAGACCATTAATTAGGCAAAAAAACTGTGTCACTAATTGTGTTGATTAATTCAAATTAACTAACAGATATGATTATAATGAATGAAGTCTTCATTTTAGGATTCTTGCTGTATTGCCCCTTGGGTGTTTTGTACAGCACTGTTGGACAACGTAAGTAAAAGCATGTTGTTGAGTGGATTTGTGCTTCTTATATCAGGTTATGCTGCCCCCTGCAGGATGTTCCAGTGCACTACTAAGCCAAGTAGACTGACCTAAACCAGCTGCTGTAATGAAACAAAAAATAAGAACAATATCCTTACTTATTTTGAAAGTAAGAGAAACACTATACACTTAAAAAACAGTAAAGTAACTATAAGTGGTATACAATGAATAATAAATCTTGACATACATGAAAGTGCATAAGTGGTCATTTTTCTGTTGTTAGCATCAATGCAGAACTTTGACACAAGACCATTAAAATGCTTTGTAAGGGATTACAACTACGGGTGTTCAAAATGCAGGACTATATCAGAAATTTTACTCTATTTTTGGAAAAGCAATTGCCTTCTGCTATGAGGATTAAAAGCTACAGAATGTCACATATTTGCTGAACACATATACATATATTTTTAGATTACTTTTAATCATAAAGAGCTTTTAAGGAGAACATTTAATCTTCTGTTCGGGTGTGTCCTACCTTGCTGGACAGGTGCCCAGTGCTCCACCTCCAGGATGAACGCAAGTGAGCAAAACGCTTTCGGATAGAGCTGCCAAGAGGCATGGCTGTCCCCTGTCTAGCCTCAAACTAAGAATGGTCCACAGGTAAATTAAAAATAGTTTGAAGTTATCATCCTAATGTAAGTGAGCTTTGTCTTCCATTGCTCGAACCAAAGCATCTTCCCTTCCTCATATCGTAAACGATTGACTCGTTTGTATCTTCTGCCTTCGGTTACGTAATATAAGGTATTTACATTCTCCTCTTTCCTCTTCCCCCCTTCACTGTCCTCTCCTCATCCTCCTGCTTTCTCTCCCTCATGCCCACTTTGTGTTCCCTGGAACAACTCCTCCCACGCTCTCATTATCTCTCATTATTACTGACTCTCCCTCCCTCCTGCTGCTCCTTCTCTTGTCTTGACTTCCCTTTTTTCCCCCATGCCATATGTTTGTCTTCTGTATGGTTCCTGCGAGGACACATAAGAGTTTGTTTATGCTTGTTGGCTGCATGTTTTTGACCTTAATAACCCCAAATAATCTAGTGGCTGAAGTGTTGAAGTGTTATGTATACTAAAGTACAAACAATGGAAGACAAAATGCCTTTACATGCTATTTTGATATCTTTACATTGGTAAAAACACTAAATCGTGCTTAATTTGTAAGAAATATGTAAGCATACTGGTTTACTTTGTACAAAATCCCATTTTTCTTAATACACACTGTTAAAAGCTTACATGTATGTCTCCACTTACACCAGATCCTTCGCCTGAGCCAGAAACTGATTTAAATAATCCCCATAAAACAGGCCCCACACTGACTCAATTATGGTCACGGTGGGGTTCCTGGGCTCAAAACCACCATGGAAGTATCTTATATGGACTAACCAAGGAACATTCCAGCAGCACTTCCCCTCTTCTGGCTATACACACACTTATGCATGCAAAGTATAGGCGTACGCAGACGATTATCTGATTTATGTATGAAAATACAAAAAGTAGACTCCAGTAAAATTAGAAATATGGATCTTTCTTTGGAATCCAGACAGGCTGTTTGCATTTTAACAGATGACAGCAGGACAAATTTACACTAAACTGACATAAAATGATATATTCGGCCTCAAAAAGAAAACGAAGAGGATAAATCTTCACCAAAGATAAATTTAATTCAATTCAAACTGTCTTGTTAAAAAAGTCTATGTCTTTCCACAAACACCAATATGTCAGTTTTAATTTATTTGTGATAACTTTCTGTAATTACAGCACAAAACAAGACTGCGGTAAAGAAAATGAGCAGCATATGTCTTGGTATTTTTAATGCATTTCTTGTAATCATGCCCACAGGCCCCGTAAATCTTATCACTTGCCATAATGAAAAAAAGTTTTACCTTCTATCAACAGTAGATTTAATTTTTTTTCTTTGTTCCTTATATTTATGCAACGTTACATCACAGGCAATTCATCAAAGGGGACAAATAATTTTGTTGTGGCTGAATAAAGGTAGCTGAAAAATAACAAATCAAAACAAAGAAACTCCAACCAAAAATAATTTGGATTTAAAGAGATGAAGGGCTCTATCCTTTCAACTACATTTTTCTCAGGATATTTGTTTAGTGTAAAGATTTTTAAAATATTTTACACAAAATTAAAGGGATATTTTATCATATAAATTATTTTTGAAGCTGTTTTTATTGGGGATTTGACAATCATCAGTGAAGTGGCTGAAAGGGCTCCAAGCAGCGCTACACCTTTAAGGAGAACAAGCTAAGAACACTGGTGAGGTACACTGTTGGTGGGTACATTTATTTCATGTAATTTTGTGAGTTTTACGTAAAAATGAGCCATGAATCTATGTGGGTTGAAAACAACTGGGTGAAAATTTTCAGAGAGCTTAATTTTTCTTCCAGGTAGTCTCAATGTTTTGCACTATTTAAGATGCAGCAAATGGTTATGTGTTCTTCTGCCTGTGCACACTGATTCCCCAAATCTGGTGTTTTAGGCCAAAGAGCTTTAGCCATTTGCTGCATTGCTAAATAGAGCCAAACGCAGAATCGTTGTAGTGTATTCAACTGAATATAGGTCAAAAAAGGTTTGTAAGTCATTGTATTATTTTTTAAACTTTACATCCTCTTTTTATTGTAATTGCAGTTTGTCAAAGTGCTCCAAAAGCACAAACCTCTGTCAAGGCATTTCCGACATTCTTAGTCGAGCTATTATCGATAATGTCTAAAATGGCCTTTTCGCGCAATCTTAAGAGGTCCTTAAAAAAATTCAAGGATCCACATCCAGAATTGGATCCACCACCAAAGTCTAATAACATCTTCTTTGTGCCATGACCAACTGTCCCTGAAAATTTCATTAAAATCTGTTGGAAGCTTTTTGAGTTATGTTACTCACAGACAGACGGACAAACAAATGGTCAAATGCTGGCAAAACAAACCTCCATGGGGGAGGTAATAAACAGACATTGTAGCTACAAAGTGGGTTAATAGTGAACTAAGTTTGAGCGCTGTGGTAGTATCTGAAGCCATTTTTATGGAGGAGCACTAGGATCAGGCAAAAGAAATTATTGAGGGGAGGAAGATACTTTCATGATGCACAAAAAAGGCAAATTGGCAATATTACATTCAAATATCAACAATTACGTTGAGGTTCTTCTCGAGGTAATATTTTATTTCCAAAATTTCCTGTTAATTCTTGACATTTGCCTTTATTTTGCCTCGGCGCATAATGGCAGAAAAAGTTCCCCTCTCAATATTTTCCCCCTGCCTGCCCTGAATTCCTTTGTTTTTGGGGGAAATTTTAACCCATGAATAAAAAACAAATGATTGATTTGTCACCAACAGTCTAACAGCATTTGAAGCAAATTTTGGGAATGAATTTTTGAGACTCAAAGGTAATATCAAAATGAATATGTGCAGATATTTTCAAGCCAGACATGCATTTTTGCTTCTTTTTTGCTTGCTTTTATTCTGGTAAAAACAGAGTGTGAATTAATCTCCCTGCAGACTGGTGTACACAAACCGATCTGTGTTTATAATCTCTCTCTGAGTCATCGTGGAACTTCTGCTGCCGCTCTAAACATCCAGGCGACCACTGACGTAAACACTGACTCATTACTGGCTGACAATAGAGCAAAATCAGAGAAGCAAGGCATCTGTGCTTCCTTTATCTTTAAGTAAATGCTACCTCTGATTACATGAACAGGAAAATAAAGATACAAGAGCCTGTTATAATCTAGAAGCATAACAAACAAGCTGGGACATTTTAGCCATTGTGACCTATGTGTTAAATAAAGCATTTCCTTCTGCATCAGACGTGGTTCTCTTTTATTTTCTGGATTGATGCCCTCTTTGAAACACGCTGCCCGTACCCACACCCTTCATGCTTTAGCAAAGTCAAACTAAACATGCATTCCTAGAATCGGCCCCGGCCTTGGCAGCACTTTCTGGCAGAGGCAAGACACAATTTGCAATGACCTGGCAGCTACAGATGTCATGGCAGATTTCCTCTTTTTGTGAAGTACGTACAAAACATGTCCTCACACTGGTACAAAACTGAAATACAGTAATACCATTTAACTTACTAAGAGATCTGTACATTTAAAAACATTGATAAGCTGACTATTTTATGTGTTTTCTTATTACACACAAGTAATAGCAGGGTTACACAATCATATTTTGACATGAAAAACTATACATTTTTTAATTTATAGTAGTCTTCTAATTAGTTCCCCACTTTTTCCTCAATATTCTAAAAACATTTCATACTTTTTCTCCTTTGCACCGTCCCTTTAATTCAGAGAGGCTTCCCTTTAATTTCAAGTTATGTCATCAGTGTCACCTAAAATTAGACAAGCCAGCAGAGCAACAACAGGGGCTCAGACTGGCTGGTGCTCATGTGTTGCCTGATGCTGCCACCTTCTGCAGTCTGAGGGAACGGTTGGTGGGACGACCCATCACAGTGACTTCATTTAAAATCAGTTAAATTAAATACTTAGAAGACGTTGACGCTGCCAGTGCTACAATTAATGTGTACATTGACAATAAAATGAGATACAGAACTGGGGAGACTTTCTCACCCAGAAAACTAAAGAGTAATGATTAGTATTATTTTTTATTTCTTTTGATAAATATGAAGAAGATCTGATGCTGCCAGCCTTTTTTGTTTTTTTGCCAGACAAGATGTACATCATAGTAATACGATGTTATAAGCTTCCTCAAGCCTTCACAAGGACATGCATGTTGCCAAGGCCCACTCTCTTTAGTTACTATTAGTAAATATTACCACTACGGGTACACTACAGTACTACGGGACCTAAGCATTAATTGCAAGTAATTTTTAAAGTTAGTTAGCTAATGTTACAGAATAGCAAAGTCAAAATTACATCAAGCAAACATTACTAGACGTGTTAAGTAAGTAAGCTTGCTATTTGCTATGTTGTAGCTTATTACCATCACCATTATATTATATGTTTTCAGTAACTGAAGGTTGCATGTTATGCAAAAAAATGGTTTTAATAATTTCGTCTCTCAGAAAGTGTGTGCTTGTTGTTGTTTTTTTTAACGCTCCCCTAATGATGCCTTTAAGGGATAGACCATCTCCCCGAAACAAGATATCTATTCAGCTAAAAATCACTCTAGTGAAAGGAACATGCCTTGGCATATCTGTGCAGCCACAGTAAACATCTGAGCACAGGACTGAAGCCAAAGTCACATCAGATTATTGAGAGGGGCATGGCTAGTCAATGAGTGATGATTTAGCCTGAAACAGCCTGTTCTGTGCAGGGACGAACCGCAGGAGTTTTTAGGCAGGTTAAAATCAAATGTCTGATGCATTTTTTTGGCAAGAAAAAGTAATCTGGGGACATCTTGAACCAGTGGACACTTGCTGAAAGGACTTAAATTTGGGATCATCAAATGTAAGCACTTCTTGGGCTTGTTGTATAGTTGAACTGCTGGTGTCAAATCCAGAAGGGTATTTTTTTTTAATTGACAATTGAATTAGAAAAGTGATGAAAAATTTTCCTGGAGCACTATGCCTGTATCTTGAATCAGTCTTGCAAACTCACCACAACACACATGTTTACTGAGTATAAGTAAAAATATTTAAGTTAATTACACCATGATGCACTGAAATGTCTTTAGGAAGAAGTTTTTAAGCTGGATGCATATCCCAGCAGAAGCATACACTGGTGGATAAGCAGACTGACAGGGTCAGTTCTTCAGTTCACATTTGGGGGATTTTTTTCCAAGAAGAGCCAAAACCAAGAATCACATCTTTCATAAGTGAAGGTGACTCACATTTTTGTTGGTATGAACTGAAAAAGTCATAGCAAGGCTGAAGGTACAGGAACAACTAAACAAAGATGAAAATCCAGAAACCATTTTAGTCAATATTCAGCCTTTGGTTCCCAGTGGTTTTCATGGGGTCAGGCTTTGATGTTGTGCTTTTAATTCTTTCCAATAGTGGAAAATTGGGTTCAGGTCAAGGCTACAGTCAGTTCAGTCAAGTTCTTAGAGGCAGTGTCTTACTCAAGTGGTATTACTTTTTCCCACAATTGTAACTTCAAGATCAAGTTGAAACCATGAAAAGTGTAGACCATTTGTACACAAATGTATGTCAACATACATTTGTCAAAACAGTCCACATTGGTATTGTTACTGCAGAACTTTTCTGCATAACAATACCATAATTAATGAATGGAAAGTTAGTTTTAAAGCATGTCTCCTTGTCTTTAACTCTAGTAAAGAAGAGGCTGTTACTTACCGGTGTATCTACATGCTTTAATGGCAGCTGAGGAGTGGGAGGCTGGAGAGAGAGAGAGAGAAGTGAGGAAGAGTCAGAGGGTTAGTTATTGTTTCTTTCACACCGAGGAAGAAACAACATGGTGAGAGAAAAGGATGGGAAGAAAAGACAGGAGATGAAGATGGAATAAACAGACTCTTTCTGTTTCCAATACACAAGATAGATACTCCACAACACCCATTGCTGGAAAAAGGAGTCCCTTTTCACTTGACTGGCTTGAAGAAAATGGAAAGGACCATTGTGGTAGAAATAAGACTTGACTTGATGACTGAAAGAATAAATGTGTAGTGCTTTTGAAAAATGCCAGAATAAGTCATCTGTGTTGTGCTGTGTAGGATTGGACAGAATTTTGAGTGTTGCTGGCTTTCATTGGGTAGTTCTAGGAACTTTTGGAGGACATCTTGCAAACATAATCTGAAAAGCTATCACACATAGTTATCTAAAAATGAAAAAACTACATCACATTATGTCACCATGTGTTGGGTGAAACACAATCTAATAAAAGATTGTTTGGTGCTTTACGTTACAGGAGGAGTTCCTAAACTTGACTGGAACAGTACAGTCTTTATCACAGGTACAACGTGTGAGCAGGTAGAAGGTGTGAGGTTGATTTGCAGAGTGGAGCAGCCTGCCCCCAGCCCTGGTTTCAGTTTAATATTCAAATTACTGAGCTAATATGTTCATCTGCAGCTTGGATTGAGTGACCATATGTGAGTATTGCCTGATGCAGCCTAGATACAACTTAATCTGCAATTTTATGGACCAATCACGATGCTCCTCAAGATGCTACCTGTGCTATCTGATCTAAAAGCATTCATTCACTGTCATTCATTTATCCCCGGGGCTAGAGGGCAGCAGCAAATATGACTGTAACCACGGTAGCTCTGCGCTGGTGACTGTGGGCTCTGTTTGATGGCGTGACGTTGACTGTTTAAAGTGCGAGGCGTATGGCAATTTGGGGCATGTCAATTTATATTTTGCTATTTTTAATGTACAAATTGTCAGTGCAAAGCTAGTACAGAACAGCAAGATCTGCTGTATCACAATAACATACAGTACAATGGGATATGAAACAATAAAGTATGATACAATACATAGAGTATATTACAAAATGTTAGGTTTTGATACTATAGGGTGCATTATGGTATAGTATGATTGGATACAGTCTGGTTTAATATGATGTACATTATGGTACAATGAGAAACAATACAATAAACTATATTGTATTGTCATAATACAGTTAATATGAAACTACTTGATGATGTTACATAAAGCTAATATGTTGGAGCACAATATGATGTTAGGTACCAAATAAAAAGAACTTGTAAGCTTTGAGAAAACATGGTCTGGCTTAGACACAACATCATCCTTGTTTTCTGGTGGTAATCATGAAGTTTGCTCAAAATTGCACAACCACCTCCTACATAAACACCCCCATCCAGCTGTGATACTGTTATTAGGAAGTCGTGACTTTAACAGCAGGAAAGGCCAAATTATCAACTAGTAAAAGCAAGAAAATAAAACTTAAATGTTCAAGTAGTGGAGGGAAAATGCAATGAAAAGAGACAGTACGTGATGAGGGAAAGAGACACAGCTTGACAGTGATCCATCTCTTAAATTTGAGCATCTTAAGCTGATGTAAACTCTATAAACAAACCTCTGGACTGTTTAACAAGCTGCTGCTCTCATTCAAAAAGGCCAGCGTCCAAAGTAAATAAGTGAAAAGTAGTTACTGTAGCTTGGAATGCTCCTAATTTGGTCATATCACTGGTGGCAAATCTTTATATGAAACTCCCTTTTTATTAGACTTCATTGAAAAATTGATGAGAAATCAGATGAATGATCAAGCTGAGATTCACGCTGCTTTTCTAATCAAGCCCTACCATTTGCTGAGCATGCATCTTTTATGGCCGGGAATAAAAAAACTCCCATTTCAAGCTCATTAAAGTGAAAGTGACTCAAGCTGCAGTGCATAAATCACTTTTTGTCTTGTAAAGGAGAAGCCTCTGGAGTAATGGGAGATAATCACTTGGACAAAGGCTCAGACTCTGATGCCTTAACTTCGTGTTGGTTTTTAACAGCATCCTGAAAACTCCAGGACGAATGAAGAATGAGAAATACTGGCTTAAATTCTGGTGATTTGATGCCCAGCTGTACTCCACCATTTGACAGAACTCTTACAATAATCTGGGTTTTGAGTTTTTACCAAAGCCACTCGTAAAAACTTTGAGAAATGTTTTTAACTGTGATGAATAATCTTACAGTAAGTCTGAAAACATTGTGTTTTGTGATGCAAACATATACATTGGGGCTGTAAAACCATTCTGCTGCAGTTAACAACAAACATTAGATCGTTTATAGCAATGATAAACCTTATTTAGATCTTTACATCCAGTTATTTTGGCATTTTAAATGCGCTCTATTTACCAAATGTCTTTCAAAATATATCGGTCATGAATTTATGTCATGATAAAAATAAACATGCAGTGATTTTTTAATACATTGCTTTTACAGTTTAATGAAACAGATCATTACAACAATAACTGTGATGTTCAAATAGTGATGTTCTGCTCATCAGTCTAAGTAGATTATAGTAGGTAAGAGGCCATGTGGTAGAGTAGATAGCATCGGCATTGTCACTACCTGAGGCTTGCATGTACGGAGCCTGGGTCAGTTGAAGCTGGTACCGCAGCGGCAACCAATGGCAATGCAGTAAGATTATGTAACTCATCAGAAATGTATGTGTATACTCGTGGGGTTAGGAGGACTCTTCACTGAGTGCTCATCCTTTCATTGTGGCACAAGTACCTTGAGTTTCCTTCAAGGAAAAAAAAATTCAATGTTTCATGTAAAAATGCATTTTGCCCGTGGTGTTGTGATGGCAAGTCAGACTAAAATGGCAGATTTGTCAATCTTTAGAAAATTGAAAACAACTGACAAGCCGCAGTAAGTTAAGAAGAGGCCCATTCCTGTACTAGAGTAAAAGTAAAAACTGCAGCCTCATGACTCATCAAATTCTTATCACCTCGAAGGCTTGAATTCCCCCCACAGGGGCGTCATCTGTGAGCTCTGCAGACGAGACTTTCTTTGCTGCAGGAGAGGAAGCTTCCATAGTTATAGCTTTGACTTTTGACCTGTGGCGACAACCTCACAGTTCTCCATGTGTGGTTCTGCAGCAACTCCAGGAAGGACTTTGGGAATTTGGAAGGGGTCAATGGCATGTTTAACAGTTTCCCTAATGGAGTGAATTCTGCAGGAATCTGCATGAAGAAGGAATACACACAGGAGCAGAGGTAACACTTACCGGCTCATGGTTCGTCGTAGTAGTCGTTTGACATGATGTGGTGACCTGTGAATGACAAAAAAAGGGGAAATTGTGAGTACAAAACCTGCATTTGATCATTTTTAATACCTGAAATTTAAGTTTACAATATAAAAAAAGAGAGAGGGAGGTTGAGAAAGTAAAATTCAATAAAAGGCAGCTTTGTAGCCTTTTAGAGGTACCTAAGGACTGCATTTTCTGTCCTAAAAAGTGCTTTATTTTTGTACAAACAAGTACAGAGCTGGAGAGGCATCTTCAAATGTTTCCTCCTGAATGCTTGAGTATTTCCCAAATCACCCCTCACAGTACAGAAATAACCACTGCGACAACAAAAAGCCCTTTTAAGCTGTTTCTCTGTGTGGGAAACATGTAAGGTTTGGTCCAGGCAGAGTTGCATTTGGCACCAGAGTTACATTAAACAGAATGCTTTCTAAACAAGTCCACAATATGACTTTGTAAACAGTTTCTGCATGATAAGTCTGTTTGAGAGGAAGCAGACACAAATTTTGTGCCTCATCGAGCACGTCTGGAGCAATTTCTCCGGCATATAAATACAGGTGGGGTCAATTATCATGCAAGAAGTCCAATTTACATTCTGGTTTGTACAGTCTAGAAGCCTGAGGTTGTCCTGACCTGCTCTTTTTGACTCCACATGAACCTTGTAAACATGTTGGACTAAACTAAAAACATGCAAGAAGGGCTTAGAAAGGGGTAATATGGAGGCCCCCGGCAAAAAACAATATGACACCCCTCTTCATTTAGCTAAAAGTTATCATAGCACAAAGTAGAAATTGCACAAAATGGTTGAAAATGTTCAGTTAAACCAATAAATGCTCAAAAATACAGGAGTAAAATGTGAGTCTCAACTCCCATAAACAAAAGTCCATCTGTTCACCATCACACCAGCCCAAAACAGCAATTCATTTTTCAGAAATAATTATTTAAAAAAGGGTATTTTGCCAAAAGAGAGAAAAACAACATGCACATCTATCAAATTAGTGTATCAACCATTTATGTTAATTCAATCATTCTTCAAAATAAAGTTTTCTTCCAAGCATCCCAGGTTCAGGACACAAGGGATCCTGACTGGGACCATTTCTACTTGCTTTGACTTGTTTGAGAAACAAGGAAAGGTACACTACCACCACCTACTGGACTGGAGAGTGGAACAGCAGATTTGCAGACAAAACAAGCGCTAAAACTACATTACCTATAATCTAACAGCATGATGCATTCAGGGATTTAAAATGGTTTTACTCATAACACTGGACATTATTAGTTCTCATTGCAGTTAACCTGAGTAGCTAACAGTACTTTAAATGCTGTGTTGGGTATTTATAACAGTAGTTTATTTTTTCTCATGATTTGTTGTCCATTAATGCAAATATGCAAAATCCTTCAGATGAGAAATCCAAAGCTCCACCTTCACTTTTGTAAACAACATCCTGCTACATGTTTACCAACAAATGCAACTTGGTGGCACACCAGAACCATAAATTACAGCTTGAAGAACCAGTACCAATTCAGACCCCACAGCAACAGTATCACATGCCCCCCTAATTATACTATCACCTCAAAATAAGAGCAGTATTGCTTTCCTGATGCTGAAATCCTACATGTAGCATCTTTAAATAGTAGGTAGGGCATCACAAGATCTAAACAGTTCCCTAATAGTATCCATGACAGACCAAGTGGCTCCTAATAGCCTGTTGCCCTCTGCATTACAAATCAGTGATAATGATGCACAAACAGGCACCCTCTAGCAAGCTGAAGACTGTTTACTTCTGTGCACATGCAGTCTGTGGATGCATACGTGTGCATAATTAAACGCCTTCGTGCAGGGGTGTGATGCGAGCTGACGGATGTTTACGAGCGGCGAGATGAGAGTGCGGCTATCAGTGCACAGCAGAAGCACAAAGGAAGGAAGCTGCTGCAATTAGTTTGCTCCAGGAAAACAAAAGAGTCATTGACTTTGTAATGCTATCATCAAGCATATCAGAATACAGTGGTGGGATAACATCGCTGCAGAGCAATGCTGATGTGCAACGCAATGGCATCAGTCCACAAGTTAGAGCTGATATGGAGTCATGAAGGACACAAAAGATGAATATTTAGGGGATAAAGGTGCCAGCTGCTGCACAGCTGGCACCTTTTTCCTTTACTGACTGGTGTTTTGTTTTGTACAATTTGATATGAATGCCACTAGTTGATGTTCATGGCATTTTCAAGACTATAACTCTGACACGCCTTTAGTCAAAAACTCCTCACAGACCTGTGTTGAAAATGTCAGAGGAGACTGCAAATGCATCTTGCAGAAAATCCTAAAGTCCAGAAGGATGAGAGTAAGCAGGGAGATGACTTTTGTGAAGCTTATAGCTGGGAATGCAAGAGTACAACAGATGGGTTCTTTCATCTAAATTTCATCACTGCCACAAAGTGTCATATTACATCCTGCAAAAGCATAGTTTGCGACTAAAGGTGAAATCAGTAAGTATATTTTATGTGAGGCAAGGCTATAGCAGTAGCTAGATAGCCCAGGCACAGGATGCTTCTAGCCATCAACCACCAGGCCCAGGCAATCTACCACCAGGCAGTTTACCTTCTACCACAGACCCAGAGACATACATCATTTTATAACATCATATATTATCAGGTCATATTCATGCATGACTGGCGAGGAGAGACCTAGTATGCTTCTGTTGTTAACAGAACAAATGGCGTGCTTGTGCCAAAAATGGAAAAAACAAACATTTGAGCCTGGTTCATTGCACAAGAGAGAATACACAACTACTGCCAAAAGTACAGCAGCATCCCTCAGTAAAGCAGTCCATAACTACTTAACTGGCACTTTTCAGACTCCAAGACAAGAACAGTGGCCTCAAACAGCCAGGAGCCAGGATCGTGTCAGCTCATGCACGCTCTTTACTGTTTCTCCACTACCTGGGGCTGCTCCTGACATTCATATATATCAGTGTTGGCTGTTGTGGTGACCCCAGGGGCCTCGTAGTGAGAGCATCTGCCTTTATTTACAGCTGACAGGAGGTGCTGTTCTGTTGGCCTTCAAACGTCCTCACGATGACTCCCCCCAGTATCGATCTAAAGGTCAGGAGGGTACAGTTGACTAGACTACTGTCTGTTTACATCCATAGAAACCAGACTATTGATCAGACGCATGCAAGACGTATAAATCCTGAATGGTATCCTGAGGAATATATTAGTGGATATGGCTCTGAGGGAATCCAGCATGGTCATGGCTTGGAATTATTCTGATATCAAAGACTTAGAGAAGAAGTTAGACAGCCGAAGTAGTCTACAAAGAGAAAATACAGACACTGACCTCACAATCACACATTCCTTCAAACACCACGGCCCAGGATAAGTTCAAAACCTCACCACATCACCATGCAACCAGGCGAGAGAACAACTTCAACCATATTTGGTGGGTGAAGCTTGAGGGGAGACTAATACAGGCTTCACATGGTTTTTAACCAGCTCAGACGGATATAAGAGGAAGAATCTCCAAGAGGGCCCTGACACATGCTTAGGCATGAGGCCAGGTGGACATCCATTCATCTGATATTGTTTGTGCAGCTGCATCTGTGGCATCTCAGAATCTGTCAAAAATACCAGCTTTGGAATATCTCTACAGAGCCCAATAACAAGAAAACTTGAGAAAGGACACATCTGCTTTTTTTATTTGGTGGTTTTCCATTATTCCCCTCTCAGAATAAGTGCCATATCCACGAAGTTCCTTAAAAAGGAGGGCATCAGAACAATGGGCATTGGCTCCAAAAGGTGGGTGATAAACTGTTTGGGCAGTGGGAGTCTTTATCTGTCAACAGCTCAAAGAAAGTCAAAATGGACTGACAGCTATATCTAAATTACAACTTCACACTGTATGGATAGTTCTTGTTCATGGAAGTGTATTACCTTCATTTTTCATTGGATCCAAGGGATATTAGCTTCTCCTCAGGAGGATGCTCTGGGCTTGAAATAAAATGCATTCAACTCGGATATTTGAGACCAGTATGGCAAAACTTTTTAGTCAGAGACTTCAGAGCATTAGAAGACTGCAGACACCCTACTTAAAGATATTTGGATATATTTTGTCATTCCAGTGAGTACTTTTGCTTAATGTCATTTTATGATTGATTGCTGATTGATTAGTGATTACGTAATACACAGATGAAAAATGGGGTAGGACAAGATAAGCTCAGCTGCTTCCTACTCCATTTTGAACATCGAACAGCATTAATATTTAAGGAATTTCTGCAAATAATGTTTTCACTTTTTGTGGTTTTTGTTTTGTTTACTTTAATATTTTATTATTCCTATGTTCGAAATAAAAATCATCCAATCCAATCCAATGTATTTCTTTTTATACTTTATTCTAATTTATCTCATTGTTATGTCCCTTTGCTGTCTTGAATGCTCATACACCCTAAATCCTTGATTGTACCTCTGCAAAGCATTTAGAATTTCTTGACGTATGATGAGTGCACTATAATGACCTTCCCTTTTCCAAATGCAAAAAATGCAACCCTTTTTGACCAATTTTCATCATCCAATGCCTTAAACTGATTGAATTTGACATATATAGTCCTTGTTCCTATATACGAGCTTGATTTTATCCTGATCCTATCTACTATAAAACCATTTATTTGATCCCCAAATGTGCCCCTCGCCAATCCCTTCCCAGCAAAGTGACCATCAGACCACAAAGAAAGCTCTCCAGCATCCATCCAGAGTCAGAGTCGGTTTAAGGCTTTTAAAACAAGGGAGCTTATAATCTCACTGAGTCACGAGGGGCGTCTGGGAAGCCACTGAACTAGAACAAGGAGTCAAGCGAGCAACTGCAGGGGCCCCTCCGCAATCTCAGCCCCGGCCGAGAGGGAGAGGTGAGCCGAGGCGGGACGTTGTTGAATTACCTGCAGCAAAGGTCAAATGGCTCAGGTGAGTCCCGACAGCTTCCCCTCTTTTTCTTGATCTCCCCTCCTTCACAATGAGAGCGTGGATCAGCGGGAGCTTTAATGATTTCAGCGAAAGTGCTGCTCAAGTACTCAAGTGGGTTTATATGGAAATGGAGAGTGCAGAATATCAAAGCACGACTGGGGAGCCCGGTCCACTGAGTTGAAACATTGTATAATAAGCATATGCTCTGCAGTTCAAACAGGATGGTGATGAACTGTTTTCTCTTCGCTCTCACAGACTTCAAACAGGCTGGAACAAGAATTCACGATAACTGAGGAAGACTGGCTGGCTCAGCAACCTTTGCATTCTTTACTTGATATTTTCAAACAATAAAGGCAGCTTATTTGGAGTTTGGAGAGACTTTCAAGGCAGATAGCGAGTTTGTTTCACTTGGGAAAGCTGCGATATTTCCATAGGTTTTTCCCTTTTAACCACTCGATAGACAAGCGGCAATCACTCTGATCTCAGCCGATCATTTCAGCCCAACTCATGGGAGAAAGGATGTGTTTGCAACTGTGCATAAATCATCTCATTGGCTCCAATAATTGAGCCTGCCATTGGTCCGACCGCACTCAGAATTCCTCAAGCACTCCTCCTGCCCACACAAGAGCCACTGCCGCGCTGATGGCAATGTGCCTGAGAAAGTAAATTCTTCACTTTCCAAACGGGGGCCAAATAAGGACTGAAGCTCAAACAGCCCCTTTGGAGGGATTTATCCGTCGGCTGGGTTTCTGTTTTACTTGGAGAGCTAATAAATCTGCTGATGGCTGCGCTGGTTCAGAGCATGTTCCCCTTTCCTGCTTTGACATTTTGACATAATGGCAAGTGTGTAAGACAGCATGTTCGTCTGGGTGGCAGTGTGTCGCTGGCAGGAGTGTGCTGGCAGTGGAGAGTAAAGCTGTCAATGATTAAAATGTGTCTGATGAAGACCTTAAAGGCAAGGTAAATTCACTGCTGGAGAAACAATGGAACTTCGATTGTGGCCACCTGCATTTTTACGCTCTGCGAGGTAAGCCAGTGGTGGACAGTAAAAGTGCAGTGATAGGTCTGGAAGAAGATCAGAGCCGTTTTTATGTGGAAGTGTGATGTGTAGAAAACTTAAAGAAAGTGAAGAAAAGGAGACCTTAAAATCTGTATAAGTCTTTTCATTTCATTATTGAGTGAGAGTGGACATTTGCATTAAGTTTGACAAAATTCTCTCAAATAATACATAAAACCTTCAGCTCTAACTTACTCTTCATCCTTAAGCCATGGTAGAAATTTGAGCAAATTTTAATGAAATTCCCACAAAGCAGGCTTGTGTTTTACATTAACAGGATGGGGATGAACATTGATCTTAACCTAGACATCCAACATCCAAATCCTATTAGTTAATCCTTGAGTGATGAAGGACTTTAGCACAAAGTTCAACAAAATTCCCTAAAGTTTTTCTATTCACAAGAAAGGATTGAATATTAGGCCCCTTGACCTAATCCTTGGTCATATGACCTTCAGATCAGAGTAATTAATCCTTGAGCCAGAGTGGTCATTTGTAGAAAGTCTGACAAAATTCTTAAAAGCACTTTTAAGATTCATCACGGACGATGATGTGTTACACCGTAAAGTGTTAGCAAAATATCAAGTTTACAAGCAATGGTCTCACATGAGGCTCCCTGACCTTGATGTTTACCACCAAAGTCTTATCAGTTTTTCCATAAGTCAGAAAGGGCAGTTGCACAAAGTTTGCTACAATTTGCCCGTAGTATTCACAAGATCTCTTATTCATAAACAGGAGATGAACATGAGGCCCAAAGACCTTAACCGTTAGGTAAAAAAATATATTTTTTGCACAAAAAGTCAACATTTGTCAAAATCTAGAAGAAAATCCCGCAATGTGTTATTGGGATGTCATGATTACAAGCAAAGGATAAATATCAGCTATGATGACCTCAACCCTTTAAAGCCTGAAAACACAAATTATAGCCAGAAAATTCTAATTGTGGGAGCTGAAATGTTTATTTCACTTTCTACTAAAATTCTACAAAAAATAAAAATTTCCATAAAATTTAACATATATATTTTTTGTGTCTCATTTGATACATTAGGTGTTTTCAGCAACTGATAATCCACTTGAGGACATTTTTTTATCATGTATCTGATTGTATTCAGATGTTTTTTTAGTGATTTGTTGATCATATTGATCAGATAGAGGAATCATAAAAGTGTGTATTAAATATGATACAACAGGCTTTAAGGGGTTAAAAGTTTGATAAATGAATACATATTTTTAGAGCTTCCTTGAGTCAGAAAGGACACTCGCACAAAATTTAATAAAAAACTGAACATGAGATCTAAAAATCTTGACTTTCAAATGTAAAAATTTGGTAGAATTTGCATTGCAAATTGATATTAATGTTAAGTTTAAAGAAAAGAGAGATAAAGTTTTCTTAAGCAAGTGATGAACCAGAATCTGACTGACCTTAAGCTTTAGCCTATGCCCTTCAAAGTTGAATTGGACTGTTCCCGAGCCAGAGAAGAGATTTGTGCGTATGTGTTTGAAGAAAAACATAACATTGAACATAAGACCCCAAAATGTTGACAAGCAAAGTCCAAAATCTGATGACTCAACTTTTTGTTGACGTAGACATTCATGTAAGGTTGGGCTAAATACTGCATGTGGGAGGTTCACAATCATATGCCCATCAGTTACTTTAGGTAAATACATTCTCTCAAGCTCATGACATCTAAAAAATGAGGAATCCCGTCTTTCAACACGTAATTTTGTCAAGATCAGAGCTATCATCTGGATGTCTAAATCTGGAACTAAACACTGTGAATCACATCCTTCAGTCTCCGCTTGTCCACCAGGGCCAAAACACTGTTTCAAAACCACCAAAACAGGATGGAGAGTAGAAGTTGTATACACATCAGATCTAAATAATTGTTTTCGCTTAGCAGAACATGCTACCCAACAGCTGTTTCCAATGGTGTCCATCAACATTCAGTAGTACAGAATAAACACAATCATCCCAGAGCATGAAAACACTTCTTTGATGGTCAAGCAATCGGCACAAACTTACTGCATGAAGAGCAATATTTTGGAAGCTATCTTTGCCGTGCAACATGTTCCCAGTTTTCATTTTTAGAATTCACAATCTAAATCTTGTGGATAATGTTAAAAGGGAATATATTTCTAGATGTCAGTCAAATTACTTCCACACAATAAATACCCCATAAATAAGCATAAAAATAATCTAATATGCATGAGCATTCACTCCTTCCCTAATTGGTTCAGATAAAATGCACCGCAACATACAGGAGGTTGTTGACAAAGTCTATCACAATCGGCTGATTTCTTATTTCAAACTGTTTTTTCTGTGAACTTTGAAGAGCGTCCCTCAAGTGTTCCTGAGATATTGAGATATGCCATTCAGAAGAATGACCCTGATGAACGCACAGAGAGACAAATGAACAACCGAAAAACCCAAAACAGGCAAAGTTGGTTTAAAGGCCCAAAGGAACACTGCTGAGTAGATGCCCAAGAGTCCAAAGACCGTGGATCGGTGATGAAACAGCATCATGGTCAGGCCACAGTGACTCTGGTTTGGCTACATCCCCCCTTGTAAGGTTACAACCAATAAGTCCAAGCTATGGATGCAAAGTACCCCATTAAATAAGAAAATGATGAATATCAGATGTGTAATTGTGGTTTACATTGGACACAGGTTGAAACCCCAAATTCTAAAGGCTAGACCAAAAGTTTTATGTAAGAGAGCTATGACTGCGTATCATAAATGTTCAGTCATTTAATCTGAGTTTTAGTTATGGGTGAGGGCTAACATTTGGCCTCAGGTTTAAAACCACATGTCACCTGGATTGCAAGATTTTGGACTTCCACTCATAGGAAGCATTTTTTAGCAGGACTTCAAAGCCTTCACAAGCTAAAAAGAAGCATGTTTTCATCATTACTGGATGTAACTGTTGTTTTACTAAGCTGATCGGTCTTTTCCGGACAGCGTTAGCCCATCAGTTCCTGTTTAATTAGCGGTGCCTTACAGGAAGATTTCACATTCATGGAACCACTAATAGCATATGAAAGTGAGAATTACGAAACCATGCCAAGCCAAAATCAAGGGTATAGAGCTGAAAAATTACAATAAAATATAGGCCTACAGGAGAGTGTGATGCTCAAAGGGAACCCTGGAATTACTTTTATGAAAGCCTCAATTTATGCTTGTATCTGAAAAAAGAGTGCATGCACTGACATCCTTTAATAACTATAACTCTTTAATGAGCTTTGATTATTCTTTGCCAGTGTGTCACTAACTGACAGAAATGAAGGGGGAAAGGCAGTCTTGACTTATTGACTGGTTGATGTTCAATGCCATCCTCCCTGGTCCAAACCACTTGTATAACACTCCCTGGCACATACTTTTGAGCTGACGTAGCTTGAGAGGAGTCAAAGCTCACCAAACATACTTTCAGTTTGTTGACTCCAGTAGCCTTCAGTAGAAATTCAAAATAGAAGCAATGCCTGACATAGCAAAACAAACTTCACAAAAAGAGTAGCTCCTTGGCAATAAAACTTCAAAGTTATCTACTCCAACCCTTTCAAGGTGCTTTTCAACGATTTATGGTGCTTTTTACTCTCAGCATTTTCTCTCACAGTTGCCAAGGTTTCCCTCCTCTTATGTGTCAAAAGATGAAAAGTCCTGAGGGAAGCCAGGTATGTTATTAAGGAATAGGAGAGATGGACGAAAGAGACAAATAGTTTAAGAGGGATGGATCTACAGGGCGAGCAGGCCTTCCACAAGCATCACTCTTTGAGAACATCTTCATGTTACGGGGCTCAAGGGAGGCGTGAGTTAGGGCCTGTTTGTCAGTTTAAAAGGGTTTTTAGGGCAGGGCGAGGAAAATGGAGGATTTTCTTTGGAAATCTTTGGACCAATTTGAAAAGGTAACTATCAGTTTCAAGGTTATGTAATATAGAGATGTTCAAAATCCATTCCCAACATCAATTTCGAAGCCTCAACTCAGATATTTGCCTTTACTAAGATACCCCAGACTCCTATAAGGTTGTCGGGAAAGTTAATGTATTATTGGTTATCATAAATGTTGATTTTAGGCATTTAATTGCCAATAGTAACTGTAAAACTTTGCTAAGACTGACTCACCACTATGTGGTCTAAATCAAGAACCCCATACTCACATACTCAACCCACTAATGTTCATCTAAATGGGGTTGTTGTATTATTGCACAGCATTGCATTTAGGAATGAATTATAGCATTGACTAGCAATCACATGATCACATGGACGTCCCTTCTCATCTCAGCCTGTAAATCGTGCCCCATCCGTCCGTACTAGGACAACTCAAAAAGTTACCACAATAAGGCTGCAAGGAAATCTACTCAACCCAGTTGAAATTTGGGAGCTTACAGTTAAAACCAATAATTGGTGGACTATAAAACATACTCATGGAGACCCTCCCCATTTTGTACTTTACAGATTACCCCATAATTGTCCTATACTTAGGTGATTTGAGGAGCTGAGGTATTTCTGTTTTTCAGATGATAAAACCAGAAAGCCAGTTGATTGTTTGATGGTAATCTTATATTAGTATGAAACTGATGATCTGACCTGAAAAATTATTGATTACTTACCAAATTATGGCCTATATGGAGAATGACTTGCTCCTATACTAGGATGGTACATTAAGCTCAAAATAATCTCTTAACATTCAACAAAAGTTAATTAATTTCAAGAGAATCGATTAGTATTGACTGGCATTTTGATGAAAAGCCCCTGGATTATGGGATACACAGAATACCCCACACTCCCATACTATGGTAACTTGCCATATTAAAGTGGTTTTCATATAATAATTCACCTCAAACTATAAGATTTTGGGGACATCAACATTTCAGGCTTCATCTTAATATCTACTACAACGTCTTGAAATCCAAGTGATAAAATAAAACCAAATATGTGTCCTAGTTAAAAAAAGTGATGGTGAGAGCACCATAAAACCGCATTCCTGTCTGTTGTTTTGACTCTCTAGTGGCAGACAGCACATACAAGCCTCCTGACCTCTTGACCGCTTATGTTTAACCGTCGCCCTAGTGTTAGCTCAAAGTCATAGGTGAGTGATTGCCATCATCAGTCTGCATCCCCTCACAGAGATGTCAGAAAGAAGCAGTGTGAGAACAAGTGAAGGAAAGGTTTGACCGTGGCGAGGAAGAAAACATTTCCTGCGAGCATTCTTCTCGTCCAGCTGCTCTACCTCATCTCTTACAATGCTTAAACAGAAGCAGGTTATGCAGGGAGAGAAAACACGTGGTTGCCTGCTGTGTTGACCAGTTGCTCCCTGTCTCCCCATGACATTGCTGCCACAAATCACTACACGTCGGGTCATGAAAGGCTTGGAACTGCAATTCAAATGAACCCTGTCTGTATCCTTCCCATGGGAGCCACTTTCCCATGGTGGACTAGACAACATCTGAAACATGCAGACGAAAGCATTTTCATCTGACATGACATCCAGAAAAATTCCTTGTCTTTGGTTTCCCTTGCTTCAACAGCTTTTTCATGCAACAAAACACTTTAAATTCTGCTTGACATCTTGCTTCTTAACATGAATTTTAAGCCACAAAGGAATGTAAGGAATGACAAACTCGCTTAAACCCAAAACACAAGATACTTCAGTATGCACGTCAAAATCCACTCCTCCATGTCTTACCTGTGCACCGGTGCTACTTTTTCTCACGCTCCCTCTTCTCACCCCCTTTGCCTTGTTTCTACTTCTGCATTCTCCCTTCCTTCAGCCCCCCTCCAGGAGAGAAAGAGCGCAAGAGTGGGAGAACCAAAAACAGTCCTCCTCCTCCGCCTTCTCCTTAGCCGGCCCTCTCACTCCAAACAACAGCAGTAATCCCAAACGCGTGCCAGAGAGCTACTGAACTTGATTCTGTGTATATGCGTGCCTCATGTGGATGTCTGCGCAGCCTCTGGACCGAACCAGGATGCAGTCTTTATACTTCTGGCACCCGTTCCTCCCTGTCAACTGCCAAGAAATTTTGAAACACTCTATATAAGGCCAAGAAAGTGGCTTGGGGCTCCTTATGATTCCGGTACCCAAAACGAGAGAGCAAAAAAGCCGTCCGGGGGCAGACAGTAACTGTATCCCTCTGTATCCCTCCCTCTCTCTCGATTTCTCTCTCTCTCCTCCCGCCTTCTTCTCACAGTCTTTGCCGGAGCTGTTGACATATGCTTGACATAGAGAGTGAAAGGGGGAATGAGAAGGAGACTTTATTTGTCCATGTTTCTGCAACACTTAAGACTTTCTCAAATTAGATTCATCTATTATGATTTCTTAGGACATTATTTTGCAAACATTGTGACAATATTTTTAATTGTTTCCATCAGAAATAAGCCTACGTTGTCTTTTAGATATTTTTCATGAAGACATGTCTGGATTTTAAAATGTGAAATCATACAAAAATACTCAATCTTCTGCCTGGCGGTTTTATACCCCTGCAAGGTGACAAGTGCAAGACAGAAATGGTTCAGCGATGGGTCAAGAGAAGGGGGTAGGATGCTTTTCTAGAACCAATGACTTAAATCTTAGAGCCACCTCAACAGTCTGTCCTTGAGACAAAGGGGACATTTGTGTAAAATTTTTCTTGTAAAGACATGTTTTTGGGATTTTTGCTTTTTTGATAGTGAGGAGACAGTGAATAGACTCGGAAAGGGGGAGAGCAAATCGGGGAAGATATGTGGCAAACAGGCCCCAGCCCCAGAGCCTCACTATATGGTAAAAGCTCACTCCACCATACCTGCACCCTGAAATCATGTTCACAGAAAGGAAGCTCATGCACACTGACCTTTGACCAGCAGAAGATACTAAGCTCACCTCTAACTCTGGGGAGGACAATCATCCAAAGTTTGGAGAAATCTCTACAAGAATTCTTGAGGAAACTTGTTCAAATCAAGGTATACATGAGACCAAGTTACCTGACATTTGACCTCAAAAATAGGGTGTATTTATCTCAGACTTGGAGCGGACATCGGTACAAAATGAAGCGAAAAAATCCTCCTCACCTCCAATTTCCACATACTGTCTGTGTAGCATTTCGTAGGAGAACAAATGCTTAGAGTTTCTGAGTCATTTAAATATCTAATTTTGGTAATGAATCATTATTTACAAAACTTCCTACACAATGATTGCAAATCCATCATAGTGCAATGGTAAGTAGCACCCAGCTGTTTTACCACAACGGCTCCAAAACCTTGTAAAGATTAACATAGCTAAATTCATCACTTATGGTCTTTCACTTCCCACCAACACAGCCAATTTCTTGTCATTTTTTACTTAATCATATCCCTGTCTGAGTTCACCAGTGCTCCAAAGTACCAAAAAAACTACAGTGGACAGACAGGCAGACCAAACATTCATCTTTTCTCACTCTGGAGGAAAATATTTGCCAGTCTCCTGCTGGGTTTTTAAACACTTTGAGTGAACTTAGCTCTTGACCTCTAGAAGAAGTCTGGGCTAAATTGGGCCATCAGTCATCTGCTAGCACCCGCTTATTAGGCCTCCCGTACCGGTTTTGTCTGCCAGCGCTATCTCCCGACTACCGCGCCGCATCTATACCACTGAAGGGCGTAGCCATGGGGACGTGCTGTGATGACTCTTTGATGTGACGTGTTTGCGCCAGGGAAACAGACTCGCTTCTGTGAAGGGCTGCTGAGGAATGAGAAGGCTTGGCTGTGGTGAAATAGTGTGTGTGCATGTGTGTGTCTCATCATCTTCTCTCTCTCCCTCCTTGTTCTACCTTTTTCACTTTCATGCTTGGGTTGGTTCTCTCTTTTCCTTGCCAACATTCTTGAACGCTCCTCGTCCCTGCCCCTGTGCATGTCTTACTGTGCTTTTGGTCTTGCTTCATGCACTTTTTACTTTTCTTAAGAAGAAGTAGATAAAATAAAGAACCTTAGCAGGGAATCGAAAACTACTAAAAAACTCCTGGAAGCTCTTTTTGGGATCCTTTGCAAAGATAGTTTGAGTCCCATGGTATATCCAGCTGATAATTGTTTAAACCTCTATAGCATTTGAAATGAAAAGGTCAACCTTGACTTGCCAGTTTTTTCTGAATATTTTTTATTACTGACAGGTTAACATGATGAACTTTTCTTTCAGATCTTATTGCAAGTATACTTATTTGATTGACAGTTGGAGCAAAGAATACACTGTCAACAAAGATGTGTGACAACCCTTGCTGATGAGGGCAAAGACCCCCTGATAAATAATATAAAAAATGTATTTTACAGGGCAGTATACACTTCTTACTTTGGTATGCTATGTGCACATTTTAAAGAAATCACAAGACTACCACTGGCTTTCATTAATATATTCTGATGTGGTTTCAAGGTGAAACAACGATCTACCTTCGTACCCTTCTGCTAATAAAATCATCACACTTTCTTCACAAGTGGATGATGTAAGCTCATGATAGTTACTGGTACATTAAATCAGTGGCTGCTGTGTTTACGGCTGCAAGTTAGCTATTTGATGAGTAACTTTTTTATGATATGAAGTATGAAAGGATTACTGTTATGCAGAAGAAGTCAGTATACAGGTCAGGTTAGCTCAGTGAACCAACTAAAAACATAATGTACTGCCCCCACTTAGTCAGTACCATGTCAAAATGTATTGATAGATCATATGTAGAAAAAGGTCGGGCAATTTGGGCTCATTTGTTTTTCAAAGTACAAATCCTGTTTTTGGAAATGGAAATGTGTAACAGTCACACAAACATTCACTGTGATATAAATAGGCCCAAATTTGAACTTCTGAGGTGATAAAATGGTGTCTCACCCTTTGCCGCTGAAGTATTAAAGAGCTTCTGAGTTGCCTTTTATGGAGCTTGTCATTTCTTGGAGGGCCAATTAAAGGCCTCTCCCAGTTTTCACACATCTGCACATGTGAGAACTTGGATTGAGACGTCAGGACGCCAGACTAAAACAGTCTTTAATGCTTCAAAATTCTGCAGCGGAAAAGGCCCTGCTTTGGTTGAGTCAGGCTTCTGCTAAGCTTGGACTGTGCATGAGATGACTGAGAAAAAACAAATGTGCTTTTAGGACACTTTGTAAAAGTTAAATGTGAGATGTTACAGGTAGAACTTCAGAGAGAGCATTCCCTCTGTTTCTAAAAATGCTTAGCTGTATCTTGCACGTCATTGCCTCTGTTATGTAAGCAGCAAGTGCCTGACAGAGAGGGATTTTAGGCCACGAGAGATGAAAAGGAAAGGACCGTTGGGAGTCTCCTCGCAGCAATAATATCCCCTGGATTTTCTTTTGCATGACAAAGTAACTATTGAATTTTCTAAAAATAGGCATCCAGTGTGTGACTGGGGTGCCAAATCTGCTTCAGAAACTCAGCAGCTTGGAGAAAGGGATGTACTTTCTAGGCCTAAATGTTTGGTCCAAGGTGTGAAGAGTCTTTTATCAAAAGGATATGACTGTAACCTGTCAAACCTTATCGGACAAATCATATAGGACATTTTGACTATTTGTTTTTGGACTTTTATTCCATTCCCTTAATAAATAATGAAGTTACACCGTTTGTCTTGTCTTTAAACCACTTGGCACCCCAGAAAATGGCAAGAATGATTCAGTGTGCCGAATTCATTTACTCCAAAAGAAGGAACTAGTGTCAATTATTCTGAGAAGGAATTTACTCCTTTGCTTTATAATGTGAAATCACTCTGTGCCTTTTTTTTCCATCTGCAAATGTGACTCATTTCCGACTGCTGCTTCAAGACTGATGAACACTACAACTACAGGAAGTAAAAAAGCTTGATTACACTTTGTTTTAGCTCCAGCTGATAGCAGTGATAAGCAAGCAGATTGTGAGAGTTATTGTGTACTTCATGAATAAATGTGACCGGGGTCTGTGGTAGTGTGGTAGCTGGCATGGCAGAACTGGACCACTGTAAAGACATGTTTCAAGACTGTGTGTGACGTCACTCAGACTGAACCCAAGACTTGGCACTGTCCGTGATAGAGGACAAATAAATCTGGCATTGCATTGTTTGTCCTTTAGTACTTTTGACATTAAGTCAAACTTTGACTCAAGACAAACTCAACTCCAGAGAAAGTCAACTTCAATTGGTGCATATAACTCAAACCTCTTTTCTTTTTCTAGTTCAGACCACTTACTAAATTGGTAAAGGGTCAATGTCATATGACCTCATATTCATCCCTTGCTTGTAAATTTATCTCTCAAGAAAACTTTGAAAACTCTTTAAACTTTTCACAGATATCCACCCCGACTAAAGAAAAAACTCCTGTGATTTTGAAAGCCAGAGGTCAAGGTCATTGTGTCTCATGCTCATCCATTGCTTATAAAAGCCATATCTCAAGTTAACGTTCAGGAATTTCCTTAAAACTTTGCCCAACTGTCGACTGTGACAATAATCTAAGAAGATTTTGAAGATCGAAGGCCACAGGTCAAGATTACTTGGCCTCATCTTCATAGAATGCTTGTTAAGAAAATTTAACAAAAATTTCAGTGAAACTTTTCACAGATATCCACTGTAATCTTGGTAGTACAATACTTAAAATTATTCATAACGTCATTTTTGTCAAATTCTGCACAAATCTACACCTGGGCTTGAGGATGAACTGGTTGGATTTTGAAGGACAAAGGTAACAATACCCTTACAAACAAGTGAAATTAGATTTAGTAGACAACAGACCCCCATATACTCTTAACTCAACAACGAAAAAACATGTCTCTCCATCAATTCAGGATGATAACTCCACCAGTTACAAAACAAAAAACACCCTTGCCTTTTATCTTGCTCTCCAGTTATAATTCTGCTGTCTAGAAATTAGGGCTGAACGATATGGACAAAATTTTAGATCTCGATATTCATGCCAGATATCTCGATATCGATACGATACGATATGACTACGGGTTTGGTGAAAACCAAGCATTTTTCCGAAAAATCAAAACATCATAATGCAGAAGAATGTGGGAAGTGCAGTTTTAGCGCAGGGGAAATCTATATTGTTTATATTGTTGCTTTTCGATGTTAATATCTCGAATTTTCATATCTCGATATCGATACGATAACGATATATTGTTCAGCCCTACTAGAAATCATAAACTTTCTGTAGACATTAGGTCAGGTGAGGTCAGGGTTAAAGCGCATGGTTATGGCGAGGCTTACAGTCTGAAGGATCAAAACAGCCACAATATACAGCTTGACCTACAAATCTCAACCCTGCTCTTAAAAACTCATGCATGTCATATTTCCCATTGCTTAAGTCTATCATGTGTCATGATAATGCATTATATTTTCTCCAGACAAATTTGTCCTGTGATGATGCTTACATTTCAGCAGCAACACACAAGCCATGTCAGACAGGACCGCATTTTTTAAAAACACAAACACATAAACAACATTCCATGAACTGGAGCCAAAGCAAGGCAGAAGAAGTCTCTAGTATTGTTGTTTACATGAGGAACTAAAACTTCTTGCGTGATCCTGTCCTTGTCCAACCACTTCCCATAATTCCTCTCTGGCCTGCACCGTTCCCTGCCAAACCCTTGTTCGCCTGTGTCTTCCAACGCCGACAGCCCCATCGAACAGAGCAAAACCACTGCGACGGCATTCCAGGAGACTCCTCCAAGACACGGTCGGGATAAATCATAAGGAATAATGAGGGCCTGTTTCCATGGAGGGTGAGAGAGAACAGAGAGCCTACAGATGTAGCGCCATCCAGTCAACACGAGGAAACACACAAACCTGCACACACGCATATGGATGATGTGTTCATGAGTGGATCTGTTGCATGTTTTTGTTGCAGTGGTGCCAAATCTTGAGTCCAGACAGTGGAAAGTGCTGATCTACGTATATGTTGCTATGAATGAGCAAACCAACATGAAAGTGGGAAACTTTCATGAAACACTGGCAGGTTGCCACGGTGAAGACAAACTTGTATGTGCTGAAGCACTGGCATGTGTGTGCTGGGAATTTTCTGCAGGTAAGGAGCAAAATATTGAGGAGCTCTTTCTAGTAAAAGATGTAATGTAAGCAGGGAAAAACATGAAAACTTGGGAAAGGTATACTTTAAAAAAAGATGTTAAATATGAATGAGTTGTAATATGTGACTGTGTTTATGTATCAAAAAAGTCAACAAATGAGATAATCCAAGTAGAAATTGGCAGAAAAAGAGGTTGTATATTTAATGTAAAATACTAGACATTTCCATAGCTTAAAGGATCAGAAATTTTAAATTTAATAAACACTCCAACAGGAAAATGGAAGAGCAGATTTAGGTCTGAAGGGATTGCAAATTTAAGGTACTGTGAAGGTCAAACTAAGCAAAATACTGTCGAATGCTGCAGTATAAACTGAGGCTCGCTGCCAAACTTACACAGTGCTATATGCAGATGGTCAGAGGGATTGGGAGAGAGGCCGTTCTTTTTAGTTAAAGTCTTCCTACTATAAGACAGACTTTCAAACAACTGCTCTAAAATGAAAACAAATCACCTATTGTTGCTGAACAAAAACACTCTGCCATGGTATCTTAGGATGTCTGAATCTGTGTATATTGTAACTTAAAAATACGATAGGAAGGACATGAAAGAGAATGACAAAATGGGATGTGGACAAGAGATTAAAAACACAGCACATATCTGAGAAAAAGGAAGGTTGACGGGTATGAATTTTTACACCCCCACATACGTCATAAGTATGTTTCCAGCCTGTTTGACTACAGTTGACATGGTATTTGAAGAGGACGAAACAAGAGGTGAAGACTACTTTTCCAAATTCCCCAATTACTTTGAGAAGCTGCAGCTTAAGAGCCAGGTATGGTTCCCCAAAACTCCGGACTCCCTTCCAACAGAAAGCCCCCGTCTTGAACCCACAACTTGGGTGTCCAGCCAGATTTCAGGCAGAGTACCAGAACCACAAAACCTCTGTCCCGACAAGCCTCCACCTCAACATAGACAACCTAAACAGCTACATTGAGGTCTATAAGTCTGTCTCCTGTGCACTGCAAGATGAAAGCGTGTCTGTCGCCAAGCTACATCATCCTGGGGGCTCCAATAACAGACGTCCACTTGGGAATTGTTGCGGTTGGGTGGGAAGGAAAACAGAAATACGAAGGTTTGCCTGAGACGATTAGATGTTCTTCATCAAGGGACATAAGTGGAAGTCTGTCTTTTAGATGTTCTGCAAAGATATTTTCTTAAGCTTTAAAATCTTAATGATTAGACCGCATGTGGTTTGTGATTGCAAAGTTTAGCAGAATGAGGCTGAGAAAGGGAACCATCACTAATGCACTTCTGGCAGGAAGATTACAGAGAAGTTTAGCAGGTTTTATGGACTTAAGAGTGCAATAAGTCAGATTCTAACAACTTAACCAACTGAGAGACATTCATGTGCAAAAATGATCAAACTAATGGAACATGGTCTCTATCATCACAGTAGGTGCAGACTTACACAAAATGTCTAACATAACTTTTCTGTGTCTCTATACGTTTCTGCGTACGGCCTTACATCAGACTTTTTTTGAAGACACAGGATAGCTAGATGGAGAGGGAAATTCCAAGAGACAGGAGCAAATGACATGCTGGGAAAGAAGTCATGGGTCAGATTTAAAACTTGTTTGGATGGAGGACTACAGCCAATGTACAAGCTAACTGCTTGGCCTTCAGCATGCCATCAATCAATTGTCTTTTTGAGTAAAAATCTAAGCCAACATTTTACCATTTCAAAAAACTAGGAGATTAAATAAATGACAAAAACCTTTCCTCAAGTGTCATTGATGTTACAGCTGTTATGACTACATATGACCTGGAAAAAAAGTTAAAGTTAAACCTTTTAGAATTTTTGCAATTCCAAAAAACACATGGTCTGGCTCCTGTGAGCTAGTTAAGGCTATGTCCACACATAGTCGTGGACGATTGCCAGATCATAGTGCAACAACAGGCCCGATGGCAGGAACAAAGACTACAGCTCCAGACAGCTACAGCCTCCACTAGTGCTGGGTGGCTCGATTATGCCAAAGTGCAGTGGGAAAGAAAAACCAAACCAAGTGGAAAATTAAACAATGCTGCAACTTTAACCCCAAACTGAGTCCAATGAATTTTGGGTGTGAAATCAAACTTATTTAATCTTAGTTTGATTTTCTGCTTCATAATTGGAAAATCCCTAAATATACAGACATTATGCCTTACATTTCTATTTCTACATCTGCAAGTAGAATAAAATGATTTAATTTTATAAAAGATTTGGGTTAAAACATTAGTAAATGATGGATATAATGCAGTCAATTACTGTAGCAGACATAAATAATACATGATATATTGCCTCATATTGACAGCTGTCTTTATCACACCCTCATTAAAATGCTATGAAATGCAAAAGCAGCATTTTACTACACAGCATTAAGAGGGAAGCTGCGATGGTTTAAAATAACAGAGTGAAATCAGTGCCCCACAATGGCTACCTACACGTCTGCTGAACTTTGAACACCTCATTGTGCTCTATGACAGATTTACTGCTCAGGGTCAGCATGGAGTCAGCAAAAGAAAGCATCATGCCTGCCCAAATCCACACCAAAAGTCTTGACTTTTCCAAACTTTTCATGGCCGAAAACAATGAGCATCCCAGTGCCACACTGTGTTATGTAATGCTTCTGCAAAAGCCAAGGCAGGAGGCCTTGTGTTTTTCATTTGTCTGTCTAACTTAGTCATATCTGTGAACTCAATATCTCAATACAACTTGGAAGGATTGTCTTCAAACTTAGAACGGATGTCCAATTCAACCCAAGGACGAAACAATAACAATTTCGGGTCTAGGTCAACGGCCAAGGTGATTGAATCCCATCATCCTTAGCTTGTGTAGAAAATTTTTCATCAGAACTTTATGGGCTTTTCCCCAAACTTTTCACATATCTCCACTCTGACTCAAGGATGAATTTATTATATTTTGGGGGTTATTGGGCCTCACGTACACAAACATTTCATTTTATAAGCTCAAAAGTCAGAATCATTGTTTCATGTTCATCTCCTGAATGTGAACATATTATCTCAAGTTCACTTTAAAGAATTCTCCACTATTTAAATGTACGTCTACACTGGCTCAAGGATTAACTTACTGCGTTAGGATGCCAAAGGTCATAGGTCAAAGTCATTGCTCCCAATGCTTGTTATTGGATATCTCAATAGTGCTTAAAAAAAATTTCTACAAACTTAACAAAAACATCCATTCTGACTCAAAGATGAGGTGCACACACTCTGCATGTATGAGGTCAAAATCGTTGTAACATTCAGTTTTGTTACAAAACATGCATGTTTACCATAAATAAATGTGATTTTGCCAACTACACTGCCACAAAAACCACCCCGGCCCTTCCTCTTTACCCAACATTGTGTTTAAAATGTCCAACTTTTGTATGCAGAGGCATAACTCTCAGGCAGTAGTTCTCATTTATTTTCCTCTGTGGGTCATTTTCAGCGAATAAGGCCAACATAAATGTTTTGGCCTATGTTGACCGGTTACAGATTATGCACATTGGCAAATACTGATCAGAATGACGCCAGAGCAAAACTTTTGTCTAAATTTACCAAATAAAAGAGATTTTCTTACCATTTCCTCCTCCAAAATAATTCTCTGTCCAATATCTGTCACCACCAGAATGAATGACTCATGAATCTGGCTTTCCTGATCATTCCCTCAACTGCCACCACAAATGGCTTTGCCTGGTTCCAGAAATATTCGGGAGATTTTGCCTCAGATGTTTTGGGAACATGCAGCTTTTGTTCCTATAGTAATATTTAAGTTGACTGATGGCTTTTATAGTGGGATGCAAAACACAGAGCAGACTGCAGAGGAGAAACATTCTGCGTTTCTCTCAGCCAGTCACAACTAAAACCACTAAGAATAGCCTTCTACCCCTCCGCCCTTTCCTCCTCTCAGTCATTCATCCCTCCCTTCCTTCCTTTTCATTCACTCTTTCCATCATTCTCCCTTTTTACGCTGCAGATCAGGATCAAATGCGTGAATGTTAAAGGCAGAATTGGGGAATGTGTAATTTTATAGAGGGAAGCAGAGATTATGAACTGCATGGTTTAACTTCCTCCTCAGATTGCAGCTTATCAAACATCCTGCAGCTCAGGATATGAACAATACTTCTTGGAAAAAAAAATAAAGTGAATTTACAAAACATGCTAATAAAATGATGCACCAGCTTTAAACTTAGCCAGATAGATGAGATTGATGATTAATGGAAAAGGTAAACCAAGTCCACTTTACATAAAAATCAGGTTAGTTTGAATTGTATGCAGTTTTTCAAATGAGAGTCTAAAGGTCTGTCAAAGGTCTTCAATTAAAAATGAACTGGATCCACTTCCAGAAAATGTCCCTAAGCATAGATCTGGAGCTTGGTAATGTCTGACTTATGATATTAAACAGTCAAGTATATGTGCAAGATATGGCTGTCAAATAATGAGATTGTGCTCATGAGGATGAAACCGCGTGGTCCACATCTGCTGCGAGTGTTATATATAAAACGGTATTCACGCACAGCTGCAGAATCTTTCGGTAGGTTAACGGAGGAGTTTGGTGAACACTACCTGTCACGTGCTCGTGTGTTTGAATGGCACAGAAGATGTCATGCAGGCAGAGAGGATGTCCCAGATGATGAAATTAAAAACTTCTGAAAACCTTTAACAAACTGAACAAATCACCTGAAATAATCGACAGCTAAATGCAAGAATGATGACAGAAATGGTCTTCGTTGATTAAGAGACAGTTCAGCAAACTTTGCATGAAAATTTGAACATGACAAAAGTGTGTGACAAAGTTGTCCAAAAACTTCTGACTCCTGATCAAAAGGAAAAACGGGAGCAAACTTGTGGAGACATTTTGGACCAAACTGAAGTAAATCCAGATTTTTAGGAGAGAGTACATGCAATGAAACTTGGATCTACCAATATGATCCTGATACAAAAAGTCAGTCAATGCATTGAAAACACCATCGTCACTAAGGATGAAGAAAGCATGACAGAGCAAGTCCAAACTTTGCTAAAGCCAAGTTGATGTTTTCTTTGAAATTAAGGGATCATTTTGGGTCTAGAAGGGTCGACCCTGAATCAACACTATTACAAACAGACTCTAGAGAAACTGGGAGGCATAGTCAGAAGAAAGAGACCACAGCAGTGGAGAAATGGTTTCATCCTTTATAAAGACAACACACCAGCTCACACTGAGCTCTGGTAAAGCAGTTTCTGGTGCAAAAACAAATCACAGAGCTCACTGTTAACCTAATGTAGCACCATGTGACTTTTCCTTCTTCTTAAGATCAAATCTGTGCTCAGAGGACATGTTAAAGTCTGTGTCAGAAGCCAAGAAAAGAAGGACAGAGGTTCTGAGACAACTGAAGAAGACCTGCTGCGCTGTTTTGATCAGTAGAAGACCTGAATGCAGCAGTGTTGTGATGCAGAAGGAGAGGAGATGGAAGGAGGAAGATATTGAAAAATGTTTATGTTAGATAAAATTATAACAGCATTAGTCCTGTTTGTAAGTCATATCTCATGTACTAGAACAAGGACATAACTTTATTGAAATTAGCCATTAACAGGGTTCCCACTCTTTTTGACATCATTTTCCAGGACTTTTCCAGGGCGTTTTCCAGTGTCACATAACCAACTGAAGTTAAAATATTAGTGTGGGCAATTTTCAAGTTAATCTAGCCTTTTAAAAGACAAGATCAAAAGTTGATGACCGATACCTCCAGCTAGCTCCACTGTATCATATTGAGCTTGAAATTTATTTCTCACTCTCGGACATGAACATTGTCTGCTAGCTATCTTTTTAGTCTGGCTTTTATGTAGAATCTTACTATTATAAATGTATGGTTTATACTTTTTTAAAATCTTTATTTACTCTACTTTTTTTACAAATATATTTTGTTGATTTACTGTTTAAGTTTTATATTATTTCTTTTGTCACCATTGTTTTGAATTTTTAAAAAATATTTTATTCTTTAACTTGCATTATTGTATCTACTCATATTTTAAGGCTAATTGTGCATGAGTTACCAAGTACATTTTTAATTAATTTCCTATACTTAATTTTTGTTCATGGACAAGGTAGAAGGAAGATAAATAATTTTCCAGGACAATTCAAGCTTTTCCAGGACATTTTACTTTTTCCTCATTTTCCATATGTTTTCCATGACTGAAAAGTTGGTCAGTCATTTTCCAGGTTTTCCAGGAGACGTGGGAACCCTGATTAAGCTATGGCCATATCTTGACTCAAATATGCTTGTAAAACAACCCAGTCTATGCTCAATGCTACAACAGCTGATTAAATTTTGTAAATAATATGAACTCTCAAACTACTTACATGTAGTCAAGACATTTTTGTTGCCTTCTTTTGTTGTTTACTAAAAAAATATTTCAAGGAAATCAATGTATTTATACACACAGGGTTTGCATGACAGTCACTGTCCTGTTTCAGCCTGTGCTGGAAGTTGTAATGTGTCATGATCACGAACGTTAGCTGTCACTGAAATATGTATTGCATGCGTGAGAGTGTCAATGTCCACACGTTTGCATGCAAGTGTGCATAAGTAACAGTGTCAGCAGCATGAGGAGCAGAAGGTGCTTCGTGTCTTACCTTCACTTCACATTTTTTATGGCAGGACAGCCGGCACGCTGGAAGAGAAGAGACACAGTCAGGTTTGAGGTAATGCACTCAAACAGACAGAGAAATCCTGTCATAAAGGGTGATTTTACAGCAGTTAAATGACAATTACATGTGAAAGATGTGCACAGTCTATTTTCTCTGAGAGTGACAGCGTTTGCTGCTGAATGATCTGCAAAGACAACAAGGTCAGGCTTTATCCTTCTGCTAACATGCTATGATGCTGCCCCCAAGTGGCCACATGGAGCAAACATCCAACTCTTTCTGTTTGTGCTCCACTTCTTCACCCAAAACCTTCAAATCTGAGGCCTTAATCTGAAAAACTGGAGAAATAATCCAAAATCTAACTGGCTGCTTTTTAAAGAGGCCTAATAAGCATTAAATATTTAACCCTTTATGGAAAAAGGAGTGAACATGTTGACCTCCAGGTCTGATACAGGCAGGCTCTGATGTCTGTGCAGGTAGAATCTTAACCCCTGACACCTGCTGCCTCGCTAGGTGGTCTCCAGGTGGTGTGAACGTGTCTGTCAGATGTTTGTGCAGAACAAGTGAGCCAGTGAAGGGTGACGGTGCCGGGTGCAGGAAGGTCCTGGGTGGTCTATCACAGAGGAGACTCTTGAAAAACACTGCACGGTTGATTGAAGTTAATGCTCTTATAATGGTGACAAATTGATTAGGCGGTGAATGTGTATATGAAGTTCTGATTGGTGATTATATAAAGAAAATAACTTTAAAGGGAGTGTTTGTTCTTCCAATTAGAGTAGCAGCTGTCTAAACTAAAATATTGAAACTATATGCCTTCAAGTGTTTATTCTGCTTTTAGAGGATATATTTTAAATGTTCTTTGCACTTCAATTACATTCAATTTGTGAGCTCCAGATGGGACAGTAAAGGGACTTATATTGTATCTTATCAAATGATATTACAATCTTCATGCTAACTGTGCATTAGTTCTTGTTTTCTTGTTTGCTTTTATAGATTCTGTTGTTAAAATAGCTGAGATTTATTCATGAAGCAATTCAATCTGCTGATAAAAGCCATCAGAGAAAACTAAAACCATTGATATGATTCATAATGTATCAGTCATATCATACAGTATCTAGTTTATGTCATTGGACAAAACTGAAGGTGTTTTCAAATGTAGAGATTATTTTTTTGTTCTTAATAAGATGATAAAAAATACATTGTTGAATTTTTCCTTTGAACTGTTTCATGTTAATACGGTCGTGCTGTAAAGACAACCGGCTTTGAATCTTGAATCCTTTGAAAAATTCCTGGATTCACATCCAGATCACCACCAAAATCAAAATCCATCATATTTTGTACCATGACCAACATTCCCTTAGAAATTCAGCAAAGCCCATGAGGGGAGTTTGAGTTATAAGCCAAAATGTGGATAACAGCTCCTTCTCGCAGTGTTAACAAATGCTTCAATAAATTCCTGGATTCTGATCACCACCAAAATCAAATCACTCCTTCATTGGGCCATGGCCAGCATTCCCTGAAAATCATTCATAATTTTTTGAGTCATCCTGTTAAACTAAGAAACTAATGCCACCTCTTTCATGGAGGTAACAATACTGTGCATAATTGTCACACTTTGCATTATGGGATGTCAGTTACAGGCTACCCTGGCATCAAAGTAAGCCATAGGTTAACTTGGAGAAGTGACAATTCAAATATCTCATCAATGTTTTGGCGAATAATGACTTGGGTATAAAATGTAAACTGCCAGCTGTTTGTTTCTAATGGCTCTATTTATCAAATGTATCAGAGAAGAAGCTTAAATGCACAGCAAACATGATCAAAAAACACTTTCCCTGTTCATATTTATAAAGTGTATCATGTTGTTTTATAATATGTTGTTTTGTATTGCAATGCGTGAAGCCAAACTGACTCTGCCGTGGAGGCTGTAACCGTTATCTGCAGGACAGCGTCCCAGAAAGACTGTCCTCAGGGAACAATGAAATTTATCTCATCTTAACAGCTGGTTTAAAACAAAAAAAGGTGTATTATTTGGCTTAAATACTGCAACCCCTTTGGCCATCTTTGATTTTCAGCACCCCAGCTGCATTTTCTGTGATATATATTCTATTGCGACAGTTTGGGGAAAATGTTCGGGGATATTTAATGAATTAGACTTAATTTGATTTCAGTTTATTTTCAGTGTCTGTGAAGAAGAGTTAAAGCCCCACACAGTGGTGGATTAAACAGCAACAGAACCACCTTCTACCTTTTCTTTTGCTTAGGACTGTTCAACATTCTTGGTATGGCCTATCAGAAATATTACTATTTCTTCATAGTAATTTATAACTATTATCCCTGCCTCTAATGTTGTTGTCAGTCTCCAAAGTTAAACTGACATACTACAGAGCTAGCACATTTAAATGAATGAAATGATTGTACTAATAAAACACCCATACTGTAATTCATTCTTAAAAAGATTTGAGTTGTATTTTCATGCTCCTCGTTTTCTGTGCCAGTTCTTTGTTACATAACTTCCCTCAAAGAATTTTCCTTTTAAACTATATCTTGGAAACCTGTAGCAGAAGTATGCAGGCACCAGAGGGAATCATTATCATCATGAGGTTTTGTACATCCTGTTAATGAGGCCCACTTACTCACAAGAGGCACAACATGATCCTTGAACTGTTACAATTTAGAGAGGAACAAGGGAAAACGCAACACAACCAACAGATATGACATAGAAGGAAAGTAATGTACTGAACCTGGCTTCACATTTCTCTGCCACAAATCCAGAAATAACAACATTTTTTGACTGCACATCATGAAGTTGTAAATAAAGGTTTGAAGGAAAGGTTTAGACTTTGGTTGATACAGCCTCACATCCTACTGATGGTTAGCTTATCTCATTTTTCAAGATCATTCTCTTTTGCATCTCATAAAAACCATCATTCTGTTGATTGAATCCACAGAAAACATTAAGAAAGATAAACAATTTGATGATTTAAACTGGACAAGAAGGATGATAGTTCACTGAAATCAAAGGTCTGCTTGTACGTGGCATTCACATCTTCTAAAATTCTTCTGAAAACAGTAAGGCTGAGCAACACATGGAGCATTTTAGGACACATTATTACAGGTGTTCCCAACCTTTTATCCTTGTAGCCCCCCTATCTGTGCCTACTCAGGTCAATGTGTTAATGTCTCATAGTTGAGGCTTAGAAACAAGCCCACCGCTCTCTCTGATCCCACGCTTATGGTGAGTTAAATTATGAACAATGTGTGTTTGTCAAAGCCAACAAATTAAAACTGCAGTTTTTAAGCTGAAGGACCCATCCATATCTGCAACCAACCAGTTTGTTTTGTCGACATCAGATTGAGTTGTCCTTGCTTTGTGGAGATTACTAAATAAAAATGGCACCATACAAAACAACACAACACCACAGATAACAGTGCAACCCCAGTGTCTCAGTACACATTTGTCTCAAATGTATGCATACATCTGGAAGATTCTGCAGCACATCACCTTATTGTCGCATCTTATCTCTTGGCCACACGCCCTCCTAATGACACCTATTCGCATGTGCATCGCTTCCCTTCTCACCGTAAAGGGCAGAGAGGATGCTTCTGTTAACATATGCCCTTGTGTTTTGTTTGTAACCCTCAGGCAGAAGAATTACAAGCACGAATGGAAAAATTCTTGCTGATTTAACGTTTTTTTTATGCAGTTAGATTGCAGTTTTAGTCATTTTTTTGGCATGGAGCATGTACTGTATTTTTGGATGAATGAACAAAAAGAAAGATGAAAGGGGAAAGTAATTCTCCTGTGCTCTCCTTTGCTCTCTTTTTCCTTTGTTTTCGATGTCGGTCTCCCAATCCCACTCTACCCCAATTTCTGCCTCTCTCTACCCCCCCCACCCCCTTTCCTTTTTTCCCCTCTTATCTAGGCTAATGCAGCAGCAGCAGCCATGCTAATTTTAACAGCAAAATCCTCAGCCAAGGCGCTCATACACAGGCCCCATTGCTTCTGCCGGGGCTTCTGAGTGTTTGTAAACCAGCGATGATTCGTTTGTGCTTGAAAAAGGAGAGAAAGATGGAGTGGGTGAAAAAGAAGAATAAAGATGGAGACAGAGAGACAACAAAGTGAAAAAAAAACAGAGATAATGCGAGGCTGCAGCTCAGGAGTCCTCTGACGTTAATTTCCCCTGGACTTTTCCTGGAGTAACAATAAAACCTTTAGTTGTTCTAAAATTAGAATCTAAAACATGTGACTTGAGGAAGATGGGGAGGCCGGGACTTAAAGGCGCTGGAGGAAAGAGGGGGAAGAAACCAAAGCTGAGGCGGCACATGTGCACAAATACATGCAGACTGGATGTACAGTTCAGACAAAAGATGATGAAAAGGAAGACGGATGCACTGATGACTGGACAGACAGATGCAAGATACATCTGGAGTTTCAAAAGAAGAAATGCGAATCTGACCAACAGATACCAGTCAGAATAACTGGCACGTGCACATCTGTCCTTGAGAAAGAAAAAGAAAACCACAAAAGCAGCTGCCAAAACCCTCACATATAACTGCAAACTGAAGTGATTTGTACCCTGGGCTGCAGGGCTGACAGAGACAGTAACTCTGGCATGACCTCCAAAAAATCATGCAACTTTAAACCCCCGCCACGCCCATGTCCTTCGACAAAAACTCAAGTTATTGACAGATGACCAGAATTAACTTGTCTATTGTTGGTTAAATACATTTGGAATTAATCTGATTTACCTTCCAGGATACGTTTGTTAAAATTAAACATGTGAATTGTCTAAAATTACCTACATTTGACATTGAACTCCAAATTATCTTTTCAGTTCTTGCCTAAAACATAAAATTTTAGGCAATGACACTGGTGGAGAGCTGGAGTATCATATTGAAGTCCACAAGTCAAATTTCTATGTTGACAGATTTGTAATGAGAAAAAGCTGATAAAGAACACGTGAAAAAGTAATAAATTACATTTTTATCCATCCTTGTACAACCAATATCAACACCTTTCACTGGCTGTGCTGATCAAGTAGCTACTACCAACAAAAGTGTTTGATTAACTCCAGATTTTTGGGGAAAGGCCAAAAATGAAGATTGATTTCAACTCCTGCTCTGGGTAAGCACATTTTTAGCCTAGCTGTGCATAAATAGTTGAGCGAGGGGTAACAGAAAACTAAGTGTGACACTGAGGAACGCTTCACCTTACCCTAACTCTAATATCCTCATGCTAACCCGCTAACGAGGAATGGTGTATTGTACATACAGCTGAATTCTTCTTTCAGAAACTCACCTTTGCAGATGAGGCCCTCCTTGGTGATGGCCTGCTTGCATATATCACAGCTCTTGGCCTTCTTGAATGGCTTCAGCTTGAAGGTGTGTGTATGGACGCCCTCCAGCTCTTCAGGCTGAGTGGGATAAGAGAGAGGAAGGAAGAGAAAAAGTCAGCTTGGATGGAGGCCAGCAGGTCCACAGCCAAAAGAAACACATTTGATATTCAGCAATGATACGTCCGTCTGCGGCTGCACATGGAGGTTTGATCTCTTTGATGGGCTCTGACGGCATTTAGTTTCAGCCGATCTGTTCACTTGTGCCTTTGTTATACGAGGGGCCTTTTCTTTGTCTTTCTTGAAGTTTTGGCTTACATTACTTCTTTCTATATATATGGATGAAGACAATTCTACTAAAAGTCTGTTAATTTAATAGTTTTATATTTAAAAAGCTGATTATTGACAATACTTGGTGGGGGGTTATCATCATCTGGTGACCCTTCCTTCTTCAGTGTTTCATCTGGTTAGTCCCACAACACCAAGGAGATGTTGGACAGTTAACCTTGCCGTCCAAAACCTAAGCCCCCTGATGAAAACTAGACTTTAACTAAAAATAAAACAAGTGTACATTGACAAAAACTAAAACTAAATTAACTGACATTTTCATCAACAAACAAAAACTACACTAAAATGGTTGACAGAGACTAAATCCAATCAGACTGAATTTCGTCACATAGAAAGTAGAGACAAGTTAGGAATCACAGCTACTTTGGTTGTGCAGAGAGGTTGGATGAGTTAAGAGGGACATCCAGTCACAACTGCCATAGCTTCATGGTGGTGGGATCCAAGTGTAAAACATGACTTCAGAAATTCAAGGAAATATAAAAAATGCCTTACACTTTACAATTAATTTTTCAGTCGACTAAATTTACAGTAGATTTTGTCGACTAAAATGTGAAATTTCATCAACTAAAACTAGACTAAAATTAAAACAATTTAGATGACTAAAAATACATTTTAGGCAAAAGACTAAAACTAAATTAAAAAGTGCTGTCAAAATGAACACTGTCCTCCATGCTAGGTTACACTGAGACTCTCATCGTACCTACCCTACCACATGGCCACCACAGCCCAACCAGCATTCAGCAGACTAACATCGAGTTCATGCAAGACCATGGTAGTGACAACACTAACACTGATAAGGCCGCCTGGAGCACAACCATTTCTGCTGTCTATATTTCACATTAAGGACGTCAAAGTGAACCATGCTGAAACTAGACAGACACAAAAATCAGTCTAGAAAGGAAGAGTATAAAGAGGATGAGGAAAAGAGCCTGTGCCCTGATGAAGGCTTACACTCATCCCCACCAGACCAAGCTGTTGCTCTACCTCCCCATACTCCCTTCTTTTTACAAGGAAAGAGAGGACTGTAAAAAGGTTACAGAGGATTCATTGCCTCTTTTAAGAGATATTTCCATTTTTCAACACTTAATTGGACAAAAAATATTTTCCAGTACTTATGTGGACTTGGTGAGGGTGTAATTGGCTTTTTCACAGTTTGGGGATTTTTTTTACGAGCAAAAAATGAATTGTCATTGACAAATACTTCATTAAAAGTTGATAAGTCCAACCACAACTCATATATTCCAAAGCTGTGGACCCAAACAGTTTTTCATGGAACTTATCATCACCCCCACTCCTGGATGCATTGAGTGAGAGTTAAGCCAACCTTGAACCCAAAAAAGGTCATGCATTGCTGTCAAAAATTAATACCAATATTTATCGTTTTCATCAATAAAATTCACATAGGATGGTTCTGCAAACACACATTCTTATAAGAAGATCTTTGAAGAAAGTATGCTGTAGGTGTGTCCAATACATATGGCTGTATTTCCACCAAGCAGTCCGGTTCAGTTCAGCTCAGTACATTACATAAATACAGGTGTTTCCACTGTCAAAGAAGGAGATACTCAAATCACCAACCATCCCTCTTTCTGGCACCCCTCTGAGGGTACCGAGCTGACCCCAAAGGGGTGTTTACTGGTCACAAACATCATCAATTCTCATGCAACAGCTGCTAAAATGAAAATAACAGAGCGCACTAGGTTCATATATGCCGTAGATTGAGACTGATTTGTTCACTGCTGTTGCTGTAAAGAATATCCACATAAAACCATCCCAGCTCCTTAGAGCAATGGACCGACAAAAGTCGGTTGTTGCTCTTTGTTGATAGTGTTGTGCTCTACTTCAAAATGCTGCAATGTTTTGTGCGGCTGTGACATCACAAAATGATGTAGCTGGTGCTACCCTCTCTTTCCAGCTTACATCCCTGTGCTCAGGTGACAAGTGACAAGATCAGGGTTTACTGCTCCAATTATGAGGCATTATAACACAATGTATAGCATAAGTAAAAAATATATTTGGAAATAGTGGTAAAGGTACAATATTTGTGCTTTAAAACTGGTAAACATTTATTATTTTATTGTGTTAAAAGAAGCTTAAATTGGCTTTAGTTATGTGTCATGCTCATTAAATTGCGACTTTTTCATTGTGTTTGAGTTAAAATATATTAATGTTGGCATAATCTTTTGTTTGAAGCTTTAAATTTTCTATATTTTTTTGTTTATTTCTACATTTTTTTCCTCATTGAGAGTGCCCAATAATATGTAACAGTGCGGCCCTCAGGCACTGAAAAAAAAAGTATGCGGCCCTCTTGGTGATCAAAATTGCCCACCCCTGATCTAAACCAATGCTCTCGAGCTAAGATATGTCAAAAATGTCCTTATGAATACATTATAGCATTGATAAACCCCTATCTCCACACCATACCAAGTTTATACAACCACAAAGTTGTGACATGATTACTCTTTTTGAACTGACACGCTCCAGAGCTGCATGCATCCAGTCTGACAGGTTCCACCCACCAGCACAGGGATGCTTTTACTTTGAAGTTCTCTAATTAAATGGCTAATTAATGATGAAGAAGAAGGGAGGGAGAGAAAAGCCTCACAGCAGCTCGAGGAATGATGTACGCTTGTGTGTGTGTGCATATTGTACTGTTTGCATGTATATATGTGTGTGTTTTCAGGGTGTTGGAAGAATTCTCAGAGCAGCCTGAGGACACAACAGCTCCAGAAAACTGCACCAAAAATGAGCAGAGCAGTGACGAGGGGATGGTGCAATTAAAATGCAGATAATGTTGAGGCTGGGGTGCCAGTTGTGTGCATGCTGCACTCAGGAGGGGGAAGTGAAAGAAGGATTCCAAAAACAAAGTGAATCCCCAGACGTAATCAATCATCTTGACAAGTGCCAACGATATTAACACTTTCAAAGCAACACTGTCAAAATGTGATCTTCTCTTCAAACAAGCAGCACATTAGTGACACACATTACTCTTTATTTGATTAGTTTAGCCAGGAGTTGACAAAACGCATCCAAGAATACTTTAACTAGGTCAGTAGGTTTCACTTTGAAGCTGCTGTAACTCTAAAGCAGCTCAGACTCACACAGAATGCTCAGCAGCGTGATTGCCTACTTTATGTGGAAGAAGTCGAAAGGGGGCATGTTATGAAAAACCATCTTTTCAGTATTGTGCATAACACACATGGAGTGTGCTGACTGACCCAAAACAGGTGAAATAAACCAAACCAGGTCTTTATTGGTTGGTGGTCCATCTGTGTCTGAATATATTATAAATGATAATGAATTCAAAACGCTGTCCTTGTGGATATAGAATACAGCAGACAATTGGACTCGAGTCATAGGGACTCGGACTCGAGTCGTCTCCAGTCGCTAATTTGACGACTTGCGACTGGACTCGGACTCGCCAGGTAAAGACTCGGGACTCGACTCAGACTCGGGAGACTATGACTCCAGACTCGACTTGACTTGAGACAACATGACCCGAAAAAATTGTAGCATATGTTTTTCTTTCACGTGGATATCATATCATTCTAGCATGATCAGAGCGCTCTGTGTGCGCGCCGCGCTCTCTATCAGGTTCGGACAGGCTCCGTTTTTTTTCATGTAAGCCAGAAGCACTGACAGGCTGGAAGCACACACGCACTGTGATTGTTACATGAGATGCTCAGGCATTATATGAAGAGCCAGACAGGAGACCAGAGCATGTGACCGGAGCGGAGCGGTTTTTCCAAAAAAGCTGGAGCGGCACCTCATCTGTCGCTCCATCCCGCTCCAATTCCGCTCCGGTACCGCTCACACCAAGCGTCTGAAGCATGTCTCACACAGAGTGCATCTGCGTGTAATTAATTGTTCAGCCACCCACACTGTTTTCTGTCGGAAACTGGATGTTGACAACTCGGATCAGCACCGCGGACAGCGCAAAAGCTCTCAGACCTCAGTGCAGGTCACCTGCAATCGTCTCATTTTTTTATCCAGTGAATGCAATGCGCTTCCGTATTTTCGTAGAGTGAGTGGTGAGTGATTTGAGTGGAGCGGGCAGAAATTTGAGTGAGCGTCAGAGCGGTAATAAGCGGAGCGGTGCGTATGCGCTCTGAGCGGCGGAGCGGGGTACGAGAACAGCTGTGTGAGCGAGGAGCAGGAAATCTCACTGCTGCACTCTGCTCACATGCTCTGCAGGAGACATACGTAGCTCTTACCTTTTAGATTCACTTTATTGATGCTCCATTCATAGTACACTCGGTCCGTCACCTATTATTGTCCCACACACGACAGAGTAGCTACACACATACGTTCCTACTACACATCCGCGTCCGTTACAGTGATGATCAGTGTATGTAATACAGGCACTACTTGACTCTATAACATTTAAACAGGACATTAACTTGCACAAATAATTCTCTGTGTTTCCCCTATAGTTCATTTGGGTCGGCGCCCCGCCGTCGCAACGGACACCCCCGCCGTGCCAACAGGATCCCCACCCATAAATTCAAGTGCAGATTTAAAGAAAGAAAACATGATTTGATTTTTATTTTAATCAAAAGGGCGTTTAACAGGCATTCTTTTTATCAAATAAAAACGCGTACTCTAATTTGCGCAATTTTAGAGTCTAATGCGTCACTGTCATTTCATTACATTCATTAAAATGCAAAATGCATTTCTCCTCTCCTCTGACTCTTCTCCGACCTGTCGTCTGACTATTTACGCTGCATGCTGCGCAAGCCATCCTCTCTCTCCTGCACAGAGTCTGATTATTCACGTAAAACATTCAACAAAACAAACGCTGCCTTCAGTTAAACAGCGCAGAACATGAATGAAACATTCACTGATTTAACTAACGCTTTCACACAGAGCAGAGAAAGGAAGGAAAAGCTGAAGAAGAAGAGAGATTTTCATCTAGGACTCTAATTTCCTGGCGCAACTCAGGGTGGCGCAGCTCAGGGTGGCGCAGCCTGGCGCACCCGCGCAGTGGTAATTTCGTCCGGCGCACCGCCGTGCGCAGCCAATTTGGCAATTTGGTAGACCGGCTGCGCCGAGATGGATGTGACCGAGCACCAGGGGGAGGTGTCGAAAGACTCAGCTTGGCGCAGTGACAATTTCGTGCCAAAAAAAAGGCGCGGAAGGTGCGCTGAAAGCCCGCCAGCTCCAACCTGGTCTATTCTCGGCGCACTCGGGGCAGTGGTAATTTGGCTGACAGGCGCACAGTGCGCACACGTCACCAAAACCTCACAGGCAGGAGTCCAGAGTGTCAGGCACATCCAATGCAGTAAAAAAATCACAGCAACCACTATTTAATGTAACCGTCTGAACCAGCACATACATTTGTATCTATATTAATTGTCCCGTCACATCTGATGTCAGATCAGAGACGTTTGTCATAACTAACGAGTTCACATCTCTCAGCCAACCACAAACAGCCACATCATCAGATACGGAGTATCCGGCTTCTCTCATCTCATGAAATTCAAAAGAAGAGGAAAAAAAGAGAGAGACGCTCGCTGACATAGCCGCGCGAACTTATTAAAAAAAGAAGGGGTGGGGTCGAGGTTAGACAGGATTGACGCTGACTGTGCAGAGCCTATATAACTACAGTAGAGTAAAACACTGTCAAATTACTAGAATGCAAAATGAGTTGCTGCTAAGGGACAATACATCCCCCACACACAGGCACAGGTGCCAGGCCTAACCCCCCAAATAACCCACAAAAGCGCCGCGCCCCGCAGCGCCGTGCTGAGCCGCGACTGACAAAACCCCACTGGATGAGCCGCGGAGCACCGTCCCAAAGGGGGAGGGCTGAGAGAGCCACAAGCTCTCGTGTGAATAGCGGTGTCACACGATAACTAAACATGTTATAAACTGAGAAAAGAAATAAACCACCCAACACCTCACTTCACTTCTCTAAGGTCGCTTTGCTGGTCCCAACCACACAGCTTCGTGATTGACTTCACTTCTATCTGCCTGTATCCTTGGAGAAAGGATGTTTGGTGTCATATATAATGTTATATATTTCTGTACCTCTAGGATTCTTCTTCTATGGTGCCTTGTTGCCTCTGGGACCCTCTGACCAACTGTTGACCTGATGCTCGTGCCTCCAGTTGAAAAGTAATGACGGTTTGGAAGCGACCGCGCAGAAAATAGACCTGAAGCAAATCTCCAGCGCCGTGGCGCGCGAGCAGTGGAAATGCTCTGATCAATGACTAGAGTGGGAGCGAACCCCCAAATTCCACGTAACTCAAAAGCGCCGCGCCGCGCCGCGGTCTTGCTCCGACCTGCAAACCCCACTGGACGTGCCGCGCGGAGCAGCGCAGCGGCGCGCAGCCCTGTAGGGAGGGAGACTGATCCCCGGAGAGTCACAAGCTCTTGTGCGAATAGCGATGTCGCACGTCAATAAAACATGTTATAGACTGAGAAAAGAAGTAAACAACACCTCACTTCGCTTCTCTAAGGTCGTTTGCTGGTACAAACCACACAGCTTCGTGATTTATTTCATTTCTATCTGCCTATATCCTTGTAGATTTCATTTTTTTTGTACCAAACATGCCATTTCTTTAATGGGATGTAGCCTTTTCCACCTACCTCGGTCTAAATGATCAGACATGTAGAGCTCTAATTTCGTAGACCAGGCGCAGGCGGGGCGCACCTGCCCTGCGCCGCGCCAACAGGGTGTGTCCAGGGCATTTTGCAAGTTTCGTGCACGGCGCAGTCTGGCGCAGGCAGGCGCACCCACGCCTCCGTCCCTCCCAGCGGCGCCAGTAGCAGAGAGGGAGGAGAGGAGGCGTAAGTGGGTTTACCTCAGCCGACTGTAATCTTCACCAATCAAATGAACGCCTCTCCTCGCCTTTAAATGCGCTGCGGGCGATGCGCTGTGACAATTTCACCTCGGTGGAGAAGAAGGTCAGAGCCGCTGTCACTCATACAGCAACTGGGAGAGCGCAGGGGCCACCAGGCCGCGCATCGGAGCCACGATGCGCGTCACCATGTGGACCACCTCGCGGGACAGATGTAATCTGTTCCTGTCTCATAAATATGAGTACAAAATGAAGTGATAATTACATTTAAACACAGCAGCAGGCTAATCCATTCATCATGCCTGTGATCCACCTGCATTCCTGGTCTGTCATCGCCAAATAGCAGAACCTTTGGTGAAAATATATCTCCTCCTCATCCTCCTTGCAGTAATGTAATCTTTTTAGATCACGTTAAGAACAAAGATTAAAACAGAGAAATATGGGTGTTGCGGCTGACTGGCGATCTAACAAAAAAAAAAAAAAAAAGAGCCAACAGGCCGCGGGAGGCTAAGCACGGGAGTTTACCAGTGATGCGCACAAACACACATCCACTTCTAATGCTCGTTACTGCTCTTTATTTCTAACACTGCGCAATTTACACACAACACAACGTACAAGATTAAGTGCATAAAAGCAAAACTAATGTGGTGTGAGGCTATTGTAGCGGTCAACAGAAATTTTCGCTCCCTACTCACCCTCCCTCGTTAACAAACCAGCCCAGACCACAGGTGCGTGGGATTACCGCTGAGTACACACCCACAGTGACATACCCACCACTCAAGTGCCAGCAGAGTGTACACCCCCTTCACATCAATATACAGCCCTTACCAACACGTCACACATAAATACACACATATGGCTCCTACAATGTGCAATCACAGGTAAATCCTTAAGACACGGAGTGACTTACATTTATTCAGCGAGCGTCTCTCTCTTTTTTCTTTTCTTTTCAGTTTCACGAGATGAGAGGAGCCGGATACTCCGTATCGGATGATGTGGCTGTTTGTGGTTGCCTGAGAGATGTGACCTCCTTAGTTTGCGTCACTCTTCCAGCTGCCGTCAGGTTGAGTTTCCATGATGACAAACGTCTCTGATCTGACATCAGATGTGACGGGACAATTAATATAGATACAAATGTATGTGCTGGTTCAGACGGTTACATTAAATAGTGGTTGCTGTGATTTTTTTACTGCATTGGATGTGCCTGACACTCTGGACACCTGCCTGTGAGGTTTTGGTGACGTGTGCGCACTGTGCGCCTGACAGCCAAATTACAACTGCATGGGGTGCGCCTGGTCTGCGCGAGAATAGACCAGGTTGGAGCTGGCGGGCTTTCAGCGCACCTTCCGCGCGTTTTTTTTTTTTTGGCACGAAGTTGTCACTGCAACAAGGTGAATCTGTCAACACCTCCCCCTTGCAGCCGGTCTACCAAATTGCCAAATTGGCTGCGCACAGCGGTGCGCCGGACAAAATTACCACTGTGCGGGTTGCGCCAGGCTGCGCCACCCTGAGTTGCGCCAGGAAATTAGACCCCATAGACTTAAAAAACGACGAGTCAGCCTTTTGATGAATCAAAACTCATCATTCTTCATCAGTCCAGCTCTTGTTTTCACTCACTCACTGTTTTCTAAATGATAAACTCATCCTGAGGTATCCTGGATCACTTATTCTCCATGATATAATTACAATCTTTGAAGGATCAAGCTTCAAATACAATCTACTAGTGCTGCGGTTCTCAACCTGTGGGTGGAGGCCCATAAGTGGGTCTCAGAGCTGTTTTCAGTGGACGGTGCATAAATCAGAATAAACCAGACTACACCACTGGATAGATAGATAGATAGATAGATAGATAGATAGATAGATAGATAGATAGATAGATAGATAGATAGATAGATAGTTGAATGAAAAAATGAACAGAAACTGATGAAAGAAAGATAGATGGATGAATGAATAAATGAAAAATGATTAATATAGACAGATAGATGAGTGAATAAACAAACAAAGTGATTAATATAGATGATCCTGAACGACAGACCATGCCCCCCCCCCCCCCCCCCCCATCCCAAAGCATCATAGCAGGGGAAACACTAAACACTGATTTTTCTGATATCTCTTAAGTAAATGTCGTTTTTATAGAAGTATTTGCTGTGTGCTGATTACAGAAGCACTTTGCACTGTTCATTCATACTGTAACTTTGTTTGCCTTTGTTAAGGTAGCTACCTCTAAAAAATACACTTTAAAAAATGTCAGAAAGGCAGTTTGACCCTGCAAGTTAGATGTTGCAAAATGTTCCAAATAAACGTATTTTTTTGTATCAAACATGCCATTTCTTTAATGGAATGTAGCCTTTCCCATCTACCTCGGTCTAAATGATCAGACATGTAATGTTGTAATGGATAAATGAACAGCTTTATGCTGGTTTAATCCATGCAGGCTAGTCTGCATGCTCTGTTTTGACATTGACCTTAGGAAGACAAGGTTTCTCTCTTCAAGATATAAACCTGAGTGCTTTTTTAGGTGGGCTGGGGAACAATGGTGAGGGACTTGACTTGACATAACCTGTGACTCGACTTGACTTGACTTGCCCACAGCAGAAAAAACTTGGGATTTGCTTGAGACTTGGACCCAAATGACTCGACTCGACTTGGGACTCAGATCAGAGGGACTTGGGCAATTGTCTGGTATATAGTAATACCTGTGCCAAAAGTGTATAGTTAGACATTATTCTGCAATAGAAAGGTGTTTTCCACCCAACATGTGGAAAGAAGAGAACTCTGGTCTACCAAACAAGGCAAGTCAACCAAAAAGCAGTGAATTGTGGGTTGAGTTTGATCAAATACCACAATAATAAGCAAGCTAATGTAGTTTTCACAAACAGTATCAAGCAGAGTGTGGCTAACATGAGAATTACTAGCAGTGCCAGCCTCCAGTCCTGTAAACACATTAATTAATTTTGTGTAGCAGTATGGTTTCATATTGCTCCAGTCAATATGCAGGAGCCACCTGACACAGAATAAATGCAGCGTTGTTGTTGTTTTATGGCACAGAAAACTTCTTAAAAGCTTCAAGCTAATTATTACAGCATACAGCAAGCTACAGCATTATTACTTGAAGCCAGTTGTGTATTTCCGGGTCAGTAAGCCGGATGCAGAAATGAAGGCTGGAGCTACAGCTACAAGGTGGAAAAGGAAGCACTTTGTCATTTTGTGCTCCAATTGAAGGTTGGATAAGATGTTGAGAGTATTTTAGAATGTGTGTTGCTCACTTTGAAACATGTACCTTCTCTTGAGTCCTGTTTTCCAACTATCCTCTCTGTCTGAACAACCACCTTGGTGACTCATATTGATGATGTCATTTCCTCTGTGTATTTGTGCAGCTGCGACAGCCTTGGGTTGGGCTCCACTGGACTGTAAATCTCAGCACTCGTTAGTGGAAAGGGTATTTTACGGACATCTTGTTTTAGGCTTCACCTTCAACAGAATAAATGAACCCCATGTGCTTGCAAGGATAATTAACACCAATTTAAGAAGTCCCATGAATCATTTTGATTTCCTATTATTTATCCTTGAAAGTATCCTAACCAAGAAGTGAAAGGATGTTTGCATTTTACTGGTTTTCAATTTTACAAGTTGAAGTTTTGTGAATCATTCCTAAGTGCCATGAAGCCAATTTTTTTTTCACAGCTATGTCAATATTCCATGGTTCTAACTCCATGTTAAACTTTTAACTTTCACGGTAAAACACCACTCTATGTAAAATACTTCATAGTGCCAAAGAATTATCTCTTTCACCATTTCACTCATCTCATCAGTAGTTGTTGCCCAATGCAAATTGTTCTGGAATTATGTGCTATAAAAACTGTCCAAACTGTCTGCATCTGCCTTCTAACTGCACAAGATAGTGACTGGCAAAACAGGAATTTCCTATAGGTTTTGCCAATATATCAAAAACAGTTTTAAGTTTTGGTACCACTCTTGACCAAATGCTGAATCAACCAAATAGCCTTGGTTAGATCAAAATCTGTTTTAAGAGCGCTTCATGTTCAACCATTTTAGAACTTCACAACACAATAATTATGACAAAAAGTCCCTTTACTACCAACACTAATTTTAACGACTGCTGTTACAACCAGCAGCATGTCAAGTACAAAGGAGTGCAGGTGTGATGAGGCTCACTGATGAAAGACAGTTGTGTAATCTGCTGCTGCGTTGCCTTTGAGCTCATTTCTCTGACTCTCCGAAGCTCCCTGGTCTTTTTTTCATTCTCCTTCCATGTGCCGCAGTCAATTTGTCTCAAAGCTCTTACAAAATTGTATTTCTCAGCGTTTTCCCTCCACTATCTCCCTAAATCTTAATAGGTTTTGTCACACTGTGACACGCTCCCTATAAGCTCCCTGAGAGGAATCTCCGATGGCTGACCTTGGCTGCACGGTGCCCGACACAGGGTGTTACAACAGGTAGTACCAAACAAACAATATGCTACCAGATGCTGATAATTCCTTTAGAAACACTTAATTAACAGCCACTCTGCAATCCATCTCATTATTCTTTCATGAGCTGGTGGGCGGAGCGGCTTGTGCTGAACACAGGAATGTTGCACAAACTGTTTCATTGAAGAGAAATCTGAGCCTGCCTCTGAATACTGTACAAGTGAAGACTTAATCCAGACAAACTACAAGAGACGGGGGTCAAATATGAATAAGTTGCTTTGAGAGGGAAAATATTTAATGTATGACAAAATATTTTGGAAACTGTCATTATTTGGCCCAACAAATTCGGAAGTTGTTATAGATATTTCAGGAGGACATAACCAGACAGTTGGACCCGAGTCATGGGGACTCGGACTCGAGTCGTCTCTAGATCTCTAATTTGACAATTTGCGACTCGACTCGGACTCGGGAGACTATGACCCCAGACTCGACTTGACTTGAGACAACATGACTCGGAAAAAATGTAGCATATGTTTTTCTTTCACGTGGATATCATATCATTCTAGCATGATCAGAGCGCTCTGTGTGCGCGCCGCGCTCTCTATCAGGTTCGGACAGGCTCCGTATTTTTTCATGTGAGCGAGAAGCACTGACAGGCTGGAAGCACACACGCACTGTGATTGTTACATGCGATGCTCAGGCATTATATGAAGAGCCAGACAGGAGACCAGAGCATGTGACCGGAGCGCGGAGCGGTTTTTTCAAAAAAGCTGGAGCGGCACCTCATCTGTCGCTCCATCCCGCTCCAATTTCGCTCCGGTACCGCTCACACCAAGCGTCTGAAGCATGTCTCACACAGAGTGCATCTGCGTGTAATTAATTGTTCAGCCACCCACACTGTTTTCTGTCGGAAACTGGATGTTGACAACTCGGATCAGCACCGCGGACAGCGCAAAAGCTCTCAGACCTCAGTGCAGGTCACCTGCAATCGTCTAGTTTTTTTTATCCAGTGAATGCAATGCGCTTCCGTATTTTCGTAGAGTGAGTGGTGAGTGATTTGAGTGGAGCGGGTAGAAATTTGAGTGAGCGTCAGAGCGGTAATAAGCGGAGCGGTGCGCATGCGCTCTGAGCGGCGGAGCGGGGTGCGAGAACAGCTGTGTGAGCGAGGAGCAGGAAATCTCACTGCTGCACTCTGCTCACATGCTCTGCAGGAGACATACGTAGCTCTTACCTTTTAGATTCACTTTATTGATGCTCCATTCATAGTACACTCGGTCCGTCACCTATTATTGTCCCACACACGACAGAGTAGCTACACACATACGTTCCTACTACACATCCGCGTCCGTTACAGTGATGATCAGTGTATGTAATACAGGCACTACTTGACTCTATAACATTTAAACAGGACATTAACTTGCACAAATAATTCTCTGTGTTTCCTCTATAGTTCATTTGGGTCGGCGCCCCGCCGTCGCAACGGACACCCCCGCCGTGCCAACAGGATCCCCACCCATAAATTCAAGTGCAGATTGAAAGAAAAAAAACGTAATTTCATTCTTATTTTAATCAAAAGGGCGTTTAACAGGCATTCTTTTTATCAGATAAAAAAGCTTACTCTATTTTGCGCAATTTTAGAGTCTAATGCGTCACTATCGTTTCATTACATTCATTAAAATGCATTTCTCCTCTCCTCTGACTCTTCTCCGACCTGTCGTCTGACTATTTACGCTGCATGCTGCGCAAGCCATCCTCTCTCTCCTGCACAGAGTCTGATTATTCACGTAAAACATTCAACAAAACAAACGCTGCCTTCAGTTAAACAGCGCAGAACATGAATGATACATTCACTGATTTAACTAACGCTTTCACACAGAGCAGAGAAAGGAAGGAAAAGCTGAGGAAGAAGAGAGATTTTCATCCGATGTTCATGTGAACATTTGATCTAATCCCGCGCTCCTCCGTCCGCCGGTGCGCGTAAAGACGCAAATAGACGCGCATCGCAGGGACAGTGAGGGATCATCAGTCACTTTGTGTGATTTTATAATTTAAACGGTGCGCAGCTAACCTCTGCCGCGCCTGCCGCGCCAACGGGGTGTATCCAGGGCATTTAACAATAGCTATCTCTAAAAAAATACACTTTAAAAAATGTCATAAACACATTTTTTTAGTACCAAACATGCCATTTCTTTAATGGAATGTAGCCTTTTCCATCTACCTCGGTCTAAATGATCAGACATTTGGGGCTCTAATTTCGTAGACCAGGCGCAGGCGGGCGCACCTGCCCTGCGCTGCGCCAACGGGGTGTGTCCAGGGCATTTTCCAAGTTTCGTGCACGGCGCAGTCTGGCGCAGGCAGGCGCACCAACGCCTCCGTCTCTCCCAGCAGCGCAAGAAGCAGAGAGGGAGGAGAGAGGACTTGAGTGGGTTAAACACAGCCGAGTACAATCTTCACCAATCAAATGAACGCCTCTCCTCGCTTTTAAATGCGCCGCGGGCGAGGCGCAGTGACAATTCCACCTCGGTGGTGAAGAAGGTCAGAGCCGCTGTCACTTTTGCAGCAGCTGGGAGAGCGCAGGGGCCACCGGCCGCGCATCGGAGGACACGATGCGCGTCACCATGTGGACCACCTCGCGGGACAGATATAATCTGTTCCTGTCTCATAAACAGGAGTACAAAATTAAGTGATAATTACATTTAAACACAGCAGCAGGCTAATCCATTCATCATGCTTGTGATCCACCTGCATTCCTGGTCTGTCATCGCCAAATAGCAGAACATTTGGTGAAAATATATCTCCTCCTCATCCTCCTTGCAGTAATGTACTCCATCTTTTTATATCACCTTAAGAATAAAGATTAAAACAGAGAAATATGGGAAATCACAGGTAAATCCTTAAGACACCGAGTGACTTACATTTATTCAGCGAGCGTCTCTCTCTTTTTTCTTTTCTTTTGAATTTCATGAGATGAGAGAAGCCGGATACTCCGTATCGGATGATGTGGCTGTTTGTGGTTGGCTGAGAGATGTGAACTCGTTAGTTATGACAAACGTCTCTGATCTGACATCAGATGTGACAGGACAATTAATATAGATACAAATGTATGTGCTGGTTCAGGCCGTTACATTAAATAGTGGTTGCTGTTATTGTTTATTGCATTGAAATGTGCCTGACACTCTGGATACCTGCCTGTGAGGTTTTGGTGACGTGTGCGCACTGTGCGCCTGTCAGCCAAATTACCACTGCACGGGGTGCCCCTGGTCTGCGCCGAGAATAAACCAGGTTGGAGCTGGCGAGCTTTCAGCACACCTTCCGCGCGGTTTTTTGGCACGAAGTTGTCACTGCGCCGAGCTAAATCTTTGGACACCTCCCCCTGGTGCGCCATCACACCCATCTCGGCGCAGCCGGTCTACCAAATTGCCAAATTGGCTGCGCACTGCGGTGCGCCGGACGAAATTACTACTGCGCAGGGTGCGCCAGGCTGCGCCACCCTGAGTTGCGCCAGGAAATTAGAGCCCCTAATGTTGTAATGGATGAATGAACAGCTTTATGCAAGCTGCAAGCTGTTTTTGGACATTGACCTCAGGAAGATAAAGTTTCTCTCTTCAAGATATAAACCTGAGTGCTTTCTTAGGTGGGCTGGGGAACAATGGTGAGGGACTCGACTTGACTCGACATAACCTGTGACTTGACTTGACTTTTGTTGCCCACAGCAGAAAAAACTTGGGACTTGCTTGAGACTTGGACCCAAATGACTTGACTGGACTTGGGACTCGGATTGGAGGGACTTGGGCAATTGTGTGGAAATAACCAAAACTGCTGCTGACAAAGGGCTTTGTGAAGCTAAAATACAATGTATGCGTACTGTGTGGATTGTGGAAATTATTTTTGATTGGTATGATGACGAAAAGTTACTGAACAGGATTCAATGAAAAAATTAAACGTGCTCTGAGAGCACAAAGCTCCACCAGGGCATTTCCAACATCATTGAGCATGTTTTTTTTTTTAAATGTGGAAAAACTGCCCTATCTTGCACTGCTCAATAATCCTTAAAAGAAATTCCTGGATACACATCTAGAGTCAGATCACCACCAAAATCTAGTTACTTCTTCCATATGCCAAGCCAACCCCGTGGCTTTGTCCAATTCTTTCACCCCCCCCCCACCCACACACACACACACACACACATATATATCTCTATATGTATAGGATATATATATATATATATATATATATATATATATATATATATATAGCAGCCTTTGTATTGTCTGAATGTTTTTTTTTTAAGCAGCATTGTAGTGAGTAAGCAACTGAAAGTATGTGTTAGTATGTAAACAGATTAGCAACACCAAAACTAGCTAAATTTAGTACTGCAACTCTTGTGTAAACAGAAGTGATAATGGTGCATAGTGTGACATCACGGCAATGAGAAATTAATGAAGTGTTATGAGTTAGACCAAAACACTGTATCCTCCACACCCCAAACAGGATTTGTGAAAGTCTTCACCCTAGCTGTAAAAAAACCCAAAACATTGAATACAGTCTTGTACCGTAGTACCACCTCTGTTTTTCCATCATTTGTATTTGAGTTGCCTTTTTTTAATATAAAAAAAATTGGTGTCTCTCGTAACAATTTTAATAGCAATATGATGGAAAAATAAATTTCTGGGTTCAAAGAAAGGCATTTTTGTCCAGACATAGCCCTGAAGAACAGGCATTTTTTGCAGTGTGAACCTCACCAGGGTTATAAATAGCCTTTGAAGCACCTTGGTGCCACTCAACAGTCCTGATGTTAAAGATGACCTGGCAGAAAGCCGGCAGCCCAGCCAATCAGACGCAACCAGCTGTGTCAGGGCAGGAGCCATGGTTACCTGGCTGCCATGGCAACTGAGGCCAACATGTCCTGTCAAACAATGATGGATGAGGAGGGATAAAAAAAAAAAAAGGTGGGGAAAAAACATACCACCACGAGTTTTCACACACATATACGTGAATAAACATGCACACTTTGGCATACAGGCCCACGGTGGTTCTTGCCATAACAGGAGTGCAAATGGCTCTTGGATGGCTGCCATCTAGCATCTGGGATTCAACTTTCTCAAAGGGAGAGGGTGAGAGGCCTCGGCAGTATAAATGGCAAATAATCAACGAAGAAAAATGAGGGATGACATTTGTCTGATGCCTTTTGCAATGGAGGTAACCCCAAAAAATGGTTCACAAGTCAATTTTATTCAAAAACTATCTTTAAGGTGGCAAAGTCAGCAAAGCTCCCTATGAGGCATGTAATCAGGGAGCCAGTTCACTGATGAAATCCATCAGTTTCTTAACCATCCATGGTGATTTTATTGCCTGGTATTAAATAACTTTCCAGCTGACTTTCATATAAAAGGGTTCTTAAAATGTCCAGCTTGTATTTGGAAAAATCAGCTGCTGAGTTCAAATACTTCTGGAAAACTATTGCAAGCAGTAGAAGAATTGAAAAACACAGCCTTTTCTGATCCAACATGGTCAGAAGAGCATGGCACATATCTGTCGATCCACCAATTAGCACTACTTGGAAAACATTCTGTAAAGCTTAGACTTAGATTTGGAAGAGAGAAATAAAAATGTCACTCTGTGAGGTGGATATACTTAACAGAGAACCAGTGTTTACATCTTGTGGAAAAATGTCACAGAATGAGAGAGAAAAGGTTTAAGGAAGGAATTCCTTTGTATGAACACGCAAAACATTGTAGGGTCTGACGAAGGAGACATCTCCAGGTTAACTTGTGACTGTAAATTTACAGGGTTTGGGGGAAGGAGCAAGTTAGGGTGACAGAACAGATTTCAGGCAAAGAATGATGGTGGTCCATCACAGGAAACAGCACAGAAGATGGACAAGTCCTACTTATCTGTTAGCCTTTCACACATTAATATATTGGGCTCTAATTTCCTGGCGCAACTCAGGGTGGCGCAGCCTGGCGCACCCCGCGCACCCCGCGCAGTGGTAATTTTGTCCAGCGCACCGCCGTGCGCAGCCAATTTGGCAATTTGGTAGACCGGCTGCGCCGAGATGGGTGTGACGGCGCACCAGGGGGGGGTGTCAAAAGATTCAGCTTGGCGCAGTGACAATTTCGTTCCATAAAACTGTAGGGAAGGTGCGCTGAAAGCCCGCCAGCTCCAACCTGGTTTATTCTCGGCGCAGAGGCACACCCTGGGTAGTGGTAATTTGGCTGACAGGCGCACAGTGCGCACACGTCACCAAAACCTCACAGGCAGGTATCCAGAGTGTCAGGCACATTTCAATGCAATAAACAATCACAGCAACCACTATTTAATGTAACCGTCTGAACCAGCACATACATTTGTATCTATATTAATTGTCCTGTCACATCTGATGTCAGATCAGAGATGTTTGTCATAATGGAAACTCAACCTGACGGCAGCTGGAAGAGTGACGCAAACTAACGAGTTCACATCTCTCAGCCAACCACAAACAGCCACATCATCCGATACGGAGTATCCGGCTTCTCTCATCTCATGAAATTAAGTAGAAAAGAAAAAAGAGAGAGACGCTCGCTGAATAAATGTAAGTCACTCGGTGTCTTAAGGATTTACCTGTGATTGCCCATATTTCTCTGTTTTAATCTTTATTCTTAACGTGATCTAAAAAGATGGAGTACATTACTGCAAGGAGGATGAGGAGGAGATATCGGGAATATTTCACCAAAGGTTCTGCTATTTAGCGATGACAGACCAATAATGCAGGTGGATCACAAGCATGATGAATGGAGTAGCCTGCTGCTGTGTTTACATGTAATTATAACTTAGTTTTGTACTCATATTATGACACAGGAACAGGTGGTCCTCACGGTGACGCGCATCGTGTCCTCCGATGCGCGGCCGGTGGCCCCTGCGCTCTCCCAGTTGCTATAAAAGTGACAGCGGCTCTGACCTTCTTCTCCACCGAGGTGAAATTATCACTGCGCCTCGCCCGCGCGCATTTAAAGGCGAGGAGAGGCGTTCATTTGATTGGTGAAGATTACACTCGGCTGTGTTAAACCCACTCACGCCTTCTCTCCTCCCTCTCTGCTACTTGTGCCGCTGGGAGAGACGGAGGCGTGGGTGTGCCTCCCTGCGCCAGACTGCGCCTTGCACGAAACTTGCAAAATGCCCTGGATACCCCCAGTTGGCGCGGCGCAGGTGCGGTGCAGGGCAGGTGTGCCCCTCCTGCGCCTGGTCTACGAAATTAGAGCCCATACTCTCATGGCAATGATACACAAATGATCACCATTATCCGGCCAGTGTCATCTATAAAAATTTAGATTTTTTGTCTTTAAAAACTTGAGGAAATATTTAAAGAAATGTTGGCTTTTAACAATTAAAAAAAAAAAAAAAACGGAATCAGTTAATTAATAAAAAAAAAAAACTTTTAAGAATCAAGTTTTACATACTGTTTATTTATCAGAAAAATTGGACTAAATATCAAACAATTGTCATTAAAACATTTTTGAAAAGTTGATAAATCTAAAAAATGTAATAACTATTGCTGCCAAAAACAGTAGAGGAAAGTCTTAGAAACCTGGGATTCAATTTTACATAAAAGCCAGCTAAAAAACCTGTACCAACCAAAAAGACAAGCAAGCTCTGAAAATTGAAAAATTACCAGCCCTGTCCTCTGTGTCGTGTTAACAGGAGACTCCCAGGAGAGGCCGGAGAGAGAAAATGGAAAAGCGAGTTATGTGGCAAGGCAGAAGACTGGAAGAGAGGCTAGGGAAATGGATGTAGATGGAGAGGGGGAAAAGGGGGATAAAGGGATAGAGCTCGCAGTCTAAGAGCAAAGGGATGGAGGACGAGGAGAGTAGGTGTTTCTGTGAGTGTGCATGCATGTGTGTGTCCTGGGCTTATAGACAGCACGCCCAGTAAATCAAGGCTGTGTGCTCCTCTCCCCCAGTTGCACTTAGCTAATGAAAAGCATCACTACGCTACCTCGACCGCGACCCCACTTAGAGCCGAGATGTGGGAGCAAGAGGAAAGTGAAAGCAGAGGGAAGGGAGGGAGGGGGGAGGACGACTCTTAGAAAGGCACTGCTCTTGGCTTCTGCAGAGGGACGGTACATGAAGACAAATTAGTCCTGGCATATGTAATCAATCACGAAATGAAAAATGCACGTATGTGAGGGACGTGCACAGACAAAAACAAAAAACACAAATTGATGAATACGCTGGAAACATACACATGTTGAAGTTGAATTCCCAAGATGGCAAATTAAATGTATGAAGGGTTAATATTCACATGTCCTTGACTGGCAGCTCCAAATAAACAGACAAAATTGGTAATTCTCAAGACTCTCTAGATAAATCTTAAAAAGTACAACAAATCAAAAATAGCTGGTCCTGCCTATTTGTCCTGCAGACTTTCACGCATTACTACGGTCACCACTATCACACCCATGTCACCTATAAAACTAAGAATTTCTTGTCTTTTAAAACTTTAGGAAATATTTGAGGAAATTTAAGCTTTCTACTTCTATTTTCATACGAGGTATGTCTATTAGATAATGAGACGGTTCTTATTAGGCTAAAACTGTGGTTCACAGTCACACGGAGTGCTATGTTAAAGGTTGGGTATTCCACTCAACTGCTGTACATTTATAGTGAGTGACGTCTTTAGTTCACTGCTAGCTACTTATTGAAGTGTATGTGTCTTTTCTAAGGCATCAGACAATAATTAGCTGAAAAGATGAGCACATTGAATTGAATTTTTCAGTGAAATTTGACAAAACAACACAAAAATTGCAAAAAAGACTTTATGAGGCAGAGTGGATGTGCCCATGCACATAAAAAATTCCTGAAATCATTTCACAAATTAAAAAAATTGTGTGAAATGATTGAAGACTCAGCATCAGAATAATAGCAGAAAAGATCTCCATTGATAAAGTGACAGTTTGGCATATTTTAAATGAATATTAGAACATGACAAAAAGTGTGTGCTAGAGTTGGCCTAAACTTATGACTACAACACAAAAGCAAAAATGTGAGCAAATTGGTCAAAACTTTTGAGAACAAACTGAAGAAAATCCATATTTTTAGAAGGAGTGATTCCATGCAATAAAACTTTAGTCTTCCAATACGATCCTGAGACAAAATTGATGCATTGGAAAAACTCAAGTAAAAGAGAGCACACAAAAACAAGTCCAAATTCAAGGCCACGCTGATGGTTTTCTTTGACATTTGGGGCTCTAATTTCGTAGACCAGGCGCAGGCGTGACACACCTGCCCTGCGCCGCGCCTGCGCCGCGCAGACGGGGTGTGTCCAGGGCAGGTCCGGTTGTAGGCAGGCATATATGAGGGGGCAGTCACAAATGTGAAGGGGGCATCATGCGTAGTCCGTACACATCATGCTTGAGCACTTTTTTTCTGTGTTAATAGTAACAGTGTTTTCTTCATGGAATTGGGTTGTTAGCTATGGGCTCTAATTTCCTGGCGCAACTCAGGGTGGCGCAGCCTGGCGCACCCCGCGCAGTGGTAATTTCGTCCGGCGCACCGCCGTGCGCAGCCAATTTGGCAATTTGGTAGACCGGCTGCGCCGAGATGGGTGTGACGGCGCACCAGGGAGAGGTGTCGAAAGATTAAGCTTGGCGCAGTGACAATTTCGTGCCAAAAAACTGTGCGGAAGGTGCGCTGAAAGCCCGCCAGCTCCAACCTGGTCTATTCTCGGCGCAGACGAGGCGCACCGGGCAGTGGTAATTTGGCTGACAGACGCACAGTGCACACACGTCACCAACTAACCCTGTCCAACTTGGGTGTCCCACCTGAAGACTAAGCTCCTGCTGGTATAGCTTTAGCTCTTAAGGTCGCTGGAGCACGCAGACCCCCTGACCACAATAAGGTGGCTGGGGGACTGAAAAATAAATATGAAAAACAAAATAAAATATCCAGATTTTAACAACCAACAACATAACATTCACCTGAACTGGATGGTCTTATTCTCCACTAAATTTGAACCTAGAATTCTATAGTCAATATTTACAAAACTGAAACTAAGGTAAATAAAAAAACACTTCTCAAATTAATTTATAAAAACAACATATAGGGCAGAACATTTTATGACTTTTTTCTTTATTTTCTTCTCTTTTTTGGCTTTTTTTTAATTTACAGCTAAGCTTTATGTACAGTCGGGGTCTGTCAGACACAGGTCATTTGTTCTCAGTCTGTTACCCCCAAATTCCACATAACGCGAATGCGCCGCGCCGAGCCGCGGTCTTACTCTGACCGATAAACCCCACGCATCCCCAAAGGGGGAGGGCTGATCCCCGGAGAGCAATACATGTAATAAACTGAGAAAAGTTCTGTTCTCCTGTGACCGAAAACAAACAAGAAAACTCAATAAGTGCGCTTTCTCCATAGGGGCGTAAGGAGAAGGAGAGGGAGGACCGACACAGCGAGGAGAAGCCCACCCGCCTGGGATTTTTATTATGGAGATAAAATAAAATGTATGACTGGATAACATCAATACAAGTTCATGAAATGGACAGCTACACTTATATTTACAAATGTATTGATTACACGACGTAAACCGCTCGTGAGCCTCTCCCGTCTGATCAGGACCACAGGCACATATTACGCACCTATGGAGAAAGCGCACATATTGAGTTTTCTTGTTTGTTTTCGGTCACAGGAGAACAGAACTTCTCCAAGTAAGTGTGTCAAGTACCAGATTTCAATAAAAACACAGAATGATGGAAAAACTTGTCAATGGCGGGGAAGCGTTCTGTGAGATAAGACGAAATTACTCATGCATGAATCAGAACATGAACGGAAAATGTCTCTGTTGACTGTAAAGTTGACAGACCCTTGCTATGTAAGTGCATTACATTCACTGGGTTAAGAAAAAATGGACACCTTTTCTGGGAATGACGAGATCAGGATCTCATTATTAAGAGAAAAGATAAAGAAAAAGGAAACTTCTGTAAATCCTCTCACAGTGGCAATGATGGCACACGCAGCAGCAAACAGGAGACAGCACCAAATAAACAACCTGTGCAAAAAAAATAAGACTCTTGTCAGCTGAGAGTGACCTGCACTGACGGCTGAGAGCTTTTGCGCTGTCCGGTTTTACGTGAATAATCAGACTCTGTGCAGGAGAGAGAGGATGGCTTGTGCAGCATGCAGCGTAAATAGTCAGACGACAGGTCGGAGAAGAGTCAGAGGAGAGGAGAAATGCATTTTGCATTTTAATGAATGTAATGAAATGACAGTGACGCATTAGACTTTAAAATTGCGCAAATTAGACTACGCTTTTTTATTTGACAAAAAGAATGCCTGTAAAACGCCCTTTTGATTAAAATAAAAATCAAATAATGTTTATTGCCCTGGACACACCCCGTTGGCGCGGCGCAGGCGCGGCGCAGGCGCGGCACAGGGCAGGTGCGCCCCGCCCGTGCCTGGTCTACGAAATTAGAGCCCTTACTGTTCAATTAAATCGGGCACATGAGCTATCAAGACACCGTTTGAATGATAAAATCACACAAAGTGACTGATGATCCCTCACTGTCCCTGCGATGCGCGTCTATCTGCGTCTTTACGCGCACCGGCAGACGGGGTAGCGCGCGCACAAAGACGCTGAGCGGGATTAGAGCAAATGTTCACATGTACATCGGATGAAAATCTCTCTTCTTCTTCAGCTTTTCCTTCCTTTCTCTGCTCTGTGTGAAAGCGTTAGTTAAATCAGTGAATGTTTCATTCATGTTCTGCGCTGTTTAACTGAAGGCAGCGTTTGTTTTGTTGAATGTTTTACGTGAATAATCAGACTCTGTGCAGGAGAGAGAGGATAACTTGCGCAGCATGCAGCGTCAATAGTCAGACGACAAGTCGGAGAAGAGTCAGAGGAGAGGAGAAATGCATTTTACATTTTAATGAATGTAGTGAAACGATAGTGACGCATTAGACTCTAAAATTGCGCCAATTAGAGGACGCCTTTTTATTTGACAAAAAGAATGCCTGTTAAACGCCCTTTTGATTAAAATAAAAATCAAATAATGTTTTTTTTCTTTAAATCTGCTCTTGAATTTATGGGTGGGGATCCTGTTGGCACGGCGGGGGCGTCCGTTGCGACGGCGGGGCGCCGACCCAAATGAACTATAGGGGAAACACTGAGAATTATTTGTGCAAGTTAATGTCCTGTTTAAATGTTATAGAGTCAAGTAGTGCCTGTATTACATACACTGATCATCACTGTAACGGACGCGGATGTGTAGTAGGAACGTATGTGTGTAGCTACTCTGTCGTGTGAGGGACAATAATAGGTGACGGACCGAGTGTACTATGAATGGAGCATCAATAAAGTGAATCTAAAAGGTAAGAGCTACGTATGTCTCCTGCAGAGCATGTGAGCAGAGTGCAGCAGTGAGATTTCCTGCTCCTCGCTCACACAGCTGTTCTCGCATCCCCGCTCCGCCGCTCAGAGCGCATGCGCACCGCTCCGCTTATTCCCGCTCTGACGCTCACTCAAATTTCTACCCGCTCCACTCAAATCACTCACCACTCACTCTACGAAAATACGGAAGCGCATTGCATTGACTGGATAAAAAAAATGAGACGATTGCAGGTGACCTGCACTGAGGTCTGAGAGCTTTTGCGCTGTCCGCGGTGCTGATCCGAGTTGTCAACATCCAGTTTCCGACAGAAAACAGTGTGGGTGGCTGAACAATTAATTACACGCAGATGCACTCTGTGTGAGACATGCTTCAGACGCTTGGTGTGAGCGGTACCGGAGCGAAATTGGAGCGGGATGGAGCGACAGATGAGGTGCCGCTCCAGCTTCTTTGAAAAAACCGCTCCGCTCCGCTCACATGCTCTGATGGCTCCTACAATGTGCAATCACAGGTAAATCCTTAAGACACCGAGTGACTTACATTTATTCAGCGAGCGTCTCTCTCTTTTTTCTTTTCTTTTCAGTTTCACGAGATGAGAGGAGCCGGATACTCCGTATCGGATGATGTGGCTGTTTGTGGTTGCCTGAGAGATGTGACCTCCTTAGTTTGCGTCACTCTTCCAGCTGCCGTCAGGTTGAGTTTCCATGATGACAAACGTCTCTGATCTGACATCAGATGTGACGGGACAATTAATATAGATACAAATGTATGTGCTGGTTCAGACGGTTACATTAAATAGTGGTTGCTGTGATTTTTTTACTGCATTGGATGTGCCTGACACTCTGGACACCTGCCTGTGAGGTTTTGGTGACGTGTGCACTGTGCGCCTGACAGCCAAATTACAACTGCATGGGGTGCGCCTGGTCTGCGCGAGAATAGACCAGGTTGGAGCTGGCGGGCTTTCAGCGCACCTTCCGCGCGTTTTTTTTTTTTTTGGCACGAAGTTGTCACTGCAACAAGGTGAATCTGTCAACACCTCCCCCTTGCAGCCGGTCTACCAAATTGCCAAATTGGCTGCGCACAGCGGTGCGCCGGACAAAATTACCACTGTGCGGGTTGCGCCAGGCTGCGCCACCCTGAGTTGCGCCAGGAAATTAGACCCCATAGACTTAAAAAACGACGAGTCAGCCTTTTGATGAATCAAAACTCATCATTCTTCATCAGTCCAGCTCTTGTTTTCACTCACTCACTGTTTTGTAAATGATAAACTCATCCTGAGGTATCCTGGATCACTTATTCTCCATGATATAAGAACAATCTTTGAAGGATCAAGCTTCAAATACAATCTACTAGTGCTGCGGTTCGCAACCTGTGGGTGGAGGCCCATAAGTGGGTCTCAGAGCTGTTTTCAGTGGACGGTGCATAAATCAGAATAAACCAGACTACACCACTGGATAGATAGATAGATAGATAGATAGATAGATAGATAGTTGAATGAAAAAATGAACAGAAACTGATAAAAGAAAGATAGATGGATGAATGAATAAATGAAAAATGATTAATATAGACAGATAGATGAGTGAATAAACAAACAAAGTGATTGATATAGATGATCCTGAACGACAGACCATGCCCCCCCCCCCATCCCAAAGCATCATAGCAGGGGAAACACTGATTTTTCTGATATCTCTTAAGTAAATGTCGTTTTTATAGAAGTATTTGCTGTGTGCTGATTACAGAAGCACTTTGCACTGTTCATTCATACTGTAACTTTGTTTGCCTTTGTTATGGTAGCTACCTCTAAAAAATACACTTTAAAAAATGTCAGAAAGGCAGTTTGAGCCTGCAAGTTAGATGTTGCAAAATGTTCCAAATAAACACATTCTTTTGTATCAAACATGTCATTTCTTTAATGGAATGTAGCCTTTTCCATCTACCTCGGTCTAAATGATCAGACATGTAATGTTGTAATGGATAAATGAACAGCTTTATGCTGGTTTAATCCATGCAGGCTAGTCTGCATGCTCTTTTTTGACATTGACCTTAGGAAGACAAGGTTTCTCTCTTCAAGATATAAACCTAAGTGCTTTTTTAGGTGGGCTGGGGAACAATGGTGAGGGACTTGACTTGACATAACCTGTGACTCGACTTGACTTGACTTGCCCACAGCAGAAAAAACTTGGGATTTGCTTGAGACTTGGACCCAAATGACTCGACTCGACTTGGGACTCAGATCAGAGGGACTTGGGCAATTGTCTGGTATATAGTAATACCTGTGCCAAAAGTGTATAGTTAGACATTATTCTGCAATAGAAAGGTGTTTTCCACCCAACATGTGGAAAGAAGAGAACTCTGGTCTACCAAACAAGGCAAGTCAACCAAAAAGCAGTGAATTGTGGGTTGAGTTTGATCAAATACCACAATAATAAGCAAGCTAATGTAGTTTTCACAAACAGTATCAAGCAGAGTGTGGCTAACATGAGAATTACTAGCAGTGCCAGCCTCCTGTCCTGTAAACACATTAATTAATTTTGTGTAGCAGTATGGTTTCATATTGCTCCAGTCAATATGCAGGAGCCACCTGACACAGAATAAATGCAGCGTTGTTGTTGTTTTATGGCACAGAAAACTTCTTAAAAGCTTCAAGCTAATTATTACAGCATACAGCAAGCTACAGCATTATTACTTGAAGCCAGTTGTGTATTTCCGGGTCAGTAAGCCGGATGCAGAAATGAAGGCTGGAGCTACAGCTACAAGGTGGAAAAGGAAGCACTTTGTCATTTTGTGCTCCAATTGAAGGTTGGATAAGATGTTGAGAGTATTTTAGAATGTGTGTTGCTCACTTTGAAACATGTACCTTCTCTTGAGTCCTGTTTTCCAACTATCCTCTCTGTCTGAACAACCACCTTGGTGACTCATATTGATGATGTCATTTCCTCTGTGTATTTGTGCAGCTGCGACAGCCTTGGGTTGGGCTCCACTGGACTGTAAATCTCAGCACTCGTTAGTGGAAAGGGTATTTTACGGACATCTTGTTTTAGGCTTCACCTTCAACAGAATAAATGAACCCCATGTGCTTGCAAGGATAATTAACACCAATTTAAGAAGTCCCATGAATCATTTTGATTTCCTATTATTTATCCTTGAAAGTATCCTAACCAAGAAGTGAAAGGATGTTTGCATTTTACTGGTTTTCAATTTTACAAGTTGAAGTTTTGTGAATCATTCCTAAGTGCCATGAAGCCAATTTTTTTTTCACAGCTATGTCAATATTCCATGGTTCTAACTCCATGTTAAACTTTTAACTTTCACGGTAAAACACCACTCTATGTAAAATACTTCATAGTGCCAAAGAATGATCTCTTTCACCATTTCACTCATCTCATCAGTAGTTGTTGCCCAATGCAAATTGTTCTGGAATTATGTGCTATAAAAACTGTCCAAACTGTCTGCATCTGCCTTCTAACTGCACAAGATAGTGACTGGCAAAACAGGAATTTCCTATAGGTTTTGCCAATATATCAAAAACAGTTTTAAGTTTTGGTACCACTCTTGACCAAATGCTGAATCAACCAAATAGCCTTGGTTAGATCAAAATCTGTTTTAAGAGCGCTTCATGTTCAACCATTTTAGAACTTCACAACACAATAATTATGACAAAAAGTCCCTTTACTACCAACACTAATTTTAACGACTGCTGTTACAACCAGCAGCATGTCAAGTACAAAGGAGTGCAGGTGTGATGAGGCTCACTGATGAAAGACAGTTGTGTAATCTGCTGCTGCGTTGCCTTTGAGCTCATTTCTCTGACTCTCCGAAGCTCCCTGGTCTTTTTTTCATTCTCCTTCCATGTGCCGCAGTCAATTTGTCTCAAAGCTCTTACAAAATTGTATTTCTCAGCGTTTTCCCTCCACTATCTCCCTAAATCTTAATAGGTTTTGTCACACTGTGACACGCTCCCTATAAGCTCCCTGAGAGGAATCTCCGATGGCTGACCTTGGCTGCACGGTGCCCGACACAGGGTGTTACAACAGGTAGTACCAAACAAACAATATGCTACCAGATGCTGATAATTCCTTTAGAAACACTTAATTAACAGCCACTCTGCAATCCATCTCATTATTCTTTCATGAGCTGGTGGGCGGAGCGGCTTGTGCTGAACACAGGAATGTTGCACAAACTGTTTCATTGAAGAGAAATCTGAGCTTGCCTCTGAATACTGTACAAGTGAAGACTTAATCCAGACAAACTACAAGAGACGGGGGTCAAATATGAATAAGTTGCTTTGAGAGGGAAAATATTTAATGTATGACAAAATATTTTGGAAACTGTCATTATTTGGCCCAACAAATTCGGAAGTTGTTATAGATATTTCAGGAGGACATAACCAGACAGTTGGACCCGAGTCATGGGGACTCGGACTCGAGTCGTCTCTAGATCTCTAATTTGACAATTTGCGACTCGACTCGGACTCGGGAGACCATGACTCCAGACTCGACTTGACTTGAGACAACATGACTTGGAAAAAAATGTAGCATATGTTTTTCTTTCACGTGGATATCATATCATTCTACCATGATCAGAGCGCTCTGTGTGCGCGCCGCGCTCTCTATCAGGTTCGGACAGGCTCCGTGTTTTTTCATGTAAGCGAGAAGCACTGACAGGCTGGAAGCACACACACACTGTGATTGTTACATGCGATGCTCTGGCATTATATGAAGAGCCAGACAGGAGAGTCTGTCTGGCTCTTCATATAATGCCTGAGCATCGCATGTAACAATCACAGTGCGTGTGTGCTTCCAGCCTGTCAGTGCTTCTCGCTTACATGAAAAAATACGGAGCCTGTCCGAACCTGATAGAGAGCGCGGCGCGCACACAGAGCGCTCTGATCATGCTAGAATGATATGATATCCACGTGAAAGAAAAACATATGCTACAATTTTTCCGAGTCATGTTGTCTCAAGTCAAGTCAAGTCTGGAGTCATAGTCTCCCGAGACCGAGTCGAGTCGCAAGTCTTCAAATTAGCGGCTCTAGATGACTCGAGACCAATTGTCTGGTACCTTCCTCTTCTGGTAGCTTAATCTTAATGTGTTTAGTTCTTTGCTGTTGTGGTTTGCAGTTCAGGGCCACCACAGCTGCAAGCCCGCCCCAGCACACGCAAACACACGCACACATACACACGTGCGCATACACACAGCCCTCAGTAATCATCCAATCAGCTGTTAGTATGCAAATGAGCCCACACGGAGCCTGACTGTGGTGTCAGGTTTCAGCACGGAGCGGAAGATGCAACGAAGCTCAGCCAAATTCCTCTGAGTGACTGTGAGGTAATTAATAGCCTAATTAATAATAAACAACAACAATAAAAAAAAAAAACTAAGTAAATATAACATATATATTGGTTCAGTCCTTTCTCCTGTTCAGGGAACAGTCACCAGTCACAGAGATGAGTGTCCACGTCCACTGCCTTTAACCCCCAAATTACACAGAACGCCAAAGTGCCGCGCAAGATACAACGGAGGGACAGAGAAATGAGCGGAAGCAGATACTGGGCTCTAATTTCCTGGCGCAACTCAGGGTGGCGCAGCCTGGCGCACCGCGCGCAGTGGTAATTTCGTCCGGCGCACCGCCGTGCGCAGCCAATTTGGCAATTTGGTAGACCGGCTGCGTCGAGATGGGTGTGACGGCGCACCAGGGGGAGGTGTCGACAGATTCAGCTTGGCGCAGTGACAATTTCGTGCCAAAAAACCGCGCGGAAGGTGCGCTGAAAGCCCGCCAGCTCCAACCTGGTCTATTCTCGGCGCAGGAGAGGCGCATCCCGGGCAGTGGTAATTTGGCTGACAGTAATTATCACTTAATTTTGTACTCGTATTTATGACACAGGAACAGATTACATCTGTCCCGTGAGGTGGTCCACACGGTGACGCGCATCGTGTCCTCCGATGCGCGGCCCGGTGGCCCCTGCGCTCTCCCAGTTGCTGTAAAAGTGACAGCGGCTCTGACCTTCTTCTCCACCGAGGTGAAATTGTCACTGCGCCTCGCCCGCGGCGCATTTAAAGGCGAGGAGAGGCGTTCATTTGATTGGTGACGATCACACTCGCTGTGTTAAACCCACTCAAGTCTTATCTCCTCCCTCTTTGCTACGTGCGCCAGTGGGAGGGACGGAGGCGTGGGTGCGTCTCCCTGCGCCAGACTGCGCCATGCACGAAACTTGGAAAATGCCCTGGACACACCCCGTAAGCGCGGCGCAGGCGCGACGCAGGGCAGGTGCGCCCCGCCTGCGCCTGGTCTACGAAATTAGAGCCCACTGTATCTTGTCCGTTTTTAGGCGGATTTTTCCGCACCTGCATTTACGTTTGTCAACTTATATTTTACTTTTGTAGGTTTATTGAAATGTGCTTTCTCAACTTCTAAAATTTTGATTTGAGGGGGCGAAACATTTAGTTGAGGGGGCGGTGCCCCCTCTTGCCCCTAAGTAGCACCGGCCTCGCTCCAGACTCGACTTGACTTGAGACAACATGACTCGGAAAAATTGTAGCATATGTTTTTTCTTTCACGTGGATATCATATCATTCTAGCATGATCAGAGCGCTCTGTGTGCGCGCCGCGCTCTCTATCAGGTTCGGACAGGCTCCGTGTTTTTTCATGTAAGCAAGAAGCACTGACAGGCTGGAAGCACACACACTGTGATTGTTACATGCCATGCTCAGGCATTATATGAAGAGCCAGACAGGAGACCAGAGCATGTGAGCGGAGCGCGGAGCGGTTTTTTCAAAGAAGCTGGAGCGGCACCTCATCTGTCGCTCCATCCCGCTCCAATTCCGCTCCGGTACCGCTCACACCAAGCGTCTGAAGCATGTCTCACACAGAGTGCATCTGCGTGTAATTAATTGTTCAGCCACCCACACTGTTTTCTGTCGGAAACTGAACGTTGACAACTCGGATCAGCACCGCGGACAGCGCAAAAGCTCTCAGACCTCAGTGCAGGTCACCTGCAATCGTCTCATTTTTTTATCCAGTCAATGCAATGCGCTTCCGTATTTTCGTAGAGTGAGTGGTGAGTGATTTGAGTGGAGCGGGTAGAAATTTGAGTGAGCGTCAGAGCGGTAATAAGCGGAGCGGTGCGCATGCGCTCTGAGCGGCGGAGCGGGGTGCGAGAACAGCTGTGTGAGCGAGGAGCAGGAAATCTCACTGCTGCACTCTGCTCACATGCTCTGCAGGAGACATACGTAGCTCTTACCTTTTAGATTCACTTTATTGATGCTCCATTCATAGTACACTCGGTCCGTCACCTATTATTGTCCCACACACGACAGAGTAGCTACACACATAGCCTACATAAATTCAAGTGCAGATTGAAAGAAAAAAAAAAAGATTTTTATTTTAATCAAAAGGGCGTTAAACAGACATTATTTTTATCTAATAATAAAGCGTCCTCTAATTTGCGCAATTATTGGGCCCTAATGTCCTGGCGCAACTCAGGGGGCTCTAATTTCCTGGCGCAACTCAGGGTGGCGCAGCCTGGCGAACCCCACGCAGTGGTAATTTCGTCCAGGCTGGCGAGCTTTCAGCGCACCTTCCGAGCGGGTTTTTTTGGCACGAAATTGTCACTGCGCCAAGCTGAATCTGTCGACACCTCCCCCTGGTGCGCCGTCACACCCATCTCGGCGCAGCCGGTCTACCAAATTGCCAAATTGGCTGCTCTCGGCGGTGCGCTGGACGAAATTACCACTGCGCGGGGTGCGCCATGCTGCGCCACCCTGCGCCACCCTGAGTTGCGCCAGGAAATTAGGGCCCTAAGTGATCATTTCGGTGGAATGCGCTCCAGGAGGGTCAACAGGAAATTAACACAAACAGGTTCAAGAAAAACTGTGAGAAAATTCTAAATACAGAGACCACAGCTGTGAAAAATTCTTCATCAAGACAACACAGCAGCTCACCCTGCACTGTCAGTGAAGCAGTTTCTGGCCCAAAAACAAATCACAGTGTTTGATCACCTCCCTTTTCACCTGATGTAGCACTTTGTGAATTTTTCTTTTTTCCTCAGATCAAATCTGTGCTGGAAGGAACACCATCTAAGTCTCATTTTCATAGCCATACCTCATATGACATAAAACCAGTTTAATTTAAAAAAAATAAAAAATAAGAAAAATAGTCAAATTTCACATATTGTATCTTTAGGTAAACAAAGCCACTCACACACATATACAAATATTCACTTAGCAGGCTGAGAGTCTGATAAAAGGGCAAATGTTTGTAGTCTAGTCTTCCTGTTTATGCCAGGTGCATTAAAGCTGCCACATCTGGGACAAAGGCCAAGACGCTCCAAGACACTCCAAGCCACACATCAACAGAAACTTCCCCACGTCCTGCTTCATTCATATGTGCATGGTGAACGAGCCCCCTCTGATGTGAAACACCACATGTGGTTCCATTTATAGCTCAGTAAGAGGCAAGTCTTTCTGCTTGAATTGGATGAATGGTTTAAAAATACAAAGCAGGGCACACTGGAATAAAGATGTATGGTATTATTTTGCACATTGATGTAGTTTGACACAAACCCTGTGGGCTATCAATCCCTTAGTCAAGGCGATTGTGAAAAACTTGTCTCTAAGAACAATAGTCAAGCAAATCCACCCTTTGGGGATGAAAAGTAAATGTTCTGTCTTTGATGTTGGTTGTTTTTTTTGTAGTATTTGGTCGTGAATGTTGCTTAAAGGGAAACAAAAGAAGGGTGATCAAGGAAAGATTAGAACTTTTATTCCATTAGAAGACTTTTCAGATGAAACTGACAGCAAAGAAGTCCTAGCTGTCCAAAAAAATAACCCTAATGTCCTTGACAGACTATAGAGGATACAGATACAGAAAAGAGGTAAATGTATGTCCAGAGGAGAGACTACCTGGCTTACAGAGGAGGCGAATGAGTCATCCTTACAAGTAAAAAGGACAAAGACACAGAACGCCAACACCAGCCCAAACCCTGGATGACATGACTCAATGAAGTCAAGCATAAAGAACAGGCCCCACAGAAACGAACAGACTGAGTAGAGGGAGAGAGAAGCCTTGCAGTCGCCCCCCCAGATGAAAAAGCAGAGCCACACCTGCTTTCAATTTCCACCAAATTGAAATTCGGTCGGGAACAATGGGTTCTTTGTGGGACAAGAGAGTGAAAGAGAACCAGAGACACATAAAAGGGAAAATGAGAACCAGGATGATATTTGTAAAATTCATGTATATGTTAGCAAAAAAAGTATACTCTCTAAAAAACAGTCAGCAAAACATGTAAACCTCCAACTGCTTAAAGTATGTATGGAAGTGTTGGGGGCACCAGCCCAGCATGGACAAAAACAGGTGTTCTGTGGAGAAACTGAATGGTGCTTCAAAATTCCTCATTCATTGAAAAGTATAAATTTATGGGCTGTCAGAATATTCTTAAAGCTGCAGTTTATCGCTGAATAAAAAACATTTTCATTGGTCATTTAAAGGGTTATTTTATCTAAGACCAGGGCAGTCTACTTACTGTGTTAAAAATAACCTAGCAACTTCTGCTGGATCAAAAGTTACATTAGCTTTAGCCGCATTCACACAATGATGTTTTAGTGTAGGGAAGTACAGGGAAATGCTAAAATCACGTTGAGCTTAGTCAGGCCATGTGGGACTAAGTTAACATCACTTAAGCAAAAATGATGTTCATCATGTATGTCAATAAATTTTACACATGCTTATAGATTTCCAGTGTTTGATCCAACACATTAGTAAACAGCAGCAACAGTTGACCTCCGCTACTCTCAGTTACAACTGTGTTCAACTGTGGCAAACATGCCCGCCCGTAGTTCAATATACATAAGCTCTGTCGGCCCAACTGCTTCCTCCTTGGGACTAGAAGCCTGTTTCATGACCCGAGGCACCCTTTGGGGACAGCAATCTTTCATCCTGTAGGCATGGTGTCGTAATAATACTGAGACCAGTTGTAGCTGTACGTGTTGAATTGTCATTCAGTGATGCTAAGCTCCATTAAGTCCAAGGTACTTCTTAGTTGACCACGTTCACAGAAATTTTGATAAGTCAACAATGGTCAACGTCAGCCACTGTACCTTAAAGTGTGAATACCTCTTTAACTACAGGAAAAAGAACTTGCTATGGATCGAAGAGCTTAAACAAATGACTTAAGAGACTGGCAAAAATGTTTTTATGTGACAAGGCAAATTCTATTTCGGGCTTGTCTGCTGAGCTATTGGTGGGTTTTAAAATGTGTGATTAGATATTAAAAGCATGGCTGTGTCCTGACACTTAAGTGAGCAGCATCCACCGACTGCCCCACAACTGTAAAAGGTAATAATGTTAAATGGACTTAAGCTTATTTTGCACTTTTCTAGTCTTTTTGGCTACTAAAAGCACTTTTGCACTGCAGGCCACATCGACCCACACATTTACGATTTGATGGTTAAAGTTTCTATGAAAGTTGTCATTCAGTATTAGCTAACACACTCTTGCCCTTTCAGATCCATTTATACGCCCACTGACGCAGCAGTGTTCTTATCAAACACATTTATAATTAGTTTGATACACGTTGGCCACGTTGCCCTATGCTATTAAATGCTTGTCCCAAAACAGAAAATAAAAGCCCAAAACTTAAATAGCTTGAAGACATCACTGTGATATCATCAGAGTTCTTTCTTCAACTTTCCTCAGCAGCTCATCTGAGCAGTAATTTGATGTAAATGTGTCCAAAATGACAAATTACCACCTCCACTAACTGAATTCCAGTAGTCTCAGGATTATTTTTGCCCACACTCAACATCATTTCCGTTTTCACGACTCTGCGTCACCTCGCTGTAAATCCTGCTCTTGTTGGCAGTCTCCACTCTTGAGCTCCCTCCAAATCTGTGATCTCAATGCACAGATGGCATATCAAAAGCTCAAATTTGCAGCGAGGCGAAGATCAGTCCGCAAGACTATTTAGGTGAAAGTTGTGCTCCTGAATCATGTTTCTTTCACTTGTTTTAATTGTCTCAAACCCAGCAATACCTACATTTTTCATATAGTGGACCCTCAATGTAAAAGCTACAAACCCATGTTGATTAGGGTGTTATATAATTCCCAGGCATTCATTAACACTTTAAAGAGTATGAGAAAAGAACAGAAGGGAGAATAAATCTTCCCATCAGGCTAGTCATTATTCTGGTTATAACTCCTGTGGGGCCATCTTCAATGTAATTAGGAATCAACAGTGATCAGAAGAATGAAAGCACCAATAATCACAGTAAAGTATGACAAGCAACTTCCAAATTATGTTCTGGGGCATCTGGGAGCATTACAAACATTCAAATACACTGATCAGGCATAACATCATGACCACCTGCTCATATTGTGTTGGTCTCCCTTTGCTGCCAAAACAGCCCTGACCCCTGAAAGTGTGCTGTGGTATCTGGCACTAAGATGTTAGCAGCAGATCCTACAACAATGTGGTCTCATTCAATAACTTTTACGATGTAATTTGTGCTATCTGAAGGCAAGGGTACTTTGCTTCCTGTAAAGCTTTATAGCTTGACCAGAGTTAAGTACCACAAGTACAAATCACAATGGACATGTCTGCTGAGCCATGTTAGAATCTTTTGATAGATCAGAAGTATTGAAAGGAGCAGTGGCAATTTTCATCACCATGACTGTTTTATTTTGGAGCTTAAACACACCAAGACTGACCAAATAAACTTGAAAGCCTTAGTAAGAACCAAAGAAAAACCTACCCAGGATTATCACTATTCTAAAGCATTGATACTATGCTTTTCTTTGAACTGTCTACATCTATACATCAAGGGAGTATGGATAAGTGTGCAAGACCATAGATATATGAGTTCAGCATGTTATATTTATGGCTCTGAATACAGCTGATCCCAGTGGACTGACACTGTGGGCCAGTTGCCAGATTGTAGTAGATCGCTCCTAGAAGCCGAGGAGCTGTGCATGTGTGTGTGTCTTTCACCATCGCCCCGTCTGTGTGCATGAAATGTTATATGCATGCATCAAATATCCCACCATGCATTTGTCTGCTGAAATGAAGGTGCAGCTGTAACACTGTTTGTGTAAGCATGTGATATGATCAATACCAGGTGCAAACGGAGAGACACAAAGATCAATGAGCTGTGATCATGAAGTCTAGGCTGCTTATGATCATTAGCGAGCTGCTAATGAACCTAGAATGCCATGTTTGTTAATGAGCTCTCCTCTGTAAGTCCATCTCAGGGAAGATCTGACGCATAGAGAAGGGAAATAAGCAAGAAGTAACGTTGAAAGGTAAGATGTAAGCATATTTTGGCTCACTGGTGATGCCACAGCCAATCTGTGCAGGTGTATGCACTTGTGAGCATAATTTTGCTCCATCAAAACAGACTGTTACATGCTCCAAAATCATGGAATTCTCAGCCTCAAGATGATAAATTTGACAGTTCTTCGTGTTTTTTGTCAAACCGGGCAAATTTTAAAATTCAGCTTTCTCTGAAGAACATGTCTGAACTTCAGCTGCTTTCATATATACATTTTGGTAGACTACGTCCGTTTCAGGGGTGAAGTTGCACAGTTCTAGTTTGGTTTGGGTAGCTTTCACATTCACTTTGTCAGGTGGATCAAAGCCTGTAAAATGTTCTGTGATCTAGCCACCTGGCACTATATGGGGCTAAAGCGGCAGTGTTCCAACCTGCCATCCATCTTATTGGTGCACTATGACCCAGAAAAACACAACCAGGCAATGAAAAATAACATTGTTCAGCGCTAAACAGTTCGACAGCATTTAGAGCAATGAAATAGAGACAAAGCTACATCAGGCAGCACTGGCATATTGACTGGAAAAATGTGTAAACGTATCCTGCTTAGAACTATAGGCGTTTATTTGTAAAGAGGACTGGAAGCTTGAAGTGCTAGCAATGCTAATGTTAGCCACTCTTTACTTGATACTTTCTACTAATGCTACAGATGAAGCTGCTTAAATATTCCCCTCAAAGCTGGATGCCTTCTGAGTTCCGGCCAAACATCAGCCTTTTGGTCCTTGTGTGGTCCAGCTGGCTTTCACACTCACCATGAACTGAACTCAGGTTCTGCAAACAGAGCCTCCCATTGCAAGTGGACCAGAGAAATGTTCCTGATTGTGCACAAGAGTTTACAGTGGCTTCCACACCACCCCAAATGAATCAAACTTTCCAAAAAAGTAAACCAGTGTTAATTTGGTGAGGAACAAATGTTTAAGTTGTGAAAGCAGCCAAAGCTTCTGAACAAAGCAAGTGCTTTTCTGCCTAGTGTTAGCTCTTAAACATTTTAAGTATCTCAAATGACAAAGCCGTTTCTGTTTACAACCATTCCTTAAAGGGCAAAATCAAGGATTGGATACAGAATCATTTTCTGTAATCAGTGTTATCATTAACTATATTGAGATAACAATGTTACCTAACCCTGTATCCTGTTTGAAAACATGATCATCTTAATTATTGAAAACCTAAACTCAGCAAATAATTGATTTATTTTATTTTAATGGTATTTTGAGCATTTCATAATGACTGTCTATGGCTTAAATACTTCCCCACAGAGCTTTAAGGGCAAGGATCCAGACTTGGGTATGAAATGTGGGGGCAGTTAGTGCATTCAGCGCCCAGGGGAAGAAAGCTGTAGCTTGGTGAAGTCGCTGCACTTAGTGCTGGTGGCCTGGAGGCCTGCGGGGAGGCGTCCGGTCACATCGCATATAAATCACCTGGTCACAGATACACTGAGCATTGTTTAGCCAGAGTGATGGCTACACTGTCTCTGCGGATGGTCTTCCTGGCTCTCAAAGATATCCAGTACCACACACCATGCACGCACAAATGCAACGGTTCGAGAAACGAGAGCATGGAGGGCAAACTCCAGTGGGGACTAGGGGGGTCTGTATGACAGCTGTGCAGCACAGGAGGTCCCTTAAGGGGCAAAAAATAGGTCTTAGTGTGCATACTTGTCATTTGCAGGTGGGAAATATCTACAGTACTGCAGTTATTAATGCCCTTAGTATCAAATGTGGGAAACAAGTGCCTGACTGGTTCAAAAATTTTCATCAAACATCACATAAGAGTCTGGAAAAGGATGAAAATAAGCAATTTCGTTTGGACAGCACTTACAGCAAAGGGTCAAGACCCCAAAAATGGCAGATGCTGATGAGGCCACATGAGAGTTCCTGACCCTTATAGTGTCCAGGGCTGTAAAAATAGCCAATTAATTTGGAATCATCCTCAAGAGGATTATCACTTTGTATAAAAAGAAAGACTAAATTTACTGAGATGAAAACTTGCACCATTGCTTCTAACAAAACAATTTTGTTTGACAAATAGAGAAATCTCCCTTAAAAGTCAAACAAAACTTACATTGTCTTTTAGGAAAGATATCAAACCGTCAATGACCCTGGGACTAATTGTCAAAATTCCTGTTGAATCAGTCCTTGATGCTGTAGCTGCCCGGCCCACACATAGAGACCCTGAGACAGATTCATTATCCAAGAATCCCCTCACTCAACGCAAGCTAATCACCAGGCAGGCCTAGCAGATACACTCTTATTAGCAAGGGGGAAATAACACTCCCAATACACACCAGGCAGTACAAATGTACATGCACATACAGAGGTGACACATGAGGGGGCGTGGCAGCCTATAACAGTCCAATCAAAGCTTGATTGATTTTCAGAGCTCTCGGGGGATTCTGTCCGGTCAATAAGAGACTCTGTTAGACAACTGAAGACATGATGGACCTACCATACGTCTTGACTTACAGTGTTTCAGCTGCCTTGGACTGCACTTAACAACATAACAGTAGATCTGAAAAGGATTACTGTGTAATTCAAATTAAAGACAAGTCATTTTTATCCTACACCAAACTTCATGTCTACATTGAGCCTTGAAAACTCAACATGCATGAAAGCAGACAGACTTAAACTTGTTCTTCCACCATGCCTGCCCTGCTGTTTATTGGTAAGAAAAGACAAAATATAAAAAAAGGAGGTGCAAACATATGGAAACACCCATCTGTCGCCGAATCTGTAACACTGCAGATTACCTAAAACATAATTTAGGACTGGGGCCATCAACCCATAGATATTTCAGACAACTCTGGCGGTTAAATGAAACTGGTGAATCCAGCAGCTTTGCCGTGTTATTTACGTTGAAATGACTTTCACTCACTTAGTTTTCAGTACAGATGCTGGAGCCTATCCCAGCTGACACCCTTGATTTATTGCCAGCTAATCACAATGCCAACATAAAGAGACAAACCAATCACACACACCTGCAAGTAATATGGAGTCAGAAATTGACCTGTTTGCATCTTTTTTGGTCTGTGGGAGGAAACCAGAGTACCTAGAGAAAAACCCAAACATGCGTGGAAGGTACGTGCAAAGTCCACATATAAAGCCCTGGCTAACAAAATGTAAATGGGACTTCAAGTTCACTAAATCTGTTGTTTAGTCCCTTCTCTAGTGGGTTCAATCAACTAGAGAGGCAGGTGTTTTAACTTAGGCAGGTATTTTTGAAAATGTAGCCTTTTTCTGTGTGTTTTGTCCTTTTGTTCACATGTAAACTGCCTCTTAAGTAACTGAAAAGCTCCAGCCAAGATAAAGATTTTTAAAAACTCTGTTTACGTCGCTTCCATGTGGACCCTGTTTGAAAACACAGAGCCTACGTCTGGACACAGGGTAAAAGTAATAACTAGTGGTGGTTTCTTGAATTTGGGTGGGTAGATCTAGCTTTCTGTGGTAGGATCATAAGGGGTCTTCAGTTAAAAAAGGTTAGTGACCACTGATGTAAGACCCTGTCTAGACTAGACACTGGAAGGAAATTTGTCAGTGACTACGTTAAAAAAAACCATCTAGGTTGTGATCTTTAGCATACCCGGGTAAGTTGTAATGATTTCTAAGATGCAAATGTCCAGTGCTGGAGAAACTAGCCTGCATTTGTGGCCGCTCCTGTCTTCATGTCAAATCAAATATTCTTTCCGTGTGTGTGTGGGGGGATGCTAAATTATTAATAGTGTGTATTTGAGGAGCTTTCTTAGAACCCGCTTCATGCACGTCACTCAGACTCTTCCTTCCTTGCTGATGTCACACTATACAATCCTCCTCCACTTCCCTGCACTTGACTTTCTGTCCTCGTTTAAAGGAAGTTAAATCTGAAGACTTGCATCTGGATGGCTCAGTGTCTTGCTTTGCCTGAACTGTGTGGGTGCTTTTCCGCCTCCCCCCCCCCAACGTCTAAATGGCTCTCTCCTCCACTGCAAGCTACAGGAAAGTAGGGCAGATGCCTCATTTAACACTTGGGTGCGATTATTACACACTGTGTATACATTATACAACCAAAAAAGCAATAAATCCACCTACTTCTTCAATAAAATGGTGTAACACCGGTTAAAGGTACAGGTAATGGGGGATGCTGCAATATGATGACACAATTTTTCACTTGGATGTATGATTATATTACTGTGAGACCACTTAAAATGCAGATTTAGAATTCCATGAGTATTGATAGAAGGCTACCTCAGTAAAGAAGTCATGCAAAGCCTTAAATATCAAATTATAATTTCCTGCAATACATAAAATCCGCTCACATCCAGGTAAGATAAATGCATGTCCAAGGTTGTTTTGTTTTCTCTCATCTTGACTTTAAATTGAAAATCAAGATGCTGGGTCTAAAGTCCCACTCCCAGGTTCCTGACACACTCACTCAGTCCCAGATAGGAGGAGAAGCAAGCAGCAGCAGATTAAATTATACAGGAGAAACCAGAAATAGCTCGAGTGCTGAGGCCGCGTGGACTGGATGCTAGAACACGCCGATGCAAGTCGCCACAGAGAAGTCAAGTAGATTAGAACTGCCCACATCATGGTGCGAACTATTGTGGAACTGCCCGAAGAAATCGTTGTACTTGACCTTTGGTGGCCAGATGATGGAGGACGTTACTGTCCTGTCTCTTGGATTTATCTGAGCTGCATCACAGCTGCAGAAGCCTTGTCTAATCTTAACTGGACTTTCTTTAAAACCCAAACCAAATATCTTCAAAATAATGCACAAGTCTACAGCAACAAGGGTGCTCCTGTGCAGTTGTCTCAAAAGGAACCTTTGACCATGAACTGTTCATCTCTTTACACTTCACACATAAGCATAACCGCCCACTTGACAACGCCATGCAAGGTCATGAAGCACAAAAGCCATTTGGTACGACATACAATGATAAATGTTGGTTTGAAAACATCTCCAACTACAGCTCATTCATCTCCTTATTTGAGATACTGTATCACAAGATCTGTGGAAAAAAATCTAGATCATTCTCTATAACGACGTTGACCTTGTTCCCAGTCCTCAAATGCCTGTTTTTAATTTTTTCTTACCCAGAACATGCAGGACAGGCAAACCCAGGTCCTGGCCCTCCCTGCCAGAGCTGAGGGCAGAGACATTGACACGGAGGGCATCCTGGATAAAGGCGAAGTGCTGCTGGAAGCCACTCCAGAATCAAGGAGAAAGTCCACGATATTCCAAGATATTCCCAGAGGTTCGACCCAGACTTGGGCGGCACAGATCCATGCCAGACGTGCGAGGTGCACAGCTTGTGAGGAAGGGACACTGCTCTCGTTCTCACCCTCTCTCTCTCTTTCTGATGGCCTCAGTCAGTCTCTTGCATCTAACTCCCTCCCTCCCTGTTCTGGTCCTTCTCTCTCTCTCTTCTCCTTGTTCACCCACTCACTTCTGCCCTCTTCCCTCTGAAAGTGTGGTAACTTTACTCCATGGAGGAAAATGGGGGGGAGGTGAGTCTTGGCTTTTATTCTCTTCCAAAAACTCCCCTTTCCTCAAATGATCCTTGTCAGCCCCTCCTTTCTCTTCTCCCCACTTTTCCACATACACACGCTCTATTCATTGGCCACCCTCTACCCCCTTGCCTTCCTTACATTGAATACCTCACTTCTCTTTTCTTCCCTCCACCTCTCCTCTGCAAGCATGCTCACTCATGTCTGCGCTAATGTCACTTTAATTTTTCATCGGCAACCCCTTTCCTTGTTTCCAAATCTGCTCCTTCAAAAATATCTGTCAGCAGCTGTGATGCAGACAAGTGGACAGACAAACAATGCGGATGTCTGTAGGATGATTTGCAAATAAGGCTGAACTCACTGTCATGGTGTGCAGATACTGCAGGTCCAGATGCACATGCAGCATCATGCATGGGATCAAAGAAAGGCCATGTGCACATGTGGGCTCAATAACAACCAGTTGGCAACATGTGCATGACTGTCTGTGGAGTAGAAGCAGTAGTGTGCATCTTCTATATCTTGATTTATGAAAGGACAATGCTTCCTCTAATAATCCATGATGTCTTTTTCATACCAGGCACAGAAATGGCAAAGAATACTGGGGCGCTTGTGGCCTAGCAGCTAATATGTGTGCCTCATGTGCTGATGGAGCAGTCCAGTTGATCTTGGGTGTCGGATTGTTCAAGTTGCAAACTGAATACACAACTTTGTTGGACAACCTCCAAGTACCCTGATTAACCAGGTTGTTACTGGGATTTGACGTAATTCCCAGTTCTCACATCCGAGTTCCAAGGTGAAAGAGGCTGTGGTCCTCTTTTCCTGCATGTCATCCAACACTTTTCTTCACATATTCTGACACTATCCCCTGAACTGTGACCCAAAAATGACATAAAAGCTCAAAATCTTAAGCAGAAAAAGTTTGCAAAGAAAACTTTCAAGCAGAGCACTAATATTTGCCCAAACGCTCAAAAACTATTGGACCTAATGTTCATATAACCCCTCTTATAGCATGGCACATAAGGTCTGCCTCTCCAAGAAAATGTCCAGTATCACACTTCTTTTCCTATTTGTTGTCACAACTTTCTGCAAAACTAAAATTTAAACACTAGCAATCAAATTTCTGATGCTATCATGCCAGCTCAAGCTAAGTTTATGGACATAAATAGCATTTTTCATGAAAGACAAAGCCCTCTAATGTTGAGATAAAGGAATTGTCAAAATTTGGAAGTAATTTTAATTTGACTGTATAATGTCGTGGACATGAACAAACTGTAGGTTTAAACCATGCTGTGATTTAGAAAAACAGTCTAAATATAGTTGTAATAGGTAAATTGGGGTGGTCAAACCATGTGCTTTTAAATTTAACACTGAAATCTGAAGGCTAATTGTGGTTTATTGCAATTAAACACAGTATATTACCTTGTAAAAATGATTTGCATCTCCTTTTATTAATCAGTTTCGATGCAAAAGTAGTTTATCTTCATATCTACTGCAACCTCCAAGTCTGACTTGTGTTATGGTTTAACTTGTGACTATGTTAAACGATGACAGCAGATGTATTGAGTAAATATTTCTGTATATATTTCAATTCAAGACATGTCTGCTAATCTTGACCAAACCTTGCTATTAAAAAGTCTATTGGGCACTCTTATTGGATTCAACAACTGTTGCATCCATGGCAACCACAGACACAAGCAGCCATGGGCCACAACTCAACATGGTCACTCATGAAACTAAACACCGGGCCTTGTACTAAACACTGGCAGCAGTGGATTTGTCGAAGTGTTGTAAAGCAACAAAATGATGTGTTGCATATAAGTAGCTCAGTCAGCAACACTTAAAACAGCAACAGTTGTAACACAAGTAAGCAACAATGATAATTTGCTTACGGTGACTTCCCAAAAAGAGGGGGCAGTGCAGAGTGTCACATTTTAGGCCCAAAAGGCCATTTTCCCTGTCCACACTGAGACAACTTAGACAGAATTTTTTTAAATCTTCAAAATTTTGGTTTTGAGTGACTTAAAACACTGTTTACGTTTGGACAGAGGGACAAAATACACAGAAAAAGCTATCAAAAATACCCACCTACGTGTGGACAGCCTTGGTGAGACTCTTTTAGATTTCGTGATGTGAGATGTAAAGCAGCACTTTAAAAAATGTATCCTTGCATATATTCACTTCACTGGTTTCCTCCTCTGTTCGTATGCACAGAAACAATTGACATGCATGTATGCAAAAACATGTGTGAGGGATTGCTACCTCCATGTGTACATCTATATAAGAAACACCACTGAATCAACATAATATCAGCAGTGCAGGCACATTACATCACTCCACAGTCAGATCCATAAAGGGCTAAGAGCCAATTCATTTTGAGAAAACACCCTCTATTGATCCCTGCTGCACTCCATCACTTTCCACTGTAACAGTTACCTCAATCCATAGGCTAACCTGACACATAATCTGTGTGTGTTTGTGTGTGTGAGAGTCTGTCTGTTCCCATCTATTTTATTAACATAATGTCAACACTGTGTGGACACATTTGGCGGAAATAATGTCAGGATGTTAACTCCTCTGCTGTGTTTCAAATGGATTTGGTCCCTTTGTTTAATAGACATGGGAGATACTTTTTCTCTGCAGCCAACTGGTCTTAACTGGGTTGCTAGCAGCCTCTAGTGGCCTCCAACCAACCCTCAGACACCCTCTGCAGATTTTTAACACAAAACACTGCTTTAAGAAATGCACGTATACAGATTGTGCATGGATTTTATGTTTCTGCTCTGTTTGGGTAAAGACAAAAAAAGCCATTTAAGCAATGCTTTACCACCTGCTAAAAAAGCATTGATTTTGGGTCGGCTATTGGGAGTGGTGTATTTTCTCAGTACAACATTTTTGCACAGTGAGGTCAGGTTCGTATTCCCTTATTCCCCATGCAACATGCCGGGGTTCAGTGAAAACACACAAGCAGGCGGGCAGGAGAGCAGGAAGGCACAGGAACACACACAAATTTGTTACCAGTGAAATGTGCTCACAGAAAAGGGGATTTAAGCCATTACTGGATGGTAAAATTCTCAAGAAAGTGCAAGCTAATGATCTCAGCAGTTCAATATAGCAATTTAAAGGTTGTAGGGACTCTTATAAACATGTTTAGAGACTTACAATTGGCTAGACAGAATGGCATTTGAGCATCTAATGTCAGACCTTAAAAACACTCAAGACAAGTGGTGTATTTACATATGTCATATCATCTCCCACTGGCTCTGCTCCAATCAGCTTTGATACCTGGCACCTTGGATTCTGTTACAACATACATCCTTATTGTTCGCAGTGTTGTCTGAGCCTGGCTGATTAATACTGCAGTGATGTTAAAACAATACAACAAAAGATGACATAAAAGCTGGTTGCGGTTGCTGGATGTCAGTCAGAGACTTTTACTCACAGCAAGGAGAACTAAGAGCAGAGGTACAAAATGCATATGCAAAGTTCACAAGAGTTTAGGAGACCATACAGTTGAACAACGTCAGTTACAAGATGGGTTTGATTCCCTTGTGTTGCATAGGTCCAATGGCCCTTGTGTCAATGGTCATAATCCAATTCAGGACCTTTTTAAAAAAAAATTAAAAAAAAAGCTGCACTCCATAAGACTTATTTATCAATAAGTAAACAACTGTTCTTGTTCCTTCTATAATCTTACACTAAACACTAAAACTACTCTGACAGTGACAACGCTTCAGCACCCTTTACTGGCAGCACATCCAGTATGCTTTGGGTCAGGATTACTGAGAAGTACACAAACTATACCAAATACTCTTTTTGTTTGAAAGGGCCCCTATATTCAAATTTGCAAGTTAGCATCCAAGAGAGCAGATTTGAGCGGTGCTGCACTGCGAGCCATTGCCAGTGTAGTGGTCATGGATTCTGAGGTATTCCACTTGTGAAGCTTCTTGTGATGATACTCTCTGATCATTTAGAGGTCTGCAGAGACATGATGCTACGTTTTTTTAGTATTGGATCAGATAGCTAGAAACCTTACACACCGGATAGACAGTTCAAAAAATGTAGTACAGGATATATGAATTTGGGCAACAGCCAATAGAAAGTGTTTGAGGGAGAAGGTAAAACCTTTCAATGCATCTTTTCTATGGAGAAATGTTTTCAGTGTGGTTCTTTCAATTTCCAATTTAATGAGGAAATGACCAGTTCTGATAAAACTGCCACGACAGTAGGCAACATCCATGCTAATCTCTACGCCAGCCCTTGCAGTTGTAAGATTGTAGCTCCAGCCTCTTTCACCTCAAAGGACACTGAGGTGCAGTGCGAGCTCCAGTGTCCCAGCTAGGAGTTTTGCAAGATGACTCTGCTTGAAGGTTAGCTAACTTTTACCATCACCAGATGTAATTCTATATACATATAACTTAACAGGTACCAGTTATAATTCAAGATGGGAAAATGAGTAGACCTCAGACATGACATGGTCTCAGTTCATTTCCAAGCAAACCAGAGTCTGATTTGCATGGGGTGTGAATGCCATTCAAACCAAACAAGGTAAGTGAACCAAAAAGTAAGGCGTTGTGGCTTAAATTTTGCCCAATACAACAACAGCTAGCAAGTTAATGTAGCATTTACCAACAACTGGAAGTAGGGAGTGGCTAACTTCTGTAGTGCTAGCATTGCCAGCCTTTGGTTCTCTTAATAGGGTGCACTTTCACCCTTGACCCCATCCAAATCCACCAAATTTAAGCTGTGAAAGCAACCTAAGACAGAGTGGAAATGCCTCAAAGACATTCAGATATTGGGTTGTACAAGGGGTACTTCAAGAAGAGATTAAAAAGGGAGAGGGAAAAAGATTCCCCATTTACTCTGCAGTCTCCTTCTTCTGTCGCTGGAGAATCCATCACATTAAAGCTTTAATGCTAGAATAACAAAGCATCCATCATGTTGAATGCTAGCCCAGAATACAGTGAGCCATTCAGGGCAAGAGTCTGCTATACTCTGGGTGGGGTACCTCTGTATGGAGGGCAAGTTTGGGGAATGTGATAAATACGACGTGAAATGAATGAATGATGCTTTCATGAATATACTGGAGAGGCAATCTAAAGGGGAAGAATAAGGAGCCATTCACTGGACAGGTTTCCCATCACCCTCTTCTCTTTTGGCTGTCTGCAGCTCGGCCTGATGTGAATTTACTGCCCCAGGGGACATTAGTGAAATGAATCGGGTGGCAAGTAAACACAAAATACAGAGAGAAGACAATAAGAGAGGTAAAGGGAAAGCAGGGCACTGGGAGACACACAGAGGTAACAAAGTCATTTGAACTAGAAGTAAAGATGAGGAAATGTAGAGAGAGAGAACAGGAGGGGAGTAAAAGAGGAGACAAAGAAGAATGATGGTGCCTTTCCATCAAGAAGTCTGGTTTGGGCCAAAGCAATTTGATCCAGTTTGGCACAGCAGCCTTGATATTGCCTGCATTTCTGCAGCCAACTGTACCCATACTTGATAGACTGTTGGCTGTATAACTCAGCGTTAGGTAGGCACACTACGTACCTGGGTGCCAAAAAGTACAACAAAATGGATCCCTTGTTTTGATCCCTTTGCCAGCTTTTTACATCACAAACTGAACTTCATCACTTTGTAGTAATGAACTACAACTGACATGGAAACAGAAAAAAGAAAAATACAACAAAAACCTTTGAGAAAGAAAAGGATAAATAAAAAGACAAGGAGGAGGATAGGAATGAGAGGAATATTTGGACAAAAAGTTGGTTCGGAGTAAGGAAAGTAAAATAAAGGAGAGGAGACAAGGCGACAAGAGAGTAGATTGAGGAGAACACATGAGGAAAGGGGAGGAAAGAGAAGAGACAAGAGGAAACACAAGGTGAGAAAAGAGGCAAAGGAAGAAGAGTAGATAAGCTTGAAGGACCAGAACAGTGGGAGGAAAAATGGAGGAAAGGACTGAAAATGGGGGACAAAAGGAGATTAAATTAAAGTATATGAAAGACAAGACAAAAGACCAAAAGAGGAGGAGAGGAGATTAAAGGGTAGAAAGAACAACAAAAGTAAAGGAGGGGCGGCAAGAACAGAGGAAATTGAATTTAATAATACAGATGAAGGGGACCCAAGATGCTCACAAACCTGTGGTCAGAAATATGACATGGAAGAAAAGTAGACAAAAAGACAAGAAGTGCTCCGGGAGCACAAATCTGTGCTAACAAATGCTAAAAATTGTAATACAACAGGCACTGGAACAATGCAGTAAAGTACAATAAAACTAGGCTTTCTAAAACTCACCCATGCAGTCATAGAGCACAGCAAATTACACTAGAATGACCATGTTAAGCTAATATAACACACCTGAGAAGAGCCAAAGCGCCAATTTTCAACAAGTTTAATATTGTGTCGCTGTAAAGTATGTGTTCTAATATATCACCTGTTGTATATTCCTCCTCATATAATAGCTTGGCACTATGTAAAGCTTGAATTCTGGCAAAAATACTGCTAAAAAAGGCATGTCCACACATGTTGAGGCAACCTATATATTCACTTTCGCTATAAGAAACAAGAAGCCCATTAAAACACCAACATCACATTTGTATTGCAGGATTATTGTATGATACCTGATTATCAATATAACGGTTGTTTCATTTTCCTTCCCACACAATTAATCCCTGTAATGTTTTTCATAAGTCACAGTGATGGTAGGAATTGTCTTTCTTGTAATATTATTTGAATCATTAAATTTCGAGCTGGATCCAGAGGTTGTTTGGTCCGAACCACACATCTTTAAAATGCAGGAATCATAAATGGGACCAAATGGCATCAGACACATAATTAAAAAAAAAAAAAATCAAGTGTTCAACCCTTCTAAATAAAAAAGAAGAGGTTAAGTGCATTAAAAAAAACAGAAAACCTTAAGAAAAGAAACTAAAGGACAGAGAGGAAAAGACTGAAGGATGAGGCAAACAATGACGGCAGAATAAAAAAGAGGCAAAAGAAAAGGAAATCAAATAAGTGGCAGGAAAAAACAAACAGAAAAGATAAAAAGAGATGAAAGGACGTGGGGAAAGTCAATGATTTAAAAGGATAGAAACTGAAAGGATCTTCAGGGGAGAGGATGTAAATGGATGGGAGGGAATCAGAAACAGGAGAAGATAAGCCCTCCATTGTATCACAGCAGTGTCTCCATCGTAACACGCACAGAGAAAACCTTTTACCCATCATCCCCTCCACCTTCCTCTCTGGTTCCACATCTCGTTCTTACAAAACCGCTGCACGTTCACATTCAAACACGCGATGCTGACAATATTCCCAGCCCCATCTCCCATTGTAACCCGGCCCTATCATGTGGGGACCGTGTGAGCCTGCGTTGCCATGGAAACTGAACACCTCACAGCAGTCCTCGGAGGAGAAGACACAGAGCCTTACCTCTCCACTTTCACCTCCCAGTCACGTCACGTGATTGGCTCGGGTGCTGCAGCTGGAGCCACAGAGCTGCAACAGACTGAATGGATGTAATGGAGACTGTAATAAGTGACCTAAAATCCTGTTATTTGGCAAAGAAAGCATCTATATACTGTCCCAATCAAATTTATTGGAACAAAATAACCATCAGAGTTGACATAAAGCTTAATTCAAAGTTTTTCTGTGAATTTATAGGTCCTTCAAGGAAAAAAATGGACTATGGCTAGGGTAAAGCAATGGCAAGAGTTTGAAATATACATAACACTGACACTGAGTTACCTCTATTATCCCCTGCCCTATTTTTCACTATTAATCCAACCATTTTTAAAAACCTATGACAAAATCCAACAAGCAACAAGTAAAATAGGACCACAACTACAGTCAGCAAATTTTTGACAGATTTTAATACTTAATTTCTTCTTTTGAGATTCTGCTTTTCAAAGTGGAATCTGTACATAGGGCTGGATTATCAGGTGAAGTGTTTTGATTTCCTTTTATGGCAGATTTTTTTTTGTCAAGCTGTACCAAATTATGGAACAAAAAGTTTAGTGTTCAGAGCAAAAGCAGTCCACTAATATATGCCAATGACAGGGCAGCTACCATCATTGTTAATCTAACACTGATTTTGTAAGTCATTTGAAAGCCAGTCATTTCTTCAGATCAGTGCATCTAAAATGAGTTCAAGGTCGCTTTCACACCCAAAGTTCAGTGGACTGAAGTTGCAATATTGTTTCATTTTTCACTTGGTTTTGTTTTCTTCTACATTGCACTTTGTCAGGCGGACCAAAGTCCGTCAACTGATACAAAATATAACCACCCGCCAATGTTGCACTATGACCTGGAAATACACATCTGGCTTTGAGCAAATATGTTGTTCAGCTCTGAGCATTTCTGCTGTATTTCTAGTGATAAAATGAAGATAGAACTGTATTGAGTTTGCACAGAGTGGCACTTTTGACAGGAGTGATGTGTAGTCATAATCTCAATAGCATTGTAAATTTTAGACTGTTAGGAGGACCAAAGGCTGACAGTGCTATCAATGGTGACGTTAGCCGCATTCTCAATGAATGCTATGTTAACTTGCTTACTGTCGTGATATTCAGCCAAATTCAAGCCACAATTTACTGCAGGTTGGTTTGCTTGCCTCGTTTGGTCCTTGTTTAGTTCAGACAGCTTTCATATCAGTTATAAACTTAACTCTGGTATGCTTAGAAGGGAACCCATACCCCCTGTTTTCAGGCGGGACAGAGTTTGGTTCCAAAGTGCCTAAAGTGAAGGTCCCACAGAATCTGTGAGTTTGTAGTCACAAGATGAACAGGCTCTCCTCCAGGATGTAATGGACCAGGAAATGATGGTGTTGATGCTGCATGTGCTAACCCTACACAGAGAAGGAAGTCTTGCTAGGAGGTTGTTTCATGCTAACTTCTTGTTACACTGGAATTATTAGTTAGCTACCATTTGCTCCATGTGTAGTTTAACTTATGGTGATAGACGTTGACTGCTGAGGAGTTCTGGGATTGTGATTTCCTCAAAGTTGAATATGAATTTTCCTTCTGGTTTAAGCTTTTAAGTGCCAAATCTTGAAAGAAAAGGCAACTTTTTCACTATCTATCTCATAAGGATTTTTATTGGGGTATTGTAACTATGTACAAGGAACAAGAGTGCAAATGTAAACCAGGGCTCAGGGTACATATTTTATCAAGGGAACATCCAAGGGGGCAACAATCTGCCCTATATTCAAATGAGCACAACAGCTGAATATATGGTGTGAATGTTTTATAAAAATGGTGCAAACAGCAAAAAACAATTTGTTTAACTGATAGTTTTTATGTTGTGTTACTAACACTGAAAAATCCATACAAAAACAAACCCTCTTTGTTGATTGAAAAAGGCCCCTGCTGACAGGACATGGTAAGCAAAAGCTGTGGTGTGACTGAATGAGCATAATGGGTTTGGGCTTCAATGTACAGGGTTGAGGAGATTTATAATGAGAGTGTGTGTCTGCAAAAGGCAGTAACAAGCTCCACACACATTTTCACACACATACAAGGGAGTGCGACAAGGGGAGTGTGGTGGAATTGAGCGCGGGTGTAGAGATAAGGAGCTGCGGCAATGGGGTGGGGGGGTTGCTGCTGGTGCTGGTGCTGGTGGGAGGGTGTTGGGGCTTGAAAAGATGGGCGGCTGCAGCACTGCACGCTACGGCATCACCACAGGCAAAAAAAAAAAAAAAAATCCCAATCATCACCCGACTTTATAAAACCACTGGTGCCCAAATGGTTGTCATACGCAACAGCAAGTAGTGTTCAGTCAAGGGAGAGTTACGTCACTGCAACACTCAAGTTTCAGACCTTTTGATAGTAACATGAGGGTTTGAATTTATAGTGTGAATATGGCAAAATAAAGCGGATGAAAATGAAGGATATGGGAGCAAATGCTTGTCCAAAAGCTCTTTACACATGCTAAAAGTCTCACTTTGGGAAAGATTATTTTTAAAAACTGCTGAGGATGCAGCACATTAAGCTGATTTGGTCAGTATTTCTTGCCTTAGGACAGCTGCAATGAAAAAAGGTCTCTCTCTCTCAGGTCTCTAGAGATTCCTATGACACTTAAACAGGCAGTGGTTGAATAAAATCACCCCCAAAAATGATCCCACCCATTGCTATCCCACAGAGAATCGCATAAGGCACTATTTGAATGTCTGTACATGTGTGGAAGTGTATTGGGAATGGTGCCATTAAGACATAACAGGGTTGTTACACATGATTGATTTTTTGCCAAAAAAGCAATGATTTCACCTCTGCATTGCTAATAACATGAGCTTTGAGAGCAGAGTATGCATTCACGTAACACCATTCAATGAACTCCGTTTGGCCTTTCTTGCTCGTACACATGTGCCACACAATCAGAATATGGCGCAGCGATGAAAGACCCACAAGCCCTTCATCAAAAACGAGCAAATACAGCATAAAGGGAATGACAAGAGATGAATGGAGTGATTGGAGGTTTCCTCCTTGGTACAATGCAAACCCCAATAATGGTGCATTACAATTCTGCAGTTGTGAAAGCAAGGTGACCCTACGTATTAGGAGAAACTATCATTTGTTGGTGCATGATTGTTGGCATATCCAAAAACCAACCTTTTTGGTTCTCCACCATGTCTCTCTGGAACAGCTGCCCAGAGACCACTTGGAGATGTAACACTGACCTTGAATCAGCACTTAGAGGAACACCAACCAGTCTACCAGAGCCTGTGGTCCATGACTACTTGCCAAGCTCTTTTTTTTTCAGCTACGTCATTTGGTAGTCTTGGTAAAGCTAGCAGAATGCAGAAGTGGTTGGGAAGTGTGATAGCAATCACAGCCAATCCTGGTGTATTTTTTCTTACAGGCTGAATTAAAGCTGTATTTTTTGGTAACTGTTGCAGAGAAATAGTCCCTTGCATCTGTCTGCCTGAGAAATGAATGCTGGCACGTGCAGGAACTGTCATTAAAGTCCATTAAATCTATTCTAGGGCTCCCATTCACAGCAACCCCTTCCCCACCACTGTAAAGTCTTACCTTGTCTCGTTTGGCCCCCCGCAGAGGAAAGAAGCAGGCAAAGAGGAACTTGCCCCAGCTGATGACGGCAGCCAGGCACCAGTTGAGGCGAGCCATGCCTGTGTCTATCCCGTTTTGTCCGCCAGCCTCTTATCTCTGGGATAAGATCCTGCAACCCCTCTAAAAGGAATGATGACCAGAGAAAAAAAAAAAAAAAAAAAAAAAGACCTGACAAAACAGGAGATCCTCTTTTCCAAGTCTGTGTAAACAGAAATAAACAGTATCTTCCTTCGAGTCAGGAGACAACTGGGGATTTGATTTTCCCTTCAGGGTTTTTCTGGAAATATTGGCTACCTGTCTGGGTATGTGTCTGCAATTCCAATCTGTGGGGGAACAAGGGGGGCCACTGTGGAGCTACTGGCGTCCCACAAACAGACTAGACCCTTGAATGGTCTGGAGGGACCCAAAGCATCAAGAGCCTAAAACTGCCTTCCTGTCTTTTCATCCATTTGCCTGTCCCTCTCTTTCGCCTCCTCTGCCTCCACAGCCCGGTGTCGATGAGTCAGTCTTCAAAGTGTGATGAGCACCGTCGGCTGCATAATGCGAAGAGCCAGTCGCTGATCGACGACACTGTTTCCCATACACACGCACACACTGTCATGCCCACTCTCGTTGCTCTCACACACACGTTCAAGCACACGTACGCTGGAAAGAAAAAACCGCTGTCCTGTCACATACATCCACAGGCAGAAGAGACCCCCCTCCAGTCACACGGCTCTCCTCCAGGCTCAGGATCCCCGGTGCTTTGCGTTCACACACTCCTCTCTCTCACACATACACACATGCACTGATGCTGCAGCACTTACTCAGCCAGCGCGGGAGGAGGGGAACGAGAGAGTGAGGAGGGGGGAGAAAAGGAGAACTGACTGGGAACAGAACGGTTTGAAAAGAGAGAGGGAGCAAAAAACGATGGAAAGCAGAAGGGGTTTCAGCTGAGAATGACAGATACAGCATATTTGTGTTGTGTAAATTTTTCTGTTGAAGCCCAGCGTTGCTGAGGAGATGATGATGTACATGTGAGCGAAAGAAGTGCGCATCAAGTAGTGATCACTGGGAGAGGTTGGGAAGCAACAGAATGAACTGAAAAGACTGAATGGGAGTCGAGATGGAAGGATGCGAAAGAAGAAAAAAGGAGAACGTCGACTTGCAGAAGAGGCAGGAAGAGGGAATGTGTTTGAGGGTATTCAGCAGAGAGTACTGATGAATACACATCAACATGCGCAATATGCACACACAAATGGACACGCAGCAGCCGTCACAGTGCAAGGCATGCAGAGGGTGAGATGATTGTAGAGTGTGTGGAGAATTGGGTCGAAGAAGGGAGGAGAGAAGGGAAGGAGAGAGGAGAGGACCTGGGTGTTGGATCATTGTGTCTTGGGTGATTATTTCCCTCTCTCTCATACACACACACGACTGCAGGTGGTGCACAGGCTCGTTCACTGTGCTGCAGTCTCTCTACGCTTCAGTGGGAGCACATTTTCACTGCAGAACGCTTTTCTCTGCTACATCCCCTCCTCCTCCTCCTTTCACCCCCCCAATCCCCAACCCCTCCCACCCGGCACACCATTGCCACACCAACGCAATCACAACACATCAAAGCAATGAGCGAGGGAGATAAAGTGTAGAGAGAGGATGCTGTTCTGTCAACCAACGCTAGCTTAGCCTTAGGGGTGGGGTGGGGGTGGTGGGGCTGTATGGGGAAACATGACACAAATTGGTGGCCAAATGGAAATGCGGCTGCAATAAAAGAAATAAAAATCTTTACAGTACTCCCTTCAGAGGCACCCTTTAAAGGATCATGTAATCTGCATCCATGTCGAGGTCTACATCATATCCTCTATTAACCTCTGTTTCCAAGAAAAGATTCTCACTTCAGCTGCTTGGTTTGTGAATATTTATCAAAAAGAAGCAAACCGAGGCCTCCTGTTTTCAGTCAGACCAGACTTTGATTCTCTGGCCCACATTAGAGTTTGTCTGAGCCTTTACACCACCCCAAATCAACCAAATGTTTCAAAAAAGTGACTTGAATGCCGGAAAAGTCTAGACCAAACATGTTGGTTATGAAGGCACGCTCACTAAATGAAACAACAAAAACTAAAAGCACTCAGGTTTACACGTTTCATTATGTACATGTAGAACAGTGGATGGGTGTGGGAGTGCCTTTATATCTTGATGAAGTTAGGACAGTGGATGGAGTTGGATGTCTCAGAGAGAGTTGGGAGATATGAAGAGAAGAGACCAAAGTCCACCCGCTTGCATCTCCTTTCTTTCCTTATCTTTAATGAAGCAACCTGTCACACCAGATGGATAATTTTTAAATATCCATGAGATATATTTCAGGTCTATCTGGGCAACATCCCATCGAAAGTGACTGGGAAGGGCAGACCCTTTGGTAAAAAAAACTGGAAGGTGATTGAACAAATGTTTTATCCATCACATTGATCACAAGCTGGTCAGTGGCTTTGAGTCACATCTTGCATTCAGCACATCTAGCCCACATTCACAGCTACTCCCTCTTTTTCCGGCAAAGGATGGTGTAACAGTTGTTTCGGTATAGATAGATTGATCTGCACGATGATGTCAAATTCGGCTGCTTTGTAAAGATAAGAGTGGAGAGGATAGTGGATAGACTTCAAACTCAGGGAGATGGTTGATTTTAACAGGCTTAAGGCCCACCTCAGCTCCACTTTGTCTGTTTCAGCTACTCAAAGTTAGTTTGAGACAGCATTTTCAACATGGCAACTTCCAAAGGCTGGCTCAAAAAGACAGATTTAGTAACATCTCTTAGACTTGTATAGTACTTCTCGTAGTCTATTTCCCAGGCACAAGGCTATGAACTTGCCCCCAAAAAGGATAATGGTTTGGCATATGGAAAGTAGAAACCTGTCAGCTTGGTGGGGCAAACGACCTGAGAACAGACTGAAATCTGGAACAGGTATGTGGATGGGGAAGTTAAGGGAAGTTTAATGGCACCTAGGGAGAAGGTTGAGAATAGATGGAGGATAAGAGCACAAACTGTCCCAGTTTTGGTCCACTATGAGGGACAAAGTGCATCCTTCAGTGTTTTTATTTTAAGTCCTGACCGGGGCCCATAAACCAGATCTTACCATTGAGGACTCTTGGTATTTGTTCACTTGTTTTAGTTGAATACTGTGCATTTTTGACTATATAACAATACAACAGACATGCTCTCACATAACCTTTGTTAAATGAAGTGTCATGGCCATATTTAGTTGACAATTTACAGACATGGTCAGCACCCCTTTTAAATAAAGATGCTCCATCTGCAACAAATAACACATTGGTGAAAAAGGATCCTTGAAAAGGGGATTCAGAGGGCAATAGAGGCAGACATCAGCTGTTTGAAAACAACAGACAGGGCTGGTCACAGCATTGATCTGGTGTCAAGGGACTCCTCTAGAAAGCTAAAACAGACATTTGACACCAGAGAGACACCATCTTTGAACACATACACAAGGAATAGTACCAACAAATTCACAACATTTTCATTGCTGCATAACCTGGGTCTTGGTAGATTTTGAATGATTTAATGATGATGTACCCTTCACCCAGGTTAACTAGACAATATGGACTGGTCCCAATAATTCTTTGTTCCTTCCTTTACCATTAACAGCACAGTCAAGGAAACTTTCTAGATAAAAGCTGTGTCTTTCTATGGGCAAAGTGTTAAGAATTTTTTCCGAAGCAGCCCTGTGTGTTTTGATAGAATATCTATTTCCAAGGTGTTTGCTTGGGACACATACAAAGAGTACCACTATGACTGGAGGAAGGCTGAAACAAGAAAAAAAACATCTGAACAAAAATTTATGAGATGTGTTTTTTTCAGTGTAAAAATCTTGATGAACAAATTTAACTTTCACCAGTTGTTAAGCTCAAAAGAATCAGCAAGAGTAAAAAGCTATTATAAGGTTACTAAGTCCCACAACACGGCAGTTTGACTTGGAAGCAGCTACAATATTTCCAGCACATAACGTGACATAGTAACCTCTTGTTTGAGAATTTACTCTTAATCAAATAACCTGATCAAGTTGGTCCTAATGGTTATTATGATAGTTTATGATTTTTTTAGTCTAAAAATGATCAGTCATGTTTGCAGCAGGGTTCCCAACCATTTTTGTGATCCATATTAGCATTTCTTTGCAACTGTCTTTTTAAACAGGAACTATATTCAAAATTCAAAAGAGGGCAAGCATAGACGCCTTTTAGTATATAACAAGAACCAAATAAATATCCCTGATGTTTCCAATATGGCTGCTACAGAGAGAAAACTCAACAACACAAGTCTGTGCGTGGCTACTTGTCTGCAGGGATAAGAAAAATGTGCCACAAAGAAGCAATTGGTCCCAGAAATGCAAAATAGATTGCATTTTATGTCAGTGTAATTGGTGTGGACTTGCTTGTTTTCACAGAGCTATTGCCCTGTTTCGCTGTGCAAGAGGTGCAAGAAATATGTAGAATATACCAGCATGGATACAAGAACCATTCTGTTAGTAAGCATAGCATCTTATAAGGTTGCAGCTAAGGATAAGTTGGGAAGATCTGTCTTTTTTGTTCTTACTCAGAGGACATTTTACTTCAGCAGCGGAGATAAAAGAAAAACGTGTTCTTATGTAGAATAGTTTTCTACAGCAGCATGTACTGTACATCTCAGTGTGAGACTGGGCTCCTGTCCCAGTCACTTGGCAATACGCTGACCTTTCTCATTAGACATAAGCAACTTGCATAATCACTGCTGACTTCTATTGACTGGCCTGTCACACCGCCTATCCATTTGACTGGAAACCCATGAAAAAGTGCAGGCTGCCAAAAAACTTCTCCCTCAATGACTTTCCCCTGTCAACTGCAGCAGGATCAGAATCTATCATTTTTCACCAACTGCACAAAAACAGGGACTCTGCCCTGGTAGCTATGATTTATCCTCTGTAGCCTCAAAGGCTCTCTGGTAACAGTATATCAATATTTATACAGTGCTGACAATTCTATCTACAACGCATGCTTACTCCATATCTGTATATTAAACACTGGGCCTTAATGTGGCCATTCTGTTTCAATGGGAACATATAATGATCCTCTCTCCAAGTCTAAAGATGTAACTACACAGCCTCATTATCTGGGTTTTCATTTGCCCAGAGCAAGGTTGTATAAATTTTTTATTTTATGCAAACAAAATCTGAGTGAATCTGACTCACGGTAATGCTTTTCACAATAAAGATTGTCATAAATGTTTTATACGAACAGAGCATCTTTGTGTAATTGCTGATTCAAAGGGGTGATGAGGTTAACATGTTTGTTTTCGCATAATTTCTACAGAGAGCGGTGATATTTTTGTGGTACTTTCTGTAATGTAGTTTCTATCTTGGGAGAAATAAAAAGGTACCTCCACATCTACTGAGGCCAATTACTTCATCAGGATGGCTGAGTGGGAAAAACTAGCTCCTAATCCTCACAGTAATAAAAGGAAAAGTTTGCCACTTTAAGGGGACTACCAAAAAGCTTCAATGCTAAGAGTATGTGGAATGCTTCGATGCAATTGACTCTAGGAACAAGCTCCATTTACATTTACTTTAGGATGTCAGGTTTCAAGTGCCTTCAAGATTTACTGAGGCTAAACATCAACGATGTACACCACATTGTTCATGCCCGTTCCCCTGGTCTGAAGCCCAAATGAGAGACATGTGTAACTACGCAGTACTTAAGTGCCTCATAGTTAGCTAGCAGGTTGTTAACAACATGCTAACTCGACAGTCAATATTTATTAATATTATCTTGGCCAATATAGATATCACAGCTTTTCTTTCATAAAGCAATATAATTCCCTTTAACTGCACTAACTCTGCCCTTCTCACAGTATTGTACAAAGACCAGGTACACGCTACCCCCCGCCCCAGTAACTGTGGTAATAGTATTATTAGCACAACACCAGGCAAACAACTTGAGCACTTTGGGGGTCTAGGTGCTGGGAGACAGCTGGACAGCTTGGTATACAAGCTGCAATAGAAACGAGAGACAGAGGGAGGTGCAGAGTTTAGTTTTCTGCACCAGCATCCCATTCACATTCAGAGCACAGAGTGTGCACTGTACTGAGCAGACAGCAGATTAGGTCCCATCACACACCTCATCATTCACTAACACACAGACTCATCTGCCCTCCATTTCTCTCCAACTGGTTCTTATATCCCTTCTTTTTCCCGTTGCCCTCTCCTCTTTTATTTCAGTGTCTTTCTTTCAGTTTTGTTCGTTTTAAACCCTCTCGACAGTCTCTGGATGAGATGTACACCAATGCTTTATTTTCACTGCTGAGACCTGCTCAGAAAAGATTTCTAATAATCAATTTTTAAAAAAAAATCAATTAAACTCATTGATAAACCAGAAGTGCTCCAAGAGCACAAACATCCGCCAGGGTATTTCCAACATTGTCTGGCAAGTTACTGTCAAAAGTGTGGAAAACTGCCCTATCTTGCACTGTTAAGAAATCCTTTATTCCTGGATCTACATCTGGGTTCGGATCACAACCAAAATCTTATCACTTCTTCCATGTGCCAGGACTAGCATTCTCTGAAAATGTCTTCGAAATTCATTTAGACATTTTTGAGTTGTCCTGTTCACAATCTAACAAACACCAACAATAACATGAGTCCTTGGCAGAGATAAAAAGACAAAAACAAACAACCAAATTTGGTACTCTTAGCAATAAACAAGTAATTGCACTTACTATAACCTCCCATGCCCTTGCACTGCAAAAATGCAAGGCCTGACTCCACTGTGCAGGGTGCTATACGTAATACATCATAACACATAATAATGCAGACACCCCATTGTTTCAGGGATGTCCCTCTTCATCAAATCTAATCCAAGTGAAAGCACTGAAGAGACAGGGGTGACCCTCATGGCCTGTGATCAATGATTCAGTCTATTAAGTGAAGGTGCTTTGATCAGTAATTCACAATGACACTGGATCAGCCGACTTGAGTGATCTCCGAAAGGCTCAGTGTCTTTTAAACTTTCTGAGGCTAAATTTGACCTCGTTTGTCAAATCTTTTTCCTTAAATAACCCCGTGGTAACCTGGGAGAGCACTTTGTGAAAAAGAAAAATACTTCCTATACTATATGTTTGTGGTGTATGGAGTCCCTCTGCTTGGGAATCCTTCAGGTGACAGGTCCATCTTTAGCAGGAGCAAATTATATGTGGGGACAGGGAAGCACTTGGATACATTTAGAATGGAGGCCTATGAGCGGTGACACTCCCGGGGCTGGCTGCCAAGGGAAACTCAGTTATCCAGTGATGTCTATTCCCCTCCCCCTCAATACACATACACACATATGCATGTGCACACAGACCCACAGCGACTTCCAACCTTCCTTAAACCCCAAGGTGACAGAAAAGACAGAAGGAAAGGAGTGATGATGAAGCTATTGATGAAGAAGTGAATGTAGAATCTCTCCGATTATTAGTTACTGCAAAAATCGTTTTTACAGGTAATTTCTGCAAGATTTTAAAAGATTTGAGTTGTGTCTATATATATACTTAAAAAAAAAAACGTTTGGAAATGTTATTTTGTTTGATTATTCCTCTCCTTTGAAAATGACAATTGTTGTATTTCTTATCATTGGAAAAGCCTGATTAGTCACCTTTACGACACAGTATATTTTTGCAAGGATCATGCATTCGTGGAATGAGCAACACAGCTAAACATGTGGGTAGCATCCTCCAAAAAAGTGCCAAAATCATCTATAACTGGAAGCGGGTGTTCCAGTACCCAGAGTGACAGCAGTATTTGGTTACAGCCGTGGTACCATTTCCAAACTTAGGAGCAAGTTCCATGAGACTGGTTAAGTCTGTGCGGCCTGTCTTTGACTCCAGGAATACCACACACCAAGAAGACTGATTCCTCACACTTGCTTCACTGAGGAACTGTAGGCTTTCTTCCAGGGAAGGAGGAGATTTGGCTCCAATTTTTAAGTCCTACCCACATGTTTGGATGTGATGCTCATTCCACAAAAGCCGATCTCCAAAGTTGTACCTCGTAATGTGACTAATTTGGCTTTCCAATCATATAAAATACAATACCTAGTGGAATTATCAAAGGAGAGAAGTAGTCTTTATTAGGATGTGGATGATTACACTCAAAAATCATCAGTATAAATGTACGTTAAACTGTTTATTAACCAAAAAACAAAATCAGCCAATCAGATGGCAGCAACCAATAAATGAAGATATCTATATTGGCCAAGATAATCTGTTGAAGTTCAAACCATACATCAGAATGTGAAAGAGCCTTAATCCTGACTGGTAAGTGTATATAAATATATATTGTTTTAGTTAATGCAATGGGGTGGATTAAAGTTAGAGGAAGAGGTCTTCCTTATAAACTACAAGTATCTTTCTCCATGTTACCTTACAAAGTTATTTTGGGGGATTTTTTTCTGATACTTAGCATTACATCAAAGTTACTGTTATAGTCAAGACATGATCTTTTATCAGTTTCACCATTTTACAGTCTTGACAAGGACAGCTGATCTGGGTTCAGCCACAGCACAGAAGGTAATCAGTGATGTAAATGGCCCTGATAAGCTGCAATCAGGTATCAGCCAGACGACAGCAGCGTACTGCAACTCAACAGCACTGCTATCGTGGCAATCAGCTGCAGTCCGAGGCCAAATTGGAATCGACCACTGCCTTTCTGCCCTTTTCTGTAAATCTTGTGCATGTGAGGCCTTAACTTTGCCAGGTCATGTGCATGTGAGGAAAGTAGATTCTTGTTTGATGTTTGAAGAACAAACTTATAAAGGCTTGCCCAATGTCTGCTGGGATCTGCTCCTGTCTCAACAGGGTCCCACACGGGACAAGCTGTAAAGATAATGGACGGCTTAATGGATGACATAAAAAAGGCACAGAAAGATGTCAGTAACACCACATATTTGTGCTCATGATCAGACTTCATGATGAGGTCAGACTAAACTATTTTTTATTATTGGTTACGATGGTCACTATGTCAAATTAGGCTACCACAGACTGACTGACTGCAAGATTTAAACTAACAGTATATAATGTCTGGTGTTCTGGTAGCTCCTTTACAAAATATAAAGGCAGGATTGTTGTTTTCAGGTCCTGACAAACTTTTTCTCAGTCTTGATGCATCAACTTTGGTCTTTTTACATCTGTGATTGTGGCATATGTGGGGCTCTCTGTGCTGTCACAGGTAAATGCCTCTGACGTGGAGGGGTAAATTATAGGAGGCAGGACAAAAATCAAACCTGCTGGACCAGTGGTTCCCAACCTTTTTTGGTCTGTGACCCCATTTTGGCATCACAAATTTCAGGGGACCCCAGAGACATTTTTTTCTAGAGTTAGTGTTTCATCATGTTTGCTATACTGTACAAACCATGGAGATTTGTTATACTGTTTTTTCCTACTGACTGCAAGTTTGTGTGTTAAGTTGAAGCGAGGGAACTGAAGCACCAGTAACTGTAAAGTCACATGATCGTGGCCTTCAATCAAGTTGCGCCAGCTCAGATATTTTTAAATGCTGCATTTTATTTGAACTACATTTATATTTGAGGAAGTGAAAGTATAGAATACAGTTTTTTAAAGATTGTGTGTGATGTCTTCATTTTAAAAAGAATAATAATTAGTTAAAAAATATTTTTAACAGTTGCCTAATTTTTTTTTTTTTTGGATCAATTACTAGACATTTCAAGCGACCCCATTTGAATTCCAGGCGACCCCACGTGGGGTCCCGACCCCAAGGTTAAAAAACATTGTGCTAGACTCTGTCGTGGAGTCGTGAGGCATCCGGGACTAATTTTTTTGTTGTTTGGCACTGTTACACACTACACAAGACAAAATGATTTCTATGGCTAACCAGTCCCAAAGCCCTAAAATCCCTGGGTCGGGTCATAGTCAGGGAAAAATGGTGTAGTCTGACCTCGGCATCAGATTGGCTCTCCAAACTGGATGTGTTTGTTCCTGTTTTCATGATACAACATCTACTTCTTTAAATTATGCTGCATAAAAAAAGAAAATTACAACCATCATCATTGCAACTAACCTCCCCACATCCATCTTGCTGCCCCCAAGCAAAGCAATCACAGAGTAATGAAATCAGCGTTTATGTACCATAAAGTGCACACACACAAAAAGCTATCAATGTCATTTTCAATGAGGTTTGTCATTGAAATGTTTTGAAGCCTACAAAATCGAATTCTTTGCCCTCCTTTTATCATCATGGGATATGTGCCTGAGCACAGCAGCAGGACAGTGTATTGTGTCTATTTTCATTTGGAACAAGCTTGGAAAAAGCCTGGGGGGACACTGCCCACCCTCCCTTATGTTGGAACATCCAGCTCATAGCTCACGTCCCGCTGCTGACTTGGCTGTTTTCCAGTAGGGTTTGTGGCATGCTTTTAGCCCCGCTAATGTAGCTACCTATGTAGGTTAAAGACCCCCTTGTGGTCGACAAAACACGCCAGTGCCAGGGGAGACATCTCAAGGTGAACACAGTGTTTTGATCATACACTCTGCCGGATGGTGGCAGTAACAATAAATAGGACAACAATGTTGGGCAGACAGTTGTGATTGATTTTTTGTCACTGGCAGTGAATAAAGAAAACAATCAATCATGACGTAGAATCATTCCTTGAGGTATTTAAGTGTATTGTAACATAACTTTTAAGTATTGAATTTCGTCACCTATAGGCAGGTCCGGCAGCCTCTAGTCAAATCTTTATCTCAAGATTATACAAGCAAATTAACATATGCAGGAAAGCAGGCTTAACCTCCTGAAAGATGGGACCTTCTTCATTCAATCCCCCCGTCCTGTCTGCTGTGCTTAGGAATTTCAGACCCCTTAATTCCCTAAATGAGCCAAGAAATCAATAGGAAGACTACAGGCCCTTACTCAGTCTAATTATACACATTTATCACCAATCACAACCTTGGATTTGAATACAGACTGCTGAGACTCTAAGGCGAAGTGACAGTCCACTTCAATCCAGTTCATCCGTAAAGCAAGACTCAGCAATGTGATATCAGGGCGGGAGCAATTTGCAGAGCTGAGGATAATAACCATGAAACCAGAGGGAGAGAACATAGAGTAGAGACCAAGTTGCCTCTGGATAATCACGCAACATGTATTTCAGATTGTATGAGTCCAAGCAAACTGAGAAGCACAGCTCTTCACTCACTTAAAACCGTTCACAAGAAAACACTCCAATCTGGGCAATTACTGTGCAGCGGGAAGATGCTGAGATCTGTCTGGACCAATTTGGATTTGACTCACTGAGCTTTGGAGATAAAATCAACAATGTGATCCCATGGTCTTGGCAACAGAGTTAGTGCTTGTACCTATTTGGTGGGAAGTAAGTTAAATGGAGGAATTACAGAGGAGTTACTAAAACTATGAAAATGTACCAAACCTTGAGGTCTGTGATGCATTCAACTGATAGAAAAAACAACGAAAAGCAGTGATTCAACTTGTGTTCTGTTCACACGGCCACAACATGGAGTAACAGTGCATGGAGGTTAAAGTTGAAAAAGGTTGTGGCAAACATCACAGTGAAGCAAATTTATAAGGTTGGTGACACATACTGATTTCTGAATTGGAGGGTTTAAATGCTGTTGCTCATGAATTGAGCTAGGGATGCCCAGATCACGATATCTGCTGCAGATACTGATACCAGTCATCTATAAGTAAGATTACAGGATACAGTACAGACAATTGTGTTTTGTTATTGCTGCTGGACAAGTGGTTGAAAGTTTTTTTTGCCGTGTTCTGCAATGTCATACTGCAGGGTTTTCAACAAGCACCAGCTGCCACACAAAAAGGCAGCTGGTGTATGTCTGCAGCTGTGTTACTACTTACAGGTTTCAGGTGGCAACTCAGTTAAAAAGAGGAAAGTTTGAGACATAGGTGGGCACACCTGCAGGGCGTGCTGTGTGAGGTCAGGGGTTTCCCTTTTTTTGAGGAATATATATGACTGAAAGCCAGGGTCCTGCATTATGTCTTTCAGTATGCCTATTGTCTTGACACACACACACACACACACACAAATCCCTTTTCAATGGCAAGTTCACTGTGGCCTTGAATAAAAAAGTGCACGAAAGGTGCAAAATAGAGACATGGGAGAAAAGGCACAGTGGGTATGGCCCCTGCTTGACTCTCACACTGAGTGACATTAAATTTAAATAGTGACACAGAAGTAGGCAGGCTTTTTAAGCAAATAAGAAAATCAGTGAAATGGGAATAAAAATGAGCAAGGACAAAACCCTTCCCACTCGTCAGGCATTGGAGCAATTCCCTTTCCTCTAAATCTCCTTATCTCAACTGAGAGGCAGAGAGAAGAGGGGAAAGGGACAAATGGAAAAGGACAGAGCAAAGCTGAGAGAGAACGAGGCAGTGCCACTAAAAGGCAGGAGAGAGAGGGTCAAATTAACAGCAGAGAATAAAGGTGAACCAAGCTTATCGATAGAAAATGCACTTAATTGACTTTGATTTATGATTATTTTATGTTATTTGGTTTAGGTTCCAGCACAAACTACCTGGATAATAGTAATACTGAAATGCTTAAGAGTGATTGTAAGGGTTAAAGCCACAATTCTCTATCACAGACTCAGATGGCATGAAAAAATAGTGCTTACAATTTTGGTACAAGGTCAAAAGACTTTGTAAATGGACTTGAGCTTTTCTCGTCATTTGACGGCTCAAAGGACTCTACTCTGAGGGTCACACAAATAAAAACAAATTCAGCTTTGTCTTGATTTTATGGGAAAGAATACTTCTGAACAGCACCGAGCCAAGCAATGTTATTTTTTGACGACGGTTGTGTATTTGCAGGTCATAGTCGGGCGAAAGGCAGAAACCACAACTACAGCCCCAACTAGTGGCGAAAGGCTATATTACACATCATTTAACAGACTGATCTACCTGACCAGGAGCAGTGTGAAAGAAAACCAAAAAAACTAACAAAGTGAAAAATTAAACAGTATTTCACCTACAGCCCCAAACTTAAGGTCTGAAAGTGACCTTAATCTAAATAAGATGCTTTCTTCAGACCATTGTTCACAGTCTGATCATCCAGTCAAGTGCTGTGCTTGCAACTTTAGCAATGAGCTACGCAGGCAAGACAGGAGGGGAAAATGCAAAGTGATCCTCTATTTCCAAACACGGGCAAACCTGCCCATTCTGTGGAGCCAAAATGTCGTCCAGCTTTATCAGACGTATTTGTGGAAACAGAAAGACATGCTGAGAACTCAATCTCTGCCAAAGCTAAAGGTGGCAGTGCGCGATGTGTCTCTCCTGTAGGAATCATGGAAAAGGACTAACTCTAAAAGACAAAGTATATTCCATGTCACACAACTTTAGGTGTCACTTATAGATTGTCATCACACTGTTAGTCACAAGAGCAAAGACACAAGAATTGCATTAGATGACTTTTCCACCAGCAGTTAACTGAAGTGATAAGTGAGACTAAAGTGATCGTAGTCGGCTAAAACCCAAGACCTCTAGCTGAATTGCATACAGAGGAAACACATGGCTGTGAACATCATGTATCTTGGCCAGCTGACACTCAGCTGACCAGACCAGTGGTGATGTTGATGGTGACAGCTCCTCTCTTTGCCTTTGCTTGGTGCCATTGCACTGTTGCTATGGGAGATGTTTATGTAAGCCGTGCCTAATCCTGTTAACTGTTACTGCGGCTGCTGAGCAGCATAAGGGTTCTGCACTGCCATAAATGTCTTCTATCTTAAGTACTTCCATTGAGTGGTGAGGTTTATTTTTTCCTTGAAATAACAATAAATGAGAATAGAAAGACATATTTTTAGGTTTAGATTGGGAAAAGGGAAACAAAAAACAGAGGCATGAAACAAAAAGATTAGGTTCATACAAATTTAAATACTGAATGACTTTTGAGGACAAATTGCTTGCATTATTAAAGCCATATCAAATACGAATTGGTATACTATTTCAACACAAGTTAATTTACCCAACAACAACAAAAAGAATAAAAAAAATTACTGAGTCAAGATTTTAGTGAGAGTCTTGAGTACTTGCTAGAGACGAAAGGATTGTGATTTTCATATTTTCCTGATTCTTTCACTCCCTGCCAAAAACACACAAATTCTTAAGTCAGGGGGCTTAAAACAACAGCATGAGATGGCTTCAAGTGTACTCCAGCTCATAGGGCAAGTGTTCAGCTAAAAGTACATGAATCACTGGTTTAGTCATTTTTTAATTAAATAAACTTTCGGTGCACACACTGTGCGTATTGTACCCTTGACCCTGATATCAATGTGCATGCAAAATAGTGGTTGGTTGCTGTCATTGCACATGAAGGAAATTTGCCCAACAACTGGCCCTCAAAAGAATCAAGATCAACTTCTGGATTGAGAGAGTCAACAAGAGCGAATGCAGAAGTTATGCTAAGCTGAGCAGGAGCCTGTGATTCATCCCCCTTCCCTCATTTCATTTCCTACTTTGGACCATAATGCTGTCACTAAAATGGATTTTCCCCCTCCGGACAATCTTCGGCAGCACGGACCATAAACTCCAACCTTACTGCCTCATCTTCAACCTTCACACTGTCATAAAAACCTAACCTTAAAACAAATTCAGATGATCACCTTGTCATTAAGAGAAGCAGCATTAATTAGTATTCCAGCATCTTCTGTGGGAAAGGAATGGCAAAGGAGAAGTCTGAGCCTAATTATCCAGATTAAAAAGCAGAGAGTATGAACAAGTCATACAAAAGAGGATTATACAGACATGAAAGAAGAGAGAGTGAGGTGGAAATGGAGCAAAGGAGAAATAAGAGAGCTCATGTTAAGGCAGACCAGGATGATGGGATGTCACATGCACACAGCACATAGGCCTCACAAAGGAGATTGGACAAGGAACCTATGCATCGTTGTCCCCTGGTCTCCTCCCCCCATTCTCTGCTCTCTCTTTTGCTCCATTAGCTTTATTACTGTCTCTTGGTGGAGGATTCAGGCTGTTGTACAGTTACTTGATCATGAAGGTCAACAGAAGATCCATCGTGGCTTTAATAATGTTTTGCAGTCAGTCCAGGGGGTTTCCCTAAGCCATTGGTGACCTCCTTGCCCTATGAGGATGTATTCGAGTGACTTTGATGCCTTGTCTTTTGATGAATCAGAACCATGACTGCAAATGCTTTGTTTAAAATGAGATTTTAATTTGCATTGCCTGTGATGTATGGTATGGTCTCAGCATTAGCCTGCCTTTAGCATGGACATACCTTTCAGCATGCTAATTCTAGCATCTCTCAAAAAATGACAAACTGATCAACATGGATCCTTCTTTTTCTTGCAGTTTACATTAAAAGTGTATCTTTCCAATGCTTGCCAGCAGCCTGGCCTCCAGCCTATTAAAACAGTTTTGTTCTACTCAGCAAATCATCATCACTCTGATGCATTTGCTGATGACAGCACACAGAGGAATATTAAAACAGTAGCTACCTCAAATCACCAGGAGGCACAAGCCTTTTCCACAACCTCCTTTCAACTATACTTAGTCTTCCAACTCACACCAAAAAAATGTTATACGAACTCACTTATACCTCAATTATCGCCCTTGAGATCATGGGTAAAAATGGACACTGCTTGGCCTCATGAAAAAAAAAAAACAATTCCCAACAGCAAGGTCTCACGAGTTGATTAAAAGCGGAAATATCATCCTAAGTACAACCATGACTGTTATTATCATTTTGTCATTGAGAATCAAGAATAGCTTTTACCAATACAAATGTTTGATTTCAAGGAAGGTGAGGGAAACGTACAACCCAAAAAGTTAGTATAAATAATCCAGGTCTAGGCACTCAAAATGATTTGAAAAATATAAAAGGCCTTTAATTCACAGGGCTAAAAACATTAAAAATGAAACCAAAGCGTACTGGCTTGAACCTTCTTCAGGGTGTAGTTGACCTTGACCTTCTTCACACCCTGAAGGGGGTGCAAGCCGATACATGGTGGTGTCATTTTTTGTCACACCTACATTCACTTGTTTGATCAGGAAACACAAATAGAAAGTCATTTGTGGGAGTGCTGTGAATGTGAGATAAAGGTTAAAAGCTTAGAAGGTGCAGCATTATAGTTGGTCAGCCATGTTGAGGCTCCAAAGAAGCCTGCTAAAAGTTTTTTACTTTCGCTGATCACGTTTACACTTTAAAAATTATGAACGTGTGGCTCTTCTGTACAGATGATCCCACTCTTTTGCCAGAGAGCTCATTGAGGAGACGGGGACAGCTGTCAGAACGCTGTGCAGTTAGACTAGGTGGAAATATAGGGGAAAGCATAAGCATCCAAGCCTTGAAAATCAGGGATATAAAACACAACTAAGTGCCAATCATAACTTTTTGTCAAGATAAGAAACTATTTTGAACTGTTAAACAGTTGCTAAAACACATTATCATTTTCTAAATTCAAAACTATATGACCTTCAGTCTCGTGTGTTCTGATCAAACACAACTTGCACTGGTGAAAACAAATGCATATTGTATGCGGTGCAACATAAAAGCAAACTAATGAAGACTTGCAATGGATTCCTTTTAGCTTACAGAGATCAAAATCACACTGGTTCAGCAATGCTGACATTTTCTCATTTGCTGAAAATGTATATGTGGATAAGCAGTTTTGATTAGAGCTGTGGCTGGCTATTACCTGCAAGCACAGCACAGCGGTTCAGTCATGTATAACATTTTCAATCGCAGAGGACCATGTAGCATCAGGACTACACGTAGTGTGATTCACCCTGTGCCCCTTATTAAGCAGTTAAGTGGAGAAGCCAGAAGAAAGTGTAAAGGGAAACCATCTCAATACCTTCCATTCCCTCCTACATCCACTAAAAGGTCAGAGTAAATTTGTCTCTCTTTAGACTAGGTTGGCTGTTTGCATCTGCCTAATATCTGGTTTAACATAGACAAAGTGGCTGTCCTGGATATATTATTACACGCCAAAAGCCAGGAGTGCAAACAAGGTTTAAATCTTACACCAAGCTCATTAAAGAGGAGATGAACCAGCAGCTGTCAAACACCTTTTACGTGCCAGCTCAGCAGTAGCATCAATGGGGCGGCAGAGTTAAAATGGAGGCAGTGCCATGAGACAGTGGGGGATTGGATCAGAAACTCAAGCATGAGCTGGCACTAATAAAAGTTAAGCACATTTTTCGTTTTGAGATAGTAAGAAAGATAATCTCATAAGCATACTCTGGTGGAACTTTGTGGCTTGTTAAAAACTCAATCGTGATGTGTAAATTTCACTAATTCCATGCAAGAACAATAACAGAGAAATTTCTAAAATGAGTCAGAAATGGACTTGACCACAACATGCATTAACTGACATCATTGCTGGTAACTGGGTCTGTGGCAAACCAAAAAGTCTTGGAAATTTGGTGTTGTGTTCATTATGATAATCTTCACAAACATGATTTTTAAGTTTTTTTTAAGCTTAAGTGTAATCTGCTTTCCTTTGTAAAAAACATTTTGTAAATGAAGGTTTTAAGGAGCTTGAAAAAAATGCTAATGGGGTTGGCCAGCTAGGATATGTACAAAAGCTACATAGCTTGTAATATGTCTGCTAAAACCAATGGAGTACAATCAGCTATGACTGTTCAATCTCATACTTTTAGAAGATTTTCAATTGCAGATTTTTTTCAAGACGGAAAAGAAATCAAGCACTTTAATACCACATGCTAATTGTGGTAGTCTTCTCATTCATGGAAGATGTCGGTATGGACTGTGATGAATCATTTCAGTAATGTCAAGGTTTCCTTCAAGGGACTCTCCCCGTCTGACTTGATTTTAAGAAAATGTATTTGTCCAGTTATCCTCTACTCAAGAAAAGCCACTGTTTAGAATGGATATTTTGGTGGCCAATTCACTCAAAGCAGTTCTGTGGTCAGGAGGAGTACTTGAACTAAAAGGAAAGAAACAGATGATTTAATGAGAAGTGATTGGATATGACAAATTTTGTGCTGATGGATGTTTTCTACTGGATTCTCAAAAGCTGCTAAGGAAAAACAGATATTGCCTTTTTTGAGCTGGGTGACATTGACAAATGTCAAGTTTTATTAAAGGCAAACAAGGATCTGGTCAAACTCTTTACAAGCTGCAGGGTGTGAATCTTCATCCTCAGTCAGAGTCTTGATATATTTATAGCAGTATGTTTTGTAATGTAATCAGTATATGTGCTTTCCACTGCATTATTGAGGGGAAATAAATATTTATGATACAGTCGTGGCACACTTTTGCACTTTGCTGCTTGAAGAAACCATGCAACACATTTAGTATGACCCACATTCTGCTTAACAAGTCTCATCCTTCTACAAACATCTTAACTTCTATCAATCTTCACGCATGAGCAAAGAGGAATAAGCACGTGCAAAAAACTGCAAATCATCATACACACATACAGTGCAGAAGCAACCTCTCTGTGTTATCAGGTCTACTGGAGGGTTTGACATTGTTTAGTTGAAGAGTGTGTGATATGAGGAGTGACCTGAGTGTGTGGAGGGTAAACGGAGTGACTCCCCAGGGGGGCAGCTTGTTCTCTCTAGCCCTCTTTTAGAGTTCAGACAAGTCCCAGGATGCTGAGAGATTAATGAAGCTGCTCTGGCACTGTGATCCCTACAGGATACACACATACACGCTCTGTCACAGGCGTGCTTGCACACACCATTCATTTAAGATTATAACAGTTTTTATGTTGCTGCACTGATATGAACTTTACAAGTGTCAAATAAGGGTGGTACATAGACTGATAAGAGGTTTAAGTTTATCACAACCACAGACTGGGTTGGTGAGTTGCTATATTAATAACTTCTATAGTCAACAATTAAAGGAACACCTGTCTAAGCTTTACACCTCTTTGTGACCTTCTACCTTTGCCCTTTTTTTCAAACTATTGTGGCACCTTAATGGCACCCTGGCTGTCATTTGGCATCAGGTTTGTTCCAGACACTAATCATTTAAGGATTTTAATCTTCCATAAAGCTTGGATGACTCAAACCCGGTTGTGTCTATCACCATCCTCCAGTCTGGCACTGACAGAGTGAGCTGCACCAGAGCGTGAGAGAGTCCGGAGGATGTCGCATTAACACATGGACTGATCTCACACCTGCAGTCATGCCAGCTGTCTTACAAAAAGCAGCACTGCCTCTGTGTGGTCAAATATCGGTACTGCAACATGATTCAGGCAACATCTCAGCTTGCTCCAGGTGTTAGAAATAAAGGAAATAAAAGGCTACAATACTGAGGGAAACTATGCCCCAAAGATGTTGACTGTTTGAGAATTTAAGATTAGGATTGGAACACAAAAATGTTCTCCCACCTTTTCTGAGATCCAAGCACATTAGAGGACTTTTGAGGTGTGTTTCAAGCTTTTTCTAGCTCCTTATAATTGTTGAGAATTTTACATTTATACAAAACTCAGCACAGCACAATCTGAATGTAGATTTAACATTTTCCTCCGTATTTGGGCACAATATTCTGGAACAGTGTAGTAAGTGACCATGTTGACTGTTGGCTTTCAGCAAACTGTGTTCCAAGATGTCATTGTTGCAGCTGCTGGTTAAGAAAGAAAGATTCCTCATGACTGTCTCTCAACATCAGAGGTATCCAAACTCTGGTCCATGAGGCAAACTATGATCCTCAGACCACTTTAATTAAGACTGCAAAAATTTAACGAAATATGGACCACATTATAGTATGGACCTTCTGCATAACTGAAAAATAAGGACAAGTGAATTATGGCAGCAAAAAGCAGCACAAGTACAGCTTATTAACTTCTCTATCTGCTGCTTCACAGGTCTGACTTACAAAGAATATGGCCAGTCATCTTTAAGCCTTAGCTTCTCCCTTTTTAACTGCAGTGTCCTTATCATGCTTACCAAGGGTGGATCCAGTGTGGCCAGCAGACAATTGCCCAAGTCCCTCCGATCCGAGTCCCAAGTCGAGTCAAGTCATTTGGGTCCAAGTCTCAAGCAAGTCCCAAGTTTTTTCTGCTGTGGGCAAGTTGAGTCAAGTCGAGTCAAGTCACAGGTTATGTCGAATCAAGTCGAGTCGAGTCACAGTTTATGTCAAGTCAAGTCCCTCATCATTGTTCCCCAGCCCACCTAAAAAAGCACTCAGGTTTATATCTTGAAGAGAGAAACCTTATCTTCCTGAGGTCAATGTCCAAAAAGAGCATGCAGACTAGCCTGCATGGATTAAACCAGCATAATGGTGTTCATTTATCCATTACAACATTACATGTCTGATCATTTAGACCGAGGTAGATGGGAAAGGCTGCATTCCATTAAAGAAATGACATGTTTGATACAAAAAAAATACGTTTATTTGGAACATTTTGCAATATTGAAATTGCAGGCTCAAACTGCCTTTCTGACATTTTTTAAAGTGTATTTCTTTAGAGGTAGCTACCTTAACAAAGGCAAACAAAGTTACAGTATGAATGAACAGTGCAAAGTGCTTCTGTAAACAGCACACAGCATATACTTACATAAAAATGACATTTAACTTGAGAGATATCAGAATATTTTAGAAATAAGCACTCTAAAAGGAAATAAGAGCTGGGGAAATGCAACCTTTCCCAAGAAAATATACTAATATAAATAATAATACTTATATAAAAATGACATTTAATTTAAGAGATATCAGAATATTTTAGAAATAAGCACTCTAAAAGGAAATAAGAGCTGGGGAAATGCAACCTTTCCCGAGTAAATTCAGTGTTTCCCCTTCAGAATCATCTATATTAATCACTTTGTTTGTTTATTCACTCATCTATCTGTCTATATTAATCATTTTTCATTTATTCATTCAGCCATCTATCTTTTCTTCATCATTTTCTGTTCATTTCTTCATTCAACTATCTATCTATCTATCTATCTATCTATCTATCTATCTATCTATCTATCTATCTATCTATCTATCTATCTATCTATCCAGTGGTGTAGTCTGGATTATTTTGATTTATGCACTGTCCACTGAAAACAGCTCTGAGACCCACTTATGGGCCTCCACCCACAGGTTGCAAACCGCAGCACTAGTAGACTGTATTTGAAGCTTGATCCTTCAAAGATTGTTCTTATATCATGAAGAATAAGTGATCCAGGATCCCTCAGGATGAGTTTATCATTTAGAAAACAGTGAGTGAGTGAAAACAAGAGCTGGACTGATGAAGAATGTTGAGTTTTGATGAATCAAAGGCTGACTCGACATTATTTAAGTCTTTAGGCTCTAATTTCCTGGCGCAACTCAGGGTGGCGCAGCCTGGCGCACCCCGCGCAGTGTTAATTTTGTCCGGCGCACCGCCGTGCGCAGCCAATTTGGCAATTTGGTAGACCGGCTGTGTCGAGATGGGTGTGACGGCGCACCAGGGGGAGGTGTCGAAAGATTCCGCTTGGTGCAGTGACAATTTCGTGCCAAAAAACCGCGCGGAAGGTGCGCTGAAAGCTCGCCAGCTCCAACCTGGTCTATTCTCAGCGCAGATGAGGCGCACCGGGAAGTGGTAATTTGTCTGACAGTCGCACAGTGCGCACACGTCACCAAAACCTCACAGGCAGGTGTCCAGAGTGTCAGGCACATTTCAATGCAATAAACAATCACAGCAACCACTATTTAATGTAACCGTCTGAACCAGCACGTACATTTGTATCTATATTAATTGTCCCGTCACATCTGATGTCAGATCAGAGGCGTTTGTCATAACTAACGAGTTCACATCTCTCAGCCAACCACAAACAGCCACATCATCCGATACGGAGTATCCGGCTTCTGTCATCTCATGAAATTCAATAGAAAAGAAAAAAGAGAGAGACGCTCGCTGAATAAATGTAAGTCACTCGGTGTCTTAAGGATTTACCTGTGATTGCCCATATTTCTCTGTTTTAATCTTTATTCTTAACGTGATCTAAAAAGATGGAGTACATTATTGCAAGGAGGGTGAGGAGGAGATATGATTTCACCAAAGGTTCTGCTATTATGACAGTACAGTGATGCAGGTTGATCACAAGCATGATGAATGGATTAGCCTGCTGCTGTGTTTAAATGTAATTATCACTTAATTTTTTACTCCTAATTATGACACAGGAACAGATTACATCTGTCCCGCGAGGTGGTCCACATGGTGGCGCACATCGTGTCCTCCGATGCGCGGCCCGGTGGCCCCGCGCTCTCCCAGTTGCTGCAAAAGTGACAGCGGCTCTGACCTTCTTCACCACCGAGGTGAAATTGTCACTGCGCCTCGCCCGCGGCGCATTTAAAGGCGAGGAGAGGCGTTCATTTGATTGGTGACGATCACACTCGGCTGTGTTCAACCCACTCAAGTCTTATCTCCTCCCTCTCTGCCATTTTCACCAGTGGGAGAGACGGAGGCGTGGGTGCGTCTCCCTGCGCCAGACTGCGCCGTGCACGAAACTTGCAAAATGCCCTGGACACACCCCGTTGGCGTGGCGCAGGCGCGGCGCAGGGCAGGTGCGCACCGCCTGCGCCTGGTCTACGAAATTAGAGCTCTTTGTGTTCACTTAAACCGGGCACATGAGCTACCAAGACATCGTTTGAATGATAAAATCACACAAAGTGACTGATGATCCCTCACTGTCCCTGCGATGCGCGTCTATCTGCGTCTTTACGCGCACCGGCAGACGGAGGAGCGCGCGCACAAAGACGCTGAGCGGGATTAGATCAAATGTTCACATGAACATCAGATGAAAATCTCTCTTCCTCAGCTTTACCTTCCTCTCTCTGCTTTGTGTGAAAGCGTTAGTTAAATCAGTGAATGTTTCATTCATGTTCTGCGCTGTTTAACTGAAGGCAGCGTTTGTTTTGTTGAATGTTTTACGTGAATAATCAGACTCTGTGCAGGAGAGAGAGGATGGCTTGTGCAGCATGCAGCGTAAATAGTCAGTCGACAGGTCGGAGAAGAGTCAGAGGAGAGGAGAAATGCATTTTGCATTTTAATGAATGTAATGAAATGACAGTGACGCATTAGACTCTAAAATTGCGCAAATTAGAGTACGCTTTTTTTTTTTTTATTTGATAAAAAGAATGCCTGTTAAACGCCCTTTTGATTAAAATAAAAATCAAATAATGTTTTTTTTTTCTTTAAATTTGCACTTGAATTTATGGGTGGGGATCCTGTTGGCACGGCGGGGGTGTCCGTTGCGACGGCGGGGCGCCGACCCAAATGAACTATGGAGGAAACACTGAGAATTATTTGTGCAAGTTAATGTCCTGTTTAAATGTTAGAGAGTCAAGTAGTGCCTGTATTACATACACTGATCATCACTGTAACGGACGCGGATGTGTAGTAGGAACGTATGTGTGTAGCTACTCTGTCGTGTGTGTGACAATAATAGGTGACGGACCGAGTGTACTATGAATGGAGCATCAATAAAGTGAATCTAAAAGGTAAGAGCTACGTATGTCTCCTGCAGAGCATGTGAGCAGAGTGCAGCAGTGAGATTTCCTGCTCCTCGCTCACACAGCTGTTCTCGCACCCGCTCCGCCGCTCAGAGCGCATGCGCACCGCTCCGCTTATTACCGCTCTGACGCTCACTCAAATTTCTACCCGCTCCACTCAAATCACTCACCACTCACTCTACGAAAATACGGAAGCGCATTGCATTCACTGGATAAAAAAATAGACGATTGCAGGTGACCTGCACTGAGGTCTGAGAGCTTTTGCGCTGTCCGCGGTGCTGATCCGAGTTGTCAACATCCAGTTTCCGACAGAAAACAGTGTGGGTGGCTGAACAATTAATTACACGCAGATGCGCTCTGTGTGAGACATGCTTCAGACGCTTGGTGTGAGCGGTACCGGAGCGAAATTGGAGCGGGATGGAGCGACAGATGAGGTGCCGCTCCAGCTTTTTTGGAAAAACCGCTCCGCTCCGCTCACATGCTCTGGTCTCCTGTCTGGCTCTTCATATAATGCCTGAGCATCGCATGTAACAATCACAGTGCGTGTGTGCTTCCAGCCTGTCAGTGCTTCTCGCTTACATGAAAAAAATATGGAGCCTGTCCGAACCTGATAGAGAGCGCGGCGCGCACACAGAGCGCTCTGATCATGCTAGAATGATATGATATCCACGTGAAAGAAAAACACATGCTATAATTTTTCCGAGTCATGTTGTCTCAAGTCAAGTCCAGTTTGGAGTCTTAGGGCTCTAACTTCCTGGCGCAACTCAGGGTGGCGCAGCCTGGCGCACTCTGCGCAGTGGTATTTTTGTCGGCGCAACGCGGTGCGCAGCCAATTTGGCAATTTGGTAGACCGGCTGCGCCGAGATGGGTGTGACGGCGCACCAGAGGGAGGTGTCCACAGATTCAGCTTGGCGCAGTGACAATTTCGTGCCAAAAAACCGCGCGGATGGTGCGCTGAAAGCTGGCCAGCTCCAACCTGGGGCTCTAATTTCGTACACCAGGCGCAGGCAGGGCGCACCTGCCCTGCGCCAGGTCTGCGCCGCGCCAACGGGGTGTGTCCAGGGCATTTTGCAAGTTTCGTGAAGGCGCAGTCTGGCGCAGGGAGGCGCACCCACGCCTCCGTCTCTCCCACCAGCGACAATGGCAGAGAGGGAGGAGAGCAGGCGTGAGTGGGTTTAACACAGCCGAGTGTAATCTTCACCAATCAAATGAACGCCTCTCCTCGCCTTTAAATGCGCTGCGGGCGAGGAGCAGTGATAATTTCACCTCGGTGGTGAAGAAGGTCAGAGCCGCTGTCACTTTTGCAGCAACTGGGAGAGCGCAGGGGCCACCGGGCCGCGAATCAGAGGACACGCGGGCTTTCAGCGCACCTTCCGCGCGGTTTTTTGGCACGAAATTATCACTGCGCCAAGCTGAATCTGTGGACACCTCCCCCTGGTGCGCCGTCACACCCATCCCGGCGCAGCCGGTCTACCAAATTGCCAAATTGGCTGTGCACGGCGGTGCGCTGGACGAAATTACCACTGCAGGGGTGCGCCAGGCTGCGCCACCCTGCGCCACCCTGAGTTGCGCCAGGAAATTAGAGCCCCTATTCTCAACTTAAGAAATTGAGTACAATTCGATAATGAAGATGTACAAGAAGATATTGAATGAACTATTTTTATATTCTCTTCTCACCTTCATTTCTCAAGTGGCAGAGGATTGGATTGACATTTCTCAGAAGTTGTTTTAAATTAAAATAAGATAAATCTACACTGAACATTTATGTAAATTTGTACATTTTGTGCAGTTCAAAATGACACAAATCTGGCAATTATTTTCACAAAGTCAAAATTACATCAACAAAAGTATTATACTATACTGTTATCATCATCCAGACTCAGAGTTGGACAGCATAATACATAAAATGTAGTTTTCGTAAACTTAATGCATTCCCTCCATTACAATTTGTCCACAGCATCATCTCGGCGTTAGTTCTTGTATTCATATTTTGGCACAGAATATCAATACAGATTTAAACAAGCTACTGAGTGAAAATACTACTACTGCAGTTACACTTTACATATATACATGCCACAATAACAATAAATATCTAATACCACAACTTAAGTAGATGAAGTAGAAATAGAACAACTACTTGTCATGATACCATATTTAGAAATTATTTTTACATACACACAAGCATGTTACAATGAATGTAACCAGGAGTGTGGCAATACTGCAGACAATACAGCACTTCTTTGTTCCCTCTAGAAGGTAGGGGTGGGCAAACCAAGTCCCCCCCTGGCATGGGAGGACTAATCACCGGCACACTCAGCCCTCTGTGGCTGTTTGAAGAGTCCTGACTTAGTGTCCCTGTGTGTGTGCTTGAGTGGCTGTATGTCTTAAATGTGGGCTGGGAGGGTGCGTGGGGTTTTTGAATTTTTTTTTTGTATCCCCTGACTCTGATCTGCTTGTGTTCTTGAGTGTACAGCACTTTGTGCTACATTTTTTGTATGAAAAGTGCTTTATAACAAAAGTTTGACTGACTGATTGATTTTTAGAAATTCTTGAAAAACCCTCTTATTAGCAGCCAATTACACCGAACTACCAATTTTTCCCAACTGCAGTGAATGCATGTTGAGTGCTCTGTCCTACTCTTGCTCTGATTGGCAGATGCCTGCTGTTGAATGCAGGTGTTCGGGATGACAAACCACGTCGAGGCTGGAGCAGAAACTTTGGAAGATGACTGTCCCACTTGCCCATAGTTCGACACAGTGGGTGATTTAGTGTGCAGAGTTATTGAAAACACAACTGCTCCTTTACCTGCAAGACAGCTACGTCGGATGTTGCACTGCACCATATGCCTACTAAAGACACAACATCGATTAGAAATATAAAGCTCTAAGAGCCAAATAAAGTTTCTCCCTCAGTGTTGAAATTCAAAGTAAATAATTTCACTCACAGAAACAGATAAATGCTCCTCTTTATTCACTATTACCCCTTTCAGACTGGCCAAAAAACCTGTTTAAACCCAGTAACAATCGGCTCCTGTTGGCAGTTTGAAAGAGTCGCCATTTCAACCCGGGTCGATTGACCCTGCAAGTGACACGGGTTTTTATAGGCTCACCTCCAATTGGCTTCAGTTGGATCACACCCTGGTCAACCTGTTAATTTAACGGATGACGCCGGCGTAACGTGCCCACAACACAACATTGCGCCCGTCCCCTTTGCCGTCTCAGCAACAAATTCCATCTGCCTTTGTACCAGTCTGTGCCGAGTTTGTATTTTTAAAGAGGGACAAAAGTACAAAGTACAGAAAACAGCTGACCACCGTGTCCACGGCCTGCATACTCCTATCCATTGTTACATGGTCTTGTTTCGTCACGCAGATGATGTTGTCAACGTGGTGACATCAGCTTGATGCACCAGAGGAAGAAAAACAGCCACGCAGCTCGTCTGCTTCCGATTAGACCCGGGTCTGCTGGCAGTGGGAAAGGAGTCACTTGCTGATTGTTAGCTGGTTAACCTGCATTGAAAAAACCTGTGTTGACCCGCTAATCTTAGTATTAAAGCGATATAAGTTTAAGATATTAACAAGGTCTGCTGAGTGAGAAAAGTCAATGACAATCAAGAAGGTCCTTCCAGCACCTCTTCTAAATCCCTGTTGTTGAACCTTGTGAGAGACGGAGAAGAAAATCGAAACAGGGCACCTTGGCAAAAATATCACGCTGCATTGTATTGTGTCAAGCGTGGGGAGTTAGGACACTAACATATGATTTTATGTCATTAGCCTGGTTTGTCGCTGGCACTTGCACGCATTGCATTCAGTTAAAATCGATGTAACTTGATTTTTAGATGGCACACTGGACAACAGTAGGTTTTAAAACTTCATTGCAAAAAGGTTGCAGACCTTTGCTCTAGAAGAAATCATGCAGACTCTCCAAGCTGTCAGTGTTTTGGGACAATTAAACATCCACAAAAGGAGAAACACTCCCGGGCAGAGGAGTCTCAATTTGCCTCTCTGGTTCCACTTGACAAGAATTGCCTCCGGTCACATTTGACCCATTGCTTTGCTGAATCACTTCCAAGTCTCTAACAGTTGCAGAATGGCATCGTTGGTTGCAGGCACAGAAGAGTTGTTGTTTAATCTGTGGGTTTCTGATAAGAAAAAAAGCTGCGATAATGCCTGAGGGAAAAACTATGAGTAGTGGTGTCACCAAGGAGCTGATCGTACTGCAAGTGAAGGATGAATTCTTCTCCATTGATGTAAGGACAATGAATAATATGTTCAGTAGCAGCTGCAGCACAAACATGAGAAAATAGTACCCCACAGTTCGGTTGGCTCTGGTGTTACTTAACTTGAGAACCTTCCTCACTTGGAGAGCTGTGTTGTACATGCATCCATAGCAGCAGCAGATAGCCAATATGCAGAAACTCATAATCAGAGATGGGGGTCCAAGCAGCATCATGGCCTCTTCCCAGGAAAAAGAGATATGCCTCTTAATAGTAAAAGCATCACACACAAGCCCGCTGGTTGGTCCTTTGAAGCCACACTGATTTTGGCTCAGTATCAATCCTCCTTGAAAGCTCACTGCCATGCTGACCAGCCAAATGACTCCAATGCTGATGTAAACATTGCAGGTGTTGACAATTCTGAGGAAGTAGATTCCATGACAAATGAATATGTAACGCTCTATTGCCATTAGGGCCAAAGTCATCTGTGTTGTAAGGAAAAAAAAGCGCAAAATACAGAACTGTGCAACGCACCAGCTTCCATATATCTGAGTTTTTTGTTGCAATACAGACGACAGCATCACAAAAGAAGTCACAAAACTCATCCCAATACCACATGCAGATATATTCTTAATCAAAATGTACTGCGGTTGCCAGAGTAACCGCCTGTATCTCACCATCAGATAAAACAGTACTCCATTTGCCATAGATGAGAAAAAAGCACCACCAAGAAACAACAGAAAAAATCCCAGAAATGTCTTGTCTGTTAAAGAGAAGTCCTGGGAGGCACAGCTAGATATGTTTCCCCAATGTTTAGTCAAGTTGCTTGTAGCCATCATGCTTGATGAATTGGCAAAGGGGTTTCTGAGGAGCTCACATACACTTGTTGATGATCTTATCATCAAGAGAAAAGCAACTCCTGCAGCTGGAGAAACATAGGTCGAGGGCAGACACGGGGAGGAGGGGATGACGAATGATGTAGAATTCATTGAGGTTACCTGGATACAAGGAGAAAATAACTCCTTTAAAACTGAAGGATACTTGGGGCATGCTTTTATCAGAAGGTCCTACAGTTTTTTTCCCCTAAACAAAATTGTATTGTCTGCATAAACAGCAAATTTGGATGTTTTTGTCATCAGTTTAAATGCTAAAGACTCAAGTGCTTGATTTTATAAAGATAACATTTCATCTAGCCTTTTCATCACATGATGGAATAAAATGTAATAGCTAGTAATTAACAAGTCAGTGATGACAACTCTATGAAGAATGATATTCCATTTTAAAATTTTCATTCAGGCTTCAGGGCAGGTTTTTGTACCAAGAGTGTACTTTTATTTTTATTATTATTTTTTTTTTATAATATCCTTCCGGCAGCTGTCAACACAATGTTTTACTCCACCTACTTTTGTCAGTGGCTTCTGACACCTTCATTAATTTTAATCGATCAGTTAAGAGATTGGGATACGCCTTTCAGATTTGGTTTCAGATTGGGTTCATTCGTACCCCTCAGAGATCTGTCTATGCAGAAAAAAAGTGACAACAGATCATCTTCAGTACCACTACCATATTGAGTTCCACAAGGTTCTGTTCTTGAACCCATACTCTTTAATTAACATGCAATAAATCTGGTTTGGTCAAATACAACATTGCACTACCCTAACCAAATTATTTAAACTCTACTTAACCAGGAAAGCCTCATTGAGATTAAGAATCTCATTCACAAGGGTATCCTGCATGGCCAAGATGAGCAGCAGAACAAGCTGCAGAAATAAAACGATTACACACACAGATTTACACGTTAAACCAATCAACTCAGAGTCACAGAACAGAAAGTCAAGAGTCAAAGCATCTACAGCTTGAAGTATCTTCCTCGAAAGCCTTTAATCTGTTCTTAAAGATTTATAGAGACCAGCTCCTTCAGTCCCAATTGCTCCTGCAGCCTATTACAATCTGCAGGATCAGCATATTTGAAGCTTCTTTTACCCAGATCAAGACAAACTCTGGGGACAGATACTAAGAATAAGTCCAGTGACCAAGTCACTGAGCAAAGATTTTAGCTTCCAGCACATTTCATTTGAATATAATTTCTTAATTATGAGGGAACTGGGTAAAATATAGCCTTGTTAAAAAGGACATACCAATCATTCAGTCTTTGGTATTTTCTTATCTGCATGTGGTTGGGTTTCCTTTGTGGTAGAAGTTTTGGTCAGACTCCTTTCCTTGTCACTTTAACTGTGCTATGTTTATGAGACATGTTGTAAAAGCACTCCTTGCCACAAATAAATGTGCTGATCGTTCATTTCAGACATCCAGTTAACTTATTGGGCTCTAATTTCGTGGACCAGACGCAGGCGGGGCGCACCTGCCCTGCGCCGCGCCTGCACCGCGCCAACATTAATATGAGTACAAAATTATATGATAATTACATTTAAACACAGCAGCAGGCTAATCCATTCATCATGCTTGTGATCCACCTGCATTCCTGGTCTGTCATAGCAGAACCTTTAGTGAAATATTGCCCCCCGGTATCTCCTCCTCATCCTCCTTGCAATAATGTACTCCATCTTTTTAGATCACGTTAAGAATAAAGATTAAAACAGAGAAATATGGGCAATCACAGGTAAATCCTTAAGACACCGAGTGACTTACATTTATTCAGCGAGCGTCTCTCTCTTTTTTCTTTTCTACTTAATTTCATGAGATGAGAGAAGCCGGATACTCCGTATCGATGATGTGGCTGTTTGTGGTTGGCTGAGAGATGTGAACTCGTTAGTTATGACAAACGTCTCTGATCTGACATCAGATGTGACGGGACAATTAATATAGATACAAATGTATGTGCTGGTTCAGACGGTTACATTAAATAGTGGTTGCTGTTATTGTTTATTGCATTGAAATGTGCCTGACACTCTGGATACCTGCCTGTGAGGTTTTGGTGACGTGTGCAGTGATGATGCTGTGGACAAATTGTAATGGAGAAGTGCATTAAGTTTACGAAAACTACATTTTATATATTATGCTGTCCAACTCTGAGTCTGGATGATGATTACAGTATAGTATAATACTTTTGTTGATGTAATTTTGACTTTGTGAAAATAATTGCCAGATTTGTGTCATTTTGAACTGCACAAAATGTACAAATTTACATAACTGTTCAGTGTAGATTTATCTTATTTTAATTTAAAACAACTTCTTGAAAATGTCAATCCAATCCTCTGCCACTTGAGAAATTAAGGTGAGAAGAGAATATAAAAATAGTTCATTCAATATCTTCTTGTACATCTTCATTATCTAATTGTACTCAATTTCGTTAAGAGAATAGGGGCTCTAATTTCCTGGCGCAACTCAGGGTGGCGCAGCCTGGCGCACCGCCGTGCGCAGCCAATTTGGAAATTTGGTAGACCGGCTGCGCCGAGATGGGTGTGACGGCGCACCAGGGGGAGGTGTCCACAGATTCAGCTTGGCGCAGTGACAATTTCGTGCCAAAAAACCGCGCGGAAGGTGCGCTGAAAGCCTGCGTGTCCTCTGATTCGCGGCCCGGTGGCCCCTGCGCTCTCCCAGTTGCTGCAAAAGTGACAGCGGCTCTGACCTTCTTCACCACCGAGGTGAAATTGTCACTGCGCCTCGCCCGCAGCGCATTTACAGGCGGGGAGAGGCGTTCATTTGATTGGTGAAGATTACACTCGGCTGTGTTAAACCCACCCACGCCTACTCTCCTCCCTCTCTGCCATTGTCGCTGGAGGGAGAGACGGAGGCGTGGGTGCGCCCCCCTGCGTCAGACTGCGCCTTCACGAAACTTGCAAAATGCCCTGGACACACCCCGTTGGCGCGGCGCAGGGCAGGTGCGCCCTGCCTGCACCTGGTGTACGAAATTAGAGCCCCAGGTTGGAGCTGGCCAGCTTTCAGCGCACCATCCGCGCGGTTTTTTGGCACGAAATTGTCACTGCGCCAAGCTGAATCTGTGGACACCGCCTCTGGTGCGCCGTCACACCCATCTCGGCGCAGCCGGTCTACCAAATTGCAAAATAGGCTGCGCACGGCGGTGCGCCGACAAAATTACCACTGCGTGGAGTGCGCCAGGCTGCGCCACCCTGAGTTGCGCCAGAAAATTAGAGCCCTATGACTCCAGAATCGACTTGACTTGAGACAACATGACTCGGAAAAATTATAGCATATGTTTTTTTATTCACGTGGATATCATATCATTCTAGCATGATCAGAGCGCTCTGTGTGTGCGCCGCGCTCTCTATCAGGTTCAGACAGGCTCAGTATTTTTTCATGTAAGCGAGAAGCACTGACAGGCTGGAAGCACACACACACTGTGATTGTAACATGCGATGCTCAGGCATTATATGAAGAGCCAGACAGGAGACCAGAGCATGTGAGCGGAGCGGAGCGGAGCGGAGCGGTTTTTTCAAAGAAGCTGGAGCAGCACCTCACCTGTCGCTCCATCCCGCTCCAATTTCGCTCCGGTACCGCTCACACCAAGCGTCTGAAGCATGTCTCACACAGAGTGCATCTGCGTGTAATTAATTGTTCAGCCACCCACACTGTTTTCTGTCGGAAACTGGATGTTGACAACTCGGATCAGCACCGCGGACAGCGCAAAAGCTCTCAGACCTCAGTGCAGGTCACCTGCAATCGTCTATTTTTTTTATCCAGTGAATGCAATGCGCTTCCGTATTTTCGTAGAGTGAGTGGTGAGTGATTTGAGTGGAGCGGGTAGAAATTTGAGTGAGCGTCAGAGCGGTAATAAGCGGAGCGGTGCGCATGCGCTCTGAGCGGCGGAGCGGGGTGCGAGAACAGCTGTGTGAGCGAGGAGCAGGAAATCTCACTGCTGCACTCTGCTCACATGCTCTGCAGGAGACATACGTAGCTCTTACCTTTTAGATTCACTTTATTGATGCTCCATTCATAGTACACTCGGTCCGTCACCTATTATTGTCCCACACACGACAGAGTAGCTACACACATACGTTCCTACTACACATCCGCGTCCGTTACAGTGATGATCAGTGTATGTAATACAGGCACTACTTGACTCTATAACATTTAAACAGGACATTAACTTGCAAAAATAATTCTCAGTGTTTCCCCTATAGTTCATTTGGGTCGGCGCCCCGCCGTCGCAACGGACACCCCCGCCGTGCCAACAGGATCCCCACCCATAAATTCAAGTACAGATTGAAAAAAAAAAACATGATCTGATTTTTATTTTAATCAAAAGGGCGTTTAACAGGCATTCTTTTTATCAAATAAAAAAGCGTACTCTAATTTGCGCAATTTTAGAGTCTAATGCGTCACTATCGTTTCATTACATTCATTAAAATGCAAAATGCATTTCTCCTCTCCTCTGACTCTTCTCCGACCTGTCGTCTGACTATTTACGCTGCATGCTGCACAAGCCATCCTCTCTCTCCTGCACAGAGTCTGATTATTCACGTAAAACATTCAACAAAACAAACGCTGCCTTCAGTTAAACAGCGCAGAACATGAATGAAACATTCACTGATTTAACTAACGCTTTCACACTAAGTAGAGAAAGGAAGGAAAAGCTGAGGAAGAGAGATTTTCATCTGATGTTCATGTGAACATTTGATCTAATCCCGCTCAGCGTCTTTGTGCGCACGCTCCTCCGTCTGCCGGTGCGCGTAAAGACGCAGATAGACGCGCATCGCACGGACAGTGAGGGATCATCAATCACTTTGTGTGATTGTATAATTCAAACGATGTCTTGATAGCTCATGTGCCCGGTTTAAGTGAACACGAAGGGCTCTAATTTCGTAGACCAGGCGCAGGCGGTGCGCACCTGTCCTGCGCCGCGCCTGCGCCACGCCAACGGGGTGTGTCCAGGGCATTTTGCAAGTTTCGTGCACGGCGCAGTCTGGCGCAGAGAGACGCACCCACGCCTCCGTCTCTCCCACTGGCGAAAATGGCAGAGAGGGAGGAGAGTAGGCTTGAGTGGGTTTAACACAGCCGAGTACAATCTTCACCAATCAAATGAACGCCTCTCCTCGCCTTTTAATGCGCCGTGGGCGAGGCGCAGTGACAATTTCACCTCGGTGGCGAAGAAGGTCAGAGCCGTTGTCACTTTTGCAGCAACTGGGAGAGCGGAGGGGCCACCGGGACGTGCATAGGAGGCCACGACGCGCGTCACCGTGTGGACCACCTCGCGGGACAGATGTAATCTGTTCCTGTGTCATAATAGGAGTACAAAATTAAGTAATAATTACATTTAAACACAGCAGCAGGCTAATCCATTCATCATGCTTGTGATCCACCTGCATTCCTGGTCTGTCATAGCAGAACCTTTAGTGAAATATTGCCCCCCGGTATCTCCTCCTCATCCTCCTTGCAATAATGTTCTCCATCTTTTTAGATCACGTTAAGAATAAAAATTAAAACAGAGAAATATGGGCAATCACAGGTAAATCCTTAAGACACCGAGTGACTTACATTTATTCAGCGAGCGTCTCTCTCTTTTATCTTTTCTTTTTAATTTCATGAGATGAGAGAAGCCGGATACTCCGTATCAGAGGATGTGGCTGTCTGTGGTTGGCTGAGAGATGTGAACTCGTTAGTTATGACAAACGTCTCTGATCTGACATCAGATGTGACGGGACAATTAATATAGATACAAATGTATGTGCTGGTTCAGACGGTTACATTAAATAGTGGTTGCTGTGATTGTTTAATGCATTGAAATGTGCCTGACACTCTGGATACCTGCCTGTGAGGTTTTGGTGACGTGTGCGCACTGTGCGCCTGACAGCCAAATTACCACTGCACGGGGTGCGCCTGCTCTGCGTGAGAATACACCAGGGTGTGCCTCGCCTGCGCTGAGACCAGGTTGGAGCTGGCGAGCTTTCAGCGCACCTTCCGCACATTTTTTTGGCACGAAATTGTCACTGCGCTAAGCTGAATCTTTCGACACCTCCCCCTGGTGCGCCGTCACACCCATCTTGGAGCAGCCGGTCTACCAAATTGCCAAATTGGCTGCGCATGGCGGTGCGCCGGACGAAATTACCACTGCACGGGATGCGCCAGGCTGCGCTACCCTGCGCCACCCTGAGTTGCGCCAGGAAATTAGAGCCCAACGTGTTGAATTAACTATCTTTTCCATAGCTGTTTGCTGTGCCTTCTGCTTTAGCAGTCAAAGCTTCTGATTGGCCATTGTTGCATTTAATGTTAAAACCCACAAAGTATGAAATTCAGAGAGTATTACCCGGTATATCACTTTCAACACACCTCACACCACAGGAAAATCTGACAAGGTACTCTTAACATTGGATTATCAGATCTTTACTGACTTAAATCAGTGAAGGTGTAATTATGCCCAAATTTGGCCTGATGATTGTATTTTCTTCCATGTTATGCCTTATCCATACTTACATATCCATACAAGACAGCAATTTAGAGCTCGTTTTGCCTCCCAAGAGGGCACTTTAACATGCATTTTGGCTCCCAAGAGGACACTTTAGCGCATGTTTTTCAACAATTGGGCCACATGGGGGGGGGGGGGGGGGGGGGGGGGACCAATCACTCACCTCCTACTGAACTTACGAGACAATCTACAGTGCAATGTGTAGGTGCTGTTGTATGCCACTGAGCAGAAAGAGAGAGAGCAAGACATCCACTGCAACATCTCAGTCTGTTAAGTTGTAAGAGAGGAGGCTGTCCGAGCTGTTAATTCAACAGATTTCTGCGGCTATGCTATCAGTGTTATTCTGCACACTGTAAACTGTGGACTGCTGTGAGATGCATCAACAAATATCCTCAGCCACGTGCAGATCAGCTGATGTAATGACCGAACAGTAGGTGAAGCATTTCAAAACAATAATCTCATGAGATCAGGCTAAGACAAAGAGGAGTGGTCGGAGGCAGTTTTTGAGATATTGTGTGATTGGCCGTATACCCAGATTGGATTTGATGATCTCACCACCATCAGTCACCAGCATTCTGATTTGGACTGAATTACTGTTGTTAAAAGACTGTTGTGTTTGGAATAAATTACAGGGAGACGGTCGAGTTGTGTGGAATTAAAAACACAGACATCCTCAATTATTATAAAAATATCAGATGTACCACTGTGAATAGTGAGTGTGGGTTGTTGTTGGGATTTATCTAGAGCTTGTTGGTCTTGCTGGATCCATGATCTCTAAATTGAGGAAAGGAAATTAGTTTTAAAAGGGAAAAGATGGAAGTAGTGCTCTTCATTTTGAAAAGAGGGCATGCATATGATGAACTGAATATCTGGCAAAATAATCAAATCAGCCTGATAAAGCATGACTGCACTTGTGGATCTCCTCATAAAAGGGACCGACCTCTTGTCGGTATGTTACATTTTACATTGAGTGCATAAAAGAAAAATACATCTTGCATACACATCAGAAATCTGTAAACAATTCTTACTTTTTTTTTAACTCCTTTTCTCCTACTCATGTGAACTTACATTAGACCTCAACTAATAAGAGATCTGCACTTTAACAGAGTAATAACACTTTGTTACCATGGTGATTTATGGCTGTTCAAGATAGAGCAGTCTAATTGCACTGAATATAACAGCAATCCTTGAAGCATCACTGACAGCCATGAATTAGAGGACATGTACCTCAGCAGAGGTCTTGTTTAACATCAGCACTACCTTGAACAAAATAATTCCTCACAACAAGCTTTGCAGCTGTAACCATGTAATGTTCAAGGTTGATGTGCCACAGCTTCAAAAGAAATGTTTACGGACAGACCAAAATGTTAGACCTGGACCTAGGTTCAAAATGTTGCAACCAGAGAAGTGAAAATGCAGCAGATTTTTGTTCTTAATTTTAAGGGCCCTAATTTCCTAGCGCAGCGCAGGGTGGCGCACCCCACAAAGTGGTTATTTCATCCGGCGCATCACCGTGCGCAGCCCTTTGGTAGACCGGCTGCGCCGAGATGGGTGTGGCGGCGCACCAGGGGGAGGTGTCGACAGATTCAGCTTGGCGCAGTGACAATGTCGTGCCAAAACACTGCACGGAAGGTGCGCTGAAAGCTCGCCAGCTCCAAAATGTTCTGTTCTCGGCGCAGGCGAAGCGTGCCAGAGGCAGTGGTCATTTGGCTGACAGGCGCACAGTGCGCACACGTCTCCAAAACCTCACAGGCAGGTATCCAGAGTGTCAGGCACATTTCAATGCAATAAACAATCACAGCAACCACTATTTAATGTAACCGTCTGAACCAGCACATACATTTGTATCTATATTAATTGTCCCGTCACATCTGATGTCAGATCAGAGACGTTTGTCATAACTAACGAGTTCACATCTCTCAGCCAACCACAAACAGCCACATCATCGATACGGAGTATCCGGCTTCTCTCATCTCATGAAATTCAATAGACGTTTGTCATAATGGAAACCAGACAACTGGACTCGAGTCATAGGGACTCGGACTCCAGTCCTCTCGAGTCGCTAATTTGACGACTTGCTACTCGACTCGGACTCGATTTGAACTCAGGACACTATGACTCCAGACTCGACTTGACTTGAGACAACATGACTCGGAAAAATTGTAGCATATGTTTTTCTTTCACGTGGATATCATATCATTCTAGCATGATCAGCGCGCTCTGTGTGCGCGCCGCGCTCTCTATCAGTTTCGGACAGGCTCCGTGTTTTTTCATGTAAGCGAGAAGCACTGACAGGCTGGAAGAAAACACGCACTGTGATTGTTACATGCGATGCTCAGGCATTATATGAAGATCCAGACAGGAGACCAGAGCATGTGACCGGAGCGCGGAGCGGTTTTTCCAAAAAAGCTGGAGCGGCACCTCATCTGTCGCTCCATCCCGCTCCAATTTCGCTCCGGTACCGCTCACACCAAGCGTCTGAAGCATGTCTCACACAGAGTGCATCTGCGTGTAATTAATTGTTCAGCCACCCACACTGTTTTCTGTCGGAAACTGGATGTTGACAACTCGGATCAGCACCGCGGACAGCGCAAAAGCTCTCAGACCTCAGTGCAGGTCACCTGCAATCGTCTAGTTTTTTTTATCCAGTGAATGCAATGCACTTCCGTATTTTCGTAGAGTGAGTGGTGAGTGATTTGAGTGGAGTGGGTAGAAATTTGAGTGAGCGTCAGAGCGGTAATAAGCGGAGCGGTGCGCATGCGCTCTGAGCGGCGGAGCGGGGTGCGAGAACAGCTGTGTGAGCGAGGAGCAGGAAATCTCACTGCTGCACTCTGCACACATGCTCTGCAGGAGACATACGTAGCTCTTACCTTTTAGATTCACTTTATCGATGCTCCATTCATAGTACACTCGGTCCGTCACCTATTATTGTCCCACACACGACAGAGTAGCTACACACATACGTTCCTACTACACATCCGCGTCCGTTACAGTGATGATCAGTGTATGTAATACAGGCACTACTTGACTCTATAACATTTAAACAGGACATTAACTTGCACAAATAATTCTCAGTGTTTCCCCTATAGTTCATTTGGGTCGGAGCCCCGCCGTCGCAACGGACACCCCCGCCGTGCCAACAGGATCCCCACCCATAAATTCAAGTGCAGATTGAAAGAAAAAAAAACATTATTTGATTTTTATTTTAATCAAAAGGGCGTTTAACAGGCATTCTTTTTATCAAAAAAAAAGCGTACTCTAATTTGTGCAATTTTAGAGTCTAATGCGTCACTATCATTTCATTACATTCCTTAAAATGCAAAATGCATTTCTCCTCTCCTCTGACTCTTCTCCGACCTGTCGTCTGACTATTTACGCTGCATGCTGCGCAAGCCATCCTCTCTCTCCTGCACAGAGTCTGATTATTCACGTAAAACATTCAACAAAACAAACGCTGCCTTCAGTTAAACAGCGCAGAACATGAATGAAACATTCACTGATTTAACTAACGCTTTCACACAGAGCAGAGAAAGGAAGGAAAAGCTGAGGAAGAGAGATTTTCATCCGATGTACATGTGAACATTTGGGGCTCTAATTTCGTAGACCAGGCGCATGCGGGGCGCACCTCGGTGGCGAAGAAGGTCAGAGCCGCTGTCACTTTTACAGCAACTGGGAGAGCGCAGGGGCCTCCGGGCCGCGCATCGGAGGACATGATGCGCGTCACCTTCTGGACCACCTCGCGGGACCCTGTCTCATAAATATGAGTACTAAATTAAGTGATAATTACATTTAAACACAGCAGCAGGCTAATCCATTCATCATGCTTGTGATCCACCTGCATTCCTGGTCTGTTATCGCTAAATAGCCGAACCTTTGGTGAAAATATATCTCCTCCTCATCCTCCTTGCAATAATGTTCTCCATCTTTTTAGATTACGTTAAGAATAAAGATTAAAACAGAGAAATATGGGCAATTACAGGTAAACCCTCAGACACCGAGTGACTTACATTTATTCAGCGAGTGTGTCTCTCTTTTTTCTTTCTATAATTTTCTTTTATTTCATGAGATGAGAGAAGCCGGATACTCCATATCGGATGATGTGGCTGTTTGTGGTTGGCTGAGAGATGTGAACTTGTTAGTTATGGTGGTTGCTGTGATTGTATATTGAAATGTGCCTGACACTCTGGATACCTGCCTGTTTGGTTTTGGTGACGTGTGCGCACACAGCGCGCCTGTCAGCCAAAGTACCACTGCACGTGGTGCGCCTGTCCTGCACCGAGAATAGACCAGGTTGGAGCTGGCGAGCTTTAAGCGCACCTTCCGCGCGGTTTTTTGGCAATTGTCACTGCGCCACGATGAATCTTTCGACACGTCCCCCTGGTGCACCGTCACACCCATCTTGGCGCAGCCGGTCTAATAAATTGCCAAATTGGCTGCGCATGGCGGTGCGCTGGACGAAATTACCACTGCGCGGGGTCTGCCAGGCTGCGCCACCCTGAGTTTCGCCAGGAAATTAGAGCCCCTTGATCTAATCCCGCTCAGCGACTCATGTTTATTAATTTAAAAAAAATCTTTGAAAGATGAAAAAGATCTTACACTGGATTCTAATTCTCCTCGTCCCTGGCTGTCATCATGGAAATTGTCAGCAGATTTTACTGTATAGTTTTGTAATTATTTAAGGTTAATTCTGTTCAAATTGCATTGAGCCACTTGCATATGTTATTCATGTTTATTAATTTTAAAAAAAATCTTTGAAAGATGACAAAGATCTTACACTGGATTCTATTTCTCCTGGTCCCTGACTGTCGTCCTGGAATTTTCAGCAGATTTTACTGTATAGTTTTGTCATTATTAAAGGTTAATTTAGTTCAAATTGCATTGAGTAAATATTTGCGCAGCATCATCCTTTTAGTATTACAAAACTATACAGTAAAATCTGTTGAAAATTTCCAGGATGACATTCCAGGGACCAGGAGAAGTAGAATCCAGTGTAAGATCTTTGTCACCTTTCATAGATTTTGTTAAAATAATTATGCAATATGGCTGAAATATGCAAGCGACTCAATGCAATTTGAACAGAATTAACCTTTAATAATTACAAAACCATACAATAAGTTCTGCTGAAAAATTCCAGGACGACAGTCAGGGACCAGGACAACTAGAATCCAGTGTAAGGTCTTTGTCACCTATCACTGATTTTTTTTTTTAAAGAAAAAATCAAAATGAGATAAATATCAAAGCTGTCATTGATATTTGACCACATTTAAAGTTAAAATATGTTCAAAACTTTTTGGACTACTGTTTTGTTTCACCTTCGTGTCATATTTAATAATCAGTTTTCGAAATACTGGGCGACCTTCATCCTTTTTGGTTGCTCCAAGCGTCCGTACCGTATTACCCTGTCTAGACGCGCATTGTTTTTCAAGCGGCGGCTCGCTTGACCGGTGTTTCACACACCGCGGCTCAGTTGACCGCAGTACCGTGTCCACGGTGGTGGGGATCAGTCAGACCACTGCCGGTTCGGCCATACATGCAGTATCCTCTAGTCTAGTCCGACATGCAAATGCGCACATAATTTATCCATCAATACCCGAAAGGCAGCTGGAAACGAAGCTGGTTATGTTGCCAATAAACAGTTAATCAAATGTATTCAAATCTTTGGTTTTGTGTAATCAGGAGTTATATGCCAAAACGATCATGACTCAGTAGGGTAAAACAAATTTAGCGTATTTCACATGCAAACAATGAAAATGCTTCATTTCAGCAAAAGTGCTTCTGATTCATGCTGTGATCTGTCCACGCCACTCATCTTTATTATGCGGGGTTTAAATAGGCTGTATGTTACAAATTTGTGAGTGTCTTCATTAGTAGAACAATATTTTTGCCTTATCCGTAATCCCAACTTCTATCCCACCAAAGCCCTCAATACTTATCACGGATAGTGTGGAGGAGGCGATCTCCTCCGCTGAGCTCAAAGTGAGGCTGGTGGAGGGGCCATCGTGTGCCTTATTTGATCTGAGAGCTGTTGTTTGCCCCTTCTCCAGACAATTGGACTCGAGTCATAGGGACTCGGACTCCAGTCGTCCGGAGTCGCTTTTGACGACTTGTAACTCGACTCGGACTCGCCAGGTAAAGACTCGGGACTCGACTCGGACTTGGGAGACTATGACTCCAGACTCGACTTGACTTGAGACAACATGACTCGGAAAAATTGTAGCATATGTTTTTCTTTCACGTGGATATCATATCATTCTAGCATGATCAGAGCGCTCTGTGTGCACGCCGCACTCTCTATCAGGTTCGGACAGGCTCCGTATTTTTTCATGTAAGCGAGAAGCACTGACAGGCTGGAAGCACACACGCACTGTGATTGTTACATGCGATGCTCAGGCATTATATGAAGATCCAGACAGGAGACCAGAGCATGTGACCGGAGCGCGGAGCGGTTTTTCCAAAAAAGCTGGAGCGGCACCTCATCTGTCGCTCCATCCCGCTCCAATTTCGCTCCGGTACCGCTCACACCAAGCGTCTGAAGCATGTCTCACACAGAGTGCATCTGCGTGTAATTAATTGTTCAGCCACCCACACTGTTTTCTGTCGGAAACTGGATGTTGACAACTCGGATCAGCACCGCGGACAGCGCAAAAGCTCTCACACCTCAGTGCAGGTCACCTGCAATCGTCTATTTTTTTATCCAGTGAATGCAATGCGCTTCCGTATTTTCGTAGAGTGAGTGGTGAGTGATTTGAGTGCAGCGGGTAGAAATTTGAGTGAGCGTCAGAGCGGTAATAAGCGGAGCGGTGCGCATGCGCTCTGAGCGGCGGAGCGGGGTGCGAGAACAGCTGTGTGAGCGAGGAGCAGGAAATCTCACTGCTGCACTCTGCTCACATGCTCTGCAGGAGACATACGTAGCTCTTACCTTTTAGATTCACTTTATTGATGCTCCATTCATAGTACACTCGGTCCGTCACCTATTATTGTCCCACACACGACAGAGTAGCTACACACATACGTTCCTACTACACATCCGCGTCCGTTACAGTGATGATCAGTGTATGTAATACAGGCACTACTTGACTCTCTAACATTTAAACAGGACATTAACTTGCACAAATAATTCTCAGTGTTTCCCCTATAGTTCATTTGGGTCGGCGCCCCGCCGTCGCAACGGACACCCCCGCCGTGCCAACAGGATCCCCACCCATAAATTCAAGAGCAGATTTAAAGAAAAAAAAACATTATTTGATTTTTATTTTAATCAAAAGGGCGTTTAACAGGCATTCTTTTTATCAAAAAAAAAAAAAAAGCGTACTCTAATTTGCGCAATTTTAGAGTCTAATGCGTCACTATCATTTCATTACATTCATTAAAATGCAAAATGCATTTCTCCTCTCCTCTGACTCTTCTCCGACCTGTCGTCTGACTATTTACGCTGCATGCTGCGCAAGCCATCCTCTCTCTCCTGCACAGAGTCTGATTATTCACGCAAAACATTCAACAAAACAAACGCTGCCTTCAGTTAAACAGCGCAGAACATGAATGAAACATTCACTGATTTAACTAACACTTTCACACAGAGCAGAGAAAGGAAGGAAAAGCTGAGGAAGAGAGATTTTCATCCGATGTTTATGTGAACATTTGGGGCTCTAATTTCGTAGACCAGGCGCAGGCGGGGCGCACCTGCCCTGCGCCGCGCCTGCGCAGCGCCAAAAGGGTGTGTCGAGGGCATTTTGCAAGTTCCGTGCACGGCGCAGTCTGGCGCAGGCAGGCGCACCCACGCCTCCGTCTCTCCCAGCGGCGCAAGTAGCAGAGAGGGAGGAGATAAGACTTGAGTGGGTTTAACACAGCAGAGTGTGATCTTCACCAATCAAATGAACGCCTCTCCTCGCCTTTAAATGCGCCGCGGGCGAGGCGCAGTGACAATTTCTCCTCGGTGGAGAAGAAGGTCAGAGCCGCTGTCACTTTTGCAGCAGCTGGGAGAGCGGAGGGGCCACCGGGCGGCGCATCGGAGACCACTGTGTGTGGACCACCTCACTGGACAGATGTAATCTGTTCCTGTCTCATAATAGGAGTACAAAATTAAGTGATAATTACATTTAAACACAGCAGCAGGCTAATCCATTCATCATGCTTCTGATCCACCTGCATTACTGTACTGTCATAATAGCAGAACCTTTGGTGAAATTATATCTCCTCCTCATCCTCCTTGCAATAATGTTCTCCATCTTTTTAGATCACGTTACGAATAAAGATTAAAACAGAGAAATATGGGCAATCACAGGTAAATCCTTAAGACACCGAGTGACTTACATTTATTCAGCGAGCGTCTCTCTCTTTTTTCTTTTCTATTGAATTTCATGAGATGAGAGAAGCCGGATACTCCAGGTTTTGGTGACGTGTGCGCACTGTGCGCCTGTCAGCCAAATTACCACTGCCCCGAGTGCGCCTCGTCTGCGCCGAGAATAGACCAGGTTGGAGCTGGCGAGATTTCAGCGCACCTTCCGCGCGGTTTTTTGGCACGAAATTGCCACTGCGCCAAGCTGAATCTGTCGACACCTCCCCCTGGTGCGCCGTCACACCCATCTCGGCGCAGCCGGTCTACCAAATTGCCAAATTGGCTGCGCACGGCGGTGCGCCGGACGAAATTACCACTGCGCGGGGTGCGCCAGGCTGCGCCACCCTGAGTTTCGCCAGGAAATTAAAGCCCCATGATCTAAATCCCCACTCAGCGTCTTTGCGCGCGCGCTCCTCCGTCTGCCGGTGCGCGTAAAGACGCAGATAGACGCGCATTGCAGGGACAGTGAGGGATCATCAGTCACTTTGTGTGGTTTTATAATTCAAACCGTGTCTTGATAGCTCATGTGCCCGAAATGAACACAAAGGGCTCTAATTTCATATACCAGGCGCAGGCGCGGCGCACCTGCCCTGCGCCGCGCCAACGGGGTGTGTCCAGGGCATTTTGCAAGTTTCGTTCACGGCGCAGTCTTGCGCAGGGAGGCGCATCCACGCCTCCGTCTGTCCCACCGGCGCAAATGGTAGAGAGGGAGGAGAGTAGGCTTAAACACAGCCGTGTTCACAGTGTGATCTTCACCAATCAAATGAACGCCTCTCCTCGCCTTTAAATGCGCCCCGGCGAGGCGCAGTGACAATTTGAAGACTAAGCTCCTGCTGGTATAGCTTTAGCTCTTAAGGTCGCTGGAGCACGCAGACCCCCTGACCACAATAAGGTGGCTGGGGGACTGAAAAATAAAAATGAAAAACAAAATAAAATATCCAGATTTTAACAACCAACAACATAACACTCACCTGAACTGGATGGTCTTATTCTCCAATAAATTTGAACCTAGAATTCTATAGTCAATATTTACAAAACTGAAACTAAGGTAAATAAAAAAAACAACACTTCTCAAACTAATTTATAAAAACAACATATAGGGCAGAACATTTTATGACTTTTTTCTTTATTTTCTTCTCTTTTTTTGGCTTGTTTTTTTACTTTACAGCTAAGCTTTATGTACAGTCGGGGTCTGTCAGACACAGGTCATTTGTTCTCAGTCTGTTACCCCCAAATTCCACATAACGCGAATGCGCCGCGCCGAGCCGCGGTCTTACTCTGACCGACAAACCCCACGCATCCCCAAAGGGGGAGGGTTGATCCCCGGAGAGCAATACATGTAATAAACTGAGAAAAGTTCTGTTCTCCTGTGACCGAAAACAAACAAGAAAACTCAATAAGTGCGCTTTCTCCATAGGAGCGTAAGGAGAAGGAGAGGGAGGACCGACACAGCGAGGAGAAGCCCACCCGCCTGGGATTTTTATTATGGAGATAAAATAAATGTATCACTGGATAACATCAATACAAGTTCATGAAATGGACAGCTACACTTATATTTACAAATGTATTGATTACACGACGTAAACCGCTCGTGAGCCTCTCCCGTCTGATCAGGAGGACAGGCACATATTACGCACCTATGGAGAAAGCGCACATATTGAGTTTTCTTGTTTGTTTTCGGTCACAGGAGAACAGAACTTCTCCAAGTAAGTGTGTCAAGAACCAGATTTCAATAAAAACACAGAATGATGGAAAATCTTGTCAATGGCGGGGAAGCGTTCTGTGAGATAAGACGAAATTACTCATGCATGAATCAGAACATGAACGGAAAATGGCTCTGTTGACTGGAAAGTTGACAGACCCTTGCTATGTAAGTGCATTGCATTCACTGGATTAAGAAAAAATGGACACCTTTTCTGGGAATGACGAGATCAGGATCTCATTATTAAGAGAAAAGATAAAGAAAAAGGAAACTTCTGTAAATCCTCTCACAGTGGAAATGATGGCACACGCAGCAGCAAACAGGAGACAGCACCAAATAAACAACCTGTGCAAAAAAAATAAGACTCTTGTCAACTGCAAGTGACCTGCACTGACGGCTGAGAGCTTTTGCGCTGTCCGCGGTGCTGATCCGGTCCATTTGTCAGGTTCAGCACCGCGGACAGCGCAGCACACAGGTGACTCAGGCGGGTGGGCTTCTCCTCGCTGGTTGTCATCTCTCAGGTGGACACAGAAAGGCTTTTACAGTAAATCCACAGGGATTAAAATAATATTCTAATAAATCATCCTCCCGATGAGCAAACAAGGGACCAAAACGTCACAAATGAGCACTTTAAATGAACACGATCGTACATTTAGGTTTGATTTTTGCGCAGCGTCAGCGCTTTTTTCTCTCATTCATCTCAAAGTGCACCTCGGCTCTGTGGTTCCCTCAGTGAGGTGTCTTGTTTGTTAAAGGTCATGCTTGGATACCTGCCTGTGAGGTTAGGGTGACGTTTGCGCACTGTGCGCCTGTCACCTAAATTACCACTGCCCCGGGTGCGCCTTGCCTGCGCCGAGAATAGACCAGGTTGGAGCTGGCGAGCTTTCAGCGCACCTTCCGCGCGGTTTTTGGCACGAAATTGTCACTGCGCCAAGCTGAATCTGGCGCAGCCGGTCTACCAAATATCCAAATCGGCTGCGCACGGCGGTGCGCCGGACAAAATTAACACTGCGCGGGGTGCGCCAGGCTGCGCCACCCTGAGTTGCGCCAGGAAATTAGAGCCCAAAGACTTAAAAAAACAACGAGTCAACCTTTGATGAATCAAAACTCAACATTCTTCATCAGTCCAGCTCTTGTTTTCACTCACTCACTGTTTTCTAAATGATAAACTCATCCTGAGGTATCTTGGATCACTTATTCTCCATGATATAAGAACAATCTTTGAAGGATCAAGCTTCAAATACAATCTACTAGTGCTGCGGTTCTCAACCTGTGGGTGGAGGCCCATAAGAGGGTCTCTGAGCTGTTTTCAGTGGACGGTGCATAAATCAGAATAAACCAGACTACACCACTGGATAGATAGATAGATAGATAGACAGATGAATGAAAAAATGAACAGAAAATGATGAAAGAAAGATAGATGGATGAATGAATAAATGAAAAATGATTAATATAGACAGATAGATGAGTGAATAAACAAAGTGATTAATATAGATGATCCCGAAAGCTTGACCATGCCCCCCCCCCCCCCCCATCCCAAAGCATCATAGCAGGGGAAACACTGATTTTACTTGGGAAAGGTTGCATTTCCCCAGCTCTTATTTCCTTTTAGAGTACTTACTTTTAAAATATTCTGATATCTCTTAAGTTAAATGTCGTTTTTATATAAGTATTTGCTGTGTGCTGTTTACAGAAGCACTTTGCACTGTTCATTCATACTGTAACTTTGTTTGCCTTTGTTAAGGTAGCTAACTCTAAAAAATACACTTTAAAAATGTCAGAAAGGCAGTTTGAGCCTGTAATTTAAATATTGCAAAATGTTCCAAATAAACGCATTTTTTTTAATATCAAACATGTCATTTCTTTAATGGAATGTAGCCTTTCCCATCTACCTCAGTGTAAATGATCAGACATGTAATGTTGTAATGGATAAATGAACAGCTTTATGCTGGTTTAATCCATGCAGGCTAGTCTGAATGCTCTTTTGACATTGACCTTAGGAAGATAAGGTTTCTCTCTTCAAGATATAAACCTGAGTGCTTTTTTAGGTGGGTGAGGTGAAACTGTCTTTGCGTTTCGCCCGCAGCTCATTCAAAGGCGAGAAGAGGCGTTCATTTGATTGGTGAAGACTCGGCTGTGCTGAACACACTCACGCCTTCTCTCCTCTCTCGTAGGTTTTCAGGCCGTAAGGAAAAATTTAGCCAAAAGCTAAAAAAAAACTTTGGGAAATGATTCCTGGCACCTCGATGAGGGACTAACAATTCTATTGACCAACCAACAGAATGCAGCGTGCTTAGCCCAAGCCTTTGGGGTTGGTTGGTACATTTACGCTGCATTTCCACTGAGTGGTCTGGATTGGCTCAGTGCAGTTTGGTACGGTTTGGAACAGTTAGCCCTGATCTTTCTTGCATTTCCACTGAAAAGCTGTACCCTCACCTGTGGGCGGGGGAAAAGCTAAAAGATGAGACCATGCCAGCTACGTCCATCTCCCTCTGCACTCACTAATCTCCACCAATGGCAGGAAAGGTGTGCACTTCAGGAGTGCTCCATGGAACATAGTTCTGTTCTAACATTCTTCATGGCAAAAGAAGTAGAAAAGTTTCTCTCTCTGACTCATGGTTGATTTAAACATGGTGCAGGATGTTGATGTTTTTATGGTGCTGTCACACAGTAAGTGATGATTCTTGTGACCTATCAGCAGAGATTTTAGCTAAACCCTTTGGGGCACCCCAACAGAAAGGAGCCAAAAAAGTGACGGCACCGATCAGTTACTTGGGTACCTTTCCCAGCATTTGACAACGGAGAGACAATCACCATGCACTGAACCAAACCAAATTGAACCAGACTGCTTGGTCAAAACACATCATTACAGAAACAAACTTGATCTCTTAGATCTCACCTTTGACCATTAGCCATCGCTGATGCTTTCATGGTCTTTTTCACTTCTTTTCAAAGGCCATCTCTGAAGAAGTCATCAAATCACCTGCAAATAAAAACCATCACAACACTTTATCCTGACTTAGCACCTTAACTTTCAACAGCGACTGAAGTTTATTGAATTAAATAGTCTTGTACATTTCACAGCTATAGAGGCCTACATAGTAAGCAAAACAAAGTCTACTCTTTGTCCATGTGTGGAACTACACCACAGGGTAGTTCAAGATAGTTTGTCGTCAAGTGAAGTAGAGAGAATAGGGCTGGTGGAGGGAAGACAGCCCATGCCCAGAAAAGTGAGTCTCCTTGAAATCAGCTGATGATGTAACACAATGACATATGTGGCTTTTGTTACAGGAGGCATATTCATGCTGGATCCTTCCAAGGTTATACACCCATTATCTGAAGATAATGGACAAAAACATTTTCCATTATATCACCATGCTTTAAAGGCAAATAGCTTAAGTTCTTTATTTAATCAACATAGAGACTGGATTCAGTGAGTTTATGAGATATTGTGTGATAAGCTTTAAATCTTTATTTTGTCCCAAAATGTTGACATTCATCTGTTCGTGATAGTGTTGATTTTTCTTTGGAATTGTCTTTTGATGACTTCTGCATCAACTTCTGTAATTTCACTTTTTAGTTTGGTTGCTCCACCTCTTTGCAAAATCCCAGATGGCCATACCAGGGTTAGGACAGAACTGCCTGGGATTTCTTGATGAAAACCAAGTTGTCAGCACTCACAGACCTCCTCATAGCAGCTTTATGAAGGTCCTTGTACTTGTCCTCACACAGCCTTGAGATTGCCTGGAGACAAAAAGATTGTTTGGTTTGGACTTGGTCTTTGAATCAGTTCAGTAAAAGAAAAACTGAAATCAAACATTCTCAGTGTCAAAGTAGATTGAGTCAACTCACCTCCAGTTTCTGGGCCCGTTTGTTGCTTAGAGGCTCCAAAGGAAAACTAAGGTTGTTGTCGTCGGCTAGTGAGCGCAAGTCAAAGTAATACTTGGCGTAGACACTGGCTGGGACATTGATGTTGAACTGAAGAAGCTCAAGGAAGTGACGTTCCATCTCATTCCTGCAGAACACGGAAGTAGACAGTAAAAGTATTTTATTCCTCCTGGGTTAAATCTAGATTAATCATGATCTCCAACTGTGTCTTTATTCAGTAAACAGTCCTGACTGTGGAGAATGAAACACTTACATGTCCTCCACAGTTATATCTTTGAGGATCTGGCAGTAATCAACATTCCACACAGCCTGGTCATCCCAGACCTTCGAGGCCAGAAGAATGGCACCAAGAACAATCCGCTTCCAGTTACAGGGACAGATGTCCATCTCTGCGTAGGTCAAAAGCCTTTCTAGGTATACCTACCACACCATACACCATGCGTTCACACAGGCAGCATACATAATAACACAAGAGATACATGTGTGAGCATGTTGTTCTTCACCAGCCTCTTGCAAAGTCTTCCTCTGCATCCGTATTACCAAAGTGACGATGGCGCACTCAGCCGTGAGCTGTGCAGAGCTGAAGAGCGTCCTGATAAATCGGTAAATGAGTTTATGTTCAGGGTCCACCACCGAGTAGTCATCTGGGACCTTCTCTCGCTGTTAGGGAGAGGGTCATCATCATTACTCAATCAGCACAGAACAGTCAGACATTACATGATAACTCAACTCACCGATAGAGGGTGTTTCTTCTCATCAAATATGTCCAGTGAGCGGTTTGAATCTCTGGAAAAGCAGGTTGAGGTAATGTTATAGGCGCTTTCATGTGAATTCACTTCCTCACTGATTGACCAATCACTGACTTACCAAACATTTACAGTTGACAAAATAAAGTTTTAAAGATTTCTTTTCTTGTCTTTTTTTGCTAAAAGGCACCAGTTGAAGTATCTACCTTCAGCAAAAACAAATTCTACCTTTCTGCAACAAATCAAGTGTCATCCCTTTTTAAGAAAATTCAAGGTCTTTCAATTTATCTATAGTAAATAAAAATCTGTCTATCAGTCATCTTTGATGTATCAAAGGCTGATAAATCAGTTCAAAATGAATGAAGGCGCTGTCCATCTACCTAATAATCTCTCTATCTACGTGCATCTATCTATTTTTAATATAACTGCTGTGGGTGGCACATAAAAGATCTACCAATCAATCAATCTACCAATCAATCAATTCATCTATCTATCTATCTATATATCTATCTATATATATATATATATATATATATATATATATACTGTATATATATATATATATATATATATATATATATATATATATATATATATATATATATACTTTTTAAAAAATCTTTATTTAATCTGCTTTTTTATAAATATATTTTGTTGATTTACTGTTTAAGTAGCCCAAATTTTATTTTGCCAGTTTTTATTATTTCTTTTTGTCACCATTGTTTTTATATTTTATTCCTTAACTTGCAGTATTTTAACTACAGATATTTTATGGCTAACTGTGCATTGGTTAACAAGTACATGTTTACTTCATTTCCTAAGTTGGATTTTTGTTCACTGACAAGGTAAAAGGAAGATAAATAATTTTCCAGGACATTTTACTTTTTTCCTCATTTTTCATATGTTTTCCATGACTGGAAAATTGGTCAATCATTTTCCAGGTTTTCCAGGACATGTGGGAACCCTGCCAGCCTATCAACCTATCCGTCTAGATATCTATATATCTATCTATCTATCCATCCATCTATCTATCTATCCATCCATCTATCTGTCTATCCAAACATCTATCCATCCAACCAGCCATCTATCTACCCATCCATCTGTCTATCCATCCATCCGTCTATCCATCCATCCATCCATCCATCCATCTATCTTTCCATCCATCCATCTATCTGTCTATCCAAACATTTATCCACCCATCCAGCCATCTATCTATCAATCCATCTATCTGTCTATCCAAACATCTATCCATCCATCCATCCATCTATCTGTCTATCCAAACATCTATCCATCCATATATCTGTCTATCCAAACATCTATCCATCCATCCAACCATCTATCTATCCATCCATCTATCTGTCTGTCTATCCAAACATCTATCCATCCATCCAACCATCTATCTATACATCCATCTATCTGTCTATCCATCCATCCAACCATCTATCTATCCATCCATCTATCTGTCTATCCAAACATCTATCCATCCATCCAGCCATCTGTCTATCCATCCATCTATCTGTCTATCCAAATATCTATCGTCCATCCATCTATCTATCCATCCATCTATCTGTCTATCCAAACATCTATCCATCCATCCAGCCATCTATCCATCCATCCATCTGTCTATCCAAACATCTATCCATCCATATATCTGTCTATCCAAACATCTATCCATCCATCCAACCATCTATCTATCCATCCATCTATCTGTCTGTCTATCCAAACATCTATCCATCCATCCAACCATCTATCTATACATCCATCTATCTGTCTATCCATCCATCCAACCATCTATCTATCCATCCATCTATCTGTCTATCCAAACATCTATCCATCCATCCAGCCATCTGTCTATCCATCCATCTATCTGTCTATCCAAATATCTATCATCCATCCAGCCATCTATCTATCCATCCATCTATCTATCTATCCATCCATCTATCTGTCTATCCAAACATCTATCCATCCAACCAGCCATCTATCTACCCATCCATCTGTCTATCCATCCATCCATCCATCCATCTATCTATCCAGCCATCCATCTATCTGTCTATCCAAACATCTATCCATCCATCCATCTGCTTATCCAAAACTATCTATCTATCTATCTATCATCCATCTGTCTATCCATCCATCCATCCATCTATCCATCCATCCATCTATCTAGCAGTTATGTCTGTGTGCCCACATATAGAAGCTGCTGCCCTTTAAATACAACGCCTGAGTTTGAATCTTGCTAATGACGTCTTTCTTACACCATTCCTCACCCTCTTTCTCCAGTGCTACAATCAATTTATCCATCCCTCCATTAATGGCATAAAAGCTCAGAATTAACCCCTCTTTACGAGGATGATGACTGTTTATTTCAGGCATCATATGCTGTGGCATATCAGGGTTTAATGGACCCTAAAGCTGCGTTCACACCGAGCGTGACTTTGCGACTGAAATTGTGTCGCCCACTGATTCATTTTGGTCACTGTCACTCGTCGCCGTCGCTCAGTGACGTCACGCCCGCTCCAGTTTCACCGCGACCATATCATATATCATATAATAGGATGTATTAACTGACATTATTCCAACTGTATCCTTTTCACTCACCTACCAACCACAAAACACTGCAGCTGCTGGCCCTGCAGCATCTTCTGTGAGTTCTCTGTGGTCCCGTCAAGGTGGATTGTCACTCTGAGAACCTGAATGAAAACAGTCTGTCACGGGTACCGTCACACACCCACACAAAGCTGATTGGCTGTTGCCGCACAGCCACATGCGACATCGCCTGGAGAGTTCAAACTTTTCAACTTTGGCGACTAAGCGACGAGCGACGTGGTCGCCCAGGACGTGTCCGTAGCGTCGCGGGAGGGTTAGCCCAGCCCCATCGCGGCTGTACATTGACTTTACATGGAGAGTGGTCGCTGAGGTTGCAATGTCACGTTCGGTGTGTACGCACCTTAAGAGAACACCGAAAAGCGGCTACATGCTGCCCTACATACAACTACAACAACAGTCACAATGAAGGAAACACAACAACGAGGGATGGCATGCAAATATGAATATGAAACTTCTCCTACCTGTTTTTTATGTGATAGTAAATAGCCAATGCCACGCTGGAAAGAGAGAAAACGGACACACAAAAATTGAACCACTTGATGTCAATCTGGTCTGCTGCAGCTAGAATGGCGGGGCATCTTTGCATGCATTATTCATGCGTGTTGGACAAAATCAAACTTCTGTCTGAAATGATGGGACCAAGCCATCTATGGGTTAGCTTATTAGTGCAGAGGAGGGGGTTTAATTGGAAATGGGCGTGGTGTTGAGAGACAGGAAAAGGACGGAGGGATGTGGAGAAAAATGAAGGGATCTTAAGTGTGGCTCTTCCTGTGAAGACATCCAGAGGACAGAGGTAAAGTCACCCACCATTTAATCGTGCTTTTGAGGTTGGGCTGGCTCACTGTGCTATCATCAATGAATATCGTAGAGCAGGAACTGTACTTTTTGGTCAGGAGGCCTGGGGACATCTGCTGCAGAGAAGATGAAAATATTGAAGTTGGAGGAAGAAAAAAAAAAGGTCAAGACAACTGAAGTGGAGTGCACGTCGTCAATAAACTTAAATGATAAATCTGACTTCTCTGTCTAAAAAGTGGCCTCTGACTTACATGGTTCATGTAGTTGCTTTTCCTCTTCTCTCGCACTAGAATGTAAAAAAAAGAGTGAGATAGATGGTATAAAGAGAGCAAAAGTAACAGAAAGCTGACATCAGAATACAAACAGTAAAAAAAACTTAAAAACTGAACTTCACGTTGGTCTTAAAAAGAGAAACAAGTTCAACATGTAGAACAAAGTGCTCACCATCTGTCTGAGACTTGTTGAGGAAGAGGGTGCTGGCTCGGGGATGGTCTGATGGGTTGGCCTCTTGGGCTAGTTCTGAAAAATACAAGTATTGATGACTGGGTTAAAACATCCAACTCTTCCAATACAGAACAAAAAAGAAAGCCCATCTCGACATATCTACTTTGGCTTCATTATTTCAATATTAATACTTTTTAGGCTGGAGACACACTTGATATTTGTTTGCATGTCTGCATGCACCAGCATCATAAGCCAGTGTGTGAAGTATTCCTGCATAAATGCAATGCCTGTTTTTGGAGCATACCAATCGAGGGCATACCAGAGAGCTCAGAGTTTATGTATCTGTTGTGAGAGGAGTAAACTGCAAACATGGCACATTTATGCTAATTATGATTTTAAGATGAAGGAAATAAAAGCAACAATCAATGTCATCATCACAAATGAATATGCAGCTGATGACCAGTCGCCACACCATCAGCACTTTTTGCGTTCTGTTTCCACAACATTTCCCTTCACACAGCGCTTTAACTGTCAGTGTTACACAGGTGACTTTCTACCAACTGGGTTAAAAGATGTCAAGTTTTAAGTGCCAGATAAGTTATAACGATACCTCTTGAATAACTTACTGAGAGGTAAACTATCACTGAATCAAAATAGTTCAACAGCTTGAAAGTTTCTGCACTGATGAACAACAGACGTACTCAAAGTTTCACTGAAACTGATGGCAGATTGTGTGCATGCACATTTCTAGCCTTGCATGTTTTTTTTATGAAAATGAAAAATGAAGAGTGTCATTTTAATTTTTTTGTGGAAACAGTGCAGCTTTCCTTTCATTAAATACAAGCCTCTTTATGCCCAAACTACAGAGTGTGCCTGTACATCTTTACAGGACAAAATTACAGCTTGCACTTTAATGCAGTGCTTTGGTAACATTTAAATATAATTAAAGCAGATTTTCTTTTGTGTAATTTCTGTATAATTTGGAGGGTTGTTTTCTGAGAGAAGAAAAAAATCAATTAAGATTAGCATTTTTGTTTTGTGCAATCAAACTGTGATTTTAGTTTTAGCCATATCACCCAGCCCTACTCTCTCCCATAATACACTTCTGCATGTCATTAACTCTGGCCTTTACTGTGAATATTTAAGGGCACATCATGTACATGACTATGATTTCCAGCCACTACTTTCAACAGCTGTTTTTGGTGCACCGGGCCTGAACAGATGTGTATGTTTAGTAAATCAAATATAAGAGCTGGTGAAATACGATTTCGGTCCCCAAATCTGTGATTTAATAGATATATGAGGGTATTTGTGGCCTGTCCAGTTTAAGGTGACTGTGAGTTTTTAAAGTGTTACCATGCTTCAATCGATTTTTTTGCATGTTTAATTGAAAATTTATTTCAAAAGGAATACAACTTTCCGTCTGGATACATTTGTACTGACCATAGAAGTATTTCAACACATTTGAGTAGTATTTTCGCATCAGTATGAATATATGGTGTGCCTTGGGATTTAGGGTTGATTTAATGCTTACCTTGAGTATGAAATGTTTTAAACTACTCAACTAAAGTATAGAATTTGCAGAATTAGATATCTGACACGTTTCCTGTACATCCAAAACAAATCATATGTTTTTTACCACTCACTTCAAGGCAGCTGACTCTTAGCACAGGAAAACAAGTTAATCTGACAGCATAGACATTTGTGTGGCATGTACATGTGCTGAGTGACAGAACACTGCCCCTTTTAATGAAATAAATCCTTATTTGTTGCAAAGTATTCATGGAAATTTATATGACAATTTTACTCTTGCAATGCATTACAGTGGATTTGCACTGAGTCGAGTCTGTATGGCTAAATTTGGGTGTTGATTTGAAGCCAAACTGTGTAAATGCTGTATTATCCTGTACCTGCCACAAATGATGCATGTGTGAATGCGGCTATAGACCCACCATCAGGGAGCTCCCTGTCGCTGATGTGCTGCAGGTACGTCCCCGTGTCTTCGCTCACATCCTCACAGGTGGTAATGGGACACTCCTCCAGCTCCACCTCTCTCCTGTGGAGCTTTGGACTCTCCCCGGGGGAGATGCAGCAGGACACCGACCCTCCCATGGTTGACCTAGGACAGCCTTACTACAGCCAGGACTGTTTCCCATACAACTAAAGGGCTCGACTATTCTGAAGAGAGAGGCAAAGCTGTCTGCGAATTTAAATAGTGGTGCATGAAAGTGGTTCCGACATTACTTTTGCCTTGTTGTAGTTTTAAGTTTAGCCTATCAGCCTGTGCCTGCAAGGTAAGAAAACGGGCAAATTCAGGCTAAATCCATGTACTAGCAGCCAACAGTGTATCTGCAGGATAGCTGACATATTCGGGGCGTGTGCGCAGTCCAGCTCTGACGCACTTTAACAGCTCTTACATTCATGGACTTGACAGTTTAATATGTAAATGTAAACTCATTTTACCCACTAAAGCCTGACAATTCAAAGTCATAAGCTCCTCTGGCTCCCTCCATGGTTAGCCGGCTAACGCTAGCTCCCGCATCTCAATCCATCCCTGGATCCTTGGCGGCATGGATCAATCAGTTCTGCAGCTCGAGCCTCAGTGATGAAAACGGCTTTTAACGGGCCAACGGCGAAATTTACCGACAGGAAATAACTTTATAAAGAGCTAACGACGTGGGTAAGAAGCCAGTGTAGGAATATTTAAAAGGTAGCAGATGTTAGCCTTCATATCGTCGCATTTACAGGACACGTCTTGGATGTCTAATAAAGCTTGAAGTTAACGGGAGGGGTAACTTCCGGAGTCCGCCTTCAAAACAAAAGTCCCCGTTTATTATCTCCGCCGAGGAGGTTGTGCTTTTGCCGGCGTATGTTTGTCTGTTTGTTTGTTAGGAAGATTCCGCAAAAAAAACTTCTGGTTGCTGAAATTTTTAGGAGATGTTGGTAATGGCACAACTTCAAATCGATTAGATTAGATTTTGGTGTTGATCAAGATAACCTTCATTTGCAAACAATTGCTTTTGCTCAATGACTGTCTAACTACTAATCATATCAACATGATTCTGAATGCTAGGTGGGGGTTTTCAGGGTCAAGGAATCATATTATGATGGTAATTTTATAATGAAACTATTTTTGATAGATGTAACAGCAATATGTGAGCTACCTTGGTGGAGGTTTGTGGTCCTTATTTAAAGTTCATAAGAAATAGTAATTATTTAAAATTTAAATGCAGGGAAATGTTTAATGTTATTGCTTATTTCAGATTTAAATCTCGAGAGTTTATTTCAGGTCTATATCTGTAAATCCCATATATGTTCAGCCTTGGGAACCAGGAAGTGCTTAATGCTAAACTACCATGTCTGCACTACTCTACAGATCCATCCATTATCCACACCGCTTGACCCTTTTGGGGCTGTGGGGTCTGGAACGTATCCCAACTGACATTGACTGAGAGGCGGGGTACACCCTGAATCAGTTGCCAGCCAATCCCAGGACCACATAAAGAGTTGGACAACCATTCATGCTTACACTCATACTTAGGAGTATGTTTTTGTTCATGCACGGGGAATACATGCAAACTCCATTCAGAAACGCCCTGACAGAAATGGGGATTGAATCAGAAACCTTCTTGCTGTGAGGCACGCACACTACCTACCATGTCACCGATCTATAAAGTGTAAATGGAAGAAGAAGAAAAGAAGTGCTTTAATGTGTTTCTGGACTCTTTCCTGCACCCCTTTGTACTAACTGTATAAGATAACATAATTTCAATAACAACTTAAGGACGAAATATGCAGTCGTAGTCAAAAACAAATAGAAAACTCTCCCCATACACGTATATACGATGGCTATTTGTTAATCAACCGTTCAATGTCTCTTTTAAAACGTGGAAAAAGTTTAAAAGGGTGGTCGTTTTCGGGCTTTTAATTTGAAAAACAGGCCAAGTGTGAAACGGAAATGAAGTCCTGCAATGTTGCGCTAACCGGACAGGTTCCCTGATAAACCCCGCCCCTTTCATGAAGTGCGAGCCACAGCCGTTGAGAAAACCTCCGAGGAAACGCCCACCGTAATTCCTGGACCTCTTATTGGCTACATTCAGCAAAGCTATGACATGATTGGTTGTTCTTGCTGATCGATCGGTACAAGGCTGAAAAGAGACGTTAAGAGCACAGAGGCTTCATTTTGGGCGAATTATGTGATAAATTACACACATTTAGCTTAAAGCCTGTTACAAAATCACTATATGTAATGACTGAATGCGGGTTTTGAGACATAACTTATCGTTGAAATGAATTTAAAGACCAAACTGACTCTGACCAGAAGGCGGCAGTAATGTCACCCAGAGTCAAACACGAAGAAGAAACACGCCGCGCCGCACATGCGCACATTTGAATAATGATTGCAGCGTTTCCCTTTGTGTCCCAGTATGGCTCTGGTCCCGTACGTGGAAAATCCTCTTCCAGTGCTCTCCAAATTCCACAATTCATCCGCACAGTTTCGGTTTGCGAACCACAACTTAAGCCTGGCTCAGGACTGGAGGAAACTCGGGGTGGCAGCGGTCGTTTGGGACGCTGTAAGTTCGTTCAAAGCAGGTAACAGCTCTTCATATGTCCCTGGTCATGTGATTAAAGGGCTATTCCGTGTAATTTCAGGCCGTCGTCATGTGTATGTACCTGGAGCTGGGGAAGGTGGAGCTGAAGGGGAAGAGGGTGATTGAACTGGGAGCTGGGACTGGACTGGTGAGCATAGTAGCTGCCTTAATGGGTGAGTATAAGAGTGTCTTAATCATGCTCCAGCAGACAGTAAATGTAAAACCTCACAGAATGCTTGTGCAGGTTTCCTCCTGTAATTGAAATGGCTAAATGTAGAATGGATAACTGTCATTAGGGATGTCCCTATCAGCTTTTTTAGCCTCAGATCCCAGTCCGATTTTTATATAATGAGTGTCAGCCAACCCCGAGTCCTGATCCAATATGTACATTTACCTAGACCTGTGATCATTTAGTGGAGGCAGGGGCCACTTCAGGCCCACCACAGCTTTCCATCTGGCCCCCAGAGTATTAGCAAATTTAGACAAAATGTAATAAAAACAAGTTATGGTTTCAAAGATGTTTTTTTTTCTTCCACTAATCCATTCAGCCAACCCCAAACATTTGGATCAGAAATACCATTATTTTAGATCAGTTTTAAAACAATCCATCAGTTTGCAATTACTAGGGAAAATGAACAAGAAATATGAGTATGTTAGTGTCAAACTCACTCAGAATTCTGAGATTTAAATCTAGTTTTAAGGATTAAAGAAATTGTTATGTGGACAAGGTCAGAATTTTGTCATCAAAATCAATTTTCTGAGAAAAAGTCTGAATTCTGAGACTTAAAGAGTATCAAAATTAAGGTAAAAACGATAAGATTCAAGACATCATGCTGCGAAAAAGGTCATATTCCTGAGATTATAATCAGAATTCTGAGTGAAATCTGAAACCAATCTTAGAATTCAGAGAAAAGACGGACTAGAAATGTCAGAATTAGGAGTCTTTTCAGACTTAAAAACACATACAGTATGTTAAAAAACCCTTTAACTGCTCCTAATCCTCCTGTGTAGTTTTTCATGCTTCTTCAGTCCATATTTTATTATTTACAACAATGCGCCTCCAAATTAAAGCTGTAATGCTCACTGATGCTTTTGATCAAGACAGAGTTGGTGTCTGAATTTTCTTTCAGCCCATAAATAAAGTTGAACAGCACATCAGAATTTGTGATGTTTTGTTGTGGATTTTGGTTTTCAGTGGTCCCATCTGGCCCTCCTGCTGAAACACTTGTTGGGGCACTGCTGCTTTATATCCTCGTTTTAAGTCCTTAAACCAATCTAACAAGATACTCATCAGGACTTAAGTGAACATAATGAAGTCCATTAAACCCACTGAAACAAGCATGTGACAGATTCATCTCATCATGTTGGCTGGTTACAAATGTGCTCCCTGCACTTAAACCCTGGTGATGATGTTCTGGCCCTGAAGAAACTGAAGTGTTATCTTCAGGAGCCCTTCTGTTGAGCTCTGTGTCAATACTTTAGTCTTTGTTTGGTTCCTTTTTGTCTTTATACCTCTTTTCTTGGTCAACAAGTGAATCTAAAGAGCAGATAGTGACCTCTGCTGGTTCAAAAACAGCAGCCTAATGCTCAGGTTTTGCTTCTTTGAGGCAGGATTCTCAGGTTTGTGTTGATATTTCTCTCTGTATTGAGGTATTACTGCATCCATGTTCAACACTCACATTAATATTAACTCCCTAGGTGCTGAAGTGACCACCACAGACAGAGAGCCCGCCCTGGAGTTCCTCTCTGCTAATGTGAAATCAAACCTTCCCCAAGACTCCCAGGTATCCGTGGATGTATCAGAGCTCACATGGGGCGAGGGGCTCGAGCGTTACCCAGCTGGAGGGTTTGATATCATCCTGGGCGCAGACATCATTTACCTTGAGGACACATTTGTGCCATTACTAAAGACTTTGGACTATTTGTGCTCGGATAGTACGGTGGTGTTACTGGCCTGCAAGATCCGATATGAGCGGGACACAAACTTTCTGGAGATGCTGAAGCAGCAGTTTACGGTTGAAGAGGTCTACTTTGACAAAGAGCTGGACATTCACATCTACAAAGCCCAGAAACTGACACAAAGACGGGACTTGTGAGGACAAAATCTGCCTTATTTTTGTACTAAATCACTATTTTTGAAATAAAATTCTCCACCAGTTACCAGAAACACATTTATTAACAGCTGCCAAAAATGTAATATTTGAATAGCTCTAACATAATGCACTGTTTTATACAAGTTGGTGCTGACATTAAGAAATCGTGATACAAAATTAATGAAAAGCAACATAAAAAAAGCATACTATGTCATGACGATACATAATACCTAAAATAATACAATATGGCATTCCATGATCATGAAAATATCTTTGTTCACTGTGAAGACTTTGAACTAGTTGCAGCTTTCCTTTAATGGGGCGTGCCATGCTTGGTGATATTTCAAAACAACAGAAGCTTGATGATGCTGTGACTGAAGAAAAGTGCTCATAAATATGATGAACTACCAGGCAGCACGGTGCAGCTTGAGCTGCATTCAAATTTCTTGTAAATTGCGTAAAATGTGGTTGGATTGTGTTTGCAAAGAAGGTGCTCATGCCATGTTGTGTTCCTGTAAACAGTTTGCAGACAGCCTCCTCTGGTGCCATGATAGTCAGGGTCCTTGTGTTGCCAATTCTTTCAGAAACATGTCAGGAAAAATGCTCGTTTTCCTCTAAATTCTACAAAATGAATGCAGAATTCTCCAAAAACATGAACCCTCTTAACAGACAGAAAATGCTAACGGGGATGGAAAAATTTTCTCGTTTAAGAAGCCCTGTTTGCATTCAGAAATTCTTCTGAACCACATTTTCCTGTAAAAATATGGACATTTTCTTGACCTGCCATCTTCTTCAATCAGTGCAATTCTAAATTCCAAAAGGTAACCAGTTAACTTACCAAGAACGAATTTGACAAGTTATTCCTAAACCCAGCAGTGATATCATTGAATTACAATATAAATAGGCTGAGTTCTTCAGTAAACCATGGAAACAAGGTTTAATAGAATACATAAATGCATCACCTCGCAGTGCTTCTCTTTTCATTCTTTGCAAATCAGCTAAGGCTCCTTGATTTTGGTTGTTCCTTAAAACGAACAGTAATAAAATTGGAAAACTTTAGGTTAAAATGTCAATAAAAGAAACTAGAACACTTAACTTACTTAAGAATACAACCAAAAGCATGATCTAGGGCTGAACAATATTTGGTTGTTACATCACAAATGCGATGTCAGTCACATGACTCGAGCTGCGTTTCCCTCATTCAGGTTTAGTTCAGTTCAGGATGCAATTATTGTTTCCACTGTTAAGGAAGGAGAAAGGTACCCAAACGCACAAGCCCTGCCATCCTACTGTTTGCCACCCCTCTGGAGGGGTCCTGAGTGTACCAAGCCAACCCACTGCATATGGTTAATCAGAAAAATCACCAATTCCTGTGCAGCAGCAGTTAGCATCACCATCAGGAGGCGAACTCAGACAAGACAAAACATGCATGTGAAGTGTAGAAGCCACAGCTGATGCTCTCACAAGGTTCAGCGTGACCATGTTAAATGGAGTTTTTTTCCATCTTTAATTTTCCTTTATTATAAAAATACTCATCTATCTTTACAGAACATCTTAGAGTTGCTTATTGGGGCTCTTTCTCTGTTTAAAATGGTCCTCCTGCAGCAGCCTAAGATGCTCTGCAGAGTGAAGTGATGAGCTTACAGAAATGAAATACAAAGAGCTGCTCATGCAGAATTTAGTTTGGTACTCAAAATAAGACACAGCCTCGTCTGTTAAAAAATTCACAATATAAACTGCAGAAGGAAAATATGGCAATATAATTTCCAGCAATATTGTTCAGCCCTTCTCATGTACCCAGTAACGATATCTGTTCTAAAAGCTACTTTGATTTTGAAGAATTTCATGGCAAAGATCCACCTTCACACTCCAGCAAACTGCATGAGCCAAAATTCATAACTAGTTTAGGTTTTCTTTTAAGACCTGAACACCAAAAACAGTGAGCCTTCCTTGCATGTAGAGATGGAGATCAAAACCTTGTTCCATCAGGATCCAGTCCCTCAGTTTTAAAACTCTCAGATTAATCATGTTTGATGTCCACAACACTGCGATTGTGTCTTAGGACTTCTGTAAAACAACTCGTCTTAAATAGTCCCGTTAAAAACTATTCAACAACAGAAACAGTTCTATAGCCGTCTTGATAAGGACTCTGACTGTTAATAACGGTATTATATCAGTCGAAAAGGACGATCCCCATCCCGACTTGCATGACTTGATACATGCACCAGAGGGCTTTAACCACATATGAGGAGGTCTGTGACCATAAAACGTTCTTTTGTGAGCCGTTTCAGAGCGTAGTCTCGAGCTACATTTAACATAAAAACCATTTAACAACCCAAACATAATTTTCAACTTTTTTTAGACAAGGCAGAGTACTTGAAGGTAAAAAAATGGCAAGAAAATCAAACAAAGACAAATATTGCTAAAAGATAGAGTCCATGACGCAGCCCGTCTAGAATCCAAAGCATTAGTAACAGAAGTTAATGCAGGAGCGCGGTTACAGTTACAAACGTTGCACACGAAGGGTAAAGTCTCCAAAATGATCCGAGTTTCTGGCGGGGTTACTCTGTAAAAAGTCCCGTCTGGACATTGCCTTTGCTGGTGATGCTGCCCGGTTGTTTCAGGCACCAGTGACTGGAATGCTTCCCTTCCTGCCACCTCACGTTGCTCCATCCTTTCATGGGAAACCAATGGGAACAGAATTTCAAATGGCTGAAACATGATGGTGTGTGTGTGTGATTTGTCTTTGTACAGTATTTAAAAAGAAAGCAGAGAGTAGAAAAAGTGGGCGTGGCTTCCAGGTGCTCTGTGAGTCTCTGTGGCCTGAATGGAGGACAGACGAGGTCACCCGGGAGGCGTTGGGCGTCGTGTTTTCTACTCTGATTTGTGGCAGTATAAGTCTTTGAGGGCTTTGAGTTCCTCGATGAGAGTTTTGTTCTGGTTCTCCAGCACGGCCACGCGGTTCTCCAAACACTTGACGTACTCCTTCTTCTTCCTGCGGCACTCTCTGGCTGCCTCCCTGAGTGAAGAAAGACGGTGAGGATGAGAATCTGTTATGTCTGAGCATGAGCACACATAGCTGGAGTAACTTGACCTGTTTATGTGACCCAGTTACTTCAACAAAGCCCCCTCTTGATGTATGGGACCTACTCTTGGCCAAAAGACCCTCTAATGAGCTCTAGAACAGTTTTTCTTGCCCCCTCTATGTTCTACCAACGATATGAGACAATGATTACTTGCACTGGTTTCTAACCTTTACATAGCTGTCCCTACATGAAAAAAATCTGCCAAGTGTTCCAAGAAGACCCCTTATAAAAACCTTTGGTGACTGACTCATGGAACAATTTGTGATTTAAAATCCTGACTTAACCGCACATTTAAACTTTGTATCTAAAAGTTTGCCACACTTAGATTTAAATACAATATTCAGAGTTGTTTTAGTTTAAAATTCAGGAAGAGCCATCAGCATCTTCTCTGGGGTCATTCTCATCAGCCTCCGTCAACCACAGTCCCTGAGATAGGGCTGGGGGATATGGCCTGAAAATAAAATCCACGATTTTTTTTCCACAATTTACAATTTTAGTTGATTTTTTATTTCCCTCTCATAAAAAAATTCAAGTGACATAAAAATGAGAAGAATCAAGTTTTGCCTTGAAGTTGTCAAATATACACCAAAACTAAACAGACTTTTCCTCTTATAGTTACAATGCATGCTGTAATTAGTCATAAAACTTCGATTAGTAGTCTGAACGTAGGCATGCTTGTCTACCAAAGCACTGAAAGCTGAGCCATTTTCCCAGTAAATCATCATGAAACACTCTGATCAATATTTAATCTCATTTAAGAAACAAAAGCCTTAGCGTGTGTTCATGCAAATCTGACATGGCCTGCCATCATGTAAATGTTCATTTTTAGTGTTCACATTTATAAACGTTGTAAAAACGTATGATTTCAGTAAGAGTAAGGTGAGGAAAAAAATGGAGTTTTCATTTTTAAATCTTCTGTGAAAAATTATTGGAATGAATCGATATTCCCAGCCCTACCTGAGATCTGATTGGCCACCCTGAAATCTTCTACCGGACCATAAATGCAAAGCTGTGATGTTGGCTGCTTTTTTCTTTTCTTACAGTAAACGACAAAAGCTTGATCTGGATTGGTGTGGTTTTACCAACACACTAAAAGTAGATTTCAAAGTGGCCCAGCTAGTCCTGACTTTTTCTACATGTGGCCCTTGGGGAAAAGAAGTTGGACCCTCACCCTGCAAACGTAGTACAACGGCTTCAGAGGATTTGGGTTCCTGCCGGCTTTAACCTCAGATTAAAGCAGAAAACTAACAGGAGAAAAAGCTCACGTGTTCACTGTGAGTTAACCTGTTGATGGACGTACCTGTTCTTCATAAGGCGGACCTCCCTTTTACGCGTTACCTCCTCTGTGCTTCCTGAACCTAAAGCAGGGGAGGTTGCCATTACAACCCCAGACGTGATGGCGCTGGTGGGAGCTGTGCGGATCTGATAGGCCTGGACATCCCCAGAGGCAGCTAATGGACAAAGACAGTTTTTACTGGTGTGCTAACAGGGACAGTTGATCATATCTCTGTATTTGTACTATTCCCACCTTGTACGACGACTTGATTGCTGGGCACGAGGATCTGCTGCCCGTCGCTGGTCTGGGCGTACTGCAGGATGGTGGCGCCTGGCTGGGCCGCAGCAGCGTTCGCCATGGTCAGAGTCTGAAGGCCCTGCACGCCATCTGTGCCGTTGTTGGCCAGCTGGATCGCTCCGCCTTGGGTAATGGCGACTGAGAGGAGATAATATGTTTGAGTTGTTATCTGCACGAGCACACTGACTTGTGCCAGGAGGTAACTGATCCGAAATGCTTCAAGATTTCAAGTACAAAAGGAAAATGCATGGCACTGACTGTACTGTCCGCTGCTGGTCTGATAAATGGGAGTGGGCATGGTGACGGTGGTGATGGCCGGGGCTGAGTCATCCTCTGACTTTTCTTCCTCAATTCGAGGCACTGCAGGAACATCTGACGATAGGTCGTTCAAAATCTTCCTGTAAAGAAAAATCAGAGAGAAAATGGACCTGAACTCTTCCTTGACCAGCATCAAGACTTGATGATGGAAGAGAACAAGTTTGTTATCTGAACAGAAGTAGCTGTGTACCTATACGAGGGTCTCCTCGACAGGATTTCTCTCCTCTTCTGAGAATCTGTCACGCTGTCTACAGATTCCTGAGAGTCCTCGCTCTCGGCAACAGTTGAAATCTGTGAGGAAAATCAGACTTAAATGCCAAAAATTCAGCTCAACAGTGACAATGTTGCTGAAGCCATGAGTACAGCTTCTTTAAATAGATTATTCATGGACCTCTCACCTGTACAGTCTGGACTTGTGGGGACTGGATGACAGAGGGCTGTGCAGCTTGAATCACTCCATGCACCTGGACTGTCTGACCGTTTGGTAACTGAACTAGAGTGACTGTGGGACTACTTGACGCCACCTGACCGGCTGCTATGGACGTCTGAAAATTCAACCAACAATTACAGAGAGTTATATTACATTATATATTACACATCTAAGCTGTCAATGTAGATTTCATAGTAATACTGAGATTTACCTGGGCCAAGGTGATCTGCTGGGTCTCGGGCTCAGAGACAGCAGTGTCACCACTTTGCTGTGTGTCTGCAGTGGCCTCCATGGTCATTTAAAATCTGGAGAAGAAACAGTCAGCATACTTCAGATTGATTTATTAAAATGATACAATATCCAGAAAAACAACAGGGATTTCCACAGAACGATGCTTTACTCAGAGAGTGGAGGGACCAGCAGGGTTATTTTTGTTTGCTTTGCTTCTTTGACAGTGGAAACCAGCAGTGCACTTCTACCAAGGTGCTTTATAACATAACCTGCTTTCCTAAATTATTTACTCAGTGTTCTGTAATCACAACGGGTGGGCATAAAGTGAAAGGCCAAAGCCTGGTTAATATGTCTGTGCTGAACGCCCTGTGCCATCTTGAGCAGTTACAATGTCTCTGTGTCACTCTGACTTACTCCTCTAAAGGAATAGTCTGCAGTGCACTCTCTGCTTGTAGTATACAGTAAGCTACGGTGACAGAAGTAGAGTGTATAATGTCCAGATATGAAGCTAATTAATAATGAGCAGCAGTTGATAATAATGGGATTATTCGAAAAAGAAAAGGGGAGACATCATAGCAGTGGACATTTCAAGCTGCTGAGGGTGGTTATCTTTAACGCTGTTCAGCCACTGACTGAGCACTTCTGACATTTTTGCAAGTAAATTTAACTTGTTGGTTTAACTTGTGCAGCCATTCAAACACTTTCAGGTACTCAAAAATACTCTGGATGTACTCAGACATGTACAGCCCCCTGATGTTATACAGCAGGCCAATCACAGACTACAGGGCTCATGGTACGTGCAATTTCCTGCTTGTCTTTGTAGAGCTACTTTACACCCTGGACTTGGTTCTGATCAGTTTCGGTGCTAGCAGGAGCGTTTGTTGCAGGTCTCAGCATACACAATGAAATCATTGATGCACTGGATGATAAAAGTATTTTAATTTGAAGGGCTTAATAACAGATCAGACAGTAAAACAACTACATGTGATGCTTATATAGATAATACTGATGAAAATAATAATAATTGAAACTTTTATACTTATGGCAGCCTTGCACCTAAGAAAACTACATATGTTACAAGCTACTAAACTCAGGTTTACTGATGATCATCCAACTTCACAAAAGAGAAAATCTAACTAAAGAGAGTGCTTAAAGTGGTTTATCTAATTTACTCAGATATTCTGACTCCTGAGATAAAATGGAAGCAATCATAAGGTTATAGCATAGCTCCATTACAGAGGTATAAATCAGGGTAACACTGCTGATAATGTTTTTAAATATCAAAAATCAAATCTGAGACCTATAAAAACCTGAAGGAACCCTGTTTGACAGCTCCAGTCAAAGTGTCACGAATAAAAAAATAGAAAATACAGAGAGACGAGTTGCTGCAGGATGTAAATATTAAAAATCCAGAGGAAATGTTTCATTTGAGTTAACATATGCATGTCACAAGCCTGAGCTAACCTGTCTTGAGTGTCCAGGGTATTATTTTTGTTGCTATATATATTAATAAACTTCTTTCTATAGGTAAAATTCTAGTATTGTGGCGGCTATAGTGTGCAGCATAAACAGCGAGTAACGTATGATGAGGAGGGTGTGGCTTGGCTAAGCATGCTAGCATAGTTTTCATCAGCAACTCTAACAAACGTATGTTCCTCCTACAGCTTGAGTAGGATACTATGTTAAACACGTCATTAATTGACGCATACGTGCCCCTAAAAAGCGCATCTGAATGAAAACTCAGTTTCCATAAAGACGCTGGAGCTAACGCTAACTCCACAGGAGCAGAGTTAGCATGCAGCCAGCTTCACCCGCATTGGTTTCAGTGCTTTAGTTAGCATGCTAACAGGCTAATAGAAATGCATTGCAGCCGTTAATTTGCACCTTAAAGCCCTTAATTAAACTGACATTATTTTCGTGTTTAACAGCCTTTCTCGCACGTTTGGCCTGTAGATTAAATGTCTAAATAAAGTTTAAAATGTACAGAACTGACAGTGCTAGCATGGAGATGCTAACTGTGTTGTATGGAGGGAAATGTCTGCATGCATTGTAAGCCAATTTTTTTTTCTTCTGCAACTAGGACACCCCACTTTCACTAACGAGAGGTTCCAAAATGTTATTAAAAATACAACATTGGCTTGGATCAGTCTTACAAGGCTGTAAGTGCAGGACCGTCGTCCCTATATTTGTTTTATTAAAAGAAAAAAAATCAAGCCCACTCCCATATTAATACCTATGTCTGAGTAGCCTCGCAGAGACTGACTCATTTTGTGAGCCTCTGCAACACCGCCGCCATGATCTCTTTGTTGGCTTTGTGCGGATATTAACCGCTAAATAACGTCTCCGGGCAGCCATCTATCTGTTTAGCAAACATCGGATGCGTATCCTCTTACCAACACAGACTCGCTTCGTCACTCCCGGGTCTACGGAGCTCCACTTTTATTCAGACCGACACGTAAGAGACCGCGTCAGGCTACACCTCCGTCGCGTCACCGAGAACAACAACACGGAGAGGAGGACGAGGGAGACGACGACAGCGAAATTCAGCTCTGCCGGATGGAGCCGAGCGGAGACGGAGATGAGCGGAGGTTCACGAAGGTTGCCGAGAGGTAAAGAGGCAGGGCGACGGAGATAACCGAGGTGAGAGCTCGAGCAATGGAGCTAAACTGAGCATGCGCAGTGTTGCATAATCATAAATCTGAAAAAATGTAAATAATGGCCGAAAAATTTTAATATTCGCGACAAATTATACAATTTTAATGATCGAGAGGACTGCTACACTCAGTTCTTCCTCTAACTGAAGCCTAAACTTTACATGCAATAAATACTTGTAGTAGTAGTAAAATGTAAATTAGTATCCATTTTTAGTGACGAAGCGAGTTTTTAGGGAGCACTATTTTACATGATATTCAGTGTGCTTTACATAATTTTAAAAAACAATAGTTGTGATATTTAGAGCTTTAGAAGTCAAGAATCAATGAATAAAAATGCACCAAAATACATGATAAATTTGATAGAAAAATGTAGGTTTGAGAAACATAATGGACAAGAATTAAGGCCACTGAAAAAAAGGAGGCTGGCTGTGAAATTTCCGTGAAGAAGTCAGAATTCTGAGATTAAGGTCAGAATTCTGTGGGGGAAAAAAAACACACTTCTTAGATTATAGTCATAATTCTGTCTTGGATAAGAATTCTTACTGTAATCTCAGAATTAAAAGTTTTTTCAACTTTAATTTTTTTTCCAATGGCCCGAATACTCCTACGCAAAATATTTTTTTGCGATACCCTTACAGTATTATCAAATGTCTTGTGTGAATATCAAAAACCGACTTACACATTTAATAAATCCTTTCTATGAAGTCAAACACACAAACTAAAAATTACATTTTTCATAGGAGACATTAAGGGTGTGTATTGGCAAAAATATAGTTCTCACCATATTTGGGTGACAACACAATGATTCACAATGTATTGTGATAGTTTAAATAGGGCGGTACAAATTTTTCTCTAAAATGTTTTTTTTTTAAAGCATTAAAAATCCACGATATTGTATGCTTATAATATCCAGTTTCTAATCAGTGTTATTTACATAAAGCAAGGTCCCTGCAACAGTTATAAACTTTATTGTCTGTCACAGTGACAGAATTAATCGCAATAAATTTAAGGGAAATAAGGAGGGTAAAATAGCCAAATGTCTGCTGCCAACTAGGGGTCAGAGGCAGCACTAAAATACAAACCAAATGTCCCAAATTTTAATATTTCTATTTTTCTATAAAACATTACAACACTGAACTAATAATATTAATACAGTACTGCACCACAAAATGTTATGATATATTGGCGTATTGATATTTTCTTACGCCTACAAGGTAGTACATAAAAAACATACATTATTAGTAAGAAAAGTCCAATTTTGTTTTTGTCAACATCTGCGTAGTACAGTGCTCGGCTTCTTTATGAGGTACACCTGCTAATACTAGGTTGGACCCCAGAGCTGCCGTAATTCTTTGTTGCATCGATTCAACAAGGCACAGAAAACGTCGCTTAGATGTTTTGCCCATATTGACATGATCGCATCACCCGTGCTGCTGATTTTTAGCCTCAGGTTCTTGTTCTTAGCTGACAGGAGTGTCACTTGGTGTAGTCCAGAAATTGTCTTCTTCATACCTTGGTTTTAACAAATGTTTATTTGAGTCACTGTTGCCTTTGTTTCATCTGGAAACACTCTTGCCAATCAGCTCTCAAGCAATTTCCACCTAAAGATCAGCTTCTCTCTGACTATTCTCTCTTTTTCAGACCATTCTCTGTAAACCCTGGTGGCTGTGCTTGAAGATCCCCATAGATTACAACCATGTCACATTCAAAGTCACTTAAATCATCTTTCTGATACTTGGTTTGAACTTCAGCAGGTTAACTTCACCATGTCTACAATCCTACATGCACTGGGTTGCTGCCATGTGATTAGCTGATAAGCTAGACAAGCAGTTAAACAAGTGTGCCTAATAAATAGACTATTTATTTGTTCACTTTGTGTTACAAATAAATAGTCTAAATTCACAAATAAAACCACACCATTTAAGTCGTGGACTGCAAATGCTAATTCATAACACAAGGTGGCAGCAAATTTCTTCTTTATTTCTTCCATCATGACTGCGAGCTCTGCCTCTGCCCCATTATGTGATGTCAGGGCTCATGTTTCTTTTATCTGGCTCTCTCTGATCTGTAAAGTGTGAGTTAGATTAACAGTGATACTAGCTTTATACAACCTCACCATATTGTGACTTTAATGAGAAACCAGTGGTCTCCTGCAGCCTCGTATTACTTATTATGTGCTATTTACAGCCCTCGTGATCCACATTACATTTGCTTCTCCTTGGTCGTCGAACACGGCCATAAAACGTGCTCATTAACTCTGTCACTCGGCATGCGAAGGTGGCCAGTGCTGCAGGAGTGGAATGGCCTCTAAGCTGTGGCAGCTGGTCAAAATCCTGTGGGGGAAAATGAGACTTCAGACCAATTTATGGCCATCATCTGTATGTGCGAGGTCATTCAGGAGGCCTCTTTATACACGCACTCGGACACACAGATGTCAACCATACCCATCTTCACCTCATGGGTGATTGACTGCAGCAGGGGGGGAAATATATTCACTGCACATTAGAAATAGCTTCTCTCCTAAAAACACAAATATCATACTCATTTCATAAATGAGAAAACAGACAATTTGACACGAAGCAGCCCTTAAATCTGAGTCAGTGCCTTGATTGGACATTGATTTCCATTAGTAACCACAGCAGTTAAGGTAGCCTATTCCCCCTTTATTTGGGGAGAGGATCCATTATTGACAATTGCTATTTGAAATGCAAGCAGGGAAAACACAGCTTTTGTTTGTCACAAATCCCTCATTTCTATCATTTTGATTTCATGTTGGTAAAAGTAGAAGTAAAGTATTAAAGTAAAGAACAAAGACCTGAATAACATGACCAGTGGAAGTAACCTGATTTATACAGAAGCTTGACATTATCAACAGCACTCACCAAATGTTCAGATGAATGTAGCAGACATTTTTAGTACCATAAATATTGTGTATAGATCAAAACAATATAATCCATAAATATGAATAATATAGCCTAACCATGATCTTGCTGCAGGATATACAGACATGTAAGTTAATATTGCTGTGCAAAATTAATGCAAAGCATACATAATACATTAAAAATGCAGAGAGGGAGTTGCAGAAATTCTTACAGTAAATAACCAAAATGATGTTATTTGAGAAAACTAATAGTCCTCAACCAACAAAAGGGAAATAAACAGGCAGATATTCACATTTTGGAAGTAATTTAATGGCATTTGCAGTTGAAAAATGATTCTCTACCCCCATCAGTTGATTCAAATTATTGTTAATTAAGATTTCATGCATTGCATGACTAAATTGTTCAAATTTGACCTCTTTCATAAAATTTTGTGACTGAGTTCAGCTTATTTAGACAAATTTAAGTCAAGATACTTATGAAATTTCTGTGAACATAAAGCACGCTTGTCAGAATATGACTGGCAAAAGTCTAATGTGGGAATCTGTGGAATGTTTTAGAAAGTGTCAAATTCTCACTACTATTAATCAAAAACTGTAATTCTTGGAGAACTAAAAGCTAAAAAAAAAAAAGCATGAACTCACATTCTGACTATTAGTCCTGGCATTAGCAGTTGTGGAAGGATTTCCTGTTCCTACATGCTCATTTGAATTGCCCACTACCAATTATTAGTTGATGGTTTTAACCTTGAATATTTGCAAAATTAATTGGATTATTTTGTCAAATTGGAAAATACTCATTTAAATGAACCAAAAATGGAATTTTCTTCCAAAATCAGCAGCCAAAAAACAGGAAAAGCTTAATTTTTTGCCATGTAAAAGACAGAAAAACACCATTATTCATATTTTGGCAGCTAGGACCAGTCTCTGGCGTTAGTGTTTGGAGAAAGGTTCTTATTCCCACATAGCCAATTAATACTTCACGGTTTAAATGGACTGAGATTTGTAAAAAATTGTCTTCTTTAGTATTTTTTTTTTTTTGGTCCAAGAGCCTTTAAGTGACAGACACATGAATGCACAAAATTATAACCACTTAAATTTTATTCAAATTCAGCCCAAAACGAGTGGGAGTACATTTAATTTGTCTTCTTTGGCTTCTTTTTGAGGCACTTAACATCCTTTTATTATTCAGTTTCATCCCGTTGCCAGTCATCGCTCAGTCTGGGTATGGATGTGGTCAGTACGCCTGCTGATTAAAGCCCATTTCTGATTCTGTCTGCTAATGCCGGGGAGTTCTGGCGCTGAATATCTGATTGCGAGGTTTTTCATGCTCCACGGCGACGACCCTGGCTGTGAACCACTGCTGAAACACCCACAAACAGCCCGAGCCCAGAGAAAAAAGCTGCCACAGACGTCCAGAACGGTGTAGGAGGAGGAGGAGAGAAGGAAGTTTAATCTTCAGAATATGAAGCAGAGACCTGACTCCAATCCATAGCCCCCCTCTCCTTTCCTCCTTAAACCCAGCCGTCAAAGCCCCCCCTGGCTTAACCCAAGCCCCCGTCGAAGGCGAGTCCTATTTCCCCGTCTCTTCGTCTTTATTGTGCATGTTTTTTTAATCGCACAGCCACAAAAATGAATTCTAAATGCAGCTTTCACTCAAAACCAAGTGGAAATATCATACCTGCCACTCAAAGCAAGGCATTCTGGGAGATGAGGGGCATCAGACGGAGAGTCTGAGACCAAACATGCGCTCAATTAGAATACCGCTGACCTTATGTGCATGCTTCTCATTGGAGGGTTGGATTCGCAACACATGCAGTAAAATATTGTGTCGCTGAGGTGCAGCATCAAACTGCCGCTGCAGGAGGAGGGTGGGGGTGTGGAGGGGTGGTGGGGTTGGTTATCTAACACACAGAGATTGTGCTGACCCAGACCTCCTGCTAATCTAGGCTGTAGGCAACACCGTGTATTGGGCGATCTCAATCAATCCGTCAAGGTGTCAGCCCCCTTCCCTCCTCTCTCTATCTCTCCCTCCTGCAGGTTCTTCTTTTTTTCTACGCCCACTCCCCCCTCCATCCATCTGGCCATCCTTGCCTTCTTTCTTCCTTAAAGGTCATTTTTTTAAAAGTAGGCCTTCATGAAATATTCACACACATGCACAGAAGGACCAAGGAAGAGTTAATTCCTCCTCCAACTAAAATCCATAATGTTTGATGTGTGCAGAGATGATCTGAACGTTCAGTCAGAGCTGATCTGCATTCAGAGATCATAAATAAAAACGTACGTGATGTTCTCCAGGGTGAGTTTTAGCATGAGAGCCGTCATGGGTTCTAATCTTAGTGCTTTTTAGGGATGTGGCATCATGTTTGGAAACTCTACTTGACACTAATTTAACGTAACTCAAGCTGTTCATGTGTCTTTTCTCAGTCAGCGGAGGTCGCAGATCTGGAGCTGTTTCATAACCCCAGTGAGAAAGCATAAGAAGAAGACGGCATTAGTTTCAGGCTATGTCCCCACGTAGGTGATAAAGGTCCTGTCTCAGGACCATGAGCAAAACTGACGATGCTCAGGTTATTGAGGTCCACTTCAGTTGCTGGGGCACCAGGTTAGTCTGATGAAAATGGGCTTCTGAAACAAGGCATTCATGGATGAGGGCGGAAAACGTGAAACTACTGAATGCTACTGTACACGAAACCCTAATGAGAGGGGTTGTATGCAGAGGATATGGGAACTATAGATACTTTGAAAAATATATGTACATGTATACAGTCTGTCCCAGAACTTCACATCATTGATGTTCACATACTGTCTAATACTTCTCCTAACACCACTGCCAGGATTATAGTCCACAGATGTTTGGGCGGCTTTATACATTTTTTGGTGTGTTTAGATGAGCGCTGCACAAAAGTGAGGAACAAAATATTAATTATTATTTGAACATAGGCAGGCAAAAAGAGTTTCAGCAAATATTGACCTGGAGCTGCAGCACAAGCTTTTTAATGTTTATCTCCCAATAAAAAGTTACAGCCCATGAAAACCACAGAATAAGTGAGATTTTAAAGTAAAATCTGAGTTTGACACACTTTCGACCCTTGTATAGCATGTTGGACATAATTTATATCCAGTGCTGGGAGTAACAGCATTAAAAACTCCAATATTTTCTTCCTCCTTGGATTTCAATAAAATGGGGCTTTGCAGAAGTATAATTTAGGCTTGTGTCGTTATACATCAGTACTTTGAATTGAAAAATGACCGTCTTTCTTCCAAGAGAATGAAAAACACCTGGTTAGAACATGCTATTGGCATCCCGTATAAAGCAGAGAGAAGCACTTTTTGTGTTTTGAGTGTTTGAGTACTGTATGTAATATGGGGTAGGCTATGCTTAAATGTGGTGTCCAATAAAACCAACACGACAAGCACATTCTAAACGATCACACATCATTAGCATCATTAGCAGGATTCTCTTTAAGTACCACATACAACCTCACTTTAAAATACCAAACTATCCCTTTAAGTGGCCTTGTTCATGTTCCCCCCATTGATCCATGCCTCTACCCACTTATTTTCCTTCCTTAACATGAAACTGACATTCAATACCCCCTGTTGTTGCCGTTTCTCGCCAGACTGCTGTACAGCATACGTGACAGTGCCAGTGTGAGTTTTTGTGTGTGTGTGTGTGTGAGTGTGTGGACTTGGCGCAGCACTCCTTCCCGTCATAACATGTCATTCTGGACACCATTACTCCCAGCAGAGGCAGACGCCACGACTCACTGACACAGAGCGTAAGGTCATCTGTCAAACAGAGGAGACGAGTGTGTGCTTGCAGGGCCAGGGCGTGTGGCATGGCGAGTAATTGTACAGTATATCTGTGTGTTTTTTTACATGCAGCTCGATGGGAGTGTGTGCAGAGGAGAGATGAATATATAAAGACTCCGGGAAGCTGTCAGTCAGGCAGTTGGAGCAGAGCTACCTCACAATCCCCGCTCTCATCCCTCACCTCCTCTTGCTAGGCGAGTTCAAAGGTTGCAGTGGCTACCGGCGTCCCAGTGGGAACACGATGTGCTCTGCCCTGGAGCCATCAGAGCCAAGCGCGCTCTGCAGCAGGGGAGGATGTGGCCACCTTTGACCCGTCAAGGTCTCAGAGAGGGGTTAGCAAAGCAGGGCCACGCGGGGTCGTAAATCGAACCTTACAGAGGATTCTTGTGGGCGGAGCGGCCTCCCGACTCGTGCCGGCTGCCTCTTGGATTTCGGAGCAGGGCCTCTGGGCGGGCGAGATAGCCACCCTCTAATCCTCCGAGTCTCTCTCTCTCTCTCACCTTGCCTCCTCCGTGTTTTCTCAGATAGCACATCTTTTTTTTTTTCAGTGTGTCAGATCTTTGCAGCTGTCACCCGCCGCCGCTTGTAAGGATGATGCCGGCTTTGTGTGGGCTCCTGCTTGTGTGTGTATGTGAGGTGGAGGCGCAGACAAACATATAAAAAGTGATAGATGTGAGAGGTGCCTCTACAGCAACCCTCCTCCCATGGTTCCTCGAAAAAGAGGGAGCAATACCCATGGGGGCATGTTGTAAATATCATGTAAATTTAAAATATTCATTCTAGATGAGGAGTATGTGAGTATTTAAGGATGTCTCTGCTAAAATTGAGAGTTTACAGAAGCTAGCATTGGTTAAAGGGTGACTTCTCGTTGCATTTCTGGAGCTTTCACTCTGTTTCAGCATTAAAAGGGTTATTCTAAGCACGACCACAACCCAGATGTTTCTGCCCTGCTCAAAACACTCTATTCTTAGCAAGGTCTTCACACTCCTTATTTTCAGCCGTGGCTAAAACAGGCCATTCTAAGTAAAACAGTAAATCCCTTTTTTCATCCCTGCTCAAAATAGGCTCTGAACCCCTCTGTTTCAGCAGTGTCAAAAACAGGCTATTCTGTGTAAGCCATATGAACCCCTCTGTCTCAGCTCTGCTCATAAATAGCTAGTTTGACCATGCTTATGGACCCCTCTGTTTAAAGTCTAATCAGCCCGGATCAAAACACACTATTTTTAGCAAGGTCTTCTGTTTCAGCGCCTTTTAAAAGAGGCTTTTCTAAGCAAGGCATATAAACCACTCTGATTCAGCCCTGCTCAAATCAGGCTATTCTAAAAAAAAAAAAAAGCCTACCAATCCCTTTTCTTCAGCCCTACACAAAACAGGCTATTTCAGTGAAAATCCCCATGAGCTATGGTTGGCCATTCCCTTCTTCAGAGAAAGATGTGACTCTGGATTTCCTTTGTTGTGCTCTAATGTTTACTGTGGCTGCACATTATGACTCGACATGTTCCTTTCACTGGAGTCTGTGGGCAATACAAACACCTGACTTAGGGCTGTTTTGGCACACATCTTTAGATCTGTATGTTTTATTTTTATACTTCCTGTAATATGTGACTCTATAGTTATAGTTGTGCTTTCAAATTCATTTGTACATGATGGTTTTTTTCAGAATAAACCAGATGCTCAGTGTCAGTATTTGGTGTTCTAGAAGTATTCAGCAGAAATAATGAAGCATTTATTAAGGCTATCGCCTGATGTGAGATAGCATCATCAGGGTCGTTCAGCTGTTATATTTTTAAATAATTTAATAGATTCATAAAGATTTTTCATGTTTTTTATATAATCTTCAGTATTTTGACTTTGCTCTTTCAATTAGGCCAAATTTGACAAAGAATCAGATAGCCATCCTAAATCTGACGTTCAGTCATTTTAGGACATGATGTCAGTCAGTAACAGTAAAATACTTTCTCACAATTCAAGAAAGGACAAATTTCACAATCCTGAGCATTATTTTTACCATTTGCTCCATTTTCTGCTGCATTTTTAACAAAAAAAGAGGAAATGTCTCACTTTCAGAGTCTGGCTATGGTCGAATAGTTACCTCCTAAGCCCTTTCCTAACCACTTCTCCTTAACCCTGATGGAAAACGTCATGAGGTTAAGGGAAGGAGAAAGGAGAATTCAGAAGGACTTAGGAAAGGAAAACTGCCGTGCAGAGAGAGTCCGACTACACTTTTACTACGTTACGTCATCATGCAACGGCGGATGTTACTGACTTTAATATGCTGCAGTGAAACTACAATTTTCCAAAGATGGACTACAAAAGGCTTATCTGCAGACAATTTGAACATTAACAACTGGGTAAAAATTACGTCTGCATAACTGATGTTGGAAGTGAGGATTTAAATAAATTTGTCCACTCATTATCAACATGAATACCAATCAGTGCATGAAAATAAATTGTATCTGAATGAAAGAAAGGCATAAATTGTTAAGCCTGCAATCTAACAGCTCTTATCCCGAACTACTTCCAGATCATTTCACTCACTTAGGAACCTTCTTAAGCAAAAAGGAATATTCGACTGATGCCTCTGTCCTCCTGGAAGCAAGAAGTTTGACTTTCTAATATCATAGCCTGGATTTTTGATGTTCAGAACTTGAGCCTGCAGAAGCTGCAGCAGCATTTGTGCAGAGGAAGCAGGCCGACTGTCCACGTGTGTCTGCGTGTGCGCCTCATGCCTGTGCATGCATCGGGGAATAGAGGGGGACAGTCAGGAGAATGGTTATTTACTGCGCGGCCCAGGCGACCTGTCCGTCCTCACGTCCGGCCCCTGCAGATTAAGATGCAGCTGCCGGCGGCTGCCAGAGCGGGCCGAGATTGATGGGGAACACGGGGGCCACGGAGGCCCCCGCAGAATCCTGAGCAGAGCCCGTGGGCACCGAGCCGCCGCCATGCTGCTCGCCGACAGCAGCTCCTCTCCCCGTCACCTTCCTTTGTGTTTTTTTCTGACTTTTCTTTATCGCTCTGTTGCTCTTCTTGCATTTTTTCCTCGCTGTCACTCCACCGCCCTCTGCATGCCTGTTTTTCTGTCTCTCTGTCACTCCATGCGCCCCCCAAACCGTCTAGCTGCAGCCCACCCCCCTCTCTGAAGACGCTGTCTCAGCAGCTTTAGCAGATTTGGATGCCACTGAACTGCAGGTGTGTCAGCAGCTAAAGTGAGGGGGAATATGCTCTCAATAAATAATTCTCTGGTTAGGACGAGTAGCAGGGAAATTAACTGCGAGATGGATGTGTGTTTATGAGTTAATGCGGATCAATCGCAGCCTCTCGCAGCCGAGAATTTTTGCTGAGGGAAGGAAATAACAATTATCTTAGTATGTCAACATCTAAAGGCGCGTTTGTACTCAAAAATGACTCTGATGTTGCGGTGATGGAAGACAGGAGGAGGATGAGCACAGAAGATGGATGCTTGGGCGTGAGTGTGTGTGCTGAACAAACTGCACTGGCAGGTTTTTGTCGGAGTCCCCAGGGCAGAAGACGCATGAGTCAGCGGCCAGTAGGATTTATAGCCAATTGATTAAATTAGCATTTGTTCTGCTACTGGGGAAGCAGCCTGTCAGTATAAACATGCACTGTCGCACACGCTCCCACGTGGGCAAACAACATGCACCTGTGCAGCAGTTAAAAGAATGCAGAGCACAGGGAACAAGACCATGAGGAAGGAAGAGGGGAAGGGAAAAAAAAAGGAAGCAGGAGACAATTAGCAACAATGTCAATAAGTCAACATGATTAACATCAGGATCACTGGGATGTAAATACTCCAAGAAATGCACCCTGCTCTCCCATCTTGAGAGGCGATACAGCAAGTGAGCAAGGGGGTCGCACACACCGGGCTTGCTGACGAGCCTTTTTTATGACATTCATCAAAGCCATCTGCCATTTTCCGCTCAATTAATTTGTTATGGGAAGTGGGATCAATTAAGTGCGCACTGTAATGGCTTTATATCCTTGTTTCCCTTTTATAGCCCAATATTTTCTGTGCTCCACTCTGGCATGAAAAGGCAGAATCGATATCCCCGGCTATTTTCCCCTCCCTTGGACTAATTTGTTTTTGCCACTCTCTTCCTGGCATGATAAACTGGCTGTAATGAGGGGTTAGGGCGAGGGGGGGACAGGCTAAACATCAAACAGTGCTCCGGCCAAGTCTGTCCACAGAAATGACTGCATCCAAGGAACTCTTCTGTTCTAGCATTTGGTGATGTTTGTCAGACTGAACCGTTCTTACTCTGAAGTTAGTAGGTTTTTCCTTTGCCCTGTTTTCATGCTGCCTAACTGTCACTGGTTTTAGGGTGAAGGTAAAGGTGAAGGCTCTTTTGTTGGGAATATCAAGAGGCATTGTCCGCAAGCCTGTAACTGATGTGCTGTCTTCAGTGACAGTGTTTAGAAGAAAATTCTAAGAACGAGAGAGAAATTGGAACTAAGGGTGCTTTCCTACATTTTTGGTCCAGACCAAACAAACTCCAGTTTGCTATTTTGGAAAGTTTGCAGAACAAAAACCAAACTCTGGTCTGCCTGAAAACAGGGGGTCTCAGTTCACGACTAAACAGACCAGAGTTTGGTTCACAGTGGATGTGAAAGCCATCCAAACCGAATAAGGCAAGTGAACCAAAATGCAGGGCATTGTGGGTTGAATTTGGACAAATATCAGCAAGTAAGCTGATCTGATGTAGCGTTTGCTAGAAATATCAAGAAGTCTGTGGCTAATGTTAGAAGACATGGTGCTTGCACCACCTGCATTGTTAATCACCCTCAACTACCACCATGAGAGATTTTCTTCTTCCATGTTATCTTTTGTGACATTGTTTATCTGTAACAAGGTTGAGCTGGCTATAAAAGATGATAAGAACATGAAGCTCGTGTTCATGAAAGCTCATTTGGTGACAGGAAATGGTGTTGTCCATAACACTTAAACTGCAGCCAAGATTGTATTAAGAGGGATTATCCTCACCCTGTTTTCACAGGACACACTGAGTGACATTGTTTGGTTAAATGGCTGAGAAGATGGTGATAATGAGGACAATGAAGCCACTGGATCATGCATAAAGATCTGCTATGGTGTCAAGGACTGGTGTCGTCCGTAACTTCTTAACTACATGCCTCTAGTATCAAGAGGGATTGCCCTTCGCCCTGTTATCATCTGACAAACTGGTCACCCGTAGTTAGGTTGAGTGGCTTAGGAGATGGTGACGATAAGGACAATGGGTGTCTCATGTAAGACAGTTACTTTGACAGCGACGGTTGGTAGCACCATTAGCACAAGTGTCACGAGCCTGCCGGTATACCCACTCACCTCCACCCTGGCGTTGTATTGATCGCTTCCCCATTAGGCCTCCTGATGTGCTTGATGATATGATGAAGAAGTGGGGGGAGTGATGTTTAAGTGTGTGCATGTGCATGCCTTCAGAGCAGGTCGAGGCACCATCATCACTCCTGAAGCGGGCCTGATGACATTGCCGTATTGATTTTGACATCATCTGGTTGGGATGTGCGTTAGAGGCTGGGTCTTAAACCAAGGCGACCAAAGTGTCACCTTGTTTGTGTCAGCAGGCTTACGGGGCCACAGAGGTCCCGGTGGTATTGCCATGAGATTAACATTGCTATGTTAAAGCTGAGTGTGTCAAGTCCTATTTGAGGAATTGGTCTTTTCTTTAGGGGAAAAAAGGTTGTTGATGAAGACTATGACGAAAACAATTGATAAACAAAGTTAGCACTGGTCTCGACCATGTTTGTATGTCTAAAAGCAATTTGTTGCTGCCATGTGATTGGCTGATCAGCTATTAGCTTTGAGGAGCAGTTGAGCAGATGTGCCTAATGACATGGCCAATGAGGGTTTGTTCTTTCAAGTTCATTTTTTCTCAAACTGATATAATTACTGTTATCTTTCAGTCTACATGCTCTGAGTTTGATCTCTTAGAAACGTGTTCTTTGCTCAATTTGAAACATTCATGATAAGTTAGCTGTCACATTAAGTGCCATTAAAGCACCCTTAATTATTATGTACTGTGAGTTTAACACTCAGAAACACTGGCTATATCTTATTTAACTGGCCATTTCCCCAATAGCATTAGCAAACAAGCCAACAATCCCCATTACAGCTCAATTAAAAAGCTTTACACTGATTGGTGTCACAGAAAGTGTCTCACTGGGTGATTTAAACTCCCAGTTACGACTAAAGTGAGCATCATGTTGAAAAAAATCTCCATTTTTTAATGCTATAAACCGCACTCCCACCAGTGTTTGCCCTGCTGCGGGTTTGCCTCCCGTCTGAGAGGTCACAGCCTCCCATTGTTTCCAAAAGTGCATTAACAGTTGGTGCTGCACTGGCAAACATAATTCATCACTTGATGGATGATAACGCTTTTAATTTGACCAGAAACTGCTCTCCATAAAGTCTGAGTCACTCCATCTGCATTGAAAGTGAAAGTAAAGAATCAGTGCACGTCTCTCTCCTCTTGAATAAATCTGCCAATCTGCTTTGACTCTCTGTTTTGACACTTCGTTGCAGCCAGAAGAAGAATGTTACAGTAGACGGTAATAAAAAACAGGGAAGCTGTGCCCATTAATGGATTTTTTGGAAACAATGGGATGCAGTAAGCTCTGGGAGGTTTGCACAGACCTGCAGAGGGAGACACAATAGTTCAGGAGCAGGAGAATGCAGTGGTGGGCTTCCAGCATGTTTACTGTAGACTGAGGAGAATAAATGATACAGGTATTTGCTTTTAAGATCAATAAATCATGACTGCATTGATTAACTGAGGCAATGGTTAAACTGTAAACAAATAGGGCCAATTTTCATCCTCTTCATTGAATTAGTATTGTTGGTCTTGATGCTGCAGTAATGAATTAAGAGCACTGAGGATACGGAAGAGAGAAATGAGCACATTTATTCCATGACTACTGTTCCCCCAACTGATCTTCTGCAAAAAAGGTGTACATATGTAGAGAGAAATCTGTGCTTGCTTACTTTTGTTGCCCCTAAGGTCAAGATTTATGTCACTTTGCATCTAAAATTCAGTGGACTTGTTGACATTGTTTCATTTTTCATGTAGTTTTTCTTTTACTCTGCACCTTGTCACACCGACCCAAGCCTGTCAAAGGCTATGTGTTATAGCCTCCCAACACTAGTTGGGGCTGTAACTGTGGTCTTTGTTCTTGCCATCAGGCCTACTGTTGCACTGTGACCCAGAAATATACAACTGACTTTGAGTAATAACTTTGCTTAGTAGCTTGGTAGTATTTTGAGTGATAAAATAAAGATGCGTTTAGACTGCTAAGACAAAAACCACATGTTTATCAGAGCGATTTGTAACCATATACCATGTGGACTTGAGAGACCTGGAAGCTAAATTCAAGCCACAATTTGCTGCTTTTTGGTGCCTCGTGTGGTCCTTGTAAGGTTCGGATTGCTGTCACACCTACTGTGAACTGAACTCTGCAGCCAAAGACTTCGTGTTCTTCTGTCTGTGCACATTGATTCTGTTGTTTTGTCTCTGAACTCAGGAAGACAGAACAACGGCAGAGGAAACTAATGCTGAACCAAACATACGTGATTTTGACTCAAAGGAGGACAACGTGTCTTTTACTGTGGATGCATGGGGATTTGCAGAGGAGGAATAACACATAGCCGTTTGCAGCATCGTAAGATAGTGCCAAACACAGATGCTTCCTGGAGGAAAAACAAAGAGCTCTTAGATTTTTATTCAGATCCGGTCCATCTCCAAATCAAATCCATTCTTCCCCCTGCTGATTTAGGATAAGTCATTCATGCATTCATCCTCTCCAGGTTAGACTACTGTAACTCCCTCCTCTCCGGTATCTCCCACAAATCACTCTCCCGCCTCCAACTGGTTCAGACCGCAGCAGCTAGGCTTTTAACTGGTTTCAACAGACGGCATCACATCACCCCTGTCCTTGCTTCTCTCCACTACCTCCCTGTCCACTTTCGAATTGATTTTAAGATTTTACTGATCACTTTTAAAGCCCTTACAGGTCAGTTCCAGCCTACATTTCTGAATTATTAACTCCATATGAGCCAGCCCGCAGCCTCAGATCCTCGGGCGAGGGCCTCTTGGCTGTTTCAAAGTCGTAGCTGAAGACTAAATGTGATCGAACATTTTCCTTGAGTTCCTTGACTTTGGAACGCCCTGCCCGAGGAGATAAGGTGAGCTGAATCAGTAACAGCTTTAAAATCACATCTTAAAACTCACTTTTTTAGACTTGCTGTTACATGGTGCTTTTTTACTTACCTTTTACTTTTTCTAAACTCTACTGTTCTTACTCTCCTCACAGGTTTCTCATTGTTTTAGTCTTGTTTTTACCATCTTTTCTTGTTTTAATATACTCCTTTTTATTATTGTTATTATTATTATTATTCTTGTTATTCTATTTTATTTTATGTTTTTATTTATTTTTTTCTCTTTGACCTGTCCTCTATCTGCCCTCTTCTTTTCCATCCTTCTGATGTGATGTTGTCAACTTTTAACAGTCATAAATTTATCTATGTATCGATAAATCTATTATCTATTTACTGTCTTGTTGTCTCCTTGTCATTATACATAAAACGAAATACTGTCTTTACCAATGATCTTCATCTGTATGTGTTGGTTGACATGGTGAGCTGTACGGATTTGATGTATTCCTAAATTACTTCAGCTGTTTCCAGCTTTCCAGTTTACCGTTTTCTTTCCTTTTATTGCTTTAATCACATGACCCTCTGTGCCTTTTCCTTTGACTCTCTTGGTCTCTGTTGACCTGATTGTTGATTTTATTGTACCCAGAGTTCTGCCTTTTTCTGCCTTTGTTTGTCTGTCAAAGCACTTTGTAAACATCTGTTTTTAAAGGTGCTATATAAATAAATTTATTATTATATTATTATTATTTTTAGCTGAATGGTATATTCAACCCATCATAGATTTCTGACTTGTTTTTATGTGAAACTCGCACAACTATGCAAAATAACTGTGCCCAACAACAACAGTGTACCTTACCGGCAGTCTCAGCTTGTTCTTCTTAAAGGTGCAGCTCTGCTGGGAGCCCTTTTAGCCCCTTCACTGACCGTTTTCAAGTATGAGATACAGCCCAACTTCAAAATTACTGAACTATCCCTTTAACCACTTGTAATCTTCTGCTTATTACAGGCCAAAGTGGGATTTTTCTGTTCACAAGTAGGAAGACATATATTCAGATATGAGCCCATGATTCCTAGGTCCATATAAAACCACATTTTTGCAGTGGTTTCTAAATTTTCTTCCAGAGCTGAGCTCTCCTGACGCACCGCTGATAAGAAACATTGATTTTCCTCACCTTAAAGGATGTATAGAATATGAAAAAAAGAAAAGGAGTGTGCTCATTTGTGAGCATATGTTTCTTATGCTACACCTCCAGTGTGCCCAAGGTCATGCTTCATGTGGGCCGGACTCCAGAGATGAAGGGGTCAGCCCGCTGGACACCAGTTTCATTCATAATCAGTCTGCCAGCGCTGGCTGCAGTCGGTGGGCGGGAGGGGGAGAGGGACCTGGCTGCCTACCAAGCCCAGCTGCAGATTAAAACTCCATTGATCCAACTGTAATTTATTTATCAATTCAACCAAAAATTAAACATTGACCTCGTTCTTTGAAAATTCCCCCTTTTTCATCTCGCCCGGCGCAGCGACTCGAATACCAAGTGAGCGCTCAAACTCAGGGCCCTTTATTCTAAAAGTTGGGCGAGTCTTGGTGAAGCAGCATCTTTCTCCGCCTTAGAGTTCAATAGCACGACTATTAAAAGCTCCACACTTCAGCTCCTGCATTGCTGCATCTCCCAAACCCTTAGGTCTCCAACTTCTGACAATAAACATCTCACACATTTCTCAGCGCAGCAGCAGAAAACCTCAGTTCCTTCTCTCCATGATTCGTATTCTCGTCACTCGTCGCGCTCCTCAGATCTTTTCCTCCCTCTCTGGCTATCACTGGGTGCTGTCTTTCTGGGTGCTGTTACACTCTGTAACTTTCTTATCACAACATCAAAGCCTTGTCTCCTTTCTCGACAAGCCCTCCTTCAGCTTCTGCCCTTCTTTGTCCCCCCCCCGCCTCCCGCCGGATCCAGATGTGCCGAGTATTTGGTGAAATCCTGCTGACTGCAAAAACAAACACTCATCGCATCATTAGAAAACATCCCTCCATCTCCTGCCTCCATCTCTCCCTCCCCCAGTCTTGCCTCGCCGCTTGGACAGAATAATAAGGTTACCTCGCTCACGCTCTTGTCAAACAGCCTCTCCTCCCTCGTCCCCTCACCTTACGCCCTGCTCTCTGCCGTCCTCCTCACCCCTTCCTGAACCCTCCCCATGACCGGCCCTGTAATCCAATTAAAAGCACATTAGGGCCAAATGAATAGCAGTAGATTTAATTAGCTGCTGACGAAGGTTGGCTGGATGGATCGCTGGCTGGCAGGCGGGTGGGTTGATGGGGCGAGGGGGCTCGTGGGGGGAGAGGGGAGCGATGTTCGCCTTTACCCTGCCAGTGTCGAAGGCGTCGGTGCTGGTTTTGCATTTGAGGCTGCTGTGTGTGAAATGGGATTTATTAGTTCAGCCTGTAACTTTTAAGTACTGCAGGATATAGTCTGTACCCAAAGGATTTGTTCAACTTTGAAGACAAACTTAAAACACAACCATCACGTCCATATGGATGCAGTATGTCCAATTTGTCTTATGTCCCTAAAGAAAGAGGCAAATAACAGAATCTGAGCCCCAGTTGTCCATAAATTAAAGTTCCTTTAAGCTACATTTTGTTTGCAGCATCACATCAATGATCTTTGAATATATATAGACACTAATGTAAAGTAGTACTGTAGTAATTGATACTGCCGATTAAAAACAGTGAAACACTTTGAATCAGCTGGAAGGTGTTGTGTTTTTAGAAATTTAATTGAATAGAAAATGTAGATTGTCCTCTGATTTATGTTTAAAAATGACTAAATAAACTTTTGGAGCCATAAAAGTGTATTTATAGTGCAGCACTAATGAGCCTGAGTCGTAAGGTGAAGCCCTGTATGAATTTAATGCTGTGTCTGTGTGATTTTGTGTTGATCTTAAATAAGATCGATGTACCCAGTCTTTGTCTGAGCACTCACACGTTTAGGCATCTGTTCAACTGTCGTCGCCTCATGTTTGTTACAGATGTGACACACGCTCTGGTCTAAAACCTTCATTTCATGCAAATGTGCAAAAATAATGTCAATAATTGGCTAAATGTAAGTCATGTTAATTTAATTATTTCATCCATTTGTGGTAAAATCTATGGACTTAACTTAATTGTTTACTGTCAAACTAGCCATTGAAATCTGACTTCTTTGGGTTTACTGTAGGTAAAAAGTACATATGTAATATTCCTGTGCACAGAGTCCTAAAACATGTGGTTAGCATCTTAGCATCTTATCTGTGGGCCCATTTGTCAGGCATCAACGCACCGCAGTCCAGCGATGCAAGTCTGCATCCTCAGTGGCTGGTCCCCCACGAAAGGCCACAGCCCTGTTATATGTCTGTATATTATCTGTATATATTATATACATATTTAATGTTATAAAAGAAACAATAAGCTCAGAAATGCACGACAGGATAAATGTGAAATTCTGAGCTGTTGATAAAACAACTGTTTGTTTTCTTTTTCATGTGAGTTTGAAAATGACTGAGAATATGATTACAGATATGAAATGGTGGAAATCCACTGTGGCGATGTTGAATCCCTGCATCAGTGATATTTCTCATATAGAGCGTCCCCTCTTTTTGGTCTGAGTAGTGTTGCCCTGGAGGGTTTGCAGCCAGGAGGTGTTTTTGTACCAAATGAACAGGATATTTAGAAACACTTCCCTAGACTGTTCAAGTGCCATTTTTCCATTAGCTGTTTTTTGGAATGGACCAGAGAAGGACTATTGATTTAGTCCCTATCTCTTACAAAGGAATCACATTAGGATCTCTTCATTACCCAAATGGATATGGGAGCTCTTTAAACAAGTAATTAATCACAGCCATGGACATTTTGGTCTGCCAAAAACTGCCCAATTCTTTAATCTTTAGCATATTCTCAAGTGTCTAAAAACCACTTTCGAATGTTTGGATCAGCCTTTCCTGTGACTTTGCGTTCATCCTTCCTCTTATTGACACTCCTCTCTAGGTCAGATGAGAGTAAAGTCACATTTTAGACGTTTCATTCATTAGATAAAATATTTTTCTTCCTTACAAAGTAGAATTGGATGAGCTGATGCTGCAAAGTTTTTTAAGAAACTTGTTCGTCGCTGTAGCTTCTCCCTGCCTTCATCCTCTCCTCTCCCTGGAAACTGGATGCAACCTTTTCCTCGCCGCAGCCTCCCAATGTGCACCGTCAGCAGAGTAGTCAGCGTAACCCACAGTGGCATTTGCATCATGTCCCTCTGTGTGTGTGCGTCTTGCCGCTAATGAAGAGAGACAGGCCCTGCTGGGGTCCCCTTTTCCCTGCCACTGGGGGCTTTCAGGTGCAGTAGGTGGACAGTTGGTGTGTGCGCTGGTGCAGGAGGCTTTTATGTTTGCATGCATGCGGGCCATGTGCTTCTGCGGGTACATACATGACTGTGTGTACGTGTGTGTGAAATGAGATCCGGGTCCCAACCTCTCTATTTCTCTCTGCAGGTAATAAAAATATAGAGTGCCCTCCAGATCCCTTTATAGAGAGAGAGTTGAGACCGCAGCGAAATCTAGGACAGGCTCCATTGATTTGGAGGCTACAGTATTACTAGCCATCACGGCCAAGGCAATATGAGAGGCCTTTTTTAAATCACACGGCTACCTCGGGGCCCAGAGGGACAGAGAGGAGGCACATACAGAGAGAAAGAGAGCGAGGGAGAGGGGGAGGGATAATTGGGAAAGTATCCTTATTCTGTTTCCTGTGCCTTCCCTCGCTGTGTGCAGAGAAATAACAGATTTCTACTCGTGTTTCCTTTTGAATACCATCTCGGTTTGCAACAATGACAATCAAATCTGTGCTTTTTGAGGACACAGATGTTACAAAAACACAGGCATTGTTGTCTCTTTCTGCTGGGATCATGTTCTCCAGATATCATCAGCTCACATAATATGTTTAATATAATAAGTCCTTTATGTATATGAGGCTCATTGTTCAAGGTTCAAGGTTAATTCATTGTCATTGTGAACATGCTGACACATGAGAGAGCTGAATTTGTCCTCCAATCCAGCAACATACAATATGAGGAAATACAGAAACAATTAAACAGTAAATGAAACTGCAAATCCTGATTCCAGTAAAGTTGGGATGTTTTTTATCATCAGTCATGAGGAGATCTCATTGGTTTTATTTAACTGAAGTTCATGACCATCGTCCCCTTTTTGTAGGAAAAACAAGATTATTCAGGTTTTTCAATCCAAATCTTTACATGTCTCATACCTGTTTTTGTAAGTGGATACAGAAGATGGAACAGAAGCAAAGGCATTGCCCTCCCCTAGGATTGTAATCATGTTTTCTTGATTTTAAATTCACATTTTCATTTAGCCAGAGGAGTGAGCACTCTGTAAGGTGTGTTATACCCCTCGTGGATCCATTAAACCCGTTTAAAGCCCATTGTGTTGTTTCCCAAATGTCAGTCACCGGCGTGGAGAAGAAGACGCCTTCTGCTCTCGAGCTGGTTTTCATCCAAGAGCCGTGATTGGTGCCATTTCAAGACCTGGGCCTCCACGACTTCAAAGGTGTGTACAAATTGGAAAAAACATGTTTTCATACTTCCCCTGGATCGGACTCTTCCAGATCTCGGGAGGGCCTTGGAGTATTCTGGGTCGGGCCAGAGAACCGACCCCCTCTGTCTGGCTAAATAAGATAAGGCCCTGTCATTGTATCCCACCACTCGGCAGCCCTGACCGCATCAAATATTCATGGGCCACAGCAGACTCTTAAGTAAACTGGCCAATTTGTTGCGGAAGACGTGCATTAAGATTGGCTAGGCCGATACGCAACCGGCCCCCGGGGGACGCTCCAGACAGGGACGGGCGGCTGCCATTTTGGCTCTCCTGTCTCTATTGTTGCCACCCGTCAGAGCGGTAAGGGGAAGGGGGGGCGAACACGTGGCGTTGTGTCTGACGGTAATGGACCGGGTGTGATTGCGAGGGTGGGGCAGGGGAGAGCAGGGATGGATTGGGAGATAAGGGGAGGTCACAGGAAGCCGTCTTTCATCTGGTGGTGTGTTGAGAGAGAGTTAAGGAGGAAGAGGAGAACAATAAAGGTGTGAGGGGGAGTCATGTTTGAATGACAAAAGATATGAAGTGCAGCAACGAGGGGGGGCTGATTCAGAATGAGAGGGTGAAGTGTTTTGGATGTCGACTTCATGTGGATGCTCTGATTTGATGAACATATGAAGGGTTACTTTGGAGCAGGGACAAGCAGAACTTTCACACATAGAAGTCTGGCATTATTTCAGATGATAGTGAGAAATAATCTTTTTTTTTTGCTTTGTAGTAAGAACAGAAAGCTTTTAAACTGCATTGATCCAAAAATGTTATTACTCGAAGCCACTTGTATATTTCAGGGTCACATTGGAACAGAAACCAAGACCACAACTATAGAGCCAACTAGAGGAAAGTGACTCCATTAGGTGTGAATCAGACCCAAGCAGAGATGCAGTTGCAAAGATTTTTTAATGAGAATTAATATCTTTATCAATAAAATAAAAAAGAGAGCTGCACCAACTTGAAAGTCTTAGTTGACTCTCTAAGTATGAACATTTTGTTTCATTTTATACTCTAGGCAGCAAGAAACCTATGAGCAATGCTTGTGTTTTTAATTGTTACTGTCCAAAAACTTTTGCACTTCCACTGTGAATTTTTTTTATTTTTCGTAATTTATTGCCTTAATTTTTCTTGAATTGTAAATTTATTATCACGTGTGCTGCTGACCTCTTGGCCAGGTCACCCTTGTAAATGAGATCCTGATCTCACTGAGACATATCTGGTTAATTTAAGGTTAAATAAAAATATAAAATAAATCTTCTTTGCTAAATTTCAATGAACTCTTAACTGTTTAATGAACTCTCAAACTGTCCTTAAGAAGGACCAAAAGAGCTGGAGCCACCTTGACTTGGTGAAAGATCTTGAAGATGCCTTGTTTTCAGTTTGGGAACTGACTGGGGCCAGATTTAGAAGCTATTTCTAGAGGGCTCAAGAACCTTTACCAAGACCTAGATGATAGAGAACCTACATAAGACATTTGAAGTCAAACAACAAAGACTGAAGAGAAAACTGCCTAAAGGTGCCTGAACTTCTGTCTTGTAGAGATTTTATGGTTTAGGTTGCCGTCATGGGAAATGATCTTTTTAACTTTATCACAGGTTTTGACATCCTTACAAGCCGAGCGCCCCCTTGACCTCTCACTTGTAATGTGCTTCTGATGGACTCGTATCTGTCAGCAGGGCCCACACTCCCAATCACACAAACCCAGCAACCGTTCAGGAACACTTCTGAAAGATGGCCCACGCAACGTCTCCAAACACTGGCTTTCAAGGATGGCCCATCACCACGTTATATCTCCCTCGAGGACACAAGTTGACAAATCACTACAGTACATTTTTATTTTGCTTTATGGGCGCAGAAGTTGAGCGGTGGCTGGGGAGAGGCACGACTTTACGCTCGGCAATTCCCTGGAGGGCACCCGATGGAAATGAGCTGAGAAAGCTGCGTGAGGAAACGTCTGTTGAGGAAGAAAAAAAGAGGAGGAAGAGAAAAATAAGTAGATGAAGCTCATAAAACCCCGACTCGTAAAACTGTTGAGTGGATCTGAGAAGTGAGGATTCCTGGAGGCAGAGGAAGAAGAAGAGTGAGGACAGTAATCCTCGAAGGCAGAGGGGGTGGGATCGCAATCTGAGGATGGCGCGGCCTGGCGTGGTTATTAGGTCACTTCCGCAGAGGACCAGCGGGTGTTTCGAGAGCGACCGGGTTGCCGGGTGACCCCTGGCAGCCTGCTTGTCATCTGGCACTGAGCAGCTCTGGGGGATTGGGTGAGGAGGTTGTTGTGAATATCAAACGTGACATTCTGCCTTTTTTCGCTTACATAGGGGAAGGGAGAAAGACAGAAGGGGTAATAATTTGAGGTGAAAATGGCCGCCGTTAATACCCGTGAAGATTTAATCAATTTGGCAGCATTTAATATCTCCTCCTTGAGTTGTGGTTGAATTTTCCAGCAATAAATCTGCTTTAAATCGGCGTGCGCCACATAAAAAGCAGCTTCTTTTTATGCCTTCTGAGAGGTTTGACTGTCGCTTCGATGGCCTTGGCAGCCATTAACATGCAAATCGCCAATCGGAGCAATTTTCTTATCATGTATGTAAATGAACTCATTGGCCATGGATCTATGTTGGCCAAATACAAACAATAAACAATATGCTGACTTCCACTTTATTTATTCATATGGTAATTAAACAGTGCAGACACATGATTCCTCGTTGATAGCCTCGTTAGCATTAATTAGCTGTAACTGCAGAAACGAACCAATCCATCACACCTGTGGTTCTTTATCGTGTTTGAGGATTACAGCATCTGGATCCACATGTTTTGTCATATGAGGCATATGGTGAATATGTAGACCAACATGTGTAGGAGTTTGAGGCCTGAGCAGTTATTAAAGTAGGAGTGGAAAATGTATGAAAGAGTAAAAAAAAAAAAGCAATGAAGAGTGAATGTGTGGGTGTAAATGAGGATTATTCTGAGCTCTGCCATCTGTAAACAGGCGGACAGGTTTGTTTTCCAGAATGATGAAGTAAAGAGAGCGTGAATAAACACGGGAAGTCAGCAGAACACGCCTCAGATGAGAATAATGATCCCATTCTTATTATTTTTGTGGATGCCCTATTTGTGCGTGTGATAAAAAGAGTTGAGAGAATCCACTTTGTTGCCCTAGTTCAGGTTCAAGGTGCACGGCACAGATTTCACAGTTTCTGGAGCTTTATGGCGATAAGAACAAAAGGAACAAACAACGCGGTCCCTCGCCAGATTGGAAGCACATACTGTGAGCACGACCACAACAACGATTCACACATTAGAAAAGAGCACTATGTACATCAAGGACTGTTTTACATGCCAAAAAAAACACAATGGAGGAGGTTGAAAAGGCATCTTTCCTCACAACATAAGTTTTTTTTGTTCTGGCTCTTAACTAAAGCAGCATGAATTCACACTGACTTCAATACCCAGTGTTTTTGTGTCCTCGCTAAAGGTCGCAGGGCTCATTTCTGTAGATATCAGCTCTTAGCAGCAGTAAGCAGAGAAGTTTTCAGGGTTCTAAGAGGTTATTTTGTTTTTTTAATGAAATCAAACTCAATTTTGTGACTAAGCCCTAATTTTGTGCTTTTGCAAAGTTTACCAGCGAAGTGTTGAGTGCAGCCATTTTGTTTAACAATGAAAAAAATGATAAAACCCAGGCAATGAGGCAAACTTTTTGTTTCTTGTTCCTCTGGAAAATTGGATTTGTTTGGGATGATGTGAAAGCCCCAAGACTCTGGTGCGTACTAATGAAACAAACACTGGTTCACCTAAAACAAGGGGTCTATAAGCTGATGAAATCTGCTATGAAGGTGACAGGTCAAAAAGACCACCCTTCCCTCCAGTCTGTCTTCGATAGTGTTGTTCTTAACCAGGCACATAAATTCTAAACGATCCTTCTAATAATCTTTTTCAAGAATATGAACTTCTGCTTTCTGAAAGACGACACAGAGCAAGCAAACACAAAACAAAACGCTGTAAGCTCTCTTTTCTCCCAACATCCTTATCTCTTCTCAACTAACAGTCCCAGTAATTCTTCTCCTGCAATTGTTATATAATATTTTATATATTTTTCAACTTATTTTACTGCCACCAGTCTCTTATCTGTTCCTGTCATCCTGCTTTTATCTATTGTTTTATTATTCTTAGCGTTATTCGACCATTTTAACTTGTTTCTACTTATTTTGACTGCTTATTGTAACAAGCACTGCACTTTAATCTTCTTGTGCAATAACCACTGACAATGTTTGTCGCCGACTCCTTGATTATGTAATTTTTTTTATATCGTCTTGTGGTTTTTATGTATAACATGCCCTTAGCCAGTATCACTGCTGTCTAAGACAAATTAACTGCAAGGGACAAAAAGTCGATCTGTCTATCTATGTATCTTTCTTGTTCTCATTGGGTGTGAAAGTCGTGCAAACCAAGCAAGGCAAGCAAAACAAAAAGCAGGAACTGTGGCTCAAATTTGGCCAAATACAACAACAGTTAGCAAGCTAACGCAGCCTCCATTTCTCTTAACAGATTAATATCCACAAGTTCATACTCAATACAGTTACACACCCCCAGTCGAAATCCCAGCCCAACCTGATGCAGCCCATATGCAGCTTTATCTTGTGTTTGTGGTCCCATTTCATCCCGAAGCACATACAAGCACTTTATGATAATTCAAACATGTGATGTATTTCCATTACTGCTCATGTTTTTTTGTTTTCATAAAAGAAATGGACTCATCAAGGTCAGAAGATATTCTTTGATCAAATGTAGCACTTAAAGCTGTATGCATAATTATTTTAATACTAAGTTAAAAAAAATCAACTCTAACGCAGTTTATCTTTCATATTACTTCTTATTGCTTTTCAGATTGAATTAAATGAACCTGGAGAGCCTTCCCGCAGCCTCATAAGTGAATGTTGAATTTGCATGATGGTGTTGAAAAGCATAACCTGACCGCTGGTGACTTTGTTTGGATGTAGAGAATATTCCCCATTAATTTAGAAATGTGAATGTCAGATATCCCCCAAATATGAGTATATGCAGAAGATGAGTGTGCCAGTGTGTGCGCTCCTATAGGATTGTGTGTATGTGACCGACTCGGAGGTCATATCCATAAAAAAGTCGAGGGGACATTTTGAGCGAGGAAGGAAATCCAATTAGGACCCCGGTACAGTCGTGCTGGCATTTAACAAATAACTCTCCTCTGTCTCTCTCTCTCCACGGCCGGGCGAGCGAGCACTAATAATAACACACTCGCTCTAAGTTATAGTCTTATCCAGTGTTATGTCTCCTATGTGTCCGGGAAGAGTTACGCTTCCATTGGCGGCCATGATGAAGGCATTAGTCAACACCCACTGTAACGACCAATCATCAGCGGTTTTATCCATCATGTGTTTATGCATCCCTGCACACGCAGCCCTGCTGAAATACGCACATTATCCCAAGGTGGATAAAAAATCAATGAAAAGCAATATTCCTATTGGATTTAGTTTATGCCATCGACCTATTTCTGCACGCCGGTGCGTAGATCATCTGTGCGGCGGTGAGTGGATGACCTGTTAACCTCCATCCAGGGTCACGGCATTAACACCCGCGCTGCAGCTCCAGAGATAGCAGGTTCACCCGTCATTTACCTACGAGGTTCTCAAGGAAATTGAAGTGGGTGTTCAATCAAAGTCCAGCTTAAGGTTAAAGGATAAGTTATTAAAAAAACTTAATCCTCAGATTTTTTCATTTCTTTGTGAGAATTAACAACAAAATGATGAGACGGTAATTCCACATCAAAGACAGATGGCATCAAATTCTTTACAATTATTATAAAATACTAAAATAATCTTTGAATTTAAAGCACAGTTATGTAATGAGGATCATTTAGTTAAAGTGCTTCACATACAGACCTCACTTCCAATGATATTGAGACGTTGTGTAAGATGGGAACAAAATCAGAATACAATGATATGAAAATCCAGTTTAACCTTAAATCAAGATATTAAATGTTAAACTGATAAACTTCATTTTATCAGTAATATATCATATTTTCTCATTTTGAGTTTGATGCCAGCAGCATGTTCCCAGAGAGTTGGGACAGGGTCATCAAAGACTGGGATAGTTGAGGAATGCTCAAAAAACCCCTGTTTGGATCATTCCACAGGTGAACAGGTTAATTTAAAACAGGTGAGTGTCATGATTGGGTATAAAAGGAGCATCCAAGAAAGATTCAGTCATAAACAAGCAAGAACAGGATGAGCAAACAGTCCAACAGTTTAAGAACTTTTCTCGACATACAGTTTCAACAAATTTGGGGATTTCATCGTCTACAGTCCAGAATATCATCAAAAAGGTTCAGAGAATCCAGAGAAACTGCACACAAGCAGCAAGGCTCTAAACCAACACTGAATGCCTGTGACCTCTGATCCCTCAGGCAGAACAGCATTAAAACAGACATCATTCTGTAAAGGATGTCACCACGTGGGCTCAGGAACACTTCAGAAAACTATTATCTGTTAACACAGTTCATCTCTACATTTACAAGTGAAGTTCAAACTCTACCATGCACAGACAAAGCCAAATATCAACAACACACAGAAACTCTGCCGGCTTCTCTGAGCTCATCTGAGATGGACTGATGCAAAGTGGAAAAGTCTGCTGTGGTCTGAGTCCACATTTCAATTTCATTAAGGCAGTGTTCATTTTGACAGCACTTTTTAATTTACTTTTAGTCTTTTGCCTAAAATATCTTTTAGTTTTAGACATAATTAAGTCATCTAAATTGTTTTTATTTTAGTCTAGTTTTAATTGATGAAATTTCACATCATTTTAGTCGACAAAATCTACTGTAAATTTAGTCGACTAAAATATGAAGTGTAAAGTGTAAGGCATTTTTATGTTTCCTTGAATTTCTGAAGTCATGTTTACACTTGGATCCCACCACCATGAAGCTAAGGCAGTTGTGGTTGGATGTCCCTCTTAACTCATCCAACTTTCCACACAACCAAAGTAGCTGTGATTGGATATATTCCTAACGTGTCTCTACTTTCTACATGACCAAATTAGGTCTGATTGGATTAAGTCTCAGACAAACATTTTAGTCTAGTTTTTATTGTTGATGAAAATGTCAGTTAATTTAGTTTTAGTTTTTGTCCATGTGCACTTGTTTTTATTAGTTACTGTCCAGTTTTCTTCAGGGGAAAAAAGGTTGTTAACGAAAACTATGACGAATATTAGTCAACAAAATTACCAGTCCTTTAAGGAAATGTTTACCACTGTGTTAATTGATGTAACACAGTGATAAACATGCCCCTGTCCCAGCTTATTTGGAACATGTTGCAGGCATCAAATTCAAAATGAGTGAATATTTGCACAAAAAAACAATGAAGTTCATGAGTGTAAACATTTAATATCTGTTTTTGTAGTGTATTTGATTGAATATAAGTCAAAAAAGATTTGCAAATCAGTGTATTCTGTTTTTATTTATTTATTATAAAGAAGTATCAAAGCCAGTATGTTGAGTAAATACAGGGAAATGTGTTAATTTAAGTCTTGCTATGTTTGTTTTGTGGAAAATGTGAATTAACATGTGATCCTTTTTTGTTTATTTGTTTTGTTGGTTGTTTTTGATAATAAATAATGAACTGTAAGAAGGCATGTTGGCCTGCAGCTCTTGTTTATTTGTATTATGTGTAAATTAATATCTTGTGAGAAAGGGGCAGATTTTTCTTCATTCTGCTCCTTTTCATTCATGTTTGAGATTTTTCTTTGTTTGTATTCAATGTTTTACATACTAACAAAATGAAATAAAGTCCTAAACCTAAAGCCCAACCTATTTTGTTTACACAACATCCCAACTTCATTGAAATTGGGGTTTGCAGAACTTAACAAACAAACAAGTTAACAGAAACTTCTCAGGAACACCATGTAAGGCCCCAAAGACCAAACTCAAGCCCCATGTGCCACCAGTTGCCTCGTCTCCCCGACTGTCTCCACATGCTGGAACCAAATGTCTCAGAGTGACACGGTGGCAGGAGACCGACCTGGCGACTCGTGGCACCGCTCGTCTGGGAAGATAATGAGTTCCCACAGGCCGGAGCTGGGGCGCCGGAGTGTGTGCGTGTACGAGGTGCATGTGTGCCTTTCCTTGTTACCGAAGCAGAGCGAGAGATAGCGCGAGACGGAGACAGAGGAATTCTTTAAACTTTAAACTTCAAATCGCCCCAGTTTGGTGAACCCCCAGCAGGATTTGGCCGTAATGAGGACTGGTTCTGCCCGCTCCGTCTGCTGCCCTCTGTCAGTTTCGCTCATTCTCTTTTTCTCTCCCCCGTCTCGCCTCTCCACAGTTGATTGTACAGACAACAGATCACTCCCAGGAGACCTAGCCCTAAAACATTATCCATCATGTTGACAGCAGTACAGCTCGAGAGTCTTAAAGTGAAGAAAATATCATGTACTGCTCATAGATAAACTCCTCGTTCGAGCTCGGTTTTTCTCTTCCTGTTTCACTACATCTTATTCACTTCCAACCACAGCAGGTATTGGAAGAAGCAGCTGGCAGGATGAGTATCACAAACAGACAAAAATCTCTGTATTTCAGATAAAATGTACTGTATTTATCTGACATCCGCTGGAGCACCGGCACTTTGCCCGACAACAATACTGTAACAAGAGTCAGGAAATTGCTGGCAGTCTGTCATCCAGGCCGTATATGTCCTTGTAAAAATAAAACTGTACATAGACCAGGGTGGACAAGAGGGAGGGGAGGAAATAAATGACAAGGAGAGGAGGAAATGGGACACAAGGGGGCAAGAAAGGGAAGGAAAAAGGAGCAAGACGGGAAAATTGATGTTGTAACTTAAATTTCTGAGTTTTAAGAGAAATGGAGGTTAAAAAAAATCATTCAAGCCCACGGACGCATCACAAATGCAGAGAAGTAAACAGATTACTTACAGACATGATGCTGTAACTGTGACGTACCCTATTTGATGTTTGTATCCTTCAAATGTTTGATCACAAATCTGTAAAGAAACTATCAGCAGTTAAATGACTTGCATGTACAAACCCAATTCCAATGAAGTTGGGACATTGTGTAAATCGTAAATAAAAACAGAACACAATAATTCATAAATCCTTTTTGACTTATATTCAATTAAACACACAAAAAAGCAATATATCTTATGTTCAAACTGATAAACTATTGTTTTTATTTAAATAATAATTAATTTCGAATTTGATGCTTGCAACACATTCCAAAAAAGCTGGGACAGATGCATGTTTGCCTCTGTGTTGCATCACCTTTACTTTTAAAAACACTCAAAAGGTATTTGGGAACGGAGGACACTAATTGTTGAAACTTTGTAGGAATTCTTTTCCATTCCTGCTTTATAAAGGGCGACATCCTTGATTTCCAAAAGTCAGTAGCCAGGAGGCAAAACACCCACGAACACATCCTGAACCCCAGACTCAGGCTGAAGGGACTCAAGTCTTTTCTCAGTCTTCTTTGTGGAGCAAACATATCCGCTGAGTGAAATACCTGAAGATGTTGAGTTTATCTCGTCAAGTGCACATGATTTTTGTTTCTTTTCTGTCTGGTAAAACGATAATCTCAACCCTCTTCCCAGACAAGTGTGGAAAATTTGGCAAAAAGTATTCAATCCATACTGATTTTACGCCCAGTGGCTGCCATTTTCTGACTCCCAATCCCTGCAATATTTGCATGAAACTAGATTCAGGTAAGGCCAGAGGAAGATTTTGGCCTCCATACTCTCCCCCTAAAACTCACAAACCAAACACTGCAATGCTTTGTCCGTTGGCACTATGCTCTGGCAATGGTTGTGAGCTGCAGAACTCCCAAAAAAAGCCTCTTTTTAAGGACACCTGGGGTGCAGAGCAAGAGCTAGCGAGACACAGACCTACTTTTCAGTGACTGTCCTCCATGGACTTGAGCACTTAAATGACCTCCAGGCTTGTCAAAACTCTAGAAACTCATTGTGCTATTGTGGGAAAAGTTTTCAGACATAACGCGGTCTGAAATATTCGAACAAACTTGAGAAAGTGCACCTGGTTATCTTGCGAGGAGCATGCATGACAATTTATGAAAAGACTCGAGTGCACCTCATGCTTTTTTTTTCTCTTTCCAGGTATTCTGACTGCACACAATCCCAACTCTGTGCAAGGTCTCAGCAGGCTGAATGGAGCTGAAGGTAAGAAGAAGAGAGAGAAAGAGACGATGGAGGACGAATGTGGTGAGGTGTGTGACGACTCTGTGAGGAATGATAAAGAGACAGAAAGAGACACTGCTGGTTTTACTGCAACAAGGCCGACATGCTTGGATTTATAGATTTGGAGGTGCAAGTGTGTGTTTAAGTGTCCCAACTCCTCTGGTGACCTTGTGAAACTCTTACTAACTCTTTGGATTCACTCAGTGCATCGACAGTGGCCATTTCTGGTGGGTTTTATAAAGTCAGAAGCAATAAGAAAACATTTTAAAGGCTCTTAAAGGAGCGATCTGCCCTCAGATACTCTCAAACACAATAAATCATGAATCTGGGATCTTCAAGGCAGTCAGGGTTTATTTGGTGATTAAATATCAGCTCCAGTCTTTGATGTGTCCAAAGTCTCTTTCTGCAAAGTATTTCTTTGGGTTTACGAAAGAAGCTCTCGCTCTTGACCAAATTGCAACATGAAGGAGTTTGTCGGAGGGAAAGGATTACGAGTTGCACACAGATACAGGCCCTGATGAACAGGGTCGTGCGCCTGTTTCATTATTCACGCCAAAGTTTAGAGACGGATGAGAAATCAAGGAAGGACATAGATCAGGCAGAGTTATGTACGAGAACTGCCATTTCTGGGGTCAGTGTCCTTTATGCCCCAGTCACACATTACCGTTTCTCAAGGTGATTGTGCACAACTGTACACGATTGGCAAGGCTGGTTTGATCGGCATGATACGGGAAGAAATGACTGTCTATCCCCCGGATACACCCTGTACATACACCGTCAGTAACACTTCTACAACGCTTCTACAGCGCTTCAGGAGCCTTCGTCCCGCTCCATTAGGTCAATACAACGAGGATTCAATGAATTTCCATCCCGCTGACATGCCTTGAACGGGACACAGTCAGGGCACAATCGGATACGTCCTTGTCAGTCGTCCTCAGAAAGCTTTCAGGATTGAGCCACGATCAGCCTGCTTGAGCCCCGTACATGCCACGCTAATACCGTTCACCCTAGGACTGCATTAGGCTTCCACCCCGCGATACTGAGAGTGGCGATTCTCCATGACAGTTTTTCAGTTCAAAACCCTTCCCCGTTTCCCTGCGTTCGTCCATAACTATACAACGCTGATCCAGATCAAGTAGCGCATGCACCACGACTAAAGCACGTTTCATCAGGATTATGACAATCGTGCACAATCGCCATGAGAAATGGGAATGTGTGACTGGGGCTTTAGTGTTTGACTGAAGAGCATGAATCCTCTCATTTACTTGTATGAAAACACAGACACGCTCATTTTCACTGTTCTGACGTCAGACACCCGGCAAACACCAGTCAACGTCAAGTATGGATGCACGCAACCTACGTAGTCGATGACAATATAACGTAGGTCTGTCATTAAAAAGTCTGTTTGTCCTCTTGTGAAACCAAAACCAACCGGACCAAATGTAAACTAAGTAACAGCCCCTCAGTCGAGGATGCTGTTTTCTTGAATCAGCCTCTCATAGCGTAGCAAAGCTAACTCCCAAATCCCACATAAAGCAACATGCTGCGAATCGCTTCACTCCCTCTCTAGTCTATCAGAACATTTCCACAGCCGGCGCTCCTGTCTGGCAGCGGTGTGTGCCTGGAGCAGCAGTGCGATCCGCATCTCTCGAGATACACTGCAGGTCCATTTTCAGTGCGACCGCTGCCAAACCTCGTAAATTCTCCGTTGTTCAGAAAGCACGAAAAGGAAGTCAAACGTGTGGAGTATCCGGTAATTTCAAAATGAAACACAATGCACAGACTTCTGAACTTAAATTTCCTCAAAAGGTTGTCATTACTTTACAACCGGAGGCACGAGCACCACATCAGCAGTCAGGTCAGAGGGTCCCAGAGGCAACACGAAGCCATGGACGATGAAAAGTTAATCATGGGGGTGGAGAAATATAGCACCAAACATCTTTTCTACAAGGATATGGGCGGATAGAAGTGATGCAAATCACAGAGCTGTATGGTTGGAACCAGCAAAGCGACCTTAGAGACTCAAAGTGATGTATTGTCTGTTTCTTTTTTCGGTGGGCGATGTCGCCAGTCTTTCGGTCGGAGCAAAACCGTGGCGCTTCGGTTCGCAGCGTGTTCGCTCTATGTGGAAATCGAGGGTAAGACACATATATGTCGTGTTGTGTCTTCGTGAATGAAGCGTCACCACCACCCCCGTCTCCCCCTCAAACTTGAGAGACAATTCCTCTGTTCCTTAATGATGTCTGTGTGGGAGGGGCATCAAAGACAGAGACAGTCAAAGGCGAGTATGAGCAATGACTTAATCATTGCAGCAGAGCGTTAAGCCTAAGTCTCTCGCCCTCTCTCTCTCTCGCTCTCTTCTTTAACTGACGCACACACACTCACTCTCTCCTCTTCTGTGTTACTTTGCTAGAGGCGGCGGCATGGCACCTTCTCGCTTTCTTTAGAACATCCCGCACTAATCAGTGAAACCCTGTCCTCGCCCAGCACATGGGAGAGAGGAGGGGGGTTACCGACGTCAGCCATGTTCTCTTTCTCTATCTATAACCCCCCCCCCCCCAAAAAAAAAAAAAAAAAGAAGCTGAACCCTCCTCCTACCCTCCGAGCCCTGGGTGAGTCTTTCTGGAGACAGCACCCTCTCCTTTTTGATGTTTGACAACTGAGGGGGAGCGCGGGGGAGGAGGGGAGGTTCAGGGAGAGCACCTTTCATCCAGTGGATGCTATCCTGAGGGAAAAGAGGGGATGTAAGAGGGGCTGCATGAGCATATTTTGCAATTTGAGGGGCCAAAGTCATGCAAAAAAATCATAGAAATTATGGATCAAGTTCAGTTTTACTGAGTGATGCATTTGAGCACTAAAGATTCAACATTTTCCAGAAGATGACCAAGGGCTTGAAGCATGAGGCATGAGTACCCTAAAGGTCATTCATGTTTATTTTAAAAGGCTGTCCTTGAGCTTTAACTCTTTAAGGTCCTGCATAATCAGTTTTCTTTGTTTTTATGTTGTTAGACGGGGCTCTTAAGAAAGAATCCATTTATATGTAATGATCTGGAGTCTGACACCGAGAATAAGAATGAAATGTGTCCCATCCCTGTTCTTCAGGTTTATTTTTTATGTGCTTTTTTTTTTTTTTTAAATGGCTTAATTCACTTTCACAATGACGAAACTTCAAACTTGAAGTATCACACTTCAAAAATAAAGGGAAAAATGATTGTGACTCACACAATGTAAGCTCGGTCTATAGCTCGATGCTATACTGGAGATTATCCCGTGAGCCTGAACGTGCACATCTGGCTCTGAGACAAAAAACTTGCAGCAACTAATGTCAAATCCACTCAAACCTTTTCACAGCTGAGGTGAACACACAGTCCACGTCCGCTCCCCGCCTTTACAAAGGAAAGAAAAGCGAGTCACACGTGTCCTTGTCCCCGCGTGTCACCTCTTGTCATTGTGCAGCAATCGGCCTATGATCTCCCCTCGCTCGCTAACACAAAGGCCCCTCAGGCTCCTCGCTCGCCCACCTAAGGTTTCAAGGTTGCTGCTCGGGCTGTCACCTTTCTCACCATTCTCCTCGTGAATAGAGCGATCACCCCTCCCCCGTGAGCCGATGGTTCTGATCACGGTGGAGGTAATGGAGTCTTCAAGTCACTTTGTGTGCACACTTCCTCGCCTTCTTCTCTTACTCCCTGACAGTAGTTTATTTTATCTGGAAGCGTTATGCTGTTGACATCTTATTCTCACTCCTCAGCGTCTCCTCTCTGCTCACCTGTAACTCAGAACATATGCTCGTGTAGGAGCTGTGCATCATTTGGGTAAATGTATTCCATACGATTACATTTACATGCATTTGCATTGTAGATTTAAACAATTGTTTAGATCTCCCCCTCCTGCATTTGTGCAATTTATGTCCCTTTGTCACAAATCTATAAGCGATCTCATTATTTCCTGTTTTATTTGCATGTACGAGCTTTTAATCTTTAAAGAATCAGAGCATCCTGACCTGATTTATTGTGTTTAATACAGACTCAGACAGCAGATAGCTATGATACATGTATGAATCATGCATTCATCTAAATCTAAAGAGCCTGACTGCAATAATGTACAAAAATCTATAAATAAATCATAGATGCTGCTCAGATTTGTAATTTCTGGTATCACAAACTTACCTATACTTCGTTAACAAACACATGAAACTTATTAAACTAAATGGAGCCTAAATCCATCCCATAGGATCTACACTGGAACTGCATATGTTAGATATTGTATCCATCTAAGGTTCCCAAAGTGGGTACCAGAGGGTCTTGGTAGTTGAAATTTGGTTCCAGAAATGGACTAAATCACTGATTCATACAGATCCAACTCTCAAAGACCTCTTCTCCAAAAGGTGTGACCTACGTGCACACCGTTTGGAGAAGACACTTGGGTCACATGTTTTTGGTCCTTATTCCTGGATGGAGGTTTTGTTTGGATCATTTATGAGAGGAATCCAAAACTGCTTCATATGTAGAAGATAGAAAATGTGTTTATGTCAAAGGTTGCGTTTTTATGCACAGCTGCTGTGAGTTTATGCCATGTGTTTTTGCTAAGCTCTCTGGAACGATTATGTTTTTTATTTACAAGGGCGACCTGGCCAAGAGGTCAGCAGCACACATCAAATATCAATACAAAATTCAAGAAAAACGTTAAGGCAATAAATAACAACCAATAAATAAGTACAAATCAACCACTGACAATGGAAGAGCAATAATCTTTGAGGACTAGCTTAAAAGTTGATCAACACATTAACTTGAAATCTTCACACATTAACTGAGGGACACGTGTGTTTGAAGGCAGAGATGATGAACGTCCTGGGGGCCCAAGCACATCAGAAACTCCTGAAAACATTGAACAAATCGAACAAATTATTAAAAATAATCGACGACTCAGAGAGGAAATGGTCTCCGTTGATAAAGAGACGGTTCAGCCAATTTTGCATGAAAAGTGTGAGCCAAAGTCGTCCCAAAACACCCTGAAAAATTTTGGTTTCCTCCAATTTGCTCCAAAATTTCTCCACATATTCGTTGTGTTTTCCCTTTTGATCAAGAGTCAGAAGTTTTCGGACAGTGTTGCACATTTGCTTCAGCTGCTCTTAAATAGGTAATAAAGTAGTAAAGTACATTTACTTAAAAAATATATGAAGTGTTAAATGTATTCTACCCAGAGCTGGACACTTTCCACACTGACAGACACACACAGTCTGATCTCCACACACACTCATCTCTGATTCTCCATCCTGACGTGACGATGATGGCAGCGGCTTCACGCCATCACTCTGACTGATTCTATGTTTACTTGTCCCCGGCGTGAGTGCGACTACTAAACTATAAAATCTACATTAAGCGGTCGGGGCTTTTGACACAAAGAGCCGTGCACTTGATCATGTCGGATAAAAGTAGATTGCGCTTTTTGATTAATGTGTCAGTCAGCGGAGGCCATGAATAATATTAGAGGGAGCATGTGGGCGCAGAGATCTGCAGCCTTTTAGGAAAAAACTGTTCATGTGGCGTGTAAACAGCGAAGTGTGTGCTTGAACCACATAAAACTGCTGCTTTGTTTGGTAAATGACCACTCAGTGACACTTCAGATGCAAAAAACAGCTGTATCATCCTACTTGATGCAACAATGACTTCAGTGTTGTATTTGCACCCATAGAAAATCTGACCACGAAGAAGAGGAACATGTTATTTTTCTTCCTCTACACCTTATAAAAGATCAGCGTCGGGCAGCTTTGACCTCCATGAGGGCCACATTAATGTTGTTCTCAGTCTCAGAGGGCCACATTGTTGAGAATTAAAGGACAATAACAATAAGCCAATCAAAATTACTTGGATATCTAACATTTATTGGAATTTATATTGACATTTCAAACTCAAAACAAAACTGCAGAGCTATACTTAGTGAGCTAAACATAAAATTATAGCCAATAAAAGGTACTTTTCATTGCAATAAACTAATGTATAATGTTTTTTAATGAATTCATTCAATTTTTTCACCTTTATCTCATTTTTGTTTTCTAATATAGAACATTTTTTTCACAAAGGTAGCAATCATAAAAATCTTGAGTTATTGATGTTAGCTTCAATTCATTTACTCACTACTTTCCCTAAATACATTATTAATGCTTCATTAAAGACCTTTACTGAAACCATTAAGCAAATTATATATAAACCCATCCCTCTAAATTACTACCCTCTGGGGATCATCAAGACAAACATGTACATGCACAAAATACTGTGATAATTTATCATGCATCATTTTCCCCCTTTTTCTTGCATAAATCTCTGAAACACCTCAGCTCTGCTCAAAGCTACCAAATAAATCAGGATTTAACCCTTTAAATGTTGGTCATGGCACAAAAGGATCCGGATGTTGATCCAGGAAGTATTCAAAGATTGGTTGACTGTGCGAGACGGGGAAGTTTTCACATTTTTGGCAATAACCCGCTCATCAGTGTTTTCTGCAGGTTTCTGCTTTCGCAGCCCTTCTAGTTTGATTTCGTGCTTTGCTATTCAGGGCCACCATATAATAGAGACTTCCAGTCAAGAACAGCAAGAACTGTCAAGTCCTGTTCCTCTATCTAGTCAAATAAACCCTAACACTGAATTATTAACATAACCCTGTATATCCTAACTAGATATGTTGCATCCATTCTCACAGAAAATTGGACCGTGGAGAGGTAGAAGAACAAAACCAGTTTGTTTGTCTTCCTTTATCCCCCCACAAGATGAAAAAGAAAGCTGTTAAGATGTTGTTGGTTCTCTCCCCCGTCAAAATGAAAGCCTCGCAGACTGACAGACACAAAAGGGCTTTTTGAGATTTGTTGCAACTGCAGGAAACCGCCTCTCCCTCCAAATTTGCCGCTTGACAGTGATGGAGTGCCTGTCTAATATGATGATGTGTTAGTCCATGAGTGTGCGCGCCGCAAACACAACTGGGAGAGCGTTCAAAGACTTTTGGAAAAGCTGTCTGACAACATCATTAGTGCTTCTGCGTCTGTGTGTATTACGTCGCCTTTCTTCTCCAGCTTACCTTCTTCCCCCTCTCTCTGTCTGTCTCTCTTGACGGGGATGGTGGGGGGAACAGGTGGAAGAGGAACATCATTCGTTCCCTCTGTTATGTCTCCGAAGCAGATCAGCGTGCAGGGATGGAGATATGAGCGGCTGCTCGGTGACGATGGGGGAAAGGTAGATGATTCCCTGTACAGGCGTGAAGTCTGAGCCCGTGGTTGTTCTGTATTTCCTGCTCCCTGTAGAGCTCCACTAAGTGTTCATCCCACTGCTGAGGAGCTGTTGCTGCTCAAGTTGACTCCTTTAACTCTGGTTTTCTGCCAGTGGGAGCTCTCACAATTCTAGACTTAAACTTCAGAATATATCAGAAATCATGATTAAAATTAGGGGTGCTTCACTAGATAATTGAATGCCTGTTTTAGCCCAGATTACCCTGTGATGATGGGAGGAGAGTGGTTTGCTTTGACCGATTACATGTCTTTAACTGAGGGGTATAAATATGAGTCTCCCAATCATTGGAGCCTCAATCTCAGTTTATATTCAACTGCAGATTGTGACATCGACTGAACCAAAGAGTGTCTTGAACAGGTAGTTTGGTACTTTTACAGCTCGTAAACATACGATGTCGCCATTGATGTTGCCTTGAACAGTTCTCATAGTGTTTCTGAATCTGGTTTAAGTTTTATCTTTTCATATATAAGCTTGATGGACTCGGTTTGGTTTGAAGGTGCAGAATTTTCATTTTCTTTCATACCACACAAATGTTGAGTAATTTAGCCACCTGCCTCTAGCTGGGGCTGTAGCTACTGTCTTCGTTCCTGCCATCCGTCTCATTGTTGCACTTTGACCCTGAAATACACAACCGTACAACAAAGTAATAACATTGTATGGTTGAGCCAGTTCAAAGTTAGTTATTAAATAAAGATAAAGCTACATTTAGACTGTGTCAGGTGGCACTGAGCTTTCACACCAACCAAAATGAACCAAACTTTCCAAAAAACAAGCATCCAGAGTTTGTTTGGTTTGTTTTGTTTTAGGTGTGAAAGCACCCCGAGATCTGAGATGAATTGTAAATATCTTGCATGATACATGTTAAGCCCTCTTGGTGAAATTTAATATGCAGTTTAATCAATGTCAACACAGAGCTGAGAACAACGGACCGATTGCATTCACACTTTAATCAGAGTTGAACTTATTAATATTCAGAATGCTGCATGTTAAGCTTGTAAAGATGTTTTTAGTGTAAGAAGTTGAACTCTTTGCTTATTTTGCAAAGCCATCATTTGACAGTGCATTCAAACCCTTTAAAATGTATGTTTGCTAATGCTAAGTATGATTTTGTTAGACCTATCCATCATGCTGAATATTTTGAGCAATTCAGACATTTATCTTTGTTTTTAAGGATGTTTGATGGGACTCATAACTTTTATATTTATGGTGCTACTTCACAACTTCAGGACAGAATCCTGAAGACTGAAGATTTATTTCTCAGCAAAAGTGATAAGTTAAAGAATTTTGTCAGCACCTGAAGGACACATTGATGGTTGCAGATGAATCATTTGGCGCCCTGATAAATGAGAGTAAACAGACGTTTCATTTCGCCTCAAAATGCCCCAGAATGAGCCTGACAAGAATCAAGAAATACTCAGCAGACAGTGGAGTAGTTCAACAAAGGGCACAAAGAAGAAAGGGTGGAAAAAAAGGACAAGGAGGTAAAATTGTGCTCTTCACTGCTGGGCCTCTTGCCCCCTTCTCTCCACACAAGAGGGGGGCCTCTGATGAGGTGTTGATTGCCTGTGGGCACAAGTGGTTTCTCCAAACACTCGAAAAGTGGCCTATTCTCTGATTAGATTCAAGTGTTATGACGGCAAATAGGCCCCGACACTCGACCATACATTACAGCGACGAGATAGAGCTCGCGGTGAGGGCTTTCATTAAAACGGCATCTCTTAAAGACCCGCACAGACCCAAAGGTCATTTTAAGACGAGTGCAAGTTATCGCCGTGGTCTTAATATCCAAAGCCATCAGCTGTTTTGTTGCAGTCTCTCTGGGTCGAAACAGCGTGTTAAATTACTTGAAGCCTGTGGGATACCCTGGAAACAGAGATGGGTCACAGTGATAGCGGTGTGTTCGCCACAACAGCACATTGTTTTCCTCCAGAGGCCTGAAAATGGAGTGAACGTAGCTTCTACAGGACCATCAACACCACTCATGGGCGTTCTTCGGAGAGAGAAAGCCGATTTCCTTGAATATATGGTATTTGTCTTCCTCTGAGAGATCTGCTTTATGGCTTTCTTTCATTTTTCTCCTTTTCCTGATGTGTATAGCAGGTCCTCCGTTGGTTTGTGCAGCATCAAGGGTTTAATTGGCTTAACGATATGTGACTTTAAATCCAAACATGTCTTAAGCAAATTGTTTGTACCTGCTGTGAAAAGCTGAATTCAAGGGTGTAGGTGTCGTAGTTGCCAAAAAGCTGGTTTGCAAACCACTCAGATGTCTCTCCCTCTGTGTTCTGTATCAGTGGTATCAGCATTATGTGTTGTTTGAATTAGCTCCAGGCTAACACTGTATTAGTGTGAAGCTTTGCACCAGGAGACATTTGATGATATCCATGTGAAGACAATATTGGAGCCACATGTGGCTTGGTAGTGGGTCTTATTCAGAAACATAGAAGCTAGGGATACATTACTTCAGTGTTTTTTCAAATAGTGGGGTGTAATCAAATTGGGGCCTGGTGCCAATGATTGAAAAATCAGCAGGCAATGTAACAACTGGCTTCAGTTGCAGAAAAATGTGTTGATCTCCCAGTGTATTCTGACACCTTTCTATCAGAACCAGCATTAACTTCTTCAGCTTCTGTTGGATCGGACCACACAGGCCAGCCTTCATGACCCTGTCTCTAGCTCACCACTGTTCCTTCCTTGGACCACTTTAGACACTGACCCCTGCAGACCGGGAACACCCCACAAGGGCTAAATTTGGAGAAACTCTGACCCAGTCATCGCACTTTAGCTTGTTGCTCAAATTCGTATGCTTGACATTGTGTGACTGAGTCTGATGCATTATTGCACATGTGATTGCCTGTGGTGTACCGCAGGGTTCGTTTTTAGGTCCGCTTTTATTATCTATTTATATGCTTCCACTTGGTGAAGTCATTCATAGCCATAATCTGTCTTTTCACTGCTATGCGGTTGACACACAGATATACCCACCACTGTGACCCAAAATGCCTAGCTGCTGTTTTTAACTGTCTCAAGGATGTCAAAAGTTGGATGGCCCAAAGTTCCCTGCAGTTAAACGAATCGAAGTCAGAAATTATTCTCTTGAATTACCCAGATTACCAGCACCCTCAGTCCACACTCTGCCAATAGCACACCATTAATGCTCTTTGTAAACATGTGTTTTATATAGATAAAGTTATTATTATTAGTATATCTAGATGTTTTAATTAATGAAGGATACTTAAGACAAGACTGGGGAATTATCATAGCAGTTTATTTACGGTCGGTTAAGTGGGAGACTGATGAAAAAGCACAAGTTGTTAACTCAGTTTTATAGGCATGCATGTAAGGACAAGCATGGCAACAGTAATCTAAGGCAACAAAGGTATGTATGTGTATGTTTTGATCAGTGCTTCGAATATGATCAGGGAAACCCTAGACAGCTTATTTAGTGATTTCCTATTTTTGGTTGAGTGCAAGACACTCTGTCTATCTGTGTGTTGACATACTTGGAAGAAGATACAGGTTTTTATGTAGGCTGAATACATGGGAAATCTAAAGATCATTGGAAGAATGGGTCCAAGACCAAAAGAATATATTGACGACTTAAAGATCACCCTTACAATATGTGTGCAGATAAAAATCATGCAGCAACAGCCTGTCTTTACATCCTTGAGTTGACATCCTGATCTTCAGCATCATCATGAACTTGATTTTTTTCTAATTTGGCTGTAATGGTGAAAAGTCTGGTGAAGAAATTAGTATCTTTTCTGCACAGTTGAAATATAGGACAATGTATGTACACAGCTGCTCAGTGAGCACACGATCATGAACCATAATGCAACCAGAGCACCAACAGCCAGTCCCAAAAGCCCAGACTGACATCTGTCTGCAGACGTATAGATCCACACCAACACACACAAACACACACTCTGTCTGCGATGCATACGGCGATGTACAGGCCCACAGACGAGACATGAATATTTAAGAAGCTTCAGTCTGCATGTGCTCCATATATGTCACCATCAGTGTCTCAAGAGCTGGTTGGAGGGCAGGGGGCTGATGACGAGTGTGTGTGTGATGGTGGGCTCAAAGTGGCCATCTTCATATATCATGTAGCTCCTCCTTGCCAAGAGCGCTGCTTCTGTCGAGTGTGTGTGATGAGCACCCACAAAACCCCAGCGCTCTTCGCCCCTCTTCTCTGGTGTGTGTAGAAGACGGGAGCACGAACATCATGTGCATCTGCTGCATTGAGAAAGCAGGTCAGTGGGTTAGGCTGGACCGCGTCTATGTGTAGTTGGAGGTGGCATTCTTTGAATCCTGTTAGAGCACTCAAATTAATGAAGTCTTGACTGTTCAGACCATAATTAGCGCTCTAATTGTTATGTTTATTCAAGAATCATAGCGAACAGATGGATGTTTGACAATTAAAGAGGGCAGCAATGCTTGGAAACATTTGGTGAGCTGTGATTGAAACAAATTAACAGAGACAAACTAAAAAATAGGCTGTTTTAACATCTGAAAAATGTCACATATGAAACTTTGGGCTTTATGACAATAACTTAAACAATCCGTTAATTTTGGTCTGTAACCATTAAACAATGCAAATTTAAATCAAGACACATGTATGTGATATCTAGTAAAAAACAAATGCCAGTACACATAAGGGTTGGTTCAGTTTTTTTGAAGTGTGGCACCTGGAGGTCCAGGGTACGAGTAAATATGAGAGCCACTAAAGAACCCAGCCAGCTTTGTTCCAGCTAGTGACTATATAAAGTTGTGCCACTGAAAACCTCGTATTTACCCCACAATTGTGTTAAACCTCCACAAAAACAACATTTGCTTGACTAGACACAACAGTAAAGTCGTTTTCACAGCCAAAGTTTGTTGGACTTAGACCAGGTTGGGGGTGTAACTGCAACATTGTGGACCCATTGTTGCATTATAAGAAGGAAATACACAATTGGCTTTGAGTGAGAACATTTTGTCTCGAAGCAGTACAGAAGTTCTCTGTCATAAAATAAAGATAAAGCTGCTATGATATGGTTTGTTCTGTTTTATTCTGTATTATGTTTCTTGTTTAGATCTCTTGTGTTTCCTTTTTATGTCTTGATTCTGTTCTTGGTCTTAGTTAAGTTACCCATTTTGTGTTCAGGTTTTGTGTCTTGTCGCATGTTTACTGTTTTATTTTGAAAACCCCTGTGTTTCTTGTGGTGTTTCCCTGCCCTCCCTTCTGTGTGTCTCTCAGATGATGATTCCCTCCACCTGTGTGATTGTCTCACCTGTGCTTGATGTTTCCCTGGTGTATGTAGTCTCTCTGTTCCCCTTTCTCTGTGTTGGGTCATTCGTCTTCCCACTCTCACTCCCTGTGGATGTCTTCAGTGTCTGAGTTTTCTCCAGCGTTCCTCCAGTGTACCTCCTGTTTTGTAGGTAGTTTTTGTTAGATTTTGTTTTTGTATTTTGCACTCCTTGTTAAGGATTACTCTTTGGACTTTGATCCCTTTCAGTTTATAATAAGGCCTTTTTATTAAAGTAGTTGGGTCCTTCACTTTTGTTTTTTGTTAGTTTTCTTTGGGTTTTCATACCGTGACAAAAGCTGCATTTAGGCTGCATCAGGTGGCACTTGCATATTGACTGGAGTGATGTATAAACATATTCTGTATAGATTTGTAGATGTTAACCTGTAAAAAGGATGCTAGCAATGCTTTCTCAAGAAAAAGTGAAGCTCTGTAAGAATCCTACTGTTGAGCGAACATAGTTTTAACTAAAAAAACGGAGTAATTATGAGGCTTTCAGTGGCACCATTGACTGCTTTATATCACTTAGCATTCGTTCCCAGCAATCTTCCCACAGGGGCAGAGCTGCTCAGTTTCTTTATTGGCAATTATATAAGCTAGTGCCAGGGGCCTCGAGCAACCCCACTTCAAAACACCCAAAGTATCCTGAGGAATATCAATTTAAGGCTTTAAGTAGGTCCTGAATGATCAGTAAATAAAAACTGTACAAATACTAACATGTACAAAATGCTTAAATTCTAATGCTGAAGCCTAAATAAATCAAATCCTTTTCTTTGTGTGTCCACAGAACAGAGTTAAACAAACCAAACCACGTCCATGATCTGTCCCCGCTCATGTCACGGCTTCCAGAGAGGGTAACAATAATCCACGCTCCATATTTCCTCACTGAGACGCAGCCACACGTAAAGGGTTAATGACACGACCAGTGATGCCTGGCTTTCCACAACACTGCATGATGGGTAAACGACACCCCCCGCTGTGTTTGACAGGAGCTCGCAGCGGTCCGTCACCTCGTGTCCACTCTCAGCGGGACGCCTGGCACTTGTGATGTTACGGGATACGAGCACAAAAAAACCCACAAAGCCGCCCCGTTGATGTTCCCTCTGATCTGAAGTGAAGCTGATGACATGAGAGGAACGCCATCTGGAAAATAGGACAAGGACCAGATAAAGGCCGGAGTACAGGTAATACTTATTCATGAGATACCTTCAGACTCACTTTAAAATACAAGAATAACGAAGGGATGCACTTATAATGGAGTAAAGTACTATTAATACTAATCAAACACATGTCCCAACTTCAGTGGCATCATTTATTCATTTATTTAAGCAGATAAAACCCATTGAGGTCAAGATTTCTTTGACGAGGGTGACAAAAAAAACATTACTGAAAAGTGACAATAGACAATACAGTAAGTTACGTTTCCATCACCTGTGGTTCTGTTCTTCTCCCTCTGAAAACACCTTTTCTTTATAGTCCCCCGCCCCAGCCTGGATGTTGTAACCCTCTAATGTGTCTCTGTATGAGAACAAGCTTCACTCTCTGGCAGATATGAGCTGGAAACAATCATGCGATACATCGCCCTCATCTGTCCGTCTGCTCTGCTCTTTTGTCGCGAGCTTCTGTTATGGAGCAATCTATAAGTACTTAGCTGCTAAGGAAATTAGCCGCTCCACCGACTGGAGAATGGAGAAATCATTGTGGAGCGCGGTATGCTTCTCTGCGCAGGTGTAATTGTGTTTCCAACGGAAGTAGGGTTCTCCCAGACCTTTTCTTTCTTCTCCTCCTTCTCCTTCTCCCTTCCTCTCAACTCCATGCACCCACTTTAACATGCCAGCTAGCCGCATGCCGAGGCCATGCCGCCGCACCACAGCCAACCTCATTACCGCGTGATTATGCGAAATCAGCAGAGAGGAGCGAGAGAATCAAAGCGGCCGCTGGAGATGAGTGAGTTGTACAGTAAGTGTCCCTGCCCCGTTGGATTGGTGGAGGGGAAGATTAGAGAACTCACTCCCTGAGATCAAATTCTCCCTCTTAGTTTGCCTCCCTCTTGGGTGTCAAAATGAGTTTTCGGAGATGAGGCAGATGTCGAGGCCCATCCTCCTGGTTACCGAGGGGATCTGCGAGGAGCAGGTTTGAGTAAGCTGAGAAAATGAGGGAGATCCTCGCTGTGATAGGCGTAGAGAATTCTGAGAGCCCTGCAGAGAGGAGTGGGCTGGAATCATTTATATTCAAGGGCAGCTGCAGCCGAGGAGTGGGTATAAAATCGATGCAGGGGCTTTACCTCGTCTCGTCCTCATTTTTTTTGTTCCTGATGAAAAGATAGCACTGTGCTCGCCACTGCAGACCCTGAAATGATATCGACAAAATAAAAGCATTCTAGAGCTGGGTGATATGGACCAAAATCAGATCTCAGTGTAGCTAAAGGTCAATTGAATAGCTTTGTTTTTCTTTGTTAACAAATAAGCAGATACCGTAGACAGACTCCTGTACGCCCTCTTAAAAGCACAAATGTTCCGAACATGAACAAAGTGAACATCTGTTTACCAATTGAACTGTCGCCCTGGTGAGTGTTTGCAATAGAGTTTGATGTGTCCAGTTGGCTTCAGTTGGTTTGACGAATAATTCAGTCTGAGATCTCTCATCAGGCGTCGTTGTTAGGTGCTAATCCAGACAAAAATCTGCTGAAACTGGTCTGTTAGTGTGAACTTTTTGTCTTTTCAGAATCTGGAAGCTGCCTGTTTTTTGTACAATGTACATGAGTGGTTTTCAAACATGTTTTTTTTGCCAAGGCACACCTAAAATCAAGCCAAAGGCTTAAGGCACACCAAAGTCATATCAAAACAAAAAAGCTTCTTATTATTCTGCACTTCTAGACTCAAGGTTAACACCTCCAGTGTTACCCATTCATTCCCTAGCAGCTGTGTTACAGTTTAGACAGAGCATTTGACCAGGATTTGTATCTATACTGATAAGACATATAAATGATTGTTTAATATTACTTGTGAACTCGGTGCTAACTATTTAGATATCCGACACAAACCCATGAGCCGACTACCTGCGTACATGATTTGTATAACATCAGTAATGATTTTCAGGTCGAGTTTTTAAAAGGACAGAAACAATTATTTGCAATCACATTTTTGACTGAAAGAGAGAGGAAAAGACTTTCTGATTTTCAGATGTTGCAGGTTTTTTGGTACCATGGCATCAAACATCAGGAAATTTGATTTCCCCTAATAACAATATGCTCCTAAATTGAATTAACCACTTTTAGCCTGTTGTATCATATTTGATACATACTTTTGTGATACCTCTATCTAATCGATATGATCAACAAATAACTAGAAAAAATCTGAATGCAATCAGATAAATGTAAAAAAAGCTCTCAAATGGATTATCAGTTGCAAAAAAAACACCTAATCTATCAAATGAGATACAAAAAATATATCTGTTAAATTTTACGGAAATTTTGATTTTTTTGGATTTCAGTAGAAAATGAAAAAAAAAACATTTAATCTCTAAAAAGTTAGTATTTTCTGTCTATAATTTGTGTTTTCAGGCTTTGAAAGGTTTAATAATAGTTACAAGCCCCTCTTTAGACCAAACATTTCAAAGAGGCTATCAATAATTAATTGATTGTCTTTGCATCACTTTCATCACCCTGTTTTTAATCATATGTCTTTTATATCTTTATAAAACTTGATCTGCTTCCCAGCCCTACTTTACATCCAGCCACACACAGGAGCACAGATACACACTCATGCCGCAGCCATCAGTGCTGCGTGAGATAACAGGCCTGCATTGAGGCTGACCGCAGGGTTGGTGGAGAGACGGATAGGAAAAGGCGGGTGAGCGAAAGAGTAAGAAAAGTGGTCACGCTTGGCTTCCTCTCGCCGTGTGGCTGCCCCCCTATCTCTCCGCCGCACTGACCCTCTACACGGCAGGCTCGACGCCTTATCAGCAGTTTCCTCGCCGCCTCGTCCTTTCTCCCGCCCGCGGCAGGGAACGTGACGCTTGGAGAGACGTAACGGCAGATATAGGTTGAGTCATAGAGCGGCACTATCATCGCCGGACACGTAGCCCCGTCGGGCCGCAGTCATCAAGCGGTTCAAGGTGCGATTTAAAAGTGCAGATTGGCCTTCCCCCTGGGGCGTGATTGGACATATGTTCATAGGGTGCACAAACACACTCCCCGTTATGGGCTTGCCTAAGTGGAGCCTTTAATTGAAGTGGTAGTTGCAGGTAAGGAGCTCATTTGTATGCATTTCTTCAGCCTAAAGCAATCACACATGCACACACACACACACACACAAAGGCAACAATACTTATTGAAGCTGACGGGGGCCCTTATCCGCTTAATCCAAATTTACATACGCCACTTCCGTTTGGTATTTCAACAAAAGCGTTAAGCCCCCCCAGCCCCCACAATGCAAATAACCCCAACATTGAGCTTATTGTCCAGACTGCTGCTGGTGGGGCTTTACAAGGCTGACAGTTTGGCCAAAGGTCCTGATATGATTGCTGAAAGGCAAAATTACGTCTGATACAAAAGTGGCTCCAAACCTAGAACCCTGAGTTGGCTGTGAGACCCTTTGTGTGTCTGTAGGATGTTTTCAGGGATTATAAGACTGTATTTCTGCCTTTTATAGAGTTTTCATGGGTATTCAGAGTATTAGGGTCTGCTATTGTAGCTTTAGAGGTGTAAAACTAAGACTGCAGGAACCAGGTCTTGTCAGCTTCAGCCTGTTATGCAGGTGGACAATGTTGATGGTGGAGATCAAATAAAGCAATGATCACTGAGGACCTGTTTAGATTTTGTCTTAAAGGGATATTTCTTGACTTTGGATGTATGAGGTCCATAGCATTAGCCTGAACATATGCATCAGTAACAAAGCTTTGCTCTGTACTGGTGCAGAAATACATGGAAACCAGGGCTTTATATTGCTGCAGATGGTGCCAGTGACTGTGTAATTATAAGAATTGTGGGTGAGAGCTAACCTCTTGGCATGGTGTTGGAATTCTGAGACCAGCTGCAGCTGCACACGGTGAAATGACATGAACGTCCACTTTATATGGGGTTTGTTGAGTGGCGCTGCAATATGTTTACACAATGTTCAGCAGCGCCAAGCTCTGTCAGGGCAAAGTTCCCCTAAGCTGAGCTACCCATGCATTACATCAACATTGGCAAACATTTAAAATCAGTCTGCAATTAGTCAGTGGGCAGTCAGGAAACATCATACTCAACCAGCTGCACTGAACACAGTAAAATTAACCCTGGAAACTTAGGTCAACATCAGCTACTGTAAGTTGATGTGTGAATGCCTTTATAAGTACAACCTAAATGTTCTTACCTCTGATGTTCTACTAATTCACAACGGTGTGCCTCAAGGTTCAGTGTTGGGGCCACTTACAATTTCAAATTCCTTGGACAGAGTATTTAAAGTTCTTCTTTATATTTATATGCTGATGACACCTTTACTTATTTCAGTGCACCTGCACAAGCTTTTGTAAATCTTCTTAAATGCATTTGACTCAGCACAAATTCAGCTGCAATGTTCTAAAAACAGATGAAAAGAACAAGCAAATGACTTGAAATTACTTTTCATTTCAACATATTCTTGTCCTGCCCCGGCTGCTGTAGTCACATCTTAATGATGGTCTTACTTTTCCTTTCTTGATGCTGTCATATGCGGATGATGTTGATGGATTCTCTTCCAAATATGATTTTCTGAAAGACTGTTTGTGGCTTATAGACATTTTTTCAGATAACAAAATCTGAAACATGAGGAGAGCATACTTGCTTTTTCTGAACCTCTTTGGAGTGGCCAAATTCTATGATGGGTAGACTTTTCTTGGTTTAATGGTGTCGTAATCCACAAAGGTCCATCTGATTGGATAAAAAGGCAGGCTAATAAGTTTTTAATGGGTCTTGAGTAATGGCCAAATCAATGTTTATAATACTTGTTATAAATCAGCTTGAATAGCTCACCTTTTTTGTACCTAAACAACACCATGTTCTTGTCTTTTCTGCTGATGTAACCAACAGGGACTGTGCCTTTTGTTAACAGTGCAGGACACACACTGTCCCAATCAGTCTTTAACAAATGCACAGACCTTGGCATGAATAATTTGGAGTCCTAGTAGCCCTCCTTGGGACGTGCAGAGGCGGGAGGGGGGGTGTTGCAGAATCAATAGCCATAAGGAGTCTGGCTCCCGTTTGCTTTCAAGATCTACAATCAAAGGACCCAGTCATCAAAAGTTAATGAGCTATTTAGATCATGCTGTTTCCTCCGCTCTCTACTGAGAAAACACTGCTGGACTGGGGAGGAAAAGAGCCCCAGTGCGAGCGTGTGTGTGCTTTATGTGTTTCCTATACATCTATGGAGGGAGATTGGCAGCTGAGAACAACAAAGCAGTGGAAATGGTTATCATGTGTGTGCAGTTGTTGGGAGCATTGTTCGGGGCAAATGCCTGACATGGGTTGCAAACCTTTTTCTGGCCAGTAATGCAGGAAACAAAAGGCTGGTTTTTGACTCCAGAGTGTGAGGCTGTGGTTGAGCTGCTCGGGCGCTGCAGCAGACATGTGATTTGGCTCCTTTATGCTGTCCAGTAAAAATGTATCTACAGCTGCAGCATGTCAGGACTCGGCACATCCTTCTGTATGAACGTCTTAAATCTTTGCCATGATAAGACTCTTTCTGTTTCTTCCTTTTGAGAAGGACAGAGGTACACACAGATTTAAGTGAACTGAATACAAGAGTGAGCAACCTCAAGTGAGTTTTTAGATGTTGTTGCTTTATGGCTTTGGCTTTGCATGGGTGAGTTTAACTGTTGCTTGTAGATGCAGAGGTGAACTGTGTTAACCGGCAATGGTTTTCTGAAGTGCTTATGAGCCTATGTGGAATCATCCTTTACAGAATGATCTCAGTTTCTCATGCAGTGCCACCCGAGGGATCAAAGGTCACAAGCATTCAATGTTGTTTTTTGCTTTGCCACTTACATGCAGATTCTCTGAGTTTTTGATGATATTATGGACTGATGATACTCCTTCCAGTTGCATGTTGAGGAACATTGCTTTTAAGCTGTTTGACTATTCTGCTCACACAGTTGTTGACAACGTGTTGAACCTCGCTCCGTCCTTGCTTGTGAAAGACTGAGCCTTTCAGGGATGCTGCTTTTATATCCAATCATGACACTGGTCTTCCACTTAATGTTCACCTGGAGAATATACAAAGTTTGTTTTTTTAATCTGTCTTTTGTTGCCCCTGTCCCAGCTTTTTTGGGGAGTGTTGCAGGCATCAGATTCAAAATGAGTGAATATTTGCAAAAAACAAACAATAAACTTGATTAAATTGAACATTAAATATCTTGTATATGTAGTGTATTCAGTTAAAGGTTCAAAAGGATTTGCTAATTCTTGTATTCTGTTTTTATTTACATATTACACAACGTCCTGACTTTCTTTTGTAATTTTATTTTTATTTGAGTTTAAAAGGCACAATCACAAAATGAACATGATTCTTTATGTTATATAATATCAGGTTTTTGTGGTTTACAGAGGAAGGGACAGGCATATTCTCTGTTGCCTGTGAGTCCACTCAGTCTGACAGTCTCTCAGTCCTCCATATTCATTTTCTAGAGTTTACATCATATTTTGTTTTTGCCACAACTGACCACTTTAGTCTGCAAACCAACACACCAGTGGATTTTAAGTGTACACTCCAGTCCCCACCTATGTTACCCTTCCTCAGTAAATTTAGCCACCTACCCACAAGTTAATTGTTTCCTTTAGAGCTATTTACAATGAAAAGGACAATTCATGAAATAGGAGGGCTTATCATTATAGTTTAACCCTATGAGAGGTAAGAAGGAGCATGAGTAAACTTATGAGTCATACAAAGTCTGCACGCAGAGGAGTTATAAACACAATCCGTTTATTCCAAATTAGATAAAACTTTTCCCTTTGTGTCCTCAAGGAGTATGTTAACTTCTCCATTCTGAAAATTTCTAGTATTATTCCATACCATTCTTCTAATGCAGGTGGCTCTGGTTTTAGCCACTTCCTAGTGATGGATTTTTTACTTGCTGCTAGTAGACCCTTCAACAGTTTTGTATCACTCCTCCTTGTTAAGCCAGTAATGTGACACAAATACAGATTTTCAAAATTCAGGGGGATGTGAATTTTGATTATCTCAGTTAATGTTTTATGAATACCTTTCCAGTACAAACAGAGTTTAGGGCAATCCCAGAAAACATGGCAGTGATCTGCTGTTACTGAGCCACACTGTCTCCAACATGACTGACTGTTATCCCTGTATTTTTCTTGATATGGTGTTTTAAAGTACCTCATAATGTTTTTCCAACAATGTTCCCTCCAGTCCATGGAGCTTTTGGGGGACCACTGAAATGGACAAACTTCTTCCCATGCCTCCTCAGTCAGTCTCAATCCTGCTTCACTTTTCTTTTATGTTGAGGGTGTCCTCATTTTTTGCATTTAGAAGGACATTGTAGAGTTTAGAAATGGACTTTTTGGGTGTTGCTCTGTAAGCAGAAATCAGATATTTGTACAGCTCACTAGCCTTTAATAAATCATTGAATTTGCACTCTGTATTGAAATAATGACGCAGCTGAAGGTATCTAAAAACACAACATCCTGACTTTATTCAAATCGGGCTTGTAAAATTCTTGTCTTGGTTGTATTTTATTTACTTGACTGTATGGATTAAAGCTTAATAAACTTAATCTTTTGTTTTGAAAGTCTGACATTACCCAGCAAAGAATGGGCTCTCTGATTGAACCACAGCAAAGGAGACAGATGAATTAAACTACAGGATATGGATGTTTTTGTGTGGGAACAGTTTGATAAATTAAATTAATTATTGATGTGGTTTGTTAGGAGAGACAAGAACATGCTCATCTTCTGTTGGTAAAGTTCAACTAGTTCCTCAAATCCAGCTGGGGCTCACATTGAAAAGCTAGCTCCTTGTTAAGGTAGACATTTATTGGGCATAACCATGATTTGAATCCAGGAGATATCATGTTCATTAGCCTCATTACCGCTGGTCCTACCTCTGGTTTGTTGCTACCCATTAAATCACAGCCATTCCAGAGACTTCCTCCCTATTCCCATGTTGCTCCACAGCTCCTTTATGCCTTCCTCCTCCTTATTTCCCATCTCCCCTCCTGTCTCCTTCCACCTGCTAACGATGCCTGAAACAGGCCAGCCAACATGCCACCCAGGACTCCTGCTAGGATCCCTCACTGGCTGTTTCCCTGGCCACTGGCCTTGTTAGAGAGGCTGCACATAAATGTAGCAGAGGAAGAAGAAGTTACAGTGGTGTGAATTCCCCGCAGGACACTGGGTAGTTGTGAATGTGACAAAAACGAGTGTATCTACAGCAAGAAAGTAAGACGTGATCATTAAGAATTAACATTATTCCCAGAGAGGCTGTTTTCAAGACTTGGGGACTGAAACTTGACCCAGTGAAGCTTATGAAAAATATATAACTCAAAGCAGGGAGCAATTCCCAAACCGAACGTAATGTGGGTTCAATATCAGTGCCATGGGAGTGAGGTGAAATGTACAACAAACTTTTCTGACAAAGAGTTTGACCACCTCGCCAAAAAAACAGCTTTGAGGGAAAGGATCAAACTAAAGGAGCAGAACAGAGCATTGATTTTCAGGATGAGCCCAGAGAGGAGGGCTTATCTTCCATCCCTCTGTCTGTCTGTCCAGACTTTGTGAATTCACTGTCTCAAGTTAACTTGGACAGAATGTTATCAAACTTTGCACAAATATTCACTCAAACTAAAGGATGAAGTGCTTTGAATTCGGAGGCCATGGGTCAAAGGTCAAGGCAGCAGGATCTCATAATCATCCCTAAATTTGGCTTTGTGTCCTTCTGCCTGTGTGCATTGATTCAGCCAACCTGCTGGTCAGCCGATCGTACATTCAACCCAACTTACTTTTATGGCAATGCACCTTACTGATAGTGTGAGCTTGCTCTTCTCAAAGATTCAGCGCTGCTGGGAGCCTTTTCTGCCATTTCACTGACCAGGTCAAAGGTCGTTAACATCCCTTGCTAGTGAATGACCTTTTTAAAAAAATCCTTTGATGGATTTCTGTTGTAATTTGCACAAATGTGGACACATATAACCACCATGAAGTAATTCTTGTCTGTTGAATATTAACCTCTAACTATCCTTTTAAAACACTCCTAAAGCCGGAGAGGACTCAAACCTCACTGGTGGTGATTAATTGGTCAATCTCAAAGTTGTCCAGCCTCTGTCAGTCAGCACAACGGTTCCTCCATTTGCCTTCATCCTTTCTGTCAATCAGCTTTGATGCTTTCTCTTCTCCGGCGAGTTTCCCACCAAAACCAAATCCTACAGCTTGAGAATGAGGCACCAGGGGTTCAAAGGGAAGAGGAGATAGGGGATGAAGTTTGGCTTACTGTTGGGCCAGGAATCTTTTCAGAGTAAAACCTCTGAGAGGAGGCATGCTGATCAGAGATCACCGGCTGAAGGACTGGTTGAAGGTCACTCTCTCTTTGTTGTTGAACCAAATCTGCTCATTAGACAAAGTTTGGAGTGACCCATTTGGAAACTTGCTTCACAGGCACAAATATAGGAATCTCACATTACCTCTGCCATGGAGGTTAGGTTTTATTGACATTTTTTAGTGAGTTAGTTAGTTTGTTTGTGAACAAGATAACTCACAAACTAATAAAAGGATTGGGATGAAATTTTCAGGGAATGTTGTTCATGACACAAGGAAGAAGTGATTACATTTTAGTGTTGATCCAAATCTGGATGTGGATCCACACTGCACTTTATCAGGCAGACCAAAGGCTGTGAAATGTTATGTAATAGAGCCACCCAACTAGTCAAGGCTGAAGATCTTTGGTCTTGTTCCTGCCTTCTGCCCTATTGTTACACTATAACACAGAAATAAACAACTGGCTATGAGTGATGACATTTGCTCGAAGCAGTTCAGCTGCATTTGAGTGATGAAATAAAGATAAAGTTGTGTTTAGGCTGCTCAGATGGAAATAGCTTATTACCAGAGCTATTTGTAATCACATGGACGCATTTACGCCTGTTAGGAGAACTGGAGTCTGGTGGTGCAAGCAATGCTAACTGGGCCTGTGCTCAAAATATCGATATGGCAAAATATTGTCATGCACTCCTTGGGGATACGTGTATCTATAAGGCTTTTACAGAATCGATACAGCCTCAGTGTTTTGACAGTTGTTGCCAATACTCTTTGGGTAATGTTAACAATGGCACAGTTCAAAGTAGAAGCCAAGCTACATGATGAAGCAGAGGCAATGATGATGTAGGGTTTTAACCTTAAAAGACTTCAAACTTATGTTAAATTTAACAATATATCGCCTTTTGTGTGTGCCATGGGGTTTGGCTTTTGCCATTAGGTCCATTTAGGAAGAGCTCTGAGGAAGAACGGCTAAGATCCGCTTGTCTTTGGCATTCCCAAATATCAATCATAAGATACTGGCTGATGTTAATGAGCCTTTAAACCCTGAAATGAAATTAATATGCCCTTTTATTAGCAGACAGTAGTTCTTTTTATAGTAAGAACAGCAGGCCAATGATGCCATCATTATAATTAATACAAGTAAGCCTTGACAGTATGACAGTTTCCCAGCACACACAACACCTGAACCTTAAAACTGGGTCAGCCAAATGAAAATTAGCCATCACGTCATTATTTAATCCTGTCTTCTGCATCATTTAAAAGTCTTCCGGACATGCTATCCTCTCAGGATGCTGCCCTGCACACCTGCACTGCTGTTTTAATTTTGTCTGATTAGACCTCTGTTCCTTTTGCGGCCGGGCAGAGTGATGCAGGGAATTAACCAAAGCTGGAAATTCTCCTTTTTCAGATCCTACCCACCTAATAAATGAGGAAAAGGTATAAGCTGCCCCACACAAACAGGTGCTGGAAAACTAATAAGACAGAGAGGGAAATGTCACTCAAGCACAGTCCGCAACAAAGTCCCTAATCAGCCATTTTAAGTGAAAACCCCCATGCGGGTAAACCGCCAATTTTGCAGAAGAAAGAGGTAAGACAAAAGGGGGAAGAGCGGTAATTAGCGGCTGAATTTACAGTCCGCTGTGGCCCTCTGAAAAGCGAGGAATAAAACCTCTCCAGGATGGCGCTCAGGCCCCCACTTGGGATGTTCATCGGTCACTGATGAGCGCTCTCCGCAGGACTGGAGCAACAGCAGCTGAATTATTGAACACGGCGGCGTCCCTTAGGTGAGACGCCGTGTGGAAGTCTTCAGTCTCCTGCCTGCTTTGACAAAGAGGAGAAGAAGGCTTGATGAAACATGGTGGGATGCTTACAAGCCATCCGTCACAGTAGCTCCCTGCTCGCAAAGAGGCGGGATTGGATTTCCGACTGGGTGGATTTGTAGTGGTCGTGGGAAGGGGTGGGATCGAACGATACTTCAGCAAGATTGTTTGATAAGAGCAGCCACGATTGTTTCCCAAAATCTTCATGAATTAAATATCTCTTCAAGGAAATCAATGTTGATTTTCCACTTTTATACTCCTGTACACTGACGACTCACACCTCTATGCAGCATGTGCCTTTCTCTTTCTGTGTCAGCATCTGTGTTATTACGTGCATACATGCGAATAAGTTATGCATCTGAGCCCAGGAGTCTCACGCCCGACCCAGAGCACCAGCAGTAATACCATCAGAGCTCTCCCGCCGAGCACCTGTTTTATTACATTACATACCCCTGATCCTCAAGCTGCATATGAAACCTGATAACAAGCCGCAGTCTTTGATTTACCTGCCAAGCAGACCAGCTTTGGGCTCATGTTGTCGGTAAGAGCCGGCTCCACTGAAATCAATTGCTAAATCTGCAGGCTAATGGTGCCGGTGCGCTAGTGATATTACATCAGATACTGGGGGCTTGTTGTGGAGGGTGAGGTCTTATCACACTTATTGTGCTGATGCATGGAAACAAGAGGGGTAGTTTGAGTTATGTATCAGAGGTTTCAGTCTTTTATCAATGTGAAGCAGTAAAATGAGGAGTTTAAACTGCTTTCTTCTAACCCTGCTGCATGCAGGAAGAATTGGCTTTAGATAACCTATTGGCTTTTTGTGATGTTTTCAGTCATGAAAATAGAAGATAAAATAGACTGGATGGCACTAATAAGCAGCTGATTTTATGCACAAGGCCTACTCATCAGGTTATTTAAGGGTGGCAGTGAGTTCATATAGAGATGGTTTGGTTTGGTTCTCCATTTCTGATCTCCTTTACTGTTGTTGGGGCTACATTTTCTTCCTGCTTCAGCCACCTTGCTCCGTGATTGGTTTGGCTCTTGTCCATGTGACAAAACACAGAGGATGTGTTTGGCTGTCCTCGCTGAACTCCACATCAGGATTTCAGATCGTAAATACTGAACACGTGATTTCAAGACAGGTAAGATCATCTCTAGGACCTCCAGAAAATTGGGCCTTTGCTGACTTTGGTTTAAAGTGGGGATCCAAGCCAAAACTTGGGCACATTAACTTGTTGTTCCTGATTTAAGTGTTAAAAATATCGCCCTTGCCATTCTCGAGATATTCTATTGTCAAGCAAGGGATTAAATGAGGCCTGTTGACCTTGACCTTTGAGCTACATCCTCCAAAATCTGATCAATTTTTACTTTAGTCATAGAGGACATTTGTGCAAAGTTTGAGCAAAATCCATCAAAGTTCTCTGAAGATATTTCTTTCTTAATATTGACTTTAAAGGTCCCCTGCAGAAAATGAGTCAGTGATGTTGTGGCGACTCACCAAATGTCTTCGTCATTAAGCCATCGGGCCTCCTCATTAAACTTTCATGACCTCTAATGCTTCTTATCACCTCCTTATAAAATGTGACGATGCCTTCTATTCTTCCCCTGAAGAAGAGGCAGGCGTCTTACCTTCACAAATAAAAAGACGAACACACACTGACTCACACATGCAAACACCTTTTCCCCGCTGTCTCCCGCGCCTCCCTCTCCCCTGTGTGCGGTTGCATCAGCAGCAGGGGCCTGCGCCGGTTGTCACGGTGTGAAACATCCCTGTAACCCTCAGCGGGTTTAACCAGCCCCCTCTGCCTTCTGAAAAGCACCCGCTACCCAGCCAGCTGCTTTCCACAGGTGTTGTCTCGCACTGCGGATACACAAAGATGAGGGATGGGGGGGCGAAAAGAGGAGGGGGAGGCAGAGAGGCAAACACAGACAGACTTCCTCTCACCTGATGGAGTGTGTTTCACCCGACCATGCCATGGTGTGTGTGTGTTTTCAGCCCCCCTACCTGCTCGTCTTCGCAGAGTTTGCGTCACGGATTGCCTGGCAACCACACCTGGCGTCATCGTCGCAACCCAGGGGAAAATTAGTGAGCACAAACAGAGGCTGGAGAGAGATGTGCCTGCTGAAAGATTGAGTTTGGAGATGAAATCAGCAAAAACAAAACATTTATGGAGCTTTTTAGAGGAAAAATGTGATTCGATTGAGAAATTATGTCAAAGTGGTAGATTTTGAAACATGATGATAAAACACAGAACGATGCCACTGGAGCTATACGATGCAATTCGATACCAGGCAGTATGACGTGGTACAGAGGGATGCAGGTTGTGTGCAAACTGTGGTACAAACTGAAAACACTTTCACATCGCCAAAATTTAAAACCCTTCTGTGTGTGTTTTTCCTGCTTTGGTTATAAATATGTCCCACCTCCACTGTAAACCTGCCTTTCACCGTGTTTGCTGTATCATCATCCTGCAGCTGATGTGTCAAACTGGGCAGAGACGATCTGTTTATAATCAATTTACAGTCACTTTCACACCTAAAGTTCATCAGACTTGGTTTGGTTTTCTTTTACTCTGCACTTTGTTGACCCAACATTAGTTGGAGCTCTCGCTGTGCTTGTTTGTTCCAGAAATACACAACTAGCTTTGAGTAATGACATTGTTCAGCCTGAAACAGTTCAGAAGATATCTGTGTCATAAAATAAAGATAAAGGTTAGGCTTGAATAGCTTATGTTAGCATTACCACTGCTAACATAAGCCACTCTCTGCTTGATATTGTCAGTGAACACTATGTTAGCTTGTTGTGATATTTGAACAAATTCGACCCACAATGCCTTGCTCTTTGGTTCACTGGCCTTGTTTGATCCTTGTTTGGTTCAGGAGGCTTCACACCTGCCGTGAACCGATCTCTTTTCTGTCTGGAAGTGAACCAAGACCCTTAGGCGGACTAGAGTTTGGTTCTTCGGTCCACTTTGGTCTGTCTTTTGGAATTAATGAAAAAAGGTGTCCTTAAATCACAATACTTTTTCCTTCTCATCTTTTTTGAATCTGAAAACATTCTCGATGTTGAGCCATGGGGCGCCTGGTGTGGCCTGAGTGCCAGTTTATGATCATTTCATTGGTAATCGTTACATTCCTGGAGCACAATAGCTCACGTTGAATGCTTTGAATGATTTCTATCAAATATGGCACAAACTCCCTTTGCACTTGATGGTGAACTGATTAGATATTAGAGGTGAAAGGTCATTGCAATCTCACACTACCTTAAAACTCCCTGGCATTTCCTCTTTGTCCAGCCCTGTGCTTTCACAGTCTGGCAGTCGTGTACTTTGTGAAGCTCTATTGTAGTGAAAGAACAGACAGATACAGAGCAGTGGAGGAAGAACCTGCTAATGGTCAAAATGGGGCGAAGTCTCCCTCCTGAATTGTTAATGAACCCTCTCAGAGACCCTGATGGGTGTGATTGATCGGTACCAGGCCTGTAACAAAGCGAGGCCTCTTCAGCGCACTCCAGCTCATTTACCTTTCAGCGGCGGTCCCCTCCTTTGTCTGAGCACGTCTTTATCAGCGCTGATCCTCAATAAGCCCTTATGTATTGTCTTTGAATATTAGAGCGCAGAAATGGAGTCTCGGTGCAGCATTCATCCCCGTATCTGCTGGAGGAGAGGCGCTCGGTCGGTGTGTAAATGGTCGATCGAGGGGCGAGTGTGTGCTGGCTTTGGATTGTTATCTGTGCTTGTGCTTCTTGGACCGATAACACAGATATGCAAGTTGTCCGTGTGTACTTTATTGCATGGGCTTGTGCCTGATAGCGATCAGGTAGTGTTTGGTAGATAAGGATGTGTTTTTTTACGTGTTACAACCTCCAGACGGACGCGTAAACATCAACACCCGTCCCTCTACGTCTCATTCTTGCTCACCTCCAATCGCCCGACTTCACCTCCAGATTGGTTTGAAAAGCCCGATCTTTTGTTCCTCTCTCTGCTCTGGTGGCCCTGAAAGGCAAAACATGATGACTATTAAATGTGAAGACACAAAAATAGATAAAACACAACAACATTAAAAAACAACTGCTATGAAAACACTCTAACAAATAGGAACAACAAAAAGCAAAAAACAAATCAACAAAACAAGTTGGAAAAACAGCAAGAATTAAGACAACATAAAACATTAAAAAGCCAAAAACAAGTCAAAAATGTATCAACATATAAGAAACACAACATCAAACTAAGAAAACAAAGCAAAAAATGATCCAACACAACAATAAATCAAAAAGTTTGCATTATACCAAAAACACAAAAGCAGTAAAAAAGTTTAGTTTGTGTTATTCTTTGTTGTATTTTGTGAGTAATCGTTTTTTCATTTGTTGCTCCAAGATTTGATTTGTTGTTGTGTTTTCTTATTTTTTATTGATGTTGCTTGTGTGTTGTGTTGTGTTTGATTTTATATCTGTTGAGTTTTCAAAATAATTCCTTTGTCTTGTTTTTGTTCTTTGATATGGTCTTTTCTTTTGTGATCTTTCCCTTTTTGTTTCTTTTTTTAAACTGTTGGTGTGTTTATTGATTTGTTATTGTGATTTTTTTTTTCTGGCATTTTGTTTTCTGCAATTTGTTGTGTCTTTTATTATTATTTTAATCTGTCTCTGTGTTTCCTAATATTCATCCCTTGTTCGGTTCTGTTTCATGTTTTTTCTTATTTTTGATTTGTTTTTGTGGTTTTTAATATTTGTGTTATTGCATCTGTCTCTTTGTTTTTCATTGTTTGTCATGTTCTTTCATTTGTTTTTGTGTTTTGCACTCCTGGAGCACCACATTAGATAACTATTGATGCATAAGTACGTTTTTGCACATTACAACCTCCACTCAGACCTGATAACACCCAGCAATCTCCTCTTCTTCTTCGTCTTCCTCTTGTCTTCTTCTTCCTCATCTCTCGTCTCACCGACTTCACCTAAGCCTCCAGATTGCTTTTTGACAAGCCCCGATCTTCCCTCCCTTCCCCTTCCTGGCATCCGATACCAGACGAGACGCCGGCGCATCATCTCCCGCCGCCAAGATCTTATTAAACAGAAGGGGAGAGGAGGGAATGGTGTGGAATGAAAATAGAAATCTGAACAGACCGAAGGGAGAAAGACAGACTCCATTTTAATAAAGAATCCCCAAAAATGCCGCCCTCTTTTCAGCACAGAGGTCACATTTCCCAAACATGAAAGCACTTTAGCTGAAAGAAGAGAAAGAGAGGAAGAGGCGACGTGTCTGACAGTGAAATGCAGGCTAATGTGTTGTCAAGGCTGAAGATGGAGGAGATAAGATAGGACGCCCTGGCAGCATTGTGAGCGTGGGTTGCCGGGGAGCTTTTGCGTGGTAATCTATGCATGCTGGAGATGGGATCGGACGGGGGAAACATTATTCAAACAGGTGAGGAAATGAAAACGGTCAGTAAGAAAAGGGGGAGTGTATTCGTTTGTAATGTGCTCTTGATTGTTCCACAGGAGCTGAAAGTGAGACAGAAAGGCCTTGAATATGGGGGCTATTGCACATGCTCAATGGACAAAACATTAATGTATACAATGATGTTTGTAGCACTGATACTTGATAATCTGTAATAATATAAGGACAAGTATAAGGATAAAGGGTTTTTGTGGATTGACTAAAACCATAAAACCTTTAGAAACCTTTAAAACTTATTATTACCTCTGCCAGGGAGGTTGTGTTTTCGTCAGAGTCTGTTTGTTTGTCTGTTAGCAAGAAATTCCAACATTTTTCAAAAATTAACATTGGGCTGTATTTTAAAAAAATCTTGTCTCTGACATCACATCATGGATTCGCTTCAAAATTTACAGGATAATATATATAATAAAACTCTATCATCAAGGTGAATTTCACCTGGATTGGATCCAGATTGACGTCACAACAAAACATTGAAGTTTATAATGGCATATCCCAGTCATTTACGTCATTTTGGGAATTGTAGTTTATTTGCAAACTGACGTCAACGTCTAGCTTATGTCAATACATTTCCCAGCTTCCCTTGCATTGACAGACATGAGCGGAGACTCAGCCGTCCAATCAGAGCGGAAAAGCCACTGCCGTAACTGAGCTGCTTAGTGGAGGTCTGCGCTCTTGGGGTGCTTTTCTAGTTGCCTTTTAATTTAGCACGAATGTCCTAACTTCAGAACTGCCACCAAATTCATAAGATCAGCCTTTGGTTTCACACCATCTAAAAAATGCGATGCCTAATTTTCTTCAAACTATGCAAAATGATCACTCTTAAATGAGAATAAATCAAGTCAGTGTTCAAGGACATAGGTATAAAGTAAAGGTAACTGGACCTCATGCTCTGCTGTTACTTTTTAACCCAACATCTCAGATTTTGTAAGCACAAGAATCTTCTATTCACAAAGGAGACTCCTACGATGTTTGCACTCAGGTTATTTTTATGGATTATGAATTCACTTGTACTTGTTGCAGCATATTTTTATTTGTACAGTTCATGTCTTTGATTTCAAGAAACTTTTCACAATTGAATTAAACCCTTTTCCTCCCTGCCGTTCACGCTCCTTGCCTAGCATCTTTAACTTTTCTTCTTCTCTCCTTTCCTCCCTCATTTCTTTCCTCTTGCCTCTCAGGTGTACTGAAGCCAAGGCCAATCTCCCCCCTCACCATCCATCCACTTCATCCCACATCTCCTCAGCTCCTCTCATCTCCTCCCCCATTCTCCCGCCCTCTCCTCCGCTCTTACCTTTGCCATCTCATTCTTTTTACTGCCTCTCTCTTTTGAAATGCCTGTTGCTGATCCATCAGGCTGCTACTAGAGCATGTTCCCACTCGTTTCTCACAGTGAGTGGAGTCGGTCTCGGAGGAGGCGGCGGCATCACTGGGAGCTCGCTTCTACTCCAGTCGGGTACCAGCCAGTTATTAATTACTCCCCAATTCCTCATCTGTTCCCCGTCTGCAGAGAGAAGTAATTACAACTCTCCTCCGTTTCCCTCCTCCCCGGCATCAGAAATGACTCGATAACCAGAAACCCAAATTACTCCTGCTGATGAGACAATCATTGAGCAAGAGGGAGCGAGCTGCAGATTTTTCAGCCCTGCCGTGCATCACCCGTCGGGGGTAATGGCACCTCGATTTAGGTTTTGGGCTTCTTCCTCATACGCATTCGTGGGGCGTTTCCAATTTCCACCTCTCCCCAACAGGAGGAGATGGTAGGGGAGATAGGCAGAATGAATTAAATGATTTTATTTCTTTTTTTTCCTCCTTTTTGCCTCCAATAAGACGAGTGCAATCATGAGGCTGCTCCAGCTCCAATCAGCGGTTTGCAGCTGGAGAGGAGTGGTGATGGAGGAGGAACATTAGCACCGGATCCTCATCTGCCACAGAGGACAGAGGCAGAGAAAAGGTGCAACAACAATCAATGATGCTTATTCTTCCTTTCCTCTGCAAATTACAAGTAACCAAGTGTTTACACGTGCAGTGGAGGATTTGGCATGTAATTCTGCCTGTTCAGAATCTGCTTAGCGATCATTTTTGTGTAAGACTGACAATTTTCAACACATTTTTGGGAGGTAACCAATCCCTGCTGTTGGCAAACGAAATCATAAAAGTAACAATTCCCTCAGTGCATGCTCTACTGACAGAAAAAGGAGAAGCCGATATGCAAGTAGCGACAGCCCCGGTCCCCCTTCTTTTAATTGCACCTGTTTTTTATTTTATAGAAGCTTCCTGGTTTTAGAAGTAAAGGATATGATTGACATGACTGCATTTCCATGCAGAGTTGCTGTTGGTCAGACTGCATTAAGTCCCGCTGTAACACAACCTCTACGCCTGAGAGTAGGTTGAGCTACGGTACTGACATGCAGTATTGCAGCGTCCATTACGACGCATCAACAGCGTCCCACATGCTCCTTTGATAATCAAACGGCTTCGTTATATTATTTTTACAGTCAGTGGATAAAATGTTCCCAGTGAAGGAGTGAACATGAAATCCCATGATCTTCACCTTGGAGCTGTGACCTCCAAATTGTGACGGTTCATCCTTAAGTCAGAGTGGATAGTTGTGCAAAGTTTTGAGGGAATCCTTCAAACTACTGTTCAGATACAGTGTTTGAAAGCAATGATCTTGATTTTAACCTTGTGCCTACAAAATGCACCTAGTTTATCTCTGTCAGAGTGGGCATTTTCACCAAAACCTGGAAAATGTTTCTATAGAAGCATTCTTGAGACATAATATTCACAAACAACAGATAAACATGTGACCCAACTACCCCCACTTCTGATTGTCATCCCTCATAAATTTGAGGAGTTCATCCTTAAAGTCAGAGTGGACATTAGAGGAAAATCTAAAGAAAATCCTCTTAAATGTTTTCTAGATGAAGCTTTCAAAAGTAAATGATGAACTTGAGGCCTTCAAAAATCTCAACTGCTGATTTATGACCTTCAAAATCGAATCATTTTTTCCTCTGTCAAACTCAAAATGTGTGCTTGAAACGGCTCAAAAGGCTCTGAAGAGATAGCATTCAATCAAGGGATGATCTTGAGATACTGTGACCTTCAACTTGACCTCTGAACTCCAAAATCTGTACAGCTCATCCTTAAGTCAATGAAAATCCCTCTAAAGGCTCTTTAGATTTAACACTCACAATCAAGGGATGATAATGATAGACCATGAGCTTGACCTTTGACCTTTACCTAACAATATCCCAGAGCCAAAGCGGACATTTCTGCCAAGTTTTGAAAAGATCCTTTGCAGCATTGTGTAGATATGACATTTCAAAGAAAGGGCTGGATGTCAAAATGATGGTCAGAGAGAAGCCTCCAGCCTTCAGCACTGCTGTGGCTGAGGCATAAACACGAGTCTGATCAGGATGAAAAGGTGTTGTGATGGTTATATTAAACATCTACACTTTACAATCTAAAACATTACAGTTTTTCTACAGTCTAAAGCCCATAGAAGCTGCACCTTTTAGTTGTAATGGCTCTGTACACCAGTGCTTTTGTTGACGTCTGGACATTTCACCCTTAATCATATTTAATTATGCACATAATAAAATGAAACCCCATTCATTTTCTCAGTTATAGGGTCCAGTTATTGAGTGTGTTGGCTCAGTGTCACTCTGCTACGGCTCTATAGGGACACTGAATAGAAGAGAGATGGTTTTAATGTAATTAGTAACACCACTTTTGTTCTGACAAGTCAGAATGAAGACCCATTATGTAAGGCCTCCTCAATGTACTCAAGCTAATTAGCAGAATAATTTACTGTTACACTGAGAATCACCGGATTTATTAAATTAAGGTCTGGTGACTATTCTCATAAAAGCAAATGGCAGGACATTCAACAAACCCCAATTCCAATGAAGTTGCGACATTGTGTAAAGCATAAATCAAACCAGAATACAGTGATTTGCAAATCCTCTTTGACCTTTACTGAAATAAACACACCAAAAAGACAAGATATTTAATGTTCAAACTAACAAACTTGTTTTTTTTTTTTTTTTTGCAAATATTAGCTCATTTTGAATTTGATGCCTTCAACATGTTCCAAAAAAGCTGGGACAGGGGCATGTTTATCATTGTGTCACATCACCTTTCCTTTTAACAGCACTTGTTAAGCGTTTGAGAACTGTTTGTTGAAGCTTTGTGGCTTCAAAGCTGGTGGCATTCTGGGTGTTGCTGATATTTGGCTCTGCATGGTGGCGTTTTAACTTGCACTTGTAGCGATGAACTGTGTTAACCGGTTTTCTGAAGTGATATCCTTTACAGAATGATGTTTCAGTGCAGTGCTGCCTGAGGGATCAAAGGTCACAGGCATTCAGTCTTGGTCTGAATCTTTTGATGATATTATGGACTGTAGATGATGAAATCCCTGAATTTCTTGCAATTGGATATTGAGAGATGTCTTAAACTGTTGCCCTGTTTGCTCACACAGTTGTTCAAAAGTGGTGAAGATGCTCCTCTTATACCCTACACTCACCTGAATCCACCTGACCTGTTCACCTGTGGAAAGCTCCAAACAGGTGTTTTTGACGCTCCTCGTCTTTTTCAGTCTTTTGGTGCCCTGTCCCAGCTTTTTTGGAGCATTTTGCAGGTTTGATTTTCAAAATAAATGAACAAGTGTAACAGTTTGAACATTAAATATCTTGTCTTGTGGTGTATTCAGTTGAATATAGGTCAAAAAGCATGTGCAAATCATTGTATTCTGTTTTTATTACACAACATCCCAACTTCATTGGATTGGGTTTGGTAATAACACCAAAATGGCCATATTACCTTTACATGGTTTTACATTGCAGTCTATTGTAATCATTACCTGACGTGTTTGCAAGCCCACAATTCACAGTCCTCATATCAGTGTAGTATGCACAATGCAATATCACAGTCCCTTTATTGCCTGACCCTGTTCTTATATAAAGAGGCCTGTGGTAATTATTTAGGAGGGGCCACACTGTACTGAGACCCCTCTGGGACTGGAAACATTATGGCTTGGCCTCACACACACACTCACTCACTCACACACACACAAACTGGCACGCTGGACAGAGAGTAATGGCCCAGCCCGTGTTGGTAATGGCTTCTCTTTCGGCGTGCACGCGGTGGCATCTGAGCATGCTCCAGCCGGGTCTATTTGATGTGACTAGTCCATTAGACTTTCAATGGGCTCCTACACCATAATCCTGAATACACTGAGGTTTTTTTCTTCCACTGGAGCTTCCCCACTGTACAGATTGCTCCTGTCACAGTTGAAGCAGACAAATTCCCCCTCATATCCTCTGCATATGGGATGGGATTGTCTCGTTATGGCCGCGGTTACGTTCCCCCATGGCAACATTAGCCATCGGCTGTAAAAAGACTATTAGGATCCAAATCATTTCGGTGCCGGAGACGTCGACAAGCGAGGGTTGGGAGAAGTTAGCAAGGGGTGATGGGAAAGAGAAAAGAAGACGTAGGAGGCGATGAAGTGAGAGAGTGGTGGATTAGTGATTTCAGGGACCTCCAGCGTGGCTCACATGAACTCACATTTATATATAAATATAAATCCAACGCACGCTCACCCTCTCTGTGGCAACACCAGCCTTCCTAATCCACGGCAGCCAATCAATAAGCACTTGACAGGTACTGAAATACAATATAGAGAACAGCTCCAGCCTTCTCCTGCTCCATTTAAACTGCAGTTTGACAGCTGAGGAGGGAAACAGGGGCGCGATGCACTGGGAGATGTCTCGATTGGTTCTGACACCAAACCCCTATTGAGGAACAGATATTTTACTAGCATAAAAACTGCAAAAACCTTGAGTTTATTCAGTTATTTTTGTCTTTTACTAGGTCCTGAAGCTCCTGTGCATTTTGATGCCTCTGTGCCAGCTTTAGCTGGAGCCAGTGTAGGCTGTCTATGAGCTATTCCTGAAAGTAAAACACTTAGAAATTGTTTAGAGGGATTTTCATCAAACCTGCCTTAAAGGGTCAGCTCAGGTTTCTTAGATGCCCATGGCAGTAGTAAATAGAAAGCAATTGGGGAGTTCAAACATCCGCCAAGGTAGCTCACATATTGCTGTTAAATCTATAAGCAATAGTTACATGAAAAAGTTTACATCATAATATGATTCCTTGACCCTAAAAATCCACACCTAGCACTCAGAATCATGTTGATGACATTATTAGTTAGACAGTTATTGAGCGAAAACAATTGTTCCCCAATGGCGGTTATCTGGATCACCACCAAAATCTAATGATTTACAAGTTGGGCCATTACCAACATCTCCTGAAAATTTCAGCAAAATCCATCCAGTAGTTTTTGTGTAATCTCGCTCACAAACAAACAAAAACATAACCTCCTTGGTGGAGGTGAATATGATTTCCACAAAAGCAACTAGACATCTTTGTCCCTGAGGGGAGATAGCCAAAATCCTTGGATTTAACCCACTTTTAGGTTAAAACTACACAAAAAACATTATCTTGACTAGACTTTACTTTCCTTGATAAAGTCCCTCTGTTAGTATTTTGTGATTCAACGTCCTCCTTTTCCTCAATCAGCGGTTCAGCGAGCCCTGCAGCACAAACTGTATAAATCTAACTCCCTGGATGTTCAGGAAGTGTCAACTATTTATCATTTCCACAAACCTATAAAACAACAGTCGGATGTAGCCTAAGAGTCAAAAAAACTACCTTTTTACTACTGAATGTCTTCATTTGACCTCTGTGTAGAAATCTGTTTAACACCGCTCCGGCTTCATGGCCTTTAAGTTAAATGTTTTTTTCTAACGTGCGTCTTGGGGCACTTATTACTTCCAATCTTGAGCGTCTCATTTTGAGAGAAAACTGTCCAGCTGTTGAGCAATCACTGATGACACGGTACCAGATGTTTCAAACCTCTTTTCACCTCATTTGCAAACACATATTAAGGTAGAAATGAGGCGGTCTTGAGGTCTTATTTAAAGTCTTTTTTGACTTCAGCGTGTGTCATTCAGCGAGGCAGAGGTAATGCTATGAGCTGATGATGCTCACGTATTTCTGTTGTTTGTCTCCTGGGTTTGGTTGAAAAAGTGAAACAGTATTTTATCATTGAGTAAAAGTCAGTTTTTTTTAGAGTAGTGGGTGGATGTTCTCCTCAAGGATCATCCCGTGGTGTCGCTTTTAACACATCTATCTCTGCCAAGTCCCTGAGCCACACTGGGAGGAGTGATACATGCCTGCAGGCCGATGTGGCGCACAGGCTGTCTGCTCCTCCGATTCTTCCCCCAACCAGTCATAATCTGCGTAAGTCATCCTTGATTAACCCCTGCTGAATGACTCTAATTACAGCCAATTAGCCCAGGCAGAACGAGACACTCACCATGCAAATGAACGCCATGGAGAGGTTGGGAAGGACGGATGGAGAGATGGAGCCGGGTCGAAGTGGAGGTGTGGAGAGCCAGGGACGAGCGGGATGATTGAGGGATGGAGGTGCTCGGGGCGTGGAGAGAGCCCAGGATGGTGGTAGGAGGTGGGGTGGTTGAGAGAGAAATAATGAGGGGATGAAAGAGAAGAAGGTTGGTGGAATTCAAAAGAGGAGCCATGACTGTTGGCGGACTTTCCTCGGCGTCCAGTCAAGCAGCATGAGCACTCGCTTGTTGGGGCAGAAGATGAAACGTTACTTTTCAAATGCAGTTCCTGATATTTGAAGTCCAATAGTACGATTATCAAGAGGGTTATGATTGCTAAAATCTGTGGTATCAATATGAGGATGCTGATACTTATAATAATAATAATAATAATAACTTTATTTGTATAGCACTTTTAAATACAGAGGTTTACAAAGACAGCAATTACAAGAGCCCAAAAGGAAATAAAAACAAAAAGCTCAGTTTAGGTCAAGACACTATTACAGAAAAACACAAGAGGCACAATAGACACTAGCAAGGAAAGCCAAGAGGAGAGCAAATGCTGCTTCTGGTGTCTTATAGACCAACGCTGGTCATGCAGGCCCTTTTTATATGTCATAAAAATGTCATTAGAACCCAGAAATACAAGAAACCTTCAACGTAAAATGAGACCAAATAAAAGCTAAAAAACATAGAACCAGTAAGAAAAAGTCAAAAAGGGTGTGAGAGCAGAAAACAGAAGAACAAATATAAAAAGATAATAATTATAAAATAATAATAGCAATGATAAAACAAAACAGAAGACAACAGGAGATAAAACACTAAAATGTCTAAAAAGGTTATCTATAAAAGGAAGAAAAGTGTAACAAAGGTGAAGCATAATTAGATAAAATCTGAATTAAAAGTAAGTCAAGGCATTAATATGTTAACATAACACAGAAGATAAAAATAAAAGAAGGAATTAAAAGTAGGAGGAGGTAAAATGAAAAGAGCACAGAAAAGCTAAAAAGACAGTAAAGCAGAAATAAGATAGAAATAAAAGATAAATATTTCTAAATGTTCTGTAGATAGGGTTCTTGAGGATTTGCAAATCATTGTATTATGTTTTTATCTAGGTTTTACATAACGTCCCAACTTCATTGGAATTGTGGTTTACATTTGCTTAAAGAAAACCCAATGGATGACATTATAGTGGCAATGCACAGTAGCCATGAATAATGGATGTACCCCCCTCTTATGGGGGCTACAGTCCTCACAAAGGACTTCATCTCAGGCTAATGGTGCTGATTGTTGTGTTGCTGCTTCAGTACGTTTTGTTATTCTGTGCGACTGGGAAAACAGTTTCCATATGCGACATAAGTGCAGTTCAGCCCCTCCTTTTGTGTCTCTAAAGGACTTTTACTTCACGTCCAGATCATACAGCCAATTTAAATGCAAGACATACTCTCCTCTCTCCCCCACCCCCCTTCCTTATTTCTAGTTTTTAATTAAAGTTTTTTCCCCTCTGTACCCTTTACCCTCTACGTGCATCCATCCAGCCAGCCAGCCAGCCGGGCTGCTCCGAGGCCTACCTACCAGATACCCATGCCAGCGTCCCCCGGCCCTCCCTCGCTATCAACCAGCAGCAGGGGTGTCAAGGCCAGACTGAAGAACCCACTCAGCCTGCCCAGTGATTGCCTCAGTCTATCATCAGCCAGAAGATTTCTATTATTGCAGATAGATGATTGGTCTGGCTCGCTGCCGGCCTGGCAAAGCAAGCTCATTTTTTGAACAGTTTGAAGTGTGAGCCCCGCTGCACTGAAGCAATTGGGAGGCTGGGGGTGGGACGACCATTCGGCAAAAGAGGGATTTGGTGTTGAAATAATGGAGCAGAAACGGTCATAATGACAAGGCACGGGGCATTATGCACAGAGGACGAGGTTGTTAATGTGGACTGCTTCTATTTCCGACGGCAATTTGAGCGCTAATGGGGGAGCGCTTTTCTGCTAAATAAATAGACGCCCCGCTCTTAGAACAAGGAGTTTGTTTACTGTTTGCATGGCGGTGCCGAATCAGCTCAATACCCCGTGACGGATTCATTGCATCTGTGTAAGCGTCATGCTTTCCTCATCATTCAGAGACATCCAAACTGCTTTCTAACAGGGAGAAAGGCACTTCAGTGAAAAGGGACTCTGATTCAACAAAAGTCAGGCTAATTCTGTCTCATTATTGGAGAAAAACGTCCTTCCTTTACACCTCCAGCACTAAATACACCATTCTCTCTTTGAATCACACAGAAGACACAGTATTCACACAGCCTCGCTATCATATGACTATAATATGGCTGCCCCCCCACATCCCCTTCATGTTTTTGTTCTGCAGCAAATCAAATTTCCACAACTCATTCCAGTTATGAATATGTCTATTTCAAGACCTTCAAGTCGGCAGCACTGCCTTCACTTCGCAGCATGACCCGAGGTCAGTTTGGATCTGTTGTTGGAGCGCCAGACTCTGCGACCTGCACCCCCGATCGATGGTCTTAAGGGAATTTGAAGTATCTGACTACATGGCCTCTGCTCTTGTGAGATTGGAGAAGTACAGAGGAAATGCAACCCTCCATGTTTTTTATACAGTATTGATCTCTGCAGCCAAAGCTTCACCGTTGTGTGCTACAAACAGGGAAACTGTCTGCTGCCCTGTTTCAAGTGCTTTAGCGTTTGGTGTGAAGCTCGTTAGAAGACTCAATAAGCATCCTGGTTAATTTAACACCAGCGCAAACATCCCTCAGCGCAGTCTTGGACGTCTAGTTCAGTATATTGGATCAGACAGATGGACTGTAGGTTGACACTCCAAGTTCATAAAAGACACTTAACTTTAAAAACAAGGGATGAACAATAGACCCAATTACTTTGACATTTGACCAGACAACTGGACTCGAGTCACTCAAGACGCTAATTGACGACTTGCGACTCGACTTGGACTTGGGAGACAATGACTCCAGACTCGACTCAACTTGAGACAACAAAAAATTGCAGCATATGTTTTTTTCATTGTATGTTTTTTTTTCACGTGGATATCATTCATGACCAGAGCAGTCTGTGTGCACGTTGTGCTCTCTAGCAGGTTCAGACAGGCTGGCAGCACGCACGCATGCACTGTGATGATCAGTGGGCACTGGGCAGACAGTTCACGCGGGTGTAATAATGGCAACTGCTGCGCCTGCTGCTAGTTTGACTTCAGTTCCCCATCTACCCTCGGTCTAAATGATCAGACCTGTAATGTTGTAATGGATAAATGAACAGCTTTATGCTGGTTTAGTCCATGCAGGCTCGTCTGCATGCTCTTTTTTGACATTGACCTTAAGAAGATAAGGTTTCTCTCTTCAAGATGTAAACCTGAGTGCTTTTTGGGTGGGCTGGGGAACAATGGTGAGGGACTTGACTCAACATAACCGGTGACTCGGCTTGACTTGACTTACCCACAGCAGAAAAAAAACTTGGGACTTGCATGAGACTTGGACCAAATGACATGACACACATTTAAAAGCAACACATGAACTTGACCTGGACCGATGAACCTCACAGGGTAACGATGTGATCCTTCAGTCAGGGCGGACATTAGTCCCTCAGAGTGTATGTGTAGTTAAGTTTATTGGATCAGACAGCTGGACTTCCAGATGGACTGTGGGACAACTAGAAGCAGAAAGCCCTCCTTGCTGTCCTCACTGAGGAGGCATTTATATTTATTTGATTAAAATCCATGTTGAAGTGTGTGACTCTGACAGTCCCTTGCTGGTCCTGGTGGCCAACCTCTGGCTGTCATCACAGCCTATCATCTGCTTCCCTTCACTCCGTCCTGGGTTCATTTTCTCGCCCAAATTCAACGATCTTGTGCCTCAAAATGTCTTTAAATGGACCAAAAGAGCTCACCTAGAAGGCCAAATGGCTTTGAAATGTACAAATAGAAAGTTCAAAGCACAACTTTCAACATTTTTATGGTAAATATTTCATTTGGAGCCAGAATCCCAACATGTATGATCAGCCGACAACCATCCATTACTTTTACTCTTTGCTCTCCGTCTCTCTCTGACTTCCTTTCGTCTCATCTGTTTACGCAGCCGAGGCTCTTTGAACCTCAGTGCATCGGTGGCTCTGTGGCTGCCGCTGTCACCTGCTAATGTCACCTGTAATGATGTGAGGCTGCACCCCCTCCCACTCGAAGTGGCGTCATGGAGCCCGGGACTCAATCATTTCATTTAAGCAAAAACAAAGTGCGACAGCGACAACTGTGAACCAGCCAAGAGAGGGAAGCGGCGTCGCTTTTCGTCTGCAAATCATTCGGCGAACACCTTTGAAGTGGTGACGTGCTGCTGGAAAATGTAGAGAGAAGCGCCCGCTTTGGGGGGGATGGCTGATGAAAAGGGAAGTCAGCTTCTCGTCAACTTTTGACCTCTATAAGTGCGGAGATCAGTTGGGGTTTGGGCCAGCTGCAGCTCCAGACGCTGCTGCTGTGTTTGAGAAACAGCGCTCAGAGCTCCACCTGCTTTTATTGAGCTGCACCGAGATGGAGGGAAAAGGAAAGTGAACTCCACTCAAACAAAACTGAATCACATCCAGATACAGAACATCTGGTCACAAGGAGTGAGTTGATCATCCTTTAAAGGTCTTACTGCTTTGTCTTTTCATGGACTCACAGAAAAGTGGATTAAGGACCCTGCTCCTCCTTCATGACCCCGAACAGCTGTCAGGCCACCTTGGACTCCAGTCTATCTGAAATGACTAAATCGAAGTCTCTATGATATGTTGAATGGCAGAGCTGTACATGTAATAACTGTAAATAACTGTGTATACATTTTAGTCTATTTCATTCTATATTTTTTTATATCTGATTTTATTTTTATTATTAACAATGCATGCACCTTGACTTTTTAGTATTATCTTTTTTACTTATTTGTCTGTTTGTACTTTGCACCAAGAGCACCAGAGCAAATTCCTTGTAAATGTAAAAAATGTAAAAACCTACTTGGCAATAAATCTGATTCTGATTCTAATAAACTCCGATTTCGATGAAGTTGGGACGTTGTGTAAAACATAAATAAAAACAGAGTACAATGATTTATAAATCCTTTTGCCTTATATTCAGTTGAATACACAACATTGACAAGATATTTAATGTTCCTGCTGAAGAACTTTACTACTTTTGGCAAATGTTTACTCATTTTGGATTTGAAGGATTTTCAAAGCATTGGATTCTGAATTAACACTTTACACAATGGCTACATTTACATGAGAGCTTTAATTCCCCTTTAATTCAGAATAAAACTTAAATCCTCTTTAAAAGATTAAAAACGACCTTGTAAACACCTAATTCCGCATGAAAATGACTTTTCCAAAATAAACTTAATTCCGAAGTAAGTGGCTGGTTTATTCTGATTGTAAATCCAAATTGAATAATTCCTCGATCATGTATACGTTCATCCCACTTTAAATTAATTCCAGACATTCTGCACATGCTCGATCCCTTGTCCTGTTGCGATGACGCGCATATTCAGCCTTGACGGGAACAGAATGGCTGCCCGAAGCAAGCGTTGGACTTGAGCCGAGTCAATTTATTTAATTAGAGCCATAGAAGATTTGGAAATAGTGAAAAGAGTGGATGGACGTGAACATAAAAATGCGGACCTTTTTAAAGTTGTAACATTCAAGTTGGATGAGGTTTCCCTGACAGAAACGCTGAAGACGCTGAGCTGGAGTTAGATTTCTTCCGGTAGACGTTAATACATCAAGTCCGCCCCCTTTCCAATCAGAACTATTCCGAACTCCCAGACCTCAAGCAGAATTGAATAAAGGCGAAAAAACGTGTTTTTTATGTAACCCTCAATTCGGAATTACTATTTTCCTGTAAAAGTGAAAAAGAATACTTTAATTCCGAATTATATAATTCTGAATACTTAATTCTGGATTAAAAACGTCATGTAACCGTGGCCACTGTCCCAACTTCACTGAAGTTTTGCTTCGTAGATGTTTAGCATTCTTGTGGCTGCAGAGGAAAGTAAATCTGCATCAACTGACACATTTACCTCAGAAAAGAGGTCTTATCCTGAGAAATAAAGCCAAATAATCACACTGCAAGCTCATTAAAAGCAGCAGGACGTTGTTACCACATCCTCCCTCCTTCCAGACTTCAGGGTAACATTTAGCGTCTGCACAGATCCCCTGTGAGGATTGTTTTCCAACACGCCGCTCTCCTCATTGAATTCAGCTTCAAACCTGTGAATCTAGTGCGCGCTAAGCCCTTACACTGATCGCTGATGCGGTGGGCGTGCTGTCAATATTGGCCCATTCACTGTGAGTGAGCAAATCTCCCCTTGACATGGCCAGCCATGCGAGTAATAGCTAGGATTAAGATAGGAAGGTACACACATGAATATACAAAACACGGTATGGTGCGGGCAGATGGGGGAGGGGGGAATTACAGAGGCCTCGGATGCGCGGCATGCATAGAAACAAGATTGACTCGGAGCTCGGACATGAAAAGACTCATTCATCGGCGCTGACCCTGATGGCGAATGACGCTTTGACGGGTCATTGTGAGCCTATAGAGGCGATACTGAGTGCTGTATGCTTCATGTGAGCAGAGTATGAAAATCATGCTGCTTGATCATATGATTACCTGTAGAGGTTTAATTCACTGTTGGGTAATGTGCATGTTTTCTTCTGCTGCAAACAAGGTCAGCCTCCCCTATACCCACCGTTGCCATAGCCCCCAAAAGAGGAGGTATGTTTTCCTCATCTTATGGCCTCTGTTTGTACATAAAGCCTCACATATCCCACAGATGGATGCTGTTTGACTCCAAAAGCCAGGGCTCGATGAATAATGAATGTGATGGGGTGTTTCTGGGTTATTTTGATGACATTTGTTGGATCATTTTGCCATTTTGATCAGTTTTCAGGGCTTTAAGTGAAAGTATGTTAATTTTAAAGCAAGTAGGATCTAAATTGAACAATTAAATCTTCTTGTATCATCAATCCTATGCTCTGTTTGCTCCTTTGTACTCTGTAGTCAGGCTATCCCAAAGAAAAGTGGCATTTTTACCAGAGAGTCAATCATTCTTTCCAGTGACAATACAAAAAAATATTTGCTGTCTTCATTAATTAGGCATTTGAAGATCCGTTGCCACAGTAGATAGACCTGAATTAGGCCTATGTACCGGGACACTAGCTGGATACTGCAAACCGTAAAGTGCTAATGTTCTCAGTGGTAGAAAATAAGGACACCACTGCTCCTTTGAATGAGTCATTTTACTCAAAAATCTTATAAATTGACCAGTAAACTGATCCTTGTGATACCAAACATTCCACATTTTATTGATCCTTTCAGCTGTTTTTATAATTTATTTTTGGATCTTTGGTAAGGTATCTCATCCAATAGTTAAGACAATGTCATTATAGCCTTATTACCTTTTGAAATAAATGCTGGATTTCATCTAAACATTAAGCAACTTACCCTTTCTTAACTGACAAATAAACTGCCTACCTAAATTATATACCCTCACTGGAAGATTGACCTAAAGAAAGCAACTGTAGGTGACCTCATGAAAAGCTGATATACTGTTGTACTTTCATTTTTAGCAAAAATGAAACAGTATATCATACAGAAAAACACCTTGAGACTCTCTCCAACTACTAAGTCGTGGTTTCTGACCACACTGCTGTGGCAATGAAGCTTGAATTAAAAAAACCACTCTAAAAGGTAAGATCATAAAATATATCATTTTGGATTTGTTTGATTATAAAATTAAGGAAATGGTAAAAATTATTTTACAGTTTCACTTAAGGGTTAGGTTTGGGTTTAGTCCTCACCGTTACCCTACACTAGGGATGTTATTAAATGTGATCAAAACTGTGATTAATCAAAACATAGTAATTAATTGTGATTATTTTGTAAGTAGCGTGTCATGGCCTTATAGAGCTTCCTCTCTTTAGCTGCTAGAAACCTTCAAACCACTTTCAGGCAGTATTGTGCTAACTGTCTATCTTCTTCACCATGTTTTGCCAAATCTTGAAAACTAAAGGTCCACAAAGACTTTCAATAACATCACTGAACTCTTAGTTTTAGCTCTTTGGGTTATTCAGGGTAGATCATTGAGTTCATTAGAGTAGTTTTGATTTGTCCCCTGTTTTGGCCTGGGATGACATCTCCTTGACATCCAATTTTGACTTCAATGAGACACAATTAAAGATTCTGCAAGTGACTAATCTGACGTCTTCCAATTCCTTCTCTTTTACGCGCTATTTCAAGTCACTCACAATGTCGCCCATGTTTAAGGTATGGATTATAGTCAGTAAAAGATGCACAAAAACACAACTACGACATCCATAAAAGGACTCAAACTCTATTCACTCGTCTTTGACTCTTAATATGTGCCTGAAAGCTCCAAAAGCATCCTGTCCTCATTTTCCCTGTACCACCTTATCATTTTTTGTCACAGACTAAATTCATGGATGAATCTTCTCACTAATTGGACGCCCGGCTGGGGGCATTGTCCTCTGGTGTGATGTGACAGGCTCTCACAATGCCTCCCTTCAGCCGCCTTTGGAGGGGGCTACGGCCAGACAGAGACAGAACAGCGGATCATAGCCCACATTTTCAGCCGACGCCAATGTGACGTTACCTAACAGGCAGGAGGAAAGATAGAAAGCAGGAAGGAGGAAGACTCGAGGAAAACTTGACAGGGATTAGGCCCTATTTGTCCCACTTTTTGACTACTCCACCCTGCCTGGCTTCTCGCTGGAGTGTTCGTGCAAATGGGTATATCCGACTCCAACTCATCACGCCTAATTGGCGCTTAACAGCTGCCCCTCATGGCCTCCTCCCTGGCTGAGTTTCCGCTCACTTTCCCTGCGTAGGAGGCTGCAGCGTCGCATCAAACATCCCCCAGCGGAGAGGCCACTTTCCCCGCAGCACCCTTTCCCCCTCCTTCGCTCCCCTATTCCCTTCCGTTCCCTTGCAGCAATCTCGAAGCGCCCGAGACAGCCCCGAGTGCTCATTATCGCTTCTCTCAGTCGGCCTGTCGCTCTGAAATCCACCCCCTCCTCTTTCGATGCACCCTCAGCCGTTGCCCACCTTCAATTCCCCCCCTGGCACCCCCGGGTTAGTCAGGAGCATGAAGATGTCAGGATATTGAAGATGGTCTAGATCCAGTTGGAAGCAGACATATGGCCACGTATTCAAAATCTTATCTTTGTTTAAGCATGCCCATCAATCACAGCGCTGTGAGACAGATGTTTGAGGACAGCTTTGATTTTTCTATAAACATAAAGGTTATCATTAGACTCCACTCCAGCAGTCTGATCCACAGGAAAATGGACCATATTGGTGTAAATGTTATGTTTCAACGCATCAAGGCATGTGGATGTCGTATTGAACCAAATGAGGCAAAATGAGGCAAAGCGGAGCGCAGACGCTCAAGGTCCCTCGGTTATGTGGATGCTAATGGAAGAAGAGGCGAGTCGGGAGTGTTTCCTGAAAACATCGGGCGCTGTTCTCAATGCAAATCGACTTGTTTTTGGTCGCTCAATTATGTTAGAGTGGGACAATCTCCTCTTTTTCTCAGAACAAGCAGAAGAGCTTTGGGAACCGGTTGAATAAGCCCAGATTTTCCATTTTTTACCAAGCTTATAAAACTCAGCATGGGAATAAATGATATTTTTCTTGTTTTTTGTGACATAAGCAGTACAATGCTTAAAGCAAATGGCAATATAAGTCCACAAACTAAAAGACTTCATGCACTAGAGGAAAACATATCCAAGTACAATCCCCAATGCTAATGAAGTTAAGACAAGATATTAAATGTTCAAACTGATAAACAGGGGCATGTTTACCACTGTGTTAAGTCAACCACTCAGTAAGCATTGGGGAACCAAGGACAATAACGTTTGAAGCTTTATAGGAGGAAGTCTTTTCATTCTTGCTTGATGTTTAACCTTATTTTCTCGTCTAGTTTACTGTGAAGCGTAGTCACTGAAAAAGACGTTGCTTGGATGGCAGCACATGTTGCTCCAAAAGCTGTATGTACCTTTTAGCATTAATGGTGCCTCCACAGGTGTGCAAGTTACCCATGCAATGGGTACTAACACACCCCCAAACCATCACAGATGCTGGCTTTTGGACTTTGCTCTGAATGATCCTTTTCCTCTTTAGCCCGAAGGACACCATGTCCATGATGTCCACAAACAGTCTGAAATGTGGACTCAGACCACAGCAGACTTTTCCACTTTGCCTCAGTCCATCTCAGATGAACTCGGCCCAAAGAAGCCAGTGGTGTTTCTGGGTGTTGTTAATGTTTGGCTTTGTCTTTGCATGGTAGGGTTTGACCTTGACCTTGTAGATGTAGAGATGAATTGTGTTAACTGACAATAGTTTTCTGAAGAGTTCCTGAGCCCACGCTTTAACATCCTTCACAGCATGATGACAGTTTTTAATGCAGTGCCACATACATGCAGGTATTTTTCTGGATTCTCTAAATGTTTTGATAATATTATGGACTGTACATGATGAAATTGCTAAATTCCTTAGAAATTGCTATGTTGAGAAATGTTTTTAAACTGAAGTTTTGAAGTGGTGAACCTCGCCCCATCCTGGCTTGTGAATGAGTCTTTCGAGGATGCTCCTTTTATGACCTTCGTCTGTTTCCAATTAACTTGTTCACCTGTGAAATGATCCAAACAGGTGTTTTTTGAACATTCCTCAACGTTCCCAGTCTTTTGTTGCTCCTGTCCCAACTTTTATGGAACATGTTGCGGTCGTCAAATTAAAAACAGTGACGTTTTTCAGTTGAAACATTTCATATCTTCTCTTTGTAGTGTACTCGGTTTATTATAGGTCAAAAAGCATGTGCAAAAATTGTAGTCTGTTTTTGTTTATGTTTTATGCAGCATCCCAACTTCATTGGAATTGCAGCGTGTATTTCTTTTTGCCGTATTACAGGTTTACTCCACCAAGAATTCTGAGAAGTTCACTAATGCTCAGCTTTGATTTGACACTTGCATTTTCACTTGGTGAAGCACTTTTTGGAAGCCTTGACTCCCCAAAAGCAGAGCCGGGTTCTCGGTCCAGGTTTGAAAAATAGTCGAGTTACAGCAGAGTGAATATACAATAAAACGCCGTTATGAAGTTTTAACCCCGACAATGTCAGCTAACCATATTAGCATTCCCACATGGGGGAGCGGCTGTGAGTTGGAATAGAAATGGGCTGGTTCAGCGAGCAGCGGGAGTAGAGGTCCCATTCGTCTTGTCCTGTTTAAATACACTGGTTAACTCCTGCCAACTGGGAAGCCATTCAGCAAAAGGCCAAGGGCATCTGTCATGTGTTCGGCACATTGATATTGTCCCCTTCCATCTCTCTCTTTTTCCTCTCTTTGTTTATCTCCGCTTCTCACCGCCGCTCTTCCTCCCTTTTTCTCCCCCCCTCTCTCCCCTCCTCTCCTGATGAAAGGAGTGAATATGCGGGGAACTGACATGATTAGCAGCCTCATATCCCCATGATGGATGGTGCCTGCTCCATTATTAATATAGTAAAAGCACCAACTGCCAGGTAAGAGCAATGTCAGCATCCACAATATAACGCTGTGTGCCCACGGATAATGGTGAGCACTTATTTTTATCTATGATATGCATGGGCTTCAGGCCGAGGAAGACGAGGAGGTGGTGGAGGAGTCTGCGGTGTAAGAGTCTGAGAACAGCACTAAGACGATGCTCGCAATTTTTCCTGCTTGTGCTGATTGCTCCGTGATGGAGCACTGCAAACCGAACATTTGGGAAGTTTATTAGTGTATCATCTGCATACAGCTGAATGCAATATAAGGCAGTTGTTGGGAATCACTTCCATCTTTAAGACTGGCAAATAAAATAAAAGGGAAGGTTAATTTAAACTGATGATTGAGACAAAAAGCAGCCGTAATATTCAAACATATGAACATATAAAGCGCCATAACCTGAGGAATAAACTTCAGCGTGACCTTAATAATATTTACAGCTGTTTTTTACTATCCCTTTTTATCCCTAGTGCAATATTTTTTCTATTACATTGTGTGTGATTTATCATTTTGCTGTGACATTTGCATGCTGCCACAAACATCTATTAAGTTTTATCAGAGGGCCATTTGGTTGGGTGTTTCCTTCACTATCAAGCAGCCAGTAAGGACTTAAAGAGGGGTGGGCAACTGCATGAAGAAAACCTGACAAAACCTGCTATGACACTCTTGAAAATAAAAAAAATATTAATATAATTTTACAAGCCACAATGTCAATGAAGTTGGGACATTGTGTGAAATGTAAATAAAAATAGAAATCAATGATTTGTAACCCCTTTTTGACCTAAATTCAACTGAATACACTACAAAAAAAAGGTTTTTCATGTTTTTTGCAAATATTCACTCATTTTGAATATCTTTGTAGTGTATCTAATTGAATATAGATCAGAACGGACCTGCAAATCCTTTACTGCCAACTATATTGACTTTGAATTCTGTATTTAACTTATTAGATTAAGTATTGCTGATTGAATTTAAGTTTGAATAAGTATAAATGTTGATAAAATCACTTTATCAACTTATGACAGCTATGCAGCATATATTTGTCCCTTCTAATGCCAAAAGATTTGTCCTTCTGGCAGTGAGGGTGATGTTAACGTGGACTTTTTGGAAAGCAAAGTTTCCCGTCCCTGTTTAAAAGTAGAGATTAAAAATTAAAATTAAAATATTTAGAGCATAAAGACAGAAATCCATATTATATCTTACAATACCCTTTAAGGTTTCATAGTGAAGGATGTATAAATATGTAGAACCGTTATTCATGGTCTTCGATTGACAGATTATAAGACATGTCAGGTTGCTCGTGTCCAGCTGACAACGCCAATTCATGTCTTGGCATTGACATCCCTCTGTCACTGAAGATGCAACATGTCCTCGGACTTAAATGACAGAGAATGTCAATTGGTGATGACCTCCCAAGAGTGAGCAGTACCATGGACATGTGTGCGTGAGGAGCATACGAAACATGTGGGGAAGATGCTGTTTGTTCATTAAAGAATGTTAGCGAACATCTACGTGTAGTCAGAGTCAAGAATTTCAGGGATAACTTCATAAAATAAGTAAAAGAAGTCATATTTGGCTCATATGTTTGATTTCTGATTCCTGTCACTATAAGGCCCTGGCCTACTGTGATTGGTTGATCCATCTACTATATGGTAATATGCCAATTCAACACCATGTTTTCAACAGCTCTGCATTCTTTTATGGTCTATGCTCTACACTGACCTAATGGGCTTAAGCTAGTGATGAAACAATGGTAGGGCTTCGGCTCGGTTTAGGGGTGACTAAGACACAACAAAAATGAGGCGGGGAGCAAACAAGCTTAGAAATAGCGCAGAATGATGGATCCTTTCTCAGCTCTCTGATTGGTCCGTGAGCCCCTCCTCATAGCAATCTTTGCGAAGGTGCTCTGGTTAATTAAGTCTTGGCTGAAGTCTTGAGGTGAGTTTCCATGACATTGTGACCTTGATTGTATCTAAATGAAACATCCCACTCACTGATGTTTTCGTCATTTCTAATGTTCATGATGTCTGTAATTTGAGGCCCCTTGGAGCTCGAGGCTGTCGGTTAAACCCTTCTTAATGTGTCCTTGGATCCAGCCTTTCCCCTCTTGTTAGCCCTCTGGTCTCACCCGAAGCGTCCCATAAACAATGCATAAAAATAACAGGATTTATCTGATGAATATTTTACACCTCGCTCAGCCATGAGGAAATCGGCTAAACAGGACACGGCTGCACCAGATTGTTGTTCTCTTCTTGTTTACCCTGAATTCATGTGGTGTGTTTTTGTTTGTTTGTGCAGAAAGAAAAAGACGTGGAGAGGGAGCACATGGTCCAGGACTACAGCAGGAAGTGAGGTATGGCTGGAGAGTGAAAGAGAAGGTAAGAGGGCAGATGTTAAAGAGCGGGGGGGCGTAAAGAGAGACGGAGTGAGTTGTGTCAAATGGATAAATGTCAGCGGGAGCTTCATGGTCCTCCTGAGCCGAGCGCTCCCTCCAAAAATGCCATGTGTAAATCGCAGAGCCGGGGCCCTCGGCCAGCCTTTCCCCCCAGCACTGTAATGAGATTACAGACCTCGACCACACTGTGGCTGTGGAGAGGGAGGGAGACCACTGAGCCTGCTACTGTATCCATGTCTTACACGGGCAGGCCAAGACATTTCTCACACCAGCAAACAAGATGTATCCAGAACCATTTCAACACCTCTTTAGCATTGCAAACATGCTTGGGGTGCAATTAGCAGCGCAATAAGAGGTGCAGCAGCTGATTTTCACATCATTGTAGGTGTCTAAATTAAGCATCCTGTTGCCTCAAAGGATGCAACAATGAGATAATAGTAAGGAAGTCCTAAATTAGGAGCTTATATGATGTTTAAGAAATCAAATACAACATTAAAGATCATTGAAAACCAATGCGCGTTTTCACCTTCTTCTAAATATAATTGCTTTTTACTTTTTAAATATGATTGCTTTTACTTGTTTTTACTTTTTTATTTTTAGATGTCTTGTGTTTTTTTATACTTTTGTACAATACAATGCTACTGGAACATTAATTTTCTGAAGGAGTCTTCCCAAAGGATAAATTAATTTTTCTCTAATCTAATCTGATCTAATATGGTGCAAAAAGAAGTGCAATGGCAGATTTTCATCATTGTAGGTGCAAAAAAAAAACTCCTTTTGCCTCAAAGGACAGAAATGTGTAATCATGAGCAAAATGTGCAAAAGTAATAATAAAGGCACAAGTGTGAGGTCAAAACGTCCGGACAAAACAAAAGTGTAAATTGAGAACTGGTGCAAAAAGAAGTGCAAAGGCAGATTTTCATTATTTTAGGTGCAAAAAAATATAGCATCCTGTGGCCTCAAAGGATGAAACCACTGTATCATTATGAGAAAATTGTATGAAAGAGGAAATTTAAGAGTTAGTGTGATGTCAAAATATACAGTCAACAAAAACTGTAGTTGTAAATTGATGCAGAAAAAAAGCATAACAGCGGATTTCATCATTTTAGGTGCCAAAACACAGCACCCTGTGTGAATACAAATTTTCAGTAGGAATGACAAAATTGTATGAAAGTGGAAATCCAGGAGCTGGCATGTCGTCAAAATACATTACAACATCATAACTGAAAACTGGTGCAAGAAGAAGTGCAGCAACAGATTTTTACTGTTGTAGATCACAAAAATGTATAACTCAGATGCCGAAGGAAGTGCAGCGGCTGATTTTCATTAATACGTGTCATCAATAACACTTTATACAAACGTGGATGGATAAAATATTTTCTAAGATAGAAAATGAAATCATGTTTATTTTGAAATCACTCACAATTTTAAGTTACACAAAGAAAATTCAACCAATCTTTCACTTCATTAACCTTTTACTTATGGCACAAAATGAAGTGCAGTGGCAGATTTTTTTTAAAAGTGTTTATAAAACGTTTAATTGTCTTGATTGAGGGAGTTCACTTGAATCAAACATAAATATTCTTTGTAAAAACACAAAATCATAGCTCTCTTTTCTCTGTCTGCACTCTAAGAGCAATAAGAAGCTGTTTTTAATCAATATTTACAATTTACACAATGTGAACCCTCAAAGTTTTAAATAATATCACAAGTGAGCTCCAGTTTAATGAAATTAACTCCCAACATTATGATGCACATAAAAATCACAAAATGATGCAGTTTATTTTTTTCTACAAAAGTGCATTATTTTATCCTAATGGGCTACAATAATAAAACTTTGTATTAACGCACAATTCTACAGACCTTTCGAAGAAGTTTTTCACATTAGTGTTAAAAAAAAGAATAAAGTAAAAACAAAAACTTAATGTTTGCAAACAAAAGTGCATTCATGTAATTTTGTCACTGCTTGCAAGATAATTATCCTTCATTTTGTCTTTAGAAATTCAGATTATGTAAAACTTTTCATTTAGAAATCTTCTAAAGATGTCTTAAGACGCAGTTTAGTGTATTTTTGGCTATTCTTTTTAGTGAGAGTGCAAAAAGAGGCTCAAAAGCTCATTTTTAACAACATAGGAACCTGTTTTGATTCAGCCTTTATTCTTAGCTCTAAAGCAAAAATAACTGCTTTGAAAATGTGTGTTTTGATTCAGATAAACATTATAAATCTTCATAATGGAGAAAATACCCACACTGCATCATTATGTATCCTCCATGGAGAGACTGCAGGGCCATTACAGTGAAGTTACAGAGATTTAAACATCATTAAGTTTGATAAATTTGCCATAAAGTCATTATAAGAGCTATCTGAGTCCCTGGACATCCCTATATGTTCCCCTCACTAATGCCCGATCATTCTGATTAAATATTTACACTGTGGACCGACACAGCAGCTTATTAGTCCTGTTTCCAGCTCCTGTTTGTGTCCACATGATGTTTACACCGCGGCTTCTCCTCACAGACTAGCCTTTTAGACCTTCGTCCAAATCTAATATACCCATCCATAAATAGCTCACCTATCGAGACCATATTTGGCGTGAGTGACGTCGCACTGGAGCCACTTACGTGCGCTCTATCTGCCTAGCCCCGCCCCTTCGCGCTCCAGTGCCTCCTCGGCCGCCCATTCTCCTTAAATAGACAAAGTGGGGAGTTGATTGACGCAGAAAGAGACGCCCCTTCGTTTAGGAGGCCCCTCCCCTTCCTCGGCTCCCCTATCGGTGTCTAGTTTGGCAACACGGATACGCATGGAGCCTCCATCACCTCCAGTCGCCTTTACGCACCGAGTTCGATGATGCGCGCCGGTACAGGGAGCCTGAACGCTGCATTTTCCGCCCTCACACTCCGCTTTTGACTCTTTTTTTCTGGACTAATATGAAAGAAGTGGATGTAGAGGTGTGACAAAGCAAGAAAGGAGGCATTTTTTTTCGCTTTGCGCGTGGATCGGATCTTTTTTTCCTCTTTGCACCGAGCGTCAGGATGGATGTCTTAGCGAACCACAGCATCTTTCAGGAACTTCAGCTCGTCCACGACACAGGCTACTTCTCCGCCATGCCTTCGCTGGAGGAAAACTGGCAGCAGGTAGGTCCCACCTTCCATGTTTCACCCGGCACGCTGGTGGGTTTTACGCGCAGGAGACGAGGATGCAGGCGTCAACTTTTCCCTCTCCATCCTCGAAGCGCGTGGGATGTGCGCACTTCAGGGGGGAATTAGTGGGATGAAATGCTTCCCATCACTCACAGATGTGACAATCTCCTCATTGGGAGAGACGGGAACGCACGTGAGCGCGTAATAAAGCTGTCACACGCGATTTGGGGAGATGAAATCCCATAATAGGGAATGAATTGGTCGTGAATTATACATCTGCATCCTTCAGATTACTGAGTTGTGAGCCCCCCTCCTCTCCTCCCAAGTCCCCCCTCTTATCCATTATAGATGGCCCTAACATGTCTGGCTCTGTAACAGCTTTAAATGGTGAAGAAATGCGCAAGAGCCAGCGCTGGAGATGTCATCTGCATACACGCTTTGACATGTTTCGCCCCCTTCTTCTTCTTCACGCACACTTTCTGCATTTAAGTTCAGAGGGTGAAGATGGAGAGAGGGGGAGCGGGGATCCACGCGGCCACATGGTGATGGATGCGTGGGTACCGGCACTTTACACGGCCATTACTGCGCTCAGATTCCTGGCACACTCCTATCTGCGCTCTAAATCAGCAAAATGTGGCTGATGCAGCTTTGAAACTTGGTGTTTTTGCATTTTCAGGCACAGAAATGCTTTTTCCCCCGATTATTCAGTCAAATACTCAAAATGTGCCTGCATGAAATACATGTACCTGAACTTTCAATTCATTTAAACTTTAAAAACGACCAGTATTCCAAATAGAGCTTTACACAAGCTCCCGTACAGCTTTTCTTTTTTATGGCATCCTGGAAAGAGTTTTATCTTTAAAGCAAAATTCTCAAAATCCTCTCATTGCTGGGCCTTGCTCTTCAATGTCTACTTCAGAAACTGATTCTTTCAGCACTTCTCATGCATGATATCTAGTCTTTTAGATGCAAAGATGACTCAAAATCTGGAATATTTCTAAATTCCCCCTCTCAGTGTCTCTTATATCATCCAAAGATTGTTTTTAAATGGCCTTTCAGTGCACATTTACACATTAATAACCGAAATGGATGGCACCTTGAATAGTGTTGTATAACACCTGGATGATGTGACAAGGATGCTCAGGCTTCTGGCAGGTGCAGCACTTCTGAAAATCTGCATTTCTTATAAGATTTCCTGGTCTTTTTCTCTGATTTCCACCCACAAAAACTAACTGTAGTGGCATGTCCTCTGTGTTGCAACAATCTTTTACAAAACAGATCCCCATTCATCCAATATCAGCTGTCATTTAGCATTTATACAGTTAAATCTTTACAATGATTTAAGATCCACAGCCTGAACGTTCCCTCAGAAACCCTCTATATGAGCTATAAATGCTCTCTTGAATGGTGTAGATGCTTAATTACCCATATTTGGGCACAAACATAGACCATAAACACACCTCTTTAGTTGCAAAAATGGCTCCTTGAATAGTGTTGTGTAACACCTGAATGTTGTGACAAGGCTGCTGTGACATCTGGAGATGCTGTCTTGAATATTTAAAAATCTGAAAACTGCATTTGTGATAAGATTTCCTGCTCCTTTAATCTGACTTCCTCTCACAGAAACTGATTTTAGTGACACTTTTCCTGAATGCAGCAACCACCTTCACAGACGGCCCCTCTGCTCGTGTTCATGCTGTCGTGCAGCATCTGAAGGTTTTTATACGGTTAAACATTTTAACTTTCCTACAAAAACTTCTGTATGCTGAAGATGTTCACTTTCTCATATTTAGACCCAAATAAACATTATAAACACGTCTGTTTCCATAGCTGCAAAAACGGATAGTGTTGTATAAGACCTGGATGACGAGAGAAGGATGCTGTTGCCTGCAGAGATGCTGTTTTAACATCGACAGGATCACGGTTTCTTAAAATGCATATTTCTGTAATTATTCTCAGGTCTTATCCTCCAATTTATCCCCCTAAAAGTGACTGTCATTGAGCTTCTGCAGGTGAAGATATCGCACATTTAGCAATAAGCTAAAATTTCCACAGCTTCAAGTTCTGAAGTTTCCCTCTAAACTCTCTGTCTATGAGCACTGAAAACATCCTTGATGTAAGAGACTCAAATTTCCCATATTTAGGTCTGAATATACACTAAAACACAGTTTTTAAAGCAACAAAAATGACTCCTTAGAGGCTTAGACAGTGTCGTATCTCATTTGAAGAATGTGAAAAGGATGCTGATGTCTTTTAATATCTAAAGTTGCACATTTCTTAAAATCTGCATTTCTCAAGGTTTCCATGTTTTACTTTTGGATTAACAACAACGAGCTTCAGCTTCACTCCCTGCATGTGGCTGATTTCCCTGAAGGCCTCCATTTGCCAGATCTGAGCTGTCATTTAACCACTGCAAGTGCAAAAATGGCTTAAAATCTGCATTTTTCTGAGATTTTCTAACATCCAGCCTGAAACATGTGTCCCTTTTCCATCATGAAGAAATCTGTGAGATGCTTCTCTTTCATCACATGTGAGCTCACTTAAAGGTCATGCAGGTCATTTTTTCCCTAAATGTTTGTGAAAATGTGGCCGATACAGCGCGACATGGTTTATAGTTCACAGGTTAATGTTCAAAAATGCTTAAAATCTGCACATTTACAAGACTGTCAATTTTGATATTTCACATTTTACCTAGAAACTCAAGTGAAATACAAAAATCTTTGAAATATCAACATGATCATCCTTTTTCTACCTGCATGTGGTTGGACGTTTCTTTAGGTCTTTGAATTTCTCTCCATTTCTCCTCTAGAAAATGACTTTTGTGGCTGTTTTGATGCATGAAGCAGCCATCTTTATGTAACAGCCTCTCACTTGACCAATCAGAGCTGTCGTTTCACATCAGCAGGTGTAAATGCTCAGAGTTTGCAGGTTCCTACAACAGAGCTTGATGTTCTTAGAGTCCTAAAAACTTTCTTCATGTGATCTTGAAGCACTTTTAATACCAAAAAGTCCTCATTTAGGCCCGAATGAAGACTGTAAACACTTATTTTAAACATCCAACGTGATGCCATCATGTGACTCATGTTTTCGTGACTGTGTGACTGATAAAAACGTTTCATTGTCTCCTGCAGTTTTTGTTTCATTACCTCTTTTAGCGTCACTTTTTCATGCATGTAGCTTCTGTCACACATGAAGCAGCTGCTCGTTAGTTTGATCTGATTAAATAAGGACCACACAGCCTGTCTTTGACTTTTCCAGGAGAGAAAATGCAAAAAATCTGTTTATTTTCATCACTGCCCACTTTGATATCCTAAAATTGCCTTTAGAACTGCATTTCCTTCCACTTTAACAAGATGTTTAGACAATTAAGATGATACATCAGATCAAAAGAAGATAATTGTACCACATATCAGCCATAAAAGATCTCGATGAATGCTTCAGTATTAACATAAACTGCACGGGATTCCTCAAAAGATTTTATTTCCTTGAGTTTCAAAATGATCCTGTTGCACGTAGAGATGCTGTATTTTAACAACAGCAGGTGCAAAAGACCTGAAAATTTGTCCTTTTTGTAAAGACTTCCTCTTCCTTGTCCTGCATAAACTGACTTGAGTGGCACTTTCATGGCTTATGTAACGGCCCCCTAGCTTAATTACAGAGCCCACCTCCACTGCTCCTCTTGGTTTTCACACTCTTCGTCACACTCCTGTTTCCCTTGAAATCAGCAAAAATGTAGCTGATGCAGCTTGACATATTGTCTTTTCATATCTCTGGATGCAACAATGCTTGAAATGTGCCTGTTTTTGAGATTGTCCAGTTTTAAACTCCACATTTTCTGTCAAAACTATTTTCACTTCAAGCTTTAACTCTACTTGACCATAAAATCCCCAAAGTTCAACATTTAAGCCCCAAAAGACTTTTAATCAAATCCTGTTATTAGCATTTTATGGTGCAGAATCCTTCAATCTTCAGTTTTATTTAATTTCGAGGGCGTGCTCTGGAATTTCTGCCTACACAAATGGACTTATTTAGCACTTTTGTACATCTGGAGACATCTTTTACATAACAGCCCCCAAAATGCCTGATCTGGTCTTAATTAAAAGCCGTTCGGCCCACTGTCAGTGCTCAGCTTTTACACAGTTTCTCTTCTCTCTTGTTGCTGATACATAAAAAATACAGTTTTTTATTTTCTAAGATGCAGAATTTGCCTTAAAGCTGCATTAAAGTAGGGATATCTTACTTTTCCACCTTGTGACAGCTTTTATCAGAGAGATTGGCATCCATGCAGTCCAACATCCTCTTTTTTCTCCTTTACTTCATCTATATTTGTAGTTATGAATTTCAGACTTTCTCTGCATGTTGAGCCAAAGCAGGCTGCGCAAATATCCTTTTTAAAGGAATGATGGATTAAACAGTTTGGTTTTTGAGTCATAAACTAAATGTGAGTGAAGTTCAGATAGAAAATGAACATTTGTGCTAAAGAGGGCACAGAGTTTTAACCTGTGTGCCGAAGGAGATTCACTGTAGCCGGTGGTTTGCATCCTCACTGTCATTAAATTAACCAGTTAAATTTCAAAGCCATGAGAAAAATGTGAGCAGATTTGGATGAAATTTTCAGAAAATGTTGGTCATAACACAAGGAAGAACTGATGAGATTTTGGTGGTGATCCCAATCTAGACGTGGATCCAGGAGCTTTTTTTTTAAGGACTTGTAGACATTGTGGGATAGGACTGTTTTCCACATTTTTGCCAATGACTCTGGTGGTCTTATTTTAATAGTTTATAAACACTGCAAGGTAGGGCTGTAGGGCTGTGCTGATAACTCAGTGAGGTCATCATGGATTTTGATGACATTTTCAGGAAATGTTGGTTACTACATAAGAAACAAGTGATATGGTTTTGGTGATGATCCTGAAGCTGATGGGTCAGTTTTCCACATTTTTTCACAATAACTTGCCAAACAGTCTTAGAAAAGCCTTTGTGCTCTCGGATCACTTCTATTTCAATACTTTAAGTTTGGTTCTGATTCCAGGACATAAATTTTCAATTCATTTCATTTTCTGCAACATTTTTTAATGCAAATCTTTAAACTCTTTAAACTGCTCGTTTGCTTTGTCCTTTTCCTCTTGGAGTAAAAATCTTTCAGATCTTTCAGTTTTACCCTCTCACTGTATTTATCATCAGTCTTCCTGCAGCTTTTTACCGTAAACTGCTGTATCCAGCTTCAGCGTCGTGATGCCCACCCTGCACTAAACTGACCGTGCATGCAAAAAAATCATTGCACTGAAATTTGATGCCAGTGTTGTTCCAGCAATAGGAGCCCCCCCCCCCCGCTTCATGTGTAAAAGAGAGGAAGGAGGGGGGAGTGACAAGAGGGAGAGGGGAGAGAAACCGGTGCGTGACCACCGATCCATTCGTCGTGGCCGAGCAGCCTAATTGGCATCCTACTGTTAGCCACCGACGCATCTTTTCATAACAAGTCTCCCAACTCCCCTCCCTGCCTCTGCCTCCCTGTCAGTGGGTCTTTTTTTTCTCCAAATTGCACGGGCCTACATGGACCATATGCAGCACTTGTCTCCCCCTGTTTCTCACCCACAGCCTGCATATCAAAATCAATACCTAATGCAAATGGAGGAGAGCGGCAGAGAGAGGAGGTGCAGCCTGTGCGGGCAGAGAGCTGGGGAGCTCTTATCTGTGTGTGGAGGCTGGAAATGTCAGATTGTCTTTGACGCTCTGTCTGCGGCTTTTTCTGCCAAACACGGCGTCCATTTTGGGAAAAAAAAGAGAAACAAGTGTGAAGTTTCCCCGCCGTGGAAGTGCTGATCAAAGTATTCCTGTGCATGGGTGTTTTCTGCTCTTGTTTTGTCTGAGAAAAAGTCATTTTTATGCATCTAACAGATAAATGTTCTTGTTAAATTTGCTTTGGATGTCTAATAATAGTTGACCTTACGACCTTTAAATGCCAGTTTTCCCTTATGATCATTTTTTTCTGTTTTGAAGAAACATAATCAGTGTTTCCCAAAGACTTTTATCATCAGTGTGTTTCATAAGATGCTCAGATATCATAACTTGTTTGGACTCTCAAAAAACTGAAGGCCTCTGCACGAAAGATGCGATGCAAACTCGCTCACCAGGGACGTTTGTCGATGATGGAAAAGGAGCTTCTGATTTTTGGACCACAGTTTATTTTCTGAAGTTTTATATCCAGTGAGCCAACATCTGACCAATGAAAGCACTTGAATATATAGTCGAGGCACATAATCTGTCTTTGCATCATCATAATAGCAAAACTAGAAAAGCACTCGGAGAGCGCAGGCCTCCGCCAAGCAGCTCAGTTACGGCAGTGGCTTTTCCCACTCATGTCTGTCCATGTGGAGAATTTACGCCTGAACTGGGAGGAGGAGAGTGTGAATGATGTGATCTCCGAGTTATCAGAGTTCCAGTTACAAAGTCTATCTACCAGGCTCTTGTTAGCCGTTGTGTTTTCTGAACTCCTCTGCTGGCATTGGAAGGGAAGCTGGGAAATGTAGTGACATAGGCTTAAAAAACGTTGACATAAGTTTGCAAATAAACTACAACTCCCATAATGAAGTAAATTAACTTGATTTGCCATTATAAACTTCAACTTCAATCTGGATCAGATCAGCACCAAAATGTCATGGCTTCTTCTTTGACCAAACCACACCTGGTCAAATTTTCGTGTAAATCCATCCAGTACCGTAATTTCTCGTATATAACACACATTTTTTTGCTCTTACATAAGGTCTAACTTTCGGGTGCGTGATATACACAAGCACAAAAAGCCCAAATATTCTCTTTTTCTGCGAAACATTACCGCCAAACTTTTGTAATTCTTATAAAGCTGTTAAACTGTTCTAATCCAATATTTTGGGTCTTTAGTTAATTTATCTTTGTGTAATGATCGCGTAATTCTCAAGCGTTACGTGACACTCTTGTGTAAACACACTGGGTGCTGCAATCTTATGAGCAAGGGGACCGAAATAGCTGCGCTGTGATTGGTTGAAGACATCGGCATGTTGATAGCTGCCCTCTGATTGGCCGGTACACTACGACTGCGCATGCTCTGGCAAAAAACAAGTAAGTGCGCATGGGTGAAGCAAAAGGTATTTCTGCATACATTTGAGAGAGAAAATCGTGTACGATGTTTGTTGTGAAAATACTGAAATTTCATTGATTAAAACTTTGAAAAAAGGTCATTTTTGAGTTGCCTAAGAGAGTAAGGTTTGGGGAAAATGGGGGTGCGTGTTATATATGAATACAGCATTTTTCCTGGAAAAAAGCATGAAAAAACAGGGTGCGTGTTATAAATGAGGGCGTGTTATATATGAGAAATTACGGTAGTGTTTGCGTAATATTGCTAACAGACAACCAAACAGACAGACAGAACACAACCTCCTAGGCGGAGGTAATAAAGACCAACATGCCCCAAGCCGCTGTGCGCCTGTTCTTTAGACAACGCGCTTCACGCCGTCAGAACACGTCCCTAAAGACTGCGAAACAGCACATTTAAAATCTTTAACTCCAAGCCTGTAGAGTCCCATAATGTGCCACTGGAGTAAACATCAAACGCTGGACAAACAGCCCATATTTGGACTAAGAAGATTGCCTCGTGTGAATGTGAGCTCAAGGATTAGAAATGCCCCACACTCTGAAAATACCCTCCTCCTTGCTTTCCCCCAAACGCCGCGCAGCAGAGATGTTCTTGGCAAAGCGATCCTCATGTTCATTGTAGCGACATGAAGATGCCAACGAGCCCTCCTGAATACATGAATTATGAGTTGTGGCTCCCCTTAAAAGCTCTGCCTCCGGCCCAAGAGCCTCTGTACACCCCCCTCCTTCCTTCGGTATTCCGGGCACAATTTAGAATCTGATGCTTTTATGGTGGTCTGATGGTGAGATAGGAGGCCGTTGTAGTCGGCCCCTAAATGGCTCCCTGAGATGCGATGGCAAGAATGATGACTGTGTCCCCTGTTGGTGTCTGTGAGGCATGATTCAGGCGCTTACGGGGGGATGGGAAGAAGAGGGAGGAAAAAACGAGGGGGCATAGTGTCGACATTTGTGGCTGCTGTTTGTTCCATTATTGAGCTAAATAGTGCCAAAGTGAACGGTGCTGTCTCGCGTCCAAATCCCAGTACAGTTGGTAGTTGAGAGCTGGAATAAACAGCAGCAGGATTTGGAAGAAGCAGAGCCCGTCATAACTCACTCATTATACGTGGAAGCCATTTCACACGTGTTACTTTACATCTTAATACCGACAGAAAGTGTTTGTTTTCTTGGCTGCTTCTGAGGCTCTTTTGTAAACTGGCTTTTGCTCCTTTGTCAAATGTTTATCTTCAGATTCAGGGCCGGGATATAAAAAGACAAAACATCTGGTCTGGTGTGATAGATTCTTCAGATACATCCCTACACTGATGACCTGGTGGGTAGGATGTCACTGGACACTCTTTGACCCAGGACACACCGCAGACCCTGCAGCACATTTATTATCTCTCAGGGCTCGCTTCACATGCATTAGGGCTGGGCAGTATGGACAATAAACCTCGTTTTAATCTAAATGGCTGTTCTTGAATTTTATCAGTACTTTTCTGTGTGAAAAAGCAGAATTATGTAATCATTTATGGTTCCTGTAAAATATCAAAGTCCAAAAGTAAAGTTTTAGCTCACTTTTAAACATGGATTTTTTTTTTTCCTTCCACTTCATTAAGCGGTCAAATGTTGTGTCAAATGTTGTGTAATATAGCCACCCACCACTAGTTGGGGCTGTAGCTGTGGTCTTCGTTCCTGCCATCTGGCCTGTTGTTGCACTTTGACCCTGACATTGTTCAGCTTGAACCAGCTTGGCAGTATTTTGCGTGGTTAAGTAAAGATAGAATCGTGTTTAAGCTGCTAAAATGAAAATGGCATATTTACCTGTGACGAGGAGGTTATGTTTTTGCTGGCATATGTTTGTTTGTTTGTTTGTTTGTTTTTTTGTAGGATTACACAAAAACGACTGGACGGATTTTGCTGAAATTTTCAGGAGATGTTGGTAATGGCCCAACTTAAAAATGATTAGACTTCGGTGATGATCCAGATAACAGCCATTAGTGAACAATCTTTATTGCTCAGTAACTGTCTAACTTATAATGATATCATCATGACTCTGAGTGCTAGGTGTGGGTTTTCAGGGTCATGAATCATATTATGATGGTAACTTTATCATGGAACTATTGCTTATAAGTGTAACAGCAATATGTGAGCTACCTTGGCTGGGGTTTGTGCTCTCCGAGTGTACTCCAGTTACTAGAGTGATTTGTAACCATGCTCCACAATGACCTGTAGATTTACCTCCTTTTAAGGGGACTGAAGGCCGGAGGTGCTAGCAATGCTAATGTTAGCCACTCCGTGCTTGATATTGTCAGTGAGCGCTACGCTAGCTTGCTATCTGTTGTTGTCTTGTGTGGTCCTTCGTTTGGTCAGATTGCTTTTACGCCTACAGTGCGCTAAACTCAGTTTAACCTCATTCCTCTTCAGATTATATTCATTATAAACATTAATTTTAACATTAAATTGATCTCTCTGTCCATGGTTGTATTGATTACACATCCATAGTAACTATCTTTACAACCATACAGACATGAGGAGCCTCCTGAAAATGAGATGCCACATCTCAAGGAGCTTATCTTTTATAAATTTATGTTCAACAAATATGGTGCTATACAAATAAAGATTAAGTCTATATTGAGCAGAGACAAATGTGATTTTAGTGCCTTTGTCTCTGCCTAGATGGAGACATCTCTGGAATATGTATGTGTATATACAAATATATTTATAATATGTATTTGTATATATGCATATATATATATATATATATATATATGTATATATATCTGTAAAATGAAGTGTATGGCTTAAGCATGCTCTATTGTAAAGTGCCTTGAGATAACACTTGTTGCATGATAAAAATAAAGATTGATTGAGTTCTTGAGTCGCACCAGAGTTTGAGTGAGATTTCACAAAACACAACCAGAGTTTGTTTAGTCCAGACCAAAGCCCCTGATTCTTTTCTAAAAGTCCTCTGGTCTAAAAGAGGACTGGGTCTAGAGCTGGGACATACAGACTAGATTTACTGTTGGTGTGCAAATGATGTCACATGAGAGTCATTAACTAGGGGGGTGGTTCTGGTCCGAGGACATGAGGGCTGACAATCAAACAAACCTCAACAGACCTTCATGAGGACAGAAAACTGAAAATGGTCTTGTAGTTAAAAACATAACGATGTCTTTTTCTGAGTTTTCCTCTCACAACATAAACAGCATTGATTGAATGGTGTTGCCCTGACCTGTGTCTTATTTGAACAGATATCTTCCAGACTGGATCTCTCGCCCGGCCCTGACGTCCACACATGTAGACTGAGTGCTCAGTACCCACCCAGGCGTGATGTCTGTATGTAGCTGTAGGTGCATTAGGAGCTTCTATACGTGGAGCAGCTTCAGTGTTTCTAAAAGTGGAAGGCGCAGCAGGGGCCTCGACCTCCATATGCAGGCCGGCGTGCTCAGATGCATCCACTTCCATCCACTTCATGCTCGACACTCAATAACACGCAGCAGCAGCTCGGTCTGAGGGACCAGTGGAGGGGTAGGTGGTGGGCAGCGGGCGAGCGTGGAGGTGGAGGAAGTTGCAGAGCACGCACATTCTCTCCTCAGCAGGGTTTCGCATTTCACAGTCCGGTGGGCTTGAACCCCCTCAGGAGCAACGTCCACACGCAGATGGACTGTCGGGGCACGATGATGTCCTGAGTTCAAGAAGACGGAGGGAGACTTTGACCTTCTGTAAGGCGTCTGCAGGAGAAGATGTTTTTATTTCTTTTGTGTGTAAAGTTGAATGTAAACGCTTGGTCAGATACCCTCACTGGCCACTACATTAGGTACACCTTACTCAAGCCATGACCTGCCGTTATTCTTCATAACAGATTTAACAAAATCCTGTCGGTGTTCCTCAGATTTGAAGACATGACAGCATCGCACAGCTGCTGCAGATCTGTCAAATCTCTTGTTCAGCCACATCACTAAGGTGCTCTACTGGACTGAGGTCTGTTGACTGTGGGGTTTGAGATGATTTAAGTAGCCATCAGGAGATGGGTACACTGTGGTCATGAGGGAAAGGACATCAATGCTCGGGTTGGCTGTGGTGTTAAAGCAGCACTAAGTAAGATTCCAGCTTTCAGCTCTCTAGGGGCCTCTGTGGTTGTTGAGTGTAACTGCACTGTCGTACACCACAGGGGTTTGTTGACATACAGAGGGAGGAGAAGTGAGCCGACAGGACGTCCTGAGAGACAAATAAACTATGTGGACTGATAAGGTACAGTCTGATCATGTTTCTTTTCCAATAAATCATCATGTACTTACAAGTCCAAGCAGTACCAGGGCTAAATCAGTTGGACATCCCTCCTCGTCTTTCAGCTGACACCAACGCTGAACGCCGGGCCAGTGTTTATCCCTGTCCTGGCATTTAGCTTGTTACTGTCCAGCTTTCTTTTTTTCGTCTCCTCCGATGAAAGATTTCTTTTCTTCGGGTTTTTCGCTGCTTTCGCCATGATAACAACTCTACATTTAGCTTTCTTCTTCTTCTTCTTGTTTACGGCGGGTGGCATCCAACGTCAGAGGAGCATTACTGCCACCCACTATGCAGGAGTGTGAGCCAGAGGTCCCTATTTCCATTAGAGAAATAAGTGCTTATTTACTTCAAACTAAATTCTGTTCATTAAATCTGTTTTAAAAATTCAGAAACTGCTTTATATTCTCCTTTTCCCAACGTTCAGCTTTCGCCTCGAGGGGGAAGTGACGTATGCCGTAAAGCAGTCAAAGCAGTAAAAATTTGTAGTTTTTTAATGTGGAAGTGTTCCTACCATCCACGTTGAAGTTACATTGTGCCAGTGAAGGTGATACAGACCCCTCAGACCATGACAGAGGTGTCATTCAACCTGTTGTAAGGTGACGTACCATCACAACCATCCTAGAAATGTTATATTAGGGTGGAAAAACTAAGTAGTGTTAGTTTAAGATGATGCCTAGCTGGTATGATGTGTGCCAAGAAAACACCCTCCAACACCACCAGCGCTACCCTGAGCCCTTTTCACAGAACATGACTAAACTGCTACAGAAGCTGTTAGCATCTATGCTAATCTCTGGCCATGTGTCTGCAGACTGAGCACAATCACTGCAGATTGGAGCTTAGCATTAAATAATTAAATAAATCCTGAAGTTAGCAGAAAATGGGCCTCAGATTGGAATCAATCCCAGGCCGCCTGCAGAAGGAGTTTGGTGAGTCTGTGGGAATAGCAGCCTCAGTTTCCTGTTCTTAGCTGACAGGAGTGACCCCTGGTGTGGTCCCATCCTGCTGTAGACTATCGCCTGTTTGAGTTAATGTTGCCTTTCCATCATCTCATCATTCTCCTCTAACCTCAAAAACAAGGCATTTTAGACCAGAGAACTGCTGCTAATGGGTATTTCGCCTTTTTTGGACCCTTGGTTGAACATAAAAATACCAAGAAATCAGCAGTTTCAGCAGAACAGTCTATGTGGCAGCAGCGACGATGCCACGTTCAAAGTCTGGTAAATCACCTTCTTTAACATTCAGATGCTCTTCAGCAGGTCCTCTCAGCCATGCCGACATTTCTAAATGCATTGAGTTGGTGCAGTATGATTGGCTGATCATCAGTTTGCAGCCCTATCTCCCACATAAACCTGCTCCTTGCTCAGCTGAGATCTCTAATTAGAGTTGGAGAGATATGATGACAATGTGACCTTTGTTTTTGAGAAATCACAACGAGGGAAGAACAAAGAAGTCAGGAGAAGAAGCAAAAGTCCGGGTGAAGAATCTGCTGAAGAACAGCATATCTATACACGTCCATACGTCTGCATACGTGCACGCCGGCGCACCGTGTCTCCTCCGTTTGTTATGTAATCCTCAGTAGGCCACAGCTGCTTTCTCACACACAAGCGAGCAATCTGGGGATCACAGCCAACCTCGGCGGCCCCCTCCTTCCTGTCTCCGTCTTCCTCCATCCCTCCGTTCTTTCTCTCTTTTCCCTCATATAGAATTAGCACAGTATAGATTTTTGATCTCTGCAGGGCTGTTGTGTAAGCTCTGGACTCTCCTCGCACCGCTCGGTTTGATGTGACTGCCAGGTAACAGCGTTTTCCCGAGTCACTTCCTCTTTGCTTTTGCCGAGCAACCAGACGTGCGTCTCCCCTAAAATAAGGGTCTAGGATGGAGCCGAGCAGCTCGCCGTGACCTTTTACTTGCTGCGATTTGATGTAATTTTATGCAAATTAAAATCAAATCAATCCTGTAACGGGCACAGTTCAGTATTCTGCGAGCGGGAGGGAGGAAGGACAAAGTGGGACTTAATCTTATTTGTCTCCAAAGAGCTCCTCGTGGCGTCTCCGTTCCACGCCTGTGCCTTTATTAAAATGTCACATCAACTGCGAGTGCGAGGCGCCGAATTCGGGGAAATCAAGTTTGGATGCTCTCCAAAGAAAAATTCAGTTAATTCCCTTTTACTTAAAGTGACGTGTGCAGCAGTTTGCACATAGCGTCTCAGAATATGATGGACGTTGGTGCTGCAGTATCAGTCCAAACAGGAGCAGCAGAGGAAGTTTGTTGGGCTGAAGGGTTTTGTAGTTTTAACCATTGGCTACGTGCAAATGTACCGAAACTTGAGGGTCCTTTGTAAAAGTTTTCTTCAACAAAAATATCCCCCCCCCCAACAAGACGAAATCCCCAAACCCCCCCCAACAAGAGGAAATCCCCAAACCCCCCTGGTTTCCCCCGCCTTCTAAGAATATGTCCAAATCCAGGGATCAGGACATTTGAGCCAGGGTCACATTTGTCCTGTCATGCTTTGAGGGCCAGATTAAAAATAATCTGAAGAATAAAGATGTTTTGGTCCTATTAACAAATTATCAGTTAAAAAATTTAATTTTTTATCTTGTATCTACTGTTTCTCAGCCTTTAGAAGTTTAATTGTCTGATGTTTTCCATCTTCGGGTTTATTTTTTGTTCTCACAGTTGAGTTTTGGCTCATAACGGCCTGCAGGCAGATTCATATAAAACAGATCAAACAGAAAGTCACAACTGCCAAAACTGTTTCAGTCTCATGAGCTTTGGAGGGTTTATTTGTAGTTATTGGTACATTACAACAAAAAGCTTTACTTTAAATAAAAACTAATTTTTACCACCCACATTTTCTGAATTCGGTCACACGGATGACGATGAGGCCCACTGGAAAAATATATAAACCCCTTTTTTTCTCCCAAATTACAGTCATATGGAAATCATAATTATGTGATTTAAGGAAGGAATCAAAGAGAAAGTCAAAATAAAGTCAGAGTTTTTACTATAAAAAGCCAGAGTTCTAAGACTTGTGTCTGAATTTAATCTTTTAAAGTCAGAATTCTGGAAAAAGAATTTTAAGAAAAAGTCAGAATTCAGGGATAAAGTCAGATTTAAATCAGAATTTCGGTTTTACAAAGTCAGAACTTTGAGAGTTCAGTCAGTGTTTTGTTTTTGTTGTTTGTTTTTTTGGTCATAGTCCATTTATAGTTTTTTTAACTATTATACAAAAACAAACATATGAACATTAATGATGTCTCATTTTTGTGAACCCCTCCTCCCCATATCTCCAACAGAGCCCTTTCCCATTGTACTCTACAGACTTAGTAAAGGAAAGATTTTTGTTTTTTAAAGTGTGAAAAAGTCAGATTATAGTCTGAATTTTTACTTTACTCCAATTATTCTTTTTCTGAAATGCTGAAATCTCTTTGTCAGAACTCTGACTTTACTCTCAGGATTTCTTTTTTGTTCACAGTTCTCATTTCTTTATTAAAATGCCCCCTTAAATCTCAGAATTCAGACTTTTCCCACAGAGCTGAAAAATGTTCAGGCTCTAAAATGTTTCCTCTTATCAGTTAATTCTATTTATCCCTCAACAACAGTCAAAAGAAACGTATCATGTGATTTGGATGAACAATATCAGTAGTAACAATATCCCCTAATCTAATGTGTCATTTAATAACATATGAATCTTTGCAAAGTCCTGAGATGTTCCCCAGCCCTACAGCAGTGTTGTCCTAATAGTTTGTTTGACTCATACGATAAAGCAGTCGTGTTTTATGGCTGCAGTTAATTTCCAGACATCCTCGGAGTGCTCCTGCGGGGCCCGTGCTACCTCATGACGCTCAGATGTCGAATATGAAATTGATTTCTCGCAGCGTTGTTTTGCTTCGCCTCTAACCCCCGATAGCAGTCAGAAGATCTCGAAGATGGATGCCAAGTGGAATCTATTTGACACGGTCTGGCCCGTGGCGCAGCGAGGCATGAAAGGAAGCCTTTGTGCGCTGGTGCACAATGCTGCAGCTCTGGTGGACACTGCCGAGTGTTTTTCAGGCACAAGTTGTTATTTGGAAAATATGCATGCTTGTTTACTGCGGAGGGGGGTACAGGTGCATTTTGTCACCACAACTTTTTTTCTACAAAGTGTTCTCCTGAGATCAAGATGTATATGTGGAGGACACGGGCGATGGATCAGTACTTTAAGACGATAATCACCATCACAGCGACTAAAACAGAAGCTCAGAGTAGCAAGCTGTCGATCATTTGCTGGTTTTAGTTTCAGAAGTTGCAAAGCAAACTCCTGCACTCTTCAGGAAACAACTTTATTAGATTGAAGTGTTTGGCTCGTGGCCTTCATCAGGATCACTGAGGAGCAAAGTGCAAACATCACTAATGAAGGGATGGTTTGTAATCAGTGGATCGATCCTCATGTCCTGATCTACATCCCATGTTAACCCTTTGACTTCCAAACTAAGAAATACATTTGCAACAAATTATTTGTTGGTAAAATTGCTTTCCTTCCTTTTCATTTAGCAACATTTTAGGTTTTACTTTTCAAATTACCCAATCAGGAAGCAGATATGTTGGTCAACCAGCAGGTTGGCTTGCCTGTTCAGGGTTTTCCTGGGCATGAATGGATTTCTTTCGTTTCTGCAACAAAATTTTGTTTTTTGTAAGAAAACATCACAGAGAGCAAAATTTAGATATTTAGTGGCTGACCCAGTTTGCTAAGGAACCATAGATATTTTTTTTAACATCAAATTTATTTCCTTCAACTAAGTTTTGATTGTTAGAGAATCAGGAATTATGTGAAAAGATTTTTTCTTACTCCGATTTATGCTCTTACTGTTAAATTTCTAAGGAGCAACGATTCACTTCCGTTTTTTCTAGTTTTTAAACTATTATATTCATGTACAGCAGCGCCACCCATTCGATACAAATTGGTGTTACAGACATTATTAAGAGAGGTGAATAAGGAAAAACAGACTAAGATACGCTTTCAAAATTTTAAATACAGTGGTAAGGCAGCAACAAGTCAACCACACGGTTACAATGCCAGTCAAAGGGTTAAAGACCTCAAAGGATCTACACAAAACCCTGATCACTCATACTGCCCCTGATTCCTTCCTGGCACTCTCTGCTGTGCACACGTTCTCCAATTCAGGTGTCCTGGTTTGTGTACCTGGCGTAATGAGATGTGCGAGCGACCCCCTGACCCACTAACATCCATCCCGCCATAAGAGCGCTTAGTGAACTCTGCCACCTCCATCTCATCACTCAGAAGGCTGAGAGGCGATTGCCAGTGATAGGTGCCTGCGAGCGCTTTATGGGCGTTGATGAAAAGGTTGGAGGCGCTGATGAAAGAGAGGACGCGGAGGAAGCTTTCATTTGTCTGACGCTCCGGTGACTGGCCCGTCAGAGATAGAGGCAGAGGAGGTGGTATGGAAAGGCAAAGAAAAGGAGGGTGGGGGGGGAGCGTGGTGAACAAGCACATCTTTATGTATGGTTTCCGTCTGCAAAACACTCTGCCACCCCTAGGTTTGATTAACAGCAAGAAGGGGAGCCAGTCATTTTTTTTTCTGCCTCACACCAGCACACATGGCTTGGCAATGACTTTCACATCATTTGAGGCGAAATCGGGAAGCCGTTACAGCACCTTACAGTGATCCGACATGCCTCGCTGCCGCCATCCGGCTTGGCAAACCGCAGGGAGGAAAGAAGAAAGGGAAGAGAAGTCTCAGGCACTCATTTTATGCTTTTGGAATCACCACCAACTCACTCTCTCTCTCTCCGTCTTTATCTCATGACTCCCTCCCTCTGTTTCTCTTTCTCATATTCCAAGAAGAAGTCACAGCTGCCTTGTTTGATTTGCCCTGCTCTAACCCCCTCCCCATTTAAAGTCAGTATCTCTGCGGAAACTTGAACTTGGGGGAGTTATGCAATCAAACCGTGACACAACGCTGAATAAAAGCTCTTTCAAACAGAGCGGGTTACAAATAACTGGCATGAAACTGCTGGTGAAAATATTCAACCCTTTCAGAGGAAAATATTTTGCTTTTATACTTTTTCACTGCACAACAGGAGAAGATGAAGTGAATAATTCTTAAGTCTGCAAGAACTGAACCAATGAGGCCAGTTTAATTCTTACTTTTGTCTGACATAGATGAAAGTAGTTCAGATAAGTGTCCAGATGTAGCTAATGCCAAGAATGAATGCTGAATGAGTAAGGTCGCTTGACACCTAAAACTTCCTCAGAATCAGTTATAGTCTTTAATTTTTCACTTGGTTTAGTTTTCTGACACACTGCTCTTTTTCAGGTGGACCAAAGCCTGTCAAATCTCTCTGATATCGCTGTCTGACACTAGTTAGGGCTGTTGCTGCAGTGATCGTTCCTGCCTTTGGGCCTGTTGTTGCACTGTGACCTGGACATACACGACTGGATTTGACGTTTAGTTTGAAGCAGCTGTGTGGTGCTTTCAGTGACAATAGAGATAAAGTTATATTTCAGCTGCTCAGATCAAACTATGAATTTGTAGAAGAAGTTCACTTGTTAAGAGACCCGGAGGTCAATGGCAATGCTAACATTAGCCACACTCTACTATATAATATCAGTGAACGCTCCATTAGCTTGTTAGCTGATGTGATGTTCTGCAGTATACAAGCCACAGCTACAGATGGAGCAACTTAAATTTTCACCCATTTCTTTGACTGAGTTTTGACTGGAATGTGACCTGAACGTGCTGGGACCATCCCACCGTCTACTGCTGTAGTGAGATCCCCCCACACACGATGATGGAAACTGGGGATAATGTCACATCTTAGTTCAACAGATTCCAGTCCAGACTGGTAAAGACGGGAAGCCCAAAGATCATTCGATCCCCTAAGTATGAATTCCAACCAAAGGAGGCATTCCCAGTAACATGTCTGATTTTCAGCTCGGACATTCCAACCTCTAAGATCAAATGGATGCACCATAAGTGCAAAGGCTGAAGCCCACTGGATGTGTTCCTGTGAGAGAATGAGGACACCCTGCTATGGCATGAACGGGTGCATTTATAAGAGTCCTTGTGGCTGGTGATTGGCTGGGACTTCAAGAAATCAAAAGAGCCCGAGCAGCACTTGTATGTTAGAAAACAACTTTGTTTTCTTCATTCGTCTGGAAGGGGAACTATTTTCAGTTTGCTAATACACATGTTCATAAAAGTATCTATTGATAGAAATCCAGTTCTTCATTAAAAGGATTACTGGACTTGCTAGAGGTTGACCTGGATGATTGAGAACCTGCACAGACACCTATTGATAGAAAGGTTTTCTCCTGGTTTGACCACTGGTTTGTGTTGCAGATAAAACTCTTTGTTTCCTTCAGAGCCGTGTTTTTCAAATACATGTAAAATAAACTGCTCTGAGTCCCTGTATGCAAAAATACAGTATGTAGAGGCCACACTGGTTGCCGTGGTTTCTTGTGCTCTGCTTGAACTACATCATGTTTAATCATCCAGCCTGCTCATATATTTGTACGTCCATTTGCTCTCCAGCAATAGCCACATAAACACAACACGTCCAGGCATTTTATAGCCATCATTGGCTCTGACATACCAAGCATTGCATCCCATCTCACTGCCTACCTGTTGCTAGGCAGCCTTGGCGAGCGGGAAGACCAGTCTTGGCCTAGTTGTTTGTTTAGCTGTCAGTCTGGGAGGCTAATCCCACCCCTAGGGACCCATAGCCATCCAGAAACCAGAGATCCGGCCATGTGGACCATCTCCCTGTACAGAATGAGCACGGGAGAGGGAGAAGAGAGGCGGAAGGTGGGAGAGAGAGACAAGGGCAATTTGCCCTGAGTAAACACGGCTGCTTGTTGTTGTCATCCAATGCTGGCCATCAATCACGGCCCTAAGCTCTTGGTGGTGACAGCCGCAAGGACGCACCATGCTCTGAAACTGGGTGGATATTTTATAAAGGGAGACGGTCACTGAAAGAGAGCAGAGCACAGGCTCTGTTGACTTTTAAAGTGTGTGTGTGTTTTTTAGAGTCTTGTAAAATGGCCTTTAGGTCCCATTCAGGGTGTCACAGAGTCCAGCAAAAGAGCAACAAAGCCACTTCCAAACGGTCACTGTGCTCCACGTTCTGCTGAATTATGTAAGCCACGGTGTGTCTTTGCACGTGGGTCCGCTTTGCATGCCAGCCTCAGCGCTCAGCTGTGGTTGTCCAGCATGCAAAGTGAGTGGTGCTTTTCCACCTGCTCGGGCTTGATGCTCCAGAGCTGTCCACCTGATTGGCCGGTGTCAGGACCTTTCACCTCTTCTGGTACCTTCCTCCTTGCCTCTATGCAGCGATTTATCTTTTGTCTGAAGAAACACCATCCTTCATCTTCTGTGCCTCTTTCCTACCCTTATCTGTCTCTTGCTTTTATCTTTATTTTCAGTTTGACTGTCCTCATTTACATACTGATATGATATTTGATAAAATAATTCAGGATTTAATGAAAGTGAAGCACACAGACAGTATATGAGGTAATAAGAACAAAATAAAGTTCACTTTTCCACCAAGCCACACTAGAAATACCTTGTTGAGCTAAAGTTTGTTTGTTTGAAAAATCATCCACAAGTCAAGCCAGAATCAATAGAAATGTATGGACCTTGTGGACCTTGCTCACTTTTCCCATGTGGATAGAGTAAACTGGTTAAACAGCAAGGAGGTGATACTTTTGCCGTCATTTGTTAATTTGTGAACAGAATAAATCAGAAAGTTACCAACAGATTTGGATGAAATTTGCCAGTGATGTTGCCCATGAAATAAGAAAAAAATGATTTGATTTTGGTGGTGATCTGCATCCGAATCAGGATGTGGACTCCAGAATTTTTTAAAGTACTTGTTAACAGTGCAAAAAAGGGTTTCCCCATTTTTGCCAATAACTCAATATGTTGTTGATGGATTTTAATGACATTTTTGGTGAATGTTGGTCATGGCACAAGACAGAAGTGATGTGATTTTGGCAGGTATTCGAACCTGGATGCAGATCCAGGAACTTTTTAAAGGATTTATTGACAGTGCGTGATAGGGCAGTTTTTCATGTTTTACAATAACTCACCCAACAGGGTTTAAAATGCCTTGGCAGATATTTGTGTTTTCTGGCCACTTCTACCTGACCAATGGGATTTATACTCTCTCTAAGTCTTTCTTGAAATATAAATGGCATCGTACCTGCTTTGGCTGCTGAAACCAGGAATCAGGATTCAGATGGGTGGCCAGACAGAGATAAAGGATGTTTCCCATTGTCGAAAGCTGATCCTACATTCACTGGAAGATTAAACTGGGTCCCAAAGCCCCCTAAAGACACCGGTATCTCCAGCCAACTGAGTACGTCATGTCGTCTAAGTCATTCCAACCCCCTGCAGGGCTAAGTTGTCTGAATGAGATACGACTTGTATCCTCAGAAGCAGGCAGATTCAGCTTGAATTGGGATTAGCCTATATGTCAAAGCTTGGATGTGTAGTTTCTTCAGGAGGGAAAATATTATTCTGACGCTCAGCTTGGGAGGGAGAATGGTGGTATAAGTGTCAAAGTAGACAGGCAGTAGGGGTGAGGTGATTTTTTTCACCCTGCTTAACTCCTCGAACGGCCCGGGAAGTGCCCCTTCTGTGATTTAATGAGACCTGTGGGAAGAGCCATTCATCAGCGTGACAGCATACCTCTGTTTCCCATTGTTCTGTTCTGGTATGTGAGGAGAGCAGTGTGGGTTTTAGCCTTAATGATGGGGCTGGCAACCCTTTGATTAGATGAATCTCCTGGTGCTAATTAAGATTTGGGCTGCCAAAAGACATCTGTGTTTATGCTTCCCCCCTCTCCCTTTCCCTGAATGGACACTACTTTGCATGGGTGTGTGTGTTATAGCAGTTCACGAGTGTGTTTAAGAGGTCTTTGTGGTATCATGTGGGCTGACAGTAGCTCAAGGCTTTGGGCAAAACACTGAGCAAGTTTAGAAAAATACACTGGATGCAGAAAATGCTTCCCTCAGTTTCTGAAAAGGGGATTTCCTGGTGAGAGAAGATGGCATTGTGTTCTTGAAGTCACCCTGAAGTTTCCTGTATTTATCAAAATCTCATCAATTTAGCCTCAAGTTCAGATGTAGGCCTTTCTGAAATTTGGCAGAAATCCCTGTATGCGCTCCTGTAATGCTTACAAGATGTGAGTTAACAGTGACCTTGACCCTTACACTTTCTGCAAACCTTGACCTTGAACTTAAATCTTTGTCTTCCAAAATCTAACCAGATCAGCCTTAGTTTAAAGTAGACATTTTTACAAATTTTGTAGCAAAGCCATCATAACATTCTTGAGATATTTTTTTTCCAAGGCAGTGATTACTATGGTGACCAGTGATCTTGACTTTTGACCTTTGACCCTGAATATCAAATAAATAAATCCTCATGTAAGTGTGAACATTCCTGCAAAGTTTAAAAACAATAAATCAAGGGGCCCCTTAGATATCGCTTTCACCCGCAAGGGATGATCAAAGTTCCAAATAAGCTTGACCCTTGACCTGTGACTTCAAAAACCAAATCAGCTCCTCTTAAAATCAGTGTTGACTATTCACAAGCAACAGATGAACAAGAGGCAGAATGACCTTAACTTTTGACCACTGACCTCTAAAGTCCAATCAGTTAACCTTTATTCCAATTGAAAATTATTAAACACTTAAAAAAAACTTTAAGCATTTGAGGATTTTATTCATAACAGAGTAAGAGGCTGCATGTGTTCAAAGTTCTGAGAAAATTTCTCCATGGGTTGCTGAGATTTCACATTTAAAAGCAATGGATAAGAAAGTGACCCTGTGCCCTTGACCTTGACCTGTGACCTTCAAAATAAAACCACTTCATCCTTGAGTCAGAGGGGATATTTGTGCTAAGTTTAAGGAAATCCATCTGCAGTTGTTAGGTTCAGAAGGTTGCTTGGTTGGAAGAACAGGTATCTGATGATTTTTGTTAGAAAATCCAAACTTTAAGAACAAACTGATAGAAAACAAACGGTGAAACGGAAAGCTTTGCCTTACATGACTTCTCTGATTCATTGCTTTTGTGCTTTTTGCGTACATGTCTTGGGAGCGTGAGAAAATGCTTACTGAAATGTATACTTGGCATTGCGTCAGTGTACAAACCAAACCTACAGAATAAGGAGTGATTTATGTATTATCTCTTTTTACTTCTGCATATTCCAGAGAGAGATCCTCTTGTATTTAAAGGTTTCTCTGTTATTGAGTGCAACATTATCTATTATTCAGCGTTAAATCAATAAAAAGCAACTTTTCATGTCGCCGTTTTTGACTCAGATACATGCAAGAGCTCCTGCTCAAGATGTTTCCCTCTTCTTTTAACTCCACTGATCTTGTCACATAAATGTTTCACTCCCCAATCCCCGTCTTGTGTATTTCAAGGAAGCGAGTTTGATAACTTATGTTAACAAGAGCAACGACATCCTCCCCCTCGAAACCCACCCTTCCTCGAATCACTCCCGGCTCCGAGCGCTGGTGTGTCTCGACAGCGCATCGTCCCGCTCTTTGGTTTACAGCTATGTGTTATTCCCTCTGTTTGCCCCAGATATTATTTCATTGTAAAATGACGCCAATTAGTAAAGCCAGTCGCCGGTGGCTGTGGTCTGGCTCCTTCGTCGTTCCGGCGGGGAAAGTTATTTGGGTCGGCAGCTATTTTCAGCCTGTGATGTTGCCAGGAATACTTCAGGGAGCAGCCACTGTTTTATAAGAGAGCACATCAATAATTTTCATTGGTGTGTGTGTGTGTGTGAGGAGAAAAGAGAGAGCTTCACAGGCAGGGTTTATTGGGTTTATGTGTGTGTGTTTTTACCTGCGAGAAGAAAAGTGGCTGTTTTCTTTGGAATATTTAGTGCAGCAGCTGGTGCGAGTACTTCAAGCGTGCACTCGGTCTTCACTGTAACTGTCACGAAGCTCGTTTCATTTAAAGCACATACGGTGGCCGGCTTTAAACCGGAACCCCACATGATCCAGGAGGAACTCTTTGCTCTGTATAAAGCTGAGAAATAGATTTCACATTTACCCCTTCTTAATGAGATGTGCTGTTTTTTAGTTATCGATATGGTTCATCTCGTGCCCGATAAAAAGATTGTTTATAATAATAAGAACTAAAATGGTGAGTTTTATCATGTCCAGTCACAGGACTTTAATATGACTAACAAAGTAAAACAAAAATAGAAGTCTTAGGTAGGGATGTTTAATACCACTTTTTTTCAGACCGATACCAGAACAAGTTCTCACCCTTGAGTACTCACCGATACCGATACCGAGTACCGATACGAATGACAGATAATTTTGACCTTTCTTTTTATTTCTGCAGCACCGTCACTCTGCAACAGAGAGTTAAAGATTTTGGACTTTAGTCCCCAGTCTGGCTGATGAGAGACGCTGGACTCACGCTGCTGCTCCAAACATCAGTGGTGAAGCTAATGGCTGGAGCGTTGCACAACAAGCCGCTAACATGCTTTTTAACAGAGTCATGTACCTGTGGCATCACAGTACTTACAATCGAGGCCAAGATGGAACTTCATACTTAAGCTCCACAACCTTCATGAACCGTCGGAATCCCATGTTCTCCACCTTCGGACAGGTGCTCTTCAATTTCTCTGCCTTCTGTAGAGTTTGCAGTAAAGTTGGCTGTAGGAGTTTCCTCTTTTCCAGCACAACAGCTTCAACCTCTCTGTGCTCCTTCTCGTGTTTGACCCTGAGGTGTAAAACCTTCGTAAAACCTCTTGCAAGTTTTGCTCTGCAGAGTTTGCGTTGTGCAAAGCAGGCAAAGTTTTAGCGACAGGACCCACCATGTTTGCAGGTTTATTATTGTCTGAACAGGACATGATGCGCATGATGATTCGCCATGGTGTCAAACTGCAGCAGTATAGCACCAAATACTGGCGAGGAGGACTTAGTCAGCTTAAGTTTTTTTTTTTTTTTACCTTGTGTATCAGTGGCTGGCATCGGCAGCCTTCAGGAGTACTCCATACATTGAAATAAGGCCAGTATCAGCCCAATACCGATACCTGGTGTCGGTACTCGCCCATCTCTAGTCTTAGGGTTCCTCTCACACCCAACACATTTAGTCAGGAACAAACAACCACTGCTTTGCTCTTTTAGAAAGTTCAGGTAATTTGGGGAAGTCACAAGAACTCTTGGGCAGACCAAGGAACCAAGTTTTGGTCCACCTGAAAACAGGAGGTCTTGGTTTCCCTCTAAGCAGACGAGAGTTCGGTTCATGGTGGGTGTGAAAGCCGTCCTTACCAAACAGGGACCAAATAAGGCAAGCAACCCAAAAAACAGGGTAATGTGGCTTGAATTCAGCTGAATGTCACAACAGTTTGGAAGCTAACGTAGCGTTCTCTGATAGCATTGCTAGCACCACCAGCCTCTGTCCCTCTAAACAGATAGATGTCCACAGATGTGAATGAAATATGGTAATTAGAATTTGCAAGAAAACTGCTGCACACTTCCTAAACTTGCCTCAATGTATTTACAACATTGAGAAAGTGGGTAAAACTGGACAAAGATCAAGGCTGTTCTGGTTACTGTTACAAAAGGCGCCAATGCATTCTGCAACTGAGACTCTGAACCAGAAGTCTTTATTACCCAATTTTGTTGAATTAAGAGTTTTTGATTTAAAAAAAAATGCTGTGCCAAGCGATTAGATTTTGGTGGTCATCCAGATGTGGGTCCAGGAATGTTTTTAAGGATTTGTTACTATTTTGAGGAGGGGCAGTTTTCCACATTTTTGCTAATGATTCAAAAGTTTTCTGTAGAATTTGATGAAAGTCTCAGGGACTGTTGGTCTTAGGGAAGATGTGATTAAATGTTGATAATCCAAACATGGATGCAGATCCAGGATTATTTTAAGGATTCATTAACAGTGTGGGAAAAGACAGTTTCCCCCATTTAGAGCAGGACTTACGTGACAGTGTTGACTTATATTTTCACAACAGAACGTTTGTATTTTTTAGAGTCATGCATTTTCAGATTACTATAGAATTACAGTCAGTGTTTTAAAATCACAGTATTACACTGTAGAATTCACAAAACTTAACTTTGACTTTCAAACACTTTAAAATCAACAGCATGCTATAATCAAACACTGTAGTTATGCATTTTTAACCATCATGCACTGCAAAAGCCTCATGACTACAATTCACCGTATAAACAGTGTAGGACTTTTATTTCTGTTATTGCGGTATTAAACATGTTCATCCGTATTCTTTGGTTCTCACCATATTCATGTCTTTGAGCATTCCCGAAACATGAAGATATGTTGTGGTCCACGTCACCCACCCCTACTCTGATATTACAGCCACAGTAGACCCTGACAGACGCCGAGCTAAAAGTCAACGAGTTCGTGACCCCTCCTTTCATGAATGAAGCGTCCCTCTCCGCTGTACCAGCCCTCTGAACATCCTCAGGATGAGATTGGGGTGAAAAGTCTGGGCTCTCTGCTTTTGCTTCTCCTGTAGTTTGGGATAGAGGGGTGAGTGGGTTCATCCTGCCGTGCCGCCACTTCCACTGCCTCCCCCTCCTCCACCTGTCCTCTCCTAACCTAAACTCACACACACTCGGGCACACACACTTCCCGTCCCTTTCTCCACACTATCTCTTGGAGGAAAACCCATAGCAGCAGCAGCGTTGCGCGTTGAGACGTCTTTCAATATTTTAAGCGGCTTGCGCTAATCTTTGTCGCTCAGGTTTGTTTTGAAAGCGTCGCCGTGGGAATAAAGACGGAACGACAGTGCTCCACCTCCTGTTTGCACGCTCTTTCCATGCACATAAAAGTCAGTGGGATGTACACACTTGCATAACAGCGACTGCTCGACCCCTGAGCTAATCCACCCTCGGCCCTGCAGGACTGTGCCACTGACCTGCTTCTTGTTTTTATACTCACTCACTCACAGCCATTACTTTGGCTTTGATATGATACCTGAGGTAGGGTTGGGAAGTATGTCAGGTTGTCTTGATAAACTGATACACTTTAAAGGAATTACAGGATTGGACAATTGATTGTTGCGAGTATGTACTTAAAACAAACTTTCATTCACTGCAAGAAACAGTCAAAAATTACACTGATTTCACACTCTTAAAATTTGGCAATGATCTCCTTTGTTAGGGCTGTCAAACTTGTATACTCCTAAAAAGGGCTGGGAGATATATTTACAATAATGTCCTTTATATCAATATAATAGTTGATGTGATAAAAATTGTATTAAATAAGCCATCATCAGGAATAGCAGTGCTGAGAATGCTAAAACAAATTATAAAAAAAGCTCAAACTTGATAAGTATTTTCCAAACTTCACAAAAGCACCACAAAGTTCAATATGATGACTTCGTGAAATGATGAACTGCAGCTTCAGACCTCGAGCTTTAATAGCCCTCTGGTTCAAACCATCCTACTGAAAGCTCCATTAACCTGTGGACTTTTTAAATTATTTATCCGGCAAAAAAATCTAGATGTATTTCACCATCAAGCATAAAAATATGAATATGTACATTTTGGCACACATCATCTGGTCGTACTCCTAAATACAAAATGTGTTAGAAGGATAAATCATCTTGGGTCAATGATACTGTTGGTACTTACAGTAAACCTTTTCCAAATGTTGACAATATATTTGTTCAACTTTAGTGCCACCTCTTTCAAAATTGGTTAAAAATATAATTTACTGTTCTGAAGTGAAAGTACTTTTGATCCCACCAGTTGCAAAGATTATGGGGAGTTTGTCATTTTTTACCACATGGTGTTAAGAAGTGCTCTGCAATTAACAGAGTTTCAATTAAAAAGTGATTTTAGAATTTGGCGGTCATAAAAACAAGTTGATTGGTGTAAGACGATGATCGCACTGCATGCAGCTCTGTATGTGGCAAAAGAAGCTGATTAAAGTAAAGGGCATTCACAAACTGATGTTTTGGACAACTTTGGGAAACGTCCCAAAGTCGAGAGCTTAGTTGACGGCTGATGATTGTTGAGTACGTCGATAAATTATCTGCAAGCTCAGAAGTTTATACGCTTGATCCAACATGCCTGTAAATGGCAGCATAAGTCCTGCCCTCAGTTACAACTGTGTCGTCTCTGTTTCCCTTCTGTACTTCAGTCTACATCAGCTCTGGTGGATCCAGCTGCCTCCTCCTCAGGACTTGAGGTGCCCTTTTGGGGACATGGTGTCACAGTACTGAGACCAGCTGTAGCTGCCAGGGTGAAATGGCATATACATCCACTTTATGTGCATTCGTTAAGTGCCCTTACATTTCTACAATGTTCTACATCAGGCCAGATTTCTCCTACGCTGAGCACACTATCCATGCTTTACATTTCCTGAACTCTGGTCCACTTGGAAGCAAACCAAGACCCCCTGATTTCAGGTGGACTAGAATTTGGTTCTTTAGTCCACACCAGAGTTTGTGAGCTTTCACACCACAACAACAAACAAACTTTTCAAAAAGCGATCCAGAGTTACGTGTTCGGTGTGGAAGAGTTTATGTTAACCATGTTTTTGTGCAGTTTGTCTTCTTTGTCTTTAATAACAGAACTGCAGCACAGTGTCAGTGTTACTTCGTTATCAATAAGGCATCACTATCGTTTTAAATTCACTTTTTTTACTTCAAAGTTCGTGTTTTCTGGTTTTGTGACGACCTTGTACTGCTGTTCACCCAAAGAATATCGACCCCCTTGAGTCTGGCGTAGCATTGATCCTGAAAACATCGGCCTTCGCAGACAAACTGAGCGTTACACAACACCTGCAGGGCAGAAGAAGACATGAAGCACGTAAGAAGCAACCATTTTGGCTCTTATCAGCGCGAGCAGGGCGCCACGCTTGCACTTTCGTGGACGTGATTGGGGTACCAAATACACTTTCTGACTGGCACTGTACGAGGAGGAAGCAGAGTTTTTCCGCTCCACTGTTCCCTTTATCCCCCCCCACCTCCCCTCTGTTATTTTCGGCCCTCCTCCCCTCTCTCGCTCCCTCTTTCTCTTTCGCCGCTCTTTTGTTTTGCCTTTTTCCAGCCAAGGCCCCATTCTCTCGCCCCGTCATTGTGTGCGGTAATGAAGATTAGCCAGCCTGCCGCACACAATGGGGTCCCCGCATCCGGAGCGCTACACTCCCCCCTCCAAAATCCTGCTGCAAGCTGCTAACCCTGCTGTAAAACCACTGTTGTCGCCGACCCCCTCTACACCCACATGCATCCACCCGCTCCTACACACATGAACACACAAATGTGTCCGACATGCACTCTGCACTCCGCCGTGTTGAAAGCAAATGGCTGAAATGTCTCCTGATTAGATTAGGATGCTTTTGACAGCTGAGAGGGAGCGCTTGGCGACTCATACGCCGATAAACAGCAGCTCACCCAAATCCAGTTAAAGAGAGACAGAGTTCCCCTCCCCGGCGAGTGCAACACGGCTCCACTCGTCGGGATTAAACCCCCTCCCCATCCTCCATGCTCCCTCTATTCTCCCCCGATCTCATCCTCCTCTCCATCATTCATCTCCTCCAGCCTCAAGATGCTCCTTCTCCTCTCCTCTCCTCTCCTCTCTATCCTATTTCACCCTCACCTTCTCCGAACTGCGGCTTAATACCAGAACAAAGACATTTTCCACACTTTGTCAGAAGCTATTTAGATGGAGCCGAAGAGGTCTTTATATACTCGCTGCACTTGTTGTATCCTGAGCCTCTTAATAGCGTCAGTATCGCTCTTCAAGGTCGGCAGATCCTCGCCACTTCAATCTGTTTACTCGTCAAGACACTTTTGGGTGTTTAGCAGCTACATGTGTAGCTTTTGTTTGCATGGCGAGATGGATTATTCAAATGTGACAGCAGTTTGGGAAACACAAATAGCCATATGTCACCTTGCATGTGCTGTGTTCACTTCAGCAGGGTGTGAAATCTCAGCATTTACAAAAATAGGCCCGAATTTCGAGGATGAATGGGCTTGAACCTGAGATGTTAGCCTAGCTGAGCATAAAGTTTGAAAGTCAATTAATCTTTAACTTTGTACTTTTTAATTTATGTCAGAAGACTGAACAGAAAAGCATTTAAATAATAATAAACACAAATTTAGTAATGAAAATGTTAAGTCTTGTAGCTGGAGTTCTACAGTTGGAAATAAAGTTTAAGAAATGACAAGTATAAGATCACACAACATTTCTAAAAGTCAATTATTTCCAGTTTTTCACCAAATTTAATGAGGTATAACTCTTAAATGTGTCCAGTAAATAACCAAGATTAAAGCAAGAATCCTGTGATTCAGTTCGAGTCTTGAGATTGAAACCAGAATGCTGAGATTAAGTTAGAACCCTGAGATTGAAGTCAGTATCCTGAGATTAAGTTAGAGTCTTGAGATTGAAACCAGAATCCTGAGATTAAGTTAGAGTCTTGAAATTGAAACCAGAATCCTGAGATTAAATTAGAGTCTTGAGATTGAAGTCAGAATCCCGAGATTCAGTTAGAGTCTTGAAATTGAAACCAGAATCCTGAGATTAAATTAGAGTCTTGAGATTGAAGTCAGAATCCTGAGATTAAGTTAGAGTCTTGAAATTGAAACCAGAATCCTGAGATTAAATTAGAGTCTTGAGATTGAAGTCAGAATCCTCAGATTGGAATCAGAATCTGTCTTTAATCTGACTTTTTCTACCTGTAATCTGACTTTTTTTTAATATTGTCTGATTTTTTCAGAGACGTAAAAGAAATTTCAACCCCAAATGATTTTTTTTCATCATCTTTAATCCTGTTGTGTATGTAATACACAGACAAGTGAAATAATTTATCTTCTTCCACGTCAGTCTGTTCATTCATACGGGGCAGAGTTCTCAGCGGTGCAGCAGGAGTTTTGCTTTGAGGCTTCACTTATATTCTGTTTTTTTTTAAGACAGATAAGGTGTCTGTGACTCCCCAACAACAGCGGAGTGTTTGCACACAGCGTGATCAGGATGATCCCGTGAAGAGAGAGAAAACTGGTCCTCTTTCCTCCTCCTCATCGCTGACTAACAGCTCCATCTCTCCCAGCAGCCGAGCCTCACCTAGCTCCAGATAACACGCCGCGGAAACAGCTTAATTACACACACGGCCTTATCAGTCGACATTAGCCTCGCGGTAATAATCAGGTCCGCCGTCAGCTGCTCCGTCAAAGCTTGGCGACGCAGCAGCTCCGGGCGCTTTTACACAGCACAGGCTTGAAGCTGATAACAGTCACTGCCAGTTGTTAAATCACAATATGCTGACGGAGTTTGAAGGAATAATGCACATTTGGTTGTAAACCTGACAACCTCTTTACACATGGTCAATTTTTGTTTGGATGAGTGCGCTAATGGACACTTGAAGTGGTGTTCAAGCAGCAGAATCAAGGTTGTTTGTTTGCTGGATGCTTAGATGAACATTTTAGGGCTCTTGAGCTGTTCAGATTTGATATTCAGGCTTTGTGTTGGACATGTACTTGAGCTCAATGCAGCCTAAATCTTAGAAATATTTAGAAATTTGACCTCATCTGCTGATATTTTGCCTTTTCTTTAGTGTCTTTCATTGTACATACATAGTAGTTCTTGCAAATATCACACATATATTTCTGTATCATCACTACTTTACATGGACATCCTGCTGATGTGGACCTGCTTGACTCAATTAAGTCACAACATCAGTCTGAGATGAGCTTTGTGACATGGTGAATCATTCTGCTTAAGGTAGCCTTCATAGGATGGGCGCACTAGGCTCCTCAGGTTTCTGTCTTGTAGGCTTCTTCTGCTGCCATGAACCTGCATAGCTTCAACAATTGCAATTAGGGATGCACAATATTATCGGTTTGATATTGGTATCAGCCAATATTAGCCTAAAAAGTTAAGTATCAATATCGGCCGATGTTGAAATTTTTGCAGATATTTACAGCCAATATATTGACCACACATATTGACCATATATCAGCTGGAATATCTGCAAATTACACAAATGTAAAATACTGATGCACCCTCTCATCACTGCATGGGTACATTTAAAAATCAAGGGTTTCACTTTTCAAGAGTTAAATGCTGTTTTTCTTGTTTTTACATCTGTTCCTCGCAAAAAACATACTGTAACACTGAAAAAGCAAGTCCATTGTTGTTAAATACAGAGCTTGTGCCCTTGACTAGAGCTGTTGATATCGATCTCAGCGATAATAAAGTAAAACATATTGGCATATCGGATATCGGCAAAAATCCAATATCGTGCATCCTAATTGCAAGTGCTGATATTTGGCCATACCAACGTCAGAGTGATCATTCAATGAAAATACACGGTAGCTCCTGCAAATATCAACCATGTATTACTGTAGCCATCACTTCCAACATTGACAAATTGCTGCTATGGACCCACTTGACTCTTAACGACTTTATCTTACATCAACCATCAACAGAAACATCTTTGAACATACGCTTTCATTTAAAATCAATAATCAATGATCCTCTGCATTCTATGGTTATAATGAGTGATTATCTGTTGTCTTTCTATCATCACCAACCCTGCTGTCTCCTCCAACAATGAGGCATTTCACCCTCAAAACTGCTGCTCACTGGATATTTCCTCTTTTTGGACCTCCCTCTGTTCACCCCAAAGATGGTTGTGTGTGAAAATCCCAGTAGATTGGCAGTTTCTGAAACACCCAGACTCAAATCCCAGTTCTCCCCCATCCTGATGGTTTAAATGCTAACAGGTTGAACTGACTATGTCTACATGCCCAGATGCATTGAGGTGTTACCCTGTGATTGGCTGATAAGCTATTCGTCAACCTGTGATTGTTTTTCTTCCCATGTTTCAATTCTGCACATTGTGAGCAGAGGCATCTCCCCCTCTGAGCCCCGTCTTACTGGTGTTTTACACAATGTGTGTTTGTGTGTAATGGCAGCTCTTCAAAGAACCTTTCATCTCACTGGAAGGCGACAATGATGGAGCACTCGGCGCAAAAAACCCCGCTGACCTCTGCTTAATGGAGCACAAAGACATTTCCCATCACCTCTCTGCGTGAAGACACAACAAGAAAACACATCCACAAGATCCTGACACCAGGCAACAACAATCTGTCTTCAGATTATAATACAACATCATCAGCGTACGGTACAAATTAAGGACGCCTTTAAAAATACTGATGTTAAGGAAAAATGAGGGCTCAGGTTTAGACTTTCAAACTTTCTTTACCTCCTTCATATTTACCTCCACCAAGGAGGAGGTGTTCTTAGTTTGTTAACAGGTTAACTCACAAAGGTCTCAACAGATTTGATTTAATTTTCATGGCACAATAGACAAGTGATTGGATTTTGGTGCTGATCCCAATCCAGATGTGCATCAGGATTTGTTAACATTTCAAGAGGAAAAGTTTTCCACATTTTTACTAATACATCAGTAAGTTCTCGAGGATTTGACTACATTTTCAGAGATTGTTGGTCATAGCACAAGAAACGACTGATTATATTTTGTTGGTGACCCAGACTTTGGTGTGAAAACAGAATTTTTTAAGGATTTGTTCACATTGTGAGTTTGGGAAGTTTTCCACTTTTTTGCTAATAACTCATTAAGTTTTGAATGGATTTCGATGACATGTTCAGGAAATGTTGGTTATAACATGAGAAGAAAGGGATTAGATTTCGGTAGTGATCCGAGTCAGGATCCAGGATTTTTTTTGAGGATTTTTTAACATTGCTAGATAGGGCAGTTGTCCACGTTTTTGCCAACAACTCAAAAATTACTTGACAGATTTTGATGATATTTTCAGGAAATATGTGTCATGGGAGAAGTGAATAGATTTTGTGATGATGTGGATCCAGGAATTCTTTTAAGGATTTGTTGACAGTTTTGACAGTAATGGGAGCGCCTTGGTGGAGGTTTGTGCCCCTTTAGCACCTCTAGTTCATTCTATATTCTCCTCCTTCACCTGCATCTCCCATCCTCTCCCCAGGAAGCCGGTTAAATTAGCCTCCTCTCTGCCCTCTAGCTGTATCTCTTTGTGTCTCTGCTCCCTCCGTCTCTTTGCTTGGTTGCTCTGGAGTCCCGACGGGGACATCTGGAGCGCCAACATCCCTCCTGGTCAAACCCTGCAACCCCCCTGCTGCTCACCCGTCGAGAATACCAGGGTGATACGAGGGCGCTCTCTTCGTCAGATATAGGAAAATGAAGCATTATCTCCCCACTTGCTCCCCATCCTCCCTTCCCTTTGCTCTTGGCCCTCTAGGCAGGTTCCCCCATGCTCGACTGGGATCCACCAGTGACGCCATGTTGCTCTCTGAGGAGTCTTTGCAACGGGGTTCTTTGCAAGAAAGAGCAGGGGAAGGAGCAAAAGGAGCCTGAAGGGAAGCTTAGAGGGGAGGGCGAGTGTGCTTTTTCTTTTTTTTAAGATTCATTTTGTGTGTGTTGTGTAAGTATTGCTCAGTGAAGCTATAGATTACCGTCTCTGTCAGCTGCGACGGCCACTGCTGATGAGCTCCAGCATGGTATCATTTCGTATCGATTAGGCACTGCGACGCAAACACACAAAGGCTGTTGGCGAGGTGGCTGGTGCCTTGGGCTACTGGTCATTTAACTGTCACCTCAAAGTGATGGCTTGGCCCAGGCTCCCCGGATCAATGTGAGACGTAGGCTTCTATAACACACTACGGCAAGAGAATTGTGCATAGACACACTTGGAAAGAAGCACTTACACACCAGAGAGCGATGGCTCACTGAATTAAGTGTCAGACCAAACTTTTCCTCAATAATAGTAGCTGCCTGAAACAAAGTTGGCTGAGTTTGGCAACATAATCAAAAGGATTAGAAGAAGGGGAGAGCAGAAGTTGGGTTCCTGGTCCATTTTCTGCTGTTTTGGACATTGAAGTGACAGTCAAGAGCATTTAAAAACTCAGTTTTTGTTTCCCAGAGGGATTTCAATCAGACTAACTGGACCTAAATTCATACTCTGTATATGAGAGGCAGGCATATCATCTAGGCCGATGACAATGTGCAATTTAAATCAAAGCACAAAACAGCACTGAAACGGATGTCAGTTGAAAACGAAGCAACAAAACAACAGGCACAATGTTAAATGATCCATGACACCAGTGTTACTCCCACTAAAAATGAGTAATCACCCCATGACAAAAATAAAAATGGCTAAAGCAAGTAATCAGAATGCCATTTTTGGGCTGAAAAGAAGTCTTTGTCCAATTTGTGGCGATGACAATCAAACCCACAAAAACAGTTTTGCTGTGTTGAAATCATCAGACGTCAACGGCGCCACAAAAAAAAAACATTCAGCATCACACAATGTCAGGAAAAAGCCCAAGGACAAAACTGTTGCATCATCCTGGCAATATAATGTCGAGGTAGGGAGTGATGTAGCGATAATATTGTCATTTCAATATAAGCAGATAAAGGAAATGGCTCATTTTTTAAGGCAATGGAAAAAAACAACTTAAGGACTTGAATTTGGTGCCTGCAACACATTAACAAGAGCTGGGACACGGGGAAAGAAAGGCTGGGGAAGTGGAGGAATGCTTAAAAATCACCAGTTTGGAACACAACACAGGTGAACAGGTTATTTTTAAACAGGTCGGTTTATTAATTGGATGTAAAAGGAGCATCAGAAAGGCTCAGGATAGGGCGGGGTTCACCACCCAGTGAGCAAACAGTCCAACAGTTTAAGAACTTCAACATACAGCTGCAAGGAATTTAGGAGTTTTGTCGTCTACAATCAGTATTATCATCAAAAGATTCAGAGAAGCTGGAGAAATATCTGCATGTGAGCAGCAAGGCAGAAACCAACATTGAATGCCCTTGACCTTTGATCCTTCAGGCAGGGATCAAAGGTCATGCTCTCAGCATGAATGCTTATTTTTATTAATGCTGAAAGGTACATACAGGTTTTGGAGCAACATATGCCTCCATCCAAGAGACATCTTTTTCAGGGATGTCCGTGCTTATTTAAGCAAAACAATACGACACTGTATACCTTGTCCTTATAATGTATTCAGTTTAATTAGGGTCAGCAAGATTTGCAGATCATTGTATTTTGCTTTTACAATACATTTACACTACGTCTTAACTCCATTGAAAATTGGGTTTGTATCATATTTGACAGCTCCAGCTAAGATGACACGCTAAGATTAAATTGTGTCCATACAGTCTTGAATGATGGGACCCTGAAAGGAAGGTGCTGCAGGGAATCATGGGTCATCTTTGAGAAGATGTGACAGCATCCCCACCCTGCCTAACAATAGTGCTGCCCCCCCCGCCCCTCCAGCGCCAGGCCTCCCTCGTGGTGCTGCCCTTTTCAACCCTGCTAGCATCAGCTGTGGATATTATTCATAGCACCTTGTCTCTATCACGGCATCTGTAAAAACTAAACATCCGAAAATTAATGAGCCGTGTCCTCCCCATTACATTTATCTGTTTAGTGGTGTTTTGGGCCCTCCTTTAGGGCATTATGCATGCTCTTCTCCTCATATTTATAACCCAGGCTTTTTATTAGCGACGTGGCGGGGTGCTAACAGTTGGGAGGCAGCCTGCGCTTTGATGCTCATGGCAGGCGGCTCGGCGCGGGCCAAATGTGAAGGAGAGAGAGGATCAGCTGCCAGGCCGAGGGCCCCGTGGACGAGGGGAAGAGAGGGTGAGACAGGATGAAGGAAAAGAGAGGGAGACTTTATTCAAGTTAAAAGTAAGAAGAGGAAAAAGTGATGAAGGCTTTTGGTCTGTTGGCTTGAAGAATAGTGTCCTGTGATCAGCGAATCTGCTGTAAGTGTGTGAGCTTCTTTCTTTGCTTATTTTGTGAGTGAAAGACAGAAAGTTTTGCAAATTCATGTCACTTTTTGTTTTGTTTTTTTGCAGCATTTTAGGCACTTTAAACCACTGAAGCTGCAGGGTTACAGGAGCTTTCTGTTCTCAGATAAGGTTTGTAATAGGCATGCAACAATACTCTCAGCCACAGGTTTGGTATGTACCTCAGTTTTTTAGTCACAGCTCTTTTTGGCCATCGGGGTGCTTTAAAAATAATTATACTCCATCCTGAAGTATTTAAGGCTAACAGCAACTTGGACACATTTTCTAAATCCAATTCTCCATCTTAATTATGGTGCATTAATTAACCAATGCTAATTCAAAGCTCATATTTTAGCATCCTTGAAGGCTGCAACTAAAAAAGCCAAAGCTGAAAATCGTCCTTTTTTAGCTCATCAAACCTTGCTGGAATTTGAAGACCGCATGGTGAGAAGAGAAGATGCGCATTAAGAATTTAAGTGTATGAATTATTCAGGAAAATGCCAACATTTGTTTGCTCCCACTTTCTCAGACATAACAAATTGCTGCTTTTGTTTCTGCCTCTTGAACCAGATCATTATTGGAGTGAAATTATTCTGATGCAGTGATCTAAAAGGGGGCAGACTGTTTAAAAAACAGAATAACCAATGCTTTGACTTCCTCATCAGAAAGAAGAACATTTACAGTAAGAGGGAAGGCCACTGCTGTCAGTTTTGGATGCTTAAATCCGGGTAGAATGATCGTCCCAGGTCACCCCGCCACCAAATCGCTTTCTCGGGATTGTAGGTGGAGGTGGAGCTGCTGGAACAGCCTTTTGGATTGTCACAGCTTATCCTGGCTTGCATGAAGGAATCATCCCGAAAGCCTTTTAGGAAATGGACCCTGGCTTTATGCTGCGCCAAGTGATGTCGGCTCTCCAGATCGGCGCTTGTCCAAACAGAGCTGCGGCGAGCCATGAGCGCCCCTTTATCTTGGCTATTGTTTGCTGCTTTTGGCTCTTCATTCCTTTTGCCTACACACACAAAAAGAGGAAAAGCAAGTTGTACGATCACTTTAGACCAGCAAGCAGCCGTGTTTATGCATGTGCGTAGGTGTTCACTGCATAATTACACACAGAGCAGCATAATTACGCGTGCACTTGCAAAATTATGTGCACACACATAACCAAACTGGCATAATTATGCAGCCACATAGAGTATATACACCCACATGGTGAGGAACCGCTGATCAACGGCATGACCTTCTCTTTTACAATGTTAATGTCACCACCTGGGGGAGGACGGTGGAAAAGAGGGGGGAGGATGGACTGATGGTAGAAGAGACGCAGGAAGATGGATGCAAAGGAGAGTGGCGCAATAAGCCGGTCTGGCCCGTTGCTGCCTCACCTGCAGCCTTTTTCATCCCTCTTACTGTCAAACATGCACACAGACTCTCTGTGAAGTACAGTATGTGTTACTGGACCATAGGGCTGGGTGATACGGACCAAAAGCATGGCGTGATAATTTTAATGGAGGAGATATAACTTGACTTTTTTCTATACTGTTTGTTTGCCACAGTGGATTAGTATTCTGTTCTGTAAAATAAAGATAAAGCAGCATTTAGGCAGCATCTGGCACTTGCATATGACTGCGATGAGTAGACATTTTCTGTTCAACTGTTAAGAGGACCCAAGGCTGGCCGTACTAGCAATGCTAATGTTAGCCACACTCTTTTAGCTACGTTAGCTTACTTAGTGTTGAGACATCTGGCCAAATCCAAGCTACAATTCCCTCCCTTTTGGTACTCTTACCATGTAGTGTGGGTTTTCACACCTCCCCAAATTAGCAGAGAACCAGAACGTCTTTGGTCCTTACCAAAGTGGGGGTTGCACAAGGCCCATGACACCAGTTAATCCAATTTCCAATGAAGGAACCGTCCAGCTCTGCTCCTGAGGGGGAGCAGCCAGGTACTGATGCTAGGTGCAAATTAACTTCTCCGCTCAAAGTCCGAGAACCTCTCAGCAACATCCCTGATTGGTGGAGCCTTCTGAAGCTCACTCACTTCGGTGGTAGACTTCATCTTCCAAACTGTGAGGTTGTTTTTGACCCGGCAAAAACACAAATGAAAAGATTGTCACAGCAATGTCTCCAATGCAGATGAAGCCACACAAGACTTCCCCAGTTTCCCCGACAAGGTCTTGGCTGCTCCGTGGCACCCTCTCAGTTATAAATTGTAAACTAAAGGCCATGTTTATGTCAGTTTGTGGTGTCACGAGTGGCTGGAAGTTGACAGGCAACTGTCTGGTGGGGGAAAATTGAAGAGACTGGATCTGTAGGTTCAATTTGCTGTCGCTTGCAAATTTTTTTGATTGGCTGCGACAATTAAAGCCAACTATTGTGAAAAAGCAGGCGTCACTCTTGAGCTCTGTGTTGACTGTGATTGGCTCCACGTGTCATCAGGCTCCAGATATAAATGGAAATATTTGATTGCAGCAGCTGGTTTTAACTTGTAGGTTGAAGACTTTTAATATTTTCTGTAGAATTTCAATATGTTGAACTGAAATGTCAAATTTATATTAGTATTGATCAACAATAACACAAAATTTCCAATCAAAACATATCGATATACAGTGCTTAGCATAAATGAGTTCACCCCTTCAGATTTGTCGGAAAACCTTTAGTTTCCTTTCTAAATCAACATTTTCTATGGCATACCATACCACAAAATACTCCCCCAAATGTGGACCATTGATTGAAAACAAGACTTTTTAAGTTGCACACAAAAAAGTATTTTTCTCAATTTAAGATCAGGATGCAAAAATGAGTACACCACAATCAAAGTTGTGGGAGCAAAGCTACATTTTAGTTATCATATTACCCTTATTTTCATCTTATGGTAAAAAAAAATTGTTATGTTAAGCTCATCTTTGTCAAAACTTTGGAAATTGTTCTTTTTTTCATTTGGATATTGATAAATACATTACTTTTAATAAGAGGTGTACTCATTTATGCTGGGCACTGTACATCCAGATTTGTCAAAACTTCACATAATTCCCAGTGAATCTCTTTTTCGTCCTCTTCACTTGCCACTGTTTCTCCCAAATTACCATTTTTCTCTCTTTTGCCCTCATTGTTGTCTCCCCCACTCCCAAGGTTAGCACTAATTATCCGCTAAAACCAGCCAGTTAAAGGGGACTTTATTCAGCAAAACGCTTAGGATGGCAAACCAAGGTGAGTGTGTGCGTGGAGAGATAGTTCAAGAGAGCGGAAAAGAGGATAGAAGAGGATAAGTGAGGAAGAGGGAGCTGAGTGGAAGGTGAAGAAGGAGGAAGGGGATGAGGGGGAGGAGGGGGTGATGGAGGGACAAGGTGAAGGAGGGAGAATGAAGGTGTTGACTTCATTTTCTCCGTGGGGGGTGAATCCTTTTTGGAAGTGTGACATTTGCCATAACAGGATCTTGTCAGCGGGCAAGCTTCAGGCCACACTCATGCACGGAGAGGAGTTCATGCACTAAATGTTAGGTTATGACCCCTGGCTATGCTAAGCTAGCATGTCTGCAGTGATACTGAGAGGAAGAGTGAGCGAACGGTAGAGCTGGGAAATATATCAGGTTTTTAGATATACCAACATGTCTCATCCTGAGCCTTTCAGGACGCTTCTTGCATACCCAAACAGGACACTTACCTGTTTCCTGTTTTCCAGTAAGCCTGTTCCAACTGTGTGTTTTTGTTGCCCCTGTCCCAACAATTTGAAAATCAAAATTAGTGATGATGTTTTGAATAGTAAATATCTCGTCTTTGCAGTGTATTTAGCTGAATAGAGGTCAAAAGGATTTGCAAAATGTGAAATTCTGTTTATATGTTTTACACAGTGTCCCAACTTCATTGGAATTTGGGTTTTTACAGAAATGATAAGGAAATGGCAGACTTAAGTTCTGCCTATTGTGTCCCAATTTAGCTCAAAACTGCTTAGATTTGTGTTTTTTGTCTCATATCACCAGGCCCACCTCACAGGCTCACATATGCTTTTCTCTTCATCGAGTCTTAATTCCTTGAATATTCCATTGTGTTCTGAACGACAGCGTGAGGATTAAAAGACCTTCACTATTAATTCACTGGCTGCAGCCTTCAAGGAAGCAGGAGAGACCTCTCACAGCCCATGAAAGAAGTTTGATTTCAAAGCATCTCGGATAAAAAATAAAACACGTGGGCGTTATCTTCGCTGTAGATGTGGTCTCGAGCAGCTTTTTAATTTCATGTCAGCGTGCAAAAGCTCCAAACCTCTCTGTTCCTAGAAAAAGACAACTTACAGCAGCAATCACACTCCCTTAGCAACAGACACCCCCTCCAAAAAAGAATGAAAAGGTGTGGATTTATTTTTAGAAGGTGCAAAGAAGGGAGCGGGGGGGCTGGTGGGTGTGCAGGATAGTAAACGTCTCTGATGTGTTCAGTCTGCACAACCTTATTCCTGATAATGGAACTAGCTACTCCGTCTGTCAGGGCCTATTTACACACAAATGAAGTGGCGAGTAGCATGCGCCCAGTGGAGCTGCTAGCCTCCATCTCAGCTGTCAAAACAGGTTAGCGGCTACAAGCGATAACACAGCGATCCCTGGGATCAAACTGGCGCCGTCCATTCGCACATAATAGCTTCATCCTTGGACATGGAGCGTCTCATTCCCCTCGCCGGCTCCCCTCTCCAAACCTGCAAAGTAATAGACTTCTCAGAATGCCAGTTCACACAAATCGGGGGATGTAGCCTTTTATTTGCCCTCCACGGGGGAGAGGTGTTAGGAGTAATAGGGATGAAGCAGAGCATAACTACAGCTGAATAAATCTTCCTATCTTGGCTCGAAGGAGCCGCTGCACACATGGCTTGTCAAAGCTCTATGAAATGTTGTTTGATAGGAGTTCTGTACAGTTTAGGACTTCGCCTCGTGCTATCCACTCGGCTCACTTTCGTTCCGCGCTACAGCGGTTGCAATCAATCAGAGTGTAATCAGGCGTCTTGCTGGAGCTGCCAGGTAATCCTGGCTGTCTGGGTGGCTATCAGCGCCTGTGCGTATGTGACAGCTGGCAGAGCAGCTAAGGTGCCTGTCTGGGTGAGTGGATGGCACCATGCAGATTCCTCTCCACACGGTGTGTAAAGGCATAGCCGATGATCTGATAGCTGTTGAAATTGTCAAGTGGGATTTGAGAGAGTGGATGGGCGTTCTCAGAGCTGATGCCCAAATGCATGAACTCCCAGAATTGAGTTTAAATTGAGTCTTTTTTTCTCGATTTCCTGCAGACCTGCCTGGAATTGGAGCGTTATCTGCAGACTGAGCCCAAGCGTCTGTCGGAGCTCTTCGACCAAGACCTGGATGGCCTTTTAACACCGGCCTACATGAAGGAGGACGGCGAGGAGGAGCTGACGGACGAACTCCTCCCCAGTATCCCTAACCACCCTGAGCCCCCAAGCCCCCCTCCTGCTGCCCTTTGCCCAACACGTAAGAATTTCCCCTCCACCCCTGCCATGAAAAAAGACCTCAAACCCAAGCTGGAAAATGAAGGAATGGAGGGCGTCCACCAGGCTCAGTTGAGCGCCGTCACCTCCCTGACGCCCCCGTCGTCACCAGAACTGGGCCGGCATCTCGTCAAACCCAACCAGACGCTGACGGCGTCGGCTGATGGGACGCTAACCCTGAAGCTGGTGGCCAGGAAGGTCGGGCTTAGTGCGACGAGGCTTGTTGCAGCGCATGCGCTCCCTGTGCGGATGAAGGATGAGGAGGAGGGGGCTTCATGTGTGATTGGGGTGGGGGAGCTGCCGGAGAACAAGAAGAGGATTCACCGATGCCAATTTAACGGCTGTAGAAAGGTTTACACCAAGAGCTCCCATTTAAAGGCCCATCAGAGGACACATACAGGTGAGAAAGCATTCATTTTTATGTTTAGAATGAGTATGTTTGCCTTAAAGCAATGATTTAGTCTAATAAACACAACAGCTCTGCCCCTGTGAGAAGTCGAGTAAGGGTGCCGCCTAAAGTGTGATGATTACCCCACCTTTTAGTGGCTCAACTTGATGCTACAGTACGACTCTTTACAGCATTTCACTTCATTTTGCTAGTGTTTGATTGATTGTTTATTACATTGTCAACAGCATAACTCAAAAAGTTCCTCACATAATTAGATACAATTTTCAGGACAGGTCAGAAATGAGCCAAGGACCAATCAATTAGATTTTGGTGGTGATCTGAATCTGGATACAGATTTAGCAAGGTTTTTAATGATTTGTTAACAGTGCAAAAAAGGGCAGTTTTTCACATTTTAGCCTTTAAATCAAACACAGACAGAATAAATGACATTATCAGGGATGTTGGTCATGACACAAGGGAGAAGTGATTTGATTTTTGTTGTGATCTGAATCCAGATGTGGATCAAGGATTTTTCTAAAGATTTGTTATAAGTTTAAGATTTGGCATTTTGGACATTAACTCACTCGACAGTGTTGGATGTGCCATGGCGGAGGTTTGTGACTTTGGAGCACTTCTAGTATTTACAAGTGCCATGGGCCTTGAGGAACCCCACATGAAAAAACAGAACTATCCCTTTAATTGTGACACACAAAGTTTTGAAAATGCACGCTGGAAGGAGCAGCGATTCGAGAGAATATCAGTGAGTGATCTCATAAGACTGCCAGTAAGGCCCCCCGGGGGGACACCAGAGGTCGCCACTTGATACACCTGCTGGTGATAAAACTGATTGACACTCATTGTTGGTGACAGGTCTAAAAGACTCAATCCAGAAGCTAAATGACTTTTCCAGGCTGAGGAAGACATGACGGAGAGTATTTCCTGGGCGTGGATACAGGAAGAATAGAACTGAAGACTCGGTTTGACGTGCAGGATCATTTGTTTTATTGTTATTTTGGTCTGATTGAATTCTCTGTAAGGGACCTGCAACATAATCGTTGTTTCCCAATAATGAATCCATGGACAAAACAAGCATCATATTCACTTCTCAACACTCATCACCCTTCATCCAACCAGACATGACAAGATAAAGTGGGAAAATCCTCTTTGCTCAACATTTTAGGAGAAGTAAGAAATCAAGTTGAACAAGAAAACGTAAATCACCATTCAGTCCAAAATACAGAAGCTTCAGACAACTCCAGCCTTTAATTTAATTCACCTACCTACCTTTGAACCAGGACAGGTCCTCCTTGTCAAGGTTCTTCTCAAGAAGGAATGGGGGAGGGTTCAGGAGCTATAACTCTCCCGCTCTTCCATCTCAATCCCAAACCACTCAGACCCCTGTCGGAGAGCTGTCCTCCGTCTGAGTAACTGCGCAGTGATGGATGGATTGACCTGGATAGGCCGCCATTTCCCCGCGGTTTATTTCAGGCTCCCTCCCTCGTCCTCTGTGCATTCTATAAGTCTAGGTCAGTGATTCTTGATCTGTGGTTGACGAATCTGCGAGGGCGGTAATAGGATTAAGAGAAGGCGAATAAGTTTCCAGTGTGATGGTGTCTCAGAATCTTACGGCGCAGAGCAGACGGGGAACCATCTGCATGGTTGTTCTGATAATGAAGGGAAAGGGAGGATTGTTGCTGGGCATCTGTGTTTGCCGTTATTAATTAGCGAGATCAGGGTTCAGCAGCCCTATGCCTTCAGGGTCTTATTCACTCCACACACATTATAGGGGGCTGTTGATTTGAACTCTTAGGTGTTTCCTGTTTTGGGCTGTGCATGAAGGTGTGAATATGCTGAAATAATTAGGCTACAGTGGCTGAAAATGTTGTGCTCCCTCAAGGAGAAAATTAGGCGAACAAGATGTCTCTTAGGTACACATCGCTCATGCACGGAGGGCTTTGAATATCCGATAAATGTATGGTGGACTGCAGTCTGGACAGATGTGCTTTAAGTCATGGAGTTACAGCAAAGAGCGTCCATCGTGCTAAATGAAGTTAAAGTGACTCAAATGAGATTTCCCCCCCACCCATTATACAAATCTCCAAACTAAATAGGTTGACGGATCACCGGGGCGGGCCAATCCGGAAGACAAACATGACTTCTTTCCAGCCCTGGTCCACTTTTATTCTGAAGATGAGGGTATAAATAAAGTCAGCCTGACAGCGATTGTATGTGAAGAATGAGGGGAGTGATCTGTATGTGTGATCACACAGTCTGCAGAGCATGCCGCAGGTTTAGGCATCAGCATGACTGGAACAAAGGGCACAGACATGCAATCAATGATTTCCCCAGTGAGGCCTGTCTGCAACCCCTGTGTTTGGACTCAGTGCCAACTGGGTCGGCTCAGGGAGGCAAGTGCAACTGTTACCGTCCACTCACAATGTCCATAGAAGTGTCTCAATTATCCTATCGTCTGTACGTCTTTGTCCTGAGCCTGGGATGACTGTGAGAGGCAGTGTTGATGTTTGGAGCTCTGACTGTGCAGCTTTATGACATCTTTGACATCTTTTTACAGTATGCACTTCATCGGTACCTCTTTAAAGGGATATTTCAGCATTTTTGAAGTTGCGTTTTATCAGGTACTTGACAATAGTCAGTGAAATGGCTGAAAGAGCTCCCAGCAGTGCTGTAACTTTAAGGAGAACAAGCTGAGACTACTGCTGTTGGCCAGGACAGTTTTTATTATTGTGTGAGTTGCTGCAGGACTGTAGTGGCTGTAAGGCTCACAAAAGGGCCCGCAGATTTGTTGGGGATGAGGAGTGGGTCAGCTGCTTTGCGGTTGAGTCCAAAGTGCTTCCATGCAGCGCTCCTCATATGTTTTTACTGTCCGATTGAGTAGCTTTGCATGTCCTCCATTTACAAGGGGTGTACTTCCTGTTGTTGAGAGGATTGGATGGTGGGGTGGCACTTAGAGAGCCCTCACCACTCCAGGCGCCCTAATGTAGGGATTTTTACCTCAATGTTGAAACTGATTATCTAATATCTAGTAAAAGGTGACAGCCCTACTAGCTTAGTCCCAAGCACTTGGGACTACGGTCAACTGTTAAAAGCTTAATGTGTCTCTTAAGTTGTTGAGGATTGATCTGCTCCCCTCGTAATGTCACTAAATGTTTCTTAAAACTCTTTAAAGAGCTCCGATCCCTCTGGAGCGTCCCCCTATCCCTTAAGGTGCTTTAGATAAAGATACGACTCAAACAACATCCGTCTTTCCATTCAAAGCAGGGCGGTAGAATGATAAAGGGGAAAAAGTCGACATAAGATGACAATAGGAGAAAACAGAAGAGCCAGAGAAACAGCAGGAGAGGAGGAATAGAGTGACATGGAGTGAAACAAAGAGTGGAAGAAGATGGGGATGGGGGGAGGTACAGTACGAGCGACCCTCTTCAGAAAAGAGACAGCAGTGCCACAGGCTCCTCCATTCACTGAGCCATTATCCTGACAAGTTTAAAGATGTCATTACTCAAATCCTCTTTTTCTTAGTTGTTATTTCCATAAATTACCGACGGAGAAAAGGCTACGATTTAATCTGGAATTAGACGGGCTGAGTTGAAATGACAGTGCCCTGTAGAGCTTTTGGTGAATAGGCTTATGGGAGATAAGCAATGGTACAATTAGATTTTGGGCAGGGTGAGGGAACGGGTAAAACACGAGGACTGTCGGGTTATTCTGCCTTCTCTCTCTCTCTCTCTCTGTCCTCCTCTTTTCCTGCTCCTCGTCTGCCTCGCTCTCTCGCTCCGTCTGTTATCCTACACTTTCTCTCCCTCTCCAGCGTCATTCTATATCAGTCTTTCATAACAGTCTTTCGCTCACACTCTTTATTGCTCTCTCTTTAGGCTTAGGCAGAACATTTGAGGAAAATATGTGACTGCAGTCCCCCCGTCCAACCCTGCAATTATGTCTGTAAGTTAAGGCCAGTGTTTGGAGCCTGCGTTGTATTATAAATCCTTTTTTTAATCACCCCGCGGTTAACAGTGAAGAGCCAAAGTGACAAACCCAAACTCCAATGAAGCTGGAAGACATAAATAAAAACCAGATACAATGATGCATTATTTTTTTGCAAATATTCACTCATCTTTAATTTGATGTTCCAAAAAAGCTGGGACAGGGGCATGTTTACTACTGTGTTAGGTCACCTTTCCTTTAACAACACTCAATAAGCGTTTGGAACCTGAGGACACCAATAGTTGAAGCTTTGTAGGTGAAGATCTGTCCTATTCTTACTTGACGTTTAACTCTAATTGTGCAACAGTCCAGGGTCTACGATGTCACTTGATAATGTCACATTTCCACTGGTCTTGACTGCAGGCAGGCCGCTCTAGTATGTACCTGTACTCTTTCACTATGAACACGTGCAGAATGTGTCCTCATTGTCTTGCTGAAATAAGCAGGGCTGTCTCAGAAAAAGACGTTGTTCGGATGGCAGCATATGTTGCTCCAAAACCTGTTGGTACCCTGGTTACCCATGCCATGGGTACCAACACACCCCTTTACCATCACAGATGCTGGCTTTTGAACTTTGCTCTGAGTTTTAACTTGTGTGAACTGACAATGGTTTTCTGAAATGTTCCTGAGCCCATGTGGTGATATTCTTTACAGAAGGATGTCAGTTTTAATGCTTTGTAGCCTGAAGGATTTAAGGTCAAATGCATTCAATGTTGGCTTTTGGCCTTGCCAGATTTTCTGAATCTTTTGATGATATCATTGGCTGTAGATGATGAAATCCCTAACTTTAATGCAAATATAAACTGATTCAGTTAACGTGCTCACATGTGTTATGATACAAACAGATTTTAAACTAGACTAAAATGTTTGACAGAGACTTAATCGAATCAGATCTAATTTGGTCATGTAGAAAGTAGAGACAAATTAGAAATACATCCAATCACAGCTACTTTGGTTGTGTGGAAAGGTTGGATGAGTTAAGAGGGACATCCAATCACAACTGCCCTAGCATGGTGGTGGAGGGATCTAAGTGTAAACATGACTTCAGATATTCAAGGAAACATAAAAAATGCCTTACACTTTACACTTCATATTTTAGTCGACTAAATTTACAGTAGATTTCGTCGACTAAAACTAGACTAAAATGAAAACAATTTAGATGACTGAATTATGACTTAGGCAAAAGACTATAACTAAAACTAAATTAAAAAGTGCTGTCAAAATTAACACTGTCATGGCTTTTTTGAAACGTGTTGCAGGCATCAAATTCAAAATGAGTGAATATTTACTAAAAAAAACAATGAAGTTCATCGGATTGAACATTAAATATTTTGTTTTGTAGTGTGTTCAGTTGAAAATGGGTCAAAAAGGATGCGCAGATCTTTGTGCTCTGATGTTATTTATGTTTTACTCAGTGTCCCAGCTTCATTGGACTCAGGGTTTGTAAAGAAAACATTTTTCTCTTTTTCTGTTTCACTGTTTTGCTGACTCAGAGCTGAAGCACTAATTAGCAACAGCTGTTCAGATTCATCCGACAGTCGTTAGTCGCTGTCATAATCAGTTTTACAGCTTAAATGTAATAAGACAGAGATGAATGAAGGAAGTTTTTCTTAGTGTTTGTAATTAAAACAGTATTAATGATGTCACAGTGGTAGTCCTCTGAAGTACTGATGTTGTTGGAGGTTCAGAGCTTTAGGTTTCATCACCCTGACGTCGCCCTCTAACACACTTTAGTTCTCCATAATTTCCTTCATATTTCATCTTCTCCTCTTAACCTGTTTCTCTGTTTCCCTCGTTTCCTCGCCGGCAGTGCTCATTGCGGGTCGGATCCTATAAAGCGTTCTCCGAGTGCCTCTCTAATGACCTCTGAGACCCTGGATGCCCTGCTTCGGCTCCAGCTAATGGAGGGAATGCAATTAAGTTCAACACTGGCACCTGAGTGGCTGGGCCGGGTGTGTGCATTATGTGCGTATACGTTGGTGTTTGTGGGAGCATTCGGAAGTCATAGATGACACATAATGGGATTACAGTGACTCAGGAAACACCACGCGATCGGATTACAGGGGAGAAAGATGTGATTGCTTATTTTTAAAGGTCGGAAGCATCCTTTTTGCCTCAAAATGTGTGAATGGGGTCCACTGATGGGGATTTTATTCGATAAGGCTAAAAATAATGGTTTGAAGAGCAGCACTGTCCAGATATACTCCCGTCAAAGCAGCAGAAATAATCCACTTAGCTTCATTATATGTTTAACAGGCAAACTAATCCAAAAAGTAACACAGCATAATCAGATTATGCTGCAGAGTTCCCACTAATCCCAGGGATTAGGGTGATGATTGACATTTTAAACTGCCAATCAGTTCAATTCAAAGGAGCTTTATTGGCATTAATGTTGTAAAGCATTATTGATAAATCATTTTTTAATAAACAAAAATGAATTACATTTATCAAACCTTCAACAAGGCATCTCCAAGACTGAGGAAAACTGCCCGATCTCACAATGTTAAAAAAAAAACATTTAAAAATCCCTGCAGATTCAGATCACAACTAAAATCTAATGACTTCTATCTTGAATCATGACCAACATTTCCTGAACAAGTCATGAAAATCCATTGACAATATGTTGATTTATTGGCAAAAATGTGAAAACTGATGGATCACATCCACCATGAACCTGGTCCTATAAGAAGCAAACCCAGACTCCCTGTTTTCAAGTGGACCCGAGTCCAATTCTCCGATCCATAACAGAGTTCATATGAACTTTGACACCACCCCAGATCAACCTAAATTAAAAAAAAAAAGGTGAAGGACTTCTACATAGCTCAGCTAATCTGCCAATGCTGGTTCAGTGTTTAGGGCCTGAAAACATTTACATTTTACTTTGTTTTTGAATTGTTTCATTGCAGTATTTCATAAAATAACTTCATTTGGTCTAATCTGAGGGGTCTTAAGAGGTCCTTAGTCTCCTTTGGCTGTATGAGGTGGTTGTTGTGGTCCTGGTGGTCCTGGTGGTCCCGGTGGTCCCCGTGCTCGTCCTCTGCTGATCAATCATCCCAGCGTCGTTTTTAAAGGTTGCATTACTCGTTCAATCACGTGTGAATGCTTCATAAGACAAATATGCACCTGCTCTACTTGCCTGTTCATATGAGGGGCATCTTCAGGGAGAGGAGAGTGGAGGAGGATTTGAGGAAAGGGGAGGGGGGGTTCTGTTGCTAGGCAACGGGGGGCAGCGTATCGTTGGAGGAGTCGGTAGCTGAGTGGTTATGTACTGCTTCAGGCTCTGGTCTCTTAGTGCCCCTCTCCCCCTCCCTCCCTCACTTCTCTCTCTCTCTCTTTCCTGCACTACCACTACTACCACCACAACCACCCACCCCCCACCCCCACCCCCCCACTCTTGCCCCGCACAGCTCTACGGTTACCGTCGCTAGGCAACTGCCTCCGTACTCCGCCAGCGTGCTCGGTAATTGGCCGGTGGCATGGCGGCGTGCCGTTGCCAGATCCAGCCAGCTGCACTGACTGCTGCCTCCTCATGTTTTAACGCACCCCCCCTCCCCCTCCTCCTCCCCCTCCCACCTCAGCCTCCATCTCTCCCTCACTCACACACTCATACATTCACTCCGCCCCCTCGCTCAGGTTGCCAGGCAACACATTCAGGCATCCTCGCCTCCAGGGAATTTCATTGGCCAGACCGGGATGGCCCAGACCTGCTGCTCCTGGTGTTTCTGGAAAGTAAGGCAGGATGAAGTTTCCACAATGGAGGACAAGCCTGGATGGAGAGGAGGGGATAAGGCTAATTCCTGGGTATTTAAACCCTAAAATGCTGAAGCCTTACCTTTCACATAGTCTTCAGTCTGGAATGAGTTTCATACATCAGTTCAGTTCTACTTTCGTATTTTGCAGCTAGAATGCTTTAGTTTAAGAGGAGATGGGGATGTGACTAATTTATGATTTTAATTCAGAACTAATCATTGAAACATTTTCTTCATCATGCATCTTACATAAACAAACATAAACTCCACACAATGATTCTTAGAAACGTTAGAGGGAGACGAGTAATTTCTGTATGATCAAACCAACACTTACCAAGCCATACAATTCAAAATGAGTGCATGCCATATATCTTTGCCATATTTGACCACTTTTATTATCACACCCATGTATGATACACCAAAAAGTTACAGTTAAAGGTAAAAATTAGGGTGTGCATTAATGAAATAGGGCTTGACATGAAACTTTAACCCAAGCTATAACATTTTATCTATTTTTTTAAATAGTTTCTGAAAAGAGAGCATCTTGTCCATCTTGTTTGTGACATCTTGTTGATGAAAAATGGGATGGATGGACTTGACTAATCCCTGGAAAACCCAATTAAGTTCTCATTTTTGCTGACTTTTTGAAAAACTCAAAAGGTAAGGTTCAAGATTGAATGAATATTTGCGTTGATGGTAGGGTTGATCTATTTCCTGGACCTTTACTGTAATTTCCAAAATGTAACTTTGCTTTCCTTAACAGTTTTAGTGAAGTCTGTTATTATTGCACAATGTTTTTGCATCATTACTTGTATAAATGATGTACACAAAAGAAACAGTTCAAAGGGAAAGTGTGAAAGGGCAGTTTAATAGGAAGACTGGGATGGGGCTAATTCTTGAAAAACAGAATTTGAACCCTTTTTGCATTTGCTTTTAGAAATGTTACTGAAAAGGTTCATCTTTTGCATTTTGTATAGATATTTTAGGGCAAATTGATGTATTAAATACTGAAATAATCCAGTTAAACACATTAACATTGTGCATAAATTGATTGATTAAAATGGGATACAGGTGATACCTGAGAATTTTAATCAAGTTCTGAAACAATCCCTGTTGTAATTATCATCATCTTTGAACTATTTATTTGTCATATGTTGACATGAGGTGTTTTTGGATAATTAAATGTTTCCAAAAAAGCTAGTATGGGGCTAATTCCTGGATCTTTACTCTTTTTTTTAAAAATTGCCTAAAGATTGGATATCTTATACGTCTTGTTTAAGATTTCAGGACGGAATTATAAATCTGAAACTAAACATGTTCAGTATATTCAAATCAGATGGTCTTACAGTATATGGGTATGTGGAAGCGTATGGGCTAATTAATGGGAATAATTAATTCTGCTTATATTATATCTTCTATAAACATCATCTGAAGCTTTTTACTGCCACTTACATCTATGTTGGACTGTGATGTTGAAGGGAGGGTGAGGGGTGGGTGCATTGGTAGGAGGGTAAAGGCTAATTCCTGGAGCTTTAAACTGAAACTATCCAAACCTCACCCATCATAAAGAAATTTAACTGTAAGTGATTCATTGTCACACGAGGATACAACAGTTGTTCAGTTTTAAGGGTAAAACTGTCAGACGTAATCACTGTAACATTCATGTCACTAATTAGTATTCAGCAGTGCTGTTCTTAAGCCTTTTCGTGCCTGCACACTGGAGGTCATCTCTTCTCACTTCTTCATTTATCACCTCGTCACGGCTGCCGCCTCACGCACCTCTGCTCCTCACTGTCGAGCCTCAAACAGTCGCACATGACTCCTGTTAATGGAGTGCAGTGGGACATGGCAACTCGCCCACCATGTTCAAGGGAGGATGCTTTTTGAGTCAGGTGTTGGATCATTGTTGCCTCCACCAGGGAGGGAATGTTTTTGACAGCGATGTTAGTTAGTGTGTTTGTTTGTAAACAGGATAACTCAAAAAGTTATGGCTGGATTTTGATTACATTTTCTGGGAATGTTGGTCATGGTCCAAGAAAGAAGTCATCCAGTTTTGGTGGTGATATGAATCCAGATGTAGATCCAGAAATTTTGTTCAGAATGTCTTAACATTGCAAGACTGAGCAGTTTTTCACATATTTGATAATAACTCAATAAGTTCTCGACAGAATTTTCTGGGAATGTTGGTCATGGTACAAGAAAGAAGTGTTGAAATTTTGGTGGTGATCCAACTCTGGATGCAGGTCAAGGAATATTTTTAAGGATTTCTTAACATTGATAGATGGGAAACTTTTACACATTTTTGCTAATAACTGAATAAATCCTTAATGGATTTGATGACATTCAGGGAATATTTGTTATGGCACACAGAAGAAGTGATCAGATTTTAGTGGTGATCCAGATCTGGATCCAGGATTTGTTAACATTGCAGAAAAGGGATGTTTTTAAAGTTTTTACTAATTACTCAATAAGTTCTGGAAAGATTTAATGACATTTTCAGATGGTGGTGATCTAAATCTGGACGTGGATCCAGGATTCTTTAAAGGATTTGTCAACAGTGATTGGACAGTTTTCTACATTTGTGACAGTAACTCGCCTACAGTGTTTGTCATGCCTTGGTGGGGGTTTGTACTCTCGGGGCACTTTTGTTTTTTTCTATTCCAGGTGGGCTTTGTCACATTTCCAGGCCTTTTAAGGTGTCATTTAACACTCCACAAAAGACAGAAATGTACCTTTAATTGGGACACAAAAGTACTGTATGCATTATTGATTTTTCACCTTCTGCTCCGTGACCAAATCTTCAAACAATTGGCGAATTTTGACACCAGCTGGTACAGATAAAGGCACAAGACTCTCCTCAATCTTCACAAAGGAGTCAATCCATTGATTTTGCCTTTTTTTTTTTTTTGATAATCACATTCAACAAATTAAGCTCGTTTTTGTGGCGAAGGCGCTCATGCAGAGCTGGTCAGTGTGACTGTTTGGGTCCAGATGGGATGTGACGGCTGCAGGTGACGTGAAAATGGACACAGCTGCCATTACGGCGTGTGACTGGCCTAATTATCACCACCCCCCTCCACCTTCCACCACCTCTCCTGACTTAATCCACTTCTGCAGCACTTCTCCACTTTCCCCCCTTCTCCCAGTCTCATCCACCTTTCCTCTAATCCCTCCTACCCCCTCGTCCTGCTGCTCCACACTTCACCACTCGCTCCACTTCTCCATGCTTCTTCTGCTTGTTCAGCGGGATCTCAGACCAGTGGGAGCTCCATCAGTGTTAAACTTTACATCCCCTCTAAAATAAAAGACTCAAAACTCTGAAGGATCCTCAGATGGAGCTCAGGTTCCGTCTTAAAGAGTAAAAATATTTGGATTTTAATTCCAGTGGTTTCCTGCATCCACACGATGAAAACAGGTACTTATGTGAGTTTTTTTCTCTCCCTCTTCCAGGTGAGAAGCCGTACAAGTGCTCGTGGGAGGGCTGCGAGTGGCGATTCGCCCGGAGCGACGAGCTGACGAGGCACTACCGCAAACACACCGGCGCCAAGCCTTTTAAGTGCAACCACTGTGACAGGTCTGTCAAAACACATCTCAGCCCCCCGTCTCCCTCTCCCTCCCCCTCCCCCTCCCCTTATATGTTTTCTTCCACTTTCAGAGGGGTTATTTGAAGTACTTCCACGAGCACAGCGGGGCCCCTCATGCTCCTCCCATTGTGTTTTGTACACAGTTTGGTTTAGTAAAGTGCCGCGACAAGATGCCGGTAACACACTCCAACGTGTTTGGTGCTGACCCAGATGGGAAGTGTGCTGGCAGGATTACTAATGTGAGCTGCACATGCAGACCAAACCTGCGCTGTGTTTCAATGGGAATCCAGAGCTTTATACCCACATTAAACCCCGTGCTGAATATTAATAGAGCATCCCTCTTGCATGGCGGTATACGGCCCTGATATGGAGCTGCCGTCACACTGAGACAGATCTGCAGAACGACTGAAGGAAGACTTGAACTCTTTCTTTCATTTAGGTTTTTATTGATTTAGATTTTATTGATTTAACTCCAAAGTAACAGAAATAAGTTACAAAAGGGCAGGAGACATGGCAAAACAATAACTGCAGAGCATTTTGAGAGCTTTAAATGTTTGGTTACCCTACTAACGTCTTTTCATATATACTCCTTAAAAAAGTTTAGAATGGTTATTTCAGTCCATCCTGACTCGCCCACAATTGAGGAGTGGGAGGATATAGTTCATGAAATCTACAACATGGAGAAAATTACTTTCTCCCTTCAATTACAAATGGACAAATTTACATGGCTCTGGTCAAGATGGACTACATACAAAAATCAGAGACTTTAACTTTTCTGGATTTCATTAAAGAATAAGATGGTTAATTTTGAGAGGTAACCTTGATGTTTATCCCATAGAAATTCATACAAATGTCCATAAAATGTACATACATAGCAAACTGCATACTGTATTTATGTTGTACACCAATTTTTTTAGATTTTCAGTCCCACAAGATGGAGGAAGAAAAACTGTAGGGCCGTCTCAATATTTAAATGTATGTTAACATGATTACTCACTCCTCTGTAAAGACTGTATATAGTTACAAACTGAAAATACTCTAAGAAAATACAGGGAAAAACGGGAGTACATACTGAACGAAGATCTTTTAAGAGAAGACATGTCAGACACAAAGATGTTATAATGAATCCTTTTTTCTCTGTGCTATGTGAAAACTTGACTGTTAACATGTAAAAGGCACCCAAATTTTCCCAAAAATAAAAAATTACACAAAAATAACAAGGTACAATCTGTCAGGATTATCTGAGCAACTCAGATAAACATGTGGGTAGAACACCAAACAAACAAGTCTAAAATCCCCTGAGAACCAGGTCCACAGAGTGTCAGCTTTGTTTGGTGTTAGCAATGGCACCTTTTCAAAATTTAGGACCAAGTTCTGTGAGACTGATGAGGACAAGACCTCAAGAAGACCAGTTCTTCACCCTTGCTTCAGGGCGAGGATCCGATCATCGTCCACTAGCACGACATTTCTCTCAACTTTAGATCCATCAGAGAACGTACTTTGACCAAAATGTGATGATTTCTCAGCGTTGGTCGGTGTCAGCTGCTCCATGATGATGTGTGAATGCGACTTAAACAGTTTCAGACAGTGAAAACATATCACTGATTGAAAGCCTGCCCTGTAAACACAGTGAATCCTGGTCTGATCCTGTCATCAGGACCCGAGTGTCCTTGAAAGGAGCAAAAATAACCTCAGACCAGTTCGCCACATGGACCATACTTAAAAATTGAACATTTCATAAGATTGGATGATGGTTTTAGGGTCATTTTAACCCTGTAATTGCTGCTTTCAGAAAAAGAAAGCACTGCTCCAACAGTCTGACAAACAGTGCTCCTTCTCCTGCATGGGTGTTACTTTGAGGACTGGATCTGATGTCATCTGCCCACCGCTCTGCCTCTTCATTAGTCGGCCCGGCTCCTGTTTAATTATGAACCACAGCAAAAATGTTAATTGGCCTCACTCCCTAAATGTGGCCCTGATGACAAAATCATCAAACACGTAGCGACCATCACTCGCTGCAGAAGAGACGGACACAAAGATCTTTACTCCTGTTTTAATTACACCCTCTGTCTGTGATCCGGCCCCTCACTGACACCTCAGGGATCTCAGAGCAATATTGTCTGCAGGAGCTCCTATTGTATTTAAGGAAAAGGGCCTCGGGTGAAACTCTGGATGAGAGAGACTTATTTTGAAGGTATTAGACTATAAAAATCTATAGTTCTGAACAATCTGGCTGAAGATTGTTTGATGTTACTGCTGCTGAATTAAACTCATCAGAAAACACGTTTCCAGGAAACATGACAGTTTTTCAGGGACATCAGACTTTTGTCTCAGCTGGATTTAAACATGGCTGCAGATTCATGAGGTGTTGAGGTCCTTTAAGTACCACAGTTCAATAATAGTGACTAATGCTTGTTTATGTCCCTTTTTATCAGAGTAATGGTCAAATTAAACAATGGGGAGGAGATATGATGAATAAGTCCAAATAGGGGATAGACACATCTCTGTTTTTTTCATCTTCTTTATTTTCTAACCATTAATCAAACACTAAGGACCAACATCAAACTGTCCGCTCCCACAGATCCACGTTTTCAGCTCTGACTGGAGTAGTGATACACTTTATACCAGTATGGACAGGAATGCTTTTCCACATTAAGACCCCAAACCAGTCCAGCTAGACCACAGGTGTCCAACTGATCCAGGAAAGGTCCACTGTGGCTGCAGGTTTTCATTCCAACCAAGCAAAAACACACCTGAGGCAAATTATTCAATCAACTGGATTGTCTTTACACAGTTGATTTGTTGGATCAGGTGTGTTCCTGCTTGGTTGGAGTGAAAACCTGCAGCCACAGTGGCCCTTTACTGGATCAGTTTGACACCCCTGAGCTAGACCAACCAGACCAACTCTAAACCAAATCTAGGACAGTAGAAAAAGAAGCTGACTGCAATGAATGCCTTTCAAGCAACCATCTACAGCTGAAAAGCATGAAACAGCCATGCTAATGATACAGACTAACAGTAAATATACGTACATGTATACATGTTTATACTATATATGTACCTATATATGTGTATAAACATATACTGTATGCATAAAATGAGAAAACATAAATATTTTAGAAACCTTTGAAAAAATTGTTCAAGACTGAAAATGTTTCTGTAATTGGATAAGTATTTTGGACATGAATGGGGAATTTCAGACTGAATTCACCTTTTAATACCTAAATTAGAGCCGCCTCACTTCTCTGAGAAGCCAGATATTAATCAAGCACAACATTTGACCACTAACACTAATTTTTCTGTTCAGAAATACGAGTAAATAGCTACAATTTGACATTGTAATAAAGAGATAATAATGTGCTTTACTTTTTTTTTTTTTGTAAAACAGTGAATACAAAATTAGTAATGATATTATGTTTTAGCATTAAAAACCTTCTACATACTGGATTATTAAATATTAAAAAATGATTTTGGTGTCAGTGCTGTTAATTTAGGGCGGCTGTGGCATATATATATGCACTTTACTCAGTGGCCAGCAGTGAAGTAAAGATGTCACTTATAATTTAACTTAACTTTCAGTTTTATTTCTTTGTTTTTAAAGTCTACTTTCACTCTGTCTTTTGCTTTTAAAACAGCTGAACACATGTCTATTTCCAAGTTTAAATTTGATAACTTCAACACATAATTCAGGACATTTCATACAAAATTCTTGATTATCACAGAATACAGTTGGTCATAGAAAGGTCAGTTATTGAAGAGCCTCTTAAATCATGTATACATTCAATATGAAGGAACAAAAAGACACCCCTCCTCACCTGGGGTACTCGGCCTTAATGCATGTGTGTGTGTGGGGTCACTCATGCGTGAGAGAGTGAGTCTATAAATGTGTGTGAGGACGCAGAGACAGTGTCAACTTAATCAGGTCTCAGCTGGACAGACAGTAAATACAGTATCTACCCCCCCCCCCCAAAATACCAGCCCCCTGCCCCGGAAGGCACATCCCTAATTCAGGCCCACCTCTGTCATGTGTCACAAGGGGCCCGGACCCTCCAGCCCATCACACACACAAAAACACACACCCTGCTGAGATGAAGGGGGACAGGGGGAAACGGGGGAGACGGAGAAGACGGAGTGGAAGATTGAGGGTGGAGGGGGGAGGCAGAGCCACGGTGTGCCAGCTGGTGTCGTGCCCCCGAGTCGTGACTCATACTTTACCATCTGTCTCACCGAGAGAGCGCACACACTCCTCCTGCAACACACACACACACACTCATCTTCCCGTCTCGTGGGCCGTTTTTGACTTATGCGTGTTTGTTAGAGGACAGCCACAAACTGTCTCGCCAGTTTACGGGGACATTTTTTGACTTTTGTGCATTTGTTGTGGGGATGCACACTAAACACACACAGACACACACACAGGTGTGACAGTGAGACAGATGACTGGTGGCTCATCACGCTGTAACTCCCCCTCTCGGCCAAACACTGATTCATGTTGACATCTTAGACAGTCCCCTCTGTCTCAGTGGAAAGAGCCAATTTAAGACTGCTGTAAAAAAAAGAGTCAACAGTTGCAGGACTGAAAAAAGGCGTCAGGCTTTGTATTTAAAAATGCTAATTTTTGATTACCAGAGAAAATAGGATAATGGTGATAACCTGGAGCTTAATATGAATCAAGGTTCAGGATAAAGTTTGATGTGAATAAAGTGTTTGATCTGGTTTATCTGTTAGAGGCTACAACTGCTTGTAAGTAGTTTTTTGCTTTGTTTCTAAGAGCACTTTCACACCTTACATGTTTCGTCTGGTTCTTTTTATTTCTTTGGAAAGTTGGGTTGATTTGGGGTGGTGTGAAAGCTCCCAAGAACTCTGTGCAGACAGAACAACCAAGCTCTGTTCAACTGTAAACAGGGAATTTTGGTTGGCTTTTAGGTGGACCAGAGTTCAGATCGTGGTGGATGTGAAAGTCAGCCAAATAAAGCAAGGACCAAACAAGGCAAGTGAACCAAAAAACAGAGGATTGTGGCTTGAATTGGGACACAAGGCTCTGGTCCTTTTAACAGATTAACGTCTCCAAACTGAACAGAGTCGCTGAACTTAAGGTGCAAAAGCGACCTTAGGGTAAATCCACAAGATCATGCCCATCTTACAAATTAGATGTGGCTTTAGCTTTTCAACACTTGGCTCAAATGTTTACTTTGTGTTATTGTGGGCTGAACACATATCCTGATCAAGGAGTGACTTCCATCATGGGGAGCTGGTATCAGAATAACTATTCAGTCATTCCTACCATTTTTCCAACAGACTTCTTGTCTGGTATCAAACATTCTCAGCTAAGAATTTTTAGATACTGAAGAAATATAGCAGCAAGTTGCAGAGCCCTAGAGGACATCTTGGGTTTTTTCTGAAATTCCTTTTTAAGTGCCAAAATTGATTATATGAAAAATGTTTGACAAAAAACTTGTTTTCCAATGGATTTTCAAATGCTCGTCCAGACATGACTTTTTAGGCTCTTTAAATACAACTGCAAAGCTGTTGTGTCTTTTTGTTTTGGCAATCAATGGGCCTCCTTTGACACAATGATATTTTTGCACTTTTGAGTTAAACTAGCCTTCATTTCCAATATATTTCCGGTCTTGGTATCAGAAATTCTAAAAGAGTGTTTAGAGGTTGCAGCAATTTGGCAGCAATTTGTTCTGTTTCGTACTCCTGCCAAACGTAGTTAAAGTGAAACGCTTTAGTAAACCACAAAACAACTTTCCTCCACAAATATTTTCTTACACGCTAATCACCAGAACAAGCAGCTCCCCAATTACCTAAAAAGAAAGCCCTCCTCTTGGGAGCCGAGCTGTAGTATTAGTATTAGAGACACTTTTCAAAGAGGAAAGTAGGTCTCCTCATAAAGCTGCATCTTTTTGGAAGCATGTGTGGAACAACACCAGCTGAAATCATACATTATGTCAATTTTTGGCAATCAAGTTGAAATAATCAACCTTTTTTAACACCCTCGCTGAAAAAAATAGGCCAGTGTACTTCCAGGGTAATTTCATTTTTCGCTCTGCAGCTATGCCCCGGCTTTTCTGCAAGCCTGATTTCAGATGAGAGGCTTCGATTCATCTAATTTAGCTATCGTTTTCCAGCACATGTTTCAGTGTGCTGCTTTTTTATTCCAACCCCCTCCTCCCCTCCTCTCTGTTTCAACAGATCCATCTGCGGGCTCTCTAGTTATTCATGGCGCAGCTGAAGTCATTAGGAGTGCTGCTGAAAATGCTGATTATGAATTAGTTACACATATACTAATTGCGTGTGCATTAGTGGCTCAGCACTCACTAGCTAACAGCAACATTTAGCCCAATCGACAAAACAAACTTCTCTTTCCCCCCTGCATTGGTTACAAGCTAACAAGCTGCTCTCTGTTTTCTTTCTGTCTTTGGTTGCAGGTGTTTCTCGCGGTCGGATCACTTGGCGCTACACATGAAGAGGCACATCTGAGGGGATTCGAGAGAGGTCAGAGGGAGTGGAGGAGAGGGGAAGGGAATGGAGGCGGAGTGGAAGAAGTAGGAGCATCATCTGCAGGAAAATAACACCACGGATCCAAGAGAGAAACAGAGGGGTGGACTCAAAAGCAACTGATTTGGCTGCTCTGGGCCGGCGAGTCCAGCACCACGTAGGGGCGCCGACTGCAGACAGAAACATAGACGGGTCCAGAATGGCTCTGTCAATCTGTGCTCTTCGAGTTGGTCCATGATTCCACAGTGACACCACCTTGCAAATGTCTCTTGTTGACGCATGAAAGATACAGATGCTCCATTCCACCCTTTGTATTCATCTCATGAGGATGTCACACCATGAATGGTGGACCTCGCGCCTGTTGTTGGCAGCTCTTTGTTGTAGTTGTCATCGTAGCCGCGGAGGGATGCCTCCAAAATGTCACCATTGCCCAACTGGCCCCACGATTCAGTGCACCTTCAGCATGACAGCTGTTTGTACCCCAGATTAGCACCTCTTTAAACATATCACGAGCCGAGGAGAAAAGATGACCCCAAACAGCCGTGAGCATCATGCACCAGAGGAACAAAGAAAGACGGCCCTCTCTTCCCCTAACTTGCCATGGCCTTACCAATTCATCAAAGGGTTTATGATCTTACATTGGACGGATAATAATTTGAACATTTCTCATCTGACCTCTGTCAGCTCTGTCAACTGGATCCATTTATAAATCCTCCTGGTTCGATTGCATTTGAGCACTTGTTCGAACGTAGCATTAGATTGGATTTCCCCAAGATTTGAAGATGGAGCGTGTTGCACTGATGTACTGTGAAGACTGATTGAGGTCATCCAGAGGACCAGCCTGCTTTATGAACATCATCCAGTGAGGGTTACTGCTGGATGAGGCTAACTAATCTATTCCGGGAAAGACTGTTCATCTCCGACAACATCATCTGTAACTGTCTCAAGAGATGCTAGGTGGCTCCAAGAGTGTTCCCTCCTCTCCAGGATCCCTGCTCAAAGGATTTGTCTTCAGGAACTGTTGCACAATTGACTCTTTGCAAACTTTTTGTAAAAATGGCCCATTGTCTTGAACTGTGAGACAATTAGGGACTCACCAAACATTGGCTTTCACATGCCATATAGGTGTGAGCGGCCACATGCACAAGTTAAAGCAGCTAGCTGACTGCGATAGCACACCGAGCGCAAACAAGATCACTATGTATGATAAAGGCTATATCGTTTCTAAGAACAGATTCTCCTATTTGTTCCAAACAGATGATGAGAGGACCATTTTGAAGAACACATTGGAATAGATGCAGCCAAAAAAAGAAACACGTGTCTATCGTGGATGCCTGAAATGATCTCTTTGGCCTTTGAGAGTGATTGGCACCAAACTAGCCACTGTGTTGAGGAGGGCTTTGCCCTGTTCACACCAACCATGCAGATCTCTTCCACTTTTGCAGCTCTCAGACTTAATCACAGAGAAAAGCAGCATTCAACACCTCTTCTAATCGGGCCCTATGCACATCCAAGAACATTCCTGCTGACTTCCCTGACCATCATAAATGTCTGAATGCAGATTTCTGCCCTGCTGGACATGGAAGGACTTGAAGGAAGACACATGAGACAAATTCAATCAATTGGACGGCTCTTCTGAGAGCAAATCAATGTGAATGTATCTGTTGTTAGTCTGTTCATGTTGGCAGGCCAATGAAATACTCAAGAGTGGTTGATAAGATCACAGCAGACACTATTTGTGTTCATTCAGTGGTCTTTTTTCATATTAGAAATGAATGGTTGGACTTGGAATAACTAGCAAGTCACGGCTGGTAGCTTTTGACATTTTGCTGGTCCTCTGGACCAGCTCGAGGTCATGAGTGCAGATTTCCAGTGGGTGGCTGGAATGGGTACAAGGAGGAACAGATCTGCTCAGTCAGCAGTGATAACTGCCCTATCAGCTCGTGAAACTGCAGCAGAGTGAAACCCACACATGTGATGCACATTTACACTCTTAGAAAACTGGGATTAACCTTGTCCTTAATGATCCAGTCCTTGTCTGATAGAAGGAGAAGCATAATGCAGTTGTTGCACTTTGGTGCATTCACTGAATTTCATATCTTTAACCCACCATCAGAGAAGGCTGCTGATGACTCAAACCCTGTGCACACAAACTAAAAAAGGCCACTTGGACTGAAGTAAACTGTCAGGACTCTTGCAAAGTCATCTGGGAACAACAGTGTTGAGGTGTTTATTCTTTATTTAACAAGGCTTTTTTAATTCTTTGAGGCAAAGTGAGGCACACAGCAGTCTGCTCTTTGGCAGGGGAGACACAAAATTGATTTCACTCTGCAAACCAGAGGCGCATTTCAATTTGGGGTATGAATGCAGCTCAGCTCAATCATATCTAGTCATGATCTGTCTGCAGCTCTGGAAGCAGATCACCCCCTGCATAAATATCAAACTTTGTCTGCAACAAGCCATTGTCCGTTTTATATTGAACATTTAGGCATCAGCTGCCAGCACCACAGTGCTAACAGCTCATTTTGTTTCACATAAACTAGGACATCAGTTTGCAGATCAAGCCTCAGTGGCTGCAAAACAGACGTCCAACTTAACAACAGTTCCTTTGTAAGTCTCGCCTGATGTCAAACAGTTAAAGGAACATCCAGAATTTGTCCTGACTTGGAAGCAGGACATGATCATGGACAAACCCGCAAACACTCAAGATCAGGTTTTATTTATCATATACTGTTTAATCAAACTAGCAATGTCCCTTTTACAATGAACTCTAGAGACAGGCCTTTGCTTTCAGTAGCAGGACACGAGTAGCAACAAATGGAGGCAAGTTTTGACAGGTCATTCTGATGGACCACTGAGCTGCAGCTAGAGCACTTTCAGTGACACCAGCACTCACAATGCCAGTTGTTCTTGCTTATTGGCAACACTGAGAGTCAAATTTATGTTCTGTTCTCTGCTCTGCTGGCACTAAAAGTAAAACTACTGGTAAATATTCTTTGCACTTTTAAAAGTCTCACTACTTGAGAGAACACTGGCGAACCAAATGCTAACTGTCAAGATCTGGTGTAGACAAGGATGCCAGAAGCAGGCTTTGATTTTCCTTCTCAATCCAGTTTCAGTCTCTTACAGATTAACTTCCAACAAGCAAGGCTGCCTTTTGTTTTGGAATCCAGAGGCAGATCTTTGCTTGCAAAGACAGTCAACAGCCAAGATTTTCCTTCATATAAAGCAGGAAGTCTTATGGATTATTGAGGTTACATCTAGAATACTATCAATAGCACTAACACTACCAAAACTACCAGCCACTCTTGGTTGTTGGTGCAGCTTAAGGTCATATGTCTTGCAAACATAATGGAAAACACTTTCAATTCAAAGCTGGTTTTATTTATCAATACCACCAGTAATTCTTTCTAGTTGCCACTGAAGGTCATACTACTTAAAGACATACTGGTGAACAACCTGACAGACATATTTATTGGATTTAAGCCTCTATCTTTATCTTTAAATATCCAGTTCAGACATGAATGTCAGAGGCCGGCTTTAGATTTTCTGTCAAAACCTCAACCACTTGCTGACTTAACTCCAAAGATGCAAGGTCCTTCCTTATGTTGGAGTTTTGATGGCTAGCTTTTTTCTTATAAGGAGGTCTGATGGACCAGTAGACACTAGCAATGGCACCAGTGCTACCAGCCGTTTTAGATTGTTGACACTACTGAGAGTCATATTTCTGGTAAACTTAATGGCGGAGGTACAGGCAGATATTTCATGTTTTAACAGCTGGTTTCATCTTAAACAAATCATGAATTTTGTTAAACCATACACGGTGCAGTGACACCATTACTAGCAATGCTACCAACCGTTTTGGCTTGTTGGTACAACCAGAAGCAAGTCTTCTGGTAGGCATACTGGCGAACAAACTGGTGAACACTTCATATTTGTTTTCTCCATCCATTTTTATCTAAAATATCCAGTGAGGACAAGAATGTCAAAAGCAGGCTTTGGTTTTCCTGCTAAGTCCGACTCTTCAAGTGGAAGATGAAATGGAGGACAGCAGTTTAACCCCTGGGTTAAATTTGTATCATCAATGGCAGCTCTACTCGTGTGTGTCAGTATTTAACAGGACACTCTCCTGTTCAGATGAATGCTTGTGAATGTGTGGGAATGTGCAGTTTTTTGTTCATGTTCTGTACCTATCACAAACAGCTGAGGAACTTGGACTTGAAAAACCCTGATGTGGTGATTTTTTCCACGTTCAATGAGACTTTAAGAAGCAAAGACATGTGAATAATCAAATGACAGGTAGTTCAGAATCCGGACTTGACACAAACACACACACTTCTTCTCGCCGTGAGCTCAAAAACTGGGATTTCAAATGTGAATGTGTTTTCTGGAAAGGTTGTTTCATGTAGTCTCTGAGGATGCGGTTCAGTTCTGTGTCATCTTAATGAATGATTGTCAATTCTGCTGTGCCTGTGTGTTCTTCGTCTGTTTGTATTTGCACTCTGAATTTTTTGAAGAATCACTTGCATATCTGATGTTTTTTCTGTCCGCTTGTACACTACACCGATCACGATGACCCGAGTGATGAAACACTGATCACAAAGTCTGTATAGTAGCTGTTTTTAGCACAAATGTACACATTCTTGCATACATAATACAAACCCAGTTCCAATGGAGTTGACATATTAAATAAAACGTAAAAACAAAAAAACAGAATACAAGGATTTGCTAATCTTTCTGGACCTATATTCAATTGAATAAACTAGAAAATGAGATACTTAATGTTCAAACTGATAAACTTTCTAGGTGTTTTTGCAAATATTGCACTTTGACAACAGTGCTGCAGCCTGAAGAGTCCACATTTCAAATTGTTCTTGGAAATCATGGATGTGGTGTCCTCCGGGCTAAAGAGGAAAAAGGCCATCCAGACTACTTATCGGAGCAAAGTTCAAAAGTCAGCATCTGTAATGATATGGAGGTGTGTTAGTGCCTATGGCATGGGTAACTTGGGTATATACAGGTTTTGAGCAAAATGTGCTGCCATGTCCATGTGGGCAACAGCCCATAGAAAGTGACAACCTTTCAGAAGCAGATCCAGCAGGTGATTGGATGATTGTTCTGTTGACCACATTCATTACAGACCAGTCAGTTAATGTGGTAGGTTGGCACTAATGCTGCAGTGTAAAGGACAAAACGTGAGCCACAATTCAGAACAAACTCTGGCCAAAACATGTCAGAAGCTGTTAGCATCCATGTTAATCTCTGTGCGAGTCATCCCTTCCTACGGTCTCCTCACTTGTAGCTCCAGCTCTTCCTGATTTGAAGAATGCTGATTGGGCCGAGCGCAACCACTGTAGATTGTTAGGAAGGCAGATCCAGCTGCACATCACGAGGCGCAAAAATATGGCGGTGGACTGTGAGCAACTGATGTTGTACGTAAAGCAAGAATGTGGAAGAATTCCACCTACAAAGCTTCAACAGTTAGCGTCCTCAGTCCACAAATGCTTTCTGAATGTTGTAAAAGGAAAGGTGATGTACCACAGTGGTAAACATGCCCCTGTCCCAGCTTTTTTGGAACATGTTGCAGGCATCAAAAATCAGAAATATGAAGTTTGACAGTTTGAACATTAAATATCGAGTCTTTGTATTTGCTTTCAGATGAATATAAGTCAGAAAGGATTTGCATATTGTTGTGCTCTATTTTAATTACGTTTTATTCAACGTCCCAACTTCATTTGAGGTTTGAACACGAATTCACGTTACAGACATGCAGACATCCACACACACTCCTCAAACACACATCCATGCACAGGCACACGAACACTTGAAGGTACTCCCAAATCCACACTCCGTTCTCCTTGTGTGTTTTTTCGCCGTTTTTCATGCCATCGTGTGAGAGTCAGAGATCCAGACTGCAGTGGTGGTTGGGGGAGGGAGGGAGGGAGGGGGGGAGACACGCATTACTATGTGTGACACCACCTCTGTTTCCACCAGGTCTGAATTTCAAATCAAACGCACCCCCTTTTCTACCAGCATTCCCTCACCGTTGCAAAAAAACCCCTCCTCTCCACCTCCACGCCCCCCCTCCCCCGCCCCTCCATCACCTCCATTTTCTCAGATATGATCCCTTTCAAGTGTCCGACTCCCCCCTTTTCCCTGCTCCCCTCCCTCCTCCACCTTTTTCCCTCCGTTGTCTTTCTCCTTTCCTTTGGCTGTACAAAGTGTTTGAAATTTATCATTTGTATATTATGATGTATGGGTACGATAATGTTCTTTATTATGGATAAAAACTGAGAAAGATTTATTTTTGTTACTGGTTTGTTTCATAATTCCTTTTTTAAATTGGTATTGTAATATCTCTATGCAAGGAACTGTTCGGTGAATCGTTTTTATTTAAGAATGTAATTATGTGTAATAAATGGTAGAAGCAGTTTGGCATGGAGTATTCATGGTTCTTGGCTGATCTGTTAATGGCGCTTCCACGAGGCAACAATATGCACCTAATCACTCATCTCCCTGCAGAATATTCCCTGATTTCTTATCGCGTCTCAATCACAGGCCCATTCAGTTTGGTAACAATGAGCGCCCGAGTACATTAACATACCCTTTTCTTTATTCTCACTGACCAGACGGCCTCCAAAGGATGTGCTGGTTTAGCTGTGCTGCATTTTTTAGTTCAATTTGCATCCCCGCTGGGTTTAAGTGGGCAGAGGAATTAATTTACGCCCTCCTTTTTTCTGCTATTTGCAAACCTCCTCTGGATGGTCCTAAAAAAGCCTCTGATTTATCGTTCCTTTTGATCAAACTGAGGAAATGGGCCAGAATACCTTCACTTTGGCTGAGTGCACTCTTGTAGCTTCTCTCTGAGGAGCCACGGCTTGTTAATTACATCTGTTACCAAGCAAGGTGATGACTTATCCGCTATTCCTGCCTTTTGACCATGACTAGCTGATAAAAGGGTAATCGAATAACTAATGGCTAATTAGGGAGTAATTACTCCTTGGTAAATGGCCCTACGCAGTGTATTAATTCTCCTTGGGTCTGGCCGTGAGAAAGTCCCAGAAGGTTTTTTGTTTCATTTACTGCTCCCTAATTGAAATGGGCACCCTCATCAAGAAGCGTGCATTTGTCTGTCCAACTTAATGTTCTTTTATCTGTAATTACAGACAGGCACCATATTATCCACCTAACTACACCTACTACGTCAGTGCGGCGTTTTGAAATGAGAGGCGATAGAGTCATTTTTCAAGAAAGGTCGCATGTCCCATGAGCGCTTTTCAATCGTCATTGATGGAAATGAGGCCGTATGTGAGTTCACTGCGGAGCTAAATAGTGCTAATGTGTCTCAGCAGAGAGAGGACCTCATCTTCGCTTTCATAAGGTTAGTGCACACATTCGCCAAAGTGGGGTCACACAGTGGGGTGGAATATTTCAGGCAGTCTGGTGCAGTCCCAATTAGACGCCAATTTTATAGGCTTTGTGTCGATGATTGTTTTTTTTAAAACAGTGGTCAGGCACAAAGCTGGAGTGTTCAGACCTCGAGGAGGCAGAAAATGACTGAACTCGCCAAAGTAGCAAAATATCGACCGACATGCCCCAAACTGCCTTCACATCGGGCCAGATATCACAAGAACACTACATAGAATTTTCCTCAGACTTTGCACAAATATGAAGTTTGACTCAAGGAGGAAGTTGTTTGCTCTGTACTTGTGAATACATAACTCAAGAAAGCCTTCAGATTTTCCTCAAACTCTTGCACAAATGTCCACTTTTAGATTTTGGGGTCACAGGTCAAAGGTTTTTTTAATGTCACAATTCCAACCCGTCGCTGTTTTCCTGGCTTGGGTACAGCAGAAGTGACCCAAAACAATCAAAACTGTAAGGATACGGATAAATTTGTGACTGGCAGCCTCAGGGTGGTTTCCCTGACTCATATAGTCACCTATCTTGCTCTATCTCTCTCAGATTTAGGCGTGCTGCGCCGCTCAGGTCCATTTCCCGTGACCCCAACATGTTGCTGCACTCCAAAAGGTACTTTATTAATGAACGGACTACCTTTTTAGTTTCATGGATAACTTTGTCTCATTGAAAATGAAAAGTGCTTTAGAAGTGAGATCGCCTCGCAGTCCCTGCTGCTGGCACGTCCAGGATGCTTTGCGAGCGGCGGGAAGCTTTGTTACAGTTAAAACACAAATGAGTGGAAATAATTCATGAAACTACAACGATGAAGTCCTGACAAGTAAATGCAGACTGTGCTGTAGGGTGCATATCATGATCACAGTAAATCAGCATCAGGCAGGTTTCCATGTTGCTCTTCCTGTTTCCTCGTTCACCCACAGTTTCCTCGTGGAGTCGTTTGTACTCTCGTGATCTTCATGATCTTATGTTTCAAGCCTCCCAGACTGAGCTCCATGGCGGGACTTTTAAACCACTTCCTGTGGGCGAGGATATGCGTTGGTCTGGGCAAAGCCACGGCATGGACAATGTGGAAATCTGAGGGGAGCGTGATGGGCATTCACCCTCAGACTTCAGCAGGGGGACCTGCTGCGAATTAAGAGTAAAACCCAGATGCGCTTTCATGTCAGAGTCTCCAAAAGTCTCCAATCACACCAGCAGACGTGGCAAGATTTGTGGCTGCTAACTTTTTGGGGTCTGAATGTCTGAATACTTGCTAAGCATATTGACTGAGTGGCTCAGAAACAGGTTTTCAAGCTAGAAAACTTTAGCATGGTAATCACGACATGCTTTCCAAAACGTGTGCTGGATGTTTTAGTTATTTGGACTAACGTAATCGTAATTTCAGCCAGAAGTGATCTGAAGGTTAATGAAATTGATTTTGTAAGAGGCATGAAGCACTCCATCCACGTTGAGATGATTAATGTGAAGCTCACAGTGGAGATAAGAGAGGGAACAACAACAGACCAGGTAGACATCATCACTGGTATCTTTAATGCTCTGAATTATAGAAGAATCAAACTTGATCCAGACCACACATTCAGGCCTGTAAATCAGACGTCATCACCAGACGCAGCACGTCTCCCTCTTTCAGCAGCACTTGACAGCTGGTGAATCGATGTGCAGACACGCTGTGTAAAGAGGTGGATTTGTTTCCCTGTTAATTACACCAGGGGATCCCAAGCAGAATAATCTGAATAATAGAAAAGCCTGCTTGATAAACACGACTGCTGAATGCTCGCTTACATGCACTCCGTCACCATGTCGCCTCCGTTGTTCCCCTTCATTTAGCATCAGGAGATAGCATCAATGTAAATCTTGTAGGATAATAGGATTAAAACATCCCTGATGTTATCGCAGTGTATTTGTTCTTAGCTTGTATGTATAGCATTTAGATTTTGGCTATTACACAATGTATCCCGACTTAATCTGTGTGCATACTGTTTATGTCACGCATGAGTGGCAGCAACGTGCACAATCCTCAATGCTGATTTTAGGTTGTCAGTACACTGTCATCAGACCAAAGTCCTTCTGAACCAAATAGCTCCACAACATTTTAAGGGATTTCAGTGAAAATAGGCAGAAATGTCCACTTTGACTCAAGGATCAGCCACTTAAAATATGAAGTCATCAGTCAAAGGTAAAAGTCTTCAGATGCTCATGTTCATTCTTACTTTTAGATGCAATATCTCAAGAATGCTTTGAGGAATTGTCTTCACACTTTGAATAAATGTCCGCACTAACTCAAGGATAGAATAGCTAGATATTGAAAGTCAAAGGTCAATGTCTGGGGTTTCCTCCCTAATTTCCGCCTGTGCTCATGTTGTTTAAATAGCAAGTGATTGTGCGCTCCAGGGGTTTGTTTCTCTAAAAAAAAAAAGGAGTGGTCAGACTCAATGCTGTTGTGTTGCTAACTTGAGGATGAAAACAGCCTCCTTATACCTGGTCCAAAGCCTAAAGTCTCCCAACTCTCTGATTGGATTGATCCATCAAGGCACTTAAATCCATCCTCTGCATCGACAAAATAACTAAAAATAGTCTGACTCAGTCATTAGACAACAGGCTTCAAGACATCAAGACAAGGCTCTAAGAAATTTTCCTCAAACTTAGCACCACATCCAAGTTTGACTCAAGGATGGAGTTGTTGGGATTTGGGGGCAAAGGTCAGTGTCATTGGGGTCATGTTCACTCCTTCTTCTGAACCCAATATCTCAAGACCACTTTGAGGAATTTTACTCAGGCTTGATGCAAATATAAAGTTTGACTCAGGGATGAAATAAGGAGCTTTGGAGTCATAGGCCAGAGGTCAAAGTCTTAAGGTGACCATGTTCTGTACTTGTCAATGCAAGAACTCAAGAAAATGGCTTAAGAGATTTTTCTCAAAGTTTGCACAAATATCCACTTTAAGTGAACAACTGACATATTAGATTTTTGAGTCAAAGGTCAGAGTCAAAAAATGTTCATTTTAACATGCACGTGAACAAAATATGTCAAGAAACCTTTGAGGAATTTTCTTCAGTCTTTGAACAAATGTCCACTCTGACTCAAGGATGACGGGATTCACTTTTGGACATTGTTTGTAAAGGTCAATAATCTTCATCATATCTCATTAATCCTTTTTGGAAATTTCTTCCGAATGTTCATACATGTCCAGTCTGATTCAATCGTAAAGGTCATGGTGCCTCATATTCTTCCCTCTCTTGTTGATGCTAAATGTCAAGACAGTCCTAAGGGATTTTCTTATCAATATGCACAAGTCTCCTTTGACTTGGGTGTCTACTTATTTGATTTAAAGGTCATAGGTCAGTTTTAGGTTTTCCTAAAACTTTGCACAAATGTCCATCCTGAGTCCAGGATGAAATGATTAGTTTGGAGTTAAAGATCAAGGTCACGGGGCATCATGTTCATCCCTCGATTTCCTTGAATCACTGCCACAGAAGTCACTTAGTCCTTCATCTTCACCCTCTTTGCACACCTTGGGGAGGAATTTAACCACCAGCAGTAATTCATTCCAAGATTTCTCTCTTTAACCTTTTTCAAGGGAAATGTCCACATTTTATAGCGAACATCACAGCCACTGAACACGCTGTTGTATTGTTTTCCTCCTCCAGGCTTCTCCTCTTGCCCTTGAATCGTCTACTGTCTCCGCTCTGCCATTCAACACCAGAACACCTGTGCACATTTCAGAGATGCCGTCTTTGTCTTCTGTGCAATGATTCAGCCGCCGCTCGCCCCATTGAAGGACGATACAAATGGTGCGACGGCGCTGAATCCCACCAACTGTAATGGAAGAAAGACGGATTCTTCAGGCGAGGGAGTAGTGATTCATTTACCAGCACAACATAAGGCCCTTTTTTCTTGTGGTTGTGCAACAGAAGATTTCACAGAGGGAGCTGCCAATGCCTGTGGGTGACTTGTAGGCGTTTGGCAGCCTTATAGGGATGTTATTGTCACATCTGGCAATGCGGGGATGCCAGCGTACTTGGAAGCAGAGCTACAAGTTTAAAGCCTTCCTCACAATATCTTATTCTGTTATAACCCTGGTGATAACAAGAACTCCTCACTCAGATTACACAGCAGCTAATCTACCTTAAGGACGAGCTTCAGAAACATGTTGCAGTCCTCCCACAGAGCATCGAAAATGCTGAAATGTGATTGAGGCTTGTCCTATGAAGGGTTGTGAACCATGGATTCTTGGGTTTCATGCCACGAGCAGCCAAGGGCTTAGGTATTTCCAATTATAGGGAATATGTCGAGGCAGCCCTCAGTAATTAAAGCCTAATCATGCCGCTGGATTCAGAGAAGCATCCTCATCAAGCTTTCATTAGTCTGCCTCCTTGTGATGCCCAGCAGCAACCCAACCCCCCTTCAGGAATGCTCCGATGGCCTTCCCCAAACCAGATCCACTCACTCTGAGATGTACATATATTCCTATATTTCTGAAATGATATCAAGTGAGACAAATCCACCTTTATATCGAGCTCTGGATGCAGATTTCTGATTAGCTGCAGTAGAAGAGACAGAACCTGCAAAGAAAAGAGACTGTCAAAGAGGAAAAAGGCTAAATACCCCAACCTGAAAATGTATAATCCATCTTTTGTTGTCCCTGTGCTTGGTCTGCTGACAGACCAATCAGAAAGAAAAGTAGTTTAAGAGTTGATTAAATAATTGGACAGGGCTTGTTCTGCCTGCATATAGCACTTAAAAAGTTAGTCAGCAGGTTGCAGTCATGGTGCAAGGAACGAATATAGCTTTATGACACCAGAGTGGCAGCAGTTAAAGAATTGAAGGACAAGACAAAGTTTTTTGAGACAGTTTTACACTGTTTTTATATTTTCTATTGTTAAGCAGCAAATAGAATAGAATAGTCTTTATTTGACTTTAGTATAGCAAATATTTTTGGGTACGCCGCTAATAAATTACAGTGTAAACACAGAACACACTGTCATACGTGGTGTTAAAGGCAAAATTGGAGCAAAGTAATGTGTGTGTGTGACAGGTAACAGAAATCTTCATTTAATGATCAACATGATTTAAGGAAGGAATTCTCTTATTGGTTGAATCAAAAATGAGGATCGAAAGTATGCAAAATCTTTAAATAACTGAGGAGCAAAAGTCAAATCTCCACAGCTGTTCCCACCTCTGCTCTCTCATTCAGAAGTGTTAAATTAAGCAGGATCTGTGCCCACTGCTCCTCCAAACCCTGAATTCTCTTCCACTTCACAGATGAATTTATCCTGTTTTTCAGAGAGCGAGCAGCTGGATAAGCCGGTGGTCCCGCTCCCTGAGAGGGATCAACCACAGCGGCGTGTGCGAGCACCTGGCTCTGCTCGACGCTGCCTGTTTGACAGACAGCACAGACACCTGGAAGCCCAGAGAGCGAGCGCAGTGTGAAAGCCTCTGCTGCTCCACAGGGCCATGCATTATGCACCAATCTCTCCCTCTCTTCTTCTTTCTTTCTCACTCTCCCCCTCTCTTTCTCTGCCCCCTGCTCTGCGGTAAAAATAGATCAACAGACCTGAGCGTTCGGCTCTTTTTTACGCCTCTCACTTTCACTTGGATCTCACCAGGTGCGGCGGCTGTTGGCTCCTGACTCGCGTTTCTTCGCCCGAGTGTTTGCGTATCCGTGTGCATGTTTAAACACGCGTGTGTTTGCACTCTCTTTGGAGAGTGTGTGGATACGCACGTGCCCTGAATGAATCCTGTGTGCATGTCAGCCGGGGTGAGACTGTTTTATCAGGGTTGCCACTGCACTCGATTTTTAATAAAGGTGGGATATTAGTCTCGCAGTGGTGTTTCCTGTTATTATGGTGTGAGGGAGGTGGGATAAGGGATCCTCAGTGGCATGAAATTTTCAAAAGCTGCCAGAAAAATTCAATATTAGGCCAGAAGTATGAAGACTATCTTCTTTTTCTCTGCTGTGAATAAGCTTTTTTAGTCTCTGTTAATACTACAAAATACAATCTTACTCGACCTTTGTGCATCTCTCTAATTTACTACCTCTGAGGACCCTCGAGCTAGAACTGTGCACACACAAAAAACTGCTATAAAATCGTCAAACATTAAAATTTCAGAACAAACACTGCTCAAAACCGCAATATTTTTCAGGTTTTAACCCTTTAAATGCTGGTTTTAATACAAAATGCCACATGTTTATTAAAAAACAACACTTACGATGATGAAAATAAATGATTAAAATATTTTTATACAAGGAATAGTCAGGGGTGGAGCATTGCTGGTGCCAGATAGTCAATCAGTCGGTTCCCACTGGCTTCACCTCAGTCCTTGGTCAGTGTATGCTGGCAGTTCCCCTCCACGCGAATATGCTGGAAATACATGGCAGGTCTATTTGCAGTGGAAGACACTTAAACCCGCTGAGCACATCGATCCAGAACAGAAAAGCAAACGCTCAGAGTTTCTAAATAACAAAATAAAGCAGAAAAAGTGAGGATTACATCCAGGAAATATAGCCTGTTGTTTACATGTTCTCTGATCTCATAAGTACCACGTGGTAGGGCGAAGGCTTTAAATATGCTTCCAGAGGGCGAGGATATCCGCCATCGGTTTGAGCAAACCTGCAGTGCAGACAGTACACAGACAGAGTATGTGGAAATTCAGGTTTATTGGTAAAGAAGGTGTTGGATGAGGCTCCTCACAGCTCCATCCTCGGGCCTCTTTAAGTCAAGTCGGTACAGTCCATCATTATTTCAACTACTGTGGGCAAAAAAAGTCTTTAAATGCAGATGATGCACAGATTTATTTAATGTGAAAACTGCGACGGCCATTTTGTACACAGTCAGACAGCGTAGTGTATGCACTGCCTGTGCCTCAGTTACCGGTGCGAGCCATGATGTTATATGGTACATGCTGTGTTCAGGGATGCCAACTTGCCAGAGAATCTCCAAATACAAGGTTTGTTGATGTAAAAGTGCATCCTGGTTGTTTTTAAGTATTATTTGTACACTCTTAACCATCTGTTGTTCATAAAGTTCGCCAAAGAGCCCAAGAACATCTGTTTTCTTTCATGATGTCTATTTATATGCATGTGTATGTATAGGTCACCGGTCTGCATGCACACGTGTGTAAAGGTCCCCTGTTGCCGAGTGCCGAGGCTCCCTGAAGACCATTGATCCGTGTCTATGACCACAGAGGTCTGCGACTCCGCCCTGATTGCCACTTTAGTGCTAATTAAACAGTCCTGCCTAACGAGTTCACGTTGATAACAAGGTTGGAGGAAAAGGTCACCCCATCACACTCGCTTCAACTGGACACCGTCAATACAAGCCCGCCTCGGAGGACAGGTACACAAACGAACACACACTGAGGGCTAATTATCCCAAAGCTAAAGAAAGACCCTCAGCACATCTTTCATTGTGTTTGCTGGTGTTGAATTTACTGGAGGGTGCAGGAGTGACTTCTGTTGTGCTGCTTTTTGATTTCAGAGGCCATCACAGGTCTGTTTAGGGACTTCATGTTCCAATCTGTCTTCTTTTCCTTCACATTTTCACATTTGAAACATCATTTTTACCACTGGAGCACTAAAAAGTGTTCAAATTAATTGGATGCATTCATTTGGTGCACCCAGTGACTTTGTATTTTTTGTTTTTGCCTGTTTTTTCTGTTCCCAAAACAACTCAGACGAATGAAATTCATTTACTGAACTCATTCATCAGCAGCACTTGAAGGGTTCTGGTGGTTTTACATGTTACAGCCCATTAACTCCTAATTTATGCGATTTATGTTACCCACAACCATTTACCAAAGTATATAATTAGTCATTTTAAATCCCTTTAAGTTGTGAAAACTGACTTTCAAACCAAATGGCTTTGATGGAAGATTACATAATCACATCTTTCCTTTTCTTGTATAGCTTATAGTTTGTATTTGCTCAATAAATTTGTTTCTCATAGAGCTTTGGTGTGGGAGATTGGAAATATGGATCCTACAAAAGAGAGGAAACCAAAAGAATGATTTAGGAAATTTAATCTCTTAGACCAAGAGGATGTTGATCAAACAGGGAAAGCAAGATGGTAGCATTAGCATCTTTCAACAACAAAGCAAACATCATCAAACTTGTATTTTGGCATATTAAAACAATCGGATGGTGTTGGAGTGTAAATCTGTGTGTCATCAGCATATTGAAGATTTGGTTTTCTGTAATTAAACGTTTTAGAGCCTGAACTGTCAGTATTAAATGGTACAGGTCTGAGAATAGAGCTGTCTCTGATACTGCAGCCCCCTCTTTACAAGAGGACAGGGGCTTTAGCTGTATTTTCCAGCCAAGCCTGCAAATGTCCACATGACACACAAACCCGAGCCAGGCGCACAAGCACACGACCTATATATACTATCTGGCCTTCTCATCATTTATCTTACAGCGGCAGAATCAGGATAGATTGGTTCAATTAGACTGGCCTTTAATGTAATCTGTTTAATCCATTTCTATCATCAAAGCCAATACCTACCTCTCTCCTTGGAGAGCGGGATTAGCCCTCCAAGTGCATCTCGAAGAGCGAGCGTCTCAGCTATAAGAAAAAAAAAAAAAAAAAAAAAAAAAAAAAACGCAGCCTCGGAGTCGCTGAGATCTCCTCGATATTTGCTCTTTAAAACCGACTGCGGAGCAAACAGAGTGGCTCGAGTGAAGTTTTAATGGGTAAGGATTTAAGATGTTCATATCCGAGTGGAGATTGCGAACGCTGTTTGGCACAATGCACAGAGCTGTAGTAAAAACCAGAGGAGTTTGGCTCTTCCCTCTCGCTCCACCTTTGGTTGCTAATAGACTCAAAGCAGACCGTGTATGCTTGTGCTTAAAGAAACATATACCAGTGTTCAGATGCAGAGTTAATGTTTTTGTGCTGTTTGAGCCTTAGAGAAGACTTCATTATAACTTTAAATGACCCAAGATGTCATCTGTCTTCGCCATATTTGAACAATTTGCCAATTTGTTCCTTCAAATCACCATCATGAAACACTGGTATTTGTCTAATTAAACTCAGACTAATGAAATAATGAGAAGCAAAACCAACAACATTCAGAAGAACTGCTGATTCCTCTGGGTCTGAGCTCATCTGAGATGGACCTAAAGGGTGACTGGACCAAAGTGTCACCTGCAATGATGTTGGGGTGTATCCGTGCCCATGGCATGGGTAACTTGCACATCTGTAAAGGCACCGTAATGCTAACAGAAAGGCAAGCAACCACACTGAGATGATTTGAGCTTTGTGACATGGTGTGTTATCCTGCTGGAAGCATCCATCAGAAGACAAGGATGGACATGATCAGCAACAATTATCAGGCGGGCTGTGGCACTTCAACAAGCTCAGTTGGTGCCAAGGTGCCCAAACTGTGCCAAGAAGACATCCCCAAAACATTACACCATCACCATCAGCCTGTGGCATTGATACAAGGCAGGATGGATGCATGCTTTCATGATGCTTCTGCCAAATCCTGACCCTAACATCTGAGTGTGGCCACAGAAATCCACACCGGCCAACATCTTCCTGTTCTTCTCTTGTCCAATTTTGGGAGCCCATGTGAGTTGCAGCCTCAGTTTCCTCTTTTTAGTAAATAGGAGTGGCACCAGGTGTAGTCTTCTGCTGCTGTAGCCCATCTGCTTCAAGATTCGGTGTGTTGTGCGTTCAGAAACAGACTTCTATATACCTTGATTAATATAAGTGGTTATTTGACTTCTGGCACCAACAGAATCAACATTTCTGCCCAGGCATCTGCCACTGGATACTTTCTCTTTTTCAGACGTCTGATGCCGGTCATCCTGGCCATGTCCTCATGCCTAAAAGCACTGAGCTGCTGCCATGTGATTGCCTGATTAGTTATTTGTGTTACTGTGCATTTGAGCAGGAGCTTATCAATGTGTCTTCATTCATTTTGGCCTTTATAATCTCATGAATGAAGAGTTTGTCATAAATCAGGTCAGAATGTGATCCTAATGTTATGTCCACATGGGTTTACTACAGGAGAGCTTACCTTAGCACCTAAGCTAACTGTAATGATATTATCTGGTACTTAAGATAACAAAAGCTGCTTTTAATGTGAGGTATTTTCTCTTTTCCAGTCATTTTTAAGAGATTGTCTCAGTTTACACAGCATTTCCAGCTCATATTCCCCCAAAATACAAAAGCAACTGCTCCAATCCGGCTCAGCGCTCCAATTTGATGCCTTCCTTTCCCCATTTGTGGATTTTTCGTGCTACCTTATTGAAAAAGTGTCTTTAAGCACCCAGGGGGCTGTGAAACCTGTTCAAAATCCATGACAAATTCCCCCCAAAATGCACTGCTGTCAATGCAGCAGCAAGACTGTTTTCCAAATTCATGGATTTCATCCAACAGCTGCAATCTGCTTTTACCTGCTGAGATTTCCGCGGGGAAGTGGGATTTTATTTGCAATACCCGTCTATCCATCCCCCTACCCCTCACGTCTCTGTGCTGGCGCTGTCAGAAGAAAGAAGATGCACAGGTATTTACGACTTCTGCTGCTATTTTAGGTTGTGGATGCATTTTGAAGATACTCTGCTCACACTCTGTCAGACTCTTATTTATTCAGCAGGTAAAATCAGGATTCTCTCCCCTCACCTGACAGAAACAGTTTAAACACTATTTCAAGTCTTTCCTCCTCCTCGTGTGGATTACCTGCGTGATTGCCTTCCAGGAGAATTCCCCCATGCAGCATTAGCAACACTGCCCGTCACAGTCGATGGGAGCGTTGCCGTGGCTCTTTTTACTGTCAGGAGCGGCTGCAGATATTAAAGCAATACATGAGGCGGCTTGTCTGAGTCCATTGACTTTGTGTTTTTAATGATGGATGCTCGTGTGCGAGTTCACAGGCGTGTGAGGGGCTTCAATAAGAGTCAGTGGTGAAGACGGTGTCCTCACGAGTCTGTTGATCGCGCTCTCACACAGGCAGGAGACGGTGTTGAGCCGAGGTGACAGATTTGATCAAAGCTGATTGATTGGACGACACCAGGCAGGGCTGCACATAGCAGCGTGGTGGGGTTAAGGGGCTGGGGCTTCCTCACCCCCTTCCCCCCATCTCCTCTTTGTTAACACAAGCCAAATTGCAAAGCATATCTGACAGTGGGTATTGATCAGAGGAAATAGGATGGATCAATAATTGTTGATTGGATAGTAAATACAGGCCAAAGTCCTCCAACGACTGCTTGGCTTATTTCAGCACACATTTGAGTTTTAAGGAAGATTAGAAACATTAAATGATTTTGTTTGTAAAGGATTTAGAGGGACCATGAGGGCCAGGTTAATGTTATTCTTAATGTCAGAGAACTGGACTGTCACAAACTGAGGCAGGTTTTTAGTAAGACATTAAAAAATAACGGTGACAACAAAACGAGTATTGTTGCTGTCAGGTAGAAGGTAGAAACAGGCCGGCCAGTCGAATTTCTTCACTCTTGGACTACGAACCCACGCTGTTGTAACACTTCAGAATGTGTCTTGAGATTGTCTTGCTGAAATACGTACCTTTCCTGTATGTACCTATCAGCATTAATGGTGCCTTCACAGATGTGCAAGTTACCCATGCCATGGGCACTAACATGCCCCCATACATCACAGATGCTTTTGACTTTTGCTCTTATAACAGTCTGGATGGTCCTTTTCCTCTTACGCTCGGGCTCAGAGAAGCCAGTGGTGTTGATATTTGTCTTTGTCTTTGCATGGTAGAGTTTTAACGTCACTTGTAGATGTAGTGATGAACTGTGTTAACTGTTGATGGTTTTTTGACTTGTTCCTGATCCCACGTGGTAACATCCTTTACAGAATGATGACAGTTTTTAATGCAGTGTTGCCTGAAGGATAGAAGGTTACAGGCATTCAGTGTTATTTTGGTCTTGCCCCTCACATGAAGAGATGTCTCCCTCTTTTGATATTATTGTCTTTAGATGATAAACTCTTTTAGTTCTTTGCGATTATACACTGAGAAATATTCTTAAACTGTTGGACTATTTGCTCAGTTGTTCACAAAGTGGTGAACCTCACCTGTTCACCTGTGTTATGTTGGAATGGGCATTCCTAAACTTTCCCAGTCTTTTCCCCCCGGTCTGTCCCAGGTTTTATGGAGAATGTTGCAGGCTTCAATTTAAAATAAGAAGATATTTACTTCAAACAATGAAGTTTATCAGTTTCAATATTAAACACCTTGTCTTTGTAGTGTATTCAACTGAATATAAGTCGTAAAAGAAATTTGAAATTATTGTATTCTGTTCTTATTTAATGATTTTAGCCAGTGTCCCAACTTCATTGGAATTGGGGCTTGTAGAATAAAGTGACTGATAATCTCATTATGAACATAACTAACAAAATGACTGCAGTTGTTTTTAGTAAATCAATTTAAATCAAACCATGACGTTAAATAAAAAATATGGTAATTTGATTAATAGATCAACATGGGAGACCAACCTTTTTCTCATTAACTTTAATGCAACCAGGCATCTTTTCAGCAATTAGGTTTGCTTACATTTGGAATTAATCTGCACTATATATGTAAAAAAGAGAGGACCAAGATCAGTACCTTGAGGGACTCCTTGTAAAACATGATGACAGGGATACACATAATTCTTATAATTTTTTTCTGCTGTTTTTTTTTTTCAAATAATTAAATTGACAGAAACCAGAAATTAATTTATGAAACATTTATGTTCAGGAAGATATTGAAAACCTTGAGTAAATAAGAAGTATAAGGAAATGAAGCTTTTCAGTTATTGACCACATCCATCCAAGGCTGTTCTGGGAATCACAACTTAAATAATGTTCAAATGTGCTTGTAGATACATCTCTGACATTTAAATAATTACACAAGAATAGATTTATGTCTGAATCTAAGTCAAATTATTAATGTGAACAGACAAGCTTTGAATATATAACGCACACCATGATTTGTAATTTGTAATCAGATATATATTTTTATCCACGCTGTCCTTGTCTCCAAATATTAATATAATCATGTAGCCTCAGGCTAAACACCCATGCGCTAAAGCATGCAAAATAAAGGAATGAACCGGTGCTTTCAGAGTAGAAACCAGTGTGTGAATGAAATGAAGCTCCACGCAGAACAGAGGAAGAATCATATATGTGCCATTACTGCAATCTGCTGGTGTAGGAGAGCAAGTGCAGGCAAGAAAATTGGAAAATTACTGAATGAGAGGATTTCTTCTGGAATATATCAACTACTGGATTATTTTAGCTCAAATAATGAGCATTTTCTTTTGCTTCTTGACTCTTTATATTAGATTTCACCTCTGCATATTCTTCTGAGTATCATATTTAGATACAATCCAGCTATACTGTCCATCCTCAGCACATAAATGATAATAAAACGGGGAGATAAGATTCAGTGCAGCCCTTCGGTCATTAAGCCTGGCAATAAAAACAGGGATTATATCACAGCACAAATTTCTTCTATCAGAAGGACAGACAATAATATGTCACCTCTGTTGGTTAATGTGTAACGAGGAGCTTTAAAAGGCCAGAGCTGAAAGTGCACAGTCATAGTATTCGGTTGGTTTGGCACTTTTGGCAGCGTGAAAATGCCTGTGCAGCTCTTTGAGGGAAAAAACCACGCTGCGGCTTACCTGCAGTACAGGGCAGCTCCCCATGAATTAATCAGCAGGATTATGAGCTTCATGGAGAAAAGGGTGAGTGTGCAGCTTTTGAAGGGGGGTCAGAATTTTAAAGGTCCTGCTTGTTTATGTTTTGATGATTTGGTCTTTAGTGCATCATATTTAGATAAGCTTATGTTTTTTAAAGCTGCACTGAAAGCTCTTGTTTTTTAAATATATTTCATTGCTCAGTTTGATTCTGCACATTTACTGAGGCTCATAAACTCTGGACCTTGATCCTGAATTAAGGCTGCTGTATTAAAGCTCCTCTGTTTGAGCCGTTTTGATGCCCTGGTTGTAAAAGGCAGACCTTATGCAATCTTATTGCGGTCAGAACCATGGTTAGGTTGATGGTTTGGTCAAGGATAAGGATGCAGTGCGAGGGGCACGGGCTCTGGGGGTCTTTAAGCCTGTTAAAATAATACTTCATAGTGTTCCTTATCAAAGCCAAGTGCCTGGTTAAAATCAATTTAGTTTAAATTTCAAGTAAAAGACAGAGAACTGGGCCAATGTGCAGGTGAGTCTGCCAGATTTTTGATATTTAATAATATTGGCAGAACTTGTTTGGGCGCTACTCTCATGTTTGTCTGTGTTGTTTATTTCGTGAATGCACAATCCTTCAAGTTGTACTTTTTTGTAAAGGTGACAAATCAGGCTTTCCAGTAATACAAAATACAAAATCAATCGGTAATATGTGCTTTTTTTGATTTTAGACACCAAACAAGTTCAACCTTGCATTGGATGTGGGCTGCGGCTCGGGTCAAGGGACAGTCCTGTTGGCGCCACATTTCGCCAAAGTTGTTGGGACAGACATCAGCCAGGCCCAGCTGGAGATGGCACAGAAGAACAGCAACCCTCCAAATGTTTCCTACAAGTGAGGGTGGTGGAACCGTCTACATGAAGACCTTCAAGATGTAACACTGATGTTTTCGAAGAATTGTTGAGCATTGACAAGATTTCTCTATTTTCAAACTATTTACCAGACAATGTCCAGCAGAGGAATTACCATTTGCTCCTGGTGAGGTTGACCTTGTGGCAGCCATGACAGCAGCTCACTGGTTTGACCGCCAGAAGTTCCTCCTGGAGGCGGACAGGGTGCTGAGGCCTGGAGGCTGCTTGGCCCTCTTGAGCTACACGATGGACATGGAGCTGGAGTACGGGGACATGACCGACGCTCTCAATGATGTCTGCAAAGAGGTGCACTCTCCAGTGATTTGACATTTGGAATAAAGAAATATCTACACATCTTTAACTTGAGTTTAAAGTATTTTCTTTGTTTTGATCAGTTTTATGCCGCCCTGCTTAAGTTCCGGGATCCTTACTTAGGACCAAGCTCCAGACTGATCTACCAAAATATGTTTGAGTCGTGCTCTTACCCGGACAAAGAAATGTAAGTGTTTCTCACTGTCTTCCTCTGAACTTTTTACTGAAACCTTTCAAACAGTTGTGCTGTTATAAGATAAGAATTAAACTTAATCATGAAAGATCTGAAAAACAGAAAATGAGATTGCACTCTTAGTAAAGATTCAACAATAGGCCAAGTACTCTCTGTTTTAATGCAACACTGATGACACTTCAGCATTAGTTGAAGGGATTTTCAGGAGAGTTTCAGTTGAAAGAACATGTCTAGGAATTTTCTGTGTGCAGCCGAAGTAAACATCAGAGCACAGCGCTGGAAAGCTAAGGTCACATTCCCGTCCTCAGAATTGTTCAGATTTAAATTGGTTTTTGTTTAAGAGGTAGACATCTGATGGAAAAACATGGAGCTACAACAAACAACATATGAAATATTTAAGGTAAAACAATATTCATACATACACTTCAGCTAATAACGTGTTAGGACTTAATTCATAGCCAGCTTGCTAGTTCCAGTTGTGTGAACATGTCTAGGAAAGTCTGTGGAGCCACAGTAAACATAAAAGGACAGTGCTGGAAAGCTAAAGCCACATTTATTTTCTTAAAGGGAGATAAAATCCTTGAAGAAAATTCTTACACAGTTTATGAGGTTTAGATTTAAATGGTCATTCTGAGCAGGGCTGAAACAGAGGGGTTTAAAGGCAAGCCAATATCTGTGTGTGGTTTTAGGCAAAAAAACAAAACAAAACATAAAACATCAGATTGGGAAATCTTAGACGAGTGTTATCTTTTTAAGAATGAATAAAGTAAAGAATTAAAGAAAAAGAAGGATGCCCCCGTCGAGGAAAATACTCAAGAATCCTATTTTTGCACAGAATACTTATTAAATGGCAAGTTCTCATAGCTATAGCTTAAAGTCAGACTCATATAACCGGTGACATTTGGGATTTATCCGTCATAGAGCAGCTTAAACTTGAGCAGTTGATGGTCTTGCTTGAGGGCATTAAAGTATTTCGTCAGAGAAGAGTGTTGCTGATTCCTCTTATCACCTCGGTTTAGCAAAATGCCTCCTCTAATATCAGTCACTCAAGATTTTCATCCAGTAAAACACACCTGCTGTGTGCAGGAACGAGTGTTTCAGAGTGAAGAGGACCCTGCCTCTGAACAGCTACATCGGCATGGTGGAGACCTTTTCCTCCTACGAGAAACTACGTGTGAAGGACCCCGCCGAGGCCGAACGTCTTTCTGAATACATCAGGAACAAGTGAGATATTAACCTCCAACTTCATCCACAAGTCTTATCATTAACTTTTGGCCCCTGAGCCTTCACCTCACTTTGACGTTGATCTCCTAATCTCCCTCCCCCAATTCATTTATCAGCATCAAAAACTGCTGAAAGATGGTCTTTGAATTCTGTCACAGTGGCGGGCATTAATCAGAAAAGCCAAACATTGCTTGACTAAGCTTAACCGTTGAAGGCTTTTACTGCTTTGATAATATAGACACCATTAATTCCCCCTGCCACTGACAGCACAGAAAAGCCCAGCAAGCAAAATATATGGAGGGGAAGTGCTGAGCCATAACTTTCATATGGATAAAAAGTATGACATTGTATTTAATTACTATCACACTTTGAGGGAGATTTACGCACAGCTTGGCTCTCTGTGCCAGGAGAGACTTGACCTGTGATTCGTCTTGTGTGGCAAAGGGAAGACGTCGGAGGTTTCACTTTGTTTACTCAACTGTTTAGTCAAAAATGTTTTTCAATGTGAAAATATAAGCCTTCTTCCTGTCTTGCAGGTTACTCTCTGTCATGAAGGCATCTTCTCCTGAAACTGAAGTCACTGTGGTTGTGAATTATTTCTACTGGCTGGCATGCAAACCTTAGTCACCAACACTTTTTCTTCTTTTTAGAGAAAACTGGTGGATAACTCTTTGACTTTTGTTAACAGTAAATATATAAAGTCAAAATAAACCACAGTGCATCTTTATAGTTTTATTTTGTTGTTGTTTTATCATACGACAGCCATTTTGATGCAATATTCAGGTTGTAAAATCAAACAATAAAATCTAAGTATTGTTCAGATTCAACTGATTTTGGTAAAATAGCATCTATGCTAACTTCTTCGGTGTTGACAGCTACAAATCTCAATTCTAATGAAGTTGGGGCAATGTGTAAGCTGGAAACAAAAACAGAATGCAATTATCTGCAAATCCTTTTTTGATCTAAATATAATTGAATACATAACAAAGACCCTCACGTTAGAGAATGCTTCCCTTTCCTTTTAACAACACTCAATAACACCAGTTGTTGAAGCTTAGTGGCTGAAATTCTTTGCTCTACCAGTTCAGGGTCTCTGTTGTTGTATGTTGGGCCTCATAATGCTCCACACATTATCAATAGGGACAGGTCTGGACTGCAGGCAGGTCAGTCTACTAGCTGCACTCTTTTCCTTCAAAGCCACGTTGTTATATCATGTGCAGAACGTGTCTTCATTGGCTTCCTGAAATAAGCAGGGATGTCCCTGAAATAGACGGATTTATCAGACCACAGTGCACTTTTTTTTCCCATTTTACACAGCATCCCATCTTCACTGGATTTGGGGTTTTGTGACGATGTTCCTGAGCCCATGTGATGATGTGCTTTACAGAATGATACCAGTTTTTAATGCAGTCTGAGGGATCAAAGGTCATGGCATTCAGTGTTGGTTTTTGGCCTTTCCACTTACATACAGAGATATTCTGGACTATAGATGATGAAATCTCTAAATCCCTCACTGTTGTATGTTGAGAAACATTGTTCTTAACCTGTTGGACTATTTGCTCACAAAGTTGCTCATCCGTGCCTGTGAACCCAGAGCCTTTCAGGGATGTTTATTTTATTGTCATCATGACACTCAGCTGTTTATAATTAACCTGTTTACCTGGGGATCGATTCAAACTGCTGCTTTTTGAGTAACGCAATATATAATAAGAAAAAGAAAAAAAAAGATGTTATTTCATGAAAATGAAAATGAAAAAAGTTAAGTTTGATAACCAGAGAGATTATATTAACTTTATGAAATATATCAGTCATATGGTGGATAAGCCACTAAGAGATGTTTAGCCTTAGACTTTTGTAAAACATTTATTCTTACTCATTTAGCATTGGGCAAAGGGAAACAAATGACATTAACGCTCAACAAATCTCAGTTCTCCCACTGAAAGGGTTAAAGTTCTCCAAACATTATAACAATAAAGATACAAACAGACTGAAAGTAGTAAAACATTAATATCCTGGTGCTGCAAGGAAGGGCCATCATTAATAGACATATAAAATGATCTTGTGGGATGGATTTAATTACATTGGGTCCTTGAGTTTGTTTGCTTTAACTCCATCTATTTTCCTGACGACGCTGAAGAGCCTCCACACAACCACCAGATGGAGTCCTGTCACAGGGATGGATGGTTGACTTCATGAGGCCCACTGTGTATCTGCTGTCCAAGGATCCCCTGATGTTGATGTGAACTTCCCTCAAGTTAATAAACGTATTTTCATATATTTGGAATTTTATTTACATGAATGTCATTTGATTTGAAATGTTTCATCAAAAATCAGTTGAGGATGAAGTCACCATTGCGATCACTATCCTGTATTAAAGCTGACATTACGGGACCATCCAATAAACTGTCCTTTTTGTCCAAACTCCTCTTTTTCCTCTTCCTAAATATACATTGTTTATCCGAGTCTTCATGCCTCCGTGAGCGTCCTCCTCTCCGGTGTTTATGTGTTCACAGGTTGTTTTGGGCCACGAGAGCAGATGGTCATTAACATGCATGGCCTCCCAATCCCCTTAATCACAACGGCATCGTTACTTCCCCCAACAAAAATACATTCAGAAAAGAGATCTTAAAACAGTTTCACTTATTCCTCCTGTGTCAAAGTATGATAAAACCATGACTTCTTTCTCCTGCTTCTCGTCATTGCCTTCAGGAAAAAAAGGTGTAGAGATGGTCAACTTAGTCTCCTTCATGTTCCAAAAGAGGTCTTAAAAAAGTCTCAGTGTCTTAAAAACAGTGACTCAGACGTTAGCAAGCATGTTTGTCTGATTTCAAGTCAAAAATAACATAAAACCTCCTCTAATTTCATATTCATTTGACAAGTCCAGATTAATATCTTATTACAAGAGATAAAAAGCAACAATAAGGCACTGAAATACTTGCATTTATGAGAAAATATCTGTCAATAAATCAAGTGAAAAATTTCTCCTTATGGGTCCATAATTCAGGTGTATTAACAAGGGATTCACAGCATTATCAGTACGATATTGGTGTCAGCAGATATTGACATTTTCACCAATATTTACAGTCATTTCACTGTACATATCAGCCATGTATCAGCCCCTAAATTATGGAACAACCCACCTCACCTACTTTAAAGTCTCATCTTAAATTTACTTTTGCTTGTTGGCTTTTAATTCAACATGAGACTTGTGTGATTTCTGTTTTAATGTGTTTTTATTTCTTAAGTTGGCTTTTATATTAACAAATTGTATATTGTTATGTTTTTATGCTATGCTGTACTGTATTTTAAAATTTGTTTTTTGATATTAATTTTTTTTATTTTGCCTTATGTTGATGATATTCTATTTTACTTTGCTTGGTAGTCACTGTGCATCATTTTGGTAAACATGAATGTGTTTTAAAATGTGCGATATAAATAAAGTGGGTTGGATTTCTTCACTTTATCATCACTGCATGGGTACATTTAAACATCTAGAGTTTCATTTTTTCATGGTTCAATGTTGTTTTTCCTGTTTTCACACACAAAAAACTGTCACACTGAAAGCAACTAGTCAGTTTTGGTAAAATAAAGACTTTATGCTCTGGATTAAAAATATTGGTTTAAGCAATGATGCATTTGGAAATATCAGCTTATCGGAGATCTGCAAAAATCCATACATCCCTATACAATTTGTCTTGTGTCATTTGAAGAAAAGCCTGAGAGCACCTCTGTTCAATTCAATTGAATCGATTTTATCAAAAGTTTTTAAATCTCATGCTGAGCTCACACAGAGCAAGAAAAGAGGTGAGTCAACCCCCATTTTACTCATCAGTCCAGCAGGTGGTCCTCCATTTCACTCCTCTGACCAGCAGGTGGCGGTAAGTCACTCAAACCGAGTAACAAACAAGAGAAGAAGAAATTTGAATTTCTGTAACAGACAAGATGGCTTCCCAGAGCTCAGGGCTGGAGGCTGGATCATTTTCTTGAGCTCTAAATTGTCTTTTAAAGAAGAATAAGGTAAAGTTTGAAACATGTCAGAGTTTTTCTTTATTTTATTCAAACAGCTGCCAGTGTTAGCCAGCATTAGCTCCATGTTAGCTAAGGCTGTTCACTCTGGCAGTATACAGATACAAGTGCAACATAAGTTTAATATTTATTTAATACAATTGGCCCACTTTTTTGGTAATTGGCTTCATCATACATCCCTGAACATTGTTTATATCTTTCTTACTGTTGTTGCTTTATTTCTGTGTGTATATATTATTTGTTTTTTTCAGGGGTTTTTTTTGGTTTGTTTCAATGTGAGAACAAGTACTGCATTTTTAAATTGTCTGTATTGTAATGTCTTTTAAAATCACTGAAAGCTAGCTAACATTAATGCTTGCTAACCTTTAAAGAGTCAAGTCTTTACATTGTTAAAAATACTTCTTTAAAATGTAAGCAAACAGTAACAGAAGTTCAACACTACCAGCATCTTGCTAGCATGGCTAAAGGTTCTTAGACATTTTTATATCTCAAAAAAGTAATACATTTTGTTCATATATAATGTTTTGCTCGCAAACTTGTTGTCATGGCCATAATTAAAGTAAAAACATGTACACAATGTACCAGAAGCTGCCACAGCAGATGCTACCATTCAACACATTTTTGCTAACCAAAACAGTTGGTTAGCAAAAATGCTGTTAGCTATATGACATTTCAGCAAGATATCCAACTCTGAATAATGTAGAATTTATTCTTTTTTTGTCTCATCGTTTCACACAATAAAATCTAATGTGACCAAGCTGCAAATAGAACAATTTGTTAAGCCAAAGGTTGGTAGCAAAAACATGGCATGAATTAGAAAACTAACTATTGCTGCTTGCCCAAACATGCCTTTCTATTTCTCCTGAAATGGGAGGAACAGAACATAAAACCCTTTTGTCTGGGGACCAACTCTGCAAGATTTAAAGGCAGTAGCTTTCCAGCAAACCACTCTTTTAGATATTTATTATTAGCATTAACAGTCAACTTAACAACTAGCTTGGTACAATTTCTTGCTAATTTCACCCTGTAACACAATCTAATTCAAGCTACTTTAAGTAAATACTGTACAACAACTAATGATAGCTAGATAACATTATCTAACTGCTAGCTACAAATCACCCTTTTCTTATTTTATCTTGTAACGTGTAAAAGGTCAAGCTAGAAAGAGGAAAATACAAGTCCACAGTTGGCTAGCAGACAGTTTTATTAACCAAGAAACATCAGTGTGGGCTAGCTAACGTTAATGCTAGCTAAAACAATCTGTCCTATTTTAACCTCTAAAGCAGTCAAGTCCTAATGTTGTCACGGGATATTTTTTAAAATGTTAAGCAAACAGTTTTGCTTGCAAACAGAACCAGAAGCTCAACATTATCAGCATTCTGGTAGCATGACTACTGGCTAGGATTTATTAAAGAATACTTATTTTGTCTGGAAATAAAGTACTAAATATTGTGCAAACATGATGATTTACTAGCATACATTGCGTCTAAGTAAAATTATCCTTGGCTAATCGTATTTAAGCTCAGTAAATGTATTTTTCCTGTTTCTCCTTGTCATACAACCAAATGCTAATGTTATGCAGGAAGCAGCACAATTCTAACTCTAATATCTAACAATCTGTCATAATTAAGTTAAAGTAAAACACTAAACAGTAACATCAGCAAAATTTTAGCTTCCTACTTGTGGTGTGATTTGAGTAACATCATGGCTGCCATGTGATTGATAGTTTCACTTCATGAGTCATGTTTGATATTGAAAAATTGCATGGTCAAACGTTAAGTGCATTAAGTAAAAAAATGATCAAAAACAAAAAGCTTTTAGGGAATTCTCTGTCCCGTAAGGGTCCATATGTACAAAGTCTCTCATTATAAGACCCCCTCTGTGCGTTTACTCCTCCACACCACCAGGGCCGTCATCAGCAGCGTGATCAACACCGGCACGGCGATGAATGGAGCAAGGATGGCGATGGGCGGGTCGTGGAGCAGCCGGCCAGTCAGGGCGCAGTCGTGGAAGTAGACACGGTGGATCTTCATGAAGAAGCGGTCCACTATCTGATTGGGCCAGAAGCAGTCCACCCCCAGAGCCACCTGGAAGGTACAGTTTGTGAGCTCTTCATAGATCCTGTAGGGGGCGACAACGCAATAAACCCACCTTATTTTGAGATAAAAATAGATCAATCCCTTTCCTGAGTTAGATTTAAAAAATGCAGTCTCTTGTAGAGTCTTTGAGATGTCCTCTTAGACTGACACCAAAGTTGGGATTCCTGTTGGCAGGAAAAAGGCAAACAAGCATCTAGAATTACCAGCAGACTTCACGCTGCTAAAAATAACTGTCAGGGGAAGAGGGCAGGGAAAATGGAGACGCATACCAGCAGCATTGCCCCATAGCAGTGGATATTCTGCTCCTAATGGCCTCTCTGATGGCATAGCTCAAGTTTAAGTGGACAAATTCTCAGAAAGCCTGTGGGAGAACCATTCGTTATTACATTTTATCTCTTATTTTGTCCTCTGCCAGGTCATATAGATTGTTTAGTGTGTAATTTCACAGTCATTTGAATGACAATGATTCAAACAGCACCTCATGAGAGGCCTCATGAGTCATGAGAATTCATTTGCTACAAGGTGACGTTTATTTTGGAAGTGACGCTACTCAGTTTTTCCATGACTCTAAAACATCATGACAAAGGTCTCAAAAGTATTTCTTGTTGGTCCTGTTTTGACTCCATTATTTGAATAAAAGACAAACAAGAATTAAAGGAAATAAGCCGTATCTATTTGTATGTTATAGCTACTAAGTTTTATAGTTCTATGTTTATATTTTTAACATTTTTCCCTTTAATGGGCTTTGGTAAGTACCAAAAGTCTTTAAAAGTGAGAAAAATTGATAAAATACATATATTTTAATAATTAAGATTACTTATATCTAAATGGCACATTATTACTTCTCCAATTTTCTCTCACTGACCTTCAAACATCTGAAATAACTCTGTTAGGCCCAGCATAAATCTTTATTAGGCCCAGCCTACGTCTTTGGCCAAAGGGAGAGAAGGGACAAGACGGCAAACCAGTGCTTGGTTCAGTCAGTTCTCTCAGTTTATTTTAGGATAACACAAGCTTTTTATACAGTGTGACAAACAGTGATGTCTTACATACTTTATAGCCTTAAAGATAAAGGCTCAGTTTACATGAGAGCAGGATCAACATTGATTTTTTAAATTTTCCTAATACCAACATCCTTTACTCACTAAGCCTCCCACTTTGAAGAACACTTTTATTGGAGACTGCCAGAAAAGTTTGTGGGTTTAGTGGAAGGCAGCATAAAAAACCCCAACGGAGACCTCATAAAAACAGCTTCATAACACTTGAACACTTTAATAAGTTGAAGAAAAATCAACCAAAAAATATCCCCTGTCATGGAGTTTTTGTCTTGGGTATCATCAACAGAGTGCTTCAATACTTTTTGACACAATCAGCAAATAAGTTTAGAGGGTCCAAAGGTCATGGGGGACAGATTTGAGCTTAAGTTTACACAGTCGTGGAACTGAAATGTGTCCAAAACTAGTTGCATAGTGAAAGATGGGACACATCTCTACATTAAACATGATCGTCATTGCCACCATTGGCTGTTAGAGACTCAAAATGAAATAGTTTTCAAGTAGTTTAAATCGTTCAAGTCAAATAAGTGGACTGTTTGAATAAGTTTGGAGGATTCCTGCCCTTATTTGCCTTTTCTTTCACTTTGCAGGCTGAAATGTTTCACTCTCATGAGCAGGTTGACCTTTTCTCCTCTACTTGGCAGCTGGTGTTGTTTGGACTTTGATGAACTTGGACAAGAACTCCAGAGCTGGACATAATACATAGGATCCTGTCTATATTTATCCCTGTGTACATTCTGCTTGGATCTCACTTGAATGTCAACGTGAGTGTCACATTTTAAAAAGTGAAGCTCTCTGTGGATTGGAGTCTATTAAATGCACAGATGTGAGTGTTTATTTTACATTTCCCTCTTGGCTAATTAGAATTACTCATTCTGAGATAAACAGGAGAGAACAAAGTGAGATGGTTTGCACGAGTTCAGCTTGAGACTGAAATAACATGTTCAACGTGTTGGGACTTTGCTTCTGGTCAACACAGTAAGCTACAACACACACGATTCAAAGAAAATCTACCTCTTGGTTAAGTTTCTTCTCTAACAATTTGTCAATTTTGACTTCTTCAAGGAAACTGAACTCTTTCTGAGCTGTGATGCATGCTGTGTAATGTAGCCACCACTAGTTGGTACTGTAGCTGCAGGATTCGTTCCTGCCGTCAGACCCATTGTTGCACTTTGACCTGGAAATACAAAACCAGCTTTGAGTGCAAACATAGTTTAGCTTTGAGAAGTTTAAAAGTACTCTGTGCATAAAATAAAGATGAAGCTGCATTTGGGCTGTCAGGTGGCACTTTCATATTGACTGGAGGGATGTGTGAACACATTCTGCACAGATTTGTAGACGTTGACTTGTTTAGAGGACTGCAGACTGGCAGTACTACCAATGCTAACATTAGCCGCTCTCTGATTGGTATTATTGGTGGATACAATGTTAGCAAGTTCTCCTTGTTCGATCATGTTTGGTTCAGATTGCTTTCACACCCTCCGTGAGATGACGTGACGTGAACCTTGACCTCCTGCTTTCAGGCAAACCAGGGTTTGATTCTTTGGTCCGCACCAGAGTCATTGTGAGCTTTGGAAATCTAACCTGATGTTTGGATTGTTTTATTTTAACTTGACTGCTGTACTTTGAGAGTCCAACCAGATATGTTAAAGAGCCTCATGCCCTAGTACACTGGATAATGCATAGACACCTAGATTGTCTTATTTTGAGGGTTAAGGCCGTGAACAAGTCTAAATAATACAGTCTGTGATGTGTTAGGAATCAGAACTTGTGTGTTGGTCTAAGGTGTAATGTTAAGGTCAGACTACATGATTCATGAGAGTTGTAGAGTTTCGGGACCCGTCGACTGTGAAAATCGGTGGTACCATCTTGTGTAGTTTGTCATAATAACTGACAGTAAGAGACCAGTCTGGGACAGCTCACGTCCTCATCACAGAAAGTCCAGCAGGTTTGATTTTCGTCCTGCCTCCTCCAGTTTCTTCGGTCATTTCAGGCATTGACCAGTGAGAGCACTTGGAGCTCTGCATTAGCTACAATCACAGATATAAGCTGACTGATGTTGATGCTTTGAGAGCTACAGAGATGGGAAAAGTTAGCTAATCTCTGAAAACAACATCCCCGGACATGTTGTCAGGGTACGACGGTAAAAAGAGAGATGTTGGAGGGAGGCAGCAGAGGAAAGCATTCTTCATCAGGCTAACGTCTCATCATAACGTGGAAAGAGAAACAAAAGTATTGGCATTCATAGTTGTCACAGCACGATTGTATGTCTCCGTGGTTGCCCAATCTGATATTGTGAACTTTGTAACAGACGAAAACAGTCATGTGGTCTGACCTCATGGTAGATTCATGAGTGTCTCTGAGTTGATGGAGGTTTCTCTTCACTTTAAGTATAGGCCTCTGTTTGAAGGAAAAAGATGTTTGTTTTTCTATTCAAGGACACAGATATGTGTTTTCATCAGTTTGTCTTTCCTCCATTTTGAAACGGCACAGTGACTGACTTTTAGCTCCGTTGTCTTTAAATTGGTTTGTGTGTTTTTTCCACTCATGGTTCATTTATTGGTTGCACAGCCAGGTCTCAAGTGGACCTTGACAATGGCGTCAAACAGTGTTGCTAGGAGCCTCGTGACGCAACTGCCAACCATGTGCCTGTGCAAATTCTTTTTTCATGATGAGCGACAAATGCACACAGACACCAAATCACACTCTCCCACCAATTATGTGCTGGACCAAGAGGAGGACAGCGAACCGGGAGGGACATCACAGTTTTGACAGCAGCTTCTCCTGTGGGCCTCCTGTCTGACTCATCCTCCACTGCCAGTGTTTGGGTAAAAAAAAAAAAAAGCACTGCTCGGAGACACTGGCTGACAAACACACAATGTAATGTTCACAGAGGCACTAAAAGGCCGTGACCGTGCGATGGGACTCTAGAAACGTGGAGTGGAGTTTTTGATGGCCGAAAGGCAAACGGCAACAAATCAGATCGTGTCAGGGCAGCATATTGTGGGAAGCATAAGTCAAGGCTCACAACATTATTCCTACACAAACCATTTTCCTCCAGGGGGGACACTCACTATGCCAACACACTATGCTGTGTGCTGCATGTAATGCTATTGTACTGCTGATATTTGGAAATACCTCACAGCAGGGATCATCGCCTGCATTTGCACAAGGGACAGTTATTTTCTGACATATGCTGAGTAATAATAGTCATGAGAAAAGGCCGAGTTTTCAGAAGAAGTCATCATTCTAAGATTAAAGGCAGAATTTTAAGATGGGAGTCTGAACTTTTAAGGAAAAGTCAGAACTATCAGATTAAATTTAGAACTCTGAGTTTGTTTTCAGGACATTAATTTCATAATTCTGATTATTTTTCTCAGAATTTTGGCATCAATCTCAGATTCTTTTTATTCCCTCAGAACACTAGAATCAGACTTATTTCTCAAATTTCTGACTCTTTTCACATACTTCAACATTTTCTTTTAGAATTTTGACCTTAATCTCAGAATTCAGACTGCAGCAAGAAAATTCTGCCTTATAAAAATATCCAGGGTTCCAGTCCAGTACTTAGGTTTGTGTTATAATTGGTAGAATAAAAAATAGACAAACTTAATAATATAGTTTTGGGCTGGTTGGACCTTTTACTCAATAGAATAGAGGAGGAAGTCAGAGAACAGTCACCAATTAGACTTTTAGACTACCCTCCTGGAGGACTAAAGCCTGAACGGTGGGACCTAACCCTTGCAGCTCGCACCCCAATTTGGACAAATCTAGGAGCTCATCCGTCTTGCTTAGGTTTATATCATTTGACTTAATGAAAGTTGGGACATGTTTTTGTGGGTTTAAGTGCTGCTACATTTTGGCAACAAAAAAGATGGCTGTCTGGATTCTTAGTTATGTTTAACTAAAGGCCTTTATATTTAAACATTTGACTGCATATCTGTTTATTAAAGAAGAATCTGAGCTACAGTTTGGGTTTAGCATCTTAATCACTATGACTGATCATGCTGTCCTCTGCATTTGGCTGATGATAACATCCAACTGAGATCAAAAATGGGCTCAGATGTTTAAAATATTTATATATTTGAATGCCTTCATGTAACTTTCTTTTATTGCTTCAGATTTATATTCCCTTCAACTGAACTGCACAAAAGATGTCTCTGCTCTTGGTAAACCTATTTTAAAGATTTTCTTGCTCTGTAAGCACGACCCAGTGGATGAACTCACTCTGTTGTGTCCAGCCAGCTGCACCAAAGGCCAGGGTCCAGGTCTGCCATGTCAAATCTGAACTTAGCCAGGCAAAAATCATTTATCATCCTCTCATAGAAATCCCCATTACAGCCGGTCACTGATGGCAGAGCTTGAGCTGAAAGAATAAAGGACAAAAATGAACAAAACATTAATGAAGGCAAAAATATATCAATTCAGTTGTCCATCACTGATCCATGTGGCAGCTGGACTGGTTCAGCTTCTTGAAGACGTTTCACCTCCCGTTCCAAAAGGCTTCCTCCAGTCCAGTGTCCACTTGGACCAGTTGGATCACAATCCAGAGTTCTGTCAGGGTGATATGAGGTGACTGAAGCGGGTGATTGCTTCATTTGCTTCATTGTTGAAAAGATACAAAAGATTTTCAAAACACTGCAGAGGTTATCTTCAGGGCTCAATTAGGATAATTTAGAATATGTTAGTGCAACAAACAAGGTCATGTCCCGGCAATGCTTATTCCTATCGGAGCGTTTCTCCCCTATTAGGCTGTTACTTTCCCTAAGAAAAAGATTTTAATTTGCAGTCGGATCCAAATCCCATTTGTTTACTTCTGAGACATGTGTAAACAGCCTCTTAGCGTGGAGGCAGACTGCAGCCGTCCCGCAGGACTCGGAGCTGAATGTAACACCACTGAGCAGTACAGTACGAGAAGGCTTTAAGGCTGGCAGAAAAGGCCCTCGTGGAACAAACAGGTTGTTTTTTATGATCAAGAAACACGGTGGATCTCAGTCTGCGGCGGCCTGATAAGGGCCAACTGTGTGCCCATTATGTTTGCTCTGTCTTAACCAGCGCTCCAGGCTGTGAGGGATTCAAAAGAAGACTTAATGTGTTTACAAGAGGATCTTAAATGAAAAGCTGCTAAAAAGAATCAAAGATGGAGACCCTGTCAAGGTGCATTTGCTCATTTTACATGTTCAAACAGTGACTCAAGGTGCTTCAATGAAACTGCATCAGAAACATCCACAAACATATAAATGCTAATTGTGTCTGCTCGCTCGTCTGTTCCCTCCCAGGTTTTATAGGATGTTTCATTTCACCTGTCTGTCTGTCCGTCTGTTTGTTGGCAGCTGCTCTGAGGGAGACCTGACATTCATAGATGCCGTCAAACTTGGCTGCCTACCAGCTCTGCATTCACATTTCATTTCCTGGAAAATCAAGGCGAAACACACCAGATGCTACGGTGCAGCTCCTGACTCACTGCCTTCAAGTTTTTATGTGTTTCCTCTGAAGGATGTGCACATCCATCAGAGCGGCCGATCACGAGTCCTGCCGACCTCTCCGAGTCAATAGTTAAAGATTTTTTAAAATGATGCCCGTGGGTATCAGATGATCTTTCTAGTTCAGATGTCATTTGTGTTCAGACAGCTGCTGCACTGCTCAGCACGAGAAGCTAGCTCTCACTTTCTTAGATCCAGCACAGGGGGAGAGGTCGAGGTCCAGCCCCAGAGACTGTGGCTTTTCAAGAGAGGGAAGTGCCTCACATGTAAGACACATGCTCTCTAAACACATGTGTCTGTTTCTAATACTTACAGGGACAGTAGTTTGTGGAGCAACAACACATATGAGCAACACTTTGTCCATTAAATAAAATCATTACCATGAGTCCGTATAACACTAGATCAGGATCTCCCCAAGCACCTCCACATAAGTCAGTTATCATAACTCTTTCACTCATTTTTACTCAGTTCTTTGAAGGATTTGAGCTTTTTTATGACACATCACACATTTATGTGCAATCCCGTTTTCTAGTAACTGCAAGTTAGTAGTCAAGCTTAAATTATAATGTTACTCCACCTCAGACTGCAAGTTTAAAGTTTGTAAGATCTGAGCTGTTCAGGGGTGAAGTAACATCATTGTTTCATTTCTCTCTCAGGCCACGTTTACACGACAAAGTTTTCACCAGAAACGGAAAGGTTTTTCCTTTGCGTTTTCAAAAAGGATCTGCGTCCACATGGAGACCTGGAAATATACAAGTTATAACATTGTTTACCATGAATCACAGTATTCTGTGCCATTAAACAAAGATAAAGCTGTGTTTAGACCATGTCTGTGGCACTTGCACATTCCTCTCAGATTTGTAGACATTCATCTGTTAAGACCAGAGGTTGGTGCTGCTAGCAGTGCTCTTGTTAGCCACACTCTATTGTCAGTAAGAGCCACGTTAGCTTGCTAAGTGATGTGATATTTGGCCAATATCAACTTACAATTCACTGCTTTTTGGTTTGCTTGTCTTGTGTGGTCCTTGTTTGGCTTGCATGGCTTTCACACCCTCTGTGAGCCAAAACCCTCTGTTTTCAGGCAGATCAGAGTTTGGGTCTCTGGTCTGCACTGGAGTTTAAGTGAGCTTTAACACCACCCAAATCAACCGAACTTTCCCAAAAGTGAACCAGAGTGTGTTTAAAACTCCATGGGTAGAACCGTGTTAGGGCAATTTTCAGTTCAGAGTCTTCACTTCATCCTGTAAACAAGAAAACGATCTAAGCAGGGAGTAATCAGGATACCTTTTAGTCTGTCTGGAATAAAGGCACAGGTATGACTGTAGGTTTTGACCTTTTTTGGAACTTGCTCCATCAACACATTGCATTAAAAATAATTAACATGTTCTGCAACAACTCCATTAAATCCAACTAAAAACTAGAAAACAACAGAAAGTTTAGACGAGCATCAGGTGAAGAGCTGCTCGTGTCAGTTTCCAATTAATCTGCACACCAAACACACATACCTGTTCAAGACCAGGAGCATGATCTCGACTGAGGTTATTCAGGTCAAATCATGAAAATGAGAATCGCACTAATCTTCTTACCAGTATTCCCCATGTTTTATTAAAATTCTGGAGAATTTTTTAATGAATTTTTTCTTGTAAATTGTAGCATTTTACTGCATCAGGTTAAAAGCTGTCGTACAGTCATTAAACTGAAATTCTGACGTTGTTCTCCTGAAGCCTGCAGTCCAGTCTAGGACAGCGGTGTTTGTTTTGAGTACCTATCAAAACGGTCCCCGCTTTGTCCTTTAACAGGAACACAAGCACACAGGTTTTTAAATTCCCTTTTTTAATATTCATATTTCATTTGCCTCTCAGATTGCATATTTTCTTTATTTAGACTCCATCAAAGACTCATGCATATTCATTATTTTGTTTCACAGCTTCCATATTTAATATCCCAAATGACAGAATGAACTATTCTCATTGTTGAAATGATCTTTAACAGGAAACAGATTAATATAATTCACTTTAAACACACTGAAGAGTCAACACTCACCTGCCAACAACAACACAAGTCCCACTCTCAGGAGTGACGTCCTCTCCGCAGCCATCCTGAACTCCCCCTCACAGATCAGCTGCACATTTCTGGCTGTCCCTCCACTTTTTAATCCACCTTTTCAAGCTTCACCACAACATCATTGACAAATAACTCGTAGATTGCAGCGTTCGGTCAACAAGAGGGCGGCAACTGTGCGTAGCAGCCCCCCTTGACCTTGCACAGCGGCCGCCTCCTTCGGATACTCGCTCATCGCAGCCCTAATCATAGCAGCCTGCCTGTCATTCGATCCCGTCACAGTGTGGAGTAGCTCACAGGGGACGAAGCAAAGTCAGATGCCAAATTTAGTGGCAGTCATAATGAGACTGGGGATTGTTCTGCAGAAAATAAAACAACGTGGCTCTGATTTGTCTGGAACTTCAAATGTGTGAGGTTCAGGAGGTGAAGTTAATGAAGTTAGAGCAAGAACAGTGTTTCCATAAATACTCTCTACGTGTCCAGAGAGGCAGATAATACAGCAGAAAGAATTCATGCAGAAGATTAAATCTTTAAAAACTAGGTTTAACTCTCATAAACACTTTTACCACAGTCTGTTATGAACCAGAACTACTACCAGGTGGTTTATGCCTCCACCAGACATTCAACTGCCAAACAGTGGAAAGTTTCTGTGATTGATTTTTTTTCTTTGTTTATTTCTGTAAAACTTACAGAAAACAATGATTGAAATCCTTTTTGACCTAAATCCAATTTAATACACCACGAAGACGAGTTATATAATGTTCAAACTGATAAGCTTCATTTTTATTTCTTCAGATATTCACTCATTTTGAATTTGATGGCTGCAGCACGTTCCAAAAAAGCTGGGACAGGGGCGTGCACTGTGCTACATCACCTTTACTTTGACAACACTCAGTTGTTGAAGCTAAGTGGGTGAAATTCTTTCTCATTCTTGCTTGATGTGACAGGATGAATCTTTTGATGATATTATCAACTGTAGGCGATTAAATCCATACATTTCTTGCTATTGTAAATGAAAACATCAAGAAATGTCATCAAACTGTTGGACTATTTGATCATGCAGTTGTTCACAAAGTGTTGAACCTCGCCCCATCCCTGCTTGTGAGCGACTGAGCCTTTCAGTGAAGCTTCTTTTATATCTAATCATGAAACTCACCTGTGAACAGGTAACCTGTTCACCTGCAGGTTTTTTATAAGCATTCCTGATCTTTCCCAGTCTTCTGCTGCTTCTGTCCCGGCTTTTTTGAAACATGTTGCAGGCATCAAGTTCAAAATGAGTGAATATTTGGAAAAAACAATGAATTGTGTCAGTTTTGTAGTTGTTTGACCTGAACATTCTCTCTTTATTCTTGTTTAACACAACGTCCCAACTTCATTGGAATTGGGGTTTGTTTTTACTTCTTTGAGTTGGAGTAGATTCTTACAACGATATGAGAAAGTCCCTCAAAGGGTGAACAAGGCATGAACATGAGGCTCAATGCTTTGACCTTTGACCTGGTTGATCAAATTGAATCAGCTACAGAATCGGATCACTTTGTGCCCTGATTGTTAAGTTTCTCACAGCAGAGGCCTGTTGTCAGATATCATATCATGCGGCTCAGTTCAGGCTTTAATCAAAAGCCCATTGTCAAGTCTCCCGTTTACTTTTTCACGTTGTAATGGATTACTCGCAGCCTGAGACCCGTTCCAATTAAAGCTCATTTTAGACTCATTTCACAAAGACCAAATTCCCATCTCCATGTCACAGTCGTATCAGAGCAGATCTCCCGCTCAGCTCAGTTAATGTCTCTAATTGAATGTTTTATCTGCAGATTTCCGTGCAGAGTGATGCTCATTAGTATTCTCGGTGCTGCTCTGCGTTGCGCTGCCACCCAGTGAGGCTGTCTGAGCGGCTGTGTGTTAGAGACAGACTAATCCCCGAGCTCACATAAATGTTTTTATGTTTCTGCTGTAATATGCTGCATTGTGAGCCGACTGAAGCTGATAAAATGTACTCCTCTCTGGTGAATATTGGAGGCTCTTTGCAGGATTTAGGAGCAACAAAATTTAGTCTTACACAGATAAAGATTTATGATGAGGACAAACCCTTTTTATTTTATTTTTGTTGTGTCAAAGAGCCTTCGACATGTTTTAGCTCCAGCTAACGTGTGAAAAAAAGGTTTCCTGTTGGAGCCTCAGGTGTTTATGCATCCACACAGCTCAGCTTCTCAGTTTATCCCTATGATGTGTAGATTTTAAATGTTTTCTTGTTGTTTTCAAGAGCTATCGAGAGACAAAAAGCTTTTATTTCCAGTTTGATCTGAAGATTTTGGATGTTTTTGCAGGATCTGGACCTTACCCTCGAGTTACCTTGACCATGGGATTCTGCGCTGCCATTTTCCACGTGAATGAGGTAAGTTTAGCCCATTTCTATGTTCGTTAGCAACTCAGAAGATTGAAAGTGTAAATGTTGAACTCCATGTGTAAAGTTCTGATTATTTGGGGATAGTAGAGAAATAAAATGAATGGATTCATGTCCAAACACCAGAGATCACTACAAGTTTTTAGGGACTATGTAAAAAGTCTTTGACTCAGATGGACTGAACTTAGACATTGTTTTGAATATCCCATTCAGGCTGTCACACATTGTTTACGCTGCACAGTGATGGACAGGAATGTCATTACAACAAGCATCATTTGTAGGTTAATTACAGTTTCCGTCGCTTTAAGGTTGCAAACTTTTTTTTTTTTCATCAGACAGCTTTTCAGTAGCTGAAGCGTGGCACACACTACAAGACAATCGGCCAAAGTTTTGGCTCAGATTTCCACTTCTGGCCAAAGTCAGCAAAGGTCAGATTATCTGGTGGCCCTAAAGGTTATTTTACCTGATTATCCTGGTGTGAGGTGTGTTAAGAGTCATTTTATCATCTCAGAGGGTGAAATTATAGCTATTAAAGGTGTTCAGTATTTACAGTCAGAAACCCTGATGTGTGTGGAGTGCACTGAGGTCAGTCAAGCTCGTTGTCTTTGTTTTGTCACATGGAGCGGACCAAAGCCAATCAGGGAGCGAGCTGGTTGAAACAGGAAGTAGCCATGGCAACAAGAGTAATGTTAATTATCAATTAAAGGCAAGAATGGGCCCAAAAATACTTAAACAAAAAGAAGTGTATAACTTAAGGGTCTGAATTAGACATCAGTAGGGTTGTCAAAAGTATCAATACTGCGAAAAGTATCGATACTCAAACGCTGTATCCAGATACAATACTAATTTGCCATGGTATAGATACCACCTCAGACAAGTGTTTGCATATTTTTGTTATTGTTAATTTGAGATTTTTTGATTATTTGCACTAAGTTAGAGAGAAAAATATCTGACAACCTTAAAATATTGTCAAATTGTGTTACATTCGGGTTATTTATTTTGCATTTATTTGCACTTAGTAAAATCAATGTGAATGTCTTGTTTTCATTATTATTTTCCATTTTCTGATTATTTAACTAGCATCTGTGGTTCTGTTGAGAAAGCATATTCAAGGTTGAGATTGAAAAAGCGTTTTTAAGATTTTCATGTTGATATAAAAAAAATTTTATGCCTTTTTAAGTATTTGTCATTTGGCAGTATCGATAATGGCATCAAGTATCGCATATTTTTCTGGGTATCGATATCGAGTTTGAAATTTAAGTATCATGACAACCCTAGACATTAGTGGACACACTGACGGCAAGTTCTAACCAACAGAGTATTTCCAAATGATGGTGGCATCATCATCCAGTCATTCATATATCAGTTCTTGTCTGTGCAGGGAGTGTGCTTTAATTTTTGGAGTATGTTGCAGGCATCAAAATGGCTGAATATTTGCAAAAAAACCCCAATAAAGTTTCTCAGTTTGAACATGAAATATCTTGTTTTTGTTGTGGATTCAACTGAATGTCGGTTGAACAGGATTTGCATATCAGTGTATTGTGTTTTTATTTTTGTTTTACACAGCGTCCCAACTTGATTGGGACTCATCATCTTGCCACAACAAGCAAGACTTAGAGATTTTAACTATTTTAGAAGCTGCATTGCACAAGTTTTTCCTTTTTGACCAGTGCAAGTAATTTCCACACATTCCCTCACCTCAGTTTAAAGGTTATGACAGCTGCACTTCCTTGTGTCCATCTTGTTTTATTCTCTGTCTCATGAGTGTAATATTAGAGCAAAAACAAGCCAGAATCCTCCCACATCAGCTTTATGATCCCAACACTGAGCGAAGGAGAGCAGTTCACCCAAACGTCCCCTAGAGGGCAGCAGAGGACACTGAATAGACCCCCACCCGGCACAGTGGGACCATACGGAGCATCATCTTGCTGCCTCTTCCAACTCAGTGAGGTCATTTCTCTAATAGAGCCAAGTTATGCCCTAAAATTCACCTTACATGCCTCACAAACCTGAACCCCTTTGTCCTCGGCCGGTTTTATGTGTTGACATCAGTCCACAGGGAGCAGGCGAGGGTACACCTGCTTGTAAAGTGAGCGGCCCTGAAAATGGTATACTGCCGGAGCCTTCCCCGTTCAGAGCAGCCCTATTAGAGTGGCATCGTCAAAGTTTATAGGCTGAGGCTTCTGGTGGTGGGTGTTTGCTGAGGCCGGCCCTGCTGGCATCACGGGAAACTTTGTCTCACTGTCACTCTGCATCCTGTGCCTTTAAATAAAGACGTCTCTGACCCTAAAAGGACATCCAGAAACATCTATTTCACTTTAGTGCTCTCTGTTGGGAAATGTTCATGGTGATGTTTTTTCATCGGGGTCATTAAACTGATTTCTATGAGGGCCCCTTCCTGGCAGAGGAAGCGGGAAAATGTGAAAGTTCAGCTTTTATGTTACAAAAAAAAGGCAACGAATACAAGAAAAAAAGCAAAATCACGGAGGTTTATCTGTGCATCATCTGCTTAGAAATGAAAAGAAAGGCCTGGGATGGTTTCCTCACATGAAAACATGTAAATTTATGTTATTATTTATAGTGGACCCAAAACCGGACCCTGTGGCACACCACTGATAAAGCTAAAGGTATAGAAAGCAGTATGATAATTCGATTTTGTGAGATGAAAAGTCAAAACTGAGACTATCTTTCTCATCATTTTAACTTTTTAGATCAGATTTTATGAAACTGTTTGTCTTTTTTTTAATTTTCACTTTTTAAGCATAATATCCTATTTTTGTTGATTTCTTCTTAAATTTCATCATCTCTTGTTTTTACTGTCATTGATTCATAATAAAATTTGAATTTGATTTTAGATTTTCTGCTGTTAATGTCATTTAACTTCACATTATTATGGCACCTTATTTGATTGTACAGATTATTTATGTTATGATTTAAACTTTTTCTGTAGTGAAATTTTGGCTGTCACATTCATTAAAGTTACTTTTAACATCATTTTTCTCCTCTTGTCCATAACAAATACTTTTTATGACATAATTTTTCACCTTTTACTTCAGGCCATTTCATTTTTAACCTACAGTCAGCCCACACTGTCAAGTACTGATGATTTTGTCTCATAATTTTGGTTTTGGGTAATTGGTTCCACTTCTTATCTCACATTTAAGGTTTTTTATTTAAAAGTTATTTATTTTCGGTCAAAGTTTTGCCTTTAATCTTGTAATTAGATCATTTAATCAACAATTACAAGTTGAATTTGCTGTATTTTATTTATATATTTATCATTCTGACTGGACAAGTATTTTGTTTTTGGCATTATTTAACTTTTAAAACAAACCAGATGAATTTTTTATTAACAGTTATGACACAATAAATCAAACATGACTTTTCTGTCAAAAGTTTGAAAACTGATTTTATAATGAAGCCATTTTGATTGATTATTTTGACTTTTAGTGTAAAAACACATTTTTTATTTCATAATGCAGCAAATTTGATTTATAACTTTGACACCCAGTTTCATAATTAAGACATTTTAATGAATATTTTCTCCTTTGATATTAAAAGGGGACTTTTATGTCTTAATATTGAGTTTTTGTTTTACATGAGGCTATTTGTTTATCAATTTTAACTTTAAATATCATAATAAGGTGTTAAATGTCATTATTTATCATTTTTATATTACATAATCAAGCTATTTTGATGAATAACTTTTAAATCATTAATATTTATTTTATTTTGACATTTTATCCTACAACTTAGCCTTTTAATGTATATAATATATTTTTAATAATATTGCAAAAATCTTGGTGTCATAGTTGGATTTTTTTTGTCCTATAGGAGACATGTTAATTAATTATTTTGACTTTATAGTTTGAAGTCTTCATATCAGAGTTTCTTCATCTTTTTCCTAATTATGACTGTTTATATCATTATTTGTAATTTTCCTGTCAAAATTATGACATAATTGGGTCATTTTCTGTGATATTTGCCACATTCTATCATAGTTTTGAGTTAAATCTTAGAGTTTTAACTTTTTTAAATGCAGTAATTTTATCAATGATTTGACCTTTTAATTCATAATTATGTCTTTTATATCATTATCTCATATTTTGTCTCATAAGAACGTCATTTTATTGATAACTATGAAACTAGCTTTGTGTTTTGGACTCTTATGTCAGAATTTCCATTTCTGTCAAATTTGATGACTTTTTATGTCATTATTTTAAATATGTCTTTTTGACGTATTTTTCACATTCATGCAACTTTCCTTGAGTATTGGGACATGTTGTCAGAATTTGGACTTTTTTTTTGACATATTTTTGACTTTTCAGCTCTCAGAAGTTGGACTTTTTCTCACAGATGATTTGGACCTTGTCTGTCAGTGTTTGGACTTCATTACTTTAACTCTGATTATTGAAAGTGTCATTATTCCTCTTATTGTTGCATCATTCGTCTCTATAGTTTCATAATCTGCACTCTTGCTCTCGTCATTATGACTCTTTGTTTTCCATCTCAGAGTTTTTATGTGCTCATTCATCTCAGCAGCAGAAACGCTCCCTCAAAGCCCCACAGGTCGCTCTTTGCGCTGCGCACCACCCAGCTGGAAACTCCAAACAGAAATCTGCTCCTGACAGGTGCACTGACAGCCGCTGCCGCCGAATGACCAATCAGAGGAGGAGATAAGTGAGGTGGGCGGACTTCCAAAAAAGAAGACAAAACGCTGCTGCTAATCTTTTTGGACGGCCGCTTTAATTCGCTCGAGGAGGCGTCAGTCATGCTGGCGGAGGCGTGTTTTCAGAGTCCCGGCGCGCACACGCTCACCCCCCTCTCCTGCCTCCCCCCCGCCCCCCAAAGCCACCGGCGCTATGGCAGTGTGTGAGGAGTAAATGGCTCAGAGTATCCGTGGTGGAAAGCGACCTAAACACTGGTCTGGGAACTGATAAACAAACAACAGAGAGAGGTGGAGGGAGAGAGAGCGAAAAAAAGACGCGGCGCGTAAAAGCTCTCCACGGCGCACGGGAAACTGTGCCAGCGCTCCAAAGAAAGAAGACTCTGACGTGATTTTTTCTTCTTTGCTGGTTGTTTATTTTCGCCTGCTTCTGCTGAGGATATCTTAATTGGACATGTGAGTTACGGGAAGACGAGCTGCGTTTCTTTTTCTCCTCCAAGATGAAGTTCCTCGCCTGCGTCCTCGTCACTTTGGCGGTGATTCCATCGAGTGCAGCGCAGTCAGGTGAGTGCCTGGATGAGCGTCTCTGCAGCTGGGACTCTCTCTTTCAGCTTCTCAGAGTCTGGATTAAAAACCACGGATGACACCTTTGGATTCTGGCCTGATCACGCGTAAAAGACGCACGATTTGCTTTACGCGTCAACCGAAATGGTGACGAATCTGCGCCACCGGTGGTACAAACTTAACATAAGTTCACATCTAAGCACGCTGGTTTCTGGTGCTCGGGATCGTTGCAGACACCTGCAGCGAGGATCTAGAGAGCGAGGAGGCTCTGCGTAAAACTCCTCGCTTGATTTCTAAGCGTCAAGTGGGACAAGACGTGGCACAAAAGGGCGCAGGATTCGCTCTGATTTTTGTTAACGTCATAGAAGCATAAAGGCTCTGAAATCCATCTAGATCTATCAAAATGAGCAATCTTCTGTTCTTATCATGAATGAATGCACCATCCTCTCAGTGTAATAGAGCAAGCAACAAGGCTATTTCTGCAGATTTATGTGATTTTCCAGCAGTGGCACACTTTGCACGCCTCTCTGTCTTAAATAATTCAGATGTAGCAGATATATTGAGGGCTAAGAAGGGGGAAAACATCTCCCTTTCATCATAAGGACCCCTGTGGTGTCCATCCCAGGGTGAAATCACTTTAATGGTCACGCAGTATTGCCATAAACACTTGTAATGTGCCCTGGTACGCAGAAGCTAGTTTATATGGAAGTTAATGATGGTTTTATTTACATGTGCTGTAGTTTCCCCGCAGCATCCCAGCAGGATATTTGCTGCAACATTTAAGCCTTCACCACCTCGTCTCTCCAGGCTTTTGAACTTTACCAGTCCAGCTTTTTCTTTCTGTTTTTGTTCAAAGACTTACTGATCAATATGGACGTTAATGTGCTCAAGTATTCTGTTTGCTTCGCTGAGAGCTGAAGCCAGCCTCAGAATAAGCATCAGATGTGCTTGCAGGGTGATATTTAGTGTCAATGCTGGCACCAGAATCTTGCTTTCCTAATTGATGTGATCAAGCTTTGGCAAAGGAGGTAAAACTACAGAGAAGAAAACACAAAGTGGATGCTCTGGAGAGCCGGTGCTTGGAGGTGGATGATGGCTATGGCCCAACCTCTCGGAGGCACAAATAGGACTCCAGGACGCTTTTTTTGTGTCCCTCCTTGAAGGACAGGTTGGAGCAGGCTCTGGTGGATTGTGGTGCGCAGTGTGAGATGGAGTAGGGATGGGAAACATGGAGGAAAAACAGGGTCGGTGCTATTCATGGCATTTTAGTCATTCAGATTGACTAATTATTTAGTTGCTGGTATGGTGTTGCAGGACATAACATGCTAAGTTAATTATCACTAAAGTTATGATTCAGAATGCAGTTAGAACATTTATTTAGACAGTTATTCTGATAGGATTGGTAGTCTTGGTGTCAGATGGGATGGATATAGACCATATAGGATGGTTGAGCACGCCACCAGGATGCCATTTCATTTAATAGTTTTGAATAAACATTAAAAAGCAGCATGTTTTTTTCTTGGATGGTAACTTTATGGATGCACTCTTCTGGTGCCACAGTGACCTTCTTGAGTTTTATTGTTGTTTTTGTATTGACGAGACAAAATCAGGACATTATCCTGAATTATTTTAATGATCTCAAACAAAGATTTCAACCCTTACTGCTTAACTGTTAACTCACTTTACAAATGTTGCCAAGTTAATTTAGCAGTTTATATCGTGTGCATTAATTAGCCAGCAACTGAAAACAAATACGATGATGATCCTCCAGTTTTATGTTAGGAGGAATGAAACCTTTGCTCCTTGCCAGCTCCACCTCCTGCTCCAAATGTTGCCAACTTATTTTTGCGATTTTCAGTCTGTAGTGATTGTCCTGCAATAGAAACAGCCTACCTTTGGTGTTTGAACCTGCGTTTTTTGCTGCAGTGGAGCGCTTGCTCCTTGTCAGTTTGCCCCACTTTCCAAATGCTGGCAACACCTTTGAGCAATTTGAAATGACAGGGATTTTCTCACATATTTGGATGATTGTTAACCTGTTCAGCCCGAGCCCCTTTTTTAAGCCTCCTGCTCGAAACCCACACCCATAAAGAAAAGAGTGTATCTCTGCAACCACAAGGTCTATTTGAATAATTTTGGTGTCATAATAAAAGTAACACTTGAGAGATTTGTCCAGATGTGTAATTATCAGTATATGTGTTACTGGGACAGAGTAAATGAAGATAGAAGTCAGAATAATTTGAAAATGTCATCCTCGCCTAAAACAGAAACTATTTTTTATTGTGAATATCTCTTTTAGAAATGATGCTGGAGTGGCTGTGAAACTCTAAAAATGAATAATAAAGTATGTTTACATCATCTTTGCTAAGGATAATTGTTATAAAGTGATGCAGAGAAAAATTAAAGAGTTTTTAACAATATTTTTTCAACAATATGGTCAGGCAAGGATTTTGAGAAACAGTGCATATTTAGCCAAAAGTCAAGATATATGTATTTGTCAAATAAAAGCCAACATGACTACAGTCTTAAAGTCACAGTTCACTGCTTGTGTTGTCATGTGGAGGAGCTTTTCTCCCGAGCCCCAGCAGACCCAAAATTGGGTCCTATGGGGCTGAAAAGGTTAATGATCAGTTGCTCTTGCCTGGTTGAGCCAGTTCTCACACTTCCAAATGTTGCCAACAAAAGCGCAGTTTCCTGGTGTGGAAGAGTTTGCCTTTTTTTAGTAGTTTGTTCACTTTTTTTGTTTGTGAACAGGATAACTCATAAAGTTATGGATGAATGTTGATGAAATTTTCAGGGAATGTTAGTCATGGCACAAAGAAGAAGTGATAAGATTTTGGTGCTCATCTGCTGCAGATCCACAAATTTTCCAAGGATTTGTTAACATTGTAAGATAGGGACATTTTCCACACTCTTGCTAATAACTGTAAGTTTTCAATGGGTCTTGATGACATTTTCAAGGAGTGTTGGCCATGACACAGGGAGAACTGATAAGATTTTTGTGGTACCAGTATTTTTTTCAAGGATCTGCTAACTTTACGAGATAGGGACGTTTTGACAATAACTTCCCTGGCAATGTTGGGAATGCCTTGGCCAAGGTTTTTGCTCTTGGAGCACTTTTAGTTTATAAATTAAACCACAAATTATCATGTATTGTTCGTCCAGAACTTCAGCTTTTATTATTTGCCTTCGAGCACAGGTGTCAAACTGATCCAGTAAAGGGCCACTGTGGCTGCAGGTTTTCATTCCAACCAAGCAAGAACACAGCTGATGAAAATCATTCAATCAACTGGATTGTCTTTACACAGTTGATTTGTTGGATCAGGTGTGTTCTTGCTTGGTTGGAATGAAAACCTGCAGCCACAGTGGCCCTTTACTGGATCAGTTTGACACCCCTGCCTTAGAGCCCTTGCCAAATCCACCAACTTTTCCAAATTTTGCTGTCCAACTTGCATGATTAACCATGTAAAGAAATCCACCTGCAATTTTTATGATCATACAAAAGTTTGCCCAGTAATAACAGTTTGGACTTTTGGATACTTTTACTTGCTAGTTCTATCCTCTGTCAAAAATGTGCACATTAAACAGTGTGCAGGAGTTTGCAGATGAATTTTGATCATCAAAAATCAAATAGTTCACGATATCGGATGTTGGAGACTTTCTCAGAGCTCAACACCTCCAACAACCCAAACTGTTGCCAACATATTTAGAACTGCAATTTTGACAGCACTCTCTCTCTCATGATCACACTTATGACTGAATATTTTAAACCTCTGGAGTTTTTATATTAACAGTGAAAGTTTAATAATTTTATTCACATTTTTGGACATCATAGAGAAGTTTATCTCAATATATGTAAATACAGACTCTGTTTTTGAGCAACTTTGATGGAAAAGGACTTTGCCTGCATTTTTAGTTATTACACAAAAAAGTGACCAAATATTGGGCGTTTAAGGACTTGTCATTTTGATTATTTGGTATCAAAGAGGTATCAGTCTCATTTGGATTTTACTAAAATAAGATTAAAAGAATTATAATTCCTCATTTAGACTGAACACTTCACATCTTGTTGTTATTGGGCATATTACTTTTCGTGTCTCTTGATATCACCAGTCTTCATATTCTGCATTAGGCCTGCCATATCACTTTGTAAGTATATGTACATTCATCTTAACACTGGATATATTTCCCAGACCTAAGGTGGACCAACAAATGCACTCTCCCTGCTGAATGAGCCGTGGATTGAAGGCGCTGAGTGAATGCTGTCTTTCTAAACAGGAGTGGAAGGATGCACTGGTGTCGGGCCGTATGAATGGGGATGAAAAAGTGGCACCCTCCTTAGTTTATTTATTCCCTTTTGCATGCACACACTCCCATCAGAGATATTTGTGATGCAAATTCAGCCCAAGAATCTCAGCAATGCCTCTCGGGAAGTTCATTGTGTGTGTGCGTGGGTGTTGGTGGGTGTAAACTGTGGAGATATTTGTCCGCTGTCTGTCCACTCTCCAGCTCCCGTTCACATAATCTCCCCCGTCCTTATTGTGGTTTTAGATTTCATACTCTGTTTGCCATAAATCAGCCACATCCAAGGCAGGTATCAGGGCTCGGCATGTTCACTTCACTGGTGTTTAACATGGTGATTGAATCTGTCAGTGCGCTCCTGCAGCAAGACAAATGTCTGCAGAATTCCTGCCAGTCAGCTGGTAAATGCTAAACTGTGTGTTTGATGCACAGTACGGCCGCACGTGTGCCAGAAATGGAGGTGTTTGCACCACCAGCTACTTGATTGATGTTTTGCTTCAGTCTGAAAGATTGTTGGCAGAGTGAGAGGATCTTGGTGTATTTGTGTACTGGCTTGGCAATCTGTGAATCATAAATCATTTAACTTTGGGATCAAATTCAAACAATGACTTGAGTTTATTCAGAGGTCACCTAGTTGGCTGTGGTTCATCACAAGCTTGAACCCAAACCACTCGCAAGATTAGGGCTGGGCAGTGTATGAAGATTTAAAGATATATTTTCACAAAGCTGAAATAGTGCTTGACAATACAGTTTCTATATGTAAAGTTATTTTGCTTTAAAGAGTGGTTTTACCCCTTTCTGACTTAATGTGACCGTTGGTGAGTGCAGTGTTGCAGCGAGTGAAATAAGTTACCAGGACTGTCACCTAGTATAAAGTATTTTTCTACCAAGAATCGTTAACGATTAAACCATTTTGTTTTGCCCTCAAGGTAACCAAATAGGATTTTTTTTAGACTAAGTAGTGAGTCACCTTTTGTTTAACTTGGCCCAGTGTCCAGGTCTTTGATCGGCTGGACTCTGGTCCAGGGTGTACCTCTTGCCCAAATTTGGATGGGATAGGCTCCAGCCCACCAGCGACCTTGAGAGTGATAAGCAGAGAAGATAATCCTTCCTACTGGGCAAGTCTTTTAGCATGTTTTGGTTTCTGTCTATAAAGCTTCTGTTTTTCTGCTTGTTTACCTTGTATCAAAGTCCAACTACAATCTTTTTTTAAAGTGAGCCTAGCTTTGTACAAAGGAGAAAAAAATGCTTGTTTGTTCCAGAGGCCCTTGGGTATTTTCCCAATGTTCCAGAGGTTGTGTCTCTCTTCTGGTGACAGCAGAGAGGTTTTCTTAGATTAGATATGGTGCATTCCAGTTACCTCGAAACTTGGATGTGGGAACTAGAAATCACGCCACATCCAAGTTAACAGTTACTAGGTGGTGAAGTTGGGGGTACCTGAAGATTGTTGGACTTCCTGTGTAGAAATTCCGATTTAAGGGGGTGATCCCAGTAAGATATCTTATTTGCAACAAGGGCAATCAGACCCCAGAGATCAAATAGAAAGCACCGTTAGTTCTTGCACTTAAGATACTCAAATCAGTGCCAGTTTGTCCTTTTACTTTAAAACAGATACTACAATGACTGGAATGATCATTGGTCATCTGTTGATTGATTTGTGGAAGTCTTAGAGTTTCAAGAGCTCTTGAGGATCCTTCTCTCCAAATATTGGGATTTTGTGGATATCACCAGTTTGTCTGTTTGGCTTGGATTTCATCCCTGCCCCAAAAACAGTGAAATGTGCTCAAATGGTCTCGAACAGAGATGTCCGAACTATGACCCAGGGTTAACTGCTGCCCGAGGTCCATTTCTAATTGGCCTTAGCAACTTCTAAAAGGTGAAATGAAATATAGTTAATGTTAAGACGTGAAGTTTGTTCTTAACTGATCAACAAAGACTGATGAATTATGGCAGCAAGGAGCTTGAATTTTGTTCCTGATAATCAGTTTAAAAAGCATGTTGTGCTGATTATTTTAAATCACATGTTGATAAAATTGGCAGTTCTGCAAAGTTTGCTCTTGTTTTGTGTCTGAATGTAGGAATGAGCTGTTAGGTTTTTCCCTCTCTGGTGCATGGAGCGTCATTCTCATCCTAACCAGGAGCCAAAATCCAGAACCACCTAAATTTGATTAACTACCCCAGCCAAAGACTTGCATATATCAATGTTACCAGTCAGTCTTGTACTTTTCATTAATTGTCCCTCTGTTAAATAAGTTTGGGCATCCCTGGTCTAGAAAGATTAGGTTCATGTTCTGTCCATAACCTCGGTATAAAGGTCTGCGGCCTCATCTTACGCCCAGCTTTCTTTGGACGGTGTGATTGCTTCCAGTGGGTTGATTCGCTCTCGAGATTCGCTCTGCAAAAGACCAAATCAAAAGAGGATGGTACTCTCTTGAATAAGTGATTTCCTCTGCAGAGCTCATCGGGGTGAATCTTTTGATATTTAACTTTACTGGATTGAGATCCTCCTCCCTTATTTTTTGATTCCAGCTTAAAAAAGGCAGCTCAGCCTCGACAAAATCTCTCACCTTTTGAACCATTTTAAATGAATCCTACGCCGGTAATTTCATCACCCCTGTGATGGGGTGATGTCTGTTTGTCTCCACGCCGAAAGGAATGCCTCAAACGTTTCAATCCCCCCCCCAGCTTCTGAGTGTGTGCGGCAACTGCAGCATTTTGCACGTGTGTCTGTGTCTGTGTGTGTGTTTGGGTGACATTTAAAGACGTGCTCTCCTGCGAAATGGCCAGGGAAAGGGGGGGTAGAAGGCAGGAGAAGGGAACCCGCTGAATGCCAGTATCAAATTACTGGGCGTCTGTCAGCTGGCACACTCAGCGCTGGACGAGGCTTTGTACAAGACTGACGGAAATGAGAATTTATTACAAGCTAATTAAGCTTTTTTTGATAGCATCAGTCTAGACCGCAAGGCCTTTATTTGACAGCATGAGAGATGAGAGGGGGTGAAGGAATTCAATCTTGCTCTAAATTAGTCAACATTGCTATCACAACTTGATATCAGCCAGGCTTAACCTGTGCCAGGACTTTGCTGGGTGCTGGTTGAATGTGAGGCAATTATTGATAAGATGCGGTTTCTGTAGGGTTTCTGTGCACTTGTTAGCATCCTTCAGGGGAATGAAGTACATCTGTTTGCACAAAAGAATAATAATTGCAGTTCAGTGAGGGCGACTTGGAGATGTGGGCTGATATTTCTTCTCTTTGTCACAACTGGATGGTCTCTCGGGCCGTAAGGGAAGCCTTACAAATGACTGTGACGCGTGGGGGGTGATGGAATGCTTTCCCAAGGCCTGATCTTGCGGCGCACTACCTCCCATGGTACTCGCCGTCTGAATCAGCGCTCTGATAATCATCTGCACGGACTGAACAAAGATGATGCTGTTCCTTCTCGGTTCCTTTTTTGTCTTCTCTTCTCATGCAATCGAGGCAAAAAAAAACAATCCACGGCCAACGTCACGAGCCCGTTTGCTGACATTTTCTTTTGCCTGTGGTCAAAAAGAAGGACTTAAGTTCTTGCGAGGTTCACAAACCACCCAAATATTTACATACTGAATAAGAGCCGCACAGCATGGGAAGGGAAACATCCAAGGCTTGGGTGCAAAGAAGTGGCTTCATTGGCCTCTGTAATCATCCCCGAGCTCGCTGCTTGGTCCATTCCTGGCGCTGTTTGTGCGCTTGGCAGGATGGACTTTTTGAACCCCCTCCTCCTCCTCCTCCCTCTTGTGTCTTTGCTGCCTAATGATGAGCAGGGTTGGCTTTGGTAGTGGCGAAGAGTCCAGTGCCAACTCCTAGTGCGCGTTAGATTGGCTGGTCGGAAGGCTGGAGGCCTGGCACAGATGTCCCCTTTCAGGAGGACTGAGATCTCACTCCCACACGGAAAACAGTCCCATGTGCAGGGCTTTTACTTAAACACACAACATGCCCTCTTTAAGTCCTCTTAGTGCTAAGCTAATCGACAATTATCAATTTCTTTACCAAGTGTGCTTTTGTAAATGTATATTGCTTGTAAAAATCCAGCCAACATTTGGTTATTTCTGTTTTTTATTTTTCAAAAAATTGCACCACAGCTCCATCATGCTGTAAAATTATCACAAATATGTTGGCATCATTCGTGGCCTTAGTGAGAAGTGAGTACCTTAAATTGGACATTAGTTCAACATTTGGCTTTGTTAGCGCAGCCAGTCTTAGGCAAACTCCTTTACACTGCCTAAATTGCTTGATTTTGCAGGGAATATGGGGTCATGTGGTCAGGACTGGTGATACCAAAAAATTAAGGGGATCAAGAATTGCCGGCAAACTCACACACACTTTCTAAAATATTTTTCAACATTTGGTCATCTGAGTGATATTAGTGAAAGGTATCTGCTCTACATTCCCCAAAAATGTTGGCAACATTCTTTTATGTTGATTAAGCTGCAAGGATTTAGGGCTATCAAGCATTGCAGGAAAACCTATACGGACTGTCTAGTTGCACAAATATGTTGCCAATGATTGCTAATGTGGGGATTTGTGTACTAGCAATGTATGGCATAGTTTCTGTAACAGGTGGGGAGTAAGGGCATTTGGCAGTGTTGGCCAAACTGCAAACATTAAATTATCCATTAACATCAACAACATTTGGAAAAGTTGATGCAACTTACACAAATGAAGGCTATCAAGAACTTGGGGAAAACTCCTACTTATTGCCAAATTGCACAAACCTGTTGTCAACATGTGGTAATGTAGATGGAAATGGCAAGAGGTAGAGACACTAAATTGCATATTTGCAAGTATTGGCAATCATAGGTTAAGTTGGTTTAACTGGTGACAAGTTAGGGATATTCAGTAGTGATGTCAAACTCTTATTCACTGTGTAAAATGCACTAATAAGTTGGCAATATTTGGTGATCTGCACAGAAGTGGCAAGGAATGATTGCAACAAGTGTACATTAATGGTTGCAACATTTGGTGATGTTGATGGAATTAAAGATTGAAGACAAACTCTCCCTCTCTTTCTATGGTGTTCGACTGTGTGGAAACATTTGGTCTCATGGATGCTCCTTGTGTGTTTCATCCTTCTTACCAAAGTTGTATTTGGGTGATCTAGCTAGTGCTGCTCCATTTTAGGATCAGCACGTTTATGTTTTTGTAAAATTTTGACAGTAAGAAGAAGTTTTGGGGCGGTTTTTGATGAAGAGAAGGTGAAAAAATTGCCTGATATGGTCTTGGATGCTGATGGGACTTTAGGCCATATTTGCGTGAGTTCGGGGTCCCAAGTTTGCTTTCTGTTGATTTAGTATCAACTCCAATAACCAGGGAAAAATGAGGCTATGTAATTGGCTTGCTGGAAGGGGAATATTGAACAGGTTGTATCTGTCCGTCCTCTTTTTGGTTGCTTATTGGTTGCACACAACGGTTTATAATTCTGAGATACATATCATGTTAGGCCATTCAGGTAAGAACTAACCAGACATGATCTTGGTCCTTATTGCCCTGCCTGGTGAGCTCAGTGTTTGCTTTAAGCCTGAGTTCTGCCTCCACTCTCAGTCATTTCTTTAGTTCCCACCAAATCTTTCTCTCTTTCACTTACGGACACGCACAGCATTAGCGAGGCATAGCCCAGGAAAAGAAAGGACAGGAAAGACAGAGGGGTCTTTTCTTTTTTCCCTCCTCCTCTACTGTTTCTTCGAGACCACTGGAGGGTTTGTTCGGCCCGCCACTTGTAATTCCACTCAGAGACAAACGCCTCCATCCTGCGTCTGAGGGGCTTCCTACACACACACACACACACAACGAACACACATTAAGAGCCGCCTCACACCACTTCAGTCCCTCCTCTTCGTCTTTTACTCTGACTCCTGTTTCATTAGTTCTATTTCCTTATCTTCTCTCTTTTGTACACCTTGTCTGCTTCCTGTTCACATCCATTAATGTCTCTGCTCTGCTCTGCTCTGCTCTGCCTCCTCTGCTCACTTCGTCTTTCACTACATCTTTCCTGTATCCATGTGTATGTAAGACTCGACCATCATTTTAGATCCATATCTGAAGAAATATTTTAAACTAAAGAACCAAGAAGTTAAAAGTCAGGGTCATTGAGCCTCATGTCAGTCATTTGATATGAATGCAATATCTCAGAATGTCTTGTAAGTGTTGATGCAAAAGTTCAAATATCGACTTTCGTTGCATTCGCCTCTAAAACTCAGCAGACTTGGTTCAGATTGAGGTTGAAGTTGCAACATCTTTTCAGTTTTAATTTGGTTTGTTATATTTTACACTACACTTTGTCGAGCGGACCAAAGTCTGCCAAATGTTCGGGATCTAACTGTTGTCTTTGTTCCTGCCATCTGGCCTGTAAATGCACTATGACATGGTAATGCACAGCCCCCTCCAGCCAATAATGTTGTTTAGCTCCAAGCAGCTCAGCACTGTTTTGAGTGACACAATCAAAGTTTAAGTTGTGTTTAGGCTGCTTGAATAAAAGGGATTTGTTACCATTTTTCACGTGGACCTGGAAGTGTTAACCTGCTAAGAGACTGGCAATGCTAGCAATGCTAATGTTAGCCACACTCTGCTTTTACAGTCAGTAAGAGCCACTTTAGCTTGCTTACTGATATATTTGGACAAATCCAAGCCACAACTCACAGCTTTTTGGTTTGCTTGCCTTGTTTGGTCCTTGTTTGGTTCGAATGGCTTTCACATCCACCACGAACCAAACTCTTGTCTGCTTGGAAGCAAACAGATGCCCCCTGTTTTCAGGCAGACCAAAGATGCGGCTGGCACTGTTGATTTGGCAGCTTCTCTATTATCCAAGCGCCATCTCGTGGAGGCAAATGCATGAATGGGCAGGGGCATTTAGGCACAACCCCAGAGAGGTGGGGGGGAACAGTTTGGGAAAGATGGAAGCAGCTGGATCTGAACAACAAAGTCTTTCCACCTTGTGTTCATCCCTCACTATTAATTCTACAAATCAGCCCTAGCCTCTTGTCTAGACCCACCACTGCACTTTCACTGATTCCACTTAAACACCTTGCAGCAGCATCCATTTGCCAGTCAGTAGTTTCTATTTTAACACCTTTTTATTTCCAGTCTCTCCTCCCTCTGTCTTTCATTAGCCTTGTTCATGTGCGACGCTGTCACCAGGCACACACGGAGACAGGAAAACATCTCATTTTTCCCCCCTTAATTACTACACCCAATTTGTTTCGCGGACAACATGCTGTCGGCAGCGTCTTACACCAATCAAACTGTCATTTACATGCTTACACAGATAAATGTGTTTCTTCCATGTGTGTACTTGTTAGCTTTTAAGTTTTGAACCCTTTTAATAAAACACTCCAGTTTGTAGTCTGCTGAATCCCCAAATTAGGGGAAAAATGACCAAAATGCTTCATGTGTCTGCTTTGTTAGCTTCTTTTTCCACTTTTAAAGATATATTTTAATTAGTCCTTGCATATTAACATTCCAGACAAATATGAAATTACAATTTTGCACCACTTTTACTGATTGCTTATATTAATCCTTAAAAATGAATTAATTACTGTTGACATTAAATTTTAATTTCTTAATATGCTTTTAAATTTTAATCAAGGATGACTTACAAAAGCAAATAATGGAAAACTTCACCCTGCTCTCTGACATTCTTAAAATGTTGTTGCAAAGCTGCACACACTACAGGCTTTGAGCAACAGTCATTTGAACTCTTAACCCCGTTTGTCTCTGACCTTTCAAACTGTGTATGATCAGCAGCTGACCATGAGGATGCAGTCAGCTCATATTGTATGATATATGAATTAACCTCTGAGGTATTTATCTTTTAGATGAGTTTGGGTAGCGGCATGACTAATTAAACTGTTGATTAACTCTAGATAGGTATGCCTTTAGGATAAACTAAATCTGCATGAACCGTTCTGACTTCCTGGGGCAACAATACTTTTTAATAAATCCTGTAATCATCAAGATGATGTAGCAAATAGAACCATTTTCAGAATCAATAAGACAATATGAGTTAATCAGCCTGATTTTTGACCTGAATCCCCCCTTCTGACTACAGTTAGCAAAGGTCCGATCATCTGGTGGTCCTGAAGGTTGTCTTAACAGATTTTCCTGTGGTGTGAGATGTGCTAAGAGGATTTGGGCCCCCTCAGAAACGGATCAGGGCTGCACCAACGTGGAATTGTAGATATTAAACATGCTTAACATCAGAAATTCTGGCGTGTCAGGAGAACAGAGAACGCCCTGTGTGTTTTTCACATAGAACGGGACAACAGCCAATCAAGAAGCAAGCTGAAATATAAATTTGTGCAGCTAGAAGATTGATTTGTGGAAGTTTTGTGCTAGCACTTGGATTAGCATCAGGGCAGGGGTTCCACTTTTGAGTGAGAGGTTCAGTAGCTTTGGTGAGACAGCAATATATGCCTCCATATGCATCCAAATCTGTATCCAGGCTTATGTAAACAAGTGTTGGCTATGATTCTCACTTGCAGTTCTGCTCTCAGGCACGGTGCCAACGCAGGAAGTGGGACAGCGTTCAGCTTCCATTGATTGGCAGCCCTTCCTTGGCGAAGCGGGATCAAGCACCATCGGCTCGGTCTTTCACGACGACTCCGGGCCTTCTTTTTTCCTATTTGGTTCTTTGCCTTTCTCCTCTCGCTTCCTCTCTGCTTTCTGTTCTGCCTCTCAGCGCAGCACAATGGAGGGCATTAGAATCACAATAGGGTTTTCTTCCCTCCTGTAACCTTGACAGAGATTTACGTTTTAATGAAAGTCTATGAAATGAGAAATGATGACTGGTCTGTAATCCTTCATCTGCGCTTGTGGATCTGACAGTTCAAACAAGACCTGTGGATTTTTTCTGTTGTCCCTCTCTCTCTTTGTGATTGAGCCCTCTTCGCCCCTTTGTGATCATTGCCAACTCATACTCAACTGGCAGCCTTATTAGGTATACCTGTTCAACTTACTGTTAAAGCAAATAGGTAATCAGCCAATGGAGAAGTGACTTTGAACAATGTGGTTGTTGGTGTCAGACTGGGAGGCCTAAGTATTTCAGAAACTGCTGATATCCTGGGTTTTTTCACATAAACTCATCTTTACAGAATGGTCTGAAAAAGAGAGAATATCCTGTTAGTTGCAGGATGATAGAAAGTCAGCAGTGACTCAAATAACCTGTCATTACAACAAAGGTATGCAGAAGACCGTTTCTCAACACAGAAGGTGTTGAATGTTAAAGCAGATCAGTTACAGCAGCACAAGACCTCACCAGTGCCACTCCTGTCTGCTAGAACAGGAAGCTTAGACTACGATTCATCAAAATTAGACAGTAGAAGATTGGAAAAATGTGGCCTAGTCTGATGAGTTTCTGCTGCTTCGTTCAGATGGCAGAGTCAGACTTTGGTAAGAAGCATGGATCCGTTCTGACTTCAAGCTTATGGCGGTGGTGTAACTTAAGTGGGGTCAAGTGTCTTGCCCAAGGACACAATGACATGTGATAACTGGAGCTGGGCTTCAACCTTCAGGATAACATACAATACAACAAAAGCTCAGATTATCTCAAACTGGTTTCTTGAACGTGATTGAATTCACTGTACTTCAGTGGCCTCCACAGCCACCAGAACTCAATCCAATAGAGCACCTTTGGGATGTGGTGGAACAGGAGATTCTCATCATGGTTGTGCAGCTGACAAATCTGCATCAACTGTGTGATGCTATTGTGTCAATTAGCACAATAATCTCTGAGGAATGTTTCCATCACATCGTTGAATCTTGAAGAATTAAAGCAGCTCTGAAAACAAAAACCCAGAACTGGTAAGATGTACCTAATAATGTGGCCATTGAGAGCAATTTAGACAATGCGCTGTCTCTCTTCTGGTTTCAAATGTGACTGTGGATCATGATGTTTCTGTACCTAAAAAAGCTGCAACAAAATTCTTTTACATTTTGTTTGGACACTCTCTGCTTCAACTAAATGAAGAGGGGCCTCATATTGCAGGTTCCCCGGGGCCTCCTAATGAATAAAACCTCCCCTGCACGTTCACGCAGTCCCTTAGTTGCATCTCTGGGAAGTGAAAATCTCACAGTTTTGGACGCTCTGCGCTCTCCCGCAGTGTGTGTGTGTTTCCTCCAGCCCGCCTGGTGCATTGTGTGTGAACTAATCCCTGTTAAGATATTCACGGCAGCTAATCTGTTTAATTACACTACAAATTAAGGATATTTACTGTTCCAAGACTTTTATGCGACACCCGCCTTAATCAGGGCCTTAATCTGTCTGGCACTGCGCGAGTGTGTATTTGTGTGATTGATACCCTGCACGCCAGAGCATGTGCGCCTTTGTGTCTATCAGGCTATTTCTGCCAGTATCTCTCTCCGCTTCACTTCCCTCTCTGACTGTTTGCCCGCATTTAAAAAAAGAAAACAAGAGATTATTGTGGTTTTTCCAGTTGTCATCACGGCGGAAAGAGAGCGATGATTACGGGGATTAAGATCGAATATCAGGGAGTATTTCAAGGGCGGAAATGCTGATCCACAGGAGCGACGCTCCCAGTGATTCAGAGTCATGTTTGGCTAATTTGATGAGATTAAAACTGTGTTCAAACATGGAAACATGCTGTGAGTGTGCTGAGGGGGAAATAATGATGACACTCTACTGTGGTCCATTGTTCAGTATGGAAATCTGTTGCACAACAGTTATGCCTCTGTGTTTTTAATACCTCAAAAACCTTTTTTTTTGTTTATTTTGTCCAAAAAGCTGTATTTTAATGGCAGACCCATTGATTAAGTTAACAGTTTCCATCATCTGGTTGTCCCAAATCAGCATAATTCCTTATCATCTCTAAATTTAGATATATAGCACTAATTCATAGCAAATGTTATCCCAAGACACTTTACAATGGAGCAGGCTGAAGACAAACTCTTCATTTTATGGATACACATATATGCATAGATACATATAAAAATACACATATACATATATAAATACATACATCTAACACCCAACATGAATCCAAATAGCCAAGTAAAAACCTCTGTTTAGCAGCAGGAAATCTTAAATGTGGACCCCAGTCTCATGATGAACAGCCATCCACACGATGCTGTGCTGGGTGTGTGGAGGAGGGCGGAGACAAGTGGACTGAAGTAAGAGCTAAAGCTAGTGACAGATCCATGAACCAATCATAGACCTGTTGTCGTCATATCTGTCTCTAAATTTATTCGAGGTTAGCTCTTTGAGGTCTTTAATTTCACGTCTGCAGATTTTGGCTGTGATTGGTGTTTGTCCAGTGGTCGTGAGTCCACGTGTGCTGCACGAGCCTGAGGTCATGTGTATTCAGATGGGGCGCGCTGTCCTTTTTTAAACAGCCTCTTCTGTGACGCTGACCTGTAATAAATGAGCGGGCGCCAGGAAGTGGCAGCCATGACAGCTGACCGGGGAGAGAGGGAATAGAGCGAGGGAGGAGGAAAGATGGAGGTGTGTGTGGAGGGAAGACGAAGCGAGGTAAAGGAGATGGAAAGTCTCTGAGGATAGATAAGGAGGGAGCATGGAGGAGGGGGTGGGGGTTGTGGGTCGCAGAGCGTTGAACAATACCTTGACCAGAGGTTGAGACACTTTGCGTGCTTCTTCTCATCCTCATTACCCCCTCCGCCCCCCTCTGGAGTCACCTTGCAGTCCTTAAAGAAATATGGACGCTCCTTGGGCGGCTTTAAAGCTACATAAAACTTGTAGAGGAGAAAACCTTGGCTGTGCTTTTTGCAGTTACTGTGTGCGGAGCTGAGTCACCTTCAGCGGCAAGAAAAATGAGCAAAGAGCGCTCTTATAAGAATGTGTTTGTGCATTTCTGTGCTTCTGGGTGCTGCTTCATTAGTTTGTCTGCGGCCGAGAGGCACGAACACACAAAGAGAGGTAGGGCTGTGCAATAGGCCTTTTTAATCTCTAGACATTTATATGAGTAAGAGGCACAGCTGAAAGACTATGAAGCTGGATCTGAATCAGGAAACATAAGGATGCCAGGCCTAATTCAGTCAAAAACTAAAATATACAGCACCTAAATGAAAGTTGACTCTGAACATAATCTGATTAAAATGTGTTTTTTTTTCTACTGGTTGAATAATATCCTTTTATTTTAAGGACCATTTATATATCAAATACAAATCAAATGATTTATACCTATTTATACCTAAAAGAAAGGATTTAGAGATTTAATATTTGATCATTTGTTGTTTTAATTCAAGTCCTTTACACTGACTACATTCTGAAAAGCATTAGCATATTACAAAAGTTGATCAAATTTGTAAAGAACTTTGCTTTTTGGAAGTTTTAAGAAAACAGGAAAGATTGGCTTCATCTGTTGGAATAAGGTTCTTAAATGTCCAAATAAAACTGATGATATCTGTTTAGAAAGGTTGATTTAGTTTGGAAAAAAAACATTGATTGATTATTTAAAAGAACTTTATATGTTCAGTTAACTAGTAACTCAGATCTTAGCTAGTTTATTTGTCTAATTTCAAGTCAAAAATATCCAGAATACTTACTAAAATGTCAAATGCATTTGACGAGTACGGATGGATATCTTATTACAAGGAATTAAAAACAAAACTAAAGCACTGAATAACTGAAATGCTACTCATTGAGGGTCTTAATATCAGGTATAGAAACTACTTAAGATACTTTTAAGACATCGTACAAGTTAAATTTGTCTTGCCAGGTTGGCAGGTATTTTAACTCATCACAAGCAATCCTTGGTTTATTATTTTGTTTTTAATAACTGAAAAAAAAAGTGTAGCTGGACATGTCAGGTAATTTTGGCTCTAATGAAGTTTTGTGAGATTTTTAGAATTGAAATTGGATGAAAAAACCTCCTTAGATTTGAGATTTTGCAGTGTGTTGTGTAATTTAGACTAGTTTAGACAATGTTTTACAAACAGGTGGTATTGCAGTGTGCCCAGTGCTGGTTGATTTGAAGCTTGGTTTTTGTAGCTGTGGTATCATTTAAGTCACAACATAAATTTTATTAGAACCACATCAAAGTGTCATATTTTGGCTTGATTATACCAGTTATTTTATCCTTAAGTATTTTGTGTATCACCATTCAGGAGGAGTATCAGGATACATTTTCTGTCCATATTTCCCAACCCTACTTCACATCAGGAAATACGTGTGAACCTCTTGGTGCATTTCTCTGGTTTTGGACTCTGGGTTATTAATTTGTCTGCAGCTGAGAGGCAGAAATACTCCCTCACACACTTGACTGCTCCTCTGCGTTGTACCTTAACCGGTTGCTCCGCGGCAAAAACGCTGTCGCTGTTGGCAAGGTGAACCCCGCTGATGGAGGGTCATTTGCAAGAGAGAGAGAGAAAGAGATTGGGAGCTAAAATAGGGAGCGGGAAATGTGTGTGTGTTGGGAAGAGTGTGTCCGGCGGAGGTTAAGGTGGAGCAGCAGAGACGGTGTGTTGTCTCTGAGGAGTACACCTATCACTGCCGCTGAACGCTCCAATTAATCAAAGCAGGCCACACAGGCACTTGGCGGGGTGTGTGTTTGTGTGTGTGTGCAGTTTAAGTATCTATTGTGCAACACTGGAGTGTGTGAGGATCTATATTTGCATCTCACACACACACAAAGCCTTGTCTTGTGTGGTCTCCATGGATAATGCTAATGGGGTCACATGTTCTGCTTGTTACCTGAACACAAGCAAGAAGACGGAGAACAAATCCTGTGTTTGTTTGTTTGTTCCTCGTGGATGATACACACAGTGTGAATATTAGATTTTGGCACTGAGCAATATTTTAAGATTCTCCCATAATTCATTTTTTCAGACGTGCAGAAGCTTGCCATAATAAGGCTTCAGAAGCTGGAAGCTAACATGCATGCTGATGTTACATGAGCTACATTTGACACATTTGGGGCTAATTCGCCACTTCCAAATCACTCTTTTTGACGGTCCTTTACACTCTCTGGCTGCTTCATGAGTTGCACCTTGCTGTTCCTGGCTGGACCCCCTTTTGCCTTCAGATCTGTCTTAACTCTCGGGACCTTTGAGACCTTCAGGTTAAGTCCATATTGACATGAATGAATGAATGAAAGAAATTTATTTTGGTTCAGTTGCAGTATAAAAACTTAGATCAAGGTAAAAATTCAGCGTTTTCAAGCTGACCGAAAGGGTGTAGGCAGAAGCCAAAGCTTATTTAAGCCTACCCCATCTCCAAAAACATAACTATCACAGAAATAAGATTACAGCAAGAACAGTGCTGATGCATTGTTGTTGTTTATGTTCATTAGAAATATATACACAACGAGATAGACGTATTAACTTACATAATCCATGGTGTATTTCAAAACAATTGATTCTTATAGAGTCTTTTGAGCCCTACTAATGTTGTGCATGTTTTTATATTTTCAGAAATAGAATTCTACAAACTTACCCCTGTAACTGACGGACAATGAGATTTGATTGTGCGTATCCTTGGTTTTTGAAAAATAAATGTTCCTTTAAGGTTGTATTGACTATCTCTCAGTTTTAGCTTTATACAATGTTTTTAATGTATTCAACTAAGTCCAAAAATTTAGAATATTTAGCTGCAAAAATAGAGGATTGGTTGGTTCGCATGATAGCATCATCTTGTCTGCTTGATGAGGCACGTGGCAAATATCCCGCTCCACCACATCCCAAAATGCTCTATTGTATTTAGAACTGGTAACTGTGGAGGCACTCAGAGTAAACTGAATGAACTGCCATGTTAAAGAAACCAGTTTGATATGATTAAGCTTGTGTGTTATCTGGCTGGGAGTTAAAGGGATTGACATGGTCAGCAACAACACTCAAGTAGTCTTCAGGGTCTGAACAATGCTCATTGGGTAATAATTGGCCAAAAGTGTACCTAGAAGATATCCCCTGCACCATCACACCACCACCACCACCAGCCTGAACTGTTGGTGTCAGTAGCTGCTTCTTGTGCGTTCAGAGATGGTCTTCAGCACACCTTTGTTTTCATGAGCGGTTATTTGACCGTCATCTTGACCCACACAGGCCATCCTCTCAGACCTCGGGCATCAGCAAGGCACTTTGGCCAAGAGAACTGGATACTTTCTCCTTATTGGACCATTCTCTGCCAACCTGACAGATGCTTGTGCATAAAAATTCCAGTAGATCAGCAGTTTCTGGCACCAACGACCATGCCAGGTTCAAAGTCATTTTAACCACCCTTTGTCTTCATTCTGATGCCTGGGTTGAGCTTCGACATGTTCTCTTGACCACAAAGTTGATGCCATGTGATTGGCTGGGCTGCTGCAATCAGTTAGAGGACTTTAAATACTGCTTTTACTGTGTTTTCAGTGGGGAACTGTACCAAGCTGAGTATGTTCTTCTATGCTGTTGCATTCAAGAAAACATAGATGCATCTTTCAGGCCACATTTTGATCTTTAGCCGCGATGACAAAGTTGATTTGTTATTTCAGTCTGTCTTTTTGGCTAATTGATTTCACAATGTGGAAGGAGAAGTCTTTATTTTGCCCTTTTTATTCCTCAAAGTCAGAGTAGAATAGATATGAAACGGAGGAAAGTGACAAATCCTCAATTTTTGAGGCTAGAACCAGAGCAGGTTTGACATTTGTGCTTGATGGGAGGTAATTGTTCAGGACATGAAGGACCAAAAGATGTTTGTTCCAATAAAAGCAAATTGATACCAATATCTGAAATGTTGCCCCATCTCAGGTTCATTCAGAGTCCATTGAATTCCAGAGCTGCTGCATGTATTCATGTGTTTTCCTGCAGATAAGCGCTGTGAGAAAATCCCGAGAGAGTACGAAGAGATAGACAGAGAGACATTTAGAAGGCTTGGAGATAAACGCGGGACAGATAGAGTCCAAACACACGTGGTTTCATCGTCCGGTGGCTGCATACAACACTCCTCACCGTCACGCTGCTGCCCTCCGTGAGCCGTGTTCTGCCTGAAAATGAAATTCTCAAAGGCTTTTCACTCCCTTGAAATCATGTTTGAAGCGCGGGGCAGTGGGGCATACAAACGGGTTCACTCCAAAAACTCATTGTTGTGGTGTGTCGTAGCCTTTCTGTGCTGGATTATAGACTGCTTTTAAAGGCCTTTTCCAGTCCAGGGAACTCTGCAAATCCAATTAGGTAAAGAAAAAAATAAAGATCCAGCTCATCAGTCAGTTTGTAAAGCAGAGGGAGATGTGTGTTATTTGTCGTCTTCTGTGGGGATTTCGGGGGGATTTGCAGACTTCTTAAAGCCTGCTGTAACCCAGATCTCAGACAGGAAAATTGAGGAACTGATGCAGCTCATCTTCTTGGTACGTCACTTTGAACTTAATCATTTTGAGAAGAGGAAGATGAAGACATAGGGCTGAACAATAATGGAAAAATGTATATTGCAACGTCTTTTCCTTTCGATTTTTGTGGAGGTTACAGTTCACTGATGTGTCTTGTTTTGTGCATAATGTCGATCTTTAACTTTATATGAACCCACTCTTGACCTGCAGTTGTTTTACTTGTAGCCTACATCATGAGCCATCTCTTTGTTTAAAATGAATTCTCTTTGGGATACGCCATGTTTTCAGCTTCTGAAAAAACAGGAAATGAAAGAAAATGCACCACTACTGTTAATACTGTATTGTCCTGATTGCAAGTGTTTGTACTTTTATTTAATTAATAGTTTGTAAAACGCACTTACCAACATGGGATGTTACCAATAGCACTTTCTCATGAAAAAAAAAGAAACATGGAGATGGGAGGTTTGGGCCCAACTGTGAACTAGCATTAAGCACATCCTGGTTCTCAGGGCTGAAAGTATTTTAGAATAACGTTGTGGGATAAATACCTGATATAAGGTCCATGATGAACACATGCATACAATATTTTAATGTTCAATTTGACTTTTCCTGCTTTTTAATTTAAAACTTCACAAATTGGCATGACCCTACTGCAATCATTTTTGATTGTTTTTTTTATTTATCAATAATTAAACAACATAGCCACAGCCATGAAGACCATTTGATCAGGACATTGGATTAAAAGGAAATTCTCAAACAAGATGTCGCAACAAGACTTTATGCATTTGAAATATTGTAGTTGCCTCTAAGTCCAACCACCAGTTATGCCTTAGCTTAAAAATCATGAAAGCTCATTCGTCAAGATTGTTCTTTGGTTCGCCACAGACCTCATTATCTGTGAAAAATCCCTTCTGTTTTGATGATCTGTAGTCACTGAATCTCCATCTCATCAGGACTCTTCTTAGTAAAGGATATTTTACATCTGTTTTCTCTTTTAGGGCCAAATAACAATTTTGTTTTCCTTGTTTTTGGGTTGCTTGAAGAATTATTTTTACAGTACAGAAGCAGTTTTATTGTGGTGTTGATATCAACATCTCATACACTTTGAAGGGTGATTTGATTTGAATACTAACCCTGCCACTCCAAAGCTTTGACCATGCACTGCTGAAAACCTTCTTAACATCTAAGGTAACAAAGAGAGGGTCAGAATTTATTAAACATTAGAGATTTTTAGAAGATATTCTCCTCATTTTACAAGACATCAGTATTCCCAGAGCGTGGGAAATTTCTATCACAGCCACTTCACTCAGACTAAATGTCAGGGTTTAACTGCGTTGGCAGGCTGAAAGTCAGTGCAAGAAACTTTTTCTTTTAAGTGAAGATGAGACGTTTAGAGAGAGCGAGGGAGGGAGAGAGCTGTAGTGCAAGACGGAGAATGTGCACATGCACCTTATATACACACCGCCAGTGCAGACGTGAAATATGAGAGAGGAAAGATAGGCAGTTTGTCCTACATGGGAACATATTAGATGTGCGGGCAGTCATATTTCATTTCCCATCACACTCGGAGGTTTCCATTTCCTTTCTGGGGACATGTGGCATGAACAATAAGCACCTGATACACAGGAAGGGAGAGATAATAGAGAGAGAAGGATCATGAGAGCAAGTAACGAAGAATTAGAGAATAAGAAAAAAGGTGAGAGTAAGGGAAACAGTTGCAGCCCCCTGGGCAACCCAGACCAAATGAGGAGGAAGTGTGGCCATTCGCCTTTTCTTCTTCTCCCACCATCTGCCTCTCCGGTTTCCTCATTTACTTAATTAGAGTGCTTCATTTCAAGGCCGCAGCTCCCACACGGCCTCGCGCTTGTGTGCAGATTGGCATGTGTGCGTGTACCTCAGGCATTGAGTACTTGTGTGTTTGCTTGTGTGGGGTGTTCGGGGGGCTAACCCAAGGCCAGTCCTGTTCTGAGCAGGTTGTATCACCCTCATCCATAAACACAACATGCGAGTGTGGTGACCTGGCTCAAATGTGCACAATTACAGCTCCTGTAAGACGCTAGTATTGGAAAAGACTTTAAGATCTGCAAGGATTTTACTTTTAATTATCCTCATCTGCACTAATCTCAACTTTTCACTGAATTAAAGCATTAGTGTGGCTCTAATCCTTAAAGTGAGTAGAGTCAGAAGGATCAGTCAAAAAGATACCAGGTAATGCAGGGTCTTCCAAACATCTTGGTGGACTAATCAGAGATCTTGTGTGGATGTATGTAGGCTAGCTCTGATCCCTCTGTGTCTTCATTTAAACCTAGACTCACTCAGTAATGTTGAGAGCTCTCTAAGGCCCACACCATCACCAGGACCACTTGTTCCATCTCTGCTGAAGATGACCTTTCATAACATTAGCTGTACGCTTTGGGCCGTCGTCCTTACATTCTCAGGAGGACAAAACACACAGAAAAAGCAGCATTTTCTAAAATATCTGCCTAAGTGTGGACGTAGCCTCAGTCTCATCACTGAACATGAAGCTTTCCTCCACAGCCTCAGAGTTTGGCTGTTCTTCACTCAGTACGCCTCCTATCCCGCTGTTTCTGTTTCAATGATCATTAATGAATTAAAGTTTAAGTGGTTTATCCTACACCTGCCTACAAAACCCCTGAATTGTACCAACAGGAAAAGATCCTTTTTGATTGGGTGTTGAATATTTTCTCTACTCTGACGATAAAACTGTACTTAGGCTTCACTCTCTCTAGTTTATGTCCTTTTTATGGTTTTGCACTTGTAAGATAAGGACTTATTTAGACAGTGAATGCTGACATGATTTATCCTGAACAGTTTTTCTTTCACAGAATCACTCAGCGCTGGCAGGAAAAAGCCTTGAAAACAAAATGTACACTGCCGCCACGCTCGTCATTCATTCATTTCAAACTCATCTAATGAATTCCTATTAGACCACTTAGCCGTGACTACAGCCAAGGTGACCCGCTGCCTTTAAATGAAAACTTAAATGAACAAAACTGTGGACAGTTAAAGTGAAATAGGCCTGGCCTGGAAATAAACCCCGCAATGCAGGCTCTCATAGCCTTTTTTTAATGCAGCCGTGGTTAGAAAAGAACATCCATCATATCTGTGTTAGAGGACACTGACTGCCTGATATCTGATATTTAATAAAAGGCCAACGTCTGCTGGATAAAATGGCAAACCAATATGTCTAATCCCACATCTTCCAGCTTTTTGGAGCCTTTCTGTAACTTTTTGTTCGCTCTTTTTCTCAGAAGAACATGGAAAAAAGGTAACCGAGCCTCTCAGTACAGAGAAGTACCATCCAAAAGCAGTCGTAATGGCCCCGTGAGGTTATAGTGACGTAAATGAACATAATCAGGCTTGCCTAATCCATTGTATCTGTTTGTAGTTGTTTTGTGTCTCTTGGTTGCAGGTTTTATGTCTCTTTGTAGTTGTTTTTTGTGGTTTTGTCTTCATTCTCTTTTGTTTTTTGTATTTCTTTCTCTTTTTATTAGTTTTGTGTCTCCTTGTAGCTGCTTGTATTTGTGTTGCTGAATTTTGGAATATGTTTCTCTTTTGTGGTTGTTTTGTGTTTCTTTGATGCACTAAGCGTTTTTTCTGTTGTGCCTTTTCTCTTTGTTGTCGCTTCTGGTGTCCACATCTAGTTTTTTTGTGTCTCTGTTTCAATTTGTTGTTTGTGCTTGTTTTTCTTTGAGCCCTTGTGTGTTTTTTTAAGATTATTTTCTGTTCCTTGTGGTTTTGTCTTGTTGAAGCTTTTGTTTCTTTTTGGCGTATCTATGTCTTCTTATTTTGGTCTTGTGCATCTTTGTTGTCCCTTAGACCTGTTTGTAGTTGTTTTGTAATTTTTTTGGTGGATCTTTGAGCTTTTATTTGTACCTTAATTTTGTCATTTTCAAGTCTATTTTTGAGGTTATTGTGTGCCTTTTAGAAATTATCTGTCCACTTTGTGGCTCTTTGTAGTTGGTTGGCATCTCTTTGAAGCCTTTTGTGCCTCTTTGTAGTTTTCAGTTGTAGTTGTGTTGTCTTATTGTTGTTTGCATGTCTCTAATGTTTTTTTTTAATCTGTTTGTGGTTGTTCTTCTCTTTGTAGTCCTTTGTGTCTCTTTGTTGTTGTGTTGCCTTGCAATTTACACACAACTGCTGAATTGTTTGTTCTGTTTGTTGTTGTTTGTTCCTTTCAAGTCCTTTGTATTTCTGTATTGTAGTTGTGTTGTCTTGTTGTAATTTGCAAGTCTCTTTGCATTATTTCTGTTGCTCCCATAATTTTCCTTGTCTGTTTGGATTCCTTTGTGTGTCTTGGTAGTTTTGTCTTGTAGTTGTGTCATCTTGTTGTAAGTTGCATGTCTAATTGTTTGTTCAGTTTGTTGTTGTGTCTTATAGACCTTTGTGTCTCTTTGTAGTTCTTGTCTTGTTGCAGTTGTCTTACTGTTTGTTCAGTTTATTGGTGTTTCTCTCTTTGGATTCCTCTGTGTGTCTTTGTAGTTGTGTCTTGTAGTTGTGTCATCTTGTTGTATGTTGCATGTCTCATCATTTGTTTTGTTTATTGTTTGTCTCTGTGTAGTCTTTTGTGTGTTTTTGTAGTTTTGTCTAGAGGTTGTGTTGACTTTTTGCAGTTTTCTTGTTTGTTCAGTTTGTTGTTGTTTGTCTCTTTATAGACTTTATTGTGTCTCTTTGTAGTTTTGTCTTGTAGTTGTGTTGTCTTCTTGTAATTTGCATGTCTTATTGTTTGTTCTGTTTGTCTCTTTGAAGGTTAATGTGTCTTTTTTAGTGGATGTGTCATTTTAGTTGTTCATTCTCGTCTCTTTGAGGTGTGTGTGTGCGTCAGGTTAATTTGTCCCTCTGTAGTTTGTCTCTTTATGTTCATTTATGTATTTTTGCTGTTTGTCTTCTCTGGATTTTTTTGCTTTGTTGTCACTTATTTCTTGTTTTTTTTCTATGTACCTGGAGGTCTCGGGTATTTTTTTTGCCTCTTAAGCTTTTTTGTCTCTTATTCTGAAATAATTTGTGTTTTATCTCCACTCTACAAAAACTAACGCTCCCCTGGAGAAGAGGCTGTGGGTCTCAGGGTCTCTCGGTCTTCAGCCTGTTCGGTAATCCGTCCATTTATCCTCACAGGCTTTAGTGACAGTGCTTCTGTGCTGCATCAACTGGCACGAGATAAAAAGACTGTTAGCCGTCATTCATTTTTCAGATATCAACTTCTGCATCTCTTTGTCTCATTTTCTCTGCCTGAAAGTTTTTTGACTGACGTGAGAGCGGCGCGGGGAGGGTTGGCAGGGGGAGAGTCAGCAGCGCCGAGAGCTGACACGGCATTCTAAGTTTGTAACCGTGCTGTGCTGTGTTGCTGTTTCCTCGCCGCGCCGCTTCCGGGGGCACAATGCACTTTGTTGTGTGACATCAAACATATAAGAAAAACCACATTCACGGCTCCTCCATTCCCCCGTGAACAAGTTCAACTCGGCAGCTCCTTGAACCGTATACAAGCCACGGGAGACCGCGTAAAAACCCTCGTTCAAGGCGAACGGGGGAGAAAAAGGAAAGAGAGTCAAAGGCAGCTCTTCTAGGGAAACATTACGAGGGTGGTAAATTTCTGCCACACATCCAAACCGTTTAACATTTGAACTTAATGAAGGCCTTTTATCACCTCTGAGGGCTGCATCAGCGCGTGCTTAGGCCTCCACACCCCCAACAGCCGAGGCCGCAGGCTTTGTCTTCAGGTTCCTGTCCATTTGTCCATCAGGGCAGCCGTTAAAAATGCAATACCTCAGGAACGCTCTGAGATATTTTCTTCAAACTTTGGAGTAATATTAACTCAAATCTAAGGAAGGTCTTAGTTGATTTTGAAGGTCATCGGACAAAGGTCAAGGTCATGGAGCCTCTTCTTTTTTTGTGCTTGTCAACTCGAAATCTCAGGGTACCTACTGGAGTTTTGCACAAATATCCAGCCTGCCTGATTGATGAATTTAATACATTTTGGAGGTCAAAGGTCAATATCTTTGGGCCTCATGTTAAGCCCTTGCAAGTGAACACAATATTTATAATATCACATAATACTAAATGTTACTCTCTCTGATTAAGGAATGAACAGATTAGATGTTCACCAGTTGCTTGTGAGCCATGCAGTCAAAAATACTTTGAAAACTTGGACTCAAGAATTAAGTGGGACATTGTTGTAGGTCATAGGGCAAAGGTCAGGGTTTACACCTTATTTCAGGGTACCTGTTGGAGGGTTTCTTCAAATTATGGACAAATATCTGACCTAGCTTAATGATAAAATGATACAATTTTGGAGAACAAAGGTCAATATCATTGACCCTCATGCTCACCCTTTGCTAGTGAAGAACTGAGGACATTTTTAAGGTCATTGGGCAAAGGTCATGGTCATAGAGCCTCCTCTTATTACCTCCACCAAGGAGGTTATGTTTTTGCCGGCGTTTATCTGTCTGTCTGTCTGTTTGTTTGTTTGTGTTAAAAATAACTTAAAAAGTTCTGAACGGATTTGGATGAAATTTTCAGGAATTGTCGGAAATGGGATATGGAAGAACTTATTAAATTTTGGGGGTGATCCGGATCACCGTCTGGATCCAGGAATTTCTTAAAGGATTCTTTAACATTGCCAGATAGGACCATTTTCACCAAAGTGGACTGAAGCTGCTTGGCGGAGGTCTGCGCTCTCTGAGTGCTTTTCTAGTGTTGTTCTTTTGAACGCCATATCTCAAGGTAATTATTGGAGATTTTCTTCAAATTTTGCACAAATGTCCGGCCTGGCTGACTGATGAAATGATTCGTGCTGTGTTCTCCCTGACTTAGGAATGCACTGATTAGGTTCTGAAGTTCAAAGGTGAAGGTCCCTGGGCTCATGTTCACCAGTTGCAGTTGCTCAAATTTGGTGGTCAAAGGTCAGTCTCTAGCTTACCAATGTGACATGAGGGCTTTGGGTGATTTTCCTCAAACTTTGGACAAATATTCACTCTGATTTAAGGAAAAATTAAGTCCACGTTGGATCTCAGAGGTCAGGGTCTTTTAGCCTCACATTCATAACTCTGAATATTCTTTCTGAAAGACGCATTGAAACCAAAACCATCCCAGTTCTTCATTTTGATCCATGACTCTGCTTTGACCGTCGGGCACTTCTGTACCTCACAGGGTCCTGAAACCACCAGGTGGTCACTCTGATTTCTGTTGTGTTCTCTCTGATTTATATTCCTGCCATTGAAGCGCCGTCCTGGACTCACGTCACAGGTTTTCTATCTGAGGCGGAGCACTATCGCCATCTCTAGATGAGAAAGGGGGTGGGGAGGAGGGGGAGCGCTAATGAAGCTCTGTGAGAAGAGATGGTGACGCAAGGCCCCCAGTTTTATCAGTGGGTGGGCTGCGGTAATCGGCTATCTCGGCGAGGGAGGCGGCAGGGGGTCTCTAGTTATCAAGACAGCTTTGGAGATTCACTAAAAACCTGCAACAAAGAGGGAGAAGAGCAGAGAGATTATGTGTGTGTTTGTGTGAAAGTAAAAAAGCAGTGATAGTGGAGGGATTTTAAACGTGTTCCCTCTCTTGTTTAAAAGCCATTGCTTCCCCGAGAGCAAAAATGAAGTGATTAATTATTTTGACACTCACTGTTTGCTCGCAGTAAGTCACAATTCTGTGGAGAATTCAAAGTTAATTTTTCAGAGATGAAGGCCACTTTATCAAAATGGATTTGGCATTTTTGGGGCTTTTACTGGTGGGCCAAAGCTTTGTTCATTTCCTGAGAGCTTCAACTTGAAAAATGTTGGTTGGTCATTTATTTAAAAGTGAAACAAGGAGCTGAAAAACATCTTTAATGGAATAATCCTCACACATTTCAATTGATTTCAATGAAGGAAGGAATTTATTGTCTTGAAACAGTGCAGTTCAGTGTGCAAGAGTCTCCTGCATTTTTGTCACTTTAAACCAATAAACTGATGGGTGCTCTGAACTTAAAATGTTGTTTCTTCAGTACTGAGATGAACATTGATGTAAAGTTATGAAGTGTCAGCCCCAGTGGGCTTGTCTCTCAAAAATGTTGGTCCACTTTTTATAATTTTTAAGTACTTTTTGTTACTTTTGATCCCCGATTTTAATATAGTATATGCTTGTTTTATGCTCAGTCTTTAAAAAGCTACAGATTATAATTCATTGTTTTATTTAATGCTGAAAGACGTTTATAGAAAAATAGAAAGCATTGTCAGAATTGCACAAATATGTGTGCGATGGAATTCTTTTGTGCAAATTAGGCTAAAAGTTCTAAATGACCCAACATTGGGTGCCAATGTCATCTATTTTTGTTGTTGCGGTTTTAAAAAGTCTTTTTTTTGCGTTTAATTAATGTTCATAGCATAGTTTGACTGAGACAACCCCTTTAATGTGTAGGATTGGTTGTATCAAAGAGTTGGAAACTTCATTTCTACTAATTTTCTCTACCAAAACCTGCCATGAGTGAAAGAGCCACACAAGGGCAATGTTTCTGTTTCAGTTTACACCTAAAGAGGCCATAATTGGCAATTTTTGCTGTGTTTTAATCCAAATAATTACCCCAACTTGGCTTCCTGTTATCACTTTATTTGTTGCTTTAGCCTCAAAACATGTGATTTTCATTTAATATCTTTCATAGTTGGAAAAATTGGCATTGTGAGGACCTTACCGTTGAGTCACAACAGAAACACAGGCATCTATTCAACTAGTGATTTATTCATTGACATTTATCCAAGGTTTTCCTCATGCTTATAATATTAACAGGAGAAAGTTAGCCAGCCAGGGGGTCTAGAAGTCTCCAAATGACTTTTTGACTTGAGCTTAAGTTGCAGTTTTCTGCTCATTCTGACGCCTCAAAGCAGTAAAGTTGTAATCTGACCTCAGTGTAAATGAAGAGGTGTTTGTGTGGCATTCAGAGGCTGCAGGCAGAGTCAGACATCACATCATCCACCACACCAAAGCACAAATTAGACATAATCATCAAATTAGCTCTGTGTATATAAAAGGCTCTCAGTAACTGACTGCAGCTGCATCAGTATTAGAGAGTCACTATCAGCTTTAATTCAGCTGCATCCACACTCTGCGCTGATGAGAGTACAACACAAACATAAAGTATACAGGCACATTAAACACTCACTGCCTGTGCGTGCCTGTATAATGAGCATCTGTGCCTCTTTATGTAACATTATTACCTTTAACAGTGCACCTGTCTGCTCTGCAGCTCAGATAAAAAAAAAAAAACACGCAGATTTGCTTCTTTTGGAAAGTCCTTTAAAACGCCAGCCGGCTATTGGCTCTGTAGGTAGTTAGCAAGAGAGAGGACTGGAACACACACAACACGTAAACACACAAAAACAGTCTGTTGGGAAATAGTGCTGCTAATTAGTGGAATTAGCCACAGATCAAAAGGTTCAATTAAAAAGTGGTGTAATAGCGTGGAGGCAGCAGGCCTCATTAACATCACACCACATGTTCAGTGTGAAGCAGACTGACGGATGGACGGACAGAGGCGCTACAATATGGCACCTCACAGGAGTGCAAGGGGAGTCCACAATATTAAGACAATTGACTTCTTTGAGTGCACCACCCAACACCGACTAGTGCAGACGTTTTAACTTTTTTTCAGATCATCTTTGCAAACATTTCAGATTCTTATTCACAACCCAGGAACAGAGATTCTCTCTTAAGGTGCTCTTGTCAGAGCTGTTTCTCTTATTTAGGCCAGAAGAGTCAAGCTTTAGTTTTTATGTCTCATGTCTTAATTTAATAAACATATTTTAACAAACTCTCAGCCATCTTCAGCTTATTTATTATCATCATGAGCACCAAGAGCTTTGAAATATCCAAAAACACAAGGACAGGCTGCCCAGAACATTCCCAGTATGGCTTGTTCAGTCTTGGCCAGGTTACCAGCGAGAATGTGGAAAACTGCTTTATTGTGCAGTGTCAACAAAGCCTTTAAAGAATTCCTGGATCTGTATCTGGATTCTGGTCACAAGGAAGACCCAAGAACTTCTACCTGGTGCCAACATTATTCCATCCCAGTCTGCGGAGAATTTTGAGTTATTAGTGAAAATGTGAAAACTGTTCAGTCTGGCAATGTCAACAAATCCTTTAAGAAATTTCTGGATCAGCATCGATCTGTTTATCACCACCAATATCCAATCACTTCTTCCTTGTACCATGACCAACATTTCTGGAAAATTTTATCAAAACCTGTTGAGTACTTTTTGAATAACCAACATCAGGCACAGACAGACAAACAAACAAAAAAACGGCAAATACATATCCTCCATGTCAGAGGCAACAATGCAAAACAGGGTTTTAAATCATTTGATCAGTTTGCGAAATAAGTTGAACAAGAGACTATTCAACTATCGACAGCTGGATTCATACAAACCCTTTGGCCAATAATCAAGTCCCATTTAATGTGTAACAAGACTACGGGACTAAAAATGTAAAGGGGCAGTTTAAACATTTTGTTTCAGTTGTCCCAAAATGTTGAAACATGTGCCAAAACTGAAAATTAACTGAAAGAAAATGTTTAAAATGTTTGAAACTTCTGTTGTGCATCATAAAGTTCATGAAACTTCTGCCCAGGAAAATGTAAAAAGCTTGAGATTCACAAAACCAGCCTGACAGTAAACTCACCACCTTGTTTAAACATTGTGCCAGTATTTAATAAGAAAAGTCTTTTTGCAGAACATCCCTCAATTACATGACGTCTAAATTTCACAAATGCATCAACACTCTCAGAAGCATGTAAGGTAATACATCCATAAAGCAGGAGATGAGAAATGGCACTCATTTACTCAAACACTCCCAAATGGCCGCACACGTTAGCGTGCACACATCAGCAGATGAAACACGGGAGTTAATTTGCTCTGAAACAAACACACGTGTGCGTTCGCACCGCGGCTAATCAGAAGCATGTCATTCATTTCCACGCTCACTCTTGACTCGCGGTGCAGTTGTCCGTGCGGTGTGTATTGTTGGCCTTTTGGGTTCCAGGCTTAATTAAGAGCATAATTAAGTGTGTGCTGTTATGGCTTTGCTCAGTGAGGTGTGTGGGTTTCTTCTGTGTATGTGTGCACATCCCCTGGAGCTGCGAGGCGTGCTCTCCGCCACAGCTTGGACCAACGCGGCCAATTCACAGCACCGCTAATTTACCATTTAAACACCACATGTTTGACTCCTAATTAAAAACAGCGCCAAGGCGAGCAGCACATGCATCCTTTTTCTTGATGTAGTGTTTATTTTGGCTAAAGGAATTGCACTCTTAAATGTCACGGCGTGTAGAATTTGATTTTCTGCTTTATGTCAATATGATGGATTCATTTCAGAATGCCTGCTGTAGCCCTGAGCTTAGTGTGCATCTTTATTTTCACTCTGTTTGCAGCCTCGCCAACCTCTCACTGCAACCTTTGAATCAAACTGAATACCTCTGGGTGTGATTAGCAGTCAAATTGTTCAATAAGCTGCAAATGAAATGCAGGAAATATGTTATTTTTGTTGACGTTAAAGGCTCTAAAACAATGTTTACATTGAAGTAAAGAGAAACTAAGTTGTATAGGTACTAACAGAAGATGGGACAAAGAAAAAAGTGGGAAATTATTTCTTAAAAAGCAGAAATCAGTTTGGCTTTATTGTTGGCCATGTGGCCTCAAAGAAGAAAATACTATTTTTTTATGTCACCACAGGGCAGAACAATAAACTTCTCTCATCTTCTTTGAATGATCTTGTAACCCGTATGTACCTTCTCGTGTTCTTCATTATCAGGGAGCTGGCCTTTGAGTGTTTCCAAAATCTTTTCGTGTGCCAAATTATGGAGTGTTATTCCTCAAGATATTAGGCTTGTTTGTTTCCTGTTTCATATGAGTCTCCTGTGTTTTAGATGTTGGTCATAGCACAAGAAGAAGTGATAAGATTTTGGTGGTGATCCAAATCTGGATGTGGATCCAGGAAGTTTTAAAGGATTTGTTAACATCACGCAAAAGGGCAGTTTTCCACAGATGTTGCTTTGGCCGAATCAGAATCTGCTTTATTGACCTGTTAGACATCCAAGGAATTTGACGCTGGTTTACTTTACTCTCTAAGTACAGACTAGATACATATATTTTGCATGTACATTTACAAACAGAACAATAGCAGAAAATCGAAAAGCAGGAGGTAAACTTTTTCAATAAAAATTAAAGTTAAGGTAGGGAATAGGAATAGAATATGTGCAAGTTATAATATGTACAAGAAGTTTGGGCTTTTGTTATCAAACAGAGGAATTTGCAGCAGTGTAACCTTACAGTCTCTTTGTCGATGCAGATATCACCAGTTTATGCAGCTGTTCTTTCCTCTTATTACATAAAATGATGTTATTTTGTATTGGTTTGGGGCAGCATGGTGGTGCAGCAGGTAGTGCACGTGCCTCACAGCAATGTATTCTGTATGCATGTTCTTCTTGTGCATGTGTGGGTTCTCTCTGGGCACTCTGGCTTCGTCCCACAGACCAAAAGCACACATTAGGTTCATTGTTGACTCCAAATTGCCCTCAGGTATGAGTATGAATGGTTGTCTGTCTCTCTATGTGGCCCTGCAATTGGCTGGCAACTAGTTCAGGGTGTACACCACCTCTCCCCCAATGGCAGCTGGGATAAGCTCCAGCCCCTGCGACCCCGACAAGGATAAGTGGTATAGGTAATGGATGGATAGTCACTTTTTTTCCATCCCTTAAAACGTGTTCATTTGTTGAAATCTTCTCTAATTTCATTCAGATACAAGAGTTGATGAATTATTTATTAAAGACTGCGCTGACCTGCCTCTGAATTAGGCATACAACAGCCGTGTACAGTGTTCTTGTCTGTGGTACCTTGTGGGGTCCATCATTTACATGGCAGCAGGGGTCCCTTGTCAATAAAATGTTTACTTAGTTTGTTTTGAGCATTTGCACAGTCGACTAGTTCTGACCTGAGCGGTCTTGTCTTGTCAGCTTGAGGTTACAGCAATGCCAGGGACGATTTTGTGAGTGTGTGCAATGTGTGCGTATCTGTGTGTGTGTGAATTCCCATGCTGCTACTGTCTGCTACAGTGGCAGTTTGTAGCTTCATGCTGTGTTAAATGGGAGTGTCTCGGCTGCTACCAGGCCTCATTCATCAGCCTCACGCGGGAACAGACCTGGCTGCTGGGAGAACCACTTGGGAAACACACTCAGAATATACAAATGTTGCGCAAACAGCATATATTTAACTCCTCAAACTGAACAAATCCTTACTTTGACGCATTTTTGAATGTTTACCCATACATCTCATGTCTAAAGTACCTCCTGCACACACTTTTTGACCCAAGATAACTAATGTTTGACACTGACATCCCCTCTCTGACCGCTATCTTCCTCCCTGTAGCCTCCCCACGGCCCCTTTTCCACCTTTCACAACCCCTCTCTGCTATTTCGCAGCTGAGTCTTTCACGCCTGACTCCATCTGCCGCTTGGCTGCCACTGCTGCACACGTTCACACTGCAGCTCCTGCTTGAGCCAAGCCTCGCATGGGCCAGCATTGGTACTTGTCCAGCAAAATTTTCTCCAGTAGCCTTCACAAGGATGGAGTAAAAAATGACACTTCCTCTGACAAAGTCCAGGATTGTGTTTCTCAAGAGGGAGCCTGCTTTATCTGGGTGGGAAACGGTTTTGAGAAGCAGTTTGTTTTTTAACAGTTTGAATGTCAAAAGGCTAAAAAGTGTAAGATTTTCCTCTTTTTGCATTTTCAAGTATCTCTTATGAAAAAGTTGACGGTGTTTTGCTTTGCCACAGTTGTTTGATCGACATTTGTTGAGGCTTTAGTTCATCCCCCTCTCTTGTGCTGTGTTCCTTCTCTGCTAAGTGTACTTGAATACCCTGTTTCAGTTCGCTGCATTATTTAAATACGCACCTTAAGGGAAGTGTGAAGTTTGATGGATCCATTTTAAGATTGTAAACAAGAATACTTGCTTTAGAAATTTGTTGTTGAACTACTTTGGAGGTACTAAGGGCATCAGAGAGCTTTCACTGTAGAGAATTTGTAAAAGGGTTGAATAACTAATATTTCAAGTCAAAACCAATGAGGGAAACAAGTAAAGGGCCTTAGTAACCAGGGAGACGTGCCAGTTTAGACTTAGATAGAGATGTCTAAGTTGATCAATCAGACATTCAACCTCTGATGAGTCAGTGAATCTAAAACTAGAAGTGCCCAGAGAACACAAACCTCCGTCAAGGCCTTTCCAGCATTGTTCAGGGAGATGTTGTCAAACATCTGGAAAACTACCCTATCTCACAATCCTAACAGATCCTTCCTGGATCCACATCTGGACTCAAATCAACACAAAAATCTATTTATGACCAACATTCTCTGAAAAAGTCCACTCATGAGTTTTTGAGTTAGCCCACAAAAGAAGCATAAATGATCTCATCATGGGCATTAACGACATCTTTATGTGAGAATTGTAGTGTGTGTTTATACTTACTTAACAATAGGGAATTCAATTTTCATCCATCTCTTCCATTCACATTTTGTCAAAACATGAGAATTAGTCAAAATACAAGATGTGAGAGAAAATCATGAAGAACATCAAGACAAGTGCGGGTCATTTTCTCCCTTACGACCACACACAGGTTGATATCACCTGTAGGTACTTTGAGTGACATGTAGTTCAGTCCTTACGCAGACAACATAGACTTTTCTTACGGTCCTCTAGATTAAAAAACTGCTAAACCCTGCTGCTTGTCTGACATGCCAGACACTATTCACTATACTTGTTTACATCCAGGAAGCAGAGACAAAAGGGGAGGCCCACTGAACAGAGCTGCAACTAGTCTATGATTCCAGATCGTCTAGTCGGGGCTGACAGCTTCAGACCAGCACTGAGTGTCAAGATATGCAATTATTCACACTTCATTTGACCAACAAACATTTCCTGTGCTGAAAAATGAGACACTAAAGATACTTGTCAGCCTGTTAGCTCTTTTCCTGCTCAGCTCCTTTAGTCATTTTCAAAATCACCTTGTCCAGGCCTTTCTTTGCTACCTTTGCTCAAAGGAGAAAGGTCTGAGTCTCACGGCTCACCCCAAGTCTTGAGAAAGAGTTTCAGAGCTGCTCTCATCACTGCAGCAAGTCTCCTCGCTCCCATGAACTCAGGGAGAGATTTATTCAGCTTCCCCTGACCTTGAATTTCCTGTTTCATCCTCTCTTTATTTCGCTTTATACCATGAGTATTCAGTTTCTCCTTTGTTGTCTGAATTCCCCTTGTTAAGTGACGGTAAAGGAGAAAAGCAGTTAGAAAATATAGAAAGGTAAGTATGAAAAAGGCTGTTTTTCCCCAGATGAAATTCAGTAAGTCTTATGAGATGCTTTTATCATCCTAACAAGTTAAAAAGAAGCAGGAGCAGGAGCGGTGCGGACATCGTGATCAATCCTCAGCATCTTCACTGAATTTTCTACCTTGATGAACAAACTCAGGAACTCTAACTAGAGAGGCAAAGTGATGAAACAGCTTTGCAGCTCTGTGTTTTATTTCTTCCTCCTGGGTCCTTTCATGAGAGGGAAGAGATCACGTTGGCGCGGCTGGAACCTGTAACATTTTGATCCTGATCTTTCTCGTGTCATAGGTGTCATTTTTCCTCACCGAGCGGTTAGTGTCTTCTCTTTCTAACGAGGTTAACCCCAATCTTGTGGGCTGCCGCCTCCATATTGTACGAGGCATCAAAGCTTGTTTTGAGTGTGTAAAGCTTGTTTGCTGCTACTATGTGACCTTCTTGGCCCTGCAGAGGCATACGTGCCGCCTGAGTCTCCTCGTTTCATTTTCACCCCGTGTTTGCAGTGTGAATTAGTGAGAGCTACATGTTTGCCTCTTTTATCAGGAGGAAGACACGTCTGTGTTCATGATCTCTCCGCAGAGACAGTCGTTTCCTCTGCTCCTTGCATTCTCCTCCCTTTTGCTAAGGTTGGCCCCCTTGCTAATTGGCCGACCATGAATTCCCTGAGGGGGCGGGGCTTGTGACTGACAGGGGTGATAATCAGTGTAATGGCAGCTAGCAGTGGCGGTCAGGCCAGCTGCCTGCCAAGGTGTTGAAAAAGCCTCCAGGAGAGAAGGGAGGAAGGTGGGAGTCTGCTTCTTATCAACTCCACTGGTGTTTCCTCCTACAGAAGTGTTAGACCGAGGCCCCGGCTAAGCCACTGTAATCTCAGCTCCACACTGAAGTTATTGTGCCCATTCACCTGCTCCCTCAGGTAGGGCTGGGTATTGTTAAGAACCTCACGATTCGACTTGATTTCAATTCTTAAGGTGGCAATTCAATTCAATATTGATTCAGTAATAAGAAGAAATAAACAAATTCAATTTTTGCATTTTTATTTTGATGCCAATGTGAACAGATGTGGTACATAACCTCACATTTTTGAGCAATCAAACATCTGAAAATAAGAATTTACACAATAATAACTTATTTGTGCATATGGAGTAAAAAAGCAAAAAACATGACAGTTAATACCATAATGATCAATGTCCACCTGGTCTTTTTTGTCTTTTTTTGTCCATTTTATTAATTAGTCTTGTCCTGTGAATACATTTTTCACCCTTTTTTCACAATAAATTAAAGTAAACAGTTCTGGCAAGTATTTGTCAATATTATGTTATAAATGCTTAAAACAGTGTGTAATTACAAGAAAAGAATAAAAACAGATTTATATTTTCAACAGGATTCTCTTCATAAACAATTGTAAATGAACATGTAGAAGTTTTCTGAGATGACCAAAAATAAACTAAATCCATTTTCCATAAACTCAAACATTTTGGTTTGCCTACAGCATTTAGTGTCCATGTTACAGCCTGTGATATTAGACCATGTCCAGGCCTTTATTTACTGATGGTAGTCCCTGTCGCAGTTCCTGTCCAGCTGAAGAAATTTCTTCCTCCAATATTTCTAAAATTACTATTTATGGAATCAATGAGAAAAAAGACGGTAAAACACGGGGAAAATACACCGGAAATATGGCTAAACACAGAGAAAATACGGCAAAAGAACGGAAAGAAAACACTCAAGAATGATGCTTATTAGGGATGCATGATATTGGATTTTTGCCGATATCCAATATGCCGATATTTTTTTTATTCATTATTGCTGATACCAATACCGATATTTCTGGTCAAGATCACAAGCTCTGTTCTTCACAAAAATGGACTTGTTTCTTTCAGTGTTACAGTATTTTATAGCATGAACAGATGTAAAACAAGAAAACAGCTTTTAACTCTTGCAAAAATGAAACCCTCGATATTTAAATGTACCCATGCAGTGATGAGAAGGTGCATTGATATTGAACATTTGTATAATTTGCCGATATTCCGGCTGATATATGGCCAATATGTGTGGCCGATATATCGGCTGTAAATATCTGCAAAAATTTCAATATTGGCTGATACGATACTTAACTTATTAGGCTGATATCGGCCAATACTGATATCAAACCGATAATATTGTGCACCCCTAATACTAATGCTATTGTTTACAATATTGTACATTATTTACACAGAAAATACTGATAAACCACCGTTAAATTACTCACATGTTCAGCCCTCAATCCTATCACTCTGCTGTCCGGCTGAGCAGAATTCCAGCCCGTCCCCTTCAGTCCAGGCAGCCTCGACCGTAATGTACCTTTGGAATTATTTGGATAGCGTGAATACTCGAGGAGTTATGGTAATTTGAATCATGCATGTCTTCTGTCACAGGCGACAGCTGGATAAACACTGAAAAAGTGCACAACACCCCCCACGGGCCAGGAGCTGAATTGATTCAGAGGATTTGCTGATATTGAATTGGGAGGGGAAATATTGCAATGCTTTGATGAATCGATATTTTTACCCACCCATACTCTCAGGTGATAGCTGCAACAAGGAATAGCACTCTTCCTCTTCATTTCCACTCTTCTTCTCTTGCTTACCAGTGCAACCATGGAGGTGTCATTAGCACCGTGTCCTAATTAGTCCAGTGCCGGCTAATTGTGCTTCTGACGCCCTGTCTCCAGGGAGGCAGGCCCTGCTAATTTCAATAAGAGTAAACAAGCAAACCGCTCCCCACTGACGGCTACAGATTAATTAGAGACTATCCATTGCATGTGCCGGGTGCAGGAATGGGGAAGGAACTTGCAGATCGGGGGAGGGGTATTTGTAAGATGCATCCATAGACGGAGAACACGAGGTGAAACAGAGTTCGCTTTTATCGTCAGAGTGGTGCTCATTTTAGGAAATTACCATCACTTTCATTTTGCGCAGCCTCTCTTCTCATGTGTCGAGAAACAACGCCCTGAATGTGTTGTTTTTCACAAGTTTCATGTAAAAGGTTTGAAAAAAGCAAACAAGTCTGTTTTCTTTTCCTTGAGAGAGACTGATTTGTGGGCCCAGAGCACTACAGTAAAAGGCTGTCGCTTCTGCACAGTCACCGCTGCCGTTCCTCGTCCCGCCTCGCACAGGAACCGCGCTTCCTTTTTGTGTGTGTAATGTTTCAGGTTGGCTGAGCATGCATGCTTCTTTTCAGCAGCCGTTTGCCTCATCTTCATGCAGTCACAGATACACCCAGGAGCTCTTCTTTCTGTGAAAGTACAACTTTCTGTTCTCCTGTCCGCCGAGCAGTTGTGCTTGAGTGCTTCAAGTTCCAGTGCCTTGCTTAAGGGAGCTTAACTTGCAGTTTGTGTGAGAAGGATAAGGCTGACTCATGACCCTAAGAAGGACGGGGAAAATGAATTATGATTTTATTTTATTAGGCATTACTTTGCGGTCATATTCAGCTTATTTTCTCTCTTTATGCCTCTAGCACCACTTACATTTTCTAAGCAAAGATATGAAAAATGAACAACAGCTTTGTATGCATCAACATTGCATTCAGTTCAAGAATGATGATGAAAAAAGGTGAAGAGGGGGCGTCCATGGTGCAGTCTGATGGTGCACTTGGTCGGTAATCATAAGGTAGCAGGTTCACCAGCTTCAGCATATGGCGATGTGTCCTTGGGTAAATGGGTATGAAAGGGCGTGAATGTGTTTGCTGATACTGATGAACAACTGACATAGAAACTCAGAACCATCAGTGAGTGAATGGGTGTGAATGGGTAGATGTGACCTGTGGTGTAAAGCTGCTTTGAGTAGTGAAAGACTAGAAAAGTGCTATATAAACTTAAGTCCATTTACCATTTCAGGAGGGTATTGGAAAATTTTGGACTCGGGTAGTTTGGTGCTGTGATAAAGGGTTGTGCCAGTTGGCCCTTGGATCATGTTAGCATGATTTTGATAACCTTTGTTTTTCTTGTTAACAGGTTCTTACAACATCAAAATCACCTTCAGAAATACACTGCCTGACCAAAAAAAAAGTCGCCACCTGCATTTAACTCAGCAAATAGGTGCGAGCCTCCTATTGGATAATTACTGCATGGGCGATCATCTTTCAGCTGGAAACAAGTTATTTAACCCCAGCTGATGCAATGTGTGGCTTCTAATTTCTTAAACAACCATGTTGAAAGACACATCCTGTGGTCGTGGAAAAGATGTTAGTCTGTTTAAGAAGGGTCTAATCATTGGCATGCATCAAGAAGAGAAAACATCTAAGGAGACTGCAGAAACTACTAAAGTTGGGTTAAGAACTGTCCAATGCATTATTAAAAGCTGGAAGGATAGTGGGGAAGCATCGTCTTCAAGGAAGAAATGTGGTCTGAAAAAAATCCTAAATGATGGTGACTGTCGATCACTTAAACGTTTGGCCAAATCAAATTGAAGAAAAACAACAGTAGAACTCAGGGGTATGTTTAATAGTGAAAGTAAGAGCATTTCCACACACAATGTGAGGGGAACTCAAGGGACTGGGACTGAACAGCTGTGTAGCCTGAAGAAAACCACTAAACAGTAAGGCTAACTGGAAAAAAAGGCTTCAGTTTGCTAGGGAGCATAAAGATTGGACTCTGGAGGACTGGAAGAAGGTCATGTGGTCTGATGAGTCCAGATTTACCCTGTTCCAGAGTGATGGGAGCATCAGGGTAAGAAGAGAGGCAGGTGAAGTGATGCACCCATCATGCCTTGTGCCTACTGTCCAAGCCTGTGGGGGCAGTGCTATGATCTGGGGCTGCTGCAGTTGGTCAGGTCTAGGTTCAGCAACATTATGGCCCAAAGAATGAGGTCAGCTGACTACCTGAATATACTGAATGACCAGGTTATTCCATCAATGGATTTGTTCTTCCCTAATGGCATGGGCGTATTCCATACCAGGATTCATCAGGTTCAAATTGTAAAAGAGTGGTTCAGGGAGCATGAGACATCATTTTCACACATGGATTGGCCGCCACAGAGTCCAGACCTTAACCCCATTGAGAATCTCTAGGATGTGCTGGAGAAGGCTTTGCGCAGTGGTCAGACTCTCCCATCATCAACACAAGATCTTGGTGAAAAATTAATGCAACACTGGATGGAAATTAATCTTGTGACATTGCAGGAGCTTATCGACACAATGCCACTGCAAATGTGTGCTGTAATCAAAGCTAAAGGTGGTCCAATGAAATATTAGAGTGTGTGGCCACACTTGGCCAGGCAGTGTATGATTAAAATTTGATTCTTCCTCCATGTCAGTGACGTTCATAGAAGGTTTACATGTCTGCCTGCTTCACCCTAGTGGTCAGTGGTGAGGACAATTGAATTTGAAAGCTTTATTAAAAACAGAGGGTGAGTTTTTTACTTAATTCACAAAGGGGACAAAATAATCCAAGCCTACTGCAAATCTAAAGTCGCAGACAAAAGAAGCACTCAACAAATTTCTGTTCTCACATAACATCTGGCTTGAACAACTGTTATTAAAAAAAATCTGTATGATTCAGCAAATTTGCTTAAAGATTTGACACTCTTTCATTACTTTTCTCCTCTGCTGGAGCTTTGCAGCTGGTACATTTTGAAACCCTTTTCACTCTTCTTGCCCTCTCAGACAGCAGATGAGCCGAAGCTAACGGTGAGCAGGTGCTGCGTTCACTTCCACCCCCGTATGAGAAACTCACAGCAGTCAACAGTAAATGGATGGGCCGCAATGTGCCGGGCCGATCTATCTCTCTGGTTCCTTTTTTTTTTGCTATCCATGAGAGTCTTCACATCTCACTCTGCTGCCGACCATATCACACTCCCCTTTCTCACCTAATTAATCATGTTATGGATCTTAATGCCACTCAAGAGTGAACTGAAACGACTGTGTGGGGTTTTATGCCTCTGCGTGTGCTTGTGCCACAAAGTGAAGGGACAGTAGAGGAAGGGTCTTGGGTGGTTTTGGTGGTAGAGTGACTTGTAGAAATCTAATAACAAAGGGATAGACATGATTACATGTTACATTACATTTTACTTTCAACATCCAAAGTCAAACCAGTTCATCCTTGAGTCAGAGTAAAGATTTTAGCTTCTGGTATTTCAGGTTCAAAAGCAAAGATCGAACTTGAGGCTCGATGACCTTTGAGCCCCAAAACTGAAGTTCAGTCTTCGGTCAAAGCCGACATTCATGCAGAGTTGGACAGGAATCCCTTCAAACACTCTTAAAGATAATTAGTTCTAGGGCTGTGCTGATTAATTTGTGTATTTACTTCTAATTAGTATTATACCATTTTTATTGTATGTATTTTATTTATATATTTATTAATAGTTGGTTTTTTTATATGTATGTGCATGTATATATTTTTTTTTTCTTTTCATATTCCTTTATCTCCCCATCAGAGGCCAAATGAACTTATGTCACTATTTTTATTGCTATAAATATTTTGGTTTCTGTTACTCTTTCTCATGGACAGAGAAAAGAACCAGAAAACTGAAAGAAAAACTGTATGAATATGGTTTGATATCAAGGAGACCGACAAGCCTGCCACACTACTGTACACTTTGGGTGCTATTTATTTATGTATGTACTTATTTACTTATTTTTCTTCTTTCTTTTCCTTTCTCCTTTTTCTGCTTAGTCCTGAATTTATGTGTTTGTATGATTTATGTTTGATCAGAAAATGAATTACTATATTCTATAGCAAATGAAAATAAAAATTAAACATTTTGCTAAAAAAAAAAGATAGTTAGTTCTTCAGCTTGATGCCCCATGAGCTTGACCTTTGACCATTCAACTCCAAAATCTATCCTTATCATCCTTGAGTCATGTCTGGTGGGTGGGCCAAAGTCAAAGAAAGTCCCCCACAGACTTCTTAAGATAAGGTGTACTAAAGAAGAAGATAAAAAAATATACTGACCTTAAACTTTAATGTATAACCTTCAAATTTTCATCAGTTTATCCTTCAGTCAGATTGGACATTTGTGCAAGATGTGATGAAAATCCTTTATTTAATTTATTTATTCTTTATTTAACCAGAAAGAAACCTCCTTGTGATTAAATTGTCTTTTTTTTCAAGAGTGTCCTGGCAAAAACAGCAGCACTTTCAACAGTTTTACACAAACACACGCAATCATAAAACACATAAAATAAGACTTCAGTACATTAAGAAAGAAAAGTCACAATTTTGGACAGCCAACATCGCTCGTCATCGTAAAAATGTGCAGTGAAACGAGATCTTTTAGTTTCAGGTCTTTAAACGTTTCTGAAGATATTGCATTCAGTACTAAGTAATGAATATCATTTCCATGGCCTTGACCTCTACCCTATGACCTCTAAAATCAAGGGATTTTATGTTGAGGTCAGAGTTGACATATTTGAGGAGTTTGATGAAAAATCCAGAAAGTGTTCATGAACTATTGCATCCACAAGATCGGCTTGAATGTATGATAATCCAAAAACATAATGCTGTCATCAGCATAAAACAGGATTCACCCTCATTCTTACCTTCTACTCTCTCAAGCAGCTTCTGGAGGATTTGTTGTTTCATGGCCCAGGTTTTTCATGGAGGCTATTGATCAATCAGGTTCACAGGGTTCCTTCTTTATCACCTCAAGCCTGTCCATGTGCCATTAGGTCAGGCATTAACAGTCGAGTGCGACATTCGCTGGTGATGGAGCGGGCTTGTAAATCTGAGGCAGCTGAAGGGTGTATCTCCTCCCTTGAGGGATGAATGGACTTTTATCACTGGCTCCGTTTGACGCTTAAACACAAATGCTGCCACATGAATGCTATTAAAATGTAAATATAGGATTTCTCTCTGGATATACTGTACACTGATGTGGATAAGCTGTAAAAATAGCAAAAAAATCAAGGTTTGTGCTCACACACAAGCAAAGGCACAAATCCTCTCACACTCTTTAATGATGGCAGTTAGCGCTGCCTCAAGGGAGCGGAGGTGTTGGTGCTGACGTTGTGATGGACGGTTATTTTCTAGAAGACATTAAAGTTAACACTCTCAGATGTGCCAGTGTTTCAAGTTTTGTCGTCTAAACACACACGGGGATGGCGATTGAGAAAAGAAGGGGGAGGACGAAGGAAGGAAGGAAGGATGGGAAGGGGGGATGGGGGAAGGATTTATGGGTGTAATAATGGAATCTCAGTGGCTGGGCCATTGACACTGAGGCATTTTCTCTCATCCTCCTCCCATTATTAGATGGATGGACCAGAAGGGAGTAAGCACAGCGACATATGGGCAGGAGAGAATGGCATGCTGTTGAGAGCGAAGCACATACAGGGGTGATCAGTCGGGCTTTATATGACGGAGGCATCCATACACATCAAGTGGTAGTAAATGATTTCTTGGATCTTATTTGCACAGCCTGCTGGTTTGACTGCAGTGGATAAAAGGCATTTATTGTATGAGAGTGTGGTATTTACCCACTGGTTTATCTTAATTTGCAAGGCATTTGGGATGTAATAAGTGACTACAGCCATGCTAGCTCGTCTGTTGACCTGTATGTGGGTTTCAGTGGTTGAGTTAGGTTGGCAGTAAGAAAGGGGACAAAATTTCATCTGTCAATATCATGTCAATGCCCCTAATGCCCTCTGGCTGGCTTTTGGAGAGTCCTGTTTCACAAATGAATATCATCGTATGCACCTCTTTTATTTCCTGAATAAACAAATTGATTGATTGAATGCTTTCAACAAAATGGATGCCCTCACTAATATTATAGCAAGGTCTTAAGAAAACTAGTCCGCTGCTACTCTAAATGGGAACATAGAGTAGAGACTTTGGCATAGCCATTGAGACCACCAAGTTATTCTAATATTATAATTAGAGCAAAAAATTCTTGCAAAAACTATCTTTATCCTCCTTGGCATGTAGGACATAGCATAAGCTCCCTCTACATTATAACACAATTATTTAGTCTATGATAATATTTAACCCAAAGCACAGCTGAAGCTTGTAGGAGAGGCATTAGCATTAGCATTTTTATAAAATGACAGCTCTATAGCGGAAGGCTGAGAGGCTTCTGAAGTCACTACAGTTCATCCACAGAGGAAAATGAATAAATGAGCCAGAATTCATGAAAATCCATCTGATGGTTTTCCACACTCAAGGTCTTTCTTTCTGCTAAAGAGGTTGCAAAAATGCCATGTTGATGACATATACTCAGTCTTCTCTCAGTGTTTTTCTATTATATGTCCTGTATTTTAACTAGCTGACTCACTCACTCTATAGCTGTTTGTTTTTAAATCTCCAAGGCCATTATTCTGCCACTTCCTGATTATCTTTGCTGCTGTAAACATGGTCCACACCGACTTTCCAGGGTAACGTGACTTGTTTTTATTATCTATTCTTAAGGTCAATGCTGCATTAAGCAGAATTTTTCATGCACTTGTTCGCCTTGCTCAGCTGACTGAGAATGAATTAAAGCTGTAAAATGTGGTCCGTCATGGTTCACTGTAAACCGCTAATGAAGGATCTTGGGTTCTTCTAAATTAAGGGGCTGTTTTGCTTAATTTGTATGGTACTGGTTTTGCATGAAACATTTACTTTCAACTGACTTTCAAGTTGTTTATTTGCAGTTTACTTTGGCTCTTTGGTATGCCGTTCAGGTCATTTTTGTCAGCGCAATATTTAAAAAATGCTTTGAGAGACTTTCTTGGAACATTATGTGAATGCCAACTCTGACTCAAGGACTGATTGGAACTGATCAGAATTTTGATGTTACAGTTAAATGGTCAAGGTCATGGCGCCTCGTGTATGTTTGTGTTGTTTGTTGTGAATGTAAGAACTCCAGAACACTTATGTTGCTTTCACACCTGAAGTTCAGTGGACTTGGTTCGGTTGCCTCCTCTCAGCCCGTCATTATACTTCAACAGTCCAGCACATGCAAACCTTATGAGGGCTTAAGGTATCAGGTGGCAGATCTACCATTTTCCCAACAAGAAAAAGTGAAACAAGTTTGAACAACTCAAAGGTCACAAGGTTGTCTGTTAATCAACTCGTCCTTCTATTTTTACCTCCTTTCATCCCACTAAACCCGCATCTTCATTATGTTCCTCCAGAGTGGCAGATTGCCACAAACGCTCCTCATTGTCTGTCAGAGAGCAACAAACACCTGCCATTTCATAATTAACACCTGCTGGGTGATAACAGACACCTGCTTTGCAGCCATTGATTATTTTATGGCGATAAAATTGAATGTAACGAGTGGCTAAACACTTTCATCATTTGTGTCACAGAAACATCACAGGCTCATTCACAATGAAAATACACAGAGCTTCATTAGCATGAGGTCAATTATGTGTATTATGTTAAAACTTAAGGTCAGGAGTATTGAAGTATTTGTATTAAAAACTGGCAGTAAGAAAATGGCTATAAAATGTCCCAACTGAGGCACATGCTGAGAGTTTAGTGGATTAGATTCCATGTGTTTTGATGTTACTTGTGCTAACCTTAAATTTCTTTCCTTTCTTAGAAGTGTAAATGCTGTTAAAAATTAACAATTTAATCACAGCAAGCTGACATTAACAGTATATGTTCAATATTTCTAACAGGAAACTTGGCGATTGAAATGCTTTAAAGCTTTTGGCATGAACGCCTAAAACGTGCTCATACCCCAACTCCATTGAAGTTGGGACATTGTGTAAAATGTAAATAAAAATAGAATGGTTTTTTTCGACATAGATTCAATGACATATACTAAAAAGACCAGATATTTAATGTTCAAACAACTTTTTATTTTTGCAAATATTAACTCACTTCTAATTTGATGCCTGCGTCATGTTCTGAATAAGCTGGAACAGGGGCATGTTCACAAGTGTGTTACATCACCTTTCCCTTTAGCAATGCTCAATTAGTGTTTGGGAACCTACGTCTGAAAAAGACGTCACTTGGATGGCAGCATGTGTTGCTCCAGAGCCTGTATGTACCTTTCAGCAGATGTGCAAGTTATCCATGCCATGGGCTCTAACGCAGCCCCATACCATCACAGGTGCTGTCTTTTGAACTTTGTGCTGGAATAATCTCGATGGTACTTTTGTCTTTAGTTCAGACAACCAATTTTCTCAATCATTTTGCAAAATCAAAATGATTATTTACAAAAAACAACAAAGTTTTCCAGTTTCAACTGTAAATACCTTGCATTTTAAGTCTGTTTGATTGGATTAAAGTTGAAAAGGTTTTGTAAATCATTGTATTCTGTTTTAATCAGTTTTACACAATGTCCCAACTTCCTTGGATTTGGGGCTTGTAATGTGCAGTTCTGTATTTCTTACTATACTTAACTTTATTCCAGATTCTTGTGAGCTTGACTCCAGCACAGATTTCCATTGTTCCACATTTTTATCAATGCTGGTGTGAAAAATGGAGTCTTGAAGTGCTTCATGAAGTGCCCCAGCGTACAGCACTTTCATTATGCATTATTATTTAAAGTCTTGGCTAAATCATTTAGGTTGAATGGGAAACCTGCCAAGCTGCTGTGGCATTTAAAAGAAATGTCACCATTTATTATAGTATCCAAGCTCTCTGCTGCACTGTGTACTACAAACCGTGTGCCGTAGTATCTGTTTTCAATTACAGCGCTGAAAAGGTTCCACCTGAATCACCTCGGAAAAGAGTTAACACTGCATATTCAGCACATCAATAGAGCATTGCTGCTACCAGCCATTGAAAACATTGAGAAAAAAAGGAGCAAGGCTTTTGGTTATTTTGCAAGTTAAACTCAAAAAAGAAGAGGCGCTGGAAACAAATTAATTCATCCACTCTTCTTCTCGCCTTTGCCCTCTTTGGACTTGGCTGAGCTGCAGTGGAGATGGCGTTTGCTGTAAGAAAAGAGAATAAAGAGGCAGCTATGGGAGGGAGACTGAGCGGAAACTTTGAAGGCCAGACAGCTTTTAACCCAATGTGTTAAAATAACATGTAAAACATGAAGGGAAGAATGAAAAAATTAAAGAGTTTGGGGTTGAACTTGATAAAGGGAGTTAAAATCTTAAATCTATGCAAATGTTGGTTCTGTGGAAGAATTTGACCTCTGTATTCAAGATCACTGCCTCCTTTCTCAACTTCTCATCAAAGCAGAAAAAGTGAGTGTTGGCAGGAGCGTTGTGAGGTTGCCCTCTTGTTCACCCTCGCTGTATTTGCAACAAGAGAGCAACTGAAATGTATGCTAATCCTCGGCTTGTTCTTGCTGCCGTCCCACAGCACGAGGCAATATTATTAAAACCCTAATCCAAAAAAGTTGGCATGTAGTGTATGTAAGAATACAGTGATTTACAAATCCAGTATGACTGACATTAAAAAGCTGAAAGCCTCGTAATTGCCCCACTTTTAGGGTGAAACTACACAAAAACGTTGGCTCGACTAGACGCTACAGTCAGAACCTTTACAGTATTCCCATGACAAAGCTCCTTTGTTAAGAACTTTTTTGTGATGTGACATGGGGGTAATGTATTCTGCCAGAGCGAATGGTTTTCACGCTGTGGTTGAAATTAGAGTGACAGAGGCAGTGTTATATCTATATTACTGTCAGAGTGGGAATTTATCTTTTTTACTTAAATGGACGAATCAGTTCAAACTGGCTAATCCATTTTAGTGTCCATTTGATGTTTGTTGGTTTGTTACCAGGACAACAAAAAAAAAAAACATAAACATAAATTGATGAAATTTTCAGGGTAGGTCAGAAATGGGCCAAGGACCAATCATTTCAGCTTTGGTGCGAATCTGAATCTGGATGCTGATCCAGGAATTTTTAAAGATTTTTTAAAATATTGTGAGATAGGACATTTTCCACTTTTTCACTAATAAAGTTCTCAACAATTTTCATGACATTTCTACGAATGTTGGTCGTGGCACGAGGAACAAGTGATTCAGTTTTTATGGTAATCCAATTCCAGATGTGGGTCCAGGAATTTTTTAAGGGATTTTTTTTACAGTGTGAGGTTAGGCAATTTTCCACATTTTTGATAATAACTCACCCGACAATGTTGGAAATGTCTTTGCAAAGGTTCTACTCTTAGAGAATCAGAATTCTGAGATTAAATGTATTACTTTTACCAGACAGCCATGCCATTGACTACATCCATTTATCATGTTTAAACATGGTTAAAGTTAAACTGATCTACGAATGGTTTAGAGTAGGATGCAAGCTGTCCCTGTATGTGAGAAAACCTCAAAGTGGCTTCTTATTGTTCACCAATAAGACCATGTTAAATCACCTGTAATTAATCATAATTTAACAGTAAAAGAAAACAACAGATACTCTTCAATAAAGCCAACAAATGTGAACAATAAAAGAAAAAATCTAGTTATTGTACCTTGTATTTAGGTATTCTCCTCTGTCAACCAAAAGACAGTTTGGCCAACATTTAAAAGACAAAAACAGAGGCACTCTTTTGTGATTAATTACATTCAATTTGGTCCATCAGTTTTCATCACTGCCCACAAATGAGAATTTTCCCAGGACAGCAAAACTGCATCGCTATAAAAGCCTGAACAGGACAAAAGCACCCACTCCCCAAGTCCCTGATTTTTTGGAATAAAATGCACATTAATTCTGGGAAGAGGAAAAACAGTGGGTGGTCATAGTGTGCCTGCACAATCCAAATCTCCATAATGAGTCGCCCACTGACAGCAAGGGGCCTTTATGGATGTTTAACTCCTTTATGGATGGGTTTGTCAATGTCGGGGGCCATGAGAATTGAGCTGAAAGCTGTCTGAGGGGCCCAGACTATGAGGGCAAAGAGTGTGATAACAAAATAGTTTGGGTAGAAAGCTTTTGTGAATTATTATAGTAGATGGGTAACTCTGTCCTAGCGCCTGCATGGCTTGTATGATACTTGTGTTTTTGTTTGTTGGTACAAAGAGAGAAAAAGTGGCCCGGTAGCCCATCTATTGTGGCAGTAAACATCGCCCTGGCTGTGGGTAATGGCCCTTATTCTAATCCTCTAAAAGATGGAGGGGTACAAGAGGTTCAAATGCACACAGATGAGAGGCAGGAGACAAAAAAAAGAAATAGTGGAGGGATGGAGAGGCCCCATTCTCTGCCTCATTGAGTCCTTATTCAGAACACTCGGCACTTCATTAAAAAACGAAGGCGTCTTCGGCAGAAACAGCACAAAAAAAAGAGGACTCGCTTGTTGTTCATACTCCATCATGGTGCATAAAAAGCCCAGAGAGTGTATTTGTTTTATCACAACCACAGAGCAACCGAGCGTATCTTTAATGAAGGCGGGCGACAAATTTGTAATTTATGATAATTGTTTTTGCTCCAAAAGTGTAAATATATTATGGCGATTATTTCCGGGGGAGCACACGCCAGCTGAGAACGCGACATTTCATCAGACGCAGGGAGAAATATTGCCCAAACAAAATGGCTGTTGACAGTGTTGGAGTGTGCAGGCTAGAATAAGGAGTGGAAACAGTTGTAGTTTCACACATGAATGCATGCAGATACAAGTTTTCAAGCACAGCTCAAAAATGTGTCAACAGAAACTTAATAACTTTTTTTTTCAAACCTTTGTTCATGCAGTGATTTATGGTTGGGGACATTAAAGTGGCTCCCATGCTTTTTAATTCTGGGCTTTTGCCAATAGTCCCTCAGTGGAAAAATAAACTAAACAAAGAATCAGTAACCTCAAATCAGCCAAATTACAGACAGATCCACCATCATTTCCCCCCTTTTTCTTGACTGAGTCTTGACTAATCGTTGACTGGAACATGCTGGGACCTGCACAGGGTCATGGCTGTAACGAGGCCCCCATGATGATGTGACAAACATTTAATGGCAGGTTAATGCCAACGCTACTGTTACGATGGTGTTTCTCATTCACACTGATGAACAGAATCTGTGTTTAGTTATGATGAGAAAAATAGGGATTGTTTGGTAGCATTTTTAATTAAAGGTCATGGCATTTATTGTCCAAGGCTCAAGGTTGGACAACAAGCCTTTGTTTTTGGCCCAAAGGTGTCCATCTGCCTCTGGTATTGAATAAGGAAATTCCCTTTGAGTCACTAAACCCCAACCCCAACCTTTCTAGACTACTTTGTGGTCAACCTTGGGAGTTTTTAAGGTTTCACGATGCATTCTTGGCAATTCTTTTTTGAGTTGAACAAGTTATCTAACCTCCAGTTCTTTGATATGTCTTATTTACTTCTGTCGTCTTTCGTCTAGGGTGTGATAAGGCATTTTAACCCTTAAGAAGTAGTCCACATGAGCTTTAGAAGATAAATCAGGTCTGTAATTGAAAAATGAATCTCTCTAGCCTGGAAAAAAAAAATCAATGCTAAGTTTCACAGCTTTTCCACCTCGTGTTGCCTTCACATGTCATGCTGCCTTTCACATGTGAATTTCTGCTTAAGAGCACTTTTTCACCTGCCAGAAACCTGTGTAACGCGCCTTCGCTAACAGATAACTCTGCTACCGGCTCCTCACCAGGGTCGGGCACACTTGTTTTTTTCCTCTCCTAGAACCCTTTGTGGGAGGGTCAAAAATCACAGAGTTTCTTTTCATCCCCAGTCTCTATCTCTGTGTCTCCATCCACCATGTATTGATCGCTCCACCGACCTTTCACCCTGGCTGTGAGTAATGGAATTGCCTGTCGTGGACACAGACCCTGGTCAAGGTCTTGTAAATGTACGGTGCATGTTTGCTCGAACTCGACGATCGATGCCTTCTGGGTCCCATGTCAGGGGGGATAGAGCTTTTTCGTCCAGGTTATTTCTGCCAGAGTGTTATGTGGATTCCTTAAAACTCCTTGAAATTGAGATGAAACCTGCTGGCTTGAGAGCAGAAGTCCTAATTTAATCTCACAGCTTTCTTTTTTTACTTCAAGAACTCCTACTTGTGCTTTTGAAAGTATCTCTCTCCTTTGAAACATTAAGTTCGCTGAGATTGGCAAACAAGTGTTGCGTCTTGCAGAAATGATACTTGATGTATATTTAATGGTTTTGCTTCCAAGTAAGAAGCATTACAACATTGGAAACCTCTTACAAAGTGATTCCTGGCATTAAAGGAATCAGAAATCTTGGCGTTGTGAGTCATCTTAGTATGTTAGCATGCAAAACACTTCTATGAGAAATGAGTCATGTGTACTTTTGAAGTAATGATAGATACATTTAAGGTTTGCTATGTTTTAAGATTTGATTCAGACCACAAATCTCACTCGAAACAGGCAGAGAGAAAAAGGCTTTGGCCCTATCCTTGAGAATCACTGGACCAAGATAAGGAGACATGCCTTTCAAGAGTCTATCGGGTTTCCTTCTGACTGATAAGACTTGTGTGTTGAAGGACTGTGCGGGGATAGGGAAGATTGTGGTTGAAAATAGGGCAGCGTGGTTTTCTAAATGTGTTTACTGGGGGATCCCATGACCGAACATCCAGTAATGACTGTGGTGGTTTCCAAAGTGATGGAGTGTTTGTTTAGATGTGACAACAACAGGATTACTGATATTTTTGGTATTAGAATGGAGGGGGGACACACTTGGGAGGGCTATTTACGAGCTGTACACTGCAAAAAAAGTTGTGATGGACTTGAATCTCATTCGCAGCTGACCCTTGTATTTTTGGGAGGTATGTTTTTGTTGTTTTTGTAACCATGGCATTTGTGTTAAGGATCCATCCTGTGAAACATCTCTGTTGTATTTCCCAATGCATTAACCCTTGCAACTCTAAGCAGTATATCCAAAAAAAGTCTGAAATTTGGACTCAGACCACAGCACTCTTTTCCACTTTTTGTCAGTCCATCTCAGATGAGCTCGGGCTCAGAGAAGCCGGCAGTGTTTCTGGGTGTTGTTGATATCTGACTTTGGCTTTGCATGGTAGAGTTTTGACTTGGACTTGTAGATTTAGAGATGAACTGTGTAACCTGACAAAGTGTTCCTGAGACCACATGGTCATTGCCTTAACAGAATGGTGTTGTCTTTTTAAATGCAGAAGAGAGGGATTGAAGGTCACAGGCATTCAGTGTTGGTTTCAGCCTTACTGCAAATGTAAAGAGATTCCTCCAGATTCTCTGGATCATTTGATGATATGGACTGTAAATGATGAAATCCCTAAATTCCTTCCGATTGTACATTGTGGAAGGTTGTTCTTAAACTGTTTGACTGTTTGCTCACACAGTTGTTTACAAAGTGGTGAACCTTGCCCCATCCTTGCTTGTGAATGACTGAGTCTTTCACAGATTCTTCTCTTATTCCAAATCATGACACTCGGCTGTTTCCAATTTAACCTTTTTACCTGTTTAATGATCCAAACAGGTGTTTTTCAGAATGTGTTGCAGGCATCAAATTCAAAATGAGTTCATCAATTTTACCATTGAATTGTCTTTGTAGAGTATTACATTGAATTTAGGTTGAAAAGGATTTGTAAATCATTGTATTTTGTTTTTATTCTGTTTGACTCACTGTCCCAAATTCATTGCACTCGGGTTTGTATTTGTTGAGACATATTTTATGGCTTCAAGCCTCTGGACTGAGGTCCAGTCTGACACCGCCGTCCCTGCAGGAATGCCTCCAGCTTATTATGACGGGGAAATTGAATTTGTGATGTAATTTTTACAGTGTAGCTGCTGTTTAGGTATTATGTGGCTCACTGACCTTAACCCTAACCCAACTGACATGGAAAATATTCTAACACACACTTTGGGGCACAGAGACACTGATGCCAGGAATCTGGACTCCCCCTGAAATAGCTGAAACCCCCTTGTGCAGCGCTGATGACACACACATACACAGTGGGAGAAAGCACCCAGAATAGCTGCACTGCCACATCCATCGCATTCCACTACCCAGCTGGCTGCCCTGTGGACTCACTCACACAAAACACACACTCACTGCAGCAGTCTTACTCGCAGACATGTCACATACACACTTCTCCGCAGACACACACTCTTGGATAATCACTCCGCTCTGCCAAAAAAACATACCCACCACGTCTCCTCCCTTGCTGCACACTTCAGACTTTTCCCCCATTAGTCTGATTTGGCGCATAGTGTTCACCGCTCGCCTCGCCCCATCAATGAACAATACAAGTTCAGCCTCAGAGCGCCTGTGGCTAATCCCTCAGCTGTTCTGGGCTGGCAGTGGACGGCCAAGAACACTGGAATAGTCCGCGCACCCTACCCCCAACCCCCACCACCAATTGCAGTGCAGATCAGATATCAATTTGTCAATGGCGCTTGCCGGTCAGCTGGGCTGTCCGGCTCGCTGCCTGGCTGGCTCGCCGGCTGGTACAGAGCCTGAAGGCAGAGGTGAGTCAGCAACTTGGACAGCCAAAAGTGGAGAACTAGACAAGCAAAGCGACTGGTGTGTTCAGCTGCAGAGACTTTAACTTCTTGACTTTTAGGAGAAAAGTTTGAAAAGCGATGCAAACACCCACTCCAAAATGACACCAAACTTCCCCCCTCGAGGGTATTGAGGACTTTTGGGTGCCACTGTCTTGCTTGCTCCATTTAGATCCAATCACAGGGTTGATACCAACCATTTTACTGCAATGCTGTGGGTGTTAAGTGCTTCTAAATTTGTTCCTTGCATTGCAAATTTGGATCCCCAAGGGTACAGTTCCACACAATATCAGAAAATCATAAGATGCCACAACAACTTGGCAAAAACTGTCTTTTCTTCTTGTTTCCAGTATTTACTCTCACCTCCCTCAGAGCTCATGGATGCTGTGAATTTGCGTGGGATGGCAAAACAGGAAAACGTGTGGATTGTTTACCAGCCCAAGCGCTGGCTAAACTGCTGGCTAAACTGTTCTTTTTCTGGACAGTTTATTTAGGGTCTTTTGTCTTAATTTAAGAGGTGACAGGACAGTGGATAGAGCAGGGAAACCTTTGTCCTAGCAAGGGCCAAAAATATTTTTGAACATTTTCTGAGGGCCAAACAGCTGTACACACATAGCATAGCTTACTTACTGTGTCTAATGGGGTGGCTGGAACTGCTTCTCTGTATCAGTAACCCATCAGCCAAAGTCCTCCAAGACCTCCTTTTCATCGCTGCAAGCCACAGACAAGACACACTGGCTAGCCTTTTACTTCAACAAAAAAGTCATTTGTCAACATCCTGCATTTACCTTCTTTTTCATGACAACTGGCATGAAGACCAGTCTTAAGCAATTTATGTCTCGTGACCACAGTTAGCAGTCTGACTGCACTAAATGTTGTATTTAATCTGCTCCTGACTCAATAAGCACTTCTACCTTCTTCCAATTAGCATGTAGCGCACTCTCCTGGGGTTTTATTTGATTGCAGAATACTTTATATCCTTCTGAATTTCATTTGTATTTCTGTTTGTTTTTATCTTGTTTAAGGATAGCTAGGTAGACCACCAAACGGGTCTACAGTCCAGAGGCTGGAGGTTTTCCACCTCTGGGATAAAGTAACAGGAACTAAACGGAAAACTAAAAAACCTCCACCAAGGACGTTCTAAAATTTTTGGGCAGTTACTGTCAGAAAATGTCAATCTGCCCCATCTCACTCTTTTAACAAGTTCTTGTAAAAATTGCTGATCAAGATCCAGATTTGGATCACCAACATGACCATGCCATGACTTTTTGAGTAGTTAGCAACAATGTGGAAAACAGTTTTAGCAAATCCTTTAAAAAAAATGTTTGATCAGCATCTGGATTTGGATCACCACCAAAATCGGTTCACTTCTTTCTTATGCCATGACCAATATTTTCTGAGACTTTTATAATGATTGGTCCAAAACTTGTTAAAGCATTCTGTTAACAAGCAAACCAACAAATGAGGGCAAAAACAGAACCACCTTGGCCGAGGTAATGGGCAAACTGGGCTGTGGGTTGGATTCAAACCTTCTCTGCCTGCTTAAAAGACCAGCCTTTGCTCATGTGGTGCGACCCAGCTGCTCAGTACCCTGAGAGAATGCAGATGTTTTGTTGGAGATCTCTGGTTTTAAAATCACTGGTATCCCCAATCCTCACCTCAGGCTTTTCAAGCACCCTGTCATCTTTTTCCATCATGGATCATTGCTCTTTGAGTGCATAAAATCTAATCTAAGGCTGGGAGGTCTCTGTCTGGTTACTGGGACAGAAAAGTGGCCACAAAAATGACAGCAGGCCATGCATCTTGGACAAAGCGAAGCGCCTCCAGCTTCTGCTACAGCACATCTGTGCGATTAGAGTGATGTTGATTGAAATGATATGTCGCCGGCCTCTGATTGGACAGAGTTGGGAACAAACATCAGCTGATGTTACACAATGTCACACTGAATGATGACAACAAAATTCAATCTGATTGTTGGGCTGGAAAAGTGCCCCTCTGAATTTCAAAGCCCCCCTAGGAGACATCTTGTAGCGCCTTGTTTTGCCCAACAGTGATCTGAACGCAGCAGAGGCAGAATCTAGGAGAAGATGGAGTGATGATGGACTTAGTATGACAGGAAGTTATCAAGCAGGACATAGATGTGTTTTTGGGCTGTCTGGCCAGCCATCCGTTCCTGTCTGTGTATTTTTGGAGCAAAGTATCTTTTGGACTCCTTTAGAAAAAATCTCAAAATTTGACCCAACAAACTCTTTGACCAAAGAATGAACCCAACCCAGAGTTTGTGCCTGGATCACTGTACTGCTAAGAGCCTTTTCAGACACTTCCCTGACTAGTGTCAAAAACCTGATACAACCCAACTCCAAAATAACTGAAATACCCCTTTAACACACCCCACATCAGAGGATAATCAGGTAAAATAATCTTTAGGACCACCAGATAATCTGACCTTTGCTGACTTTGGTCGGAGGCAGGGATCCGCACTGAAACCTGGGCCAATTATCCTGTACTGCGTGCCCAGCCTAAGTGAGTGAACGCCAGTGCAGGACATCAGGGAGTTTAGAGGTACAGATGAGAGGTGACTTTAATGAATTAATGAATAAACAAACGAGTCTTCCTACTTGAACTCATGCCATAAGCATCATCAATTAATCGGCTGATATGAGGACCTGGATCTTAGCCTTTAGTACAACAGTGTGAGACTCCCCTGCCTCTATTCAATTATCCAAGTAATAATTTCAGCACCACTCTTAATTCTGAGCTCATTTCAATAAGAAAGAAACTGTGCAAATTAAGTGCACTTACCCTTATTCCAGCGGGGATTTAAAAGCTGCTCAATGAACCACTTCCCTCCAACCCTTTTTTCCCTTACCCACTGTTTTTGGACTCTGGCCACATCCTGCTGTTTGCGCCGTCGTCTGGTCATAAAAGCCTCGTTTCCCCCCACGTGGCACATAGCTGAATTAAAATCTATTATGAATTGTGACAGGGCCATTAGGAAGACGGATGGTCAGAGGCCTTCGTGGGTTTGGCTCGCTCTTTGTCCACCTTGGGGCCCTCCTCCCTGACAAAAGCCTGCCCCCTGGCAGGCGCTGACAGCTTTAAAAGGCATTCAGGTTCATGTGAACTACCTCAGTCAGGAAGGTTATGTTTTTGTGGGCATTTGTCTGTTTTTTGTTTGTCTGTCTGTGATCAAAGTAATTCATAAAGTTCAAATCCGTGTACGATGAAAGATATTTCGTACTTACATGTTCACTTCACGTGATAGGGACGTTTTCCACATTATGTCTAATAACTCAATAAGTTCACAACTGATTTTAACAGATTTTTCTGAAAATGTTGGTCATGGCACAAGAAAGAAGTGACTAGATTTTGGTGGTGATCCAAAAATTCATGCAGATCCAGGAATGTCTTTAAAAAGTATTTGTTAGCATTGTGAGAGAGAGCAATATCCACATTTTTGATTAAAACTCAGAATGCTTGTAACAGATTGTGATATTTCCAGGAATTGTTGGTCATGGCACAAGGATGAAATGGTCACACTTTGGAGGTGATCCATATTTGGATGCAGGAAAGTGTTGTTAACATTGCATTGCAGGGTAGTTTTCCACGTTTGCTAATAATTCAAAAAATCTCATCAGGTTTTGATTACACTTTTAAGAACAAGGAATAAGTGACCACATTTAGGGATGCAGACCTGGGAGTTTTTAAAGGGACTTGATAACATTACAAGATAGGGCAGGTTTCCACATTTCTAATAGTACTCAGACAGGGATTTCAGAGATGCCTTGGTGGAGGTTTGCATTCTCTGAGCACTTCTTGTTTAATTTGGGAAGGCAGATTGTTCAAGGTTGACATTGGCAACACTTGGATGGTGACCAGGTTGGCGCTTCGACTGTCACAGTCAGCACACTCCCAAACAAACACAAATGTAGGATCTCTTTGCTTTATACGGGAGGACAAAAGGTGAGGGACAAAGGAGGTGGAGACATGATGGATGGTGGAGAGGGGCATGGATGCAGGAGTGTTCACAGCTGAGTGGGAGGAAGTTATAGATTGAACAGACGGTAAGGACTCATCTACGTTGGGTTATTCTCCCACCGGCCTTACAGGGATCTTACCTCGGATATGCCGATGTTTGTCTGCTCATTATTCAGCCTTATAGGTGGAATTCTTCCCCTTTGCCTCTGCTCCGGTTTATCATACATGACATATCCTCCTCTTCCTTGTTCCCTCTATTTGTAGCTGCTTGTTATTCCTCTCGGACCCAGGTGTGTTTGAGAAAACATGGTGCTGCTCAAGGTTCTCTTATTGATTACCTGTGTTGACAACATTTTTATTATTTTGCACAAAAAATCATCGACCCTGGATAGACGGAGAGGCTCAGAGAAGGCAATGGAAAAGGCTTTTGCGAATTAGAGTCACCCTGCAGAAAATAAAACACATCCGAGGAGACTTCCATGTCTCTCATATTACACAGGAATTGGATCATAAAAGTGTGGACCAATAACGCCAACTCCTGACTCCCTAAAGGACATTCCCGAAGCTCTAAAATTGAGTATAACAACTTTGGGTTAAACTCCCCAAAGAGATCACACATAATAAATGAAGGCAAAACAAATTGCAGACAGATTCATTCTCTCTCTCACACTCAAGGATTTCTGGAGCTCAGGCGTGGCGGTCATCTTTCACCCCAGTTGACCAATTACAGTGCCAAGCTGGGCTCTTTCTAATGAGCTGCAAAAAAGCACAAAGGAATACGAGTCGATATCAGGCAAATAAATTATTAATAGCTGAGATTTTTATTTGCCTGCTTGCAGTTACACTTGGCAGGGGTTGAAAGGAGCAGAGCTTAGGAAGGAGGTGAGAAGCAGGAGCTTTTCAATTATCTGGTTTTTGTGAACTCTGGTGTGGTCTGTAGCAGCTGCCGGACCGGATGGATCATATCTCGTGCTTAATATATTTGAGAGGAGCTTTCTCTGCTTTTCTTTGTTTAGGATTGCTGGCTCGAGTTTTTCTCAGGTGAACCAGACATTGGCAAGTGTAAAGCCGGCTGTTTTCCACTTGGACTCCATTGAGAGAAGGATCATTCTGACAAAGGCAGCGCTGAAATGTGCTTTTATGGTGTCTTCATTAGGAGGTAGTCATACAAACAACAAAGGGTTTTTAAAGGCAGGAAACGTTAAGTGTCCTAAATGAAAGCACAAGAGTGATAAAACTTTTGGATACTGATACATACAGTAAACATTACAGGCAGGAACTCTTAGTTTTAGAAACTATAGATGCCCTTATTAATTGTGAACCAATAATCATAAGTCAAATTGCAGAAGAAACAGATTCTCAGGTCACTTTCACATCCAAAATTCAGCAAACTCGGTTTGGTTCAAGAGTGAAGTTGCAATATTTTTTCACTTCATACTTGCATTTTATCAGGTGGATCAAACCCTGTCAAATGCTGTGTAATGTAGCCACCCACCACTAGCTGGAGCTGTAGCTGTGGTCTGTGTTTTTGCCATCTGGCCTGCTGTTGCATGGTGACCTGAAGTACACAACCAGCCTCGAGCAATAACATCAAATCTCTTAAAGCAGTTCAGAAGTTTCTGTGCCACATAAAGATAGAGCTGGATGCAGTGATACTTGCATATTGACTGTAGCATTAACTTTAGGACTGGAGGGTGGCAGGACAAGAAATGCTAATGTTAGCTGCGCTCTAAAATGTTGTGTTACTTAATCAGTAAATTGGTGCTATTAGATTATCACATTATGTAATTCAGTTGTCCTGATAGTAGGATACTTCCTACATTACTTGGAGGTTTTATGCCGCTCTGTTGCACAAAGTTCGTAAAAGCATGTTGCTGACTGAACAAGAATGAAATTTGTGTTGATTTTTCAAGGTACATTACCACCTGTAGAAGATCCTGGTGCACTACAGAACAAAGTAGACCGACCAATCACTAAACCAGAAAACACAAAACATGACATGCATGTATTTGAGTGGATTAGTATGGAAGATAAATCTCAAGTCAAAGCTTAAACCTGTATTAAACTTGTATCCCTCGCTGTTAGGGAAGCAAATGCCAAATGCTAAATTGCCACCAATTATTTAGGTTTTAGCTTCAACATTGTGACCAGTTCTCTGATTTATATGGTGCTTTATCTTTATTGATTGAGCCCTTTTTGGAAAGTAAGAAGCTAAGACAGCCCTTAGAGAAAGTAGTTGGACTTCTGGGTTCTTATCACATCCAGTATATAGGTTAACAAAACTGCAACTTCTCCTCCTTAGTTCCATCCCATCCATTCCCTCAAACTGCTAAAGACATCAACAAAAGCATTAAAAGTCCATCTCATTTATCCAACAGCCTGTGCTGTATACTCCAAGTGCAGCCAAACGATTGCACTGTGGGCCCAGTAGTCCTATTTTCGGCTAATTATCTCCTCACTAGCGGCCCTGCAGTTGGGAGTGTTCGCTGCACACTCAGCTGCTGTCACATCCCACAGCTGTACCGTTAAGTCTGAGCAGAAATATGGATCCAAATGAACTCAAACATCAAAGGCTGTGCAAGCCATTAGCATCGTTTGACTCCTGGTATCGTGCCATGTTCTCTCTCTATCTGGCTTGTTTGCGTTTGGGTGTACCTGGGAGGGAACGAGTGTGACTAAGCAGAAAAAGGCTTCTGTGTATCATCCTGATAAAAGAGCCTTATCAAGCTGCAAATACACGCCAAGGGGATTGGTGGTAACGTCAGCAGCAACTGTTCTTATTCCCATGGGCTCAATTTGTTGAATTCACGCACACTTTGAGTTTATCCAACAGAATTTGGCATCTTCAGAGCATTTTGTGGTGTTATTGAAGGGACTTAATCCACTGTCAGTCACAGATATCGACTTGTTTCACCGCTGATTTCTGGTGCACCCCCTTGATTTCATGTAACATAGGATTGACAGATACTCATTAATGTAGAAGGATGTAAATACAGATCTAGAAGATTCAATTTTCCCCTCCCAGCCAGCTGCCTGCCAGCTTCCAGCCACTGGACGTCCACCTCCACCTCTCTGGGGTTGTGCCTAAATTCCACTAAAAACCCACCCATTCATGCATTTGCAGGGTGTCTCCATGAGATGGCGCTTCCCTCACAAGATTACTTAGCTTCAACATTCCCCTGGTTATTAGAGGAGCTGCCAAATCAACAGAGAGTAAACCTGACACTACAAATGTATGCAGATATGGCCTAAAGTTTACAACTTATAACAGGGTCAGGGTCGCAGACCTCCATGGGCCAGCCAAGAACCCATCATGCATCTGTATCTGTGTCAGTATCTGTTGGACTGGGAGGAGCAGATTAACATCCAAAGAATCTGAATTTTATACAAATGAAAGTTAAATCCAAACAGATGAAGTTTTAATCTTGCATCATCAGCGTCAGTATAACTAAGTGTATTAGTGTCGATATCTGTACTATTATCAGTATTGATATCAGTATCAATACCCATTATTTGTATTGATACACGTACCAATAGTAGCACTGGTGCTGATTACTGCATTACGATCAATTTTGATATTGGCATAAATGACTAATTAATTCTTCATTAAAGTTAAAAAACATTTTAAGGTTGCTTTGACACAAATAAAAGTGCTTTTAGGCTGTGGCAGGTGGCACTGGCATAACGACCAAAGCTTTGTGTAACCATGCCCCGTACAGATTTGTTGACATCAGTCTTTTTAGATGATCGTAGGTTGGCTGTTAATGCTAATGTTAACCACACTCTACCTTACATTAACTGCTGACGCTATGTTAGCTTGCTAACTGTTGTTGTATTTGTCCAAAATCCAGACACAATTCCCAGCTTGTAGGTTTGCTTGCCTCATTATATCCTTGTTGGTTTGGATGGCTCAGGATTCTGGAGGTGATTCCACAAAACAGTTTGTTAACACTGAGAAGTAGAGTAGTTTTCCACATTTTTCCTTAAAGCTCGGTAAGTTCTCAACAGATTTGGATGACATTTTCAAAGAATGATGGTCATGACACAGAAGAAGTGACTATATTTTGGTGGTGATCTAAATACAGAATCAGTGGACCCAGGATGTTTTTTTCATCACTTGTGAACAGTTCGATGAGTGAGGTTATAAACAACAACTCCCCCGACAATGTTGGAAATGCCTTGATGGATGTTTGTGCTCTTGGAGCACTTCTAGCTATTGACGGCTGTCTTTTGGATAATTTTTATGTCTAATTCATTTTCTTTCTCAGTGTTTTAACTTATCTTCCATGCTTTTGACTTCATGCCTAAAACGCTGAAGACATTAATAAACAAATTAAACTGTGTTTATAAAATGTTCACTAGTCATTTTATATTCAATTCTCAAAATGTAAAATGAAAAATATTCCTCCTGAAGTTTCTCCCTCTTTCCTTTTGCTCTCCAGTGCATGACAGACAAGGCAATTAAATGGAAAATATGTGCATATATCAATATCATTGACATTGGCAATCAATCTCAGTCAGTTGAGTGATTCAGCATATCAGATATGTGTTGTTCTTTAATAATGTGCATAATTAGTAAGAAGGAACTCTTTGCCCTGCGTTTGTGGTCCACCTTTTATAGATGTTGAAAACTTTGCTGCTCTGTAATAACATTAGCAGAAATATGTCTTTATTATGGCCAAACACTGGAGGGCCAATCTAAAGAGAGAAGTGAGATCCAATCTGCTCTCAGATGTCACTAATCTGGTCAAGAAAAATACCATTTTTTCCTCTCCGGCTGCAGGCAGTGCTGTTATAAATAACTTGTTCATGAGTTGTCTCCATTTAAGGTGGCTGGTGGAAAACTGCACAGAGAAAGAAAAACAGAAAAACGGAGACAGATTATCATCCAAAGCGTTGTGACCTCTGGCAGTGCGCCTCTCTCACTATCTAACTGCCTTTAACTTTATTTGGCTGTCGACTTGAAAGACTCTTGCTGGGCCGGCTGCTACGACTGTGGACACAAACACACACACACATTCACGTACCGCCCATATGGCATCATTTAGAAAGTCCTGGCATCTAATGTTTGTGTTTATCTGGACAACAAAGCCCACTCTCCTGGACCACAATGGAAAAGACCTAAAAAGATTCCCAGCTAATTTAGCAAACATGCTAACCATTCACTCCAAGGCTATTATTGCACTGATAGGGGTTACTGGAGGTCACGGCCACACTGGGCACTGGCTTATATTTAGCCCACATTGTGCACACTTGTCTCTGTCCAAAGCCTTGATAGCAAACCAAGCGTTGCTCCCATTTGATACATGCATAGCACTAGGTGCTTCAAGTTAATCCTCTGATAAGGAATTACAGCTCCTATTATGAATTAATAAGTGGATTAGGCTTGTAAAAAGGCCTGTGAATAGCCGAGCTGCCTGCACAGCAGCACGAGCAGAGCATTATCCCTGATCCCTGCTATGTAGTTTATGTGGAAATGGGTGCTTCATATTCATTCTCACAGGAGGGAGGGAGCTGTAACCTAAAGTTCAATAATTCAATGCTTTGAATCCATAATTAAGTAAGTTTAAAGGATGGTGGAACTATATTTTCAGGAGTTTCTTAAAGGTAGAGGATCGCAAGGAGCTTAACTAAAAGGTGTTACTTGGATCATTTTGAATGGCAGCACTTTATTAGAACTTCTCTGGTACCACCTCCATGTAAATCCAGTTTTTGATACATTAAAGTTACTATAAAACTAAGAAAGACAGATCAATGTGTAGACTCTAAAACTCATATTTAAACTAGAAGTTCCTCGAGCGCAAACCTCCCCCAAGGCATTTTCAACGCTGTTTGGTGAGTTATTGTCAGAAGTGTGGAAAACTACCTTGTACTGTTAACGTATGACTGAAAAAATCCTGGATCCAGGATTTGTATCACCAACAAAATCTATTCACTTCTTCTATGTGCTATGACCAACAATACCTGAAAATGTTGTCAAAATCCATCAAGAACTTTTTGAGTTATTGGGAAAAACGTGGATAACAGTCCTATCCTGTGTTTACAAATCCTTAAAAAACATCTTGGATCATTGTTTGTATTCAACTCACCACGAAAATCGAGTTACATCTTCCTGTTGCCAACATTCCCAAATATTTTCATCATAATCTGCTGAGAACTTTCTAAGTTATTGTTAAAAACAAATCCTTGAAAAGTGTCTGATCCACATTCAGATTCAGATCACCACCAAAATCTAATCACTTATTCCAACACTTATGACTAACACTCCCTAAAAATTTCATCAGAATCTGTTTACAACTCTCAGAAATACCCCTTTAGCAAAGTAACAGACATACATAAATTGATGAATTTACTCCATCGCTGCCCTTTAAAAAGTTATCAACAGGGATGCCTTGTTACTTTGTTTTTTTTAACATGTAGCAAATTGGGTCGCTGTGTTTATGCCACGATGCCCTAACTAAAAGGTCTCTTGTAAATATAGACAAACCAATGGAAAATCCCCCATTTTGCAATCATATTTGAAAATAAGGTGATATTTTGGCACTTGAAAAGGCACGAACCCAAACTCAGTGTTTCATTGAATCACCTTGAAATTTTGTCAGCTGGTTAAGACAATTGTCTTCAGAGAGTTGCCTTATTTTTCAGGGATTTTGTTGAAGCATATGTGTGGTGGAAGATCAAAGTTCACTATTAAACCCAAAGTTATTCAGCTCAATTCTAGTGTCTAGTTAGTTTCCCAGACCTAACTTTTTCAGAGGCTTTAAACCATGACCTTTAAATTCTGCCTAATTTTCTTGGTTTCTGTGAAGTGGTGTGGCTGTGGTAGGGTTTGCCTCAGGAATGTTTTGAAAAAGCTGACGCGTCTGACCCTTTATCTCAGGTTCCCGACAGGTCCCCCCTTGTTAGCATGTGACCCAGCTCGGCAAAGACCTTGACCATGGTCTATGTATAGAGTCAGAAGGTGCATAACAGAAGCCCTTTTTGGACTTCCCTGCAATTCCTGTTATTCACGCCGCCTGCCAATGAGTCCACACTTCTGGCCCGTGGAACAACAACCTGTGTGTGTGTTGGTGTGTGTGTGAGATTCCTGGGTGGTGTGGGGTTGAAGGGGGCTGTCATGATGGCGGTAATGTCGACGGCAGCGATGGTAATGGCTCAGAGGAGAAGAAGCAGTGCAGATGAGTTATTGCACAAACGCAGGAGAACGTGCAATCAAAGGCTAACGCGCACACTTGTTCCTGGTGTAATGGTGACCCGCTGTGGAGGTCGGCGGTGTTAAAGCTTGGCCCTCTGGGCCTGGTCATAATAACAATGAAAAATGGCCCCATGGCACATTGCCCCTCCGACTGCATGTGCCCCAGCCTGTGTGTGTATGTGCATGCTCCCTCCTCCTGTCCTCCGTCTGCGGCTGAACTTGCTGAGGGAAAATAGGAAACAATCAGAAACAAATTGCTGCGCTGCCGCCGCCACTGGCACACGAGTGGAAGGGGAAGTGCCGTGCGCTCTCACAGGGCGCTCGCCGCTGGTTAGCAGGCAGCGCCGTGCTGATGGATGTGAAGCAGAAATGATACACACTGATAGTGCCGTGTCTGGTGCAGTCTCAGGAAAGATAGATGGAGAGCCGGCGCCATCGTGAGCGCCCGCCTTTTGCGAAGCATCTGGCAAGCAGGGCTCTTGAAAATGTATTCAGAGCATCCATTCACAACGCACTCTAAAGCACCCCTGGAAATAGCCTGGAGAAGACGAGCAGTCAAAACAATGCATGACTGCTGCCAGCTCACTTGTAGCACCGATGCATTGTGTAAAGCAGACGTTCGACACTGTTGTTTTCTGTTTGCAATGTAATGGAGTGAGAAAATAACTCTGGCAAATGGCTCTCTGGGCTACAAGTGGTCCAAGAAGAAATCTGTTAGCAGCAATAAAGAGGACCAGCATTGTTTGCAGGTCCTGGAGTTGCAATGTCAGCATGTACCTAATGGAGAGGTGCTGCACAAATTGACAGTCAGAGGGGGCAAAGGTCGAGGAAGACAGCATACAGGTGTGCGGGAGCCTGAAGGAGCCGTGGATTTTCCTGCTGATTGGCAATTTAGGGTCCTATTACGTTGAGCTCTGCTGTTCCACACCAGGTATAGGGTTACTGTTTGCTTATCAGGCTGCGGCTAACGAACCCCACCACCTACTTGTGTCTCTTATTTCCAGCCCACTCTGGACAGCTACATAAATCTGCCAGCTAGACTATATCTGCCTACATTGGCAAAGGTTAGAAATTGTTTGGGGTCTCGTTCACAGAGGGGTAATTATAGGTGAGCATCAAATATGCTGTAAATGTCTAAATACTTCAGTAATTGTACTGTGGATCTAAATTACACAAATTGGCTGCCATGCCATGTGACAAGTGAGTGAACCTGACCTTATTGGCTCTTTTTGGGTCAGGAGCCACTCGAGTCTATCCCAGCTGTCATTGGGTGAGAGGAAAGCTACAAGTAAGACTGGTTGCAAGCCACTCACAGGGCCAACACCCAGAGACAAACAACCATTCATGCACAGCCTATGATACAACTTGGAGTCGCCAATCAACCCAAAAATCATATTTGGTCAAGAAATCACAATTGATTGCAACATTTAGACCTTTAAAACAACAATAATGTCACTGAAATGAATCAGAGGTAAATAAAAAGACCAAAAATGATAATAATTAATCAATCAATAAATTGTACAGAAAAGTTGGCGGTGTTCAGGTGGAGACTGGTGTGTCAAAGTTGCATAAATAGGTTGCAGTCAGTTTGACGTGCTTGTCCAAAACTTGAACAAACATGATCAAAAGAGTGCAGATTTTACAGCACTTGGAAGAATGCATAAGATTTTTGTAAATAATTTTGCTTAAGTCATTAAGTTTGCTTTAGCCGTCCACATTGTTATAGTCGTCAATACTTTGAGAAGAAACTGGCTAAGAGCAAGAGCTTCTTCAGTCTCAAGTTGTTTTTTAAATGTTGGCAACTATATATTCACAATTTTATCACAATTTAGACAGGTTAATATAGTTAAAAATCATTTCATTGCAAAAATAAAAATCAACTACAATTGCAAGTAAACCTACTGACGTTCAATTGCAGTTAAGATTTTGGCTCTTAATCTGCTCCATTAAATATTGACAATTTATTGAAATAGAGACAGTTTGATCCCTTCTGTTAAAAATAACTGACTTAATATTTTTAACTAAAAGGCCCCCAAAAAGCCTCAGTGTTTTGATTAATATGATTGCTTTTGGTAAATGGGGAAGGGCCCCAAATTTGAAAAGTCCTCTTGTTTACTTTTGTGAACCAGAGCAGCACATGCAGACCTCAACCTTCTTCATTATCCCACCTTCTCGATCATTTACTCAATTCTTTCCTCTCAATTATGAGCCCCTGTCCTCAGCTCCCTCTCCAGCCCCCCCTCTGGAGCTTTGACTCTGTTTTTCTAACCGCTGACAGGTAGCACCTGTCTCTCTCACTATGTCCAGATGGACAATGCCCCGCGGCACCTGCCCCTCTTGGTGGCTCTACCTGCTCTGGTGCCAAGTCTCGGTGCTGGCACATGGACATACACACATGCGGTTGGAACCCATGGATAACCCCTCTCTCAACTTGGCATGGCTCACTGTGGAGTGCATGGTTAGCATTTGTAAGCAGTGAATAAAGGGTGTGAATTTGCTGATGGATGCGAAAGAATAATAATATGATGTGGTGATGAAATGAGATATGAATTTCATTTCTTCTTACACTTTCAACTTGGTCTATAATCTTTTACTATCATTTTCTTTGTCCATCTTCTATCAGGAATAATTTAAGCATAAGTTGTTTTCCTTCCCTGGTTAGCTTCAGTTTTAGCTGATTTTCAAAAGGTTTCGTCAAATGTTTTACGCATAATTTATGAAAGTCTCTTTTCTGCCTCTTATTCATTTTCTTATAAATCTACAGTTTTCATTTTGCAAGTTCGATGACTAGCTGTTTAAAGTTTGAAATCCCTCAAATTGTAAGTGGAGAAATGTCTGGACTGATTTATTCATCTTCTTTTTATGATTTGGGCAAATAAATCTAAAATGAAAGTCTATGAAGATTTATTGCAAGATTTTAATCCATCACTGGGCCGCACCAAGTTAGCTAATTCTTCTTAACTGAGGGTTTATCTCGTTAATCAACAGGCAAATTCTCCTATGTCCAAGCTATGCTAAGCTAACTGACTGCCTCTTATTGCTGTATTTCAGTATCCATGTATGAGGTCAAATTCCCTTTGTGAAACTTACTGAACATCGTTCAACTTATATCTTTAAAAAAGTTCAGATTTCTATCAAAGCATCATGAGTTACTGGCAGTGTGCAGGATGCCTGCGAGACAAAACCCAGGGCACAAAGCCTCAAAGCTCTCCAACTGCTCCAGTTATGAGTGTATGTTAACAGCTGAAGGTGACCAGAAGCCTTGTTGTAGACAGTGACAGCTGGGCTCTGAAAGACATTTTAATAAGTCAAACTATAGAACTGTTAACGCGTGCATGTGTGTGGCGGTGCGTCCTTATGCAGACAGGTGGTGGTCTGCATAAGGAGCAGCGGTAAAAACAGCAGCAGCGATAAAAAACAAAACAGAGAACTTTTGTTGGAGTCGTTTCCAGTATCCGACCATGAGCAGGGAGAGACGGGGGCCCCTGGAGTACCAGCAAAAACACCTGTGTTTACTGTGGCTTCAAAGCGAGATGGAGGGGACTGAGATAAAGAGAGGAAACAACATACAGGGACAAACTTGGCATCGAATCGAGCACGAAGCTGGTCACACAAACCCCCCTCCCCTCCACTCCTGTACTCCTCCACGCGCCTCGCCGTTCAGTGGGAGCGCGTTTGATTTGCATCTCTCATTGCCCCTCCCACCCCGGCTGGAGCCTTTGATACTGCTCCTTTTTCTCCCTCGGGTGCTCCTGGGGGATCTGGCTAGGATGTGGATGGGGTCTATATATTGGATGTGATGTGATTCGAGCTGATGTGGTGCCTATCTTTATCTGGCTGCACCGTCAAGCCGATTCACACATCCACAGCTGAAGTTTTCAGGGTGTTATCTTGGGTGCATGTCAGTCCCAATTGACTGACATGAAACAAAAGTGACCACAAAAATAGTCAATTTACTTATCTGCTTGCTCACTTCCAAAAGTGTGGGACACGGTGAAAATGGTGCATTAAAGCAAAATACTGTGGTTTGCAAATTCTTTTAGTCTACAGCAGGGGTGTCAAACTTTTCTAAATCAAGGGCCACACAAAGAAAAACACAAGAATAACAAGGTCAAATTTTACCTCAACTAAAAAGCACGACAGCTCAGGGTTTGAGGGTGGCCAGGTAGATTTCAAGTGACCTGGTTGGACCAAGGGCTACAGTTGGACCCCTGAGCTATAGTTTGGACACCCCTGGTCTACACTATATTAAGTTAAATACAACACAAAGGTAAGATATTCAATGGTCATTTTGACAAACTATATCCTTTGAAAACATACTTACATTCTCAAGTTCCACTCATTCCAAAGAACAGTGTGGACAGGAGTTTTTCCTCTACCTTCTTTCATTTATATTTCTTCTAACAGCATACAGTGAGAGCCTTTGCACACTCACTCTGTACAAAATGATCTGATCCTCTATCAGTTGTGTTTGCACTCTATTTTTTAAACTTTTCCCATTTTATTCACCACAAATTTCTGTGAACCAGTAATAAATTAGGCCAAAATTTGTACTCACAACCACATAAAGCAAGACAGACTGAACTGGAAAGATGTATTTTTTCCTCCAGCAGGCTTTAAAATACCTGGCACACAGCTCTTAACAGCTCTGTCAGGCAACTATAGACCAATTAATTCCTTGTCTTATACAATAAGTAAAAAAAGTTAATAATATTACCTGCTTGATGTCTCTGTAATGTTAGGAAATTGTGCAATTATATAGAAAATAAGCGCAGCGGCTCAAAAAATGCAACAAAGAAGCAGACTCAGTGTGCAAAGGCCTTAAAGGTCCAATAACTTTTCTAACTTTCTTTGGTCTCAGAGGTCCACAGAATATATTTTGACATTTCTTGACAAAAATCCACTCAGATATTTGATTTTGGCATGCATATACACCTGTCTGTTTCAGCCTTATCCAGCAGGCTGTCAAAGCGTAAATCCTCATCAGTTGTGTCTGACAATGACATCACAAGAATTGGATATGGCATCAACACTCAGTACCAATCAGACTTTCCAAAGAAGACTCAATATCCATTATTTCAAAGCACAACTCAAAATGTAGACTCGTCCTTCTTGATGTCAGTCCATCTCAGTTGAGCTCAGCTGCTGTTGGATGTTGCTGGTTCCTGAGCTTGTCCTAACTGTGTTGGGAATGTTTAGCCGGCAGCAATTTGAAATTAAGGGTAAATTTTACTAGACAAACTAAACTTTGTCAGTTTGAATATCAAATTTCTCATCCTTGTGTTGGATTCAATGCAATTTAAGTGGAGTAGGGGCCATAAATCCCTGTATTTTGCTTATTTCACATTTGCCACAATGTCTTAAGTCTTTTGGAATTGGTATTACAGTATTCACAGGATGTCTTGTCACAAAGTTAGAAAAGCACAAGGACGTTGATATAAACTCCAGAAATTAAATCCTCAAGCAAGCCGCTGTGAAAATATTTTCAATAAAAATTATGTTTTCCTTCCAAGTGAGTCACAGTCACTGCCACCGCCGCCCCCAGAATCCTCTCCACCCCTCCCCCTCCGCTTTCCCGTCTCAGACTGAGGGTCAGCAAGGTGTTGTGTTTTCCCGGAGCAGAAGAGGTGGGCAGCCTTGCACCTGCTCGCACATTTTCTCTCTGTATCTGTTTGTTTGCTTATTTCATGTTTTTTTGGAGTCTTACGTATGTGTGTGAATGTTCAGGCAGTTATTACTCAGCTGCTGTTGGACTCTTATTTTAGTGTATCAGTGCTTTAGAGAGCTCAGCAGTCTGGTTCTGGAGGTAAAATTCCATTCATTTCCTGCAAGCAAGATTTGATTATTAGACATAATGTCATCACCATCCTCTAAGGCAATTGTAATACATTTTGTACACTGCATTTCAGCACCAGAGCCATTTACGGGGCTTAAAACAGGACATTAAATGCAATATTACAGAATGAAACAAGAAGCACTAAAAGAGGGCATTAAGAAAAGGCATATTCACTTATTGATTTGTGTTGCCTGTTAAATGGGAGCTTGTATTGGGATTCAGTGGTCCCATCATCCCCTGGTGACATGACTTGTAGAGCTGTATATCATCTACATACTAAAGGCAGCTCATGTTTTTGCTGTTTATTTGTTTGTTAGATTAACAAAATAACTTACAAAATAATAGAATTTGATGAAATTTTCAGAGAGTGTTGGTCATGTTACAAGAAATAAATTGATTTTGAAACTGATCTAGGATTTTTGAAGGGCTTGTTAACATTGTGAGATACGGCAGCTCCCCACATTTTCACTCATAAATCTAAAAATCCTCAATGGATGGCATTTTCAGGGAATGTTGGTCATGGCACAAGGGAGAAGTGATTGGATTATGGTGGTGATCTGTTACTGGAAACAGATCCAAGAGGTCTTTTAAATTATTTCTTAACAGTGCAAGATAGGGCATTTTTCCACATTTTTGACAATAAATAAACTGAAAATGTTGGAAATGTTAGTTACCTTTGCCAAAAAGGTTATGCTTTTGCCAGTGTTTATTAGCTTGTCTGTTTATTTGTTTATTTTTTGGTAGATTTTTGTTAATAGAACAATTGAAAAAGTCCCACTGTTGGGATTACTCCTGCTATAAGGTAACTGAAAACCATTGCTGTGTTCGAAATCGTCCACTCATACACTCACTCCCTATTCCCTATGTAGTGTAAATGAAGTAGTGAACTACATAGGGAATCTACATAGATTTTGGACACTACACTGAAGTGTTCTAAACATCATAGCATCAGTAGATGAGCCAGATATTCTTGTGACAGAAGTGGATGCGCCAAGCATCACGTAAAGGAGGATAAGTAGCAAATTTTGAGCTGTTTACAACCGTTAAAAGACGTGAAAAAGCTATGCTATGAACGTGTTAAAGATACATTAACGTTTCTTACATTTTTAAATGAAAGCAGTGCCAATTTGTGCCTTAGCAGTCTTCTTTCTACTCTTCTTCTTCTTCTTCTCTGGAAAAACACGACTGCATTGCATTGTGGTATACGGGAGTACAATGTAGGGTACATCGTATGTACACTCACATTTGCTGTGCATTGTGGGTATTTTATAGTGCACTATATAGTGAATGAAATTAACCGCTGAGAATTCGAACAGCACTACAAAATGGCGAAGACAATATATAGTGCACTATATCCATGATAGGGAACGATTTCGAACACAGCTCATGTGTATGAAAACATTTTGCCAGTTATGTGTTTGCTTACAAAGTAAACAAGTGAGGTAAAAACTAGCAAAATTTTGTTTGATTGTCAAAGGGAACTGGTAGTTAGATTTTTAAACATTTAAACTAAGAAAAAACTGCCTGTTTGCCTTTAATCCCAGGATCCTTGCTTAACTATGCTAACTGTAGTCAGGGTAATGAGGATAACAGTGCCTTTCTGCCAAACTTACATAGTGCTATAAACAGGCGGCCTTGCCCTGGAGTAGGTTAGGTTGTATCCTGAGATTAGTATTGTTGAATGAAGCAGCAGTATCCAGTACTATCTCAAGCAGATACATTAAACCCCTTAAAATGAGCAGTCTTGATGCTTTTGTGGGTCAAAAACCAGAGTGAAAGACTTCTGTTGTTTGGCTGTATAGTTCCTTTTAAACAGTGGATTAATGACTGCCGTTTTATAGTCTGTCAGGTAGACCTGCTTCAAGCCTCTGTCACCTCTCAGTGCAGGGTAGAAAAAGTGATTGTGAAATAAACTGACACTGAAAAATAAAGGGAGCATTTGTTATGTCATGTGTGCGAGGGGGCGGGCGACATCCTCCCTGATCATGACCCTCCTAACACGGGTGACAACCACAAGAAAAATGCCTCCACATCGGGTCGGATGGCTGGACCGATTGCCTTTTTGTCCTGTGACAGATACACTCCACACGTGTCACAGCGGTGTACCCGTCACCTCGCCAGAGCGGGCGCAGATGAGATAGTCAGAAGGAGCTGCCGCCGACAAACGCTGTCAGCCGGTTTATCACCACGCATTGAAATAGACATGGGCCGCCTGTCTTAATGCCTGTTCCTCTCAAACTGCCATTGTTTCTGGAGGAGGTAGACGTCTAAGACCTGCCATGCTAAGTGCTTACAGAGCAGCACTCACTGTCAACCGGAAAGTGCCAGGTCTGCAACAAGAACTAAACTCTAACGTGGTGATTTTTAAGCAGGCCCCTGAATCATAGAGAGTTTCAGCCATGCAGATCAGCAGTGGTTAAACTTCACTTTCCTGAATCTCACTGAACATAAAAATATCTTAAGCTAATAAAGAGGAAATGAGCTTTTGCCGACTGAGAGGAATCTTCAAATAGATGGAAACATTTTCCAGAAAGAGTCTAAACAAAGGGGCATCTATATAAGCATTTGTCAGCTGACATATGGTGTAGCCTAGCTTAAAAAACATGTAAAAAAGCAAAGTTCACCAAAACCTCTTTTAGAAGAACATTTTTGTGTTTTGTTAAGTAAGTTAATGAAACAAAGCTTTAATTGCATTTCCACCCGTTTCTAGGAAATAATTTAAGCTAACCTTTAGCTAGCTGTATTCTAATCTGGTTTTCCATTATCAAGGCATATGGGGATAATGCTGGACTTTTGCATTTTTTATAGATTCAGTTGTTTCTCTCTGAACATTTTATGCAAACAGGTCTCTAGAATTGTGCCCTGCAGTCTGAACTATCACTTTGCTAGCAGAAGCTTTATGCATTATTAACAGGAGAGGCACAAAAGTGTAACTATTTTTTTCTTACTTGTGATTTTTGAAAGAATAAAAAAATTAGATGCACAGTTTTGTCTTGACAAAAGTTCTTCCCAGTCCCCACATGAATTTGAGCTAATACTGAGCTAGCTGCTGCCATACACAGTATTTATTACACTGGCACTTTTATTAAGCTATTGAGGGTAATCAAACCTTTATATTATGTGAAGACATATTTTATTGCCTTCATTAAATGTGAAATTTTTTCCAGGTCAAACTAAAATTCTCCCTGGTATATGCAAGCATCTATCAAAGGAAAAGCCTCATATCCAAATTGAAAATGAGCTCGGCTGTCGAAACATTTTAGTCATTTGTTTAGTTACAATTCCCTCCTACCTCCTCTCCCTCTCTTTGGACTTGCCTTTAAATAGCTTGTAGCGAAAGCATCAAAACATTTAAAGCAGGCCTTGGCGTAACTGATGACTCACTCGGCACTCAAACTTCTGCTTTGACCTCCTCAGACTTTCACAAGCTGGAGTGTCGTTAGAGAAGGTGTGAGGATTTTTTCTCTGGACTTGAGATGAATTTTTAAATGGGCCCAAAGTCTTACTCTTTGCACCTAAATTTTACTATGCAGGAAGACTCTCCTCGAGACTCTATGCATTAGGATGTTAGCTTCTTCGCCTTGAAGTTGAACTTGGAGTGTCCCAATCTGTCTAGTCCCATGGAATCAACCTAAAATGGGGTGATGAATTGTGCCAAACTTCTTTATACTCTTTAAACTAATGGGGTTTGGTCTTCAAAGGTAGTTTTTTTGCTTGTTCCAGAACTTAAAAAGCTCTCTTATTTCACTGAACATGTGTTTTTTGCTAATATGGCAGATATATCTCTTTGCAGTGTACCTACAAATGAGGGGCTTGATTCCAAAAAATACAGATTAGACTTCATAAATCATTCAGAGCTTTAGCTGTGAAGGTGCCTGTCTTTTTCATATAGTCTCTGCATTAAAGCACTTTAGATATCTTGTCATTGTTGGATTAAGATGAGTCTTAATAATACAAAGGCATTTTGAAAGGGTTTGCAGTCTACTTAGCTAATCACATGCAAGTCAGGGACTGGTTTTATCAAAGGCTTCCCTCTTGTGTTGGCCTTTCTGCCTGTAAGCTGAATAAAAATCAAGGGTTTTCAAAAGGGAGGTACAAACTTTTTCAACTTGGAATTAAAGGAAGATAATTTAAGGGAGCAAAGGACGAAGAGCAATCGAACATACCAACAAGGCATCAGTCCCGAGCACTAGATACAGCATCTCCAAATGAATAGACTGGACTGCAGGTTAATTGGACTGTTGGCTCGCTTAAAGGGACTCCTTCCAACATTTAAAATAACCTCCAACCTGATCCAAACAAGCCTGAATGTGGTGTATAAACCAGGCATTTGCTGGAATGGAGGAGGCACAGTTGGGGCACCCGGTGGACTATCTCTGCTATGCGAGGAGCATTCGCTCTAGTGTCAGGGTCAAGGTATTTTTAACCACGAATGCATACACACAAACCGCTCCGCCACTCGCCACCTGCTGGACTTTGTCAGCTGTTGAATAACTGCAGAGGGGGAGGGGGAGAAGGTATGTTTCACGTGTCCTTTATATTATTGTGTCCTTTTTATACCAACACTAAATCTCTTTGGAATTGAAATCTGTCCTGACAGGAGTTCGAGGAGAGGAAAGAAAATGAAACAACTGCATTTTCCACATAAAATTCACAAATAACCAGGGAGAAAATACCAGAGAGGGAGCAGAGGTTGCTTGTTTATTCCACCCGAGAGAGCCAGAGGTGGTGGTAGATCAATACTTGGCAGATATCGATGGTGCTACAGTGGTTATTTGTTCTTGAACCCTTTGGCTGCAGACATTCCTCCAATAGGTGAAGGCATGGTGGGAGTCCCTTCAATACTCTCTCCCCCCATCCCGGCCACAGCTGCTCTCATAAAGCAGGGTTCATATTGCAGCAGCTGGGCCCTACCTCTACACAAGGCTAATTGCAACGCGATTTCAGCCTCTGCACCAAGGACAGTTTATGGAGCAGCAGGACAGTCGAGTAATCAATTTCAACATTTTGAAGTTTTCAAAATCTTAATTTAACTTGCATCATTTCACTTCTCCTCGGCTAATCCTCATCTTAAAGGTGAATTTTAAGCTCTCCACACAACATACTTCTTCCACTCAACGCCTTCATGATTGAAAGGATGCAGTCAGAGCTGTCTTGCGCTCGTGTCCTTGCAGGTTTTATGACAATTGAGCCGCCAAAGCAACATGACTGGAAGAAAACCAGCCTTGTGTCAGGTGCATGCTAAAACACACCAAGGTTAAAGACATTTAGGACACAAAGCACTCACTACTCTCTGCGTTTGTGACAGTACACGTGATTATCAGCTCTTAATAATCTCCAGCAACTTTGGTCAAGGGAGGCTGATGCTGGAAGTTTCTTGTGTTGCTCAGCAACCGCAGATTGCACAGTAAACAAGGCTGAAGGGGGTCTAAGAGCTTGTGTGCCAGTCCACTTTTAAACATTCACTGAGCGGCCATGCACTGGACATGACTGACCGTTATGAAATCTACTCCAGGCTCTAATTTTGGATGAGGTGCAGAGTGATTGGATGGACCTCTCTTCTAGCCTGCTGTGAAAGTAGATATGATATGGAAGGTCTGGTTTAGGAGATACTTTAACCTGAATCCACTTAAATATTTCTCCAGTGAAACAGAAGTAGTACCTTTAAACTAAAAGCTGAGGTGGGCAACTGGTCTCCGCCTCGGTCAGTGCAGCCCACCAGTCCTTTCCAAAAACATTCTAATTACAAACATGAAGAAATAAGACAGAATCTGACATATATATTTCAACTTAAGAAACAAAATAGTGCCATGCATGTTAGGATGTGTAATCAACTGATTACTTTCCTATAATGTTTCTTTAAATCTCTTGTAATTTCACTTTAGACATTTGGCACATATGTCTGAGCGCCACCATGTTTAGCTGTGTTGCTCATTCCACAAATGCACAACACCTACAAGTTGTGCCTTGTTGTAAAAGTGAAAATCAGGCTTCCCAACGATATAAAATACAACACCAATTGGTTTATCAAGGGGAGAAACAATCCACTGAAACACTGTCAAACTTTTTTTGAGCAGCATAGTTGTGCCTCCATGCCAGTCAAGACTAAAGGCCTTTTTTCCTGGTATATCCCTCCATCCATCTCTGCTGTTTTATGAAAGCACTGTGTCCTCAATGCGTCGGTAGGTTTCCTTAAACTTTGCCTGGATGTCCACTCTAAGTCAAACATAAAGCGGTTGAATTTTGGACCTAGTAAGTCAAAGACCAAGGTCACAGTGCCTCAGGCTGATCCACTGCATGTTAAGGGGAGCTCTGATGGATGCTTTCTGATGAGATGAAGGAGTGCATAGGACCTGAGGCTGACCCCTTGGTTGTTCATGTGATGTATCTCATGAATGCCTCAAGGAATTTATGTGTTGCACAAACTGTTGGTCGAAGGTCAACAACTGTTACCTTAAGTCCAGCTAACACATACTTCTTTGCCGTTAAAGACAGAATACCTTCTCCAGTCAAACGACTGCAATAACTATCTTAGCCTCCCTCCATTGTACTCTCACTGTTCAGCAGTTTACACCTCCTGGAGATATATATATATGTGCCAGGTGGTAGTTCTGGCTTTATTGGAAAGGGGAAATGGGACCAAATTCAATACAATTGTCTTGCTGTGTTCCCCTCTTTCAAATCTTTTTGGCTTTAATGGTGCCCCCGCTCTTAACCAGTGCAACATGAACTTCCAGCTATAATCAGCTTAGGTCCAAAAATAATGTTATCAGCGCTCAAAAGCCAGTTATTAGTCAAACCCTGGCTGAGGGGGCCACACATACACTTTGAAGAATTGCCAGCCACCCCTGGCATGGGCCCCATGGACAATCCCCATGTATGACAACGGCCTCTATGCAGTCAGCAGCATCAGGACTGATGTGATGTGACAAGGACACACATAACGCGGGTGTTTCAGTGTCTCTTATCGTCTGTTGTTTCAGTCTATTACAGATATCGAGTCTGGCAGCGATCGGATTGTGTTCCCGGCACCTGCGTCCCATCAAAAGCAAACACAGGCCCTGGTTTGATTTGCTGGATGATTTCCAATCCAGCTGTTGTTCCCTGGAGGCTTTTGGGAGGGGCTGGCGATGAACGGGTCGACCGTTTGAAGGATCAATTTAGCAGCTCTGGTTTTTTTTTCATTTCAGGGTGACAAATGAACCTGAAATGGACGTTTCACCCATAAAATATACAGTTGGATTGACTTTTTAAAGACTAGATTGAGGGCATTTTTGAGTTATGATCAGTCTTTTGCTAAGAAACAAAAGGAAACAGTAAAATCTTCACAAGCACCACTTAAAGAAGAGATTTAATGTGTTTCTGGTGCTGGAAACAGGCAACAGGTCCTCTGTTTTCCTCTGTTTTTGTGTCTTTTCTCCATCCAGTCCGTGTTCCATCCCTCAGTAAAATTACTTTTATATGATATTGTTTGTTGACAGAGCAGAATGTGGGGTGCTGGCAGTTTCTTGCAACTCCTTGCTTTATAGAGCCAACTTTTTACAGCTTCAGGCTGTTTACTTGGCTGTTTATTATTTCTCAAAAGCCATGCCATTTTACTTATCCAAAGCTACCTTACAAAAAAAACGAGACAGAGACTTCTACCTAGAATTGAAAAAGGAAACAATAACAACATAACAGTACTTTCAAATTCACGATTTGCCAGTAATTGAGCAGACAAAAATGTGAGAACCCTTGTTTGGGACTGGATATCTGCCATTCAGAGGACTGGAGTGCCAGCTCATCTGAGTCTAGACCAAGTTTCTGTAGAAACAGGCAATGATCAATGGCTGCTGGCCCACCAAAAATTTACATTTGGTTTTGGAATATTAAATCATTGACGTTAAAGCCACTGTTCTTCAGTGTTATCTTTGGATTTTTAAATGTAAAACAGGCCACAAGCATCCGAATATCTTGTTACAACCATTTGCAAAAGCTGATATTAAGCATTTTTGGATTGTAATTGGGGAATAAATGGATAACTAGAAAAATATGTCTGCTTGAACTAAACTGATGTTAGCTACTTGACAGGAGGGAAGCTGTGACTTTCCTCTTTGGCACAATTACACCTCGTTCATGCAAATATTCAACATGAAGTGACCTGAAATGAACTGACTCATCAGTTAGTGACTGTCATCAAAATAGCCGTAGATAATTGCTTTTTACAGAGAGCAGTACTTTTAGCAAAGGCTAATGCTAGGCTATTGAATGCTACAACAGCATTAGCACAGGAGCCAACAACAGGTTAGTGACAGTGACAGCAGGACTGTACTGTCCTGTTATGATGTTAGTATTCAATATTTACTGTAGAGAAAATGGTGATAATGTGTCAGTAGCTATGGGAGTCCCATCTCATTTGGTAGCATTAGCAGAGGTGCTAGCACAAGCTAATGAATTGCCCAAGTAAAAACAAAGTATGTAACAAACACGTTTCTAGTCTTTCTTGATTACTTGCTAATCTGTTGAGTTTTGGTTTTCACATGTAAAAAAATGACCACCAGTTAAATTCAAAAAGAAGTTAATTAGCAAGAGAAGTCCTTAATTATGCAGCCAAAAGAGCTTGACCCTTTGGTGGTAAATTTGTTATTCCTCTGTTGTAGTTATTCAAAATGAAATGCTGTAAAAATAGCATCACAAAAAAGTCAGTGGCAGCAAGTTTTTTTTACAGCATGACCTGCTAGCATTAGCAAAGATGTTTTCAAAAGCTAATAATCTGCTCTGGCAAGGGTGAGCTTGAACTACAAAGAGGACATGCTTGACTTAAAAACAACTTCTAACGCTGAAACTAAAGCTAAACTCTGGTCAAACTCTGATGTTCACCACCTCTGATTTGTTTGCAGTGGTGACTTAACCTGATTTTAGTGGTATTTAATTACGTTTTGACCCTAAAAAGAACATTGGCCACACAATCCAAGGTGCCTGCCAAACAAAATCTGCTTCATCCCTGCTTGAGTACAAAATTTGGCCTTGCCCTGTTTGGCCATTTCCTGCAGCAACACTCCGTTAATCAGTCATATTATGTATGTTTATATTCATGAACCAACCTTGACCTCAGTGTTTGATATAGCATTTTAAACCTCATCTATTATTTCCGATGTTATAATGTAATTCAGAAGGGACCTCCCTAATTTAAATCACATATTCAGGTCAACCAGTCCATGAATCTCATTGTGGGTACTTGATTTGCAGTGCAGGGAGTAAAGCACCGACTCGCTGAACAGCTTAAAAGATTTATTGCCTTTTTTCTATCTCTGCTTGTATAACCCACTCTGATAGTACAGTTTGGACTCTGTGGCTATTGTTGGCATGAGTTGCATTCCTTGATGACCTCTGGTCTTTTTTGCAGTTACATTGATTGTCAATGAAAGTGGCATAACATAAAACCCAAGAGGGCATCTGGAATAGGAGACCTTCCTGTATTTTTGTGTGCATCTCTCCTTTGCAAAAGGATTCAATTCAATTCTAAAGCACCGTGAACCAAAGACAGTTCTTCTTAGTTAAACTTCATTGTTAAATTAAAAAAAATCCTTGTACATTCCTGTGAATAGATGTCGTTCTCTTAACAGTACACTCAAGTGTATCAACCATGTCCCAAAATGCACCTCAAACTGCACTATTAGGTTGCTACCCTTTTTGGGAAGTTGTGGCTTGAGAAAGTGTTTGATAATGTCATCTGCTCGGGCTTTTGTTTGGTAACGCTAGCATCCCAGAACAGGTTTCACTTTGTCACCTTGACGGCTGAGATTCTTCTTGTTGTATTTACTTGTCTACAAAGTGTACAACATGTCAGGCTTTTCAAGAGTTTCTTTTACTTCATGTTTATTCAAGACTAAATCAAAAAAACAGAACTATTGATTGCTGCTGGGATATTAGCTAACTGATGCTAGCTGCATGCAAGGTAAAAAGTCAAACTTCAGGTGCTTCACACCTAAAATGTTTGGTCTAGACCAAACAAACTTTTTATTGGAAAGTTCTGTTGATTTTGGGGTGGTGACAAAGCTCTCACAAACTCTTGTGCAAATTAAAGCAATAAATGTGGCATTTATTGATGATATTAAGCAGAGTGCAGCTAATATTAGCATTGCCAGCACTGCCAGTCTACATAACCGCCTGCAATATAGCTACAAAAAGCCCCAGTCATTATGCCACCTGATGCAGCCTAAATGCAGCTTTGTCTTAATTCAATGGCACAGGATACTTCTGAACTCCTTCTAGCTAAACAAAGTTATTTTCCAAGCCAGTTTTGTATTTCCGGATTATAGTGCAACAATTGGTGGTAAGATGGGAACGGAGACTGCTGGTACAACCCCAACTTTTGGCCAGAGGCTAGGCTACGCATCATTTGACAGGTCTTGGTATGGATTGGTCTGGCTTTGTGAAGTCCAATGACCTTGAGGTGTGAAAGTGACCCTATTGCGTTTGAATAATAAAGAACCACAGTGAATCTTCTAACGATGGACTGATTTGTTTGAAGCTTTAATGAGATGTACGGTATCAGCAAGCAAAATGGTAAAAAGACAGTTAAAGAACATATAATAATTTTTTCACCATAAATACAGGCTGAAAGTCTCAGTGAAACACTTTCTTTAGATTGTAATAGCACCGGTGACCTCTAGAGGACCCTGTTGCTTCAGTGCCTGTCTACCATGTTGGTGACATAGTGCTCTACAACCCAGATGTAACCACAAGGACAATAACTGAGAAAGCCTTAATAGTCTCCACTGAGTCTCAGAGGAGAAAATGGAGGTTCGGTTGTGTGCACACTATTTTAGGTTTTATACTCCTGTGTAACCATTTATCCAGAGCAGTAGGAAAAGAAATCCAAACTGCAAACCAGCTTAGACTCGATTACTTACTGTGAGCCCATGTTAAATAAACGGTGCTTATTCAGACTTTTTCCAGATGATTTCTAATCTGCAGACTGGTCCACTAAAGCGTTTGTTATTTGGATTCAGCCAGATTTGAAATGATTCACCTTGGAACATCTTATACAAAGATCTGTCTCGATTTATCTTCCCACTTCTAGTTCTTGTATATATATCTTCCCTCAAGGAGACATTCATCAATATGTTTTCCCTTCTCCTGTACCCATAGGAGTTGGGGTGACCATGGGGTTCTTCTGTAGTAATTCAATTATTTTTCATCTCGAGGTAAAAGTCTCAGTGAGTCTCCCCGGATCTTTCCCCCTAGAGGGAAATGAGCCAGCATCTTTCATGTCTCCTGCTCTTATCTTCACTTTCTGTGGGATTATACACATGTAGGGCGCCTGTTTCTGCTGATCAGGTGAGGCAGGGGATCGATAGGGGGGTCACACTTTAACATGGTACTTACCCGTCATTAAGAGGATCTGTGATGCCGGGGCAGATACGGAGCAAACTTAATCCTCTACTTCTGAATCAGAGATAACGATAGTGAAAGGAAAAACGCCGGCATGTTCCACAGGCCCAAAGGTGGTCACGCTCTGTGCTTCTGTCTGGAGAAAAGTCACCAGGGCATGCTGCTATTCGTGTTATTTGTTTTCCACCTCGTCGTGTGTGTGTGTTTGCGCATGCCGTGGAGGGTCACGCCGGGAGGACAGGCGCTGGCTCATTTTTTATCCCCTCTCCTGCGCGGCTCAGTCAGGGGAAGCTTTGTCACCTGCTATCTGCCTGCCAGCGCCGGGTATTGTTATTCCACAGTACAGGCCGGTTAACATTTCTCTTGTCACTGCTACATCTCCCTCACAACACATCGACCAAAAAAATAGAAAAGCAAAAGAAAGCTGAAGAGGGAAGGAGATACTCCTCTGCCCTTTCCTCCTGTCTCTGCCTTTGTTCCCTGCTGACTCCTCGTCTTCATCGCTCACTGTGCTTATCCTCTACAGTCTTGGGTGCACAACGATAGAACAAAATTGTCCTTTTTTATGTTGTTCAGCCTGAAATCTGCTTTATAAACACTGGTTTAAAGGATCAGGGCTGAGTTACATGGTAACCTTTAAAATCCTAAATCCTGAAAAACAACTTTGCAAACAAACAACATGCTAATATGTGACTTTTGATCAGTTTTCATGCAGAAAAACACGCTAGTCTATGACCTTTGTGCATTTTTACTTTAAAAAAATACCACAATTTTTATTAGACCTTTTGGATGATTTTGGCAAAAAAGACAAAATGCTGATGAAAGTTCTCATGATAAAAGAACATGCCAAAGCATCACTCTGTTCTGCATTTTTCAAGCAGAAAAACTTGAAATTAATAAAAAAAAAAAAAAACATACTGTAATGACATGGCTTTTTGGTCAGTTTTTCATAACCAAAAATGACTTGCTAATGTATGACTTTTGGTCAATTTTCATGTCAAAAATGACACGCTAGTACAAGACTTTTGGTGTATTTTTCAAGCTGAAATACATGCTAGTACATGGCCAAAATAAACAGCACATGAACATTTTACCTTCTGGTCAATTTTGCCAAAAATCAACAAGCTAACATGATTTTTGGTAAGCTTTTATGACAAAAACAAGATGCTAATACATGAATTTTTGGACATCATTCACACTGAAGGACATGCGAGTACATGGCAAAAAAGATTCATATTTATTCTACCTTTTGGCAAATTTGTCCCAAAAAACAACGTGCAAATATATAACTTTGGGGCATTTTCCATGCAGACAACATGATAGAGCATACCTTTTGGTAATTTTTCACTTAAAAAAGATGACACATCAGATTTTTACTTTGGGTCTATTTGAAAAGAACAACAGGATGCTAACATATGGCTTTTCTTTATCGTTTTTTATGACAAAACATCATGCTAATATGTGACTTTCTGGGCATTATTCATGCAGAAAAACATGCTAGCACATAACTCCTGGCCATTTTTCACAAGAAACTACATGTTAACATTTTACTAGTTAGTTATTGCAAAAGACAACCCCCTACAAAACCAACATAATAACACATGACTTTTAGTCATTTTTCCCTCAATAAACTGAAAATTTATATTTTACTTATTGTCATTTTTCTAATGTCACATTGTGATTTTAAGCTCTCTCTCTGTTGCTAACTCAGCAGACCTAACTAAAGACCTTGATTGTGACATCCACGCATGGGGCAGTTAACTGCAAGTTACACCTTTTGCAGATGACACTATTCATTCTCATACCCGTTGTCCAAGTCAATCAGAAAAAGAAACTGCATGAGCTAAATCACTCAAACTCGACTAAAAAAACTGAGCTAAACATCCTTTGGGGAATCACTTTGCTTTTTATGTTTTCACAGTTAAATACAGTGACAATATTTTGGCAGTGTGGTGGCATGAATCTCTCAAATTAATCACATTCGTAATTTCATTGAAATTTCAAGGAACACAACAGCTTAAGTATAACTTAAATAATCTTTCATACGTAGAGCCTTTTCAAATGTAATATATTTGAAGATATTTGCAAAGAAATGTCGTCAGAGAGCTGAACATTGAAGTTTAAAATGAATGTGTTTTTGTCATTCCTCCGGGTTATTGTCTCCATGGGTTGTAATCATAAGATTAAAAAACATTTTATTGTTTTTCTGACTGTGACATGTGGCATATTAGTGACTGGCAGGTGTTTTCAGTCGGCCATGTTTTTCTGGGCTAGCGCTCAGCATGTAGCGTTCAGCCTCATGCTGTGAGACTCCTGCCAGCTAAAAACCTGCTCATATCAGTCGGCTCCACTGAGACTCGTGATGAATACCTGTATTCATCTGAAACCGGGTATTTACAAATATAATTTGCAGGTATGATGAATGCCAAGTGATGAGCTGGATTTGTACTGACTGATTGGGCCATTACCCGATGCAATTAGCTTTAGCACTCGAGCCTAAATGGAAGCTGCAAAAGCAAGAAGTTTGGAGATGATGACAAGGCTTTCTGTGCCCATATACCCAAGATTTATTCACCCAGCGAGGGGCTGGCAGGCTCAATCGCAGAGCCGTAAAGTCTTTTATGCTGTACGCTGTTCGATTGGGAGCAGCTCGTAACTCAGGCAGGTCTATCAAATCAATGGGCACCGTGTTGAGCGCTGATTTAGGGTGGTAATTAGACATGTTAATTGTTTTCATTACTCCTGGCCCAAAGGCGGGGGAGGGGTAGGTCCAAGGAGAATGGGGTGAATGGGCATGTCTTTGGGGTTTCATCAGTCAGAGGGACGAGGAATGACCCACCATTAAACCCAGATGGCATCGCCATGCGAAGGCGACCTCCTTTGATGAGGAATCTGTGACCTGTGAGTGGCCTTTTTTGTTTCTGGTGCACAGCCAGGGAGGCAACACTTTGATATACCGGCTTCTGTTGAATAATTAGCTCTGTGGTTGAACATGATTTGCACCAGAAGGAGGGAGTCCCAATGAATAGTTAATCATACTATATCATAGCTGGCTTCATCTTGTTAAATCATTATTTATGAGCACGTAGCAGAGTAAAACCACATTTACAAGCTGAGATTGTGACATTTTATCCGTGCAAAAAGGTGGAATTTTCTGTCTGAGCCTGACAGTGCTGTAAATATCTTTAACTGATGAGTAAATGAAATGGACTGCAGTGAATAGCTATTGATTCGTACCTGGTAGGGTTTGCAGCGCTTGAATAGCTTTGGAGCATGCATTATTTCAGTGCTGTCCGTGGTCTATTCACATGTTAAACCTGAAGAGCTCCATTTGAAACTGCAGCAGCGTGACCACTTGAGTCCCACCGCAAACACTGATACGATTGTTTTTACCTTGAAATTTACACGCGTCCTGGAATGGCTGCTTTGGAATTATGTAAATATGAGCTGCTGACAAACACATAGGTAGTGGAGTGTTGTTCATTAAGGTGATGTGAGGGCTGTTAGTTACATAATAAGCTGGCAGTAAAAGGTCAAAGGAGCTGTTCCTGCCACTAAACAAGCGGCACACAGAGGATCCTGATTTACACTTTTTAGTCCAGTTTTGGATGTGCATTACTCACAGATTATTACTCTGACCTCCGGGAGCAGCAGACCTGTGCAGGCAGGAGCTTAGAGGCCTGTGTGGCTTCAAAAGTCAGCAAGACAGTGAAGTTCTCCACTAGACCATGTTAGATTTATAATGTAGTAAGAAAATTGACCTCATATAAACAAATACTTTTATATAAATCCTTCAACATAACTCTAGTTTAGCTCATAGTTTATTGGATATGATTTGTTGATTATATCCCCATGTATGGTAAATAACAGCTTCAGTTTAACATGATGGACTTCTCTGGATCAGCAGTTCAGTTTGGGTTATACAGAGGTGGAATTGTCGTCCTGATCACAGGAGGAGTTTAAGCATTGTATCAAAGTTTTCACCTACTCTTACAAAATGTTTTTTTTCTTCAACCTGAAGGCCTCTGTATACCAGACGAGGTTTTTCCACGTGAATAATTTGCACATAATAACTGTTTTGAATCCAGTTAGCTTGCTCACTATCACATCAGTACCACACCAGCTTCCAGCCCCCTACCAGAGTGACATCTACAATTCTGTGTGCACGTTGCAAGTGCCACCCGAAGTTGTCTTTGTACGGTTTTATCTTTATTTTATGGCACAGAAATCTTCTGAGGTGCTTCAAGTTATTCATATCATTAGCATTAACTGTAAAAGAGCTGGGCGAAGCAATGTGACATCAAAAGTTTAATTGTCAAAGGAGCCTTTAGAGTGTCTAATTTGCCATCTGATGGACGCTGCCATATTGCAAGTCATCTCAACTGAACTCTAGCTCCATCTCCTCACAGACAGAAAGGCCATCAGGTGGGATTTAAGGCTGTCTGACCGTGTTTACAAAACTGGAACTCCTCAATCAGTCCTTAATAAATGAAAAAGGACGCAACATTAAAAATATCACCCCTACAGTGCAAGCACATTGATGTGTTGTACATTGGATTATAGTGCAACAACAGGCTGGGTGGCACAATCGAAGACTGCAGCTACAGCCCCAACTAGTGGCAGGAGGCGAAACTACAGTCTGTGGTCTGCCTGAAAAAATGCAGCAGGAAAGAAAGCCAAACCAAGTGAAAAGTGAAATGTTGCAACTGATTAGCCTGGCCAACTTTAGGTGTAAAGCGACCTTAAACCAGAACTTATTTCAAATAAAAAGGACAAGAATTGAGCAGGAAACTGTTAAAAACATCATCTTTTAAATGCAGGTATTGTACAGTTCTGTCTCAGATAAATCAGGACGATTAAAGGGAATGAAAAGAGTATTTTGTAGATGATTTTCTGGGCCAGTGATAGTTTAACATCTGACTGATGGTGAGAGGGTCCTCTGTGATCACGGGGGGTTTACTGATCAAAGAGCAGCTGTTTTTAGACTGAGCACTCCAACACATTCATGTTTTTTCTGAGTGATTGGGCTCAGCTGAGAGAGCAGCTCTCCTGTAATAATTACAGGTTTTGGAGGCTGCCCTGTTGATCATATTTTCACGCCATGTAACTTTGAGTCACTAAGTTACATCTGTGCCTCACAGGGTTACTGAAGACACGTCCTTAAAAAGATTGTCCGACTGGTGGGAGTGTTGATGTCTGCTGCTCTGCCTGACGTGGATCAGTGACATCAAGCACACCAGGGTCTTGGCGGCCACTTCAGCGTCCACCCTCCTCTTGTACCAGTGTTGAAATTTCACACTCGGCTGCCCATTCTTATGCTTTCAGAATAATGAGCGCTCGGCTCAGAGTGCTTATCTGGAAGTGACATTTTTATTGCATGAATTAGCCTCAGATGTTACTATCTTTGGCCAGGGGAGTGACACTCCCGTGGCCCTGGACGGAGACTCCTCACTCAATCAAGAGGTTTCCTCCCTCTGCTTCCCGCTCATCATACTTGTTACTAAAGTTTTTGCAAACTGTTGAATCTAAATGAGCTTTCTTGAGACTGAATGCTGAATTCTTTGGGAAGATGCTGATTTCTGTTTATCTGTTTTTTTTCAGTAGATAATTTGCTCTCAACGGTTGAAAGCTTTGGCACAAAACATAATGGAAGTCTTCTTGTTGATCAGACAGGCTTTGTTTTGTTCTGACACTTGCTCTTTGCACTTAAAACCTCAGTAATTGTATAACTGCTGAGAGATCCATCTTTCTAACAGTTCAAACATCATTTGCATGTAGTTTCAATAATGAATGTAAATCTAAGACTTAATGTACCTGTTATGTAAGAAAAGATTTCAGAAAAGCCTCAGAGGGAATTATTTTCAAGCATCAAATCATTTATATTCATTCATTTATAACCTTTTACACCGACATTATACTTAACATTTAAATGTAGTGCTAACTCACTGACAATTTAAACTCTAAAACGTGATTGAAATTCAAGTAAAAGTTTAAATATTCATCCTTTTATTTAAGTATACGTTACCATCATCAGCATATAGCTCTATCACAAGCATGTATACATGGCAGATTGGAAATAGTTAAGATTTTAACCCTGTAGCGCACCTTTGGGATGGGAGATTAAAATAATTAATGGCCACTTCATTAGGTATACCTTGCTAATACAGTGTCAGAGCCCCTTTTGCCTTAAGAACTGCCTTAATTCTTCATGGGAGATTTTGGTCCATGTAAACATAATAGCATCGGCATATGTCGTCTTAGATTAACATCCAATGTGCAATAACATTGTTCAATATTGCAATAACAATACAGATAATGATAAAGCCACAAAAATACACCGTGGCTTTAGCTGAATTTAGTTTCTTAGCCTGTGCTACTCTTCCTGTTTATACACTACCTGCAGCTGCAGCATGATTTTTCCAACAGAAATCCAAGAAACTTTTTTTCCACTAAATTGGCATGATTAACTAAAGAAGCAGCTTACACCACATGGAAAAAAGGAGTCTGAAATGTACTAATTTTTCACATTTTTGCTTATAACTTAATATGTTCTCTTTGTATGTTGCTAACATTTTCTAGGAATGTTGGTCATGTCACAAGGAAAAGGTGATTTAATTTTGGTGGTGATCAGAATCCGGATGTGCGAACAAGAATTTTTCAAGGTATTGTTTCCAATGCAGACAGGGCAGTTTTCCGTATTTTGGCTAATCACTCAATAAGTCATCGTTTTCAGGGAGTGTTGGTCATGGCACAGGGGAGAAGTGATTTGATTTTGGTGTTGATCTGAATTCAAATGTGCATCCAGGAATTTTTTTCATGGGTTTGATTACAGTGAGAGTTAGCGTAGCTTTCTGTATTTTTGATAATGACTCACTCAACAATGTTGGAGATGCCTCGGCAGAGATTTGTGCCTGACAGCAACACTATGACTGTATGTCCACCTGGTTTAAAAATAAATGATAAAAGTAAGTTATGTCCAGCTTCAGGAAGTCAGGCGCTATAACTGTGAAGGTTACATTTCAACATTATAATAACATTGGAACATGCACAGATTTTCAAAATGGCCTCTTTAGAAGTAGAAGCATTAACCCTGTGGACATTATGGGAGGCATATAGGACATCTTTAATCCATGCACTTTGTTCTGACGGGGTGCTCACACTCCTTATCTCTGCCTAACATAAAACAAATCTTCTCGCTGAACATCGTATGGCGATTAAGTTGATCTATTGAAGTCTTCCAGCCATGCAGCGATGATGGGAAATTGTAGTCCAGGGGAAATAGCAGGCATTTGATGACCCTGCATAATGGTGTAATGCCTGTAATTATGACAGCCGAGGATGGACACGGAGATAACCCAGCCACCACATCAAAACGCACAAACACTGTGGCCCGCTGAGTCCAGGCAGTCGCCAGAAATAGCCCTGATTGGACTCTGAATAATTCAATGTCATTTTTTACCCCTCCCCTTTCTCACTCACCCCTCCACCAAAAGGACTGGGGGAGCAATTGATGAGAGCGGATGAATATTTAATAGTGCGGAGTCTCTTGGACAAGCCGGGGCCGGGGATGACAAGCTCTGAGAAATCAAACAGAGGAGAGGGAGAATGGGAAAGAGGAGGCTGGAGCACAAACACAGAGGGGAGTTCAGATGCACAGAGATCTTTGCTGTACATCTATTTTTCCCCCCGCTGCTGGGCGTTTGAGCTGGCCATGCTGCGGCGCCTGCTTAAAAGTTAAACAGAAATATTTGATTGCCCTTGTGAAGAACTTTGATACTTCCCAATACCCTTTTTTCCCCACTGCGCCGCATTAATTATTAACTGATGGATGTTTTATAAATGCATTAAATGTTTTTCCGCTACGAGTCAAGTACTTTCTGAGGGTGTCGAGCAAGCAAGAGAGAGATTTCCCCAACTTTTTTCCACCTCTATTTCCCTTCAAACATGTTCGGTTAATTTCCCAGGGGATGCAAAAGTATGTAATATATATGAAGTCGAATTTTTGCAGTGATAGAAGATGAGGACCGAGGACCTCAGTGTGAGAAAACCTCTTGTTCGAGGCTGGTGTGTTATTGGGGCTGGATGTCAATCTAACTGTACATCCAAGTGGTGACTTATGTCCAATTTAAGAGACAAACAGGTTTTGTGCTTTTGTTTTTGATTTTGTTTAAACCTATTGCATATATTTGGCATTTAACGTTTCACTTTCTGATTGAGCCTCTGGTATGAGTCCAAGTTGGAGGACTTTATTTTGAGATGTCTGCTGATGCAGGCTCTTCTGGGAAATGCACCATCTCAATCATTATCTTTAATACCTTAGCGAAGGAGATTATGATTTTGCAGGCATTTGTTTACAGGGTAACTTCAGTTATTGACAGATTTTGATGAAATTATCAGAAAAAGTTGGCCATGGCTCAAGGAAGGAGTCATTAGATTTTGGTGTTGATCTGAATTTCTTTAAAGATTTGCTAACATTGAAAGATAGAACAGATTTCCATATTTTTGTTAACAAAATATGGAAGTAAGTCTTCTGTAGATTTAATGTACCGTAATTTCTCGATAATAACGCACACTTTTCTGCTTTTCAATAAGTTCTATTTTTTTGGGTGCGTATTATACACGAGTACAAGCAAAATATTTCACATCACGTAACACATCTGACACAAAAAGCTGAAATATTCTCTTTCTCTGTGAAACATTCCCGCCAAACTTGCATAGTTCTTATTGAACTGACTGTTAAACTGTTCTAATTGAATATTAGTTTAACTTTGTGTAATCATTGTTTAATTCTCAAGCGTTATCACTCACCAGCAAACACAGAGCGCTGCCATCTTGTGAGCAAGAGGACGCAAAATAGCTGCACGTTGATAGCTGCTCTCTGATTGGTTGGTACACTATGACTGAGCATGCTCCGGCAGAAATCGAATAATTTTGCATGTTTGAAGCAAAAGGTGTTTCCACATGTTTGAGAGAGAAAATTGTTTGTTGTGAAAATACTGAAATTTCATTGATTAGAACTTTGAATAAAGGTCATTTTTGAGTTGTCTGAGAGAGTAATTTTGGGCAAAATTTGGGTACATGTTATATTTGAGTGTGTTATAATCAAGAAATTACATTTATTTAAATTTAGAAAATGTTCATCATGGCACAAGGAAAAATTGATTAAATTTTGGTGCTGATCTGAACCCCGATGTGGATCCAGGAATTCTTAAAGGTTTTGTCAGAAGTTGGAGGTAGGGCAATTTTCCACATTTTTGACAATAACTCGCTCAACAGTGTTAGAAATGTCATAGCAGAGGTTTGTGCTTCTGCAGCACCTGCCTTCAAATATTCATAAAAGCTGTTTCAGGCCAACTATTATTGGCTGCTAAATTTTAAAGTCTGAGTGTGTGGGTCATAACTGCTTAAAAATGCCCGTTATTTGGGGTTATTTGTCCACTTTCTGACCCTGGATCAGTCACCCACTCATTTACCCTTATTACAGTTCCATTGGGAAGAACTTCAAGTGTTGCCCACCACCAAAATGTTGACTTTCTTTATTCTGCTGGTTTTGCCAACATTCTTATGTAGCATAATTAAAAACACATCAAATGTAAAGAGATGAAGTGATATTCTCCTCCATCCTTGTGTTCTTCCAACTCCTAATTGGATGCACATGAGAATCTGGCACTGTCGATGTGTTATTAAGGAGATGTCCTCACAATCCCAAAATGATCAACATTTGACAGCTTAATAACATCCAGCTGCAGATATTTGATTGAACTTGTGTTGAACTCTGAATCGGTTGGATTTGGTCCACTGAATTAACATCAGCCGAAGCACCACAATTTCCACACATCAGGGACAGTTTGCTTGACATTGGAAGAGCCACAAGGCATCTCATAAAACATCTGAATGTTGAATTTATTTTGTTACGAGATAGACCAAAGCAGTCGCACTTCAAGTGAGAAGTGAACATTTTTATGCTTTTACAGAGCACACCGGAGAATGTAGAAAAAGTGTCTGTGTCTATGATGTTGAATAAAAAATGCAGACCAGTAGTTGTGCCATTTTACTTGAATGCTGTTCAGCCTTAAAGGGGACGGCAGCTGACGTGTAAACCTGAGATCACCAAGGTAGATTTTACGCTGTAAGTCCACAGTGATAAATCCTTGTTTATGTAATTGTTTTCTACATTTTTGTAACAAAAATGTTTCCATGATGATGGAAATATTAAATTCATGTTAGATTTAAAGTAAGTCTTATTCTCTTTTTTTCTTACCAGTAGGGTCCAATTGGTTGTTGCCAAAGTTCAACAAGAGGCAAGATAGTTATCTGCTAGTCGAAGAAACAGTCCTCCACAACCAAAATGAATAATAGATAAATTGAGAAGGTGGAGGGATATATAGCCAATATTGACATAAACTAAAACAGGTTAAAGGACCCAAATGCAGGACACGTGGCGTGAAGCAGTTCCAAAAAGCTTTGTTTATTAACAGGTCAGGTTCAGTACACTGAAGATCAGTCAGACAAGGCAGATGTATCCAAAAAGCGCTGAGGCAAAAAGGCAAGGTCTAAAAACACAGCAGGATCGGATCAGACGTGGAACAAGACTAGAAAGAATGCCGGGACGCGACACTGAGGTACAAGACAGGTGAATTTTCAAAATAAAACAGGAAGCACAGACAAGACACAAAAAATGAACACAATATGGGTAACTTAACTAAAAAACAGAAAAACAGGATCATGACAAATACGTTTCATCACAGAATAATTCCAACCACAGGTGCTTTGTCAAGAAGAAGTGAGCCCTGTAAAGAATCTTACTGTATCGCCAAGGCCAGCCAACTTTTTTGTGTAGTTTTACCTTAAAAGTGGCTGCTTTTTGGCAGATATATATATTTACAAGTGCCCTGGGCTTGAGCAGCTCTCCTTGAAAAACCAAGAACTATCCCTTTAACTGTGTTGATCTTGATCGTTAGTGTTCAATCATTCCTCAATATTCTCAGATTTGAGTGAAACTTCAATTAGTTTGTTACCTCTCGCCGAGATAGAAAAGCCAAGGGGGTGAGATTAATATTCTGTCCTCGGAGTGCTGATATTCATGTATATTCACTGCGGAGAACACTTTTTGAAAATGAACAATCACAGCCCCGGAAAAGGTCACCGTTGTGCTGAAGTAGTGCATTATGGGAGTGGAATAATTGCTTTTTCTCACATTAGTTCCTATTGTAATGAAATCTTAGCAGTGAATGACAGATTACGCCACGGTTCAATCACACGGGGTGGTTGTGTTGGTTGGTGGGTGGGTGTACAAGGGGGTCAATTGGCTTTTGTTGAAAATTGTGGCTCTCCCAAGTCCCTGCATAAATCATTTGTATCATTTTCAGACCTTTTTTGAACAGCGGTGCCACTTTGGTGAAGGGTTTGTGTCATTGCAGTCTAATTGTTTTGAAGTGAGAGCTATTGTCTGAGCGGCGAGAGTGAATAGAGCGTAATCATCGGTAATGTGGCGTGTTTAAAGACTCGTGGAACAGCAGTGATTCAGAGCGCCTTTCTCTTCTCGGTGTTATCCTCGTCTCTGAACGTGGGTGTTTCCGTGCACGTCCTAAGCACTATTCCTTGGCGGCGCTCAGATCTTCGAAACCCAACTGTGTTAATCATGGTTTATGTGTGGGAGACATCAAACCTCCCTTTACTTCCCCCGCCTCACCCGCTGGGTCATACACACTCTGAATGCACACAAACACACAAATCTCTCAAGGGCACCTTCACCATAGACCCTTCATTTACAAGGCTGACCACAGGCGATCAGTTATCTACCGTGGCTTCTCTCTATTGGAAAGATGAATCACTTTGTTTAACAGAGACATTTTTACTGGAAGTGGGCAATATGTTTTCAGCACTACATCACCGCAGCTCTATATCCTCTTATTGACCCGGCTAGAGCCTACATGGAGCATCATAACCGGCAGGCTTTACCCTCCATTTGTGCCTTCACAACGACAAGAAATGAACCCACCATCTTTAAACCTCACGCTTGAAGGCCACGCACCAAAATAGCCCTGCTCTTTCAGCCTTTGTGGATCCACAGACCAATCCAGGATCAAATTAGCAGTTAAGCTGACAGAGGTCTGCCTGTTCGTCTCCAGACAGAATGGCTCATTACTTCCCTTCACCAGTCACATCCAAGCTGGAATCCCGTTCAATTGGGATATCCTTGGCCTGCCTGTGCTGGAATTTCAAATGTAAATGTGATATGACGGGGCTGAGAAGGTTGGTCAAAAGGGACGTCTAGCCTTTATGGTGTGAGGTGGGAGGTGTCAGAGTGGGGTGTTAGGAGCTTGCCAAGAGGCAGGAAGGTGATTTTTAAGCAGTGTTTTTATGATGAAAGGACTAATAATGGATGGATTTATTATGGTTATACACTTATTATTGGGACTTCATAGGTTTAGCCAAATGGCTAATTTCCTTAAAGGTGAGATTGGGAGCTAAAAGGGTACAAACATATAAATATGACGCCCATTGTCCAAAACCATTCGCATCGTTACCCCCAATTTTCAACATTATCCACCCACATAGTGTTCGATACTCACTGCACCCTCTACAATCTGTCGATTTCCACATTCTGCCTCTTGATTTGTCTTCAGTGGTGTGGCTCCAGACTGGTTTGCTGGAAACACGTAGCAAGTGTATTTTCAATGCTGCATCAATCTCTGCCAATCAGATCGACCCAACTCAGGAAAACAAGCACTCAGAGTTGCCAGGTTGTTCCAAAACATATCAGAAATAGTGGAATAATACCAATGCTGACAGCACTGGTGTAAATCAATGTCAGGCAGGCAAAACCTCTTTTCTCTTTGATGGGAAAATGGCAACAGGCATTAACTACCCTATCAACTTACTGCTATCCACTCAAATTAATTGTAAAGTATGTGCCTTTTCTAAAAGTGAAGTCTATACACCATGCCAGTATCTCATCTATATGTGACATTTTCAACATGGTTCCAGTCTGAGCATTGGTTTTTGATCATTTACACAACTTTGTTGTTATTTCAGTGTTATTTACCAACACTTAAAAAATATTGAAGTACAGATACTTTAATTTTAACACTGCTGGTTGGTGGGCTCCCATACCATACTGAGGTCATCTTCACATCTAACATGTTTGGTCCAGACCAAGTGAACTCTGGTTTGCCTTTTAGTGAATGTTGATTTAAGATGATGTGAAAGCTCACAGGGAGTCTGGTGCAACAAAAAAAGGGGTCTCAGTTTGCGATGGGTCTGAAAGCTATCTTGAATTTGGTCAAACAAAACAACAGTTGGATTGAGCGTTCATTGACAGCATCAAGAAGAAAGTATCTCAAATTAGCATTGCAAGTATCTTTCTTTCACCACTCTAATTTATACTGAGCTGCCTCAAGCTTAAAAATGTTATTACTTAAAGTTGGTTGTGTATTTGCAGATCATTGTGCAACAAAAAGACTGGATGGCAAAAACAAAAGCCACAGCTACACCCCCAACTAGTGGGGGTGCCAATATTACACATTTGACAAGATCGCTTGACAAAGTGCAGTTTAGAAGAAAACTGAACAATGTTGCAACTTCACCCCCAAAATGAACCAAGTCCATTGACCCAAGATACCGTTGCTAGTCTAGTATTTTAAGATCCAGACCTGCATACTTTGAATTCAGGTCGTTCTGAATACTCAATATGAAATCACGTTTCAAATGAATAGACAGAAAATATCAGTTAAGGGCACAACCTTTGATTATTGCCCCATCATTCTTTCAGCCCAAGCACACATCTGCAACTAAACCCAACCCACCACCACCCAACAATGAAGAACCAGGGCTTTAGGCCACACAGTTTATGCTATTTAGCCCAAAGAGGGAACTTGACAGAAATTTGTCTTCGATGGAGTACAATTATGAGGCCTGCTGGAGGTGATGAATAACAAATCAGATGTTTTGTGCACTTGTGTAGCTTTTGTTTCTTAAATTTTCTGTCTTGCTTCACAAACAAGTGTTTCAGGTCCATTAACTCCCTTTCAATTATCATATTTGCCCACTCACTGATAGTGGTGAATAACAAGTCCAGTCAGACTTTGTCGAACTTGTCCATGTGGAACCATCTTTCCAAGCTTACTTTGGCTGTTTACACAAATTCGACCTTTATGCTAATTACCCTGGTGATGATAAAGAGACCAAGATGACGGGAAAGGAGAACGAACAGCTCTGCAAACACTCACACAGAAACACACAAACATGCTCCGTTTTCTCTTTATGCTGATCACAGCTTTCACAATTAGACAAACTGTGATAACGCCGTTTATGCAGCGGGGAGATCCATAGCAATTATGCTTGGAGGGCATTTTTCTGGCAGCACAGGGTGGCGGATGCTGCTTCCCCCTCTTCCCGCAGACATCTACCGCGTATACACAACTGAGCGCACACTGTTTGGAAAGTCGCAGCTCTCTCTGGGGGAGGTTTAGGGGCAAGGGTGTGCCCTCAAGTCCCTGTTGGGATGCACTCAGTGAAGAGTCGAGGACTGAGGAAGGCTAGGGGATGTGTCATAAACAAGAGGAAAGAGCTTAAAACAACTCTGCGAGATGTGTTTTTTTGTTTGAACAGTATGGATTTTACCTCAGAAAGGTTGCACCATGTCCTTATTTTACACCCATGAAAAATGGAGAGAATCCTCAGCAGTGTGGTACCATCTGCTCTTTACTTATGGAATGATTTAAAAATGAAACACGTTCAGAGAAGTCGAGTTTAAAAAGTTCAGATCTCATTGAAATTCCAAATGTGAAGGCATAAGTTACCTGAAACAAAAATATCTCTCCGGTGTAACCAAGACAAAAAAGTAAAAAGCAAACCTGCTAAGACGTGCAAAATTTTCATGGAATACTGAAGATTTTTACAGAAAACTGGAAAGATGTTCTAATAAGTATAAATGTGAAAATACAGCTGATACCAAATCTACTTTTACTCAACAAAGCTGCAGGGTCTCTTCTCTGAAACAGGGGATTATACCCAACAGGGGTAATGTTTCTAAAGGCCCATGACCAGCAGGGGCCCTAAAAACTATAAAAGACAGTAGTTCATTTTGGTTCATAAATGCATTTCACAAACTCTACTGACTGAAAAATAGGTGTGTCAAAGTATTTTGTTGTATCAATGGGAAACTAACTTTCAGTCATCCTCTCTTCTTCTCTTCTTCTTCTCTCTTCACCGTATCTGAGGTCACTATCACACCTAAAGTTTGGCAGACTCAGTTCAGGTCTAACTGTAGCACTGCTTCATTTTTCATTTGGTTTGCTTTCCCTCTGCGCCTAGTTAGGTGGACTAAAGCCTGTTAAATGTTAGGTAATATAGCCTCCCACCACTAGTTGGAGCTGTAACTGAGGTCTTTATCGTTGCACTGTTAACTGGAATTACACAGCTACCTTTGAGTAATTTGAGGCATAACATTGTTATGCGCAATGCAGTTCAGAAGTTTTCTGTGCCATAAAATAAAGAAAAAGCTGCATTTACGCTGCATCGGTTGCACTCGCATATTGACTGAAGTGATGTATTTTCCTCATGGATTTGTAGACTGGTTTAGCGGACTGGAGGCTGCTGCAAGTAATCCTAACATAAGCCGCAATTTGCTTGATATTGTCAGTGAAAGCTATATTAGCTTGTTAACTGTCACGATATTTGGCCAAATTCAAGGCACAGTGTCCTGCTTTTTGGTTTGCTTGCTTCTTCGGTCTTTGTTTTGTTCGGATTACTTTCACACCCACTGCAAACTGATCTCCTGTTCGCTTAGAAGTGGACCAAGAGCCCTGTATTTTGGTGGACCAGAGAGCTATTTTGTGTAGATACTGATATTGTGCCAATAATATTTTGCGTCCCTATAAAATATGAGTGTTCCTCCAAAACTTATAAAAATTCTTTTACTATGAGCGGAAAATAATAAATTACAGCTCTGAGCTGAGCTCTCACTGCAGCCCAAACAAGCCAAACTTTTTTTTTTTTAAGTAGGTGAGTATAAATGTTGAAGATATAAATGATTTCTCAGTTTTATTTAAAACGTCAGCATGTTACTCAAATAAGATTGTGTTTGTGTTGCATAGAACTGGTCTCGTGCAAAGACTCATACACCATCTTTAAAAAAATATATATGTATATTAACTTCTGATAAGAAATGTCCAATTAAGAGCAATATTAAGCTCATTTTCCCTTCATCTAGGGTCCCATATTTGAAATAAAAATGTTCGTCACAGTCCGTAGATTCAGTCATATATTTGGTTGAGCACTAAAATTCAGAGCCACATGATCTGTTATATATTCTCTGCAGAAATATTACCATAGACATCATTCACTCCTTCTTGACTCACCACTGTCCTTTCACTGCCTATTGTACCTTATGATGGCCTTTAACCTCAGGGCGCTTCTCTTATATAAAGTCGAACCTCTCAAGAGAAATAAGTTTCTTAGAGGAGCTCCTAAAAGTGCAGTCTTGAAGCCGAACATCTGTCGTCGGCTCCACATCAAGAGAAAAAGGCTTATTTACCAATACTGTGAGCAAAAGACGAGTGGCTTACTGATGAAAGAATGATGACCAGCGTGTTGTTTCCACTGCTCCCTCCAGTCTGGGCTACACATTACTTTCTTACTCACACCAGAGCTGCTGCACAATTTGAGCAAAACAAACAGTGTGAGTTCTTTAGACAACATCATTTTTATTTCATGACTGTGCCTCAACAGCTTTTCCCCGACAGAGATAAACTTTGGGCTGCGTGGCACTTTGTGGGGTGAAGTGGATCACTCGGACCTCCATTTTTATGGCTACCTGCGGGTGTGGAAATTTGAAGTTTTGTGTCCAAATGTTGCCACATTCAAGTCGCTGATCAATCCGTCATTTTTTTTGCATAATTAACTCCGCTGAAAAACACTCACAGTAGGTGTTTATCCATCAAAGACATTACTCTGTGCTTCCAGTCCTTACGCCTGCTAATCCCCCGTCCCCAAGGGGCCCCGGTTGATGAAGATCGACGCCTCACGCCGCCAGCCCCCCCTCCCTCCTCTTCATCCACTGCCTCAGTGCGCAGTCACGCCCGGTTCAGCATGAGTTTTTTGTGAGTTGGAGAAAAGAAGAGAAGAAAATAAGACAGCCGTTTGATCGCGGGATGTGTTCTGCCCTGCTGTTCTGCTCCAACCAGCATCAGCAGATGAGGTAGAAGGACAAGAGATTGGGAGTTGGGATTGGAATAAGGGGGTGGAAAGTAGCAGCGTTGCCTTCAGGGTGATGGATGGGTAAATATTCTTACATTAGAGGAAAGTTCAGGCACCCCTGTAGAGTTAGAATCCATAACTCTAAAATTTTTATTTTTTCAATCATGATCTAGAAACATTCTCAGACTTTTCTGCAAATAGAACAAAAACAACATTGTTAGAAGAGCTTTAGGATTGTGGATGAAGACAGGGGACAGACCGAGAAATACAAAAACTGAGGTCACTCTCACTCCTAAACTTCATCGGACTCGGTTCAGAGGGAAGTTGCATCATTGGTTTGGTTCACTTTCTCTCTGCACTTTGTCAGGCAGACCAATCACGTCAAATAATGCCCAATATTGATTCCCCCAAACTAAACTGAACTGAACTTTCCAAAAAAGGGAATCAGAGTCCGTGTGGTCTGGACCATGTGTGTGCTCCTTGTTTGTGTTAATCGTAGCTCCCCTGTGGACAACATGAGGCCTCTGTGGGGTTTTGTTGAATCCAAATGGCTACATTTACAATCATCTTTTGTTTTCTTCAGCTTGAAAAATGTTTGAAAAAGTTCCAAAATCCAACTTGACGCCTACATTATGGTCACATTCATCAGCATAAAAAAACTATTTAAAATGTTAAATGCTCGTGCTGATGGTCTCTTGCTTTGGTAAGGCCTCTGGGGTTTTCCGTCTCATCTTCAGTCTGTTTTAAAACAAGCTGGAGCTTTAATTTATGGTTCATTAACAAAATAACCCAGAAAAGACTCCAAATGAATTCACTGTTGATGCGAGGCAGGCAGGACAGTCTAGTACCTGCACTCTTTTATTAAGAAGCTACGCTGTTGTAACACGTGCAGAATGTCTTTGCATTGTCTCACTGAACATGTCATTAGATCAGCAGTTCTGAAAAAGTCGGAACATCCCTGCTGTAATGCATTGAGTTTCTGCAATGTTATTGGCTGATTGGGTGTTTGCACTAATGTGTAGTTGAGTGGGTGTACCTTATATAGTGGCCAGTGTGTATATAAGCAGACAGTAGCTTTAACAGACGCTAAATCAACACTTTTGATGATGAATTCAGCCTCTCTGTAGAAATAACCTGCAGCATGAGGACGTCTCCGTGGAGGGTTGTGTTTTCATCGTACCTGGAGAAAGATCACAAACACTGAACAATAATCCTCGTCTGTCTTTACCTTCATCTCTGCTGCGACTCTGAGCAGCTGCCTCTTCACGCCGCTCCATAATTCTTCAGGTCGTCTATTGAAAAGTGACTTTAAGCGTAACTCTCACAGATGTGGTTTTTCGTGACTGTTATTTGTTTGGGAAATTGAGTTAATGAGACGCAGAGAAACAAAGAAGAGAGAGCTCGTGTTTCTGTGGATAATGCTGCCATCTGTAAGCTGCCTGTTAAATGCCAAGAGCATAGAAAGGAGTCTATCTCTTTCTTCTTCTATTAAAATAACACGAGATGGACCTTCTATATCACGATAAAATCAATACAGACCTCTTTTGCCTTTTATCCACCTGTGAAAGATCTCACATTCCCTCTCTTTCTCCTTCATTGCCATCCAGCACATTGATGTTATAGATATAAAAACCTATCCAGCAAGCATCCGCCTGATCTGCTGATATATCAGAAGCTTCGCCTCTCTTTGTCTGATTCCAGCAGCAATAAAAGACAATATTCTCTTTAACATGCCCGCCATTGCTGCAGCCCTTCATATGATGTTTGACAGATAAAACCAATCTTTATTCTCATAAAGCACACACTAAAAAAAGAGGAGATGAGTTTCCCCTGCAGTTCCTCCTGCAGTGGCTGCAGAGTACACAGTGCCATCTAATGAGGGTTCTGTATATTTGCTGGAGTGAATGTGCCTTGGTTCAATTTGCTGTAAAAGATGAACTAAGCATTCAACTGGACTGGGCTATATACTGAGTTCATCAGGGAAATGTTAATGAATCAATGAATTTGTGAAGCAGTTAGATTAATCTCCAAAGTCTCCATCCTGGCCTCTCCCTTTATGAGACGAAGGTCTCCTTTATGCTGATGACCTTGTGTTGAAGGTCTGCAGCAACACTTGAACCTCCTTTTTCAGACCAGGTAGGCCCTGGATGTAAACCCTGAGAAAACCATTTTTCAGAAGCAGCCAAGGAAAAAATGTGCAGAATTTTCATTTGGACATCTCGGAACTAAAACATGTTCTTCGCCTGAACATCAGCTGCACAGAAAACTTTAACATAGCAGTGAAAGAGTTGAGGGATAAACCTGGCTGAAACTCTTTCAGTTTGTATTAGAACCGATTCATATAGTTCGTAAAGTTCATCCTACATGGACCAAAATCAAATCAGGACCCCCTGTAAAGCATGTAGATCCAATCATCCTACCATCACATTGTCCTGAGCTTCTGAGAGCTGAATCCAGCAACAACAAAAAAATCCCATCAACCTGCTGGTCCAAATGTTTCTCCAAATCACATGACCCAGCCTGGAGAAGACCAGGACCACAGCAACCTCACCTGAAGCACCAAATGGACCTGTGAAATATATTTCACTGGTCCATCTGGCGCTTCATAGAGCCCATAGAAAGTGTTTGGGACTGGGCAGAAATTTTCAAAAGCATATCTGGCATGTGATTGGATGATAGTTCCCATTTCACACTATTAAAGACCATAATGTGGCATTTGGGTGCTACTGTTGCAGTTTAGAAAACAAAATGTTTGCCACATAGCTCGCATGTCAGAAGTGAAGAGAAAATATCTTTCCTGTCAAAACGCTCTCAGTGTTGTTTGTTCTTCTTTTGTTGAAGAAATGCAGTCCAGATCTGATAAAACTGCCACTGAAGCTGTTAGCATCTATGCTAACCACTGCTGTTGTCTTGCTTGTAGCTCCACCTCTTCCTGCCCTAAAGGACTCTGATCAGGCCGTTCCACTTTGAGACGAACACAGTAGTTGTAGATTGGAGCTTGGCAAGATGGAGCTTCCTGTTTACAGACATGAAATCAGGATGATCCAGCTGCACTGCAAGGTTAACAGCAACCAACCGACACATCCAAATCAGAGTCCAGACCTCAACACCCTGAAATTTACAGCAAATTGAGTAATAAGTCAACAAAAGTGAAATGATGTGAAATTGGTTTGTGTTGCCTCACTGCCCATTATTGGCTGAAGCCGAATGTTGTTCTGCTTTGAAATCACTGCAGCTCTCCAGACAATGAAAATCACCTCACACATGCAATTTCTTCTACTTTTTCAAAACAGGATCAGGCAAATGGGCTACATCTAATATCTGGTGCCTTTTGTAAGTCCTTTGCGTTGCAGGACTCCCCTCGCAGATGCAATAACAGTACTCAGAGCTTTCACTAATGAAGCATCAATCTCTCCAGAAAACTACGCTCCAGGAAATCTTGTTTTTGTGGGACGGGCTAATTGGGCAGAGACCCACCGGTCAAAAAGCCCTGCAGTCAGGGGGGGTTCAGATTCCTGGGGCGGGGTGGGAAGCTTCGTTACTCTTCCCTCTTTTCCTAATCACCAGCTAAAGCAGAGTGGAAATTTGCCCTCTGGCGGGGAAATAAGACCAAAGTACCTGCCATGCCTTCGTTAGCTGTCTCTCTTCGCACCGGCCTGATGAAATCGAGGCCTGAATTTACTAATGAGAAATCAATGGGTGCGCGGCAGGAACCCCGAGGCGGCCCTGCTCCTGCCGTGTCATTCTTTCATTCCAGCCAACACACACTATCACAACCTCTCTGCCTCTGTCTCCATCACTTTATCCAGCTTTCCCCTCCTCTCACTTTCGCCTTCGTTGCATGGCGGCTTTTTGACATATTTCCCTGAATTTACTTCATTGCGATAAACATCATATGTCTTCCTTTGAAATAAAGATCAGAGTGGCTTATTTACTTAGCTGGCCTATTTTTGCTGCAGAGATCCAAAGCTTTGAGGAAGTGTGCGTTTGTGTGTCTTTGACGTGGTGTTTCAACCATGTGTAAATGCTCTGAAGTATCTGAGAATTGCTCTGATGGTGATCCTGCTATCTGCAACCCTGCCCTGTATCTGAGTGAACAGATTCACTTTTGTGAAAGAAAATTGCTTTTTGCCTGAAACAAATCACCCAGCTGACAGTAGAGGACTGTCAAAAAGCATTTTCAAATGCAGTTTTTTTGCCTAGAAAAGCCTCCAGGGCTGGGAATGAAGCAGGAGTGCTTACAGCTGCAGTTCTGCAAGTGGCCACACGGGCCTGCCTCCATCAGCTGGTCTATCCCCAGTACTCCCTTTATTAAAAAAACAGATTAAGCTGATGTAAATGCATGCAAAGTTCTTTCGTCTCTATCATAGACTTGTATTTTGTTCAACTCTACAGAAGTGTAAAATGCTGAAGTTACTAAAGAGACCACTTGGGGCCGGCTCAATCAGTGAGGGTATCCCCATTTCACCTCAGGTCAAAATACATTTTTTGTTCTTTTGTACAGAATTAATGAGATCTCAAGCCTATTAAAAGCTCTTGGTTCTGACTTGGAAAGGTAATTAAAACTGCAAAATTCCTAAAGCTGCAGTTCCACAAGTGGCCACACAGGGGCAGGCTCCATTCACAAGTAAATCTCCAGTGCACCCCCATTTAAAAATATCCATGTTCAGCAGATGTTACTATGTGTTGAATTACATTGTTCTTGTTCATGGATATTTATGTTGTTAATCCTTCAAGTCAATCCCAAATTCACCCAATATCATAAAACTGTTTTTTGTTTTTTTTCTGCAGAATTGAAAAAGTGTAGAGCCTTTAATAAAGCATTATGCAAAACTATCATCTCTAAACAGCAGTAGGAGACTTAAAAGTATTGGGGCCTTTTTTTCTTTTTCTTATAATTTTGTACATGAACAAATAATTAAACATATAACAAAATAAAAACAACGATAACCAAAGTGCAAAATAAGTTTGTCATTTGCATGTTCAAAAAGGAGAAGGAGGAAGTCGAAACTTTCCTGGTCCCACCCCTTCACCTTACACAAGTAGTTAGTAATTAGCCTACTTCCACTTAATAATGATAATAATAATAATAATAAAAATAATCACACATAAACACAATAAACCACATAGTAATAATACAATAATACAAATGGTGATCTGATAAAAATAAAGGGGCAAAAGGAAAAGACAAACTACTTCAACCTTCAGTGACCTTTATACAGTCTTATCCCTGTACCTTTTAAAAATCATAATTTTATAACTTTTCTTAAACTGCTTTATGTTTGGACATTGTTTTTTTTAAATACTCAGACCGTTCCAAAGTTTGGTCTTCATGCCACACTGGAAAGTATTAGGCACTCGTCTGGATTTAGTCAATGCTGTAAGTGCTGTCACGGGTCCTGAAGAAACCAAAGTCTTGTTGCCCATGCTCAGCGCACAAGGTGCCATTCTCTGCTCCTAAAAGTAGTGGTAATGTTTTTGTGTAACTCACTGCAACAACTGTGGAAAAGGTGCAATTTTAGCCGCAGGTTGACTAGCAAAATTGATCCCTTCACTGTATTTACACTTCATGCTGCAACATCGTCTGCTTGTTCCACCCTTCGGGGATATTAAATATGAATTCCATGACACTGACATCTGATATGTCTCTCTCTCTCTCTCTCTCTCTCTCCTCTAGGTAAGCCAAGAACTCCCCCCTTCCTCCCCTTTCCCTCCCTCCAGTGTGATCCCAAAGCGGGGCCCCCCTCGCACTCGTCACCAGTAATGTATGGCTTGTTTATCGTGATCATCCTAATTATGTATGAACATCATATGGTAAAGCTGGTTGGTGCCATAATTCATGACACATGATGGGTTATTCATTGTGGTTATGGTCCCGCGCAGTTGATTGGAATGCAAATTGAATCATTATTTGCTGAGTGAGAGATAAAGAGGTGGGGGTTGAGGCGAGATGGGGAAAGGGGGTGTAATAGTTGCTGATTTGTTGACTGCAAACAAGGCTTTTGCATGCTTAAATATGTTTTGTTTGCAGATTTTGGCTCATTAACATTGATGATATCGTGCCCTTTTGTTCTTAAAGAGCTGGAGTCTCTGCAGTATATACTTTCAGGGTATTTAGCTCTGCTTTAGGGTTTTTTTAAGACAGGGGCTGACCTCAGGAAAGACTAATTTGTCCTGTTGAGTATGCCTAAGAAGCAGGATCAAGTTTTTACTCACTGTAATTTATGCATTTTATATTTAAGTGCTAGATGCTCTTCCCGGACTGCTTTCAGATAGCACTTTTAAATCAACTATTTATTAGTTTTTTCATCAAGTTTGTATGCAACTTTGTAAAGATTTTGCTGAAGACTCAAAAGTCTATTCCATATACAGCTTGAGCCACTTCAGTTTTCACCTCCCAGACAAATTCCAGCCAAGTTCCAGCCACTGGGAGTCCCTCCAGACTATCTGGATGTGTCCCAAAATTCCACTACTAATGCAATGGTAGGGTTTCCCCGTGAGATGCCACTCACACATACAGTTGGCCTCAAGTTTTGCCAAATCACCAGAGAGCAAGGCTGTCACCACAAATTCTCCCATTTATACCTGTCAGAGCATTAGTTCTTGATCCTTTTTCCTCAGGGCCCCCCCAAGTTTTACCTTGGAAGAGTTGAACCACCTGAGAACCCCTCATAACAGCCATGAGGAGGGGCAGGCACTTTCCTGTCAAAGATCTGCTAAGACCAAGCCAAGGAAGTTGGGGAAAATTTAAGTGGCTCCATTTGGACCTCAAAATTTGGATGTTAGAGCGAGAAATGCCACCACACCTGAGTTAAGTTCTTCCATTTTTGAATTCTGACTTCGAAAGGTGTTCTGGGTTATGTCTGGGATATGGCGTGCTTGGCCAGCTCACAGGGCAGTATTAGGATCTCCATGGAGAGATCATGATTCCTATAGCTCTGGAGAGATGCTGGTGTCGGGGTGGACCTGCTTCAGGACCTTGTTGCTCTTCTTCCTGAAACACCTCTTCTTGCTGCTCCTTGTGGCCTCAGATACGACCCTCTTGGTGCATTTTTTTGGTGCTTTCACTTGGTCAGGCATAGTGGCTTGTCTCAGAGACAAAGTCTTATCGGGGGATTTTGTTGCGTGTGTGTGAATTCCAGCAACAAAACCCAGAATTAGCGCAATGTAATAATAAAGAAATAATGATCTAATGGTGGTATGAGGCCCAAATGGTACAAGTATCCAAAAGTATCCTTAAATGTAAAGTTTTATGGGAAACTCTGGAGCTATGAGTACAGACAGTCCATCAGAATCTGTTCCTCTGTTTAACTCCATTAATCACATCCTCCCAGGTACCTTTCTTTACCCACTGCACGAGCTTCATCCCTTAAGCTGCACCCCCGCTAAAGTAACCAGAACATGAAGTCCAAGGATCTACTTTTCAAGGTTATTCAAAGGTCCCTCCAGTACTTTGTAGTCTGCATATCCAAGGAGAACTCAAGACCTGTGAAGAATAGACAAATTAGCCCGCTAACTTGAGAAAGAGTCGTCTAAATGCTATGTTTAATCAACCAAATGAAATATTCAGCCCTGCGAGTCAAACCTCCAAAGTCCCTGTGCTTCCAGAAATGGTGCGCTCAAGCAGGGACCCTTTGGGGAGAATATGATGTCCTTTGGGTTTTATAGGCTCTTAAAGTCTTGGTTCCCTGTGGAAAGGTTCCCAGTTCGAAATGCAACCTCAGTTTGGTTGGCTTTGACCGCGTTATTGTACTCCCCTCTTGACAGGTACGACTATTAAACAGTCATTACACTTCTGTTTGCTGCAAAGAGGACATTTTTCCTCTGAACTTCAATCTTTTTATTGCACATTCTTACTTAAAACTTGGTATTTTTCCTTTATTGGGATGTTTTTTGTACCAGGGGTAGACAGTATGGGCCAAGCTGTTATAAAGGAAGAAGGTAGAATCCGTTACCAAAATATCAGAATGAAAAAGTTTTAATGATTCTGGTAAAAATTAATTATATTGATAGATGTTTGATGTCCTTGGAACAGCAGAAGTCATTAACACCCATACTGGGCAAGTATTGATTTTACTACTCTGTTGTCTCAGTATGATCTTACTCAACATATACTTTGAAAATATTCAGTTTTCACCTGTTCAAAATCCCTTTTCATTCTTCTGGTCCTTTAATTGTTACGATAGATTTGTCATTTTGACGCAGCACAGTTATAAAACAAGCCCAAACATCAGCTGTCAAAATTTCTGACAGATTAATGACGAACCTGCTAATTGTCCCAAAAGAGCTCGTTCCCTCAGTGAAAAATCTTCCCCTGTGTGCCTGCCAAACCTCCTCAAATGGCAATCATTCCCACAATGCTCTGAAAGCCCGCCAATCAAAAACATGCACTTTACATGACAATCACTCGCACCTTTCTGGGAGATAACAGCGAGAACATGAACTGACCCCCATCCTCCCCGCGTTCCCATCAGCAATTAATGAGTACCTGCCAAACATCTGAACCCCTCTGATGCTTTTTATTTTCGGCTAATTACAGAGATGCTTGTCTCGACGGATGTTTGCATGCGCACACCCACTCCCATAAACTCACACATAGCTGTGCGGCGGTCGATTTTGAGGCGATTAGCGTCGCGGCATTAAGCCCAGGCCTAAGATGGCCCTCCTGATGTCGCCGTCAAAGTGGGGTCACCGCGGCCCAGGTCTCACCGAGGCCGCCATCAATATGCTATTAAACCCATTTGCTCCTCTTTGATCTATTGTGATGTGCTCTTTCAACGGACTAAACCTGTTCTCCATAACTGTAAAGATCACACCGTTAGCATCAAGTCCTTTGTGGCCACAGTCCTTTACATATTTCCTTTGAGAGGTGGATGTTCTGCGTCATTTGTGGAGTTAATGAGGCTCTTCGTTGCTGTCAAAGTCACATTTTTAGTCTTTGCTCTCATGCTGAGCCTTCTAATGTGTGAGAGATTGGCAAAGTGAAGGCATAAGAAAAGAGAGATTTAACTCCAGATCCAGTCAGATGTCCTGAAACACCGTGGGACATTTTGTCAACATGTGTTACTTAATGTCTTACAGAAGTCAGGTTAAGGTGACATGAGTGTTTCTCATGTTTTATTTGAACTTTTTAAAGAACTATACTTTATTAGGATCTTGAAGTATTTTTAGTATTTCATATCTCAACCATGGTTCTTGCTTATTTCATATCTTTAACTAGCATCAAGGACTGAATTGAGCTACAGCACAGGCTTTTTAATCTTCATTTCTACAATAGGACATAATTACATCCAATGAAAATGTCAGGAATATGGAGATATTTATGCAAACTTTTAAGCCACTTTCACACCTAAAATTTGGTGGACTTTACTCTTTGTCCCTGCCATGTGGTCCAGTGTTGCATGAAAATACACTACCAGCTTTGAGTAAAAACATTATTTGTCTTGAAGAAGCTCGGCAGTATTTTGGGTAATAAAGTAAGGATAAAGTTGTACTGATGGTGCTCAAATGAAAATGGTATATTTACTGAAGAGATTTGCAACCATAATCCTCACTGGTGATGCCAGCAATGCTTGACATTAGCCATTTCCTGCTTGATATGGCTACGTTAGTTTGCTAACTGTTGTTGCATTTGGCCAATTACAACCCGCAATTCACTGCTTTATGGTTTTGCTTGCTTTTCTTGGCCCTTGTTTGAGGGCCAACTCTTCACAATTTTAATCCACATGGCAGAATTAGTACAGTAAACATTTTGTCATAGTCCTGTATCTGATAAATGAACATTTTGACCCCCTTAATGGATTTGTCAAATAGTTTGCCAACTTGACACTTGCTTTGCCGAGTTGATCCAGACTCAAGTAACTAACAACTTCTATAATTTCCTCACTTGCCACAATGTGTATTTTAAATTGTGTTATCATGGCAATAAAAGGATGTTTTACTGTGAAATTTGGTATTCCCAATTAATTAAACCATATATTCTTTGGTAACCCCTAAATGTTTAATGCAGGGCCTCCTCTGCATTGAACCTTAAGTTGAAACAGTACAGCCGAAGCCCTGACCAACCCATAATTAACTCCTACTCTTAAACTATCCTTAACTTATCAGTCTAGTTTCTTGTTCACCCAGTGTTATTATGGTAGTGATAACCATTTAGCCTTCATTTGTGCAGTCAAGTATTTTCCAATTCCACCTTAAAATGTAGTCAAATGACTTTTTTTATGAAAGAGGGGATGCTTCCCCTGATGGTTTATTCCAGTAACATAATTGGCATGATCATGAGTTTTCATCTAGTTTATATTTTTACCCAGGGAGTTTTTGTATTGTTAAGATAAACAACTCCTTTGCGAATATCTGAATCCTAAGCAGATCAAGCCTGAAATCTGGCACATAGATGAAAAATTAATGATCCCTTTGGTAAGATCATTCATGTTCAAAATCTACTGCTTATACTATTTTATTTTCAAACTGAAAGAGCACTTATCTGTGTGACAATGAGAGCAACTTAGATGTAAGGAATTCTCTTTTCTGTTTGATATCTTTGAAACTTTCATGAACGCCTTTGTTCTTCTTGCCGGCGATGGCAGACAGTCATGAAATGTTTAGTAGTACAGCCTGAGCCAAAAAGGTCGTTGGATTTGTTATTAAGAACATGAAAACCAATGGCAATCTCCTTTTTAAAAAACCTCATCCTGAAATATTCCAGACATCTTCCTTTAAAAGTTCAAATCTCAATGTAAACTTCACAAACCGTTCAGAAGAGCAGACAGAGGAAGTAACCGAGGAAACAGGATGCCCAAAAAGAGGACGGGGGAGAAAATTGATTTTAAGTCCATCAGTCCGCTGGAGCTCCGGATAGTGAGATAGTATTTTTCTTTTGCATCTGCTGTCGCCTGTAAAGCTGATGATAGACTCGGATTTAAAAGGAGATCTTTTGCCTTCTCCTCTGTGCATTTTGCCATGAGATACTTTGATTTAAAGGCTGAGATATTGGACAGGGTTTGGGGTGTGGCACTGAAGAGTGTGCACGCAAAACCATCAGACTGCATAACATCAATCAAGTTTATTTTTGGTAAGTCTAAAAGAAATCTGGTCTATGATGACTCTTATGATGATTTAAGAGTAGTCAACCCACTCTCAAATCATCTTCAACTCCCTGTTTTGGTCTTTGCAATCATTAAATCTCACTTTGAACTGTGTTGCGATCACTAGAGACGACCAATTCAGTTGCATTAAGTTCAGGTCTGCTGAAAAACCTCATATTTCCAGCTCAAAATAACATTAGGGAGAGCAAAGAATCTGACTCAATAGATCTTACTTATGGGACTTTCTAAGGAGTTGAACTCGGAAAAGCTTGATGTTACATAACAGTCCCTCTTAACATTTTGCGGAAGTTTGAGAACTTCCTCAGTCTAACCATTAATTTAGTCCTTTGTTGATTTATTTATGTGAAAAGTTGTGCAGAACTTGTGGCGTATTTTTCCTTGACTTTAGTCAGATCTTGTGGGTTAGTCTGGGCAGTAATCATGGATTAAACAACTTCTGTCCAAGGATGTTCTCTTGCCTTGCTTTTGAAAGACCTTCTTGATATATTTTGAGCAGTCCATTGACTCTTTGGGGCTGATGCTAACCACAACTTAAGGGTTTTCTGGCTGGTTTGGTCGATGCTATGAGATATTCTAACTTTAACCACATTCTGCAGATGTGTTCACAGATGCCATGAGCGCCATGTTTCTCTGCTTTCTGTTGATTCTTTGACATCGGGCCAAATCGAATCCACAGTGCACTGCTTGTTCTTTCACTTTTTTTTGTCTGTACTTTCTTGTTCATCCACATCATGGTTATCCAAAGCTTGATCCAACTGGACATGTTTAAGACTTTTGATGTTCAAGGCCTTCAAGAACCTTAAGAGCCTATGTGCTCTTTTGGATCAAGCTTTTAATTCACTTCCTTTGTTTGTTCTTTGTTTGGTTCAGATCACATGTCAGGTACAGCAGATATACTCCTACTTAGCTTAATCTGAGACCCCTGTTTTCAAACTATAGACCTAAGCATACCAGATTTTGGTTCAAATAGACCATAGTGCTCAGATATAAATCCACCTTTAATACGTAAAGTGTCACCAGGTGTCTGGTGAGGGACAGGAAGCCCTCTTTTTTTAGTTTTGAGAGTCCCTTTTGAAATGCAATGTTTAATCAAGTCTCAAACTGGAATGCTTGTTGTTCCTCTCAAACTGGCTGCACATCCTGTGAATACATTTTCTACTTAAATATAATTTACCATGAAACAAAGGTCATGATTTCTGCGACTGCTGATATAAATTAAAGTGTCATCTGCATATGGCTAAAACATGCCAAATAGGGTTGTGGTATTTGGACAACGAAACTGCAAGATGATTTCTCAGCAAAGTTTTATGTTACAGGGGAACTATTATACTCATTTTTGGGCCTTTGTATTTGATTTCCTATAGAGAAGCTATACACGATTGTCCACACAGCAAGCTTTGTAGATCTTCGGGACGCAGTGCCTCTTGCGGCACCGCTTCTTTGTATTTCCTGCATCCCCCAAAAACGGTCTGTGTAATTTACTTTGCCCTCCCACGTGTACGCCTTTCGCCGAGTTCACTCCGCTGTGATTGGCCACTGTGAACTGTTAAAAAAAGACCGTAAAACACAGCGTTCAGAGCATCCAAAACAGCTGCAGGGCTCAATTCCAAATTCATGAACCTCATTATTTGACACTTTGGCATCGTTTAACATGAATATCCAACATTGTAACAACATTTAAAGTTCAGAAAAGAGGAAAAGCAAAATAGTGTTTCTTTCAGAAATCAAAAAATGGTATCTGCTTTGGTACGAGCATTTTGACCAAAGAAAAATGTTCATATAAAGTGAATTAAATAGAGGAATAAGCTAGTTGACAATATTTTGAGCAGCCATTTCACGATTCTGTTTGAGCCCAGGCTGACCTCTCATGAAGTTTCGACACACGAAAGATTAGTGATGTTTTCACAGTACATTACCCCCTAGCTACCGTGTTAAATATCAGAGACGTCCCCCATGACTCCACAACTTCAAGCCGCGTCTAGACATCAAACACGTCTAGGAACGAGCCAACATGTTCCGCCACCCGCCAGTTTCCTGCAAAATCAAGAGAGGCACGCTTCAAAGCAGGGGAATATACTTCCTGTCTTTGCCAGTTTCAGTGGGGTGTACATCGATTCAAAGTCAAAAAGAAGAAGCAATGGAATTAAGTGTGCTGGGCCCCAGAGGATGGAAGAAATTGAGGTGTGAGTTAAAGAAACGGGAAGACAGGAAGGAGGTATGGGAAACAGGGAACAAGTAATGCTGGAGTCGAATCATTCCCCTCAATGCAAGGACCCCTTAGTACAGAGACAAAGAAGGTATGTGTGGAATAGCCGATGAGCCCCCTACTGCTATCCCCGAGACAAATGATAGTTCCTGGGTGTGCCCAGAGAGGCTGTTAAAACAGTAGCCATACGTCCAGAGCTGAAGGCAGTGAACTTTTGGCCCTGCCCTGAACAATAGGATGGCGTTGCCCCACACTGGGTTCAAATCGACTCCTTAAATCAACTTTCCTCTGGAACAAGATCCAGAAGGATTTCCCATGTGGCTTTTAGGGTGTGGAGACATAGTGGTGGATTGAGGTTGCCAGACTGATGCCCAAAAGTTGTCCAGACTTTTTTGGGATCATTTTATTTATTGTTTTTGCACTCTGCCATGGAGGTTATTTTTTCAAGCTTGTATTAGAAAGTTTGTTTGTTTGTTAACAGGAAAGTTGATGCCTAAAACTTTATGCAAACATGGTCTGAAGTTTAGAGTTTATGACTGTAAGAGTGGGCAGGCCCATCACGGACCAGCCAAGACTCTATCAGGGAAAGTCGGGATGATTTACGTGGCTGCATCGATGTAGGTGTGAAGTTGGTGTGATATAATGATGTCAACAAAAAGTCTACAGGTGCCAAACCTTGAAATAGAAAATCTGCCTTTTTCAATAAGATCAGCAAAAAATATAATTGACACTATTTTCAGTCATCATACTTTGGTCAACTTTGTGTTTAGAGTTTGGTGGTGATCTGAGTACAGATGTGATCCAGGAGTCCACTTTAATGAGAATAACTGGCCTGGAAATGTTGAAAATGCCTCAGCAGAGGTTTGTGCTCTTGGAGCATCTCTAGTTTACTTATAGATTGATAAATAAAAGTCAATATCTCATCTTGTTTCGACATGAATTTTTGCTTCAAGTAATATCCCTTCAATAAATCCATCCACGGTTCACTCCCGGTTGTCCAAATGTCACTCTGAAATGCTACACTTGAAAGGTTACACTCGGTGTAATATTTATGATTGAATATGCCCGCTCTTGTGCTGCAGCGTTGATGCGTCCTCAGTTGACTCTGTGATTTGAATCTCTCCTACCAGCCATATCACACAGGTTGTTCAAACTAAGTGACCTAATAGGTTGCCTTTTACTTCTTTAATTATTCATGTGAGGGTTCTGGTCGGCCAGCTCCATCATTGGAAAGTCACTTTCTCCTGAAGACATTATATATGCCCTTGTCTGGGAGGCTTACCTCATTTATTTGACTAACTTTTAATCTATAAGAGCATGGACCATACCAAAGACCTGCACAAATCAGTCAGCATTTCATCCATTAGTGGCATTTAACAGAAAATCTGCCTTTTTGAATCAATTAGCAAAAAGATCATTTTACACTTTTGCCAGTCATCATATTTGGGTCAACTTTTCCAAATGTGTGAATTCAGTCATCTTCAGATTTAGTGCTCGAAGAAGTCTTGATGATGAAAAGTCATTCGATTCGTGTGCATATTTCCAACAATGTGGCTGTGGCTGACAAGAGGTTATGTTTGTTAGTATGAAAACAAAAAGTTATGAACAGATTTTTATCACATTTTCAGGGAATAATTGTCATGTCACAAGGGAGTGATGATCATATTTTGGTGGTTATACAAACCTATATATGGGTGTTTTACAAAGATTTGTTAGCTTCGTGTTATAGGGCAGTTTTTTCACATTTTAGACATCTTGCCGACATTGTTGTGAATGTCTTGGTGGAGGTTTTTCGTCTCGGAGCTCTTCTAGTTTGAGATTAGAAAGTGCTCTGGTCACTTTTTTGTTTTGACTGATGTGTCCGTTGTCTAGTCCCCCTCGTACTGGAACAACACAATACATGTTTTATGTTTTAGTTTGGCATTCATCTCACAGAGCTCAAGCTAATGGTCTTTTAGGGACTGATATTAGCTGACAGTATTGAGCCAAAACAACTGACATTTGTGTTTTTCAGTGCTGAGGGCTTGTTTGTCTGCTTCCATGATGAGTAACATGTTGAAGTGATGACTCATTTGTGGCGTATTAGTTCTTGAATATTTGTGTCTGTCAAAGACGTTAGATGATTGAATACTAATCAGAATGAAGTAAAGACATTTCTGTGATTTGGGGGACTCTGTTACGGCTACCTCTTCTCTTCCCCCCTCCTTCTCCCCTCTCTGCTTTGACATCAGGTCCCAGCAGAGCTCGCCCAGGTCCGCTCGTAAAAGAACAAGTGTGCCTGTCCATATCTTTGACAGCCACACTCGCACTTGACACAAGCACGCTCGCCCTCCACCATACACTTGTCACGGTCGTCTCACTTGATGCAATCCCCTGATAGGACCAACAGATACTCTGAAAAAGGCTGTTTTACCCAACCTCCTGAAAAACACACACACCTGACAAACTGGCTTACAGAAGATCCAAGCACATCATATCAGCGCTCCCTCGACACCGGGCCACTCGAGGATATCTGAAGTCAGAGTGGACCAAAATAAACTGCCTAATGTGCTAGGAAGCATCTTTATAAATGGGTCTGTTTTTGTTTAAGATATAAAACCTAGTTCCAGTGAAGTTTGGACATTGCGTAAAACAAATACAAACAGGATACGATGATTTGCAAATCCTATATTCAAATAAATACACAACAGAAACAAGATACTTACTGTTCAAGCTGATGAACACTGTTTGTGGAAATATTCCCTCATTTCGTTCCAAAGAAGCTGGGACAGGGGCATGTTTACCACTGTGTTACATCGACTTTCCTGTTACCAACTCTCAATAAGCATTTGTAAACTGAGCTCACTAATTGTTAAAGCTCTTTAGGTGGAATTCTTTCCCATTCTTGCTTGATGAACAACTCCAGTTACTCAAACAATGGGAGCAGGTTTGGACTGCGGGCAGGTCAGTCTAGTACTCAAAACCTTTGACTACAAAGTCATGCTCTTGTACCACATGCAGAATGTGTCTTGACATTGTTTACTGAAATAAGCTGGGGCGTCCCTTAAAAAGATGTCTCTTTGATGGCAGCTTATGTTGCACCAAAACCTGTATTCACCTTTCAGCATTAATGCTGCCTTAACAGATGTGCAGGTTACCCATGCCATGGGCACTAACACACCCCCATACCATCACAGATGCTTTTGACCTTTGCTCTGATAACATTCTGGATGGTCCTTTTCCTCTTTAGCCCAGAGACACCACATCCATGATGTCCAAAAACAGTCTGAAATGTGGACTCAGACCACAGCAGACTTTTCCACTTTGCCTCAGTCCATTTCAGATGATCTGGGGTCCAGAGAAGCCGGCTGTGTTTCTGAGTTCTGCTGATATTTGGCTTTGGCTTTGCATGGTAGAGTTTGACCTTGACCTTGTAGATATAGAAATGAACTGTGATAACTGACAGTGGTTTTATGAAGTGTTTCTGAGCCCACATGGTAATACCCTTTATAGAATAATGTTGGTTTTTAATGCAGTGTTTCCTGAGGGATCGAAGGTCATGGGCATTCAGTGTTAGTTTTTGGCCTTGCTGCTTATGTGCAGATATTCCTCTGAATCTTTTGATATGATGAAATCCCTGAACTCCTTGCACTCGTACTGAAATGTTCTTAAAATGTGGGAGTATTAAAATGGAAAGGACGAGCAAATCATTGTATTTTGTTTTTATTTACACAACGTCCCAACTTCATTAGGATTGGTGTTTGTACTCGACCGTGGACCAATAACTTCAAACACGGTTATTTCAAATGATCAGCCTGTGAGACTGCTGAAGGTGGGAGGAAATCATGTCATATGTTTTGCTTTTCCGTTCCTCCTCGTGCCTCCACAGGCAAACTGCAGACTGATGATCTCCCTCCTTCTCTCCTTCCCCTCCCTCTGTCTTAGCCTCCTCTGCTCCCCAACAGCCGAGGCATTCACCCGCCACATAATTGCTGCCTTTCTTTCCCTGAAACCCCCCCTTCCTCTCTGCAAGGTCACTCCTCTACCCATTGTGTTACCTCCCGAGTCACTCTCAAAAGGCTCATTCAGATCAGTTATGGGGCTTTTGTAAATATTTAGTGCGGGCATTCGCCGCGCACCACATCATTTTCACTGGCTGTATAATTCACCGGAGGATCACCATGCAGTCCGATTGTGTCCTTGATGCAGAGATGCAGCCGGATGGTGAATGTCCAGCACATCAGTCACAATAAATACATTAAGAGTGTTGCTCTCTTGTGGATGTAGAGCCATTTCACATAAAAGAGTTAGACACTTCTGTTCCGCTGTTTAAGTCGTGGAGTGGTGATGTTTTAGCAAGGTCAAATGTAAATCTATATCCCTGAGAGGCTCTTTGTCAGAATGTCTTCACTTTGTGTTCAGCAGCCTTAGACTGATCCATATTTCACAGAGTTTCAACCAGGAACTCAAATAGACCTATTCTGACCAATCTCAAACAGCCTTAAAGCCAGAGAGCCAATAAATCTGACAGTGCAGCCCTTTGGAGCAAATGTCCAAATGCTGAGGTCTCCATCTCCTCAGGTCACTGTTGCTTTGTCCCACTATAAACTTGACACAGGACAGTAGAGCCGAAGATGCACACAGGTTTCCTGGGATGTCTGAGATATCCACAACCCCAGTTCCGATGAAGTTGGGACACTGTGGAAAACATAGATAAAAGCAGAATCCAATGTTTTGCAAATCCTTTTTCCCCCTGAGAACACAACATCCATGCTTACGTGCAGAGATATCTGAGGATTATGTGAATCTTTTGCTGATGTGATATCCTGTAGATGATTAAAGTCTGAGTTCCTTATGTTGAGAACATTATTCTTCAATTGTTGGATAATTTGCTGAAGCTCACTCCATCTAGGATTGAATGACACTCACCTTCTCACCTGTGGCATCTTCCAGTTAGGGCACAGGTGTCAAACTGATCCAGTAAAGGGCCACTGTGGCTGCAGGTTTTCATTCCAACCAAGCAAGAACACAGCTGATGCAAATTATTCAATCAACTGGATTGTCTTTACACAGTTGATTTGTTGGATCAGGTGTGTTCTTGCTTGGTTGGAATGAAAACCTGCAGCCACAGTGGCCCTTCACTGGATCAGTTTAACAGCCCTGAATTAGGGGTTTCTTGAGCATTTATCAATTTTCCCAGTTTTTTGTTGCCCCCTCCCAGTTTTTTAGGAATGTGTTTCAGGCATCATATTGAAAATGAGTGTATATTTGCATGAAACAATGAAGTTTATCATGTCTTTGTGGTTTATTCAATTGCATTTATGTTAAAAAGATTTTGCAAATCACTGCATTCTGTTTTTATGTATGTTCAACACAACGTCCCAACTTCATTGGCATTGGGGTTTGCACTAATGTGACTCATTATGTCTTTCTGTGTGTAAACTATTTTGATGTGTCTGTTTTACCATCACCGTGATTCGAGCTCAGAGAGGCTTGCTAAACGGCGTGGCAAATCTTGTCAAGCTGAGCGCGCTCAGTGAGTGCATGAGATTGGTTGATAGATAGATTTCACACTCTGGTGACTCGCTCTTCATGTTGGCTTTACACCAGCTTTGGTGTTTTGTCAGGGAGCATAACAGGTGATTATTCCAGTTGGTGAACCTGAGGAGAGGGTGGGAGGCAGCTGGCGGTGGTGCGGGTGCAGTGAGGGAGAGAAGGACGACTTTGAGATGTAGTGTAGAGATATTCAAATGAAGCATGGACAAGTCTCTCTACTTAATCATTGCAAAGAAGAGTAGAAAAGTGTGTTTGATAATTTGGTTGAGGTGGATTTTATGAGCTGTGTGCTCTCACGGTCTAGAGTGAGTTTGATGGATTATTATGTAAAATCTTCCAAAAATGTCAGAGTATCTGTGGTCCCCACCTTTTAAAATGGGTTAATATTTGAAAACCTCCTGGTTTGTGTCCAGCCTTACTCAGTTCCCTGGGATCTTTTTCTTTCTTCACCTTTGCTTTGACCTTTTAAACCCTCCTGTTCGGTCGCTGCTCCAGTCCTTCTGTGGCGAGCTTTGGCCTCAGAGCAATTAGCTGGAGAACTGCGACCGGGCCTTGGAAGAAAGACAGAAAAACCCTCCCTGACCCCACTTGGGTTTGACGGATTACATGTCGGGAACGGGGGGTGGGGGTGGGGACGCCTGGGGGAGCAAGTGGCGGGCTCTTTGAGTGACAGATGACACGGGGCTGCTCTCCCATAGGAGACACTGAAGAAGACAGGAAATGTGGCAACTAATTGGCTGAAACAACCAAACCACTCAAACCGCCTTAAAAAGAGTAAGATTGTAAGCACACAGCAGAACGTCATATGACATGTACCGCTGTGTTGTCAGCCAGGGACACACACACACAAGCACTGACTGACAGGGTCGGGCAGCTTTGTGCTCAGTTGATGTGGGAAAGTTCTTCCTTCCAGATCAGATCCTCCATATAAGGCCTGCAAGTCTCCCTCTGCTCCCTGTGGACTCCTCTGCTCATACATGCTGTTCTTTCCCTCTTACCTATATTTCAAACCCATTCTGTCACTTTAAACATGAGCTAAAGCAGAGGGCTAAATATGCATGCATGCAGCGAGGTGTTTCATATGCTCCAGTGCTGCTCTCATTGATTTCGCTCAAAGCTAGAAAGCCAATTGAGTGTAGCCAAATGTAAAATGGAGTGTCGGCTTTTTAATTCATAATTACAGCAAATCTGAATCAAAACGCTGGAACTGAAGCGGCATGTGAATGCATTCATGCCCAGTGTGAGAACATTATTTGCACATATAAAGAACGGTGTTGTTTGACTAAAAGCTGGTTGTTAAGTGGTCTTCGTCAGGGTTGTGAGGAAGTCTCTTTATCTGCAAGGTCAAGATGGCTTTGAATGCTCAGTGGCATAACCTGACATTCCCTCGAAAGCGTTATCTAAGTTTAAATCCTGTCATGGCTGCAAAAACAAGTTTTAATTTTCAAATGGAAAGAGTTTAAAGGAAGTTCAGCAAAATAGCGAACCTGTGAGGGGAGTCTGAGGCGGTGCGTGAGGGTGCTGAAACAATCCAACGTTGATCCAAGGGGCAACTGGTTCAGATTCTTGAAGACGGCCTCTGAAAGCCTTCTTCAGTTCTAAAAGTTGACCAGAGAAAAGTTAGAAATACAAAGCCTGTTAACTCTGAATATGCAGACTTTACTTTGAGGGCCAAAGGGAAGGGGTGAAAAACTTAAGAAATGTGACGGCACTCGATTCCCGCTACATCATCACCCAGAGCCGCTCACTAGCTGTGTCGTGGGCAGATGTGACAATAGCTGTAGCTACAGCTGCGAAAGTTAGCTCATTATAGCAAAACATTTTAAAATACGACCAACAATTCAAAAAATGATTAATATTTACTTGAAGATTTAATGATCACTTATAATTATGCGCTTCCCTCAGTCTCCACTCTGCCTTCTTGTCAGTGGGCGCGGTGTATTATGGGACATTTCTCATACCCCTTCCTTTCAAGTGAGGTCCCGGTCTGTCTTTGTTTCAAGGGCAGTGTAGCCGTTCGTCTTAGCCTTTCCCCTTAGCCCTACGGAGAATTGGGACACCCTTTCACAAGACTTTGGAGTAAAGACCCTATGGTTTCTTCAAGCCTATAACATTTTTGTCCAGTGAGGACTTAACACCAAACTTTCCACAAATTCAAACTGGAGTGAAATTTGCATATTCTGGTGGTTTTGTTGGAGTTTACAAATTCACCGGGTGAGAGCCACATGCACAAAATTTGGGACAAGTAAAGATCATGCCCAGATGAGAAAGAAAGTGTCCTGGGACCGCCCTCTGAAACGTCCAGGAAGTGAGCTATGAAGCGTAAAACTTCGGCCATTTTGGCTATTTCATGTGTTGAATGTTTTCAGAAACTCGTCTGAGGAGTTTTGTCTCACTGACTCCAAACTTTGGGGCTAATTTTAGATCAAATGTTCTCATAATACTGAGTTTTCATTAAGAAGTGGGGCCGTTATGTTGAGAAAAGTACACTGCACTTACACCTACCTCACATACACTAAACCCTGAGAGCCACAGGGATGCAGGGGCCAGTCTCTGGTTGTTGCGGTTTCTGCAGGTGGAGCTGTGAGTGTGGAAGTCGTCACAGAGTTGGTTCCCTCTGTGTCGTCGACTTCTCCTCTCTGCTCTGCTGCCGTGCACACGCCGTCACCTCGGGGATGCTCTCACAAAGAGAGTGCCTAATGAATGTGGAAAATGAGAATACCAGTTTGATGAACTCTGTTACTCAATTAGTGCAATTAATTTTCCTGTGGCGCCGCTGAGTAAAATGGAGTCACGGATGATTGGGCCGCTGTTGTGCTATCTTATTTTATTTTTAGGCAGCTGCCTTCCTGCATACTGTATGTGCGTTTGAGTGAATGTGTGAATAACAGATTTTTGGGAGCCTGATTTTGTTTGTGAGAAAAAAGATTTAGTGCGGGAGCTTGTTCACCGCACAAGGCTGCTTCTGAACTCAGAGCTAATATTGTTCACGTCTGATTTAGTCTGCATTGAATTACAAATCTGTTTGCATCAGAGGGATGTGGAGTCTCTGTAAAAGGTTAATCCTCTGTGATAGAGATACAGAGATTCAGATTTGAAGAAAAAACCTAATGCACTGATCCATCTAAACTTTTATCACAGAAGAAGAGAAGCAGCAAAACGTGTGGGTCTGGATTATGTTGCATCGCTGGTAGCAGCTTCATTAAACCTTGGAAGGTTTAGATTTATGTGCATAGTATTTTGGAGGCTTTATTCTGATACTAAAGCTATATTGATACTCTTAATTAAAGCTGATTTTGTAAAGAGGAGGAACCTTGGATGATATTCAGAGACGTTATTAAGCTGAAAGCAGATTTGACCTTAGACATAAAAAACATGTAAACTCGTATAATAGACCACATTTATAAGAATACAGTGATGATCTACAATAAATTTATAATAATGGATTATTCACCTAAAACTGTCTTCTATAGCCTCAGTTCCAATGAAGTTGGGACTTTGTGTAAAACATAAACAAAGCAAACATATTAGACCTTAATTCAGTTGAATACTCTACAAAGACAAGATATTGGATGTTCAACCTAATAACATTCATTGTTTTGAATTTGATGCCTGCAACACATTCCAGAAAAGCTGGGACAGGGCATGTTTACTGTGGCATTACATCACTTTTCCTGAAGCTTTTGTGAACTGAGGACACTAATTATTTAAGCTTTTTAGTAGGGATGCACAGTATTTATCGGACTCATATAATGTCAGCCGATTTGGGGGAAAATTTCATTTTTTATCAACCCGATACGTACATTTTATCCCATTAAAAGATCCGATAAATTACTTAAACTGGGGAAATTGTTTGCAGGCCGCGTAGCCCCAAAACAAGCCATGTCGTGCTGGACCAAAAGTGAACATGGCTTCATCAGTGTGGTTGTTTTTCTCAGTGACAGAAGATAACAACAGCATTGCTGTTTGCACAACCTGTTTGGCAAGAATTCCGAGGGGAGAGGGGACTTCAAGTTTTAACACAACAAATCTTATAGCTCACCTGAAAAGTCGTCATTTCAGTGAAGGAATATTGAAAGAAGACAAAGCAGCCGAGGTAGCAGCTAGCGTGCTAAGGCTAAAACAACAACACAGAGCATGGATGTCCCCATTCAACAGGCGTTTGAAAACTGTAAAAACTTTTTAAGAGCCAGTGAAAAAGCTAAAGCCATTAATGAGATAGTGATGGAGTTCATAGCACTCGACGACCAGCCCTTTTCTGTCGTTGAGAGCCCGGGTTCACGCAAGTTAATAGCACATTTGGAGTCACGTTACACCCTCCCAAGCCGTCGCTTCTTCTTGGATGTATCCCTCCATGCCCTCTAAGGTATCGTGGCCACACACATCCATAACTTGATAACATAACACATAACAAGAACAGACTACAAGTAAGTTTTACCACGGACATATGGACATCTGACGTTAGTCCGGTCAGCAAGCTTAGCTTAACGGCTCAGTGGTTGGATCAAGAATTCAACATGCAAAAAGATTATGTTAAATATATAAATATGAACTTATCGGTATCAGCCATGAGAAGCAGGAAATTATCGGTTATCAGCATCGGTTGAAATTTTTCATATCGTGCATCACTACTTTTAAGGGGAAATTCTTTTCCAGGATCCAAACCAAAAACTCGTCTCATCTTCTAAATGTGATGAGATGTCATTTGTTCCTCAGGTACGTCCCCTCCCTTGAATGCGATTTCTCCAGAACACTATGATGCATCATCGCTCTGGTTTGAGAATGACCTGAGAAGAATTTGAGGATCAAAAATCCAATCAGAGGTGAACTGATTAGATTTTGGACTTTAAAGGTCAAGGTCTTTGGTTCCTCTGTTCGTCAGGTGCTTTTTTGATTTATTTCCATCAGAGAAGCTCGGTCAACTCTCCAGCCCTTCTCCACAGCCTGTCACTGTCCCCTCACCGCCCTGCAGCCTGGCAGTGGTTCTGCTTTCACAGCCTGTTGAAAGCTGCTTGTCTCTGTCATTGTAAAGGTCCGGCTCATTTTCTTTCTCTCCTGCAGCCACACATACAAACAGCATACTCTCCCAGCATGTGTCATTATTAGAAGTCCTTTAAGTGTGCTGCAGTTTATGCCTGCTGTTGCTTTTCTCACCAAGGATTTTCTTTGCGATGGATTTCTCACAATCGCTGTGTTTGTGACGGCGCGAGCACACATGTGTGAATGACACGAGCCGAATTACAATGCGAGCGGAGACGTAACGGCGCTGACAGGGCTGAAGAAAGAGATAAACAAGGGCTTCCCCCCGCTGCTGTTTGGTAGTGTATATTTCTCAGCCAGCGTTTGCATGCATGTCTCGCTTCTTGTCAGCACAGTTGGTCTGTATTGGGGCTCACGCTGACGCCGGAAGCCATCTGCGTGGGGAGAAGAAAAGTCTGAGAGCAGCAAGGAGGAGCGTCCACTCTGCACTGTTGCTGCCAAAATGCAGTTTATTTAATAAACAGGGAGAGAATTGGAGATTTCAGACTAACTGGGTCTGTCGGGCAGCTTCCACAGCTAAACGAGAAGACTTCCCTTCACTTTGGGGGGACAGATTTTGGATTAAACCCGCTGAGCTTCCTTTAAGATTGTATGAAAATACCACCTGTTTGATAAGCCTCAGTTATAAAGTCAGGCGGCAACAGTAAGCTGCAGTTCATTGCCTTGTTTCTCTGTTTTACAGACACCTTTACTCTCATAAAGCCTGTTTCCTTTTGCATCTTTTTACTCTTTCATTGCCGAGGATTGTGGGAAAAGAAGTCATTTATGTCATGTGTGGCTTCATCTTCAGGAAAAAGAAAGTAGGGCCCCATAAAATCTCTGTTATTTTTTCCCAAAATCCGTTTAAGTTTTTCCCATATTCCATTTCTTCTGTTTCAATTTTTTTGAGAATTCTTTTTTTTTTAGTATTTTACGCAAATTTAACCCCGAGACACTGTATAAAGTAATGAAATATAATCACTCACCCTTCAGGAGGCCCTCACACATATCTTTACGGGTCCGGTCAACAGTATGTTGAAAAATTTGCAGAATATTTGATCTCCCGACACATAATAATCTTGGCAAACTGCTCTGCCCTTTAGTCTGGAGTTAGCTGGGAGTTTCGGAGCTTCTTTGCCAACTTATGCGAGGTCGCTCGGGTCGCGCCGCTCGTCGCCTCTCAACGCCAGGGATCACTGAAAATGAATGGCAGCTTGACGCTGAGGACGCTCAGAACACTTTTGGTGTGAATGCAGGGTCAGCCGGTGTCTCAGACGGCCGCTGTGACATGTTGACATCGTTAACAAGGGAAGGAGGAGGGGATCAGGAAGTGAAGCGTGCATTGTCCGCAGGGTCAGTGACCCCCTCAAGGCATTTTCCTGAGAGATACGTTCATTTTGAGTCTGTAAAAAGTGCTTTTATGGAAAATGTCGCCCACTTCCGTGGTATTCCGTGTTTATATTGAATTATGTGTTTAATGCGTAATTCCATGATTCCGTCCGTGATTCTGTGATCGCGGATTTTATATGGCCCAAAGAAAGTATGACTCACAATTCTTAGCATTTTTTCCAGTGAGGTAGTTTAGTGTTAGTGGTTTCAATTTAAAGCTTCTGAAGGTTCAGACTAACAGTAGAAGCTTTAGTCAACACTCACATCATCATTCTGCACCTCGATACCATCCTTCTCTGTGTACTGCTTTGAATTCATCATCATTTTTCATTTTTATGACTTTGGTCAAATAAAACCAGCTGCTGTGATGCAAAAACATGTTGACTGATTTGACTGACTGTGATGTACAACAGAAAGTGCTCTCATTGGTCGGATGTGTGCTTACCTGGCAACAAACTTTTGAAAAATTGGCCACAGACATAAAAAACAGCAGCCATTTTCTTTGGTGACATAAGCTTTCATCGACTGGCTATGAATTAAAAAAACAATCATACATGCACATTGTTTCCAAAAAATTCATGTCTTCCTTTTGGATGGATTGAATTTAAAAGATAATAATTATTTGGCAGATCAAGTTTCTTGGAGTCTGGGACAAGGTTCAGGGAAATGATGAGGTGATCTGTTGGCAAACACAAAATGTTCTCCAAGTCTCCAAATGTTCAACTGTTGGCTGTTATTTTTTGACCCGAGCTTTCCCTCGTTGATCTCGTCCATGAAAACAGAGCAGACCTGTCCTTTAATGACCTAATCCCCCCCACGAGTCCACGGCCCCACCTGCCAACAGATCAGTGTTTTGCTGAAACATTTGGCCCGACCAGCCTCTCGCCGCCCTCTCAGACCGGTTACCATGCAACCAAGTCAAAGTGCCTGGCATAGGGGGGCCAACAGGCGGGCACCCGGCATGGCCGCAGATGGCGGGGCGGTCAGAACAGGCTGTGAGAGTGGTACCCCTCGCTGCTCGCACACATTCACACACGCACGGGGCTGTCGGCTGTTGCTTTTGTGTGCTAACAGCCAGGCGGGCTCCACTCCCACTCTGCTCTCCGACAGCCTAATTATTGGGGCTGGTGTTCGCCGTTGTCAGGAGACGGGGTTGGTACAAGATTGGGTGTCAGGATTTATCAGCAGGGTTTTTCAGGGGGTACATGTCATCGAGATGTGGCGTAAAAATGCTGTTTTATCAAAGTGACTCCAGCGCCGTCTCAGATGAATCGACCAAATTGAGTGATTGCTCATGAAGGCACGTCCTGCACCCGCCCAAATCTCAAACTCATCAGCCCTCCTTTACTTCTCAATTATGAGGCAAATTTGGGTGCATCTTCAGCCTCTTTCTGAGGACAACAATCAGCCGCGAGAGCGACTTAAAGCAAACAGGGATTTGAGTGGCAGGTGGGTGCTTCTCGGCGCCAACATGGCCGTGGTTGGCAGGCAGCGGTGACAGTCGTCCTGCTGCCACACAAGCTGCTCCTGCTGGTGGAACTACAGGCGAGTCCAGGCTGGTCAGCCCTCCCTGTCCGATACTCCATCCATCCTTTCTCTTTCTTCAGCCCGTCTCTCCAACTTTCCTCTTTCACAAGCATTTCTCATCGTTCAGAGTCTGTGCCTGACTTTCTCCCCCTTTCATCAGTGGCACCGTCTTTATGAAAAGTCTCAGAAAGTACCCGAAGACACAAAAGGACTGCAGCTGTCTTATCAGCTTTGCCTCTGCACCAAATTTGGTTCATTTGGATGTAACGTCGGCAAACTGGGGTTCAAAATAAGAGAAAAATCTGTCCTTATCCTTTCAGTCCTCTGAAGGTCCTCTCAGGCCGAATGAAATTTTCAGGTGTAAAAAGTCTGTGATAGGATTTTTAGTCGGGCTTCAGGTTTTTGGTGTATTATGAATGACTTTGGTCTGAAGCCAGACAAAAGCAGAGGAATTTTAGATCTGAGGACCGACTACAAAGGTCCACTTCCTGCCTGTGGGGGGAGACTTTAATTCTCAAATCTGGGTTTTTTTTGAAAAGGATGACCATGACCAGTTTTTCTTCCTGTGTACTCTGCTGAAATGCTGAAACTGATTAAATAAGACAGTGTTTCACTCCGACCCGCGTTATAAAAGACTGTCAGAGGGTTGAAATGCCTGACGATCTTTAAACAGAGGAGCTGCTCAGGTCGACTTCATTTCTAAGATGCTTCATCTGGACCAAACAAACTCTGGTTCACTTTTCGGTCAGATTTGGTTGATTTGTGGTGAAGTGAAAGCTCACAGGATCTCTGGTGCAGACCAAGGAACCAAACTGTGGTGTGACTGAAAACACAGGGTCTCAGTTCATTTTCTCAGTGGGTGTAAAAACTAACCAAATAAAAATGGAACAAAGTGGCTTCAATCTGTTCTCCTAACTATGGCTTTTTATCATGTGATTTCAACCTTTAACTTCAGAATTATGACTTTTTTATCGCAATATTTCAATTTTTTAACTCATGATTATGACTTAATAGCTCATTATTTTGACTTTTTGCTCTCCTGTTTGCTTTTTAATCTCATAACAACAATGTTTTCTCTCATAATTTTGACTTTAAATCTGATAGCTATGACATTTTATCTAAAATTTCAACTTAACTCATAATAACGCCTTTTCTTTACTCATAATTGCCTTTTTATCATATTTGTTTCCTTATAATTGTGACTTTAAATCTCATAGTTATGAAATTTTATATCACCATTTCCATTTTTAATTTCATAATTATGACTTTTAATCTCATCATTATGACTTATCGCTAATACTTCTTAACTGTTTAATCTCATAAAGTCATCCTTTTATCTCATAATAAAAACCTTTTATCTCATAAGTAGACTTTTAATCACATTATTTTGACTTTTTCAATGAAACTTGTATTTTTTTATATCATAATATTGTTTTTTGTCTCCAAATTATTACTTTAGATTTCATAATTTCAGCTTTTATTCTTGTAGATTTTTACTTTTTTCCCCTCATAGACTCATTTCATAATTATGACTTTATTATCTCATAATTTAGATTTATTAATCTTTTTATTATGTCACTTTTTTCTCTTAGTTGTTATCTCATTGTCATGACTAACTATGAATTTAACCTGGTATATGCTGTTAGACGCTGCCATGTCCCCCTTCTCTTTGTTGAATTGCTCTAATTTAGACCAGACTGCAAGACACTGTCAGACTTAATTTCTTAATATTACATAATTCCATCAACAATCTAACCGCAGATATTACTGACTTTCCTCTCTGCTGACCGTCTTGCATCAATTTTCCAGCCTCTATCTGTCGCTGCCTTGTTGAAAACACGACTTTCATCTTAAATAATTAACGATAACTGCCTAATATGCCAAATTGAGGGAGTTCATAATCACCACAACTAGCTTCCTTTACTTCCAGGCTTTGTTTCGTAGCAACATGGAACTTTTTTATTGTAATGCAGAGAGTTAGTGTGTTTGTATGCACCGCTCGTCCACTCCTGCAGCTACTGTATGCACTGGCAAAGGCAATAAAACTCATTTAAGCATCTCTGCTGCCAAATGGATACAATAAAAGTCTAATTATGTGTGCGACTCTTTCTGCCTTGTGCTTATGTTGTTGTTTGCCATTAAATATTTAAGTATTATTGCTACTTTAGGCTCATTAAATCACATTAGGAGACCGCGTGTACGTGGACTTTTTTCAGCGTGGAGATTAATGCCGCAGGTGTCTTTGGCGTCTTCGTCGGCCCAGCGCCTTTTGGCAACCCATCCATCCTGAGTGTGTGAGAGAGGGAGTGTATGAGTGTGTGAGGGCTCAAGAGGCCCTCAGGTCATGTTCTTTATAGGTCTCGGCTTATCTATGTGATTTACAGTCCGGCACCGTGAGCGAGAGAGTGGCAGACGAGGCACGCCATCGATCCACAGCCACCACGTGAGGGAGGATTTGTGTGTGTGTGTGTCAGACAGAATATTGCATTAGGGCAAACTTGGCTTCTGCTCAGACTGTGTCCTAATTGTCGTGCTGGAAAGCAGATGGTAGTGAATGCCACGTCTCCTCTTGTCGCCCATGACTACGACACCGCGCACACTGATGCACAGAATTCATCCGATTATTAAAACTCCACGTCCCCCTAAAGGAATGATGTATGTATGCTAAGTTATTGCGCTGGACCCTTGTTTTTGGAGGCGGTCGGTCTCAGTCACTTATTTTATATTTCTGCTTGTGTGCATGTGTGTCAGATTGAAGGTCTGTTGAGGGACGTGGCACCCGTGGGTGGTGTTTAAGCCCAGCGTGAGCGCACTATCGCTACACCTCCACATCACTGCAGCGCCACAGGGTTGCAGCTTAACGCCCCAGCCGCTTCATACAGTGCACACACATACACATGAAAGATGTGAACACTTGATGTCTGAGATCCTGCAGATTTTATACCACTATCCCGCCTTCAAGCTCGTTCTCTTGTCGAGGCATTTCGGCCGTCCTACAGAGGTCAAAGCATGAAAAATCGAAATACAGACCAGTGTTTTCTGTTTGTGTTCTCATGAAGATGACCTCAAGTCAACACATTCATCCCCTGGGGAGCGCTGAATAAGAGGTATATGAAAGAATGAAAACAAGTATTTGTGGGAAAAGTCTTCAAAAACAATAAGTGTTCAGAAAAATCCAAACTGGATGTGGTTTATTTTAAGAAGGGAAAATCAAGACTCAGTTCAATGAATATATGTTTGTATGCTGATAATGTTATGATGTTTTATTAAGATAAAGTGTAGCAACAAGCTTTTAAATTAAAAAGCATAAATAGGTTAAAAACCTTTAATTCATCAGGTTGTAGACTGGTCATGTCATCAATACAAAGCAGATTATGTATTTTGGTGTTTAGTCTTACAATGGATTCACTATCTTGAGAAGGTAAAATCAGGTCTTTGGTTCGTAAACATTCATTTGCTGATGATGTTCTGCTTTGCATTGGGTGTAAAATAATTTAACAATAAGCTTTAAACTTTAAAAATATCAGTACCAGTGGGCTTTCAGCACATCCTCATGTTTTCAAAAAGCAGAGTGTAACTTTTTAATTGATCAAGATATATTGTTTGCAAAATTTTGCACAAATACGAACAAACATCCCTGAAATAAACAGTCTTTGTAAAGTAATATCCAAGGCTTCAACCTCTGATGTCTTCGAATAGGCCTGTGTCCTTCCCTTTTTCACAGCTCCCCCGTGGTGTCAAAAATATAATACTTTGATTTTATTCATGTTATTACTCTTGACCATCAATGTTTTTAGTGTAATTTTGAAATACAAAATTAATATCATAATAACAAAGTATTGTAATTGACCCACTAAATGACACTTTTCAGGCTATGCCTTTAATGTCATGTTTTACAGTGTCTTTAAAAATCAGTTGAAGTCATAAGAAACTGTTGAGATTGGAGCTGTAATTGTATTAGAGAGGGAAAAACAAGGCTGCCACCTGAAGTGTCCTAATATTTACTCATACGCTGACGACTGTGCTGTTTCCCTCCATTGAGAGTCCATTGTTTTAGGCAGGAAGAGCCGAGCTCTCCGTCCCTGATGTTAAATATGCAGATGAAGTCATGGTGCTTCATTACATTGGATTCATATTTACTTTGAGATTATGAGTTTGATGAGCTGGTTGCAAGCCTTCGTTAAATTTGTGGTTTATATTTGCTGCTAAATTTGAGAATATTGGTTAAAAATGGCCTGTTTGCATGTCTTATAGAATAGTTTTAAGTCAAAAGGAACAGTTAACATTAGAGCTTTTCTCAAGTGTCCTAATATATACTTGTATGCAGATGACATTGTGCTGTTTCCTGTGACAACATACAGGCAACAAATGTGAAGAGTTAAACTGCACCATTTTGTAGACAAATATCTAAAATACACCAAAATAGCTTCAGTATGACTTGTGTAACTTTAAGGTTGTATAGATTTGAAGAAAAGGTGCTTGAACAACCTCCAAGGCGTTACATAAAAACAAGCCGATAGTTCAAAGAAGGGCTTTGTAGATCAGATGCTTATATAAATGGACAAAAATATGTTTGTCCTGACTTCAGATACTTCATCTAATTCGATGGAAAATTCTTACTTTTTCTACATTCCATATTATCATGGGTACCACTATACCTTTTTACTTTGTTTACTTATATGCTCTATAGACACAAATATTGTAAAATACTCCAGGAGGTGACACCAAAACTGGCCAAAATGATGATTTGGACCATCCATATTGGTTTCAAGTGTTTTCTACAGTCCATAAGAGGGAATTTAATGAACTCCATCATGAAGATCCTTGAAGAGAATGTGTTCATCACTCTCCTTTCCAATACCATCTCATTTTGACACCACACATCCATCTTTTTAATAGTTATGTGATGGTATGGTTGAACAACACACCAACCAATTTGTGCTTATTTCTGTCTATGGTGTGACTCTGGTAAGTTCTGGAGCCATAGTAGATCTTACTCAAAAATCTTCTGGATGGTAATCAAGATCGTAAGCCCTAACCAAATGAGGGCACGTCTTCATGCCAACCTTCCTCAAGAAACTTGGCAAGAAGTTAAAATGCATCAGTTGGCATTTCAGTGAAGTTCGATAAATGGACTCTGGTTAAGGTCAGATCTCTTGTAGGTGCTCAAAATCAATAAGTTGATGGCGTCGGCACCTGAACACCAAAGTTTCTATCTTCAGCTCTGTTTACTGAGGTCAAAGGGAGCCCACACATCAAGGCTTTTTACATTTCCAGGACTTTGTTCTTTTGTGTTTTACTTTAAAGCTGTTCAAAACTTGGTTTGTAAATATATGTGAAATTAGCAAATATGCAGATAGATGAAGATTAATCATATTTTGACCTCCAGTTGCATGAAAAGCTGAAAAAAGTGGCTTAGATTCTCCTCCTTCTCTTCTGTCCTTCCTGCAACAACCTTAAATCTCCAAAAACTGGACTTCATAACCAACACTTAGATTCAGAGGCTTAAGTTCAGGTGTTATTTGGTGGACTTTTGCTGTAACTACACACAGTCTTCTATCTTCCACGTGTTTGGACATATTCACGATGAGTATTTTTGGATCTGCATGTGCATAATTACACAACAATACTTAGGAGCATATGTTTGAGTGTGCGACCGTGTGTGTGTGGAGTGTTTCGACCTTGTCATGCATCTTCTAATTTCTCCCTCTAATTAGTTTGTTTATCATTGGCTTTCAAGACCGTCTCTTTGCTCTGCCGCGACGCACACACCCGGCAGTGTGCACATGTATGTGAGTGGCTCTACAGTAATGGCCGGTGGCAGGTAGAGGGGTGATGGATTGCCTGATTAGTGGTCTGGCAGGGCTCTCCTCACAGATGGGCTGTTAGGTGTGGGCATCTGGCTCCGACACACACACTCACAGAAGAACTTGCTCATGCTCTCGAGCAGTAGATATAGCATTTTAATACACTTACAGGCCTCCAGATCTACACTCCAAAGAGGCCAGAATAAAACTTCTTTTCCCATCTGTCCCATGTCTCCCCTTACCCTCTCCCTTCGTCCTCCCTTCGCTGTTCGTGTCCCCCCTGCTTTGCTCATTAGTCAGTGTAATTACCAGGGAAGGGGAACAGATTAGGGCATTTATGCGCCAGGATGTTCACATGCGTGGACACACTCGTGAGCGTGGATCATCATGTGCAGACACAGAGGGATAAAACAGACAAACGCAGCCATACATACATGCTTGGCTCATACAGGGGGATCATTTCTAACACATGAGCACATGGTGGAGACAAGAAGGATTATGGGAATATGAGCTGGCATGAGGATCTACAATCTCAGTGCCCAGACTAATGTGACTGCAGCACAGTATGGACCTTATTTTAGAGAGTTAGTGGGAAACACATGTATGAGAGTTTGACAGGTGGATTGGTGCAGTATTGCAGGCTCTGTGTGAGCTATCTGGTAAGACGGGAGCTGAGCCTGGAGGCAAAGCTGTCACTTCAGCGCTTACCTTTGCTCACAAGCTATGGGTAAAGACCAGTAACTGAAACTGTGAAAAGAAGGGCTTGAAACTACTTCCTTTCACCTTGAGCTCAGACATCTGAAAGGAGGTTTTGTCAAGTGCTCCTTCCCATAAAAGGATCCAGTTTAGGCAGATCAGGCGTCTGGTCAGGTTATCTCCTTGTTGGCTCTCTTTGTAGGTCTTCATCGCAGGTCCTAATTCGTCTGATTTAGTCTGACCATTATCTTGTAGTAGTGTCACAAGAATGTTGCCTTCACACATATCAAGTTTGGTCTTGACCAAACTAACTCTGGTTTGCTTTTTTGATTCACTCTGTTCATTTGGGGTGGTGTGAAAGCTCACACAAACTCTGGTGTGGACCAAAGAACCAAACTCTAGATGCATGAAAGCAGGGGGTCTTGATTTGCTTGCAAGCAAGAGAAGAGTTTGGTTCAAGGTGGGTGTGTAAGCATCCGTACTAAACAGGTACCACACGAAGATGAGCCTTTAGCCTGTAGCAGTTGTAGTCCGGGGCGGATTTATTTCAGGATGACAGACGAGTAAAGTACAGAACAGTACAGCACAGTGCCTGAACAATCCTAAGAGACAGGACTAGAATCCTCGGATTTGACTGACTTTTATAACATGCAAGTGCGTCTATGTTCTCTCGATCAGCTCACCCACTTCCAAGAAATCAAATCACAATCAAATATCCCCAAACCCAACCAGACCATGACCTTGACTGCTGGCCAGTCTGCTGTCCCTGAACTGCACTTTGTTATCTCTGTTATCGTTCTCATAACAACTCAACCGGCCAAGTTCTTTCCACATCAGGTCACTTTGACCTGGAGGGAGCACAAAACAACACTTCGGAAGTTCATCCAGACAGATCACCTGAAAACACTCTTCTAGGACAAATAATACTTTGTCCTGCGCAAACATAAGCTGCTGTTGTTGTAAGTCAGGGACCAAACGTGGGAAGTGGACCAAAAAACAGTGAGTTTTGTCTTGAGTTTAGCTTTATAAAACAACAGTTAAGATAACAGAGCATTCGCTGTCAATATCAAGCAGAGTATGGTTAATTTATTTATTTATTGTTTATTTGATGTGGACATCACAATTACATTGGACAAACCAGATGCATTGAGTGTTTTAGCACAGGTGCTAATTCACAACACTTGTCCACCTGAGGCTTTTGAGATAATAAAATAATAAAAGTAATAAGAGAAGAAAGTGAAGAAAAATTACAGTGTACAATAACATCCCAACAATAAAAAAGAAGCAGTTTATCCAGATTAAATATATCCATAAGCCGTAAAGCCAAGGCAACATGGTCAAGCAATCAACCAGTTAAAATTATTCATGTGAGCACTGTTGTTTTGATTTTAGCCCTTGTTTGAGTCCTTTGTTAAAAGCATTACTGTTGGTCTCCAGCTTTAGATTAATGGGTAGAGAGTTCCAGAGTTTTGCCTCTTTTACAGAAAGAGCAGACTGACAGAGTGAAGTCTTGTGTCTTGGGACAAGACAATCACAAGTGGAGGATTGTGTGGTCGCTCTGTGAGAGCTCTGACGCCTGGTGGCCAGTTCAGAAAACAGTAATGTTAATGTTATGATTGCTAACACCACCAGTCTCCGGTGCCTCTAACAGGGGAACGTGTACCACAAAAGTCAATATACAAGTGACACCTGAAGTCCAAATGCAGCTTAATCTTTATTTTATGGCACAGAAAACTTCAGAACTGCTCCAAGCTAAACTATGTAAGTACCATAGACTGAAGAACGAAGTGAAGTTGTGTATTTCTGGCTAAAAATGCAATAATGGGCCGGATAGACCGCAGCTACAACCCCAGCTGGTGGCAGGTGGCTGTATTACGCATCATTTGACAGGCTTTGTTCTGTCTGGCTAAGTGTAGTGTGAAAGAAAACCAGAAGAAAACCTCAACCCCAAGCAGAACTGAGTCTACCACACCAAGTGTGGAAGCAACTTTAGTTAGTGTGGTTTCTTCTGAAACCAGCCCTGAGCTTCTGGTCTTAGTGCAAGATAAATGACTCAAAATCAAGTATTTATAATTTAGAATATGCTCCTAAAACTAAAGTGAGGTCCTGTTCATACATATTTGACTTATAGAGACTTATTATCAAACGTTTGTTCACTATTTGATGTTACCGACTTTTCACTTTTAATAATTTTTGAATGCAATTTGTAGAGCATGTTTTTAAGAAATAGATCAGAAAATTAAAGAAAAACTTGAATTTCCTGAGAGCACCAAGCACCAAGGTTAAACAACCTAATGGTGATTTAAGAGGCCCTGAAACTAAATACAGCAGAATGATTGAAGGGTAGTACCAGTCTACTTTTGAAGGTCTTGCAAAAGCAATGAGCTGAAGCACATTTCCCAAATAGTTGATTTATTTCTTCCAACAAAAGTCTTTAAATTATGATTAAAATCCAACCTTCCAAAAGAAAAGCCAGTCCAGTCCAGAGCAATCAAACTCTTGTGTGTTTGAGTTGTACTCAGATGTTCCTTTGCAAAAGTGACAAGATAAATTAGACTCACTGTCAGAGTGATAATACATGCGATGTGAGAGCCAAGCTTTAGACAGGACCTGGACGTTTTTCTGTGGATGTGACAAAGTGAAGGTCGTTGTGAAGTTTAATGGCCCTCAGCGCTCATCTGCTCATGAAGTTGCTCCTGATGCATCACAGATCTTCTGTCACACATGAATCCCTTCGAGGTCGCTGCTCTGTTGAAATGTAATTAAATTTCTTACATGTTACTGTGTCAAACCTGCAGTGCTCCCCCAGTGAGCTGAAATGCTGACGGGATACTAAAGGTAAAGGAGTTCCTGTCACCGAGGCCCCCATCAGTAAATTTACCACCAAAGCCTGTAGACAGCAGGACCTTCTAAAGGGGATGGCTCATCCAATCCCACAAGAAGGGGTTTGCCATGCAGATATCAGCATTTGATAGGCTCGACGTTCTCTCTTTTCCAATCCGCTGTGATGATAATGTCATGTGTCGTATGCTTATTCAGGCTCAAAGTAATATCATTTGTAGCTTTTTCCTCTTCTGCCGTCAGCCCTCGCCCCATAAAGCTAATTACAAAATGCTTGGCTTTGGATCGGGAAGGGCGAAGAGGGGAGAAAAAGGGGGAGGAAGACGAGGGGTAGGCAGGGGCTAATGGCATTTTAAGGGTGGGGAACCACTCCCATTACTTTTTCTGATGAAAAGCTAATGCACACACCTGAAGGAACATGTGTGCTGAGGAGCAAGTGGTATTAGCATGTCATATGCATTTTTGCAGATGATGGATGAATAGATGGATGGATGGAGGGATGGATTATAATTGTGCTTGATGAATGAAAAGATATTCTAAGATATTATATGGATAAAAAGACATACAGATGGAGAAGTGTATAAGTGATGGATGGATTGATAGAAAGTTAAAGGTGATTCATCTGGAAATCTTAAGACAGTGGTATTTAAATGGGGAAAGATTAATTGCTGAAGGGTGAATTTAGGGAAGGATGGACCTGTGGACAATAGATAGATAGATAGATAGATAGACTGATAGATCCTTCAGTACCTCTTCCGGTTGTAAGAGACATCGGGGTCTTTGACGGTGGATTTGTCCTGGGGGTGAAATCATCCAGAGGACACTAAGCCCTCATTGAGTTAATTAAACCTCTGTGAAAAGATGTAAAAGAATAAAAATCTCAGTCTTTTCAAACGGTGCTGCTGTAAAAATGCTGTTTTTCCAACTTATGAAGCCGTTTCATGCACTGAAAGGAGTTTTCACAGGAATTCAAATAAAAAAATATAACAAGCCAGACATCTAATAAAGTGAAGAGCCTCTCCGAGTCCAAAACTGGGGAGTTATTATACCCAAGGTGAGGACAAGGTGTCATAAATGGAATTGTGATGTGAAGGCGCTTAGCCTTCAGAAATTCTCTCTAAAAAGAAAGCTCTGCTTATTCAGTGGCCAACTGTAGATATTAGGAAATGTGAAAGTGTTTGACAAAACAACTTTTGTTTTTCCTGTCTGTCCCTGCCTGTTGTTTTCAGATGAATCTGCTCCAAACTGATCACTGGAACCTTCCTGAACATGTAAAGCACATGTAACGCCATGCTAACAAGCTAACAAACAAAGTATAAGTCCCTAACTCTATCCAAACCAGAATCCTCCTCCCTCACACTGATGAGCAGACAGATTTTGTGTAAACACGTGGAGAAAGTGGGTGAAGTGTCCGGAGAGAGAGGGACTCGTCTTCATCTGCCTGTCACTGCTGTCCTCTTTGGCAGATGATGTCTCTCCGTCACTCGTTTTTTTGTTAAACTCCGTCTTGTGCTGATGTGATGCAGCCACAGAGGGTTCAAGCCTTTAGACAGGCGTTTTACACTTTACTATAATTCAACAGAAACCAAGACATATAATATACCATCATACACTTTTATTATGACTCCCAGCTCAGAACTTTAGCTTTTAGCTTAACTATATGTAAAGGACAATTTGAAGCCTGCCCCCTTTCTGTTATAACTGTGAGTCATGTCAGCCACAAAAAGCTCAACGATTCATGGAAACTGCAAAATATGCTCACAGATTTACAGGCTAAAATCAGGTTGCATACCTTTTTAGTGAATGCAGCAGCTGTACGGTCTCCACTCGGATCGATTTCTGTGTTCATGTGTATTCAAACAAACCAAATATTCTAGCTCTAACTTTGCAGTGCAGCTGGATCCGTTTGATTCAGTGTCTGTAATCAGGCAGATCCATCTTGCCAAGCTCCAGTCTACAACGATTGTGAGCAGCCCAAAGTGGTACGACCCAATCAGAGTCCTTCAGAGCAGGAGGAGGTGGAGCTACGAGCAAGACGAAAGCAGGAAGTGACTGTTCATACAGAGATTAGCATAGATGCTAACAGATTTAGTCGCAGTTTCGTCAGATCTGGATTATATTTCTTCATTTAATGAAAAGGAAACAACACTGAAACAGTGTTAATTTTGTCGACTAATCGTTTTCGTCATAGTTTTTGTCAACAACCTTTTTTCTCCTGACAAAAACTAGACTATAACTAAAACAAAAACAAGTGCACATGGACACAAACTAAAACTAAATTAACTGACATTTGACACTGACACAGCTACTTCGGTTGTGTGGAAAGGTTGGATAAATGAAGAGGGACATCCAATCACAACTGCCTTAGCTTCACGGTGGCAGGATCCAAGTGTAAAACATGACTTCAGAATACCAAGGAAACATAAAAAATGCCTTTAACTTTACACTTCATATTTTAGCTGACTAAATTTACTGTAGATTTAGTCGACTGAATTGTTGTGAAATTTCCTCAACTAAAACTAGACTAAAATTAGAACAATTTAGATGACTAAATTATGAGTAAAAATAAAAAATATTTTAGTCACTAAAACTAAATTAAATTGCACTGAAAGCATTCCTCGATGGAAGAGATATTTTATCTCCACTTACAGCATGTTTTCCAAGACTTTGATCTTCACACTGCGGCAGAAGCACCCGCCTACTACATTATCTGATTGGCCTGTAATTAATTTGATTGGCGGGATGATCTTCCAATCACCTGCTGGATATGCTCTGAAACGTTCTGCCCATCCCTGAACACTTTCTACGGTCTGTTGTTGCGATGGACTGGTTCAATATTGAGCGGTCCATCTGATGTGTCAGGTTAAGAAGGTTGACTTGTACCAGAACAACGATCCTAAACAATTTATGTGTGAAAACGACCTCAGTGTCTGCTGACGGTGTGTTCAGGTGCTCTCCCTCCCAGTCTGCAGCGTAAAGAGCTCTGCCGTCAGCTCAAACTGACGCTCAACTATGAATTCACAACTGCTCATGGTAATTTTACAATAATTACCTCTTCTGCTCTGCAAAAGCCTAATCACAGTGACATATTGTGATCATTTGCTGTGAAACCTGGTGACTTTTGATGGTGTACCGATCCTCAACCCTTTGTCAGTACCATGTTTTCATTTGGGGTTTGTAGTGTTGAGGAAATGCAGTTCTTTTTACTCTTCTGAGCACTCTGAAACATCTCCTTCTTATAAGTGCCTCATTTTGACTGAATGCACATTTACTTATCACAACAGCTCTCCAGTGGGTCTGGAGGACACATCTAATGGGACTACAAAGCCTGTGTAGTAAATGACTAATGCATCATTGATGTATATAAGCGGAAACTCTTATCCAGATGGCTCAGTGTTTTTAATAGCTCATTAAAGGCTTGTCTAGACCTAAAGGGCCCTCACTATGGTCTGCAGTATCTGTACCAGTGTGAGATACCACAGAGCACAGCGCCACCTACATTTTGGTGAGGACATGACAAACGCTGCAGAATCCCATGTCTGTCATGTCATTATTAGTCTCTGTGCTGGAAAAGATCTATGTGTGCGCTGTGAGGGGATTATTACACGCTCTGAAGATATACTATTGCCCCCCACCCCCTCGTCCTCTCAAGGTCGAGGACTACACTGAGGCGAAGGGGACAAGAAGGGTGGTCTTTACACACTCCACAGAGCACACCTATCTCCTTGTCCCCTCGGCCCCCCTCACCTCCCTCTACATCGATGGATTTTTCGGCTCCCATTTTCCTTGTCGCCCTCTTCTTCATTGTTCGCTCTCTTTTGCTTGTCACTTATGGCTGCCATTCCACTTCTTTCTCTGCTTTTGTTGCGGCTCTGCTGCCAAATGCTCAATCTCTGTTCTTTAAAATGTGCGCGCTTGCTGCCTCATTCAAGGCTGATCACTGGGACCCTGAACACGTTGTGCTAACAATGTTCACTGTGCCGGAGCCCAAGGACAAGAAGGAGTGAGCTTTGGCCGCTGACAGTCACAAAACCTGCCTGTTTAAATATAGAGCAAAATATGAGTCCTATCATTGTATGTACCAGTGTTAATGGACGGCACTTTTTAACTTAGTTTCAGTCTTTTGCCTTTAGTCTTTTGCTTTTAATCATAATTTAGTCGTCTAAATTGTTTTAATTTTAGTCTAGTTTTAGTCGATGAAATCTGCTGTAAATTTAGTCGACTAAAATATGAAGTGTAAAGTGTAAGGCATTTTTTATGTTTCCTTGAATTTCTGAAGTCATGTTTTACACTTGGATAAAATGAAAAATCACAACACCCTTTACTGAATGCTAGTAAAGTCTGAATTTATAAATGAACAGAAACAAATTGAACTTTTGTGTGAAATGCAGTCACCTTTATTTAGGCTACCTGGCAGAGCATCTCAGTTACAATACCAGAACTGACAATAAACAGTGAACCTGCTCTACATGAATATATCAATTCATAAAGAGAGTAGCTCTGATTGGATCGCTCCACAACTTATCCCACCACCATGAAGCTAAGGAAGCTGTGGTTGGATGTCCCCCTTAACTCATCCAACATTTCCACACAACCAAAGTAGCTGTGATTGGATATATTCCTAACTTGTCTCTACTTTCTACATGACCAAATTAGGTCTGATTGGATTAAGTCTCCGTCAAACACTTTAGTCTAGTTTTTTATTTGTTGATGAAAATGTCAGTTAATTTAGTTTGAGTTTTTGTTCATGTGCACTTGTTTTTATTAGTTATGGTCTAGTTTTTGTCGGGGAAAAAAGGTTGTTGATGAAAACTATGATGAAAATAATTAGTCGGGGGGCTGGACCCACTTCAGTTCTTTATGACATCGATCCAACAAGGTTCTGAAAACATTCTGACACGACTGTTTCAGAGATGGTGCAGATTTGTCAGCTTCATGTCCATGATGCTGATCTCCTGTTCCATCACATCCTTAAAGCTGCCATATTGGATTGAGAACTGCTGACTTTGGAGCCCACTGAAGCACTGTTAGTGTAATGTCATGTTCAAGAAACCAGTTTGAGGTTATGTCCACACTAGACGAGTATGTTTGAAAACACAGCTTCTTCTGTCCACACGTAAATGACATTTCAAGTCACTAAAGACACATATTTTATGAAAATCCTGCCAAGGTTAAGATTTTTAAAGGCTCAGAAGCTCAGAAGTAGTGTGAAAATATCTTTTCTTTCAAGAAATGCTTTAAGTGTGATTTGTTTTTCATTTAATAAAGAAATGTGGTCCAGATATGTTAAAACTACTACTGAAGCTGTTAGTCATAGTCTTGCTAGTACCTCCCGCCCCTTCCTGTTCCAAAGGGCGCTGGTTTTGCCATGCTGTTTCGGGCCAACTACATTTTAGATTGGAGTTAGCCAATCTACTTCAAGACTGAGTGTGTTTTGCATCCAGGACTGCATGCATTCTGCATACATCAGTTCTAATGAATGGGCATTTGAGTTACTGTTGCCCTTTTATCATCTGGAACCACCCTGGCCTTTGCCTAAACTCATGAAGTCTCTGCCATGTGATTGGCTGATTGTATTAAATAGCAGTTAAGGGTGGTGTCGAATGTTTTGGCTAAAAGTCTGAACAAATGTCAGATTTGTTCTCTTTTAAGCAGTAAAGTATCCATCCATCACCACAGGCGGATCACGCTCTAATTCAGTGGTCAGAAAACTGGCAGAGAGAAGGATGGCACAAGAGGAAGCAGACTGCTGGAAGGTAAAGGTAGGGAAATGAAAGATCCGGGACGCAGGTGAGGGGATCTGTGCAGACATCAATTGAAATGTCCTCTAATCCCCGACTGTGTTGACAGGTGGGTCCAGTCAACCTTACCATGCGGCTTTGCCAAAGCAAGGCCTTCAGTCCACAGCAGATCAGCCGTGCCAGGCATTAGCTCTGGGCTCACAAGTCCACACGGTGTACTAATTTACAGACACAAAGAACAATATTTACTGGTCAAGGCTCCCCCCGGCGAAATGTTGTTTGGACATGTCTCGAGGGGTCTTATGCAGCTTTCAAATTCTGCCAAACAGACGGTGTGAAATGCCAGTGTCCACACACGAGCATGCACACATCGCCTCTACTTTAGATGCTCCTGGATTTGAACCTCGCCTCAGCCGGGATGCCAATTAAAAGCAGGAGAAAGACTCTCGCTCGGCATCTCAGAAACATGATTCAGATTTAACAACTGGGTTTTCAGCCCGGATTGATGGACCACCTGGGTTGGAGCTAGCTTCACCAGGCCTTTGGCACATTTCCTTAATAGGCTCATGCTGTTTTAACAGATAATTATTTTAATAAGATGATCATTTATTACAGTGAAAACAACCCATCCTGCTTCAGGCTCATGGGTTTGTGTTTTTGTGCTTTATTATGGCACTTGAATATTTGCAGATTCGTTTTTTTCCAATGGAATTGTGATTAAAAATGTGCTTTTTTTGTTCAAGAGGATTTTATCTGCCACAGTCCCCCCATTTCAACTTCTGAAAGTTTGTTCTGAAGTTTCTGTTTATACATTGACCACCAGCCAATCGCAGAGCCACATAGAGAGACAGACAACCATTCACTCACTCACCCACACAAGGGCAATTTGGAGTCACCAGTGAACCTAAAGAGGATGTTCTTGGTTTGTTGGAGGAAGCTGGAGTGCCTTAAGACAACTCTCACAAGCACAGTCCTGACCAACAAAGGGTTTAAGCATGCAACCTTCTCGCTGTGAGGCACGTGCACTACCTGCTGCTGCAGCGTGCCCCCAGTTTCTGTTTCATGCTCCGTCAAATTGGGATCATTTTTAGGGGTTAAACATAAAAAGTAACCCTGGCACCCCCCAGCAGTACATCTCACACTGTTTACAGTATCTGTTACTATGCAACAGATTTTATTTTGGTCAACTTTGTTTGAAAGCGTAACATTTGTTGAACGATTTGTTAAATTTGTTGAATGTTTTAAGAAGTTCTTGATGGGCACTGACAAACAGGACATCCATCGTCTTGGACATCCTTCCGGCCTTCACAACATGTGACATGCAGTGATCCCCACACTTCAGTTAATGTACAAATCGATTCAGCTGCCGGTTTGTTCAGTTACACCATCAATTTTAAGTTTATGTTCAACTTTTAAGTTCGTAATTTTCTGATGCCTTTGCAAAAACACATGCTCTTCAGTCAGTAGCTCGCAGTGAACTAAAGACATCATTTATTGGAAACTCACTGACGTGTTCTTGTATAAAAAACATTAAAATACAGTCTAGTGGATTCTAATTTCCTCTTGAAGATCAGCTATGTTGGCTTGAATCTGTCTTTATTTACTTTCTCCAGAAAAGTCCCTGGAGAAATATTCCACCATCGTCAAGCCCCGGCCAAAAAGTCTTGTTTTCCAGCCGTGCTGAAGAGTCTTTCTGTGGCTCCTGTTGCCATCACTGTTGCATGTGTAGTATCACACAAACCCTCTGCTGACTCTTGCTTCCCAAACATGATTCTCTATCGATTAACTAGTTCTCCTCTTCAGCTCTTAGTGTTCTCTCTCTGCCCCGGGCTTTGAGAAACGCTGAGAAACAGAATAGCTGATTGGCCTGCTCCTCCTTTTTTCCCCAAAAACCCACTTTATCTTTCTGTTGGCTTAAGTGTTCCTCTCAGACAGCGTCCGGGGCCTCTGCTGGTCCCTGAGTACCGCAGCCTCGCCTTGATCTTGTTTACTTAGTATTCCATCAGAGTCCAAAAATGAGGAGGAGGAGCAGGGCAAGTAGAGCAAAAACATGAGTAAGAAGAGGAAGAGGGAGACGGAGAGGGTGGCTACCTAACCCCTTCACCAACCCTTCACTTCGCTCCCCGACACTCGAAAAACTTCCGCCCTTCGGTAACTTTTCAAAGGCACCCGTAATGGTCTTTGAAGCGGCCATCAAAAATAAGTGTTTTTATCCTCTTTTTCTTCTCTTCATGTCAGGCTGAATGCTCGGAGGGGTTGGTTGACTTTTTGTCTGCTCGTTGTTAGCACAGGAGGGAGGGAGGGAAACAAAAGGAGACCAATGAGTCTCACAGCCAAAGTGCAAAGAAGTCTGTTGCTGGCTTTTTATTGGACTGTTCAACTCCTGTTGAATCTTTTGATTCAGCTTTCAGTGCTTCTCATTCTTTTTGCTAAAGGGAAACTTTGTGTGCAAGTAAATGTGAGAATGAGATTTGCTGCCAACGCTTTCCAGACAAATCAGATTCTGTTTTTGTCATGGCAGCTGAGTTAGCAGACGACCAAATGATGGCCACAGGTGAGCAGTCTTGGTGACGTTTAATATCAACCAATAATTATTTGTAAAACAAAATATTTGATTGAGATTTTTTTGTTCTTTTAGTTTAAACAATACAAGAAACAAAACAAAACAGAACAGACATAAAGGTAGGCAGTATCTTCTCACTGTCCAGGGATGCGATCAAAGATAATCCAGAAAAGGTACCAGATGTTGAAATTTTATTAAGACTGCCCATCATGCCATATCAGATCTTCTCCATGTGCAGTCCACCGGTGAAGCCAGGGCTGGAACTGAGGTACAGTGTCCAACTTCAAGAGGTTTAATATTACTCTCTTAGCAGTTATCATTCCACACATTGGAGTTCAATATCGACCAATATAGATCAGTGATCAGTTGAGATAGTGCAGCATCTCTTTACTTTGGAATATTGTGGACATATACAGATATTACTGGTGCTCCTCATATCACTGTCAGTTAGTTATTTGTCAGCCAATCAGTGATTATCCTGAGACAATCACATTAACGGACACTGCCATGTTACACTGACATCAGATCAAGTTCGGGCTTACAGATGCAGCCACGTAAAAGTTCCCTACTTCTGGGGAACCATGGGTTCTTGATCCATGGTGAAGCCTGGCCAGCTATAAAGGGTCAAATTTAGGCCATGTTTGCTTGAATCTGTGGTCCCTGCAAATGCATGAGTGTACATGTTTGGCAGAGAGTTGGGACTTCCTGTGGCTGGACTTTGGCTTCCATAAAGTGGTTATTTGCCAATGACAAGTATACACAATTATTAGCAACTTTTTAAGAGAACAGGGGCATCGAATGGTCGAAAAGGTACAAATACTTCAGCAAAGCAAGTTTCAGAACAGCCAAACGCCCCTCTTTAGTGATGTTAACACTTTTTCAAAAGCAATAAGCTAATCTGATTTAAAACTTTTTGAGTGGATAACTGCCTGATTATTGATTATATGTACATTTTTGTCAGTTCCTTCATTTTTTCTGTCTTCTTTTGGAGTATAACGATGCCTCTTTAACTCTCAAAAAAGCAAGTATGTGGGTATGATGACCGGAAAGGGAACAGAATGTTGAAGACTTTGTTAGATGATCTGACGTCTTCCGTTTCCATCCTAAAATAATGGCTCCCCGTTTGATCTTGATGATGTCAGGCACATCCGGCCTATCCTTGAAATGCACTTTGCCAGCCCTTTCTTTATCCACTCTCTGCAGCTCAAAGGCAGTCACAGCATTTATTATGTAATTAGCTGCCTTAGCAAATCACATGCTAATTTGGCATGCCCATCAATCTGCATCAGGCTGCATGTCAGTCTGCATGTCCTCAGTCTCGCCTTACGCTGTTTGGCGAGTCTTTCTCAGCTGGAATATACCGGCTCATTGGAGTGATTCATTTTACATGTGAGGCTCTTGCAAGCATGATTCTTGTTAGAATAATAAAGAAAGAGCTGAGAATAGCATGAGTAACCCCTCAAGTAAATAAAACTCCTCTGCAGAAAATCCAAGAAGCAGCAGTCCTCAAAGTTGAAAACCAAACACCACACTGCCAAATAAGTCTTCAAAATCAAATATGCATCTGACAGCTGGAGAAAAACATGGCTGCTCCCTCTGCCTGTCTTTCTTAACTCCAAAGGTCATGAGGAGGAAGAGCGTGTTTCTGTCTCTGCTGTGTTTTTTGGCTTTCTGTTGCTATGTGTCCTCAGCCCACCTCCTGTGCGAGTGCAAATCCAGGCTGACGGATGCTTCCCCTGGTGGGTGACTTGTAATATAATTGCCTCTGCTCTGATATTTGTGTGTGAAGGTAATTTCTGCTGGATAAAGGCACTTAGTCACACCTTTTGAGCTGATATTTCCTGGATTCTTGGAATCTACTTGCTGCTTTTGTGCACTCAGTATCAATGAAGTGAAGAAGAAAAGACTCTGTTCTCAGCTCTGTGGCACAAGAAAGAAAGCATAAAATGTACCAGACATTTGTCAAAGGAGACAAAGGAAATATTTAAAATTATAGCAGGTTGAAATGGACAAAATCTGCAAAGCTCTCTTCACTACGAACCCCAATTCCAATGACGTTGGGACATCGTGTAAAACCCAACAAAAAAATGAATGTTATGACTTTAAAAACCCTTTTCCATCTATATTCAATCGATTACACTATAAAGACAAGATATTCAATATACAAGATGATCAACTTCATTGTTTTTCCTTCAAAATTTAGTCAATTTGAATTAGATTTTGTTCCTTCTACAACTTCGGCAAACTTGGACATATTTACCACTAATAGTTGGAGCTCTGCAGGTGTCTGGTGTCTCCTTTGTCACACTGTGAACTGCTTTCTGAAGTGATCCTGAGCACACGTGGTGATATCCTTTACAAAATGATGTCAGCTTTTTATGCAGTGCTGCCTGAGGCATCAAAGGTCACAGGCATTTAATGTTATTTTTTTGGCTTTGCTGCCTAGGTCCAGAAATGACATTCCTTAAATTCCTTCAACTGCACGTTGAGGAATGTTGTTCTCAAACTGTTGGACTATCTGCTCAGGGGTGAACCTCCCCCCATCTCTCTTAGGATGCTCCTTCAAGATCCCACCATGACACTCGCCTGTTTCTTATTAACCTGTTCACCTGTAGAATGATCCAAACAAGTATTTTTTGAGTTTTTTGTTGCCCCTGTCCCAGCTTCTTTGCAACACGTTGCAGGCATCAAATTCCAAATGAGTTTGCACAACACTGTGTTCTGTTTTTACCATAATTCCACGATTTTAACACGCACTTTTTTGCTTTTAAATAAGCTCTTATTTTCAGGTGTGTATTATACACGAGTACAAGCAAAATACTAAAAATATTTCGTCTCGCCAACATCACGATTGCAACACAAAAAACTGAAACATTCTCTTTCTCTGCGAAAACACAGGCAAACACAGAGCGCTGCCATCTTGTGAGCAAGGGGACGCAAAATAGCTGTGTTGTGATTGGTCGATACGCTACAACTGAGCATGCTCGGGCAGAAATTGAGTAACTACGAATGCGTGAAGCAAAAGGTGTTTCTGCATTTGTTTGAGAGAGAAAATGTATTTGTTGTGAAAATACTGAAATTTCATTGATTAAAACTTTGAATAAAGTTAATTTAGGAATTGACGGAGAGAATAGGGTTTGGGCAAAATTTGGGTGCGTGTTATATTTGAGTACAGTGTTTTCCAGTTATAATTGAGAAATTACAGTATTTAGATTATACACAGTGTCCCAACTTCATTGGAATTGGAGTTAGTACATTTGAAGCAAGTGTTGAGGTCTTGCCATATCTGAAAAGTATTTGCCTTAGAAATGAAATAGTTAGATCAGAGATTAACAACTCTTCTGTAAGATGTGATGTCAGAGTTCATCTTTAAGTCCTGTGAAAAGTTTCAAGTGGGAAATTAAGTGAACCATCAGTGCAAGAGAGACGGCCTTATATAAGAGTATCTCAATCTAATGATGGTGCAATTTAACTTCTTTTAATAACTTTCAGCTCTGCACCACTGCTTTGTTTAATCACCTCCCTACAATAACTGTGATAATCAGATGGGATGTTTTCCTCGGCGGAAAGTAATCGCCCATGGCTGCCCATTATTGCAATCTTTTACATTCTTCTTCCACGGGATGTGATGCTTTGTTGTTACTCCAGCGCCTTTATGGTTTTCTTAAAAGGGAGGGATGTTGGGGTGTAGATATGCACACGTGTTAGAGTCCTGTTTACCAATACCCTCAAAGCCTTAGCATCTGTGCCCCAGTCTCCCATGACGCCTTGGAAAAAGGCAGAAACAAGCGTAGGATGATACGATCCGCATTTTCTCTTTTGAACTTCACAAGACTGAGATGTTTTTGATATTCTCCCAGGTGTGGATTTTTCTTAGATGTTGCTCGGAAGGTTCAAAGTTCAGAGAGAGAGAGACAAGATAACAAGTGAAGGCAGGAGTGAAGGAAGCTTGCAGAGGAGAAAGAAAAGGAGGACAAATCAAGAGTAGGAATGGATTTGTGTTTCCCACTGGGGGTGAAACGGTAAGCCACTTCCTATGTTTTGGAGCGAGTGGATTGATTTCCCCTTTTGTGACCCCTGTCTCACTAGCAAGTGTGATACAAAAAGTCTTTAAACAGGAGGTGGAAATTTTTGAAACAGAAAAAGTTGTATCGAGTCCAAATGTTCCCAGGCATCATGAGGAACAAAGGCCTTCAGGTTTCTGCTTTTGTAGAAGTGCCAGCTTTTTATTGCAACCCCTCTGAGCCCTTTATTCCCAATCAAAGATGAAGTTTTAGAAAAATAACTGATGAAAAACACACGGTTTGATGTGTCAGCCATCTTCATACCTCTGTATTCAGCTTGTACTTGTAAGTTATACAAAGATAGTGTGTCAGAAAGGCCGAAGACTCCCCTGTCGATGTTCTGATAAAAATAGGTGTTTGGTTTTTGGGCTTTTGAGAAATGTTTGCTGACAACATCGATCAAATCCAACTCATGTATTTTGGAGACTCTATTTTTTCCATTAAATTGAATTCTTGTGTTTAACACAAAATCCAATTTCATAAAATGGGAACATTTGAATAAAACAGAATTTCATTGGTTTTCATAATCACAGTGTATTCGATAGAATGAAGCACACAGAAATGATATTTAATGTTCTGTTTATTGAAAACATGCACATACACACGTTTTCAAGTTGATGTTTAAAAACTGTTGGTTGAAAGGCCAGACATGGAAATATCAGCGATGCTCTGGAAGGTTTTGCCAATCACTGTGTTCGTTTTTAAACTACATTTCACACCACTTTTTACAAATCAGGGTTTTTACATTCTTTAACATAAGTAACCGCATCATCTACATAAAAGTTTATCTAAGGTTAATTCCACACCCAAAGATCGGCAAAACTTGGTTTGGTTCGGGGTTGGAGCTGGAACACTGTTTAAATTTTCACTTGGTTTGGTTTCTTAAAGTTGAAGGATTTAAGAAGGGTTGATTTCTTCATGTCTTTATTCAATTTTAAAATTAAAAAAAACATTTCCCAAAGGCGTGTTTTAAAGAAATGGAGATTTGATGGTCCTCTTGGATTTAATTCCTTTCTTGGATTTATTCAGAAGATATACTTGTGACCTTCAGGCACCATATTTCCTTGACTAGTGCCTGCTAAGTCTTTTAACAGAGCTGAATTCCTGCACCTTCTTTATCAGGCCATGTCGGATAGATGAAACATAAAATGAAAATGACTCTTAGCCCTTCAACACCTCCTTTCAGGGCATCAAAAGTTAATCTATCCTCTGTTGAATTGATATTAACTCGACCTTCCCTTTTACAGCCGACGTGTCCCACCAAACCCATTTAATAGCACAAGACAGACCAGCAGTGTTTGCTAAATAAAACAAGTCAGCTCCTGGAGGCACATATGCGAACACAAATTACCTACAAGTAAAGAGGTGGGAGTTGGAGGGTGTCAGGGGTGTAGGGGCCAGATCTTTCAGAGGTTACAGAGCAGCTTATCCAAAAAATAAGGAAAAAGAAGTGACTGAATGCGTTGCCTTGGCTCGGTGTAAATCTTAAAGCTGTAAAAGTGGATTCTGTCTACACTGCCCACCCTCATAAATTGGCATCTCCCTGCCCTGCCACCCCCGTCCCACCAGCGCCTTCACACATGCTTTATGACAAGACATTCAGACCACTAAATGAAGGAAGGCGAGGAGGGTCGTAAATCGTACAGGTGATGAAGGAGATACAGAGAGGGAGTTTGACTCTTAACCAAAGACAGAAAGTGAAGTTCAGCCCTTGGGATGAGAGGAGATGAAAGTCAGAGTTAAGGAAGAAAACTTCGCAGTATATTCTTTTGTTTGTATCCAAGAAAGTTTGAAACCCTGATAATAGATTTCCCTGAACTCTAGAGGACTCTTAGGTTGCTTTCATACCTAAAATTTGTCTGATTTGGTTTGGAGGTGAATGTCAGAGAATTCTTGGAATAATTATTGGGGTAGATAGTTGAGTAAATATCAAATGTGGGTTCAGGCTAAAATAACATTGAACATCTCTGGTCAGCTTGCCCTGAAGGGAGGGGCAAGCACATAAAGATGATCAAAGTGTTGGGAAACCACATCACTGTCACGTTGGCAGTAAGAGATGTTGCAATGACTTTGCAGAAAGAGGATTATCGGGCCGAGGGTTGGTCACGTAGGCACCAATTACAACGTGGCTGAAAGGAACTTAAATAGAGGGCTAAAAGGTTAGCTCAGGAGTCCGTCCAGGAAGGGCTGTTTTTGGGGTTGTATGTGCTGCATCTCCAATAAAACCTGCAAGAGGCTGTAAAAGTTGGTTCATGTCTTCATTTTTTGCAACATGTTTGCATCAAGGGAAGCAACAACGTGATGTGTTTCATATTCCACTTGTATTGGTTTTCTTTCTCTCTGGGATGGATCAAAGTCTGATGAATGAATTATATAGTCACCTGCCACTCGTTGGGGCCATAGCAGCAGTCTTTGTTCCAGCTATCTGCTTGTTGTTGTGATGTTCGGCACAATTCAACCCACAATGCCCTGCTCTTGGTTCACTTGCTTTGTCTGGTCCTTGTTTGGTTCGGATGGCTTTCACACTCACCATGAACCAAACTCTGATCTGCTTAGAAGCGAACTAAGACCTCCTGTTTTCAGGGGACACAGAGTTTGCTTATTCGGTGAACACTAGAGTTTATGTGAGCTTTCACACCACTCCAAATCAACCCAACTTTCCAAAAAAGCAAAACAGATTTTGTTAGTTGTGAAAACACCCAAATGTTACAGTAAAACATTTTAATTGTTTGAATACAAACATGTAAACCAGGGAGAGTTCCCTGTTACACTGTCATTTACATAAGTACATCATCTGCATAAAGTGCTACCTGATTCTCCATAAGTGTACCTTGTGAACTCAGAGTAATATCAGTTGTGCTCAGGTTTCACTCCAGCCATTAATTTGATCATTATTTCTTAATTAAAAACAAACTGGGTTCATATGGACTGCTGTAGAGCTCATATTACAAAGGATATAATGAAAGACGCCTAAAACAAGCTGTTGCAATAAAAGCCTGGCCTGCAAATTGTGCCGCTATCAAGGGATGAACTATCATTTAACTCAGCTCCCAAAGGACTCAGAGCTTCACACTATTGATTTCTTTATCAATCTGTATTCTGGGGTAGTTTTCAAAGATCAATACAGCTTGAGTTCTCATACATGTCTTAAATGGCACATTGACGGGGTAATGCCCTGTCTGGGGTATCACAGGCTGGGATCTGAAATGCTAGAGCAGTTTCATGTCTTTGTTTTGAGCACACGCATGCTGAGTTCCTCTCTGTGCAGAGGAGGAAATTAATTTACTAACAGTGGGCAATTGTGCTCACCTAAACTGTTTTTGAAGAGCCATTCCTCATCTTTTACGAGGCCATTTTGCCAGATTCCTGCTTGAAAATAGATAAAGTCTCACATTAAATTTTTGGATTATGACACCATGGCTTACAAAAAGCAGCATTTTCAGCTCTCCAGCCTTGAGTTCAGGGTCAGCTTTGCAGCTGTAGAGACAGTTGTGATGGCGCTTTTTGCTGAGGCTGTTATGATGAAGGAACTGTTATAGAATCTTCATCTGTCACTGGAGATCAAGGTTTCTGGTAGTCTTTGAAATCCTTCAATTGTCCTTTAAAAAGTTTTTAGCATTGAGGAACTTTATGGTTTTCCAAAAATAATATTTCCACTCTGAAGCGCAGCATTAATCAACCAAAGATGCTGAGTGGCTTTTTACCAGAAGATTTCTCATCTGCTGCTTGTAGATTACAGTAGAATTGATAGAACCTCTAACAGGCCTCCCACTCACAACAAATTTGTCTTTTTAAAAAATTCAAGGCAACACATTTACATCAATATCCATCCATCTTAAGAATATCTATCTTAAGTTTGACATCAAACATGTTGAACACATTTTCCCTTCTTGTAAATAAGTTGACCTGATCCTTCGTTGTCTTCTCATCTCCAAACTCCCAGTGACCTGGCAAACAACAGCAACATCACGGGCATGAGGCTGTAGGACGTCCAGCATCTCCATTTATTGCCCAAAAGTACTTTGAATGTCCCATTTTCCCCTCAGATCCCTCTTTCTCTGCTTGAGAGTTCCATTCAGACTGAAATGACTCTGAACTGGCGTCCCAAAGCCACAAAATGTGTTTCCTTGTAAATTAGAGCTAACATCTATATATTCAGCCTAACTCTACCACCACACATATTAAGATTTGACATTTTCTCCTTTAGATCCCTTCTCATCATCGTTCTTCTCCAGAACAAACGGCAGAAGCAGTGGTGTTGTCTGGTGTTGGTTTTCCATCTTCACCTGCGATCAGACAAACTCTGGTTTGGTTAATCTCACACAGTGGCCCAAAATAAAATCAAGGGAACTCATTATTTACTGTCTAATCAGGCTTGGCCACGCCAGTGGTGATGCAACAGCAACACTGATGCCAAAAATGATTTCTCAAAGTTAAAGAGAAAACAAATCTTAAAGTGGTTTTGTGTTTTATCATTACCAAATGTCAAAGGCTGAATTGCGTTAATTATTTGTATATTTGCTAGTTTTGGTCCTACTTTGAGAAGCCAGTTCTGTGCAGGATGAAAGGACAGGATGCTTTAGTAAATTAAACCTTTGGGTATTTCATAATAAGCCATTTTATCTGTGCCTGCCTTTGAATATCAAGTTTTTCTTTGAACATGTGAATGCCAATTATTTTATTTTGTTACTCCTACACTGTTGGGGTTTGGATATTACAGGGTATTTTCAGTAGATTGTTATTATTCACACAAGAAAACAATCCCTCTTCACTTTGTCATGAAAGAGCATCAGCTGCTCCAACAGTTAAACAAACATGACTGTATGTTTCTTTATGCACACGTGTGTCTAAGATACCGCTGTGTGTGCGTGTGTTTGCACACACTGACCTGATCAGTTGATCCGTGTGCTCAAATCCTGGAATGGCCTCAGATTTGCAGTCTCCTGCTTTGCACCCAAGGGACTCGACAGGTACGATACACATGGATTTAGACGACTTAGTAAAACACACACGCACACAGGCCGGACAGACCAGTTACACATGTGGTCTTTGAGCAGGAATGTCTGTTTCAGTTCCTGAACTGAAGGGAGAAGCTCATTCCTCCTTTTTCAGGCGGCTTTATGCCTCCATGTTTGTCAAAGCCTCAGCTGGGGGCCTCATGTTGGCTGGTTGTCCATCCACTGTCTAGGCACTCTTTTCTCTGATGTCCTCTTAACTACAGGACGAGGGCCTGATGTTCCTCCCTTGCTTGTTGACATAATATCTCAAGAACAACGAATGACTGTTATCACTCCAGGATGAACTAATCAGAACTAATGAGGACATCAGGCCTGAGGACCAAACATTTGCAGTTCATATCTGCAACGCTTTCAAGGATTTTCTTCAAACTTTGCACAATCGTCCACTCTGATTAGAGATTAAACTCTTTGGATTTTAAAGGTCATTGGTCAAAGTCAAAGTCAGTAGGCCTCATTTCATTCATTTCCTGTGATTTTCTTCAAACTTTGTTCAAATGTGTGATTGGACTGAAGAATGAAATGATTAAATCTGCCACAGAGGTTGTTTATGCAGGTGCTTATTTGTTAGTCTATCAGTTTGTTTGTCTGCAGAATAATTCACAAAGTAATGAACAGATCTAAAGACATTCTGATAGGAGATGTGAGTAGATTTTGTGGTGATCTGAAACTGGATGTGGATCCAGCATTTTTTCAAAGGATTTGTTAACGCCGCAAGATCAAGCAGTTTTTGCTAATAACTCAAAACGTTCAAAACGGATGTGGAGGACATTTTCAGAAAGTGCTGGTTATGACACAAGGGAGAGGTGATACGATTTTGGTGGTGATCCAAATCCAGATGTGCATCTGGCATTTTTTAAAGGATTTGTTAATGATAGAAGATTGGAATTTTTTTACAGTTTTTTTGCTTATGACTCAAAAGGCTCTTGACAGATGTTTATGGAATTCTCAGGGAATGTGACACAAGGAAAGACTGATAGGATTTTGATGGTGATCCAAATCTGGTTCTGGATCCAGGAATTGCGAGAGAGAGCAGTTTCCACAATTTAACAATAACTCACTCCACAATGTTGGAAACGCCTTGGTGGAGATTTTCTCTCTGAGCACTTCTAGTTCACTTAGTGCTTTGATTGGACCCTCATACACCAACCAGATCTTATATTTCTATTTTTGTGTAAACCCTCAGAGCCGTCTTTGACCCACCAGTGTACTCTCAATGTTCGTCAGTTGTGTATTTTACATGAAACAACAGGTCTTGTTTATTTTATCCCTGCTCACATTGCTTTTCTTTTCCATTTGAAGCTTCGGTATTTGTGCAGTTTACCCTCTGAATGTAAAAACAGTACCTCTTATCCCCTCATTTATGTGTTTTCCCCGATGAGTATGTGTTTGTTAACAAGCTAAATGCAGTTTCTCTTGGGTTTTGCTTATGAAAACATCTCTGCCTTGATTTCCCTCTGATTACCGTTGCACACTCAGCATCTCTAACTCCAATACATCTGCTGAAGTTTGACACACTTTATTTTGCCTCTGCTCTTTTTTCTTTTGCCTGTGCGCCGCTGTGCTTTGTGAAATCTCCCCGACATTAGCTTTGCGAGGCCAGCTCTCCCACAAAGAGATTCCATGATTACAGGGCTAACCCAGATAACTCGAAGATGCATGAATAAAAACCGGCCCCGAACATCCGGCCCATTTGACATCCTCCCGATCAAATCTCCAAAAGCTGACATTTTCTTGAACTTTTCACTCCCTGATTGCGTATATTTCTCGGCACCTTGATGTGTGCCTGGCGAGGTGCCAACAGCAGCGGCACTTTGAAAAGTCAATTGAAGATCTCGCGGGCGTTGATGTGCATGTGCGATGTGATGGCAAACCCCATTATTGGTGTCTGTTTCTGGCGCGAGGGCCTTCATTAGACAAATGTGGATGTGTCATTAGTACCATGTTCTCTCTCGTCCATCAGCGCACTGTTATGGCACATTTCACTCCCAACCAGGTCATTCAGGTTTGTTTGGCAGATCGAATAGCCCGAACAGCGCCGAGACAAAAAGCAAGGAGGCGCGTAATGATGCACATGCTTTTGAATACAGATGCATAATCAAACTTTCTCCCTTTCTTCTCTCCCTCTGCTCTACGTCAGAGCTGCACACACACGCTTCAAAGTCTCCCAAACTAACTCAGTCGAGAAAAAAAGAGACAGCACGGCTATTTTTAACATGAGCAATGAAACATGTCCATCTCAGACACTTATAATGAACATGATCTCGAACTTGCTTCCCACTCCTCACATTGTTTTTACTGATGAAAACAGAAACACTATTGCTGTTAACTACAACTTGTGTTCCATAAAAACTTTTTCATCTGAAGATTTTCTTTTCTTGACTCAAGAATGAGACTGATCCCTAACTGGCTTCTCACTCACTGTGAAAATAGAAACATCACACCTCTGACTGCAGCAGCGATTGCCCATAACGTGTTTCATACATGGTCTTTTATTCCTTTCTTTTGCTCGACAATCACCATGACACTGACATGACCCTAAACTGGCTTCCCAATGCCAGGAAATATACTAGGTGTCAAATATTCAACCTAATGTGCTTGAGTTGTATTAACTTCAGCAAGTATTGTACCCTCAAGATCCCTCTCCCTTTTTGTTAACCACAGGACACTTTACAACCCCTAACTGGCTTCCCAATCATCCCAGGCAAACTAGAAGCAACAACACTGGCAACAGAGGGTCCCTTCATATCAAAATTGACCGTATTTCACTATCACTGTTCTAAAATGTCTCTTCTCACATTAAGCTTAGCATAATCCCTAACTAGCTTCCCACTTCCCTGGAAAAAATGGAATTCTAAGGTTTAAAATGTACAACTTAATCAACTTTTGCTCCAATCAAGATGGAAACTTTCCTTTTTGCTAAAGATCCCTGTCTTCTGCCTGAGAATCACAAGAAACTTGACCTGATCCCTGCCTGGCTTCCCATCCTTAAACTCATTGTGCAATAGCAAACCAATAGCAGCATTGTGGACATTTTTAAGATGTTATATGTCACAACTTCACCAATTAAAAGAGCAGATTTGCTGTGAATGTTTTCTGTCCCTCAAGACCCCTCCTCTTCTACATGGTTATAACTAAATCTTGGTAGTCCCTAACTAGTCTCCCGTCCCAAATGGATACAAGTCTGCATCCAACATAATAGATGTTTCCAGTTTTCTCCAAAGGATCCCTCTTCCTCAAGTAACATTAAAATGGGCATGTTCTCAAACTGGCCTCCCAATGCCACAAAAGTGTGGTGGCATAGAAACAGCACCGCTTTCAGCAGCACTACCACTGGACTTTAATGTCACAGCCAAGGCAACCTGATCCCTAAATGGCTTCCCATTACTGCGAAATGTGTGAAGTTGTCAATCATAAGCAACTAAAATTGACATTTAGGGTGTTAAATGTCAATCTAAACCAACTCTTGAAACAAATGTATTGAATGTGCCCCTTTGTGACCATGTTCTCTATTTAAAATTACAGTAAAATCGACAAAATCCTGAACTGGCTTCCTACTCTCAACAGTGAACCCCTCGCAACCTAGTAGCATCCCTGCTGACATTTTAAGGTTTACTAATGCAGTTTTACTCTCTTTAAGCCTCTAAATCACTCAAAGTAAACGGTGTGATCCCTAACTGGCTTCCCACTGCCACCAAATATGTTCCTAAACTTTTGGCTATTGCATATTTAGTATGACCTCTTTCACAGTGTTTCAGGTGTATCATGTCTGGCTTTGCCTTAATTATTTCCTCTCGCTCTGCACACCTACATGCTTCTAAATAAATCTCCCAAACTGACTAAGACGGGGTGAAAAAGGCTGCCGCATTCGCATAACTCTCATACACAAGCAATAATAAGCAAAGGCACACCAGTGGAGACAGGCGTCCTCCTGGGGCGGAGCGGGGTAATCACGCCGCCGCACCTCTGGCAAGGCTAATTAAACCAGGACATCTGTGCTGCGCTCCACATCTGGAGCAGGTGCCGGCGTCGCCCGCAGAGCCGACCCTCTTCTTCCATTTTTCTGCCACCTTCTCGTGTCTGCTTGGCTAAACAATGACGACCGCAAGGGCACAAGCAGGCCCGTTTGCTCCTGTTTTAATTTCTATAAACAACGGTTTGGGTAGACGGCCCATTTTGGTTTGGCTGCAGGGTCTCAATTAATTGCAGAAACTCGTGAAAAGTTTGGGTGAAAGTTTCTGTGAGGAGGTCCAACTTTTACCAAGACAACAGTCAGGCATATGAGGGAGTCCGAGTGTCTTATTTCAACTGCAGAGAATAAAACATAAAGTAGAAATGATTTTGTAAATGTTTTCTAAACACAAACTATTATTTCAACAAACATATAATAAAGCTTTTGGACTTTATAACACTGAATAAAACACTTAAATATGAAAAATGGAAATCTTATTGAGATTATTTTAAATACATGAAATGCAAGAAGTAATTAGTCAAGTGTTCAAAGTTTTTTCATAAAATATGGTGAATTTGTAAGACAATAAATCACTCTTCTTTTTTCCTTATTATTCATTAATTTGATGTTTACATTTTATTAGATTATTTAAAACATTTTGTTTAAAAATTGCATTTTGCTGTTTTTTATTTGTAAAGATACTAAATCATAAAGTCCTGAAGTTCTTAGTACAGATTTATGTGTCTAATTTAACTTATTTTGCATTAATGATGCTTTTGCATGACCTCTCCTTTTTGTTTATCAGAGAATGTTTTGTTTTGCTTTCTTTTTCTGCTTCTGATTGTTTTTTTGTACATTTTTGATTCAACAAATGTTTTTACCTTTTATTCATTAAGTTGACATTAAGGTTGACACAATAATAAAATACTTTTATCTCTTTAAAAACTGAATATGGTTGAATATTTTGAAATTATGTTAAGATCGGTATCGATACTTTGGTTTTGGGGCTGTGTTATTGTTTGTTTGTTTTTTCAGTGGTATGTCGACATTTTTCATTCTTGAAATATTTGAAGGCTTCAAGACATTTTTGTGGGCTTTAACAGATATGTGTGTTTTAAAAATATGTACTTTTTACTTTTCATGAAATACTTTAGCTTCTAATTAATTCTTCAGCATATTGCTCACAGCACAAAGGTTGCTGGAGTTTGCATGTTCATCCTGTGCCTGCAAGGGTTTCCTCTGGACACTCTGGCACGTCTGTCTCTCTATGTGGCCCTGTGATTGGCTGGCAACTGGTCCAGGTTGTAACCCGCCTCTTGCCCAATGTCAGTTGGGACAGGCCTCAGCCCACTGGGACCCCAAAAGGGATATGCGGGATAGATGATGGATGGATTTTGTTGGATAATTTTCAGTTTCGTTGAATATTTTGTTTTTCCATTGAATGTTGTGTTTAGTGCAGTTAACCTTCGAGGCCACTGTACGTTCATTTAAGGTTACAGTAAAAAATTGTTCAGGAAACTTGACTGAAGTGGTGAAGTCCTCCATCTTGCCCAAACCTCCCTGGACTTCATCCCTAATTGTAAACACTCATCATCATCAGCAAACAGAGCTGCCATATTTAGACTTCTGTTTCTGCGAGGCCGGGCAGCAAAGGAGAGGGTTCTCAAACTCCCTGTAGCTGTAATTCTTTAACAGAAGCCTATGTTTACTAATTTAACTCACCAGAGGATTAATTATCGTTGCAGTTATCTCTCAAATCACACTGAGCTTTTCTACTTGATCACAACTTCTCCTATCAGTCCCTTAAAAACAGAATTTTAGAAGCCATTCCCATTCTGCACACCCTCCCCTCTCTTTTTGGCTGCCGAATCCTGACACCAAAGTGAACCTTTTCAAACCCCCTAAATCCCTTTAAAGACAGATCCAAGGTTTTCAATCGGGCCGGTGGGGATTGGTGAAGGTTTACCCAAGTGGAGTCTAGATTGAGGAGCGCGAGAGTTGGTGGGATTGGACGCTGCTGGGTGTTGGATCAAAGCCAGGCGGGACCTCGGGAGTCTTCAATTACACCGCTCTCCTGGGCGCGGACAAAGAAACACTTTGGCGTCTTTATTTTACGCCCTCTTGAGTGTGATTGTGTAACAGGAAGGAGCTGAGAAATAGCTTTATTTAACCAATAAGGTCATTTACTGCAAACTTCCCTAATCCTCACTTTTTGATGTCTTTAGTCATCCTTAATCTCCTCTCTGCCCATGATTCGTCTTTATGCTTGGCATCACACTTTATTATCTCCTCCTTTTGCTAAATTGCTGTGGGACTTCCTTTTTAAATTACGTCCTATTTGGCTGATTCTTGGTGACCCTGCAGCCTCCTCAGCGTGTCCCCCGAGGCGTCGTGACATACCCGTAACAAGGAGCTTATTGCAGCGTTATTGCCCGAGCATCCAGAAGGTTCCTGGGGGCCCGGGGGCATGTGTGACGGCCGCTGACAGGTCCCGGAGACTCGACTGTCACTGTCAGGGAGCCGGCAGGGGTCGGGAGGCTCGATGCAGTTGTCACAGTGCCTCGGCAAACACTCCGTTAATAGATGCATATCGCTCTGCCGCTATGCATGTGCATGGGGCCATGTCGTGGTGGAAACATGCACATGCAAAATGAAAACATAATCTTATCCTCACGGCGCGGCGATGGCGTGCACATATCTATAAAACACACACTCATTCTGGTAAGTCCTTCGGGAGCCCCTGACAGCTCTGCCCTGAGCTCCCAATCCGTCTCAGGGAGCTCCAAACACCCAGTGCAATTACTCTTTCTTGCTGACTGCACCTGCACAACATAATTGAGAAGGCTACTGGGGCTTTGTCACTTAAGGTAAAGATGTAAAAGAAAAAAAAGTCGAGCCCTGGATAAGCTGCAGAGTGGCACTTCCATCGTGTGTGTCCATGTTTGTGTGTGCTGTTTACCGAAGGACATGGGAGCAGATATCAGAGAGTTTGGGATAAAATCTCAAGAATGATGTGTGGGACGTCCTTCAAATTTACATAAATATTCTTTTTGGATTATTGATAAAGAGGCTGAATTTTAAAGCTTGTAGGTCTTCCCACATATTTTACAAATGTGTACTCATGATAACTCAGTGAACTGATACAGCTCTGGAGGTCATAGGTTAATTATTTTAGATCATAGTGCCCCATGTTCGTTCTTCACTTGTGACAAGATACTTCAAACATGCTATGTGATAATCTTCTTATATATTAATTAAATGTCCATCCTGAATAGAGAATGAAGTAATCTGATTTTGATGGTCATAAGTGTAAGGTCAGTTTCAGTGGGCCTCATGTTCATACCTTGCTTGTTACAGGATGTCCCGTGAATACTAAACTAAGGTTCTCCAAACTTTGCACAAAAGCCTGCTCCAGTGAAACAGTGAACTGATAGAGTTCTGGAGGTCATGGGTTAATCAATCAATTCATTTGGCCTCATGTTCATCCCTCGCTTGCGACAGTAGATCTCAAAAATACTGAGAGAGATTTTTCTCAATTTTTGACCACATGTCCTTTCGGATTAATGCGTAAACTGATACACCCTCTGGAGGTCATCGGTTGATGATTAAGTTCAATGGGTCTCACGTTCATCCTCCTCTTGTATTGCCATTTTTTTAAGATTGTATGGACATAAGTCCAATGTTTTAAGTTGATTGGGCCTCATGTACAGGATCAACCAGCCAGGATCAACTTGTGATAGCATATCTCAAAATGTTATAAGTTATAATGTTTTCCAAACTTTGACCATATGTCCCTCCTGACTTGAGAATGAAACATCTGATTTTGAAGGTCATCAGTCAAAGATCAGGGTCATTGGACCTCATGTTCACCCCTTGCTTATCACAAGCTGCCTAAACTTTAGTTCATAAATTAGATTTTGATCTTTTTTTTTCACAGTCACTAGTGTTCATAAAACCTGTTTTTACACCCTGATCCACCTCTATTCTCACCCTGTCTGAGCTCCTGTCACTTTGCAGCCTCCTTTCCCACATGGGCCCAGTCTGTTCTGATTGGTTGACAGGTCTACTCCGCAGTAATATTGTCAATGACTCTAATTTCTTCACTTGGCTCGCCTCCCTGATCCAGTGGACTTGGACTACTGATGTCATAGTGGTAGGACAGTCCAGTGTGAGGTCTGTTCTTCTTTTTAGGCAGCTGTGGTCCCGTGTTGTTCCTCCTCTTGTACAGGGACGTCTCAGGGATGCTTTTGGGATGTTTACACTTTGCACTAATCCATAAAAACCACTTCAGCCCTTCTTCTGGACCCATTGCCGAGTCAAGGACTGTACCTGTCAGAGACAAATGAACGCCGGAAGGTCTTTCTCGTTTTTATATATGAGACACAGTTCAAAGACCCACACTCTGCATACGATCTAGATCCTCCACAGACTGAGAATATCAAATATTCATGCATTGTTCATCATTTGGGTTTGGCATTAATGAACTGAGAGCCTATTTTTAATGATCACACATTTAATTAAAACTCTGGTGGTGCAATGAGGGCTGACATCTCGAGACTCGGGGATCCCCCAGTCTGGCTTTATTAAAACCAGCAGCAGGCCATTGTCGGTAATGAGGAAACTGACTGGGACCTAATATGCATCTTTAATCTTATTCTATAGACTCAAACAATGAAGTCCCAAGTATCAGGAATGGAGAAGAATATTTGACTTTTCACAGTGGCAGGTCACGAGCATTGAAGTGTCCCCGATGTCACCCTCACTGACGGCCGCCCAGGAACCAAATGGTGATTTGAGTTATCTGGTGAGCAATTACAGAGCTTGAGCTTTGAGATTCTGTTGAGCGGTTTGAGTTGAAGCGGCAGATGCCTGTGACAGCATTTTACGAATACTGGCAACAATGCAGTTGGCTGAATTTCAAACTTACTCAACGAGGAGACAAATCTGTCTGTTATTTTTCCCCAATTTAAAACAACAGGATCAGACAAGAAGAAGAAAGGGATTAAAAAACAGCCTGAGGACGGAAGGGAGTGCAGTGTGATTTAAAAAAAAACCTGAAACCTTTTAAATCAAATGTACTGATGGAAATGTTTGAGGAAGAGGTGATGCACCGTTAGATCAAAAATCAGGAGGTGATACCCTTTTCACTGGGGTGTGAGGTAGTCTCCAAAGAAAATGGGACGCACTAGACTCACCAGATGTTGAAATGAACATAAAGAATTGTCTTCAACCCTCTGACTTCCAAACTAAGAAATACATTTGCAACAGATAATTTGTTGGTAATTTTTTTCCCTTCCTCTTCTTTTAGCAACATTTCAGGTTTTATCTTCCAAATCACCCAATCGGGAAGCAGATATGTAGGTCAACCAGTCGGTTGGCTTGCCTTTTAAGGGTTATCCTGGGCATGAATGGATTTCCTTAATTTCTGCAACCAATTTTTTGTTCTTTCATATCGGGTTGACCCAGTTTTCTGAGGAATCATAGGTAATTTTTTATCATTAAATTTATTTCCTTCAACTAAATTGTGATTGTTAGAAAATCTGGAAGTATGTGAGAAGAGTAATGATTCACTTCCGATTTTTCTAGTTTTCAAACAATTATATTCATGTATAGCAGTGCCACCAGTTGGATACAAATTGTTGTTTCAAACATTATTAAGAGAGGTAAATAAGGAAAAACAGACAAAAATAGGCTTTCAAAATTTTAAATACAGTGGTAAGGCAGCAAAAAGTCAACCACACGGTCACAATGCCAGGCAAAGGGTTAAGAATGATACAGAAGTTACATTTCCTCTTGTCTCCCCGAGTTTTCATCTTGATGCTAAGCTAACAGCATCTAACCTGCCATTCAACCTTTTGCAAGCACACTGAAAACTGTGCTTTAAATCAGCATAATGTCCCTTTGTCGCTCTCTTGTGACACAGACGCTGCTCTGCTGTTGTTAAATCTCTCGTTCTGGACTGAACTGAAGCGCGACACCAATGTAAACAGCCTTTTCTTTACATTGAGTCTTGATCTGTGAGTCATTCAGGCTCTGATTCTTTTTCATTCACATGCTGTCCTTCTCTGAACCCCCGCTTCATTTCCATGAAAACCTGTACTGCATACCTGAAGTCTGTTGAATTGTTAAGTAGACCCATTTATGAGGGAAAATATGAGCCCTCATTACGTCTGCTATAAAAGCTTCCCTACTCCTGCAACTTTTAGCAAATGACTTTTCCTCCGTTTCTTTTTCATCCTCTGTCAGTCATCCATTATCCCATCCATCCCCTCCTCGCTCCCCCTTTCCCCAACCCACCAAAAATATACCAAACTTTCATCCCCCTCGCGTATGAATTCCCCCTGAAGGCAGACGAGGCTCTTTTCCCATCTCCTCCCTCTCTCACTTTAGTGCCGTCTCACAGAGTAAAGGCAGACACACACTCCCCTGTCATTTGTCAATACTGTCAGCTTGGATTGAAACGTACGTACCTGCCGCCCACCGTCGCTTCTTTGTGTCGAATCCCACCGCGCCGGAGCAGGCCTCGGTATCAAGTCGGGCGTCGAGGAAGAGCAGCAAGATTTGCAGAGTCACACGAATGTCGGATAAAAAACTGTGACATCCTTTTGAAAAAATGGAGTTTAGTTAGCTGAAATGCTGCTGTAAGTTTTTTTTTTAAATATATACTGTATATATATAAATTTTATATTCCACTGTACAAAAATACAAGTTTAACTCTTTTTACATTTGAACATAAATGAACCATCAACACCTTCCCTCCCCCACCCCAAACCCACAATCCTCTTGTTCAGTCAAGTAAGAAAAAGACACTGCACTTACAATACAGAAATATAAAACTAAAAAAATATAAAATATAATTTAAAAAATATATAAAAATAAATACATTAATTAATTCAAAATAAATAAATAAAAATTGCAGCTGCTTGCCTCTTGGATTCCGTAATAACCGAGCTGTCAGGGCAAATTAAGTTTTACAGGCACATTGTGACGGACCCCACCTCAATCACAGAAAAGTCTTTATGGAGAAATGACTTGTGCTGGTCATTTATCTAAATATTTCAGTCATGGTTTTCAGATTAGCCCCTGAGTGAGAACTTAATTTTTTCTAATTTTAAAAGACCTAAGACGTCATGCCACCAGATTTTGATTGATGGAGGTGGATTAGATTTCCATAAAAGTAGGATTGTCTTACAAACGATGAGAGAGGAGAAAGCAATAATATTGTTTTGGGTGGCAGAGGTGCAGAGATCCTCTGGGGCTTTACCAAAGTGCTGCTGTAAGTTTTGAAGAAAATAACAAGATCTGAGTCCAGGAGATAAAACCTGACTTTTCAAACAAAACCATTCAAAAAGTCTCTAAGAAACACTAGATAGTGAACTTTAATGCTGATGATGAGACTAAACTGAAAATATCAAGGAGATACGTGCAGAATATCAGCATGAACACACAGGACCTAGGCGTCTGCAGCCCATCAGGATAACAGTGAGCAAGCTGAGTGATACAAACCCAATGATTTATTAATGATTAAAAATAAAACACACTGACCTGCAAATTATTTCTACTCATATTTAAATAAATACACAACAAAGACAAAATACTCATATGTTCAAACTAATAACTTCACTGGTTTGTTGAAAATATTCAATTATTTTGACTTCCAAAAAAGCTGGAACAGGGGCATGTTTATCACTGTGTTGCATAAACTTTTCTTTTTACACAGTCAATGAACATTTTGGGAACTGGGGACACTAATTGTTGAAGCTTTGTCATGAGATTCTTTCTCATTCATGCTTCATGTTTTGCTTTGCATGGTAGAGTTTAACTTGCACTTTTAGATGTAGCGACAAACTTTGTTACCCGATAATGGTTTTCCTGTCAGATTTTGGACTTCAGTCTCAGAATTCAGACTTTTTTCAGCCTTGAGACAAAAAAAACGACTTCTAAAAGATTTATTTTCGGTGTCCTCATCTGCTTCTTTCGTGGTATCGGAAAACATTATGAGAAATTCAAGTATTTGATTTTAAGACTAGATAGTATGCCTTCCAACCTAATCGCCACCTTAAACTAACTTGAAGCTACTTTGCTAATCTTATCTTAGCAGTTGTTTTTTAGCCTTATCTTGATAGCACATCGTTGTTTGCCAACTGAACCTCGGAAATATTGGATGTAAAAATCTCTCTTAAAAAAGGAAGCAGAACCCAAAGCCAGCCAAAGCTCCACACATTGTGATTTATTGATTTATGCTCTTTGCAGTGCATAAAACACTCTAAACAAACTGGGGAATGATGTGAAGGTTTTTAAAGAATTTCAGACTTCTTTGCCAATAAAGTTCCTTTCCAAGTCATCTGGAGTTCACGTCCTCATCATCAGACCTCCTGGAGCCAATTTAGTTTCTTTATATTTTAAGATAAAGTCATAGAACCAGGAAGTCAGATGATATTTTGTCCCCTCCCTCACACTTTTGAGAGCCCTCCCAGGGCTTTCCAAAGTTTGCTAATGTTAGACCAAACTTTAAGCGCTGGAGGTCATTAAAGTTGTGTGGCATTTGGTGCAAAGTTCCAGAAGTGCTCTCCTACATGAGCAACATACGGCATGAGTCAAATATCACATTTAGAAAAACATGAGATCAGAGGTTCAGTGTGCAAAATCCAACATTTTAAAGCTTGAAAACTTTAGAGCTTCAGAGCTGCACTTCACTGCACATCTTCTTTTGAAAGAACAGCGATGACTTAAGTTAAATTATGTTTCTAATCGCCTTTACATCGTCAGTAGCCTAAAGAAATGCTCAGGCTCATTTCTGGATGTTGCCAGTGAAGCGTTTGAAGCAATTAAACCTCATTATTCAGGCTCTTGTTCTCCAGTTGAATGGAAAAGACAGGGGGGGCTTACCTGCTCTTCCATAAGACCCTGCACAGTTAAAGTGAAAGTCTTGGAAAATAATGAGCAAGACAACAGTGGTTTGTACTGTTGGTCCTGGTCTGGCAGTGGATGGATTATGAGTAACATGGAAACTTGAGGGTCACACAGCGATGGTGTAGCCAATTCTAAACAGGCCGAGGTGTAAATGAGACTAAAGGGGAGTTCCTGGTGTCATATTTCATTTGCAACTTCCAACATAAAAAAGGAGTGTGTGATTTGATTTTTAAAACAGTTTTTCATAGTATCTTATGTCACCTTTTAGTTAAACTTGAGCACTTGTTCTGAGAGCAGGGGTCTTCCTAAAAGGGGGTTTTCTTGGTCCTTTTGTGACCTTTTTGGTGGTCATAATTTAAATAAAAGGTCAGTGTGTTTCAGATAGTTTAAATTCTGATTTCTGATGTCTTACAAAGTTCAGACTTTGGTATATTGTTGTCAAAAACAAAAAAGAGCAATTATTATGCATTTCTGCTTCTTTTTGTAATCCTAACCAGTTGTCAAACAAAGGGAACTTTTTGATGTTCTCCCTGTTGATGCATGGGTTCTCTTTGGGCACTGAATACTTGTCTATCTCTTGATGTGATCCTGTAATTGGCTGGTTACCAGTTCAGGGTGTATCCCACCTCTTGCCTGATGTCAGCTGGGTTAGGCTCCAGCCCCCACGACCCAGAAAAGGATAAACAGTCTAGATGAAGGTTGGATGGATGGATGGATGAATGGATGATTTGGCAGCTGCTCCAATAACCAAGGAACAGGTTGAGACTGTGTGTTCTTGTAAAGATAGCGCCATCTCATGGAGACACCCTGTTTTCAGCAAAATTTAAGCACAAGAGAGGTGGCTGGCACCTGGCTGGGAGGGGAAGTAGGTCAGTTTTAGGGAACATATCAGCATAAATTAAGTTCTTGCAAGTTTCATCTGGTTCAAAACTTGTGAGAACTCCTCCAAAAGTTCTTTAATATGGCTCAGAAAGAGCCCAAGGAGGTAAGGGCAGGACATTTGGCAGTATTATCCACAAGCCCTTGAATTCATAACCACCCCAATGAGCAATAACCATCCCTGCGTACACTCAGAGCATAATAACCCATTTAATTTCATAATTATCGATTGATTTGATGGCCGTGCAGAAAGGTCAAGATGAGTTTTTTCTCCTCCGTCGAGTTGAAAAGAAGCAGTGGAGGGAAAACACTGACTCACAGACAGACTCTCCTGCTGAGCGTCTGACGACCGGCTGCCTGATTGGAGCCGCAGAAAACACAAACACTCGTGCATCTTTTACACCAGGAAGCCGTGGAGTCCACATGTACCGCAAAACAAGCCCAGAATCAGAAAATCACACATACCAGTCCATGTTTTTATCTCCAGCCCGCAGGGCCAAGCTCAAAAACAGTTCCTTTCTTGTGTTTGCGAGGGTGGAAAAAAAAAACACCCACAACACAGTTACACACCCACTCAAAAAAACACATCTGAGCATGAAGCTTGAAGTTAACACTGCATCGAAAATAATGCACACAGAGCATCAGAGAGCATGCACGGAGCAGCATATTTAATTTACTTATTTATGGTTACAGAGGCGTTCTTTTCAGCCTGCTGTGTTTATTAGTTTAGCTCTATTTTTTTCTCAGATCTTGTAGTACATTTGTCCTCTTTTGTTGACTGAAAAGTCTTTGGCTCTGGTTTAGAAAAGACAGAACAGCAAAGTTGATCATGCCAGCCTGTTAGCTCTGTTTGCAGTTCTACACACACATTTGTTCAGAAATGAATCAAAATGACAAATAAATTACACAACATGACAGCATTTAAAAACACTTTTGATTGGGACAAAGTAGATTGTTGCCTTGGGCCTCATGCTCCAAGGAGCCTGGATTCAAATGAAGTTGGGATGTTGTGTAAAATGTAAATACAACAGAATGCAATGGTCTGGCAATCCTTTTTGATCTATATTCAATGAAATGCACTACAAGTGTGAGATATTTAAGGTTCAAACTCTTTAACTTTATTGTATTTTTATAAATATTCACTCATTTAAAATTTGATGCTTGCAACATGTTCCAAAAAAGATGGTACATGGACATTACATCCTCTTTCCCTTTTACAGCACTCAATAAGCATTTGGGAACTGAAGATATTGTTGAAGCTTTGTAGGTGGAATTCTGTCTCCCTGAAATAAGCAGGGACGTCCCTGAACAAGACATCATTTGGATTGCAACATGTTGCTCCAGAACCTGTTTGTACCTTTCAACATTAATGTGCAAGTTACCCATGCCATGGGCACTAACACACCACCGCACCTTCACAGATACTTTTGAACTTTGCTCTGATAACAGTCTGGATGGTCCTTTTTCTCTTAAGCTCGGAGGACACCACGTTCGTTTCAGTGTGTTGTTGATATATGGTCATGGGCATTCAATGTTAGTTTTTGGCCCTGCGCTTATGTGCAGAGCTTTTTCAAATTCTCTGAATCTTTTGATGATATTATGGATTGTAGATGATGAAATCCCATCATTCTTTACAATTGTATGTTGATAAATGTTCTTAAATTGTTGGACTGCTTTTTTAAATATGCCCAAACTTTCCCAGTATTTTGTTGCCCCTGTCCCAGCTTTTTTGGAACAGGCATCAAATCCAAAATAAGTTAATATTTGCAAAAAAAGAAGTTTATCAGTTTGAACAGTAAATGAATCATCTTTGTATTTAACTGATTACTGATCAAAAGGATTTGCAAATCATTTAATTGTGTTTTTATTCATGATTAACACAACGTCCCAGCTTCATTGGAACTGAAGAGACCAAAGACACTTTGCTTTAAGATAAAGCCATAAGGGCCTTGTATTGGTCTGTTCCTGGGGCCTCCAAGTTACTAAAGCAGCCCCTGCAGGCATTCTTATTGTGCATTATGTTCCTGTAAACACAGTTCGAGCTTTAATGTGAATTATTAACGAGTCTTTTGTAATATTTAAAAACTGAAAAGGGAAATTATGCCACATACATAACATCCATGTAAACATTCATAGATAACGTTTGTTGCTCTAAATCCTCTCGGTGACTTCCCCACTATCCCTGACTCATCAGACACTTATTGTCATGCTCCCTCTGTGGCGGCGCACAGGGCCTAAATTATTGGCCTCTTTTTAATAAGGCTATGGATTGTTTGAGGAATGGCACCGGCACCGCTGTTGATTATATTGAAAGCCTGTTGTTTTATATCCTGCGAATGTCAGATTTCTGCTATTTACATCCTTCAACTTTTGCAGGCTGGCCGAATGGTTATTGATTTTGCCAAAGATGAATGAGGGCGGCCGCGTGGAATTAAAAACAAAAAGACGAAGAAAAGGGCGAGATAGGGAAGGGGCTGGAGGTGGAGGAGGAAGTGCAGGCTGCTTAGAAGTAGGACAGAAACTCACGGATAAACTGAGTGCTTTCAAATGTAAATGATCTTTTTTTACTTTAATATTTGTCAGCTAAGTGCCAATAAAGGTCCCAGATTGTGCAGAAGTGCAAAGTTTAATGGTCGTTATACAAAAGCACAGTCCACAGCTTCCTCAACATGACTTATAATCCCTCTTTCCAATCTGTTGCTCGCTCCACCTCTCTATTCAAGAAGTCTGGAATAATGTCCGTGGGGCTGAGAACACATTTCTGGGCTGCCACTGTAAACATTAGAGCACAGTCCTGGAAAGGCAAAGCCACACCGTTGCTTCAGTTTGGGAGTGAAGTTGCAGCATTCTTTCATTTTTCACTTGGTTCAGTTTTCTTTCACACTTCATTTTGTCATGCAGGCCAAAGCATGTTGATTGTTGTGTAATAGGACCACCCGCCACTAGTTGGGGCTGTAGCTGTGGCGTTTGTTTGTGCCTTACAGCCTGTTGTTGCACTATGACCCCAAAAATACACAACCAGCTCGACTGATGACATTTTTAGCTTGGTTAGTTGTATCAAGGCTGCTCAAAAAATTGCATATCTACTCCGTGGACTTGTAGATTTTAACCTGTGAAGATGACTGGAGGCTGGCAGTGCTAGCAATGCTAATGTTAGCCACTCCCTGCTTGATTTTGGCAGTGAACACCACACTAGCTTGCTAACTGTTCTTGTATTAGGCCAAATTCAAGCCAGAATTCACTGCTTTCTGATTTGCTTGCCTTTACTCACAGTCTTGACTTGTTTAGGTTTATATGGCCGCAAATTTAAGGAGCCATTTTGGGAGTTGCACCTCTACTTTGGAAGATACAGAGCAAAATAAAGCAGAGTTTTAACTTTTTGTTGTACATACTATGGACAGATACTCCATTAAGTTATGTAAGAAAATAAGTACTCCCACTTAAATTAGACACATTCTAATAATTGTACACACAAGTTTTTAAGTGCTTTGGTTGGGCGTCCATCTTGGCCAACTCTGTAAACAAAATAGCTCCATATTTCACTCCTGGCACCACTTTTTCAAGCACTTTTTTTTGATGGGCTGGGATTCAGCTCCATTTGATGCTGTTGCCATGTTTTCAGCCGATTGTCTCCATTGAGAGTTTCGCGCCTACGGCTACAATCCGTGGTCAAGAGCCAGACTGTGCAGCTCTGCAGCTCGTTCTGTTCCAAGCCTTCATCTTATTCTTTTAAAGAGGAGAAAAAATACTCTCTCTCGTACTCTGCCTGTTTGCTCCACATCGTATGTGATGTTCAAAGAGTTCCTCTTCAATGACACCATGTTGTAATGCACTTCTTAGACTGTTTTGTCTGCTTCTGACTTCAGATTTTGTCTGGAGGTTCTGGTTTCACCATGTTACAGAGAAACAAAACTAACAGCCATTCTGTTTTTTCTTTTTCAACATAGCATGTCTTAGAGGCAAAATCCATCTTGGGACAAAGATAGTGATTGTGAAAGAATGAAAGCCTGTTCTTAGTTTTGAAAACAAAATGTAAGACGATCTGAACTCTCTGAGGTCATGGAGCGGTTCAGTGACTCAGCTGAATTCTACATGTACAAGAGACTTTGATAGTTTCATACAAAAGGTGATAGAGATAGATGCAGAAAGAGAAGCTGGTGGATGATGAGAGTGGATTCAATAATAATAATGATTACATCAATAAATGTGAGATATTTGCAGGAACTGCTATGTTTTTAGATAGACTGATAGTTCTGAAGTTTGTGTTTGTAACTGTAATGAAAATGGAAAAAGAATAAACCAAATGTGGGTCAACAGCAGCAGCCCAGTCATGTTAGTTGTAGTGGTTCCAACAGTGTATGTGTGTTATAGTCAGGAACTTCCATGCCTTATCAAGTTTGATAGTTCTACATTAATATTAGCATTGGTATTAATCATCAAAAAGGAATAAGTGAATGGTAGGTCAACAGGTAAAAACAGTTGCAGAAAATATGTATTGTTTATTATAAAGATTCATACTTCTGAAATTAGCTTTAGCAACAGTATTAATTTTGTAAAAGTAACTGACAATAGCTGAATCCACAGCAGCAGGCCATCTGGTTATAGCCATAAATATGTGTCTACCAGGAACTTCCATGTAATATCAAGATAAATAAAAAGATAAATATTAACAAAGTGGAGGATAATGTTAAAGGAATGGTTACAACAATATATGTGTGATATTTCCAGGCACTCCCATGCATTATACAGATTGAAAATTCTATAATTATTATTAAGCAACTGTGATGATGAATTGAAGGTGGGTCCACAGCAGCAAACCGTCCATGTTGATAATACTGGTTAGAGCAATAAGTATATGATTCTTTAAGGAACTACCATGCAATGTTAAGTTTGATAGTTCTGAAATTAATACTGGAAATGTTAATGCTGATGCAAAATGAATGAATGAAGGGTGGGTCCACAGCAGCAGGCTGTTCATGTTGGTAATAATGGTTACAGCATCACTGAGTGCTTCGTACCATCAAGCATCAATACCCTGAGGGGCACAGCTCACCATTTGCTTTGTTGTTAATGATTTTAATATGATTCTTTAAAATTATTTACTATTAAGATTTACTGGTGCTATGGGCCTCAAACAACCTCAAAAACACAAAACTACCCCTTTACTAAATACTGGATGGGTTTAGTATGTTATTTTGTGGATCTTATAGATTGGTGTGGAGGAATATTTGGGGTTTTGTCGACAAGCAGTATAAAAATGGCAACTTCACTTTATCTCAGCTTGCTTTTGGAATTTTTAAATTTTTAAGTCTGTCACATCTAAACCCAGAGGCCCCTGAAAGAGAGTAAATATTTGAGCCAGACACAGAGTAAAAAAGTTGTGAAGGATGGAGAACTTTGAAAAAGTGGAGATATTCTTTAAAGGCAATGGACAAGGACAAAGTCAGGAGACGGAGAAGTGTCAAAAACTGACATGGAGGCCAGGTTTGGAAAAATGGAAAAAAATGGAAAAGGAGGAGAGGAAAACTAAAGGATGACGGCGGTGGAATGAGGAGGAGGAGGAGGTGGTGGTGTAAAAGTCAAGAAGGAGGGTGGTCGGGAAAAGATGAATGACATTTTGGATTTTCTCAGCTATAAAGCGTCTCCCTCGACACAGGCTGTCTGGGTTTAGATAGAGGCCGTCACACTGAAGGGCTCATTTGCCTTTCAGTTGCTCATTACATCCAACCCAAACTTATTTCCTCCACTGGGAGCCCCATCAGCCCCACCCCCCGAGTCCCTGAGCTATTAATGTGTTTACATGTGCAGCCGTGCATGTGGGAAAACATACTGGAGGTTCTGAATGAGCTTTTGTTGGTTGGGTGAATTTTTCAGTTGGAAAATGACTGACATCTGAATATATTCTGTGTTTTTGTGTGCGTTTTATTGTGTACATGCAAATTTGAATGTCTCTGTCATACAGCAGTCATATTGATGGTGCAACATGATGTTATAGGTAGCGCTCTCCCTTCTTGAAATGGTATCAGACTAATGAATGTTAAATGGTATTAAAAGCACAAAAGTTCCCTTTATAACAGGCGGCTTTTGTTTGATTATTGTGTGAACAGTCGGAGGTTAAAGACACAGACTTCATTTAATTCTTATAATAGGACAGGCTTCATTACATGTTCCATACAGTATTGACTGTATGTAACATGGTTGTAGTGCTAAGCCGGGCATACACGCTTTGCCTTTATGAACATCATGTGCTCCAGACCTGACCTGACCTGAATCCATCCCTGTTTTGGGACAACTGCGCCAAGCTCGCCTGAAGTAGGTGGTCTTGGCTTGCTTCCGATTGACCCCTGGAGCGGTTAGATTGAAGTGAGGACACAATTAATGCAACACAAATGGAGACACATTAAGTCATCACACTGCTGTGGCAGAAGAAACAGCAACAGTAGTTTTAATAATGACATTATTGCTACCAAATAAGCAGACTGATGATGTCAATATCATTCCTGTCCAGCTAGCTCAAGCAGAAGAGTTTATCCTTCTTAAACCTGCTCTCTTATTTTATTTACATATTTTATTTAACCAGGTTTGTCCCATAGAGTTGAAACTGTACTTTAATTTCTTTATTGAAAAATACAAGTTTAACAACTATACACATTTTGATCTTCTTGACATTGTGATGATCCAACAAAGTGAAGATAGAAAGAGAATGAGATTGGTACTCCCGTTCCTCATTGTTTACTTTATTAATTTTCCCCATCAACAAGCCCCCACTCTATCCCCCCAAGCCCCTAACCCTTCCCATGAACCAGGAGCCACATTTCTACAAAGAAATTGCTAAAATGAAATAATTTAAAAAAAATAATAATAATAAATAAGGGAAAAAGGAGAATAAGAGATGTAGGAGGAATACAAAAGTGCTCATTTTTTTTCAGTCTGTTGGTAAAGTCTATAAGGAGTTGGAATATGTCAGGAAAGGATGCCATTTTTCCAAAAATCATCTCTGAATTTTCCTTCAGCTCCTCCCTTATCTTTTTTTAGTTTCAGGAAAAGGAGATCTCTTTTTTAAGGGAGACCTGACCGAGAATGGCAGCAATACACAGTTTCATAAAAGAACTTAAAGGCCATCTTTCCCAACTCAGATTGGACTCTGCACATTAACTGTTAACACTGACACCTGCTCTGACTGAAGGAGGAGGCAGTGCTGTTATCGTATAAGGAAAAGAATAAACTTTTAAAGAAGCTTGACCTAATTTGAGCTTTAGCTGTAAATAAAACACGGTTTATGCTCCTTTAGTTTACCTCCACCATGGCAAAGAGGCTATCACTGGCATTAGATTGTCAGCCCAGCACTTTGTCAGACTGAGCGAATGTGCTGGTTGTATTTGTGACTTCTCTTGACACTGTGTTTAGAGTCACTGGAGTCAGAATGCAAACACACTCACAACAATGTGATTCATTAGGAGAGGAAACTCAAACAAACACACACTCCTCGCATCTTTACACTGAAGGCGTATCCGATATTGATACACGCCGACCTCGCAGCATAAATGTTCACCCGCGTTCCCTCATAATGATTCTTCCCATATGGTTCCCTCTAATATTCTGCTCGGAGCCAGCTCTCTGGAACCAGCACACACACACGCACGCACACACACACACACATGCGTGATCAGAGGCAGCCCTCTGTGCTACATTAACTACAAACCTCATTTCCTCACAAAGAGAAGCCACCGGCTGAAAATTGGCTGGGACGAGTCATTAAACCCAGCGCCCGCCGCACACACATACACACACATCTGTTATACAAATGACCCCCCCATCTCCCCCCCATCCCCACCACCACCACCAACACCAGCATCACAACCCACCTGTGTCAGCGTAGCAGGTGATATCCCCACGCCTGCGGAGAAATGATGGCCCTCTTTGATGGAGCGGGTCGGTTATTCACGTGTGTGCCATTCAAAGTCATAGGCAGAGGCAGATATGGAATGATAATTGATTGCTATGGCGACAGTAGATGATTAAGATGCATGATGGGAAAGATGAAGAGGAAAAAACAGCTCACACGAAGGAGAAGTGAAGGAAAACAAGGAGTGACTAAAATCAAAGTGAAGGTGTGAAAGGAGCTGCAGGAGGGCCAGGCTGCGAGCGTGAAGAGGTAGAGACCCTGCTGGGACTTGATTGATGGGTCTGACCCCCCGTTGGCCCCGGATCAACCGCCCAGAGTTAAAGGGGACAGCTTGAAGTTAAACTTGCTGAGGGGACGCCCAAGTGAGATATAGCTGAATGTTGTAAATGTTGGAATCCTGCAACAAAACTCTGTAACAACACCAGTTCTCAATGAAGTTGGGACACTGTGTCTCAGTTTCAGAGCTGAGGACATTAAAGGTGGAGTTGGTAATCACAGAGAACTAGTATGAATTTGATTGTAGCATGTAGAGAAGAAAAAAGAAGAAAAAAGGTAAAAACAGAGCAGAACGGCAGTACGGGATTTGATTGGTTTAATAAATTCGGTCTGAATCGCTGTGATTGGTTGGTGTTTTCCCTGTTTTACTCCTGCTGTAGACAGTGGCTATTTTTTGCTCTCTTTTAAGCACACATCACACATTGATTGCCATCAGGACATAACGATCATTTTAACCAGTATAACAAAAAGTGTATCTAAATCGGATTACCAACCCTAGCTTTAATTGCCGAAGGTTCGGTTGAATTCTTTCCCATTTTTCCTTGATGGACGACTTCAGTCACTCAACAGTCCGGGGTCTGCATTGTTGTATTTTGTGCTTCATAAGACAAAGGAAGACAGAAGTAGCTTTAAAACCTGATGCAGCATTAATGGTGCCTTCACAGATGTGCAAGTTACCCATGCCAGGGGTCTAACACACCCCCATACCATCACAGGTGCTTTTGAACTTAGCTGGATGGTCCTTTCTTCTTTAGCCCAGAGGACACCATGTCCATGATTTCCTAAAACAATTTGAAATATGAACTCTTAAGGCCACCGCAGACTTTTCCACTTTGCCTCAGTCCATCTCAGATGAGCTCAGGCTCAGAGAAGCTGGCGGCGTTTCTGGGTGTTACTTGGCTTTTCCTTTGCATGGTAGAGTTTGAACTTGTGCTTGATAGATGTAGAGATGAACTGAGTTAACTGATGATGATTTTCTGAAGTGTTCCTGAGCCCACATGGTAAAATCCTTTACAGAATGACATGGGTTTTAATGCAGTTACACCTTAAAGATCAAAAGTCATGGGCATTCAAAGTTGGTTTTCAGCCTTCATTGAATCTTTTGATGGCATCATGTACTTTAGATGATAAATCCCTAAATTTCCCTTGTGGCCTACATTTCAGGGATGCTTGTTTTATACCCAGTCATGACTCTCAGCTGTTTCCAAATAACCTGTTGTTCAAAATAGGTGTTTTTTTCACTTTCTCAGTCTTTTTTTGCCCCTGTGCCAGCTTATTCTGAACATGCTGTAGGCATTTAATTCAGAATGATTGAACATTTTCAAATACAACAATGGAGTTCATCAGTTTGTAAATTAAAAGTCTCGCTTTTGTAGTGTGTTAATCTGAATTTAGGTTAAAGGGGATTTGAAAATCACTGTATACATTTTTTTTTACATTTACGTTTAACCCTTAAAATGACTCCTTTATGAAGAATGTAACCCATTGGTTTTCATTCACAGAAACATATGAGGATAGAAGTTTTACAGCAGCTCCATAAAACCACCCAAAGTTTGAAAAGTATTTTTTTTCTGGATTAACGTTCAGACAGATAAGGACGTGTGTGGATTAACTCAGATCTTGGGAGAGCTGAATGAGCTAAAGCAGACTTGAAACAAAAGTTAAACACTGTGCTAACTTTTTTTGTATTCACTGTCAGCTCTTCATGATTCCAGTGGTGATATCTGCAGATTTCCTCTCGCTCAGCTTTACAGGAGGGCACAGGGAAGCTCTAACACATCACAGCTGTGTCAAAATTGACCTGAATATCCTAAACGTTAGCTCCAGTATGAAGCATCAGTAAAAATGTTAATTCTATTAACCGAGGGCGACCTACAAGAGGCTCAAAATTCAATTACTGCAGTTTAATTTCCACTATCAGTCATGTTTTAACTGAGGAACTGGAATAAGGAGTGTTTGAGATGAAGCTCTCCATCTCAAATACTCATGAGCTCATAAGCTCCTCAGCTGCAGAGTCAGCTCCACAGCAGTGGAGGAGGAGATGGAGATGATGGAGGTGGAGGTGATAGTGATGGAGGCTGTTAGGTCCTAATAACCGTCCAAAGCTGATGTAGGCTCAGGTTTCTGTGCAGGTTGAAGTCATGTGACTGTCAGATGTGTGTGCTCAGGGTGTGTGGTTCATTTGTGTTGTTGTGTGGAGACATTAGTGAGAAAAATCATGTTTCCTTATGTCTGTAATTTGCTCTTTGTGTTGGATTTTGTGTTTTCTGCGAAGGAAATAGAAAATACCAGCACAACGGTAAAATAAACAAACTGTCGAGGTAACTTTACTGTTTTGTCATTTACTAAGTGTTTTTTCTTCACGTATTATCTTTTATTTGGTTCATTATTAATGGATTCTAAGACAACAGGCCACATTTACTTTGTATTCTTGTTGTTTGTCCTCAAGTCTGTCTCAGTTTTTGAGGATTCAAACCCTAAAGAAAGACCCTAAAAATCTAGAAACTTCATTTTTAGTTTCTGTCAGAGGTCTGTTAGGTCTGTGAGAGCTGGGGATTATTGAAGTATTAATCTTCTGGTTGATGTAAATGATCCTTAAAGAAAAGAAAAGGGGGTCAGGGATTAAACGGAGACTGTAGAAGGCTGGCAGAATCATGAAAATCAGACGGAGGAGATGAAAAGCAGTAAGAACGTAGAGAATGAGCGTGTGAACACATTAATATATCAGTGAGAATAAAGCATCTCATCAGAGTCTGTCTCCTCTCATTTCATACATGTATCAAAATAAGCAACTGCAGCCAAAGCCATCATGAACACACTTCAGCTTTCAACAAACTCCTCAGCACTCCTCATTCTTCCAAAAACTCCTCTCTCTGTTCCAGGCACAATGTTGTGAGACAGGATTAGGTTGTAATTCAATTTAGGGAGATTAAATTTTGTCACTTTCAGCTCCCAGAAAAAAAGAGAGTTGAAGGGATACGCCAGCAGAAAAAATAGTGTCCTACAGCTCAGAAGTTTCTTTTTTTAAAACAAACAAGTCAGAAAACATGCAGCATAAAATAAAACTGTATTCAAGTCTGAGTCTCTGGAGTCTGCACAGCATGGGGCTTTAAATCCTCAAGAACAACACCACACTAAACATAACATCAACTGCATGTTGTCAATGCTCTTGTATCACTCAAAGGCTACACGCTTTAGCTGCTCCACATCGGAATATTTCAACATCTTTTACAGACACAAGTCTGCACCCAGAGACGAGGCTTCATCTGCCTCAGAAATCTGCACTGTGAATAAAAAAACCTTGATTGGACAAATGGAGTTAAAATGTCACATCTGTGATGATATATGTCAAGTGACACTAAGAGCCACTTTGATTCTCTAAACTTATTGACTGAGCCTTGACTGAACCATGACTGAGCCTTGACTGAACCGTGACTGAGCCTTGACTAAACCATAATTGAGCCTTGACTGAACCGTGACTGAGCCTTGACTGGACTGTGACTGAGCCTTGACTGAACCATGACTGAGCCTTGACCGGACAGTGACTGAGCCTTGACTCGACCATGACTGAACCTTGACTGAACCATGACTGAGCCTTGACTGGACAGTGACTGAGCCTTGACCGGACAGTGACTGAGCCTTGACTCGACCATGACTGAGCCTTGACTGAACCATGACTGAGCCTTGACTGGACAGTGACTGAGCCTTGACTTGACTATGACTCAGCCTTGACTGAAACATGATTGAGCCTTGACTGAACCATGATTGAGCCTTGACTGAACCATGACTGAGCCTTGACTGGACCGTGACTGAGCCTTGACTGAACCATGACTGAGCCTTGACTGGTCCATGACTTATTCTTGACTGGACCGTGAGTGGAGCTTGCCGGGTCTGTAATAAGTCCCCCCACGATAACGTGACAAATACATAGTAGTTTTATTTTTGCAAGAGTTCAATGCTGTTTTTCTTGTTTCTAAAAACATACTGTGACACTGAAAGAAGCAGGTTCATTTTTGTTAAGCACAGAGCTTGTGGTCTTGACCAGAAATATCAGTATCGTTATCGGCCATAATGACTCAAAAATATTGGCATATTGGATATCGGCAAAAATTCAATATCATGCATCCCTACTTTATTCTTTGCTTGGATGCATTGACACAATAAAAGACATTAAATGTCCTCATCGAGTTGAGAAAATGTACTTATGTTACCATTATACGACTCTAATTCTTCCCCTTTATTGAACATTGAACCCTCCCACAGCTGCAGAGGTGTCCCCGCTTCTGCTCTGATTGACAGAGACCCCCCCACACACACACACACACACACACACACACACACACACACACACATACACACTCTGAGCCTGTCAAGTGGACCTGGCCCCATGTCACCCGCTGCATTAACAGCTCAATACTTACATTGTCCAGAGAGGAGAATGAAGGGAGGTAAGAGAGAGATAAAGGGGGTATAGACGCAGAAATGGACAGTTACAGGGAAAGAAAAAGAAATTAAGGGGGGAGGACAGGAGAGGAGGTGGAGCAGATGGATCTGGACACTTTCAAAATGAGAGCTGAGAACAGAGCGTTTACAGTGGGACACGTCGATGAGAATACTTCAGGATGTCAGTCCCACTCCAGGAAATACAAGATTGTGTCTTTCTTATTTCTCTTTCTCTTTCAGGTCTTTCCTTTCTCCTCATGTTTGTGCACTAAATGACTCTTTTCTCATGCCTCAGAGATGGGACACATTATGGCCTCAGATTGTCCAACCATTCCTACGTCCTTTTAGGACATTTAAGAACCCGCTATCTCTGGAGTGTTGTTAGGAATTTTGATCAAACTTTCAGCAACCGTCCACTACGGCTCAAGAAAGAGCTTCTTAGAGTTTCAAGGGTCAAGGTCATAGGGCCTCATGTTCATCCTTTGCCTGAGAATGCCACATTTCTTTAATAGTTTAAGTGATTTTCTCCAAACTTAACAAAACTGCCTACCCTGACTTAAGGGTTAAAGTAAACTTAAAGGTTCTGGGACAATGTTCTAAGTCATAAGGCCTTGTGTTCATTACTTGCTTTGTAAAACAATGTTATGAGGACTAAATTAACATTTCTTCTAGCTTGGCATGAATGTCCACTTTGACCTAAGGATGAGGAGGCCGATGATCAAAGTCTAGGATCATGAAGCCTCACATTCATCCTTTGTTTGAGAATGCACATCTGATTTGCAGAGGTGTTTGTTCAGGCTCAGGGGAGGTTCGGGTCAAATTTTCATCCACTGGTGTTTGTGATTGTCCTCAATAATGATTTTAGACCTTTTTTAACTTCAAAGTTCCACTCTTACCCACTCCCGCTTTTGGCCTCAGCTTGATACTATTTTTATTATTTTTACAGTGCGCTCTGTTCTCTTGGACCCGGCTCTGTTCTTTCATGGTGCAGTCGTGGTTTAACTCGTGAATGTCGAAGACTGAAAAGCAGCAGCTCTAGTTTCAGTGTTTCTGTGTTTTATTTGTCGATATTGGCTTTTGAGAGTTGTTTTCCCCTCTCCTCTTTTCTTTTATTGCTGCACATGGACGCAGACTTACCTGTGAGCTGGTTTCTATAACAGGTTATTACAGACGCCCGCTAACCTTTCAAAAAAAAGAAAAACCCACATGCACATTCAGCCCATCGATCTTGGCAGTTTTTGAGCCCTCCTGCAAAGATTTCCTTTGATTTTGTAGCCACTCTTAAATCATTACATTTCATCAGTGTGTGTGTGGTCAGCAAATCTCATTTATCACCATTGCTCTGGTCCCCTCACTGCCATTCTGCTTCACAGCAATATGGAGGAGAGGAAACGTGCCCCCACCTCCGCCGTCTCCACCAAGCCAACGATCCATAAAGCAATATTGGAGTTTATGAGCTCTCAATGTTGTTCAATATAGGGCCAAGTTCAAGTATGCAATAGCCCATTGGCTTTTTTCTTTTCCTGTTTTTGTTCTCACTATGTGAAGTTGTTGTTCTTGGATGTGAGGAATATGAACTTTGGCTTGTTAAAAATATACATGTGGTGTGTTCACAGGCTATCGCTAACGGCTACGACCCAACGGCAGAATGAGTTGTTGTCTTGTTCATGATAATGAGTTTAAAGTGCGTTTGCAGCGAATGTCCATATTCATGTTTCCAAGAGAAGTGATGTCAGAGTCGATGTCTTGGTGCAGTGTTAGCCTTTGCTTCGCTTGGGTGTAGGAGTCCTGTCGTTGTCCTAGCACATATTCAACTGGACCAAAGTGTCCTCTGTGACTCAAGAAAGAGCCACCTTGAGTTTCAAGGTTTCAGGTCATGGAGCCTCATGGTTATCCTTTGCTTGGGAGAGCAACATCTCTAGAATGCTATGAGAGGTTTTCTCCAAATTTGGCATACATATCCACTATAACTCAAGCATATAACAGTTAAACGTTAGAGGGTCAAGGTCATAGGTCAAGGTCATGCAGCCTCTTGTTCATCTTTTGCTTGGCAATGCAATATCTCTAGAATGCTATGGGGGATTTTCCTCAATCTTAGCACAAATTTCCTCTCTGATTGAACGATAGAAGAAGTCAGTTTTGAAGGTCCATAGTCGAGGGTCAAAGTTCATGGAGCCTCATGTTCATCTTGGGAATACTGTATCTTATAAACAGTATGAGGGATTTTCCTTAATTTCAGCACAAATGTCCACCACGACTTAAGAATGATACAGTCAAACTTTGGAGGTCCAGGGTCAACATTTAAGGTCATGGAGTCTCATACTCGTCTTTTGCATGTGACATCTGTACCTTAAGAGCTCTAGCAGGGATTTTCTTCAAATGTAAGATAAATACCACCCTGACTTAAAGATGAACAGTTTAACTTTGGGCGTCTAGGGTCAAAGTCATCTGGGAGGTCAGGGATAGGGTCCCAGCCTCTACAGTCACATGTTGCTGTCCCCAAGCCAGGACACATTACAAATGTCATAAGCTAATAGTGATAGCAGGCTCCACCATCAGTTTCTGAGATGATTTTTATGAGGTAAAGCATTTTAGGTGATCATAGGAATAGAGGAGTGCAGTTAAAGCTCAAGTCAAGGGAATATACACCTTCAGGAATGTTTGAAGAAATATCCAAAACAAAAGAAGGTAATTAAAGCCATCAATATATCGTTAAGTTTGCTTGTCCATTTTGAAGTGATGGAGGCTGTACATTCAGGGAGCACTGAGTTCCAGTATGATACTCGATAAATCCATTTAAAATAAACAGAACTACAGAAGAACATCAATGTCCTTGTACTGGTTTATCAATTGTTTACAGTGAATAGTGCAGTGCTGTAGTGTTTACAATTATTCAATGTAAAAACTTCATTATCAATGATAAAGAAACCGGCTGCATCATCCCTGGAGTCTGGACTAAGTAAAGAAGGTCCTTTTAGAGACAAGGAGTGAGCTGTCCTTGCGAACATGGCTGTCTTTTTATGGGTACTGAAAACACACAACAGGGATCAACAGCCTTCAAATTCATGCTGAAGTTGTTTTTATGCCTCCATGGTGGTGACAGCCAAAGTAGAAGGCATCTTTTCAGTTTGTCTGTCCATCTGTATGTCTGTCTATTCCAAGCCATCTTAAGAATGCAGCATCCCAAGAAGTTTTTCAGGGGTTTTTGTTCAACTTTGCACCATTGTTGATGCTAAGTTATTGATAAAATGACAACATTTTGGAGGTCGTAGGTCAAAAGTTAAAGTCATTGAGCTTCATAATTCCCATTTAGCTTAGTGTCTACTCTGACTTGTGTATTATGGGTTCAGTATTTGGTCAGGGTCATTGTTCCACATGATCATCTCTTGCCTATTATTGTCTTTCAGGGATGTTATCAAACTTAGCACAAACTTCTGCTTTGTCTCAAGGAAGAACTTATTAGATTTCCTTTGTCATCATCTGAGGACATTATGCCTCATGATCATCACTTGCTAAAGAGATTTCACAAGATTTGAATCCCGTTCCCAGAAGTACATCCCCAGCCCTTCTTGTTGATGTATTTTTGAAGTTCCCAGGGGTTGGTTTGGGTTCTCTGGTAGTTAATTCTAAATTAAAAAAGTATCAACTCATCAATTTGTACTCCAAAATACTGTCTAAGATATGTTTTTGAGAAAAATCCCAAGCTAATTGCAAAGTCTGTCCAGCTTAGGTCCGCTTAGTCCCAGAATTTCTCCAACTTTAATAGAGTCACATCATTGCCATCCACGAAACAGACCAAACCAGTCAACATATGCAGTTTTTGGCAGAGCTGGACTTCTAATTTGTTCAATTTTGAGCCACAGACAAACTTTAATGAGCAGTCAAGTTACACCGAGCCAAAATCCAACTCTTTACTGCACATGTACACATATACACACACACACAAACCCACAAAGCTCCAGTCGAGTCCATACTACCATGGCGATGGTGCCAACCAAGCAGAGCAGATGGTGGCAGGACCGAAGCTGGGGAGCCTGACTGACTGACTGGTGGTGGCGGAGAGGCTGGCAGGGATGTAAAGGGAGCTTAATGGGTGAAAATGGGAGGAACTAATTACAGTGGTACTGCCTGCTAGCTGGTAATGTTTACCATTTAGCTCTGTTGATAAATGCACCCATTTACAGCCTCTATAAGGGGCAGTGCCTGATTTGTTGACATCAGAGAGAAAAACACTCAGGATATGAGAGGCATGACCATGGCTGAGTATACAAGACTAAAGCTGTTCCACAGTTTTATTGAACATCAGCATTTTTCAATGTCTTTCTTCTTCAATCTCCTCCCCCTCTGCATCAACACTCTGTCATTCTTTACTTAACTTCTGAAATGGACTTAAATGAGTTCCTCTGAGCACAGATTTGATTTTAGGAAGAGGGACAAAGTCAGATGGATCTAGATCAGGTGAACAGGGAGGGTGATTCGTTTTTGGGCCAGAACCTGCTGTTGTCTCGATAAGAGTAAAACCATCTTTCCATGACTGTGATTTCAGTTTTTTTCTAGAAATTCCATGACCAACATCCCCAGCAAATTTGTGTACTTTTTGAGATATGATTGAAAATGTGGAAAACTACCCTTTCTTGCGATTTTTTGAAAACATTTCTGAGAAAAATAAGTCCTGGATCCAAATTCAGATCACCACCAAAATTCAGTCACTCATTCCTAGTGCCCCTTAAAATGTCTTAAATCCTTCCAGAACTTTTTGTGCTGCCTTGCTGACTACCCAACAAACTAACAAACCAACAGAAAAACTATCAAATAATCAACAGACTGAAAAACCAAAAACAAACAAACTTACCAACAAACTATCAAACCAGTGAAAATATAAACTAACAAACCAAATATGACAGACAAACCTGCAAACTAAAAAATGAACAGACAAAGAAATAAACTAACAGACAAACTGACAGACCCCCAAACTAACAAATTAACAAACCAACAGACTAACAAATAAACTAACAAACAAACCAAGAAACCAATAGATTAACAAACCAACCAATACCAGCATTAACGAAACCTCCTTGGCTGAGGTAATTGTAATAATATACAGAGATAACTACACAATGGATAACAACAACCTTAAATCAAGATACAGCAATGAGAGCAACAAAACACAAACGTAAAAACGACCACAAAGAGACCAAAGGAAACAAAGAGAGGGACATAATGACACTTTAAAGAAATACCAAACATTAACAAAGAAATAAAACAGGACCATTGAACCAGTACTGCAAAACACAAAATTAAAATGAGCTTCTAAAAAGTGACTTAAACAGGAAAAAACAAACACACAGGAACACTTTGGGTAAACAAGTTCCATGGCCTCATCGCAGCTCTTCTCAGGTACAAACTGACTAATAATCCTCACAGAGATGCTTCAACAGATGACAAAAACTGACTGGAACTGACTTCCTTTTCTTAGCAGTTTTTAACAACTGCTTTGACAGGCAGAGTTTCTTTTACATGGACTGAAGTTGTAGGTGTCACTTTACTGAGAGTAGATCAGTAAAATGATGTTTGCCAGAGGGTGTTCAAAGATATCAGACAAGTGTGACAGCTGTTTGATTTTCAGCTTGTTTTCATGGTCTGTGTTTCAAAAACCAACTGAGAAATCTACCAGCGTTTAATTGCCCGGCCTTCCCACGCTCCAACAGAGCCGTTCCCCCTCACCATAATAACTTCAAAGTCTCGTAATCTCGTCAGCCGAGTCTCCAAGTGAAACCCTCCGCAAAGGTCAACCAATGCAATTTGAATATCTTTGATTAAACGGTGTGCCGGTGCCAGGCCCAGACTGTAGGTCACTGCCTCAGAGAAATGATATCCCACCCCTCCTAACCCCACTTGTCCGTCCCCGAGTCTCGACTCCGGCTGCTCCCCCCCTCCCTGATTGAGGGGTCACGTCTGGCATGCTCTGCTCTCTTTTAAGCGACTTACGTAATCGCCCAGACCCTTTCTTCCTCCTGTCTTTCAGTCCTTCCTGTTTTTGCATAGTTATGGCCTGGAAACTCCCCCCCCCACCCTCAGTGTCTTCTCTCTTTTCTCAGTTCCATTCATTATCTGGCTCATTCTTACTCCTTCAGACATGGTGCAATACGGCAGCCACTCAACCAGAAATCTACAGTCTGGTTTTGTGGTAAAAATCTCAATTATTGTAGTCAAAGATCAGAGCTTTCTCGACAAAATAACCCAGAGGAAAAGAGAGATATCATCTTTTTACAAGGTGAAACGGCTAATTTGGCTGCTTCTCTGACCTTCAGTATGAAGTAGATACAATATGGAAGCTTTCTACTTTAAAATTGGCAAGACTGTCCAGTCTAACTCAGAGATGATGTAAATCAGATTTAAAGGCTATAGGTCAAAGGTCAAGGTCATGGTATCACTGTTCAGCTCTTGATCGTGGTAAGTACACTAGACTTTAAGGGATCTTCTTCAAACTTTGTACGAGTGGCCACTTGAAACGATTTGATTATTTGATTTTGAAAGCTGCAGTTTGAAGGTCTTCGTATCTCTTGATTGCAATATCTAAATTTGACTTTTATCGACCTTCTTTAAAATTTGCATAGCTGTCCACTCTGACATAATGCTTAAAATGTCTAATTTTGAAAGCTACAGGTCACAGGTCAAGGTCATGGTATCACCTGATCATCTCTTTATTGTGATTGCAATATCTAAAGAAGGCTTTGATAAATTAGGATTAAATATTTGAATTTGGAAGATGTCGATAAAAGGGTAAGGTCATGGCTTCATGATCTAATCTCTATTTGATTTCAACTTTAAAAATGTTCACCATTGTAAATGGCTGTAGGGTCTTCTGCCTTTCCTTTGCTTGTAAATGAAATGTCTCCAGAATATGGTGAAAAATTGTCCTTAAGCTTTGCACAAATGTCAACTCTGACCGACGGATGAGCCGCATGTTTTTTGAAAGTTATTGGTCAAAGGTCAATGTGATTTGGTCTCATGATGATCCTTGCTTGTCAGTGGAGTATTTCTTAAACACGTATGGAGATGTAGCATCATTTGTACTCATCAGTCAGTAAATCTCAGCATGTTTCTGTTCTGTCCCCAGTTTGTCCTTGACCTCTTCAACACAGTTTTAAATAACAGTGCATTTCTGTTTTGTCTCTAGTTTGTTCCGGCACTGAGAACAAGCTGAGCACTCTCTCTGACCTGGACCAGCAGTACCGGACCCTGAAGAAACTCTACGAGAACTGTGAAGTGGTGATGGGCAATCTGGAGATTACAAATATTGACCGAAACCGCAACCTGTCCTTCCTAAAGGTATGTACAGCTTCATCTGTGTGACCTCTGACACTTTATCTACAGTGTGCTTTTGGTAAAGCTGCAACAGTTGATGATTCATGATAATGGACTAAATGTACGTCTCTTGATTTCTCTCGTGAAATAAAAGACAAGTATTTTGTTAAACTTTAGGACCACAGAGGGATGGAGTTTTAGTTGCTGTGAAAGTTTCTCTCTAAACTTTTTCCTAACAAAGTCTAAGTTTGCATCAAGCAAAGAGAATAAAGAGCTTTTTGTTGGCGTTCATCACAGTTTAACTGAACATGATCATCGATCTCAGGATTACAGAAACTAGTCCAGATCCCGTGGCATCACTTTTTTAAAAGTTTCCCATTAATTGTTCACCACTGTCTGACCTACATATCAACTACCATCCATTCAGCAGCAGAAGCCAAACCACCAGTTCGTTCTTGGGAGTAGAAATCTGTCCAGAGCAGCAGCTTCCAGCACCGCGTACAGCATGGAACGAGCTGTTTGTAAAACCACTGGGTTGATCTCTCATTCATTACGACCTACACAGCAGACTCTGAGCAGAGCTTAGCAGTGAGGAGCTGAATTGACATTTCAGACACTTCATGAATCATCATCATTTCTCATCAGCCCAGACGAGGGGAAAGTAGCACATTGTTATTAGCACAGAAAAAAAAGCAGTGGTGCGTGTGCTGACAGAAACTTCTTTCTCTGCAGTGTGGGATTATTTTGGCACAATGTGGTGCTTAAGTTCTGTTCACTGGATGAAGTGATTACAGAAGACTAAGGAGGGATTGATCCAGATGCAGATAAAAGCTTTAAAATGTAGTTTACTGGGGAGTGAAGCATTTCAGCACCATGGACAGAGACAGAACAGAATCTGCAGGAGGGCTGAAATGTTCAGGACCACGGACAGAGGGACTGTTACGTACTGTCAGGCACTCTCAATGAGGAAAAGACATATATGAATAAACCAAAAAAAATCAAATATAAAGCTTCAAAAAATATTTTTACCAAAAAATATATATTTTAACTCAAACACAATTTAAAAATTCACGATTTAATGAGCATGACACATAACTAAAGCTAATTTAAGCGTCTTTTATACAATAAAAGAATGAGTGTTTGCCAGTTTTTAAAGCACAAATATATTACCTTTACTGTTTTTTTCCAAATGTAGATTTTACTAATACTATGTATTACATTGTAATGCCTCATAAAATATATTTATATCATAGCAAAGTTATTTCTTTAATTACATTAAAGCAAAGCATGTACCAGCAATCTAAGGATGGTAGAAATCTTTTATCATCGATCCTGACTTGTGTATTATGTAGTAGTGATCACTCATGATGAATCACATTTAGAAGTTGTTGTTGTGTTTTCTTCATATTTCCAATTTGTTTTTGTGCCTTTTTGGAAATTATTGGTGGGCCGCATTGAGGGAGGTAAAGGGCTGCATGTGGCCCCCGGGCCAGTTGCCCACCTCTGCTTTAAGGTCGTCTATGCCCTTGACAATTGATTCAGTTATTGGTTGATGTGTTTGTAGAAACACTTTAAAAGAAAAAAAAAAAAAAAAAGCATGTATGATTTGACAAGGACAGAAATAAGTGAGTGACATAAACACTTGTGTAAAAGAATCAAATTAAAGTTTCACTTATTCACATTATTCTTACATCTTGTACGAGTGTTTGCTTTAAACTTTGAGTCAAATATAAAAAATATTTATGAAAAATAAAGTCAGTGCAACACCCACACAGTCTTTGGATATTCAACCCAATACCCATGACTATAAAAAATCCCATCCAGGCAAATATTCACCCAAAATATTAAAATTATTGATATTTCATGTAACTTTCTGTAATTGAGGCTACTAAAATGTGATTATTTTTGAATGTCTTTTACATTCATGTCAGTATTTTCAGTTCATCAAATCGAAAAGCTGTGACTTTTGGGTTGAATTTGGCTGAATGTCACAACAGAAAAAAGCTAATGTAGTGTTCACTGACAATACCAAGCAGATCGTGGCTAATGTTAGCATTGCTAGCACAGCCAGCCTCCAGTCTTCTTCACTGGCTAAATGAATATGCTTACACAAGGCTTCAGTCAGTGAGAGAGCCCCCTGACAGCCTGAATTCAGCTTCATCTTTATCTTTCAAACAGCTTTTGGCCAGCTGATGTTACTGTTTGAAGCAGGCTGTGTTTTTTCAGGTCATAGTGCAACATGGGACTGGATGGCAGGAGCAAAGAGCAGCTACAGCGCTCACTAGTGGTGGGAGGCTGTATTACACAACATTTGACAGGCTTTAGTAGGTATTACAGCCCTTTGAGCCAAAATTTGCAGGTATTTCTTTGTTTTGAATGCACAATTTTACTAAAAATGATGCTGATTTGGGAACATAAAAAGAAAAAATAAGTGGTTTGCCTCAAATGTTTTGAGTTTTGCTATATTAACATCATAAGGACTTTTTCTGCTCAAACTACCACCTAAGCAACATTGCTTTAGCACTGTGAAATTTTTACTCATTTTATGTAAACAGAAAATCTTCACAATCTAATTCAAACTCATTTACAGTTCAGTAGATCAGTGATGTTAATATTTAAATATTTACAGAATGATTGATACACCACTGCTTCCTTAATCCTTTTAGATAACAGCACCGCCCCCGCCTGTTTTGGTTGATCATGTACTGTGAGATAAATAAGGTGCTTCATTAAACAAACCCTCTGAAGCCCCGCTGGTCCAGTGACGGCCTCTCACTCGCGTCCTGGTTTGGTTTATTATGTTGGACCTCTCATCTGGAGAGTGTCGCACTATCTAACCAGTGATGAGCCCGGTGTGTTATATACCAGGAGGAGGACTCGTGGATATTGATTGAAGCCCTTTGCCGGCACAATAGGACGCAGCACAACAGAACTACGGGACTAATGATGAGAGGCACTGGTGAGAATGACGATAGGAGGACCGTCGGTGAGACACTGCGGCGAAAACGAGAAGCACTCTGAATGTAAAGTGCCATCGTCTTTCCTCCTGTATAGAGCGCCCTCGAGGCCTGTGGCTGCTTCCTTGTGTGTGTGTCCTCAGGATTGTGTTTGTGATATTCCACATGCGTACAGCCCCCCCCTCCCCCTGCTGTTTAATGAAGTGAGGTGTAGTCTAATTACTGGGCTAGCGCTATCAAATGAACACCATAAACAGTCCCATTAGAGGCAGCATCGTTAGGGAAAACAATTAGGCATCTGGGGGACTGTTAAGTGGATGTGAGGGGGGTCAGTAACCGGGGGGGGGGGGGGGCGCATTGGCTGCAGTGGAAGGTTTTTACTAATCAAGCTGTTGACCATATTCACACAGCGGCCATTTTCCTGTGACATCACAATAACAAAGACCGAAATACAACTACAGATTTTAAGGCTGATCAATGTTGAGAGGCCACAGACAGTATTTGATAACCTGTTAACTCTTTTGAGATGATGGTTATCGCTCTGACTTTGCATAAATGTACTATGAAGTCATATATGCAAAATTCATGTTTTAAAATCTGCCAGAAATAGCCAGATGTTAAACTACAGCAGTAAGCATTAGACCAGTCTGTTACCCACAGTGGTCAGGGGTCAAAACAGCAGATATTAGCATTAGCATTGATTCTGTTACAGTTATATAACAATAAAGCAAATCAAACCCATTAAATCAACTTTTTTGAGTTGTTGTTTTATGGATGTTAAACATTTTTCATGTTTGTTCAGTGGTGAAAACCAAATACATCACTCATCAGACTTTTTCTTAGTCAATTAAAGGATGTTACTTCAGCTGCCCTTGCTGTTAGCTGATCTACCGTCAGGAGGCAACCTCCAGGGTTGAAGCCGGCCTGTGCCGAAGCGGTTAAAGCTGTAGTTCATCGAGTGTCCACTTGAGGCCGGCTGCAGGAACCGTGGAGGTGTTATGACTGAAACAGACGTAAGCAATGTCTTTACAGGCTGCTTCACAAATGGCTTTGGTGTGAATAAATATATAATGCATCTCTGTGCTCTCACTGGATGTGGATTTTGTTTAGAAATAAGGGACATGATTGACATGGCTATGCGAAGCAGAAGGCCTTAAACCCCGCCTCACATGGCCTTTTCCTGTGTGAGTATGTCAAGCTAAAGTTCAGTTAACAGTTTCAGTTTTGAGATGACATACATGACATCACGTGGCTTCACTTTGGATTTAAACATGTTTAATGTAGTTTCTGTGTTAGAGAGTTTAAGGATTTCATATATAGTTAAATAATGTGAAATATAAATAATAATAATAATAAATAATATAAAATAGGTTGAGTTTCAGTTTTGTCTTCTCAAAAGTGTTGTACACGTTCATTTAGAATTGTTTATAAAGAGGAACCTGTTAATTTTCAAATCTCTTTTTTCTTTTTGTGCACTTACACACTGTTTTAAGCATTTACAACTTAATAATGACAAATACTTGCTAGAATGTTTTATTTTTACCTGAAAAAAGGTGCAAAATACTTTACTCGAAGGGCATTTTTTCGACACACTCATTGACAAAAACGGCAAAAAAACGAGAAAGACCAGGCGGCCATTTGTATTTATAGTAGAAAAAGGGTTGATATTTATAATAAAGCGCTGCACTGGACCACTGACATTATTCCAGTGTACCTACCTGTCAAGATATTGAGCACAACACATGCTGCCGAGGGTCCTCTTTTTAGGTTTTCAGAATATCATCACCCTAACTAATAACCAAAGATATTTAAACTATCAGTACGAGGAGGCATTTCAGCACCTCATCACTTTGGTGAGATAGTGGCTTCTGTTAGCCTTTCACTAAGCAAGTTCATTATAGTTTAAACACATTTGGCTTAAAAATATGTATATCTTTGGTGTTTTCGCTGCAGTGTTTTGTTTAAGCAGCTGATCGTTTCTCTGACTCTGTCCTCTGGAGCAGGTCAGACAGACGGAGGGTCATGCGTAGTTCAATGTCATGCCCCCGTGCTCTAATCTCACCTTCCTCACTGAGCGCACATTTCATCAGATCCACTTCACACAGGCTGCAGGGAGGCTCAGAACGCCTAAGCAGATCTGATGCACTCTGACTCCATGTGCTCTTTTTTAAAGCAGCAGCCTGGGAGGTGCGTGTGGACAAATGTGTGGACAGAGCGGCGATTCACTGAAGGTGTCTGGGGCGGATGAGGGAGGAGCGAGCGTGCGAGAGAAGAGCTGGAGGGATTTTCACTTTTATGGCAGGCAAAAAACAGCTGCTGCGCTAAAATGACAACTGCCGTGCCACAGGGCTGTGTGTTTTGGTCTGCGTATTTGTGTGTGTTTGTGAGTATATGAAAGGAGAGGGGGGCGGGTTGGAGGGGTGAGGGGTGCAGAGCGAGGGAGGGGATGAACTTGGTGATTTTTGCCTGGCGAGATGCTGACAGTAAGATGGATGAGATGAGTCCGCGGCCTCCTCCGGTCCAGCTCCACTCCAAACCACATCACTTTGATTTTTTCTTACTCTCTGCCTCCGTTCAAAGCGAGTGAAACAGGGCCAGAAATGCCATCGTGGTGGTTTTATCGCACATCTGGGTCAATATCTTTTCACAGATGAATATTAGATCCAGATTAGAGTCACATAGAGACCCTGACCCTGATCACTGAAGGTCACAGTACATACAGACATTACCAGAGGCTGCTTAACTCTGCTATTTACTTCGATCCTTTCAGACTTTCCTAATGCTCACTTACTCCCCTTTGCATTTAGGCACTTGTGTATTTTCTCTGTTGGTGTAAATACAAACCTGGGACGTGTGTAAAAGCAGAATACAATGACTTGCAACCTAAATTCAACTGGTAACAGCACAAAGGCAAGATATTTAATGTTCAAACTTTAATGTTTTTTTTATATTTTCACTCATTTTGAATTTGATTCCTGCAGCTTTTTCCACAAAACCTGGGACAGGGGCATGTTCACCACTGTTACATCAGCTTCCCTTTAATCAGCACTCAGTAGCGTTGAAGCCAATTGTTGAAGCTTAGAGATGTCCCTGAAAAAGACGGTAGCATGTGTTCTCAAAAATCTGTTTACATTTCAGACTTAATGGTACCTTCACAGATGTGCATGTAACCCATGCCATGGGCACTAACACACTCCCAATCATCACTGATGCTGTCTTTTGAACTTTGATAACAGTCTGGATTTTCCTTTCAGAATTTCATTTCACTGTGAGACACACCTGGCTTTTTCCTACTGCTTTTGTTCCTCGTATTATTCTTATATACTTACTCACTTGTTTACTTCTAAGACAAATGTACTCAATTCCCCGTTCACTCTGATTTCATTATTTATTTTTACATCGGGTTTTATAGATGACAGTAGAAAAGAAAAGCTTACCTGCAGTTGAAAACTGAGGTATTTGTTTTCTTTTTACTTTAATGGTGAGCAAACATGTTATTTTATGACATGACTTTATCTCTTTCTGCTCTTGATACTTGAAAAACTCAAAAATGTGCCATGCTCATGCTGTGTGCCTGTTCCTTTAATAAGAATGGATGCTTGCCCTTTTCTGCTTTTCAACAATAAAGTTTCAAAGATTGTGTCCAGCGGTAAACCCTACGGCATCAAACGTTGTTCATACTTGTTGAAATTCCCACCTATAATTTTTTGCCAGCAATGTTGAAATAATCAAAGTTGAAATAAACCCCTTAAACCGTTTTGGGGCTACTCAGAGAGCCTTATAGTCAGGAAATGTTAAGTTCAGTGCACGCAGACACCGCTGCACTGCTGCCTCTCATTCTCCATCTAGTTTGCTGGCTGGCTTCTCGGGCCGCTGTGTGTCTGTCACTCACAATGACCCATTTTCCCAGAAGTGAGACTGGGGGAGCCGTGCCAAGTGGCCCGCGATGGCCCACAACCAGCTAATGATGTCACCTAGGCTGAAGGACTCTTCATTAAAGGCAGATCAATCTGGCGGCGAGCGCTGCAAAAACACGGCAAGGGCGTGATGCCAGGGCTGCAGCTGAGAGAGCGCAGGGAGGAGGGATGTCGGACGAAAAGCCAGAAAGGGCAGCTGACGTGTCAAGAGGGGAGTTTTAAAGTTCTGAAGTGGTCCAGACTTGAACCCCATCTGACCTATTTCTGAAAAATCTTCAACCACTCAGTTTATTTATAATACATACTCTTTTATTTACAGTCTTACCTGGTCAGTGTCCCTGGTGTTTTCTTATTGAAGAGGGTTCTCAGATTTACAAGCTCTAATATTTTCATAAGAAAGAGGCATGTCGGTCTGGTACATGACAGAGATCCACTTCCGGAAGGTTGGATGGTAGACTCCCCTTATTATCCTGCAGAGGACACACTTCCTTCTCCCAGCTGTGGCCCTTTTGCTTTTTTGCTTTGACCCTGGTCCTGGGTCTCTGGTATTAAATAACTCCACCTCCATGTCATCCCCCTGGTGTTTAAATAAGCCCCACTGTCGCCGCCATGGTGTAAAACTTTTTGGTTCAAAGTTCACAGGTATAAATAATAATCAGCATAAACATCTTCTTTCATTTTTTTCCCATTTTTTTAATGTTGGAGGACTATTTTTCCATTCTTTTTGAGCCTGGCAAATCTTGTCTTGCTGAGCTTTGGCTGCAACCAATTGGACGGTGCTGGTAAGAAAACCAGAGAAAAAGAATTTGGCGTATCTAATAGGTTGGCAGAGTTGAAGCTGTTGGACCAACAACATTATGGATACTTCTTTTTTCTCGAAAATGATGAAAATAATCACATAATCAAGGATTTTTCACAGCGTAAAACTTTACAGCTGGATGAAAAACCATCAGGAAGGTGAATTACTCTCTGTAGATCGACATAACCATAAGCTGACCTCATGAAGATCCGTTGCAGAGAAATTGTAAACAATGTGGGATGAGCCCCCATGGGGTATTCAGGGTTAATATTTGCTCTCACACACGCCAAAAGCCTTGAAATAAAGGGAGATGAATGACGGGGTCACTAAAGTGTACACTACGTCAATGTGCCGACGACACTCCTCTTTACTTTGCTAATCTCTGGCAAACACGAGCCAGGACAGTGAGGCAGAGAAAGGAGTCACAGCTTCTTTTTTCAGAGAAGAAGGATCTATAATTTCCAAACTCTAAGTAAGAGGGTGGGCGATGCTCCACCATTTCACATCTGCAGCAGAAAAAGCAATAAATAAGAGGGAATGAGGAGCCAAGAAAAGAAACCCCTCACACCAAAGGTTCCCCATTTTCCTTGGGCTGTTTCTCGGCTGCAAATGAAAGTGCTGAGTGATTCTGCGGCTCAGTTTTTCCTACAAAGCCTCAGAAGCTCCACTGTGGAGGAACAGTTCTTCCCGTCCTAATGCCTCATATGCTTTACAGACTGTTGGAGCCTCAGCTGGAGTGCACGTAGGGTTACGGGAAACACTTGCAGGGGGTAAAGGTTGACAATAAATTACAGCAAGCCTTCATCCTTGGTCGTTTGAGTCACATCCTCCTTAGTGTTTTTTATCTTTTATGTCCTTGCACCAACCTGCAGAGATCAACGTACGAGTCAGAGATTACTGCCTCCCCGTGTGTCATTATTCAGCCCTCATCTGATCCCTCCTCTCTCTCCGTCTGAGAGCTCCACTCCGTGCTATTAATTTAGTCGAGGCAGTAATTCAGATCCCACTCTTGTCTGTCCTTCAGCCGTGTTTACCATCCATCTACCGTTTAGTCAGGAGATGGCAACGTGCTTTAGTGTACTTATAATCTTTCCTGTTTGAATATGGCTCAATATCTAAGAACCGATTTTCAGACAGTGGTGTAAAATATGTCAGCAAAAGAAGAGAGAGAACAGTTATATGCGAACTTCAAGAGATAGAGGTACGGCGAATATCCTGACTGCACCTATATAACAAATTTGTTCATCTCATTGTTGTGTTTTTGATGAGTTATAGATCAGAAATGATACGTAAAAGTTTGATAAAGTCTTTTTACAACCCCAATTGCAATGAAGTTGGGACATTTAGTAAAACGTATATAAAAACAGAATACAATGATTTGCAAATCCTTTTCTCCTTTAAAGGGGTTAACTGTGATTGAAGCACTTTCTGAGAGGTTGTCTGGACCACCTTTCTCCTGCAATCCATTTATCTGAAACTGAATACAAATCCAGAGGCCTTTCTCCAGGTTTTGTTCATTAAACCTGCGCCAAAATGAGTCCAATCCAACAAAGACTTTTCATGTGAAGCTCTTGTTTTATTGAGAACTCTGGTAAAACTTTATGATGCATCTTGCTGATGATGGATAAAATTGCTACTGAGGGCCCACTTGGACCACATTTCTGATATAATCTCCTGTAATCTGAGATTTATGACAAATCCAAAAGTTCTTTTCCAAAATTGTGTGTTAGATTTCTGCCAGAAACAACCCAAATCCAATAACCGTTGAATATCTCTGGCAGAGCTGCTTTGGTACATCTTGCAGTCGATGCATGCTTTAACCTTTTGTGAATCCAAGATTGATAATGTCCCGGAAATGGTTTTGTTTGGCCAGTTTTTTTCCTTAAATCTCCAAAATCAACCAAAGTCCATCAATGTTTAAGGAAGTTTTACTGTCCTTGTTTTGTGCAGAACTCTGGTAGCGCTTCATGATACACCACAGTAACTGACTGGACCTTTCAGGGCCTGTTTCGAACACAAAAGTCGTAATTTCCAAAAGTTTGAGTTACATCCAGAAATTATTTTTCAAGTTCTCCCCATCCAAGTTTCACCAAGATAAACCCAAATCCACAAACTTTATTGTGCCTTTTTGTTTACATTAAGCACCGGCAAAGCTTCTTTGGTGCATCTTGCAGACCATTCAATTCCAGCTTTTTAAAGGCCGGTAAAATCCTAAAATCATCAGGATTCTTCTCAGAAGACCTGAGCAGAAATGTTCCAAGATCCAACAATTCTCTCAAACTGTTGTTAGAACCCTGGCTTTTTTCAAGCAGAGGCAAAGCTTCTGTGATAGAACTGGAAATATTGTCCAAAAAGTCCAACCAACCTTGGATCCCAGCATGCATAGCCTATTCACTGGACCACTGATGTCTTATAATCTTCAGTAATCTGAAATAGATGAGACATTAAGAAGTGCTTTTCCAAGTTTTCCCATAAAACCTTGGCCAAAATCTCTTGAATCCAACAGCTTTGGCAGAAGTTGTTTGTGATGGCTCCATGTTTCATTCAGAGCTCTTGGGAAGCCTCTATCTTCAGTACTTTAAAACGTTCAAGGATTTGGCTCACTTTACTCCATTCTAGTGCATGATTTAACCCTCTAAGAGCCTCTCTGGACCAAGTTGCTCATATAATCTCCAGTAATCCAAGATTTATGACACAACCTGCAGTTCCTTTCCAAGATCTGTTCCCAACCAAATCTAAAAACTTTGGAACAGGTCTTGCGGAGCTTCTAGTGTGCATCTTGTGTCCTGTACATGATTTTGCTGAAGGGCCTGTTCAGACAATGTTTGCGTTGCAGTCTCCAGGTACATAAGGTTGATGACGTCTCCAGGAGTTTCTTTTCAAGCTTTATGTTCAAAATTTTGTCTCCTTGTTGGCACATCTTGTGGTCCATGTATAATTTTAACGTTTATGGGCCTGTTTGAACCATGTTCCTGATGCAAGCTCCAGCATTTTAAGATCCATAACTTGACTAAAGTCAGCTTCAACCTTAACAACACTGGAAAAAGAAAATGTCTGCAGTGAGGCCTTGCTTCATCTTGGCCTTCATAAATCTTCTGTGGAGCTGAGGCAATATTGGTGACCTAGTCCAACCTCCGTGCCCATTAAAGCTCTTTTGCGCTGTATTTGGACCATGCCACTCCTCCAAACTCAATCAATCTTGGAGCTACAACAACGCCCAAAAGTGCTTTTTCCAAGTTTTGAGTGTAAAACCATCGCCAAAGTCGATCCAATCCAACAGCCGTGGGATATTGTATCTGCCTCACAAGAGGCCGGCACTGAAAGTCGACATTTGCGTTTGGATTACATGATAATAACGCAGCTTCATGAGAGCAAATCCCTGCAGCCAGGAGCCAGAATCCTGTGGGATCTGTGACAGCAGCAAATGCAGTTCCAGAAAAAGCCACCTCAAGTTACCTTTCATGTTGTTCAATCAGTTTGGATGTAACAACGTGCTGGAGAATGTTTAGAGCAAGTCTGCCATGATATACCGAACATCAGTGATACAAATCTATAAAGACTTTTCTGCTCACTGAGGCAATGTTTGCTTCTGGCTCTAACTTCAGTTGTTTAAGAGGAGAGGCTGAGAGACCTGACATAAGATGCAAAGATAGAGTTTATGAGAAAATGATGGTTTGGCAGCTTTGAGTCGCACCTCATTTAAAGAAGCAAAAAGTACAAGAGACCTCAGATAAACCGGCAGGATTCACAGAGAAGCAGCTGGTGCTGAATTCCTACAGCAAAGCAGGACGCACAGCCGCTGGCCCCTGATTATCATCATCCCAAAGCCATTCTGACCGTTGTCCTTCGACCTCTAGCATCAACAAGCATTTTCAGCCTGGATGTTCTCTCTTTTTGGACCATTCTCTGTCGTTCCTACATAGAGTTGTGCAAAAAAAATCCCAGAAGATCGTCACCAGCATCCAGGCCACTTTCAAAATCAGTTAAATGGCTCTTCTTTCCTATTGACCATGTCTACATGCCTTATAGCGTTGAGTTGCTGCCATGTGATCAGCAAATGAGCTTTTTGCATTCATGAGCTGTTGAATGGGTGTACTGAGTTAAGTAACCTTAGACTTTAAATGTCAAAGCTTATGGTCCTTCAAGTTTTTACCAGACAGCAGAAAGCCTCATATTCTTTAAAAATCATTCTTATTCATGTCGACAAACTTCCTCTCCAAAGTAAATCCATCTTTGTGTTTTCGGACTCGCTGCTGCAGGCGTTTTCCGAGTGGAGAGGTCTCTCCGCTCTCAGGAAGAGAAGCTATTTACATGAAGAGACAGAGAGCAGCGGGGACGAGGCCGGCAGAGGAGGTCAAGTGCTCCTCCCTCTCAGCAGATGTTTCGCTCTATTGTGCTCCGCACCGCACAATAGCCGTCGCAGGGCCGCTCTCCGCCAAATAATGACGCAGCGATCCCAACAGCGGGAGCGATTGGTACAGTTTCATTAGCCTCTGAACCAGCCGAGGAGCTCATAAAAGGCTGGGACTGTCGCCTGAAACAGTGAAGCTGTTAGCGCCCGGCGGGTTTCTCGCAGCGCCTGCATAATTACAGCTCTTAACGGCAGGAAAATTAGCACCCTGTGCGTGCCAGCCAGCACCCTGCCAGAGCGCGATGGCAAGACCCTTATGTATCTTATAGCCTGTTAATTGTGGGGTGATGTAGACGTCCAAGTCCAAGAGAAAAGATTATATAACAGACATTTTACACAGGACTTTATTATTCCTCAGCAGTTTAGCAGAGTCTGGTTGTTTCCTGCAGTTTGTAATGAGTTAAACAGAAGTGCTCTGGAAGCTTCCAGTAAAAATAATTCATGAAAGGAACTTTTTTTTCCAGTTTTCAAGGATTGCAGAGATAAAGAGAAGAAAGGTTCATTTTTCTCTGAGCCATAACAGAGAAAGTGCCATCTTTCATGTGCAGTGCTGCTCCGGCTGAATGCACTCTTCATTTTTGCTTTGTTAGAGATCCTTGATGATCATTTCAATGTTTTTAAGGTAATTCTTTGAAAACCAAAGCACGGCCTTCCTGATTGCATGAAATATACCCTGAGAAAGAGGCATCCCTTCAGCAATTTCTTTGCTTTGCTTCAATATTCAGCAAATGATTAATTAACCCCAAACAACAAAACATCTCATATGGGTAAGATCTAAAACATCTTGTATATCAGAGAAAAAGTGTTATTGTAAAGACATGTACAATCTATATTTAATTGAATACAGCACAGATATATTTAATGTTAAACTTTATGCCTGCAACAAACCCCAAAAAAGCTGGGACAGGAGCATGTTTTCTGCTGTTACATCCCCTTCATTGTATTAATACTCAATAACACTCATCGTTGAGGCCTTTCATGTGGAGTTCTATCCTATTATTACTTGATGTACGACTTCAGTTGCTCAGCAGTCTGGCGTCTCTGTTGTTTTGTGCTTTATAATATGCTACACATTGTCAATGGGAGACAGGCCTGAACTGCAGGCGGGTCAGTCTAGTTCCTGCAGTCTTTAACTCTGAAGCCACGCTGTTGTAATACGTGCAGAATGTTTCTTGACATTGTCTTTCTGAAATAAGCAGGGACGTCCCTGAAAAAGGATGGCAGCATGTGTTGCTCCAAAACCTGTATGTAGCTTTCAGCATCACTGGGACCTTACAGATGTGCATGTTACCCATGCCATGGGCACTAACACACCCCCGTACCATCACAGATGCTGATTTTTGAGCTTTGCTCCGATCCCGGTGTTTCTGGGTGTAGCTGATATTTGGTTTTGGGTTAGCATGGCAGAGTTTAAACTCGACCTTGTAGCAATGAACCATGTTTACTGACAGTGGTTTTCCAAAGTGTTCCTAAGCCCGCGTGTTAATGTCCTTTACAGAATAATGTCTGTGTGTAATGCAGTGCTGCCTGAGGGATCAAAGGTCACAGGTATGTAATGTTTGGTTTTGGCCTTGCCGGATTCTCTGAATCTTTTGAAGATATTATGGACTGTAGATTATCAAATTCCTAAATTCCTTGCAATTGTACTTTGGGAATATTTGTTCTTGAACTGTAGGATTATTTGTTGTTGTTCAGTTCACATAGTGCTGAAAACTGAGCCTTTCAGGCCTTTAATACCCAGTCATGACTCTCACCTGTGTCCAGTGAACCTATTCACCTGTTAAATGTTCTAAACTGATGTGTTGTTGAGGATTCCTCAACTTTCCCTGTCTTTTGTTGCTCCTGTCCCAGCTTTTATGGAATGCATTGCATCAAATTCAAAACGAGTTAATACTTGCATAAAAAAAATAATCCAGTTTATCAGTTTGAACATTAAATATCTTGTCTTTGAGATGTATTAAATTGAATATTGGGGATGCACAATATTATCGGTTTGCAATCTGTATCAGCTGATATTGGCCTAAAAAGGTAAATATCAGTATCAGCCAATATTGAAATTGTTGCAGATATTTACAGCAGATATATTATCTGCCATATATCGGCTGGAATATCAACAAATTACACAACTGTAAAATATTGATGCACCTTCTCATCACTGCATGGGTACATTTAAAAATCAAGGGTTTCGTTTTTGCAAGAGTTAAATGCTGTTTTTCATGTTTTACATCTGTTCCTCGAAAAAATATACTGAAACACTGAAAGAAACAAGTCTATTTTTCTGAAGTACAGAGTTTGTGCCTTTGACCAGAAATAACAGTATTGGCGATAATGAATTTCAAAATATCGGCATATCAGATATCAGCAAATATCCAATATCGTGCATCCCTATTGAATATAGGTAAAAAAAAAAAAAGATTTGCATATCATTGTGTTCTGTTTTTATTTATGTGTTATGCAATGTCCCAACTTCACTGGAATGGGTGTTTGTACAATAATGTTTATAGTTTTGCCACAAGAAGCTCAAATTAAAGTGTAACTCACCAAACTGTCCATTGACCCCCACGTGAGAGGTGGTGTCCCCAAATGACATCATTAAAGTCAAAATACAGTCATGTTGCTTATTTATATCCAAAATCCTTTCATTTTTAGGTGGGAGAGAATTTATATTTGGCTGCCACTTCTCTGTCCGGCCAGCAGAGAGCCCAAAGCCTGTGGGAGTTGGGGTGTCTTTTGCCCCCGGGGGTGCTCGGTCGGTGGTATGGCTGGGACACTACTGCTCATTACTACAGAGCTCTTGCTGAACCGCCTGCAGCACCGGGGGGCTGTTGGTTCAGCAATGCACATATATTAATCCAGCACATGTTATGGAGTTGTGTACACACAAACACATTAAACATGCATGCACACAACCTGCTCCGCCGTGTTCAGGATCCTATTGTGCTGCTCATCTATTCATCTATGCACGCGTGCGGTCTGCCCGCTTTCTCCTGTCAGCCTGATCAAAGCAGACACGGTGCAGAGCAGGGGTCTCCGAGGTGAAATTAAAGCCTCCACGGCGAGTAGTGGGGAGCGGGTGGTGGTGCTGGGGAGGGGGGGGGAGTGATTACCGTTAAATTAAAAGGTACGACCATAAAAGCGCGCCGTGACCGCAACCCTCGCAATTCATCAAAATGATCCCACGGCGCGTCTTTTGCTTATCAAATTGTAAAATATTGTCCATGACACCGGTGTAACAGGGGCGTAATTAATGCACTAAATCAATTCGGGACCACTCAGCGCACAGTGGCCCTGCTGGGACGCCATCATTATGGCGAATTATGGTGGCAGATGCATGAGGCCGAGGGGGAATGATGGCGTCTTCTCCTGCCCTCATGCCCAGGCCTGTTCATTCCCAGTATGGCATCTCTTCCCAGCAGCAGTTGTAGGAGTGTGTCACCAGCTGAGGGCAGTTTGATAAGTTGGTACTAGGGCAGGGCAACATGTCCCAGGTCTGGGGGACTGACTGTTTTCGGTGATCCTAAACTGATCACAAACTCTATCACAATGCCCTAATGTTTTTTTAATGTTGTGGTTGTTGTCATGTTTTCATACTTTTAATTACCAAGTTTCAAAATACAAAACTGTCACTTGTCATATCAGTAATTAATAGACTGCAGTGACCAAAAAAGTGCTGAAACTTGACACTGTCCTACCATTTTTTCAACCAAAGTCAGGGGACACTCTCAAATATGTTTTTTGTGACCAACTTTTAATTTTGATTTGAAAAATTTAACAAAACAAAAACAAAAACAAAAAATTTAACAGAGCTTGAGGGGCAAAAATTTCTGTGTACCAAAGTACATGTGCAAAAGTCCACAGCTGGTTCCCTTTGGGTATCGGTGCATGAGTTAACAGGCAAGCATCAAATTTCCAGGTGCCAAATGCCCATCAGTAAACATGTTAAACTATACATGTGTTCAAAGAACAAAAACCATAAACAACATAACGAATATCCAGGCCCCTAGCTACATAAAACACTCTCAAATATGTTGATATGGACCCATGGGTGGGACTGGCTGGGGGCCCCCAACATCTCGCCCAAAACCAGCAAGAATCCTACGAGGATCCAGCGAGCAGTTCCCTCGTCCTGTCTTTGACTTCACCAGTCTCTTAGGACTTGGTCTTAAGTTTGTAGATGGTTCCAGGGCTGACACCAAATAATCCTGCCACTTTGCACACTACAACACCCTCCAGTTGAAGGAGATTTTGGCACATGTTTTGCGTGCTGCTCATTTCTCAAATGCATGAGAGTTGTACTTCGCTGTAGGGGAGACTGATCAGGCTTTACAGTGATAAGAAATACAATTCCAATCCGTGTTATTAAAGAGGAGACATAATTTCAAGAAATAACATTTCCAAACTTTTTGGAGGAGTATGTATATTTCATGGATCAGCTGAACGGTATCATTGATGCTACTAGACCTCAATACTCCTGCACTGGACATCACCAACTTCTGGCTTTTAATGACAGTAACATCTCCATCTTCAAATCAACAACATAAAAATATTAAAAGCTTTTTTCTGTTCCTTGTTTTTATCACAAAGAGTCAATGAATGCCGATAGACTCTCTTTAAAAACAACTCTGTCGTCAGAATGAGGATATTTACAGCCTATCCGTCATCAAGTACCAGAAGTTTAAATCTCAGCTTACACACTTTTAAAAATAATTTTGCATGAAATATGGATGTGCTTGTTGCTTCATGTTGCGAGATTCTCTTATATCATGCATTAGTAATGATGTGTGCTGAGGTTTTAACTTTTGCAGCACAGCTTTGCAGGTTTGAATCATTGCATTGAAGCTCTTGATAATAATTCATGCTTCTTTATGTCATGAAGGAGAGCGCAGGCTGAGGTCAAACCAGAACTCAATGTAAACCATTACTGTAGGTGGAGATGGTTGAGCATCAGTGACTCCGGTTTAGGCATAAACATGTGAGCAGATTTTAAGGGATTAGAGGGGTTTTTTTTTTTAGTGTTCTGAAGATCCAAATCAAATTGGGTTATGATGTTTGATTACACATTATAAAAATAGTGCTTGCCATGAGAAAGAAATCCAAAAAATCACTAGTTAACAATTTTTCTTAAAGGGATGGTTGTTTTTTTGACATGGTGTTGCTCGTGGCCCATGGCACTAGTAAATATATTTGCCAATAAAGCAAGTGACCAGCTCTGCCTCAGGTATGGATGCTAGCTGATAGGTAGCCGTGCACCAAAGTCTTGTAATTACCATACTTTTAGGTTAAAAGTTTGCAAAAAACTACATTGGCTCAGCAAGATGCTCCAGTAAGGGTCGTAAAGCATTTCAGGAGCAGAGCTGGCCCGTTGCTTTATTTGCAGTTATTTTTCCCAGTGCCATGGGCTTCCAGCAACTTAATTTTAGGTTTCTGTTGAAATTTACTTTGCATCTGCTGTGAAATGTGTGTGGCTAGCAAGTGTATTTTAAATAACTCGAAAGGTTTTTGTGTCTCAATCATGAGGTTTTCATTTTATAGAAACATACAGAATAGTATCATCTGCGTAGAGATGGATGCTACATGCAAATATTGAAGGAACAATAGGAAAGAGGCCCTGAATTAATCCTTGTGGAATGCCTTTTCTAATTGGTGAACCATGTTGGTTTACTGTGGGCATTAACGTTCACCAATGCTTGTCTCCTTGCCTGCTCCCGGCCTTATTAGCTCTACCAAAGAGGTCATGGTTTTGATAGTTTCTTTGTTTGTATTGTTTTGTTTGTTTTTAAACAGGATAACACAAAAGTTTATTTTTATGCAACTTTCAGGAAGTGTTGGTCCTGGCACAAGGAAGAACTGATAAGATTTTGGTGGTGATCCAAATCTGGGTGCTGATCAAGGAATTTTTGAAAGAATTTGTTAACAGACACATTTTTAACAATAACTGGCTAGACAGTGTTGGAAATGCCGTTGCTGCTTTGGCCAAAAATGGAATAATTAAGTACGACAAGTTGAACATTTTCCAACTCTTGTCCATGCCCAAAAACACTTGAAAACCACATCATGCAGCAGCTGAGAAAACTCCAAGTAGGCTGATGTTATGCAGGAAAACTATGTTGGTGACACATCTCTATGTGATCATCTCCTAAATCTGTACTTGTTCACCACCCACTGCCCCACAAATGATGTTTAAACATTAAGATGGGGTGGAGGAGGAGTGGAGACAGATGGGAGGGGGTGAGCATACAGACAAAGTAGGTGTGTCCAAACCTAGAAAGCATGATTTCAAGTCTGAATATCTACCCTGAGAGTTTCATGGTCTTACTTTGAGCAACTGAGTCAAAATCAACAACAATAACTGGCTCTCAAGAAGCAAAAACTAAAGTAGAACAGGCAATTTAGTGCTGTTTCTGTGTTCCAAATATGTCATTCTTGTTTTAAGGCTAAAATATTGAGCCAGAGTTTCAAACAAAAACACCCCTTAGGAAATTTTTCTTAGGCGGGAGTCAACCCAAAAACCAGCCAAAATCATAAAATATTGGTGATGGAACAAACTCAAAAGAGTATTCTGTGAAGTCAGTTTTGACCCAATATGTCCCGACATTTGGCATTCAGATTCTCCATTCGATATTATTTCTACGGTGTATGGCTCTTCTCCTCGCCAGCTCGTCTTAATATTTGCCCCAGACAGCCTATTCTGTACATTTGCCAAGTTGTCCTCTGGAATTATTTTTCAAGAGCCGTCCTTGTTTCATTTTCTTTCCTCTGGCAGCCTCAGGAACACACTGACAGCACTAACAAGAGCCTGGTTCTCCTGCACGGAAAGGTGAGGCCAGGCCGCACAACAGCCTCTCACTGCAAAAACACAGATGAATAATTGACTTTATCTTGTTCCAGTCTTGTCTCACACTACTCCTCATGAACTCTGCTATCGTATGAATGGGAACACTATGAGACAATCTGTAAAAACGAAAGGATGTTCTCATCTGTTTGTGCCGAGGAGCACTTGTGTAACCCTGCTCTGAGATCATATGCCTTTTTGAAGGCTCTGCATCATAGCTTCAGAATACATTATGAATGCACACCGCATTTTCATGACGTGTGTTTTATTTGAGATTTCTTGACTCACTGCAAATAATAAGAATATTCCCAGTACACCCAGAAGTTGGATTCCGTCATTCCTGCAAAGTTTCAGGGCTGATTAAAGTGAAGCAGATGAACTTCCAGATCCAGAACGAGGGTCTGACAGCTTCAAACTGTCTCTCAAACATTCCTGCGGTAATGATAGAGGACTAAGACGCAGAGTGGCAACAAAACAGCTTTACTTCTACAACAGTATCAGCAAATATGCAAACATAACTTTTACTGCGAGACACATTTAACCTACCTTTAATAAAAAAAGAAGACAGTAACTTGTTCCTTTTCCCCTCTTTCCCTTGAAACTTTATCTCTGCTCCTTTGTACTGACTGCATTTATTTGGCCCACTTTTAACACCCACTCTTGTTTTGGCAGCCGGTTTAGCAGTTGGCAAGTCCACTTAACTTTGTAGTGTCCTAAGTTCCCTTATGGTGGTTGCATAACCTGATATAATGACCATGAAAATCATCCTTATGTGTCAAAATATGCTTTTACTTTGTTCAAGAGGGCAGTACAAAGTATCCAATAGTAATGCAGAGGCCAGACGACTCAATTATTTTAGGGCCTGTGTCCACAGGAAGCATCTTTTACACTGGCAGCGCTTGTTTTCACTTCAAAACCAGCTTTGTCCAGCATTCTAGGCACTCATCAAGGTCACTTCCTCCTCACTGACCAATTTTGTAGACAACAATGGCGAAGGGGAAAGCAAGCTGACTTGTATATACAAGGGAACCATTTCAAGGTCATCAGCTTCTGTCAGTGGTAGGACATGATTTCTTGCCTGATATTTTGATGGATTTAAGAAATTCGATGCACTCAAAGGGATTTTAAACAGCTTTGCGGGTGTTACTGGGACACGCAGACGTCATCTCTTGTTACCTGGCGACATTAAGAACCTGCAAGAAAACTATGAAACTGAGGTAGACAGTGACTCCTGTAGACACAAGCCCTCATGATGGTTGCTGTGTCAGATTAGGCCATAACAGATGACTCGGCTGACAAGGATTACCTGACTACACATTAAGACCAATATTTTTTAGATTTATTGCCTGGCAGTTAGGTTGTGCATACTATGAAGCTGGAGATTTAACCCGTGTTACTGGAGGACCCCACAAGAGTGCACAGAAGACCTCTGGCTGTATGTAACTACCTGTCGTGTTGGAGGTAAACTGCAAACGTGGCAGAAATTCTAAGATTAAAAGTAAAAATAAACACAAATAATCAACATCATTATCAGGTATGTGTTAGCAACTGATGATCAGTGATCAGACCTCACCATCAGCATCAGTTTCTCTCTGTTTCTACAATGTTTTCCTCAGTGTGATGGTTTAATGAGTGACTGTGTTAAGTGCTGACTTGACTGTGCTGTACTTTCAAGTGAAGTGTTTTTAATATACATAGTTATATCAAAAATATCAATCAGTGCTTTATATATTAGAGAAAATACAGTCAGAAGAAACTAAGCTAGCCTTTATTCAGACAGAGTCCACCATAGTGTCATCACAAAGTCAACAATTTAAACGGTCAACGGTTAATCAATACACTGAAGTTATTTCCTTCTTTCCCAACTTCTTAAGTAGAATTTATTTTTCATTAGCTAAACAGCCATGTTTTTGTCTTTGCAGTCTGGCACTTTTTTTGTGCTGTTTGATTTTTGATGAATCAGTTTTTCTGATCCTCATGTTAATTCTGAACGAGTGGCTGCCATCATATGTCTGCACAGTCAACAAAAAGTATATCTCCAGCTTTCTTCTTCTCCGCGCACAGCTTTGATTATCCATGCTTAGATGCATAAATGCCTCAAGGTCAAAACCACACACAGTATATGATAAATAATAAAGATAGCTCTGAGAATGTAAAAATAAAGGCTCATAAAGGCCTTGATTTAAAACTCTGCAGGAGCCCACCACCGTCACCTGTAATTCACTGGAGTAGCCTAAATATCTGGAGACACTTGGCTTTAAATGCCACTTCTGAATGGTGTTAAAATAAGTGTGCATCCTCTGCAGGCCATGTTAGCAAGGTGTTGGCATGTTTCATCTGAGAGGACACGTGTGCTTTCATACCAGGTGGTGCTTTAACACTCTTAAATTTCCAAAGAGCCCTAATGGACACTCAGGGACAGAGCCATTGTATTATCAGAGCTGTAATACCTCAACAGACGGCTGTTATTGTTGTTCTCTGGGCTCTATTATCCGCTGTTATTCAGATGGATATAGAATTTTTCCCATTGCAGTAGAGGACACTTTGGGTAAGCGTCACGCCAATCCTGTCATTTCCAACACTAAGACTTCTCCCTCGGCCCCCTTTCAGATATTAAAAGAGCATCTTAGTGGCAGATTAATTTATGGGAGTGTGTAAATTGTTTCTCCCAATGCCTTTTTAATATCTGCCTCCTGCAGCTGGCTGGAGGAGAACACACCCCACATCTCGCTGCTGCTGCCAGGAGGAGTGAAGGAGCAGATTACATTCCTCTGTGACATTTACTCTGTGAATATGATACCTATATTATATGTAACTCTGCGTATTTTTGTGTTGGGCCTGCTTTTACTCTGCACCAGTGATATCCAGGCATTTTTTTTAGCGGTGTCTTATGCAAACCCCAATTCCAATTAAGTTGGGATGTTGTGTAGATTGTAAATAAAACAGAATACAGTGATTATCAAATCCTTTTCAACCTATATTCAGTTAATAATCTACCAAGACAAGATAAATAATGTTCAGACTGATAAACTTCAGTGTTTTGTTCCAAATATTCACTCATTTTTAATTTGAAGCCTGCAACATGCTCTTAAAAATCTGTGACAGGGGCCACAAAAGACTGGGAAAGTTAAGGAATGCTGAAGATGCCTGTTTGGAACATTTCCCAGCTAAACAGGTTAATTTAAAATGGGTGAGCATCATGATTGGGTCTAAAAGGAGCATCCCAAATCATCCAACAGTTTAAGATTGTCTTGCTGAAATAAGTCCCTGCTTATTTCAGCAAGACAATGTCAAGAAACAATCTGCATGTGTTACCACAGCGTGGCTTCAGAGTCAAGGACTGCAGGAACTAGACTGACCCACCTGCAGTCCAGACTAGTCTCCCATTGAAAAGTGTGGCACATTATGAAATGAAAAATACGACGAAAGAGTCTTCTGACTGTTGAGCATCAGTTGGGGTCTGTACACTTTTTTTTGCTTATTCCTCACAAACATCCCCCTAACTTTCTCAATAAAACACTCAAACGCTGCATTCCTTCCTCCATGCATCAGATTTTGTAAACTCTAAATGTATTCAGGCCAGGTAGGCAGACAGCTGTGGGACTGATTACAACAACGTCAGATCTGATCTGTCTTGTCTCTTCATAAAGTGTGTGAGTACGAGTGTGTGTGTTTTTGTTGAGGGAGTTTTTTTGTCAGCCATTTTTCCTCATTTCTGAAAAGATGGCTGCGACTTCATCAGCAGGTTGCTAAGCACGCCACGTTCCCGCACTAAACTGGTTCATTACTCTGGAATCAAATTGCCCTGATCTCAGATGGATGTCATGATTTGTGGCTTCACCAGGTGCGTGTTCGATGACATACACACCTGGAGATGTGTGAAAATGATCATGTCATCGGGGCATCTTTGCATGACAACTTAAGTGTGCTTTTACAAGTGGCTGACTACAAATATAAATCAGTTTGGCTTCATAATGAAACAGGAAATTGCACATTTGACACATGATATTAACTTATCAAGATGGCTCAATAAATAGCACACAGAGTGCAGCTGAGAATATAAACATATAGACACTAATGTCAATCTGTTTGTCCCAGCACCACATGGAAAGACAGGGCATCACCAAAGTCATCGGCTTTAATCCTCTTAATGCAATTGATGTCTGGGTTAAATTTCGTGGAAGTGGATTAAATGATTGTCCAGATATTTAGTCTTCTGTACTTCCTTTTTATTTTCAGACTTTAGGAGGATCTGGATGAACTTGGGGTTTGAGGAACTCACCCAGATGGTTCCCCACCATTGGTTCAGATGCAAATGATGTACTTCATGATTCGGGGATGGTTAAAGCTTGTCACAAAAGTGTTCAGGAACATCAAAATGGGGTCGTGATCATACTGGAGGAAAGCTTTATGTTGCTGCTTACCTTGCAGTGCAGCTGGACCTGCCTGATTCAATATCTGCCATCACTCAGATCCATTTGCCAGCTACGAGCAAGACGACAGCAGAAAGTGACTGCTCGTACAGAGATTAGCATAGATGCTAGTATCTTTTATTAAATGAAACACAAACAGCACTGAGAGCGTTTCTCAATATAGAGGATACTGTTGCTCCACTTCAAACATGTTTAGACAACCGTTTGTTCCACATAGTTGAGCCTGTTTTGTACTGTACTTTGTGGCAGCAGTGCCCGCCTACTACATCATCTGATTGTCCCATAATTGACGTGATCGTCCAATCACCTGCTGGATCTGCTTTTGAAAGGCTCTGCCCTGCCCAAACACCTTCTATGGACTAGTGTTGATTTTGTCAACTAATTATTTTCATCATAGTTTTTGTCAACAACCATTTTTCCCCTGACGAAAACTAGACTATAACTAAAATAAACAAGTGCACATTGACAAAAACTAAAACTAAATTAACTGACATTTTCGTCAACAGATAAAAACTAGACTAAAATGTTTGACAGTGACTAAATCCAATCAGACCTAATTTGGTCATGTAGAGGAACAAGGAACAAGTTAGGAATATATCCAATCACAGCGACTTTGGTTGTGTGGAAAGGTTGGATGAGTTAAGAGGGACATCCAATCACAACTGCCTTAGCTTCATGGTGGTGGGATCCAAGTGTAAAAGATGACTTTAGAAATTCAAGGAAACATTAAAAAATGCCTTACCCTTTACATTTTATGTTTAGTCGACTAAATTTACAGTAGATTTCATCGACTAAAACTAGACTAAAATTGAAACAATTTAGATGACTAAATTATGATTAAAACTGAAAGATATTTTAGGCAAAAGACTAACACTAAATTAAAAAGTGCTGTCAAAATTAACCCCTTCTATGGACCAGTTTAATATATTTAATAAATATATCAAAAGCCCATCTGGTGTGGCAAGTTAGGCTGCTGCAGGTTTTGTCAACTCCTCACTTCCTCCATGGCATATCTGAGTGACCAGCCCTTAGAGAATCAAACTGAAGACCTTAAAGTATAAAACTCTTCTTTCTAGTCCTTATAAAAAGCAGTGAACGCTCTCATGATATGTTTTTGTTCTTCATATCCTCTAATGAGATTCTAACCAGGTAGATAGGAGACAGAATTTGATTACTTGTGCAATAGGTTGGTAAATTAACCTCCTTAAGCTCAATTTCCTTTAGTAATTACATTTTCACACTTAATTTGAAAATATTGATTTATAAATGCATTGTAGCGTTGAATAGCTTCCTTTCTTGTTGAATCACAGTGAGTCAAGTTGCCACCAGATGAAGCGGAGGCCAACTTTTTCAATCAAATCCACAAACTGACAGTTTCAACACTCTTAGTGCTGACACTGACTTTGGGATGACATGGCAGCATGTGTGCATGAATGTGTGTATATTCAGGGGCGAGCCTCTAGCAGCAGCTGTGCCAGTGGCTCTCGGTGCTGATATTCATCGTCTGCGACAGCCCGACAGTCTCATATAGGCCAGTTTCACAGGCGGCGTCCGTAAGGCGTCTGCATTGTCAAGACATATTTACAGTTTGGATCCTGACTCGCAAATTAAAAATTACCAAAGGGGGACTGTTGCACATTAGCAGGCCAGGCTTTCACAGTGATGGTGCAGTACAGTTTCTAATCCTCAACCCAGAGTGAGAATATGTATACACAGCTCATGAGTGGAGGCTGTTGTAGCGTCGCAGCAACAGTCCAGTGACATTATGCTGTAGCCGGCGGGGACCCTACATAATGCAGTTCTGTGACAGAGCGAGTGCACGTCAGCCACAGGCTCAGCTATCCAAGGAAAGTACTGGAACGCCAGGCTGGTAGAGTGCTGGATAGTGGGGCATGAGAGTTAGAGGAGGGTCCAGAGTGGATGAGTGGGGGGGTTATTTGAGAAGGCCATAAGGATGGGATGATCATGAAGCCTGAGGACCTTGGCCTTTTTGCCCAATTTCTAATATCCTTAAGTCAGAGGGAACATTTGTGTAAAGATTGAAAAACTCGCTTGGATTGTTCTTGAGGTTATCCAGTTACAAGCAAAGGATAGACAGGGGGCTTATAACCTTTGACCTTGTACTCTCAAGACTGGATGAGTTCACCCTTAAGTCAAAGTTTGCATATAGGTTGATTCAGCGCACGGTAAAGCATAGACTGCATTATTCAAAAACAAAACTGAACCGCATCTTCCCATCAGTGTCTCCTGAATGTGACAAGTGTCTCTCTGTGGAAGGATCATTGGCACATCTTTTATGGTTTTGCCCTGCTTTACATAATTATTCGACAGCAAACTTTGAATGGCTCTCAAAAGCATATTCCAGGGATATTCAACCAAACCACGACTTGGCTAACTTTGGCTGCTCTACAAGGACTGTTGAGTTGTCCTATGACATACAGACTGCCCTACATCTAGCAATGGTTGATGCTAAAAACATATACTCCTGGCTTAGAAGTCTACCAACTCACCCTGCTTTACACACGGGCTCAGAGAGATGTCTGTCATTCAGATGGAAAGACTACGTCTGGATAAACCTAACACATGGAGCAGACTATTTTTGAGAATTTGGGGACCTTTTCTGGTTCAGTGTAACATGACTCCTTGTCCAAAATGACCCTGACTTTCAAGGCCATTTGAACAAGCATTGGATCTTTTCTTTTTTTTCCCATTTTGTTTTAGACTTGAATTATTGATATTGTAGCATTTTCCACCTGAGGCTATTTTAGTTAGAACCATCTAGCAGCCTTATTGTACTGTTTTGTGTTGTGTTGTACTTCGTTTTGTTTGTTAATTGTTGTTAATTGAAAAGTGAAAATAAAATTTAAAAAAAAGTTTGCAAAGTTTTTCTGTAATTTTCTTTTGAGATATTGACCTCAAAAGCAAGGGGTGAGCATGAGGCTCAAAGACCTTGACCTTTAAACTTTGAAATATAATCACTTTATCCCTGGATGAGCAAGAAATGGGAATTAGTGACCTTTAACTCCAAAAGCTATCCATCAATCTGTGAGTCAGGATGGACCACTTTGAAAAGTTTGACGACATTGTGGTCGTAGGCAAAGAATGGACATAAGGCTCAGTGTTTTTGACCTTTGACCTCCAAAATCCTTCAAATATATCTTTCAGTGAGAAAAGTAGTTGAGTAACTTTTTCACATATTCCCTCAAAGTAGACTTGGCATTTTTTGCCGTCCAGAGTGTCCAGGATGCTTGAATAATCCGAACATAATGCCTCCAGCCTCGCCTGTCCCCAGCACGGAGGCATAAAAGTGTGGAGCACGTTACCTCGTATCCCGCCAACCTCCTGCATCTCAAATTCAAGACCCTCATTATTCATGGTCAGTCCAGCTCAGGATTCTGTGAGCTGGCAGGATTCCTGACAGGAGGGGCAAATCTGCTGAATGAGAAACCCCCCTGAAGAGTCTTTAGGGAGAAGGAAAGAGGGGGTTGAGTGGTCTCCACTGCCCGATGCCTCCTCACTCCACTGGGGGAGAAAAGGTGCTTACCGGCCCGTCCGAGTGATTGATGATTGGTCTGCTGCAGAGGTAGGATTCAGCCATACTGTAGGTAGACAATGCAAGACTGGGCTTGGATAATAAATGGATACCAACGGGGAAGATGGCAAAAACATATGAATTCACGCTGTGTGAGGTCGTGAGCATATGGAAACAAAAAGAAGTTACTGCGATGATTTAGTTACAAGAGGCCGTCTGAGACATAAATCATCCTTGACCTCAACCCGTGCACCAAAACCTAGTTTAACCCCCTTTAAGGACAAACCCTCTTTAAACTGTAGTATTCTCTTCTAATACATGCTCTTTTAATCTGAGCTAATGACATCTCTGTCTTTAATTAGAGACAGAATTAAACTCAGTGAGTGATATGTTTTAGGTCGGTCCAGACCAAATAAACTCTGGTTTAGATGAGCTGGGCTGGTGTGAAAGCTCAAACGAACACTTTTGCTCTGTTCTTTGTTCCTGCCACCTGTCCTTTTGTTATATTATGACCCTAAAATACACAACTGGCTTCAAGTAATGACATTTTTTGGCTTGAAGCAGTCAAAGGTTTCCTGTGCCATAAGATAAATATAAAGCTGTATATTACCTGGTGTGATGTGTATCCATATTCTGCACAGTGTTGTACATTAATCTGTTGAGAGGACTGGAGGCTAGCAGTGCTAATGTTAGCCTCACTTTTTGATACTGTCACTGAATGCTACATTAGCTTGCTTACCGTTTGAGCTGAAATTCACAGTGTGTTTGTTCACCTGCCTTATTTTGTCTTTGTTTGTTTTAGATGGCTTACAGGTGAACCATTCCCCTTGTTTTCAGTCAGGCCAGAGTTTGTGTGAGCTTGAGACCCCCGCAAATTGACCAAACTTTACTGAAAAGCTAACGTTGGTCTGGACCGAACATATACGTTGTGAAAGGGCCCGAAGTCATGGTTTTAGACTGGATTACCAATGCAGCATTCAAAAGATCAAAATTCTAATATTTATATATTTTTTCATTTGATACGCAAATCAGGACAGACAGAAGAATCACTTCACATTGTCAGTATAAGTTAGATTTAAACATTTATGAAAGTTACAAAAAAAATTAATTAAAGTTCAGTTTCTTTTAATGCTAGCTAGGAAGGCTATTATGATTAAGTGGGTTGGCGCTGACCCACCCTCTGTCCAACTGTGGATGTCTTTACTATCTGAAGTTTTCACATTAGAGCGGCTGAGGTACTGCATTAATGAAAAAATGCACCTCTTCATGAAAATGTGGGAAAAAAACTCTGAAATCCTCAAAAATTATGAGCATTTTGACATAAGATTAAATGTTTGAATGTATCTGGGATTGTTTTGTTCTTGTACAACACTGTTTGGTTACTCTTTTGGGTTGCCTATTTCTATTTATTGATTTTTCTTGATTGTTTTATTTGCCCTTTGGTGGATGCTGTATGTAGTATTATGGACCAACTAAGAAAAAACTTTGTACAAAGACTGGATCTTTTTTTTTTCCTTCTGAAAACTGCAATAAAAAGAATGTTTAAAAGAATAAATTAAAGGTTAACTTTTCAAAACCCAACATTTCATGGTGATTAAAGCCTTTAATCGAATAGCAGGAGGCACCAAGTCACATCTTAGGGATTTCATGCAGCATGGCAGCCATTTTGGGAGTTAGGAACAAGGTTCAAAACACTCACATGACTGAAGTTTGATGCAAATTCATTTTAAAGCAATCCCAAAGCTCCCCCTCCCTTCACTGCTTCCATGCACGTCTCTTGGTATGTACCCAGGGGTACCCCAGGGCACGCTTATCGCACCTGTAATGTTTCACAACGTCCTATTTAGAGAAAGATCTTCAAACTGCTGCACAAATACCTGCACTGTCTGACTCTTTGACATTTCATGCTGCTGCCTTTTCTTTCATTTCAAAGTCAATAGCCCTCCTCTCAAAGGCCTTGATTTCTTTTTCTTTTTTTTTGGAACAGGATTCCTCAAAAATCTTGAATGTCACGCCCGAGTGCTCTCAGCATACTTAGCAGCCAAACAGTCGCTCGAGGTGAAGGAGTGCATACCCCTCTCACGGAGCTCATTGAAGCGAATTGGTAAACAGGTCCCTGCCCGCCCATTGACTTTGCCGCCGTGTGGAGGAGTCAGATTGCGCCGGCGCTGCGGTCGCATCAAACTGTTGAGAGAGTGCAGTCTTGCCGCTGACATGCGCGGCTGCTCTCTCCTTGACTCACTGGCAGAGTGCTCTATATGTATGGAAATGAGCCATAATCACCATAATATGTGTCCCATCTCTAGTATTTTATAATAGTGTCATTACACTTTTTCCCCCGCGTGATGCCTTTTTCCTCCTTCCCTTTTTCTCCTTCTCTTCTTCGCTCCGGCTCCCCCTCCCTCCGCCTCCCTCCTTTCGCTCCGTCTTTCTCCATCCACCTCATTTACACTCTCACTCATCCAGATGACAGGAACAGGTGCACTATTAATTATGCTTTGAAATATATCTCCTCTGTGCTCCACTTCCTTCACTCCCCCCTTTCATTCTTCACATTCTGCTCGTGCACCCCCCAACTCTAACCGTCTCCACTTTTGTTCTCATGAAGTCTTATTTTATTCTTTAATTTTGTTCTAACTTTTCTTAATCCAACTTACAGAGTGCTTCAGAAAAAGAGCTAATGCATAGATGGAGGTTTTTTAAAAATATAAGCTGAATATAGAAAGGATCTTCATTTAAAGTAAGCACCAGTTCATCTGCATGCTTGTGCAAATAGCTTATCAGCCAATCACAAGGCAGCAGCTCAATGCAGTTAGGCATACCTCCACCATGTAGCATGGTTGCTGGAAGGGCTGGTCTGGGTATTTAGAAACTGCTGATCTACTGGGATTGTCACGCACAGTCATCTCTGAAATGGTCTGAAAAAGAGAAAAAATATAGGGGCAACAGTAACTCACATGAGTATCTGAGGCCGCAGTTTGTACAGGCTCAAATAAGTTGACAAATTTGAAAATGTTGTCTGGTCTGAGTTTGGATTTCTGCAGGGACATCCAGAGGTCATAATTTGTCCTAAACACCATGACAGCATGAGTCCATCCTGCTTTAGTTGGGTTTCTTGGTGTGAGAGATATTTTCTTGGCTTCCTATTAAACATGTAGCACCAGTTGGGCTACAGCCTACCTGAGTATTTTTGCAGACAGTGTTCATACCCATAAGACCACAGAGTACCCGCTCTCTGATGGCTACTGTAAGCTACATATGCTGCCATTTAAGAGACGTCATTTTCAGGGACAAAGTCAAGCCACATTCTGTTACAACAGCGTGGCTTCACAGTAAACTTTGTGCCTGTAGTCCAGACCTGTCCCCCATTGAAACTCCCATTATGAAGCGACAACGATGACCCCAGACTGTTGAACAACTAAAGTGAAGAATTCAACCTACAAAGCTTCAACAAATGGAGTCCTGAGTTTCCAAATGCTTAAGGAAAGTGTTAAACTAGACCCTGTCCCAGCTTTTTTGGAACATGTTGTAGACATCAAATTCAAAGTGAGTGAATATTTGCAGAAAACAATCAAGTTTATCGGTCTGAACATGAAATATCTCGTCTTTTTAGTGTATTCAATGTAATATAGGTAGAAAAGGATTTGCTAATCATTATTTTCTGTTTTTATTTATGTTTTACACAACGTCCCAACTTCATTGGAATTAGAGTTTGATGTCCACCACTTTCACAGTCCAGTTTTTTTCAGCATTCAAACCTTTGCAGTCTAATATTTGCATGATCAAGCAGCTTAAATCAGCTCTTGTCATCTTTATCCCCGTTACAGTGAGATTACAACTTAATTGTCACATTATCTCCAGATCACACGATCACGTCCCGACTCTCTCGTTATCTCACATCTGTACCGCTCTTGTTTGCTTCCCCGTGATATCAATTGCATGACATCGTTACAAACGCTGTTTTCTCATGAGCGCGTCTTAAATATCTCATTATTTTGAGGTAACAAAGCTGTGTTTTTTTTGTGTGGGGATCCAGCTGCTCAGCCCCACTGATTGTTGTTTAAGGGTCTATTCAAATGGGCTTAGTGTGATGACTGAGGGGAGATCGCAGTACATTAAATTTGAGGGAATAAATAAGACCTCCATGATCAACATACACCCTGCATACAGGCCTCAGTGGCATTTACAAGCAGAGAACGATGTTGGATCACAGAAAAATATGAAATCTCCACATATTGAGACACTCAGGTTGTAAAAGGGATGATATTAATGATATTCTCTGATTTGACCTCTCCTTAATGGTGTTAAAAATAATTTGAAGGATCTATTTTTTCATTTCTCAACTCATTATATTGAGCCGCCATTGTTTTTCAACCATAGTAAACAAAAGAGCACAAGGACAGAAGAAGAACACAAGTAACTTGCGAAATCTTTTGTACTCAGTATTGTATTTTTTAGAAGACATCATTTTGTTTTACTGATGATTGCACTGAGGTTTTGATTGAATTTATGTGTTATACAAACAAAATGAAAACAGAATGCAAATCCTTTTCACCCTATTTTCAATTGAATTCAATAGAAACACAAGATATTTACAGTTTTAATTTGCGCTGATAGACAAACTTTGTAAAGTGTTCATGAGCCCACAAGGTAACATCCTTTGCAGAATGATGTCACTTTCAAGTGCAGTACCACCTACAGGATCGTAGGTCACAGGCATTCAGTGTTGGTTTTTACCTTGTCACTTATGTGAAGATATTTAACCAGATTCTCAGAATCTCTTGATGATATTATAGATCAAATTCAAAACGAGGAACTATTTGCAAAAAACAATGACTTTCATCAATTTGAACGTCAAATATCGTGTCTTTGTGGGGTATTCAGTTAAATACGGGTCAAAAATGATTTAAAATTCATTGTATTTTGTTTTTATTTCCGTTTTATACAATTTCCCAAGTTCATTGGAATTGTAGTTTGTAATCTATGCTTCAGTTTATTCTGTCAGTCTATCATCATAAAAACATGACCGGATTTGATTTACTGTAATTGACTGTCATCTTTGAATTAAAAATGCATGTTCGCTCAGGGCTGCCCTTGGCTTCCATACATACGTGTTCCTTTTATTACCAGGGGGGAAATTAGAGTCATGTAATAGTCAATACGGCAGGTTCATGGCTTTAAACATGAGATTTCCTCGACCCTTTAATACATATTGAATGCACTGACCTTGACCCGTGCAGCACATCATGTGGAGCAGAAGAGATAACATGAAAATGTTATATTAGTGATTCAGCTCAATAATAAATGTAATATACACATATCCAGATGGAGGGTATGCTTCCACCATGTTCATGTTAATTTAATTCTCCTAATTCTTCCGCTTAAATTCTCTAATGCAGCGTTTTCTCTGAATTTTGGGTGAAGCCCAAAGGCGATTCTTGGGAAGAGTGAAAAATTAAGAAATTTGTATGCAAATGTTTGGCAGCTTTGGCACACTTTCCTTAGTATCTGCAGAAATAAAAATAGGGTAGAAATTAAGGCTATTAGCCTAAAAACATCCTGCAGGTTGGCGAATCAGCTTACATAAGTGTCTTTTAAGTAGTACTAGAGATCAAATTAGAGGTTCCTGACTTCTAGGAGGGAAAAAGTCACTCCGTTGTTCATCATCTTAATTTCTGTGTCTGAAGATGAGCCCTGTTGGCTGGATGAACGGTTTTAGCTGGCAGCTCAAGAATCACAATAACTGTACCTCTTCTGGGCCTATATGTGGATATGGGCAATACTACAGATACAGCTGCCTCAATTTTCCCCTCCCTGCCAGCAGCCTGCCAACTTCCAGCCAGTTTCCAACAAATTACCAGCCAACTTCTAAGTGCCTAGATTCCTCTGACTAAAGGCTCATTCATGCATTTGAAGGGTGTCTCCCTGAGATAGTGCTTCCCCATAGTTTCAGCCTTTTCCTTTGGGAATCTTTACACCACAAATTAACACAAACATGACCTGAAATTTACAATTTAAAACTTCTAGGGTGGGCGGGCTCTGCCATGGACCAGACAAGACTTTGTCAAGGAAATTGGGGAAGTTTTATGTGGCTGCATCTGTGCATAGCAACCTTAATTATGCTTTTCAAGTTGTTGACTTTCAATATCATTACATTTTTCGACATTCATGCAAATAAGTTTGCTCAAATGGTTAAATCATGTAGACACTGAATATAGCTGAGATGCCTCCCAGAGCTACATGTGATGTAAACAAGCATGTTATATCTGATGGTACCATTGCCAAATGAAAAGTCATAGGATCATCAAATTTCTAGGAAAACATCCTCATGTAACAAAGAATGTTTGAATCATATTTAATGCATTTTGATAAAATAAGCATCTAGATATTCATTCAGCTTAATTAGCCACTAATGTGTTTGTAAGTGGCAGCCTTGTTATTCCGTACCAGAACAAGTAGTCAATTACACTAGCTCACATAATTATTGGTCAATTTTGTTCTGCAGTTACAGCCTGTTTTAAACTCTTATGACTTCAACCCACTATAAGCTCCAGAATGAAATGCTGCTATAATGTTCTACAACCAGGGTACAATAAAGCCATGTGAATCTGGTGGTACCAGTGCCAAATGAAAAGTCATGGGCTCACCAAATTTATTGAGTATCATCCCCTTGGAACAACAAATGTTTGTGCCAAATTTTGTATTAATTGACAAAATAATATTGGAGTAAGTGAGCCTTGACTATAGAATATGACCCAAGAAATGATTAAATTTGTCCTTCTTGCTAGAATTGCTTCATTTATTTATCAGTTTAACTTTTTCTTTTTTTTATTTAATTTCTGATTCATAATGCTCTATAACCTGCGTGCAAGCAAGCCCTTTGAATGTGATGATAACATTGCCAAATGGAAAATCATGGGATCAACAAATGTATAAGATCTCATCCTCTTGAACAGCACATTGAATTTGTCACTCCCGCTAAAAGTGTCATATTTATAGTTCAGTTCAGTAACTTCTATTTTTCACTTCAAATTCTGGTCCACAGTTGTGCTACTCTCCACCACTAGTGGCCACTGCAGCCTCAGTTGATAGATGCCATATCAAGCAGCAATCTGGATATAAACAATTACAATGAACTTTGTTTTATCATCACCAAATCAAAAGTCATGTGTCACCAAATTCAGCAGCATTCATGCTCATGGATTAACAGATATTTTTCATGTCAGTGGAAAAAATTGTTTTTAAGATACTCATCCTGAAGTAGCGTGGACCTCCAACATGATTCACTGTCATCAAACTATCACATATCTGCTGCATGATGATCCTGTGGTAGATAATAGGCTGCTGCTCTATTTTAGCTGTTTTCTGAACTCTACACTAATCATTAAAACTTTTGATCATGCAGATCCAGGAGCATTCCCACATTTTACCAACTGTGTTTGAATGTGGACATGAAATAGTCGAGTATGTGCACCAGATAAACAGGCCTTGGATCATTAGCTGATGAACGTGTTTACGGTGCAGGAGAATTGTTGTGCTTCACTTCAGTTGGCCTGGATTCAAAAACCTCCCTCCCAAGTCTGCATGAGTGTTTCCATACTGCGAGACTCGGCAAACACTCACACATATCTGGAGGGGGGGTTACAGGTGCCCAACTCGCTGCAATATCGAGCCGTTTCTGTTTCCAAGACAGCGGCAGCATCCGCCTTCCATCATGATTATGTTGTGCGGAGTAAATAGAGAGAGCACTTTCGGCTTCCTTTGCCTCGGCCTCGACGCGTTGCATCCTGAAGATGCAAAAAGCAATTTAGCAACATGTGAAATTCACACTTCTGCCCCGAGGAAATCCTGAAAAAGAAGAGAGGGGAAAAACAAGCCTACGGAGGATTCTGTTTGACGGAGAGCTCAGCGCTAGGCCGCTAATTGCCTGCGATTGATGGAGAAAAGCGCTAGAGGAAATGTTCAACTTGCAATGCATCATGGGTATCTGACCCAAGTCTTGTCTTTGCCTGGTGGTGTTGTTACTTTTTTTTCTTTTTTTGTGCGTAGGTTGGGGTTATCTGAATATCTGAGGGCCTGTGTGCGTGAGTAACAGAGAAATAAGGCAGAATTTCTCAACAAACCCTTTGTGGCTTTCAGAACACAGAAACACTCTGATGCTATGGTGTCACGCTCCAGTTAGAGACGCTGTCAGAGTGTGAAATAATGACCTGGACTGGTGCCCGATTTGAAGCATTTTAGCATTTTCTTTTCTTTATTTTGCTCAGAAGCAAAGGGTTCATTTATGGGAGGATTAAAAAGCACAAGTGTTTGTGAGGTGTCCAGCGTTCATGCCCCTAGTCGCTACAAATTAGCCCTCCTACTCACCTTGGTGCTGTTTTTTCTTTTCACCAGAGGCACATCACTTGTCATCCACCTCGTTAAATGTGAGCTCATTATAGACATTTGTCATGTGACTGGAGAAGGAGTTGGATGAAGCTATGTGACGTCAGCCTTTTGATTCTCAAAGAAGCCCCTGGTTGGTTGTTGATGCATCGTAATGGACGCTGACATAGCTCTGTGTGTGCGATCATTAGACTGTAAAAGTATCAGACGCAGCCTTATCATGGGAGCCTTTGGAACGCTGTTTATGCCCTGTGATGGACGCTGCAATACTGCATGTGCTATCTCAACCAAACATTAGCTTTATCTACTCACAGACAGAAAGGCCATGCTAAGACAAGACTTAAAACTGTCTGACTAAAACCAGAAGTCCTCAGTTAATCCTCCTTAAAAGAACAAGAATGAACAAAATCCCCCTCATGTGAGAACACATAGATGTATTATTTATTTGGACTGAAGCCTTTTTTGAATCAGGCTGTAAAGATATGTATTAAGGTCGTAAAACTAGCTTTACCCCAAATACAATCATTAAGATTTATTTTTTCTGCAGACAGCCTCAAGTGGACACTCAAGGAACTACAGCTTTTATCCCTCCTCCATTTACAGCCTCAGGAAGAGGCTGTATTTAAGCGGGATTTGATAGCAAGTCTGCTTGGATAAGTGTCCATGTCAATCATGTCCTTTATTTCTCAAATCAGAAAGTTCTGACCTCTGTGATCAAAGGTTGTAGCCCAATGGATGGGTTGCGCTAGAAGAAATATAAAGTAATATTATCCTTTAATATGATATTCTGCTTCATTGAGCTACTGAACCTACATCTGGCCTAACTATTGACATCAAATACTGATTAACTTTTAAAAATATAAATGCCACGTTTTTATCGTGATGCCACCACATAGTTTTTTTTATTATTTGACTTATTACCACCTGGCATATTTTAATAATTTGCATCAACATTGATTTTTATGCAATTTTGTGTCACATCAAACACTCACTTTCAGACTTCTACGGTCAGAATGACACCATCTGATGTGGAGCAGTAAAAATGTTCCCAGATTTACGCAAAGACAGAATTAAATGCATGTATTGTGCTTTAGTGGAGTGACTGATTTTCAGTGGCTTATTTTTGTGCTTAACAGTATAACACTTGTTTGTACACTTTGTATTTTAGACTTACTGTGGGAGCTGAGCTGGAAACAACAAGATCAAATGAAAATACACAATCTTGCCAAAATTCATGCCATATGCATGAGCAGCCAAACTCATGAATGAAAATCATGTAAAATGTGCACAACAGTCCCAAAAGGTTAACCAGGCATGGATCAATGGCATTTGAGTGCACTATAGACATTGTCAGGATAATTTCCTGTGTCATTCAGTAATTCCTTTGCAGTCAAATACCTTTTTTAAACTATTTTCTTAACGCTCTAACACCTGAAAACACAAATTAAAGCCAGAAAATTCTATTTTTGTGGAGCTGAAATTTTTATTTCACTCTTTCCCAAATCCTGGGAGAGGAAAAAATCAAAATTTCCATAAAACTCAACATATATATTATTTGTATCTCATTTGAAACTTTAGGTGTTTTTGGCAACTGATAATCCATTTGAGGACATTTTTCATCATTTATCTGATTGTATTCAGATGTTTTTTTTAATAATTTGTTGATCATATTGATTAGATAGAGGTATCATTAAAGTATGTGTTGCTGACCTATTTCTTAGGTTTTTATTTTGTGTTCTGTCTCTTTTTTAAAGCAATGCACTAATCCGGAAAAGTACTGTCTGTCTCTTTGTTAACAATATGGCTGTGGTTTATAAACTTGCTGTGGTATAAAAGCCCCTCAGCCAGCTCGTATCTAAACAGAGAAGGACGATAGGTCTCTCCCGAGGGCCTCCAAATGACTAAAACCGCCCCTGCCTACCAGGCTGCCTTTCCCTGAGATCCATCCTCCAGCTTCTGTGTTTGTGTTTCCTGAAACTGAGCCGGGTTGATGCGGCAGGAAGGGAAATGCAGGTGCTTTTGTTTACTTCCCCTCCGGACCTCCCCCTCCTCTTCGTCTCCTTCCTCCGGCGGAGACAAATATTGATCTAAAAACTAAAAGAAAAAAAAATCACAACGGGAGGAAATTAAACAGTGTCAAAGCGGGCGAAAATGACTCAGAAAGAGCAAAGTAATCCTTTAATTTAATTAGGTAAATTACAACACAAAAATCCTTTAAGTCTGTGTTTTTTCTCTCTCCTCGATGCTCTCTCCCTCTTCGCTTCAACTCGCTCCCGCTGGAAGGCTTTCCTGCGGTTTCCAAGCAACAGGGAAACGGTTTTTCTTTGGTTTTCGCCAGCGGGTCCCGGAGGCTGGCAGGGAGGCACAGTGGAGGCACTGTGGAGTCTGCCAGCAGCCCGGTGAGTGCCTACAGCTGGGTCAGGGTGGTTGAGCAAAAAACCCTCCCCCTGCCCCCCCCCATGCGAGTCATAGCACCCAAGGGTTAGGGCGGGTTGTCAGGCGAGCTCACGAGGCCTCCCCGGCGGTGAGAAAAAGGTCAAAATGGAGTCAAAGGCGCAAGTTGCAACCGCAGGGTCGGATCAAGGAGCCCACCCTGGAGTGGTGAGCCTTTTTTCGTGCTCAGGCTGAGACACAAGTTGCATGAGTTGCCAACTTTCTTGCCAAAACTCCACCTACATATTTGACAAGCAGAGATTCCACTGAGGGAGGCTTGACAGGCGCCTCACAATAGCAATCCTTTTTGGTAATAAGTATGCTAATCAAAGTCTCCCCTGAAATGGATTCTTCTGCTCTTTTATTACGTTGTTCTTCCTCTCTCCAGGTGATTGACACATTATAATCTCACTAATAAGCACCTCCACTGTGTTTCCTTCCCATTGTGCTGCTGTTACAATAGGCCAACCTGGCAGGTGCACGTGGCAGGTGTTTGCCTAGTGCCCCGTATAGAAGCTAATCTCAGCTACATGCTATTATCCTCCAAAAGCAGACGCTCCGCACGCTGTGTTCTCACTGTCATTCCCCACTAGTGTCCCCATCGGGTCAGCAGCCAATCCCACCTCACATTACTCATCCTTTTCACCCCCTGCTAACCAATCATCTTGCCTGTCCATAGTCATTAGGGTGTCTCCATGGCTTCCTGTTGCTACAGGTATTAGAAATATCAGAACATAAGAGGTTAGCATTTGATGAAGAGGCTCTGCTGGCTGAAAGTGATGGATTAACATTGGTCAGTGAATGGTTAGTGACACCGTGCTATGGTTGACTCAGCTAGCATACAAATACAACATAAGCACACATAGGAGGTTGATGAGAGAAGTGAAAATGGAGAGAACTGGATGAGAATCTTTACAGAAGTGGATTTAGTAGAAGAAAAACAGCAAAGAGATGGAGTGTCTTAGCTCATAGACAACATGCATGTTGAAAATTAGCATCGCTACTGCTTTGCAAACAGATTCAAATATTGCTAGCTATCATTTGGATAGCTCATTATTTAGCAACAAATTAAAATTTGTATTTTAGCTTAAAAAAACATGCAGACTTTATGAGCAGAGGGGTTTGTAAGCAAGCCCAAATCCAATATCTGAGGGGATTTTTAGGCCTTAATAAGTTCTCTGGACTTCTGGGACTGGTGTAAACTTGCTGAAAAAAGTAAAATATGGCACCTGTTGGTACCCGTGACTCGGTTTTGTTATATGTTGTTGGACCTGAGCAGAAAACCCTAAATGCTGTATTCCCTGCACGTATTACTCTATCTTTGTGAAACCTTCAGCTTTCAAATGAAAACATGCCGTTGTTGACAGAGCGTGCGCCATATTTTGAGAAAAAACTGGCAAAAAAAACAATAATAGTATAAAGAAGCCACAAGAATAGAATCTGCCAACTGCTGCAAACAAAGCCTCCTTTTTACAAGTCAGAGCTGAACCTTGTAAGCAAATCTGTTTCCCCCACTCTTGAATGTTCTGTTCTAATTAGGCCTGTCAGTGGTGGCCGGTAAAATGTGTTAGTGTGGCATTTAACAGCTGTTGTCTGCATGTTCGTGAGCCTTTTTTTACGTGTCTAGAAGCAAGCTCAGGCTGTTGTTTGAGTGACTCAGATGAATATTGCATGGCCACAGAGATGGAGCTGTTGCAGCACAGCAAAAAGTGGTGTTTTATTCATACCCATACGCTCATAAGCTAAGTTTGATTATCGGGTGTTGATGCCGTATGCAGATGAAATCAGCTGCCAGATATGTGAAAGGGCTCAAAGCCAAAAATAAGTTATTTCTCAGCTTCCCTCTCAAGCTGTTATCTGTAATGTCATAATTTTTGTTACCCTTTGACCACTAAGTTTTGTCAAGTTGACCCCACAATGAGGATAAACACTTCTCTGCAGAAGTAAGAGAAAAATATTCAGACATTCAAAAGCTTGCCTTGGCCTGATTCCTCATCCTGAATTTGCAGTTGAATTAATTTCCCTCATCAAGTGAATAACACGGAGCTAATCAGTTTGATTTTTGAGAAGGTCAAATGATGTTCAAATGGGCACATTGTTGTGTTTTTCATGCCCTTCAGAAAGGCACTTGAGCTAAATCCAGTGAAGGACTTTCATTTCACAAATATAAAACACAAAATAACCAGTCTTGTTTTAGTTTCAAAAAGAATGAATTACACCTGACAAAAAGGCTCAATTAAATGCCTTCAGTGTATAAAGTCATGTCATCAGCGTAAAGCAAGAAACAGGCTGCATTTTGGTTAATTTTTGGGTGTAATTGTTTTGGCACGTTCTCTGTTGTCATGGATTCTCAGGTCTTAAAGACCAGCTGTAATCACAGGAGACATGTAATCAGTCTGCAATTGGGCTGACATTTTAATCACATTGGACTGTATGTCCAAATTTTCATGAGCTTGACATTTCAAAATGCAAATAACATGCTCTGAGCACCAGAAAAGAGAGAATTACATTACTGCTCGTGGGTGTGTTCCCCGAGGAAGGAATGGCAGCAAAAGCCTGTTTAGAGTTGAGAAATGACAAACCCCAATTCCAGCAGAGTTTGGGACTTCTTTTTTACACATATATTTAATTGAATACACTGCAACGATAGGATATTTAACATTCAAACTGACTCGACTGATTAGTAAATATTCTCTCATTACCTCCGCCAAGGAGGTTATGTTTTTGCCGGCGTTTATCTGTCTGTCTGTCTGTCTGTCTGTTTGGTTGTGTTCAAAATAACTTGAAAAGTTCTGAACGGATTTCGATGAAATTTTCAGGAATTGTCGGAAATGGGATATGGAAGAACTGATTAAATTTTGGGGGTGATCTGGATCACCGTCTGGATCCAGGAATTTTTGAAAGGATTCTTTAACATTGCCAGATAGGACCATTTTCGCCAAAGTGGACCGAAGCTGCTTGGTGGAGGTCTGCGCTCTCTGAGTGCTTCTCTAGTTTTTAATTTGATGCCTGCAACAAGTCCCAAAAAGTTGGGACAGGGGCATGTTTACAACTGTGTTGAATCACTTTTCTCCTTTACAACACTCAATAAGCATTTGAGAACTGAGGATGCTAATTGTTGAAGCTTCTTAGGTCAAATTCTTGAACAACTTCAGTTACCAAACAGTCCGGGTCTCATCATCTTCAGGGTCTATCATACTTTGTGCTTCATAATGTGGGACACTTTTTCATTGGGAGATGGGTCTGGACTGCGCTCAGGCCAGTCTAGTACCTACAAGTTTATCTGCCTGTTTATGGGACCTGTTAGTACTAATGCATTGGGTTGGATTCTTGTAAATGTTTGTTGAGAAAAGTCCAGACAGTGATCACAGAGACGGGTTGTCACAAGAAGAGCTGGCTCCCGGAAGGGGACAGAGCTCTTATTTAATGAAATGCTTTATTCAACATTACTGCCAGCAAAGCTATCTTAACTGAAAAACTGAATTGAAACAATCAGCTTTTGATTTCTAGCCTGCACGTTAAATGTTCCTGTTTCTTCTTCTCCATGCAGTCAATCAGAGAAGTAACCGGCTACGTGTTGGTGGCTCTAAACCAGTTTGATTACCTACCGCTGGAGAATCTACGAATCATCCGAGGTACAAAACTGTATGAGGGTCGCTACTCTCTGGCCATCTTCCTCAACTACAGGCGGGACGCAAACTATGGCTTGAGGCAGCTGGGACTGCGCAACCTCACAGGTAAGACTGAGTGAAATGTGGAATATTCACAATATCACTGCAGAGCTCTTAAACTTTGACAAGTTTGATACACCAACCATTAAATCAAACCAACCCCTATCGTTAACCATTTGGAGCATCTTTTCCTCAGAACAAATCCTGATTCTAATGAAGTTGACAGGTTGTGTTAAAACAGAATACAGTGATTTGCAAAGTCTATTTGATCAAATTGAATACAAGACAAGACATTTAATGTTCAAAATGTTGACCTTGATTGATGCCTGAGGAATGTTCCTAACAGATTTTTTGAGCATCTTCAACTTTCTCAGTCTTTACTTGCCCCTGTACCAGCTCTTTTGGGATGTGTTGCAGGCATCACCTCCAAAATAAGCCAGTAATTGCAAACTAACAGTACAGTTTATGAGTTTGAGCATTAAATGTCTTTTCTTTGTAGTGTATTCAGTTGAATCTAGTTTTAGAAGGATTTGCAAATCACTGTATTCTGTATTTATTTGGCTTACAAAATGTCCCAACTCCATTGGATTTGAGGTTTGTAGTATCCTGCTCATTACATTCTCATTTCTTGCAGTGTAAATGCTTGTTTTTGACTTGTTTTACTCCCACATATGCAGCCTTAATAAGGTCTTTTTAATTAAGTCACCAAATTGGAGCTCAACTTTTGAAGTCATGTACTCACTACCCTGGTAAATTAATCTTCTTTGCCGTATGGGGGGATCAAATGTCCGTGGAAAGTCTTATTTTTCTTGTTAATTACATTTTTTGTTTACACACAAAAACGCCGTCTTTCATGGAGTGAGTCTTTTTGAAGCTGCTGTTATGTTCCGTGTAATAGCTTTTCCTTTTTCCCCGTGCATTTGTAAAGGGTAGCTTTTGTCTATCTCAGCATTTCACCATCGGATCGTGACATCAGTATCAACTCATCTTTGCCATTTTTGAGACACCAAATGTTGAAATGACCTTCCAACTCCAGTCAGAATAACAGAGACAAACATCTGATACAGGCTTTAAAATGATCTTTCAAACTTATCTGCTAACTACGTCCTCTCCCTGAAAGGCTTCATTAGCTTTTATAACTCACAGATGTATCGGCAGCCTGCCTGTTAAAGGTTCACTTTAATCCAGGAGTCAGGTGCTTCTTCTTTTCCCATCTTGGCAGCGTCATTACCATCGCTTGAGGAGAAAGACGCAAGTCGTCGCAGGAGAAGCTCTGGCTGAGGGACAGCTGTCACATAGGATCTGAGGGGGAGCTGCTGAGTTCAGTCTGAGGGTCACTCTTTCACTTTTGCTGCTTCTTTTTTGATGCCGTGGTGTCTGGAATGACAGGGTAAACAGACAGATGCAGGGATATAAGATGAAGGTCGTGGAAGAACTCAAAGAAAGATGATGCTGGCAATGGCTGCGTGAGTCTTGGACAGCTCCTGAGGGGTTGAGATGAAAGTTTGAACTTTGAGTAAAGAATTGTACAACAGATTAGACTTTGTTCCATTTTCTTAGCGTGTACTTTCATTACTTAAAACTGTGTTACTAAGATAAGCAGAGAAAACTGGGGATGGGAAAGTATGTGATAGTTTTAGTTTTATACAGTGTTTATTTGTTGTGGACCATGTAATATTTGGGTCCATCAGGTTAAAGGGATGGTTCAGGTCTTTTGAAGGGGGGTTGCTCTGTTGGGGCAAGATGACTTACAACAACAGGAGCATATGTTTGTGCAGGACAAAGTATTATTTATCCTAAAAGAGTGTTTTGAGGTGGTCTGTCCCAATGAACTCCCAAAGTGTTGTTTTGTGCTCCCTTCAGGTCAAAGTGACCTGATGTGGAAAGAACTTGGCCGGTTGGATTGTTATGAAAACGATAACAGACATCCCAAAGTGCAGTTCAGGGACAGGAGGTTGGCCAGCAGTCAAGTTCATGGTCTGGTTGGGTTTGGGGATATTTAATTGTGATTAGGAAGAACTAATGACGCACTTGCGTGTTATTAAAGTCAGTCAAATCAGAAGATTCTACCTCTGTCTCTAAGGGTTGTTCAGGCACTGTGCTGTACTGTTCTGTACCCTTATCGTCTGCCATCCTGAAATAAATCCGTTCAGGGCAAACTTCATCAACTCGAGGCCTATGGCACTAGTTGATAAAACTGTCAACAAAGCAAGTGGCCAGCTCTGCCCCTGAGGGGGAGATTGCTGGGTAGACTACTTGATTGTCTACAGATTTGGGGCAAACTAGTACAAGCAACTGGACAACAATTATATCTGACTTTTTGCCATGTTTCTCCATCTCCTTCAAAAATATAGAGACCTTGTGGGTTGCAGCTTTTATGCTCCTTGTAGACAACACCATGAAATAGAAACATTCTTCTGGAGTCCCATATTATTTGTGGTTTTGTACCTGGTCATAATTTGACTTGACTTAGTTTGAATTGAAGTGGATTAAGCTTTGAGTTGTGATCTACCCCCAACTTGCAAATTCAGAATTCCACTACCTTTGCAGAAAAGCCATGAAGAAGAAGACAACATACTTCCATTTACAAATCCCCTTGCAGCATATTCATCATCTGTTATCCCAGCGGATTCTGGGGTAAATTTCCTGGATTTCTTTGTGGCAGAAAGACAATAAAATAGCCCAGTTCCTCCAGTGGGAATGAAACTTAATCTTTTGGAGAATCTCGTCATGGGAAAAATCCTTTCCAAGGCGTATCTCCAGCAAAGTACAGCCAAAAAAACAAATGAAATTATTTGAGAAGCTTCCAGTTCTCCGGAGACTTAGGTATCAGACGTAATATTTTATTAGTAGTGTAATGATTGAAAAACTGCTACATGTACCACCATTAAGATCCATTTCATGGCATGGTTTTGCAAAGGATGGTGCCAATGCTTGAAAAAAGGAATGGACCCAACTGGGCTGATGGATTGACCATGTGGCGTGTGTCCTAGCTGCCAAGGCCACCAGGACGCCTCTGCTGTATCCTCCCTTTTGTTTATTGCCAGAGGCTTCTGCTCTGGCATCGCTCCCCCGCTTTTCCACTGCTCTCCTGTGGCCATTTCAATTTATTCTACATCCATCCAGGCTGCATCCAGAGTCAAATGTTTCACCAACAACAAAAATTAATATAAGTGTAAAACGCTCTGCCTCCCTGATGCCAACATCCTCCAAAACGGAGGCACAAATGTGAGTAAATGTAGTGCAATATATCCTTGAGTGTCCATATGTCGAACCTTTAAGTGTTGAGAAAGTTAGACAGTAGAATTCATCTTAAGCTTTTATGCCATCGACTTTGCCGTTTTGTTTTTGAGATTGATGATGGGAGATCAAACCGTGATCCATTTAGAGCACATGACAGATTTAGTGTAATAAGCAGAGTTTTATGGAGTCTGAACACAGTGATAAAAAACTCCCAGGAGTTTTAAGGGCATGCTGACACCGTGAGCTGGTAAAGCAGGGGGGCACCTTCCCTTTGGACAACCCCTGTGAATAAAAGGAAGACCTTAGTAGACATTATCCCTCTCTAATGTGTGGCTGCTACCTGTGTGCAGTTTTTCTTTGGTTATGTCTCAGTTATAGTTGTTTCATGACTGGAGTTATTCCTCAAAAAACACCAGTCAGAGCTTTATTTTCCTTGAAACTATGAACTTCATATTTTTGACTCAAAGTTCTTTTTTGTGCATTTTCCTTGAGTTTTACCCTTAACCGCATGGTGTTTTATGCCTTTTTGGGTTACTGGAGACTATCAACTTTAACATATTTTTCTCACTCAAGTAATTGTAAATATATTCTATAAATTTCTATGTCATGATAAACAAAACTGAACTTCTTGTGGATCGTTGTAGGGCACCATTTTCTGTATTAAATAAAGCAAGACTGGAGACCATCGACTATGACACTTATGTTGTGGGATCCTTTTCGAACATATCAAAACAAGACAGGGGATTGTAAACAAAAAACGCTGTATTTACGTCATTTTTAAAACATTGTAATGATCTATATATATGATAAACAAAACCAGACTTAGAATGGAGCCCTGTGGGACACCATTTGTTATAAGCAATAAACTGGACAAGAGACCATCAGCCTTTACATGTTTTTGTACCGTTTGAGAAATGTTTACACCTTTTCAGAGATGTTTTTAAACAACAATCTCAATTACCTAATATCAACCTTTATGGGACACCATTTTGAATATTTGGAATAAAAGCATTGACTTTAATACATTGCTCTTTCTAAATAAGGCAGTAAAATATGTAGAAAGACCAATGTATTAAAGTCAGTGCTTTTTTAAGTCGATGGTCTCCAGTCTAGCTTTAATTTATACAGAAAATGGTGCCCTAGAAGGGTCCACATGAAGTTCAGTTTTGTTTATCATGACATAGAAATTGATAGAATATATTTGAATTTACTTGAGCGAGAAAAATGTGTTAAAGTTGACAGTCTCCAGTAACCCATAACACCACGCAATTAAAAACGGACCCAATATGGACCCTTGTGGGACACCTTTTTTTGTAATTGAAACGGGACACCATTTTGAATCTTTTATACACCACTTGTGTGATTTTCATACCATCTCATTGAATATACTGGTGAGACCCATACCTGTCCTGTTTGGACACCATTTTAAGTTTCTGAAGAGGTCAAATGTCAGGCAGGTTTTATAGAATGACCTTTAGACCAAATACCAGGATGATTTTCTTCAGCCATCGTGAGGAAGGTATCCATAAACAAGATCTAGACAGATCTTCAAAGGATTCCTCCTGGATGCAGTGAGGTCGCTGCATTATTAATGCCCACAATGCATAATCTACATCTTCAAACTCCTCTCATTTCAAGAAACTTTTTGGAGACGGCGTAGATCCTCTGAGGCAGAATTTACCTCGGCCTCACTGCTGTGATTCCAGCGCCCCCCCCCCTGCCGGTCTGGCTGACACTCCACACATCTCCTCTTTTTAGCACATACTCAGGATGGGCGCCTCACATCGCTAGCCTTTAGTCCAACCATCTGATCTCGGCGCCCCAGCGCTGCAATTAAGCCCGACCCAGCCATGCATACGGATCAGTGCTGTTCCTCTTGATTCCCTCCACTCCTCTGCTTGGCACAAAAAAGGAACTTACAGAGAATTCTTTGGATTTAATAAGCTCACAATTAAGCCGGAAGGATGATTCTGCCTCGCACATTTGCTTAAATTCCTGTATGATGAAATGTACTTATTTGTAATTCATTTCGCAGCCTACCACCACCTCCTGAGGGGATGTGCGAACGTGCCAGAGCGCCAATAGCCAGCGTTTCCCACTGCACACAATACATTAAACAACAGCTTCAGTGCAACCTGATCCCTCTGGATTCACTGCACAGTGGGAGCCCACAGGAAGCGTGGAATTCAATTTGGCCGTGCATAGTAGGGGGGTTATAGTGATCTGTTAAAGAAACCCCCTCTGATATCAACATGTATGGCCTCACCCTGCGGTGCCCCCGCAACTCTTGTCAGCCGTAATAACCTATAACACCCCATACACAACACATGCGTCGACAGCTCACATAACATGCCTCGCAAGCCGCGGCAGTGCTAATTACCCCCCGCTGTGCAGAAATGATGATATTACTCACTTTGCAGCTCTTAAAGCTGATGAGCTGATGGATGAATCATTTCTTTTGCTTTGTTTTTGAGCCTTTTTTGACATTTTTCTTGCCACCCTGTGAAATTACCCATTTGGGTCAGCGCCAAATGGCTCAGCATGCCCCAAAGAGAGCTCAGATTCCGACTTCCCATCTGGCATTGGTGCCCCTCGAATGCTCGTGTGCTGAAAGCTAAGCATCGCCTCTCCTTTTTTTTCCATAATCCCTTTTCCTTCTTTACCTGCTTTGCTTACTTAATGCTCTTTGGGACTGTTGTGACCCTTACGTGGCTTCCCCACCCTGGCAACCCACCAAATGTCCCCGAATTCAGAGCTTATAATTCACCACGGCTGTCTCTCTAATTGTGTCGTTTTTCGTGAAGATTTTTTGAATGTGTTTAGTCCAAATTACCAACAGCAGTTGCCACCGCTGCTGAGACAAATTGATTAATAGACTTCATTATAATTAACCCCATGTGCATCTTCATTTCTAGAGCATGACTATTGATTCAGCGCCTCACAAGCATGCTTAGCAGTTTCTCATTTTCACAGCTGGATCAGCAAGGCAGTTGGAGGGTCTCAGTCATGAAAGAGTGATCATTGAGAGAAATCAAAGGAACGAGGGCCGGGCGAGAGAGGGCAGAGGTCTGCGTGGTGATATCTGATACTTGTAAAAATAACAAGTGGTTGTCACGGCATCAAAAAATTAAACTTTGATTTTAATCCAGTCAAAATCAGACAATTTTGATACCTGTTTGATACCATAAGAAATAAAATTGCTGTAACTTCTTTATGTACCACATAATTAATTATGTACCATGCATTTTTTTGCTCTTAAATAAGGTCTCATTTTCGGGTGCGTGTTATACACAAGCACAAGCAAAATATGGAAAATATTTTGTCTGCTTACATAGCGAGTGCAAAAACATGAACATTTTGCAGATTTGGTTGTCAAAATGTTCTGCGCTCTACAAAACACCCTTTCAATTTTCCCCTTCAAGTTAAATGCCGGCCAATTTCCAGCCAAGTACTAGCCACCTTCCTGCCACTGGGAGTCTCCTGTAGATCTTTGAGGGTGTGCCTTAATTCCACAATATCTAATGTCCCACATCAAGGGAACTTTGACCTTTGTCCCTCTGATGTGTTGGGATTTCCACTTAAGGGCTCCGATGATCCTCAAGTATCACAACCTTACCTGCACCCAACTGGCATTTCCCTGGGATGTGATGAAATTTCTGAGTTGCAAATAAAGTGTCACTAACTGCACTTGACCAGCTGTTTACCAAGGATGTGATGTAAGCTCCAAAGTAAATGGATCACACCATCGTTGGGAAGCACTAAACAGCATCAGATCTCATCACAGTCGCAATGGTGGGCAGGTCACAGCGCCTTTCCATCACAGACCAGTCAAGACATAGTCAAGGAAAGTGGGGAGCATTTAATACCTAAAGGCATTGAGTACCTGCACTGTAATTGTCCAGTGAGTTTTTGTGCTTCAACAAGCAGCCACAAGGATGCACCAAATATCTCTTTACCCCTCTACAACTCAAATTTGTGCAGAAACACCAAGATTCTGATTAAGTTTTGCTCTGCTGCACCAATCCTCATGAGCGAATAGAATATTTTATCAGAGAGGGAATGTAAAGATATCCCCCAGCTGGGAGTTAACCAACTTTTCTCTTTGAGTATTCCATTCAAAAAGTGTCATAAAGGCTGAATTTGATCCGTACAGTAAATCCCTTCAGTGGGGAGTACAAAGATCCCGCACATCAAAGTTATTATACCCTCTGCTTATTTGATAAAAGGGGCACACACCTGAAAGGAGAATCCTGCGGCGCCACGTGAAGACACCCGACTGATGTTGCCTTTCTCATGCCGCCATTCGCAACTTTTTCCCACCTCACATTCCTCCGTCAAGCTACAGAAGAAAGGGCTCATTCCTCCTGGAGTGTTTGCAATTCCTATAGACAAAAACCACATCCAAGGCCACTTTATTTAACACAAGGCCTTTGGTGTGATCTCCAAAAAGTGGCGTAATTACACCAAGATCAAATAGAAGCAAAAGCGGCTAATGCTAATACCCACTCCAGCTCCGGACTGTTATGAGGGAGAGGGGAGAGTAGAGGGATGGGGCCCATTAATAATGAATGCAGTGTCATCATTAAGGCGGCAAATGATTAAAACATATCTCCCAGCTTCAAACGCCGCTTTGCTAGCCCAGAAAATGCTGCAGTTGTGGATGTGCAAAGCAAGAGAGAGAGCGAGCGAGAGAGCCCTTCTAGTCTGCTTGTGAAATAAAGTTTTTGCTTTTTTCTTTCATCTATACCCCGTTTTTTTTTTTTTCACGTTATCGGAGTGTTGAAACACCACAGCAGCCGCATTTCTGTTTCAAAACAAAAAACACTCAGCAGTTATGTAATGGAGGGAAATCTGTAGATCGGCATGGAGGTTTCTTAAACGTTTCACGCTATATAATCCAGAATGCAAGAAATATAGACATTATAGTGAAAGATATGAGAACACGTGTCAAAGGGAGTTCCCAGGCTACAGGGTTTCCTTGATTCCAGAGCAGGGGCACGCACGTCTTCTCCACATGTTTCTACAAGTCATCTTTAATGGGAGAAGCCACGTGGAAAGTTTACCGATAAACCTCTGAAGCTTTCTTAAGATACTGAATTCACAAGCAAAGAATGATCATGAAACTTGATGACCTTGACCTTTGACCTTGAAAATCCAGTCTGTTCATACTTATCATGTTGTACTTTGTGATGAATTTGAAAGAAACACCCTAGAGCAAGTTTTGGAAATTTAGGTGTAAAAGTAGGTGTTCAACAGAAAAAAAACAATCATAAACTTCTTTGACCTTTGATTATGACCTTGGTGTGTTGTGCAGGTCAGTGTCGGCTGATCCAGGCTGTCTCAGCTACACCAAACGGAGGTCCCGGAGCAGAATAATGGCCCCAAACCCAGACTGTGTTTTAACAAACATACTCTGAGCCTCCTGGACCTCAGTGCTGAATCGGGATCCTAGGAGCTAGTTTGGATTTAGCAATAGCTCTGGTCCTTAGTGTAAGTCTCATTTAGGCATTTGTTTCTCCTTTAGGTTACAGCCTTTTTAAGAGGACCTCCTTCAACAAGTGCCACAGTTAAACCCCCATTCTGATAATTGAATTTAGCATTTGTAAAGTTTGTTTGTGAATCGTTGGTGACCATATTTGGGTGAAAGGACAAAGCGAAGATTAAGGGTGCTTTCACACCTTTCATGTTCGGTCCAGACCAAACAAACTCTGGTTCACTTATGAGGAAAGTTTGCTTTGTTTGGGCTACCGTAAGAACCAAACTCTGATCCGCCAAAGAACAGGGGTCTTGGACAGAGTTCGGTTCGGGGCGGGTATGAAAGCCATCTGAACCAAACAAGGACCAACAAGGCAAGCAAGCCAAAAGGGAGAAAACTGAGGCTTGGATTTAGCCAGATATCACAACAGAAAAGCTAACGCAGAGCGCGGCTAATGTTACGATGTTAGCACAGCCAGCCTCCAGCCCTGTTAACTGGTTGACATCCACAAATCTGCACACAATATGTTGACATGTTCCTCTAGTCAATATGCAAGTGCCACCCAAAGCTACCTCTGAACTGCTTCCTGCTGAAAAATGTTGTTACTTGATGGTAGTTGTGTATTTCTGGCTCATAATGCATCAACGGGCCGAATTGCAGGAACTAACACTGCAACTACTGCCCCAACTAGTGGAGGGAGGGTATATTACACATTTCACACATTTCCTGGGCTTTGGTCCGCCTGACTAGGTGCAGTCTGAAAGCAAACCAAACCAATAGAAAAATTAAACAATGCTGCAACTTCACCCCCAAACTAAACTGAGTCCACTGAACTTTAGATGTGAAAGCAACCTAAGGTAAGGCAAGTAGAGATCCAGAAGACCTTTGACCCTGACCCTTGTCTTGACTGCTGGAAAGAAAAAATCTTTAAGTCCTATAAATGCTGCTGAAGTAAAGTGCTGTAAAGTATGTTTCTCACTACAGCCCTTTTTTTGTATTTGTTATAAAGATGAATTCCTGCATGGATAAAGAAAACCAAACTGGTGAGACAGTGAAAAATATCCTTTAAATGTTACAAAAAATGACAAGCAAAACAAGAAGTTTGGGAAAGTTAGAGTCACTTTTTGCCCTTGTTGCTGTAGAAACAACCAAAACTCAAACTAGAGTGAAGTCAGTGAGTGGTTCGGCATGACTCAACAATTCTGAAAAAAAATATATATATATTGGAAATTTCACTCAATAAAATCGAACGTAATGACAGAAACATCATCAGACCTGCTTACTCAAGCTCATTTTATTCTGGGCTGGAGAGATGAGAGCGATGTCTGCTCGTGACAGTCAGTTTTTGCGGTGACTGTCTGCTCTTGTAAAGAGCACAAGATTTAATATGAATGCACTGATGAGGAGGGTGAAAGGTCAGGAGAGGTTCAGGAGGGGTGTGGGTTAGGCACAGGGTTGGGGAAAGGGGTGAGGGGACACCCATTTTACCCCTCAGATTTACTGTAACTCAGAAAAGGTAGTTTCCATACAAAGTCCTGTCTTTGAATATCGTCCCATCACTCTGAAACATACTGTATGTCTGTGCCTCCTGGCCTTTGACCCCAGCCTTGACTACTGAACTTCTTTATCGGTGGATCTCAACAAATAACAAAAATAAAAGAAAAAGTGAAATCAGTGAACGGTTGGGCAAAACGAATCATCACTCTGAAACACTTGTTTGATTGTTAACATATTCCCACGTAATAGCAATGAATCATCAGACCTAATTTTAGCTCTCTTCATTTTAGAGAGAGAGATAAGAATAACTCACTGCTGCAGTTTAATTTGTTTGAGTTTTACAATGACATTTTCTTCTATAAAGAGCATTTATTGTGTAACTGTTTTTGCTTTGATTGGGGTAAAAAGTGTTTATGCTAAGAGTTGTTGGGTACAGGCTTGTCTCCAGATCTTTGAAGCAGGCTTGACAGCTGACCTTCTTATGATTGGTGTGTCTCAAGAGAGCAAAAGCTCAAACTAGAATGAAACTGATGGATGGTTTGGCAAAATGATCTGTTAGTCCTCTGACACAGTTCTCAGAAATACCATCTGACATAATTGGAGGTAATAGCAGTGACATTATTGGATCTCTTTTGACCATTTTCTCAATTTTTGGAGAGAAAAGAGAACAAAGCTCATCTGTAAAATGAATTTTTGAGTTTTATGGCTACTTTTTACATTTGAAAAGGGCAAAAGCTTTTATAAATACACTGATCTGGATCAGTGGTTGGGTCAGGTTTAGGCACAGGGTTAGGGCTGGTGTGAGACCTCCTCAGTATTTCATACCCCCATTTTTTATCCCCATGTTTACCTTCTGTTTTTGACAATTAACATAGCCAGGCCTTTTTTTCCCAACCACATGGAATATTGATGGCAACACGTTTTGTTTCTGGATCTTTGCTGCCAGCTTTGACGTCTAAACATCTTGACATTTGAAGATTTCAGGACACTTTGGCCCATCATTTTCTCTTCAGTCATCCCTCTCAAACTCTGTCACATAACTTCCTCTCCTGAGTCCAGATCCATAGAGAACTGAGCACATCATCACCCGATGAATAAGTCTGACCTGAGAGACCACAAAAGCCAAAGGTAGAGAGGGGAAGTGGCTCTGGACTGGATCAGAGAACCTCACTCTAAATACACTGTTGAACCAGATGGAGGCAATTTGCCGGTCACAGTTGATTTGCTGGTGTGTGTGTCTGTGTCAGTGTGGCTTAAATTACCCAACTGGAGAGATGAGTGCTCGAGCTCTGTGCCAGAAAATGACAAATTGCCCATTTAGCCCATTGTAGGTGTCAATTTTAATGCAGAGGGTTAGGTCTGTTTCTAGCTCCACTTAAGTATTTTTCTCGGTGAAAATGTGTAATAAGGTCCATTTAAATTACAAAATACTTGTCAGACCTGCCATCTGTGTGTGTATTCTTATGCAGTTCACACTCCAAGTTTCTTTTTCTGCTTTCCTGACTCGAGAGTGGACATTTAATAATAGGCTACATTTCAAGTTATGATCGAAGCAGCTCAGCAGTTTTACAGTCTTGATGGCTCCCCTATGGTCCATTCTTAGTGCCCTCTAAATTTTTGTTTGATGGTCCGGGCTTGGGCAATCGTACCAAAACACTATTTCCTGCACAATAACAGAGCAGCTGGTGGGCTGACTGTCAGGGTAAGTCCACTGTAAAACAACCTATCACCACTGTTGTAGAAAAACAACACGGGGCAGCAGTTCTGGGCTTGTTTGTTTCCTTGAGACTGAACCTGGCAATTTATTTGATGAGTGAGTTTCTTGACCTCTGGGTCACTGAGACCTATTAAAAGCTCAGTGAGAAACTTCAAAAAGTCATGACTGGCAGAAAGTACTTTTTTGCAGATTTGGGGGTTCTTTCAGGTTGTGGTTTTAATTGACTTCCAATTTACACACTTAAAGGGAAGCTCTGGAAGATTCAGTATCACCTAACAATGAGCCAACAAATTACTGCCCCCTTTCCCAGTGGTTTAAAGCTAAAAAAGGACAGAAAAGTGAGGCCAGAGGTAAAGGAAACTTCTGTGAAAGCAAAACAGCACAAAATAGTGGAACCTCTACTATCAGTTACACCTTTCTAGGACTGGGCTGGACCCCTTTTACCTTTTTCCTCAGAGATTTTGGTCCATGTTGGTATGATAACATCCCTCATTATCACTATTTGATGGAGACCTGGTGACTGTGGGGTCACAGGAGTACAGTGAACGTTCTAGAGACCAGTTTGAGATGATTTGAGCTGTTGGGCATGTCGAGTTCTCCTGCTGGAATAGTCCTGGAATTCTCCTGCAATACTCTGGTACTGTAGGCTGTGACGTTTAAATCAATCAATCAATCAAACTTTATTTGTATAGCACTTTTTACACAGGACTTTGTAATAAAAGTGCTTTACATGGGAAATCAAATCAAATCAAATAACAATAAATGAAATAAAAAGTAGAAAATTGCATAAAATGAAAGTATAAGAAGCCCCACCCCCCCCACCCCCACCCACATTCAATACACGCACTCACTTACTCAAACACACAAAGACATAAAATGGAAATTCGGACAGAGAACAGAATTAGAGGACTGAGGAAACGCTGTCTTGAAGTAAAAATGAGGAAACACAGGGGCTAAGACTAAAATGATAATTAAAAATCATAAGACATTAGATAGAAATACTATAGGGTAAAATATGTAAAAACGTAAATAAATTAATAAAATAAAAATTTCAACAAATAATATGGTAAAAAGCATAACACCGGGTGCATAGTAAAGTCGGCTAAAATAGGATAATAAAAAGAAAAGCTTTTAACAAAGAATAAAATTCCAAATAACAAATCTGAACTGAAATTTAGAAATGAAACAGAATGAGGGTTAAAATAAGTTAAAATATAATGTCAAATAATAATAAATCTGAGAATGTGCCAAGAAATATCTCTCCCATCTTACATCTCCAGTCCAGTTTTGGTGGAACTGTGAACCCTTGGTTTCTTCTGCTGTTGTAGCCTTTCTGCTTTAACTTACTTTGCCATTGCCCCCTGACTTCTGGCTTCAACATGGCCCTCTTTCAGCGATTAACTTCCACTAACTGAATATTTTCTTTCTTTCTTTAAACCCTAGAGATGCCTGTGTGTAAACATCCCTGTAGATCAGCAGTGTCTGACATGCTGCCGATGCTTCAGGTCGTCTTGACTTAGTGCACATGCTTAAAATGATTGGCTGATGATCTGTTACATTTTGATGCACCCTCTCAACAAACTCCCAAAACCAAGTACTTAATCAAAATGACATCCCCCAATTATCCCCCACCCTCTCCTCCATGCACTGTGGTGTCCACTCCTTCCGTTTGTCACCTTGATTAGCATTCAGCGGCGCTCTCATCTCTTTGGCTGGCTCTTTTGTTTGCCCGCGCTGATTGGAGGGCCTCTGCTTAATTTAGATGCAGGGAAGCGGTGACAGAAGAGGGGGGCTTATTAGGGCTGTGAGCCCATCCCGCCTTAAGTGCAGAGTCTCCAGTTCCATTTTCATTTGCCTCCATTATTGAATTTGCCGGCTTCTCGTTCACCCTGATTGCATTTTGTGTCACCTCTAAAAATAAAAAATAAAATAAAAAATGTCTCCCCCTCCAGAGTACTTTTAAACTTACATTACGACAAGTTAAGAGATCCTCCAAGAATGTTTTTCACTGTGTTAAGTTTTGTTTAGAGTGTTTTTGCTCTTAGTTCTTCTTCAAAAATAGCTAAATATGCAAGATAGACAGCGTCAAGTGAACTTGGCTAATGAAGTTATGATTGACACCAGCAACAGTTGTCAGGCTCAGCCAACCCCCCCATTGTTATCCACACTTGGCAGCAAGATTGATCAATAGCAGGCTACTGAATGATGATAAGAAATGTTAGAAACAGCCAGCCAGGTGCTGTGTGGGTTTGTCTATCATGCAGCCAGAGGATTTGTGGTTCTTTGTCCTGAGTGTCCCGAGGCAAGACCTTGACCTCTGAATTATCAGCGTTTGTTTGGTCGAGCCAGATTGGAGGATGTATGATCAGAATGAATGCTTGGAAAAATGAATAGATAAATAAAGGGATAATTGGATGGATGGGCTGAACTTAACCAAAGAAAAAAGTTTATTTTTCAGACAGAACAGAAAAGGGAAGGTACAGTACCAGCAGAGTTTGTGGCGTAGAAGGAAAGAAGACTGGTGAAGGCAGGGATTCATTTAGCATCAATAGCAGCATTAGAAGAGAAAAAAGTGGTGTCATCTCCGCCTCCACCTCCTCCAGCACCTCCACAGCCTCCATAATCTTCTAATGTGAAGCGTTTTTCATAAGGATTCATCGCAAAACAATATCATTTGAGACTGCAAAATTTAATCAGGGGCTTTAAAACACAATTATGGTTATCAGGGAGGACACGACGGCAGCAGCAGCAGCTCTGGAGCCGTGGGTGTGGGGGAGGGGATGAGGAATAGGGGGGTAGATGGAGGGGACCTCCCCCGCGCTGTCTGCGCCCCAGCACTCTGCTCACATTTGTCACCCAGCACAATATCTCTTTGGCTGGCAGAGCTAATAATGGAGCAGTAAGGGGAGAACGGGACTCTGGAGACCCACCTCCGCGGCTCCATGAAGATCAGATAAGTTCTCCTCGAGTAAGAGGCCTCGCTGAGCCGCCGCGGATTTGCTCGTACAGATTGTATCATTTATAAAACACGGGCTCACTCCTTTGACAGCTTCTTGTGTGTGTGAAGGATGCAGCTCTTTTTAAAACATGCAACCTGACATGGACAAACCTGAAGCCCGGTCACTGACCACACAACGGTGGACAGGACGTCTCAGGTGGACTCAAGTCCACAGAAGTTTTACTTCAACAGGAAACAAGAAACAAAAGAAACACAACACAAACACAACATAGAGCACAACAATAACATCAAAATACAGACTGCAACCATATAAATAAAGGATAGATCAGTGATTTCATTATGGATTGATGGCTAATTGGATGAATGATTAGATAGATAGATAGATAGATAGATAGATAGATAGATAGATAGATAGATAGATAGATAGATGATATGGTTGATGAATGGATAGATTGATGTGTGTATAAAGTGACAAATGCTTTAATGGGTGAATGGATACATGGTTGGATGGAAGGAAGGCGAATGGATGGATGGTCTGATGGATGGATGGAGAGATTTATGGATAAAATTAAATGATTGATTAAAGTTTTGGCTGATGGCTGATTGAATTGGTGGATGGATGATGTTTGATGGATGAATGAGTTATTGGATTGAAGAACATATAAATGAATGGGTGGCAGAATGTAACTTAAAGTTTGATGGATAAGTTGGATGTATGGACCTTTCAGTCTTTGGATGGCGGAGTTGATGGATGGATGGATAACTGGATATAAAAGGAAAAGAATAATCAAATGAGATGACAAATAAAAACATGAATAGATGACTGGATGGAAAAAAAGACTCATAAATGCCTGAATGTATAGATGGATGATTATATAAATAGATAGTAAAAAAATGGAAATATATAAAAATAGACACATAAATGGACAAATGGTTGGATGTTTGTTTTAACAGATAGATGGATGGTTGGTTAGTTTAACAAAGCCACCTTTGACGTTTACTCACTTCCATGCATCTTCAGGATCCTGGTGATCTCCTCTTTCATACAGACTTTATCTCTTTGCCTCCTTGTTCTCAAAAACGGCACAAACACGCTCGCGTGTCTTCTGACTTTTTAAAAGAGTCTCTTTGTTCTTTTTCGATGGAGAGCATTTAATTCATCACAGCATATTGTGGGCATTCCAGCCATAAGATAAAAGAGACTTTTACACTAGCGTGGGGAACTCGATGCTTTATTGTTCCCCCGGTTCGACTGATCCTGTTGCAGAGCACTCCAGTTGCCTTGTACGTGTGTGAAGTTCAAAGGGCTTTCTGAAAAAAGAGAAAAGACACAATTCAGAGGCTTGTTGGCTTAGAGCAAGACATGTCAAAAGACTGCTTCTGCTCTCTTTTGGTTCATGTCCTCAGTTCTTCAGTCCTGATGTCTCTGACAGCATAGAACTACTTCTAGTGGTTATCCTTAACACAACACCATCCGAGCGAAATTGAAAATGTTGGCCATGACAGCAAAACTCAGGACACAGTCTCTCCATTTTCCAACTTAGCTTCATTTGCTCTCATGTGAGTCGTTACTTTCCAGGCTGGAAAGATTTGTTGCGCTCTCAGCCGCTGCATCGTTTGACGGCATTCCCTGGTGAGGTTGTGCTCTGAGAAAGTAAAGGCCATTTGTTTTGTTCCTGCACTCATGCAGCTTCTGTCAGACCAGATGTCTGCGCCGTCACAAGCCAGCTCAGAGCTCCAGGAGCTGATGGATGTCGACAGTCAAGGTCTCATGTCACCACTTACTGTAAACAGTCTGATAAAGACAGATTTCAAATGATGTCTTCAATTATGTCCTAAAAAGCAACATTTGTCTGGGGGAAATTGTCTCACTAGATAAAGCTGGTTAGCATTAGCATTAGTAATAATTCCTTCCTTGTTGTGCCTGATACTCAGAGTTTGAATTTTCTGTCTTTCCTTTTGATTTACATCGCTTTCTCTGATTAAAGTCTTTTGCACACAAGACATGATTTTTTCCACAAGAATATTTGCATGTTATTATGTTTTTTCAGATCAAAAGCCACACAATGCAAATGACACACCAGTGGCGTAGAGCAAAACAGCAGCTTTTTCTCTTTACTGTGGTCAGTTTTTCTAATGTTTCGACTTAAATCTGACCAATGAAGGCATTTGTTGTTGGCACATGTCACAAAACATTCAACATGGCTCCCTGCTTGATGGTAAGTTTGCATTACAGCAGCCTAAGTCATAAAATAATAATGATGAGACCAACGTGTTTGTCATTTTTTATGGGGCACAAAGTTTGGGTGGCCCCCTTTCATGGTTGGGCCCCAGAAAGCTTATGGGCCTCCCTGATAGTGTATCTTGGTAAGAGAAACAACAATCAAAAATCCTTTTAATGCACATGTTGGCTGTCTGACATTTTCAAATAACTTCTAAAACCCAAAATCTTAATAAAAAATCTTAAACAAAGATGATGATAAGATGTGTCCCATGCCCTATGTTGTTGATTTACAAAAGTAAATATGTACATATGTGCAGAAAAAGGTGAATTTCTTATCCAGTGCACCACCTTTGCTCCCTGCAAATTACCAAAAAAAGGTGTATTCTAATTTTTCTTAAATAGATCAACTTGCTTCCCTTGGGGCATCTTTGCGATGCTCTCTGAAGCTCCGAGTGATTAATTGGTATTTAGGAGGGTAAAGCCCCGGCTTAGCTCTTCAGCTCTGCCTACAAATGCAGAGCTTTACAGGCCTAATGCAACAACACAGCTCCAAGATGCTTTTTGCTGCTGGACAGGCGCTGTTTATCATGAGGATTTCCCATATCTGTGCAGAGCTTTATACACTCACTTGAGAATTTTAGAGGTGCTTGACTAAACGTTGTGTTTGTCTGCTGGCTTTTTCAGTGTTTGTATGTGCTTCTGGAGGCTTTTCTCTGTTTGAAGAAGACAAAATGGAAGCACAATTTCTGTTTGTTTTGTGCAGATTTAAGGTATAGTAGTACTAGAGAGTGGTAGTGCAGTGATTGTTCAAGCAGAAGGGCTGGGAGGGTTTTTGCAGTGGAGGGATTTGGAGGAATTCCATAAACAAGGGATGAACATCAGGCATAGATATCTTGACCGTTGGTGTCCAGAACACTGATGCAGAGATCGAAGAAAATCCATCGAACAGTTCTTGAGATGATGCTTTCACAATCATCAACATGTAGCTTCATAATCCTAGACTTTAACCAAGTATCTCCAAAATACAACCAGTTCATCCTTGAGTTTGGAAGGACATTTGTACAAAGTGAAAGGGGGCAGTCAGGTGAGTCCCAACACCTAGGGGAGGAGCCCGGGATGCCAGATTTTGCTGCTGAACACTCAGAAGGTATCATGGACCTATTTAGTGAAACAGGAGGGCATCCGCCTGATGACCTGAAGGGTGCCAACACTCACAGGACCATCCCAAAGAGTCTCACGTATGCAACCAGGGGAGAGTAACACTGAAGTTGCCACCATCAGCCTGTTGGCTGGTAGTGTGGTTGGTTGAAGGGTTGATTGATAATGGGTTGCTTGTTGTTGCTCAGTTAGTGGACATTTGTGTAAAGTTTGAAGAAAATCCATTTAAGTGCTTTCTATATTTGGTCTTCTAAAGATTCAGATAAATGGACAGATGGAGGCCCCAAACTTAATGCCTCAAGCCTCCGCTGTAGCCGACACAGTGGCATAAAAAAGAAAAGAAAGGGGGGAGGGCATCCAGCTGTGGAAAGAAAGAGTGATCATCTCGATTCTCTTTCCCCTGTGCTCAGCAAGTCGGCCCATCACTGGAGTGAGAAAGTACGGCGAAAGGATGGGTGGGTCTGAGGCGGGGGTGGAGGGGGATAAAGATGGAGAGCTGATACTAATAAAAAAGAGCAGAGTGGCCGGCACGGGCGCACTCGTCTTGAGTTGTGTGCTTCGTGACACGCCCGCCCCCGAGACAAGACAATAACGGCAAACTCATAGACTCATCAGCCGAGGACGGATCACCATTACGGCCTTATTCATCAGCATAATTAGGCCGGGGAAGAGATGTGGGACGAGTGGCTAGCAGCGCTGATGAAAGCTCATCAGTAGGCTCCCTATAGAGCGATGACCGCTGATTGGTGCCGGGGCCATCATTGCCTAGAAACTACTTCAAAACAGGGGCTCTTCGCTCTGCTGAACGACAGTAAAATGGACTTAATTGGCTGGTGAAGGGAGCTCGACGCAGGGATCATTTTTACTTCCTTTACACTCTGTGCACTGATTGGCCTGTTCTGTGTTTAGAGAGTGTGATGACAATGCAGATAAATAATCCCATGAAATCTCAGCCACATTAAACCTCTGAGTTTAATTTGGCTCTTACTTTCAGTTTCTTCTACCAAATTTTTAAGGTTTTACTGCTTTTGCAGTTGTGGGTGCTTCTTTGATGAAGATTGAAGACAGTAGAGTCTCCAGAGGGCCATAGACTGAAAACGGGAAGATAAAGAAAATGTCAAGAGCTCAAACATTTTGAGTTCTTATGAGAAAATGTTCAGTAAGGACGTCTTGTCCTGATGAAAAAGTTGTCTTCAAAGATAAGATTTCTGAGCTTTCCATTAATGTTGCATTCTTTATAGAGAATTCGACATGAAGAAGCTGAACTTAAACACAAGTGCAGACGAATGGTTTTTCGTGTTTATAAGAAAGTTTTTCATCCTTTAGAAGAGGAGGATATGTGTTCACAGGAAACTTTAACATGCTAGTGTAAAAAGTTTTACACACTCTTGTGATAGTGAAACAGACAAAAGTGAAAGTATTGCTTCCTCATCAGTCAGTTAAACATGCTAACGGGAATATTCTGTGCTAAACAAAAGGTTTCACTTAATTGTAAGTAAGTTTATATGCTAACAAGAGTTTAACTCACTTAGAGAAGTTTTACATGCTAATGTGAAAGTCCTTCTTGCTTATAAAAAGTTAAACATGCTAACAGGAAACTTTAATGCATAGACAGAGTTTTACATGATTGAAAGTGTTACATGCTTATAGGAAAATTTAGCATGCTAACAAAACGGCTTTACATTAGTAAAATTAGTTCTACATGCTTATGTAAAAAGTTTTACACACTATTGTGATAGTTAAACATGTTAAAGTAATAAAAACTCTTAAAGGAGTTAAAGCCTCTTCTCAGCCCCTCTGTTTGTTCAGTGGACAAAAGCTGTGTCCTCAAAGAGCATCACACAGAAAATAAATGTCCTGATATTGGTAGGAAAAGGTTACTTCCTTATCCCGTTCCACAACATTATCACATTTCCTCAACTGTAAAGTCATTAAGTTCTGCCTGTTTTGCCCTTTAATGAGTTAATTCATCATATTTAATGGCTGCACACAAGCTTTTGTTTGGCCATTTTGTTTTTGTCCCACATAGTTTAAATCTGAGACTGTGAGAGTTTCTGTAATGTTCTTAACAATCTCCACATGATCATAGCCAAATCTTAAATGAATTTTCTGACTGCATTCCTGCATGTCTGTGCTTTCTGAAGTAAAAAGACACAGGTGAAATTGTTAGTGAAAGCTCTTGTGGGGTCTCTAATGGAGGCACATAAGGTTTTAAACTTGAGGCTTTAGGAGAAAGGCGTGCATTATGAATCGCATTATTTCCATTTTTCTTACTCAAATCCTGATTATACCCATGAAATAAAAAAATAATAACCCTAATTCTAAGCCTGATAGTTATCCACACATTGAGCTTTATTTATTTATTTGTAGCTTTTTACATTAAAATCTTGTAAATTCTGTTTTCTGTTCCCAATACAATCTCCCTTGCAGTTGTAGTGAAGTCTTGAAATGGGCCTTTCGCGTCATGGACCAAGGAGGTCATTGGAGGTCACTGCACGCCCTGTGTGCCCAGTACTAGTCCAGTAATTGTACAGCTTACATTAAGGGGAACATCTTTTGAGGGGAGGCACCATTTTTAAGAGCTGCAACCCAAAAATATTGGACATGCAAATCACTGTAAGTCCAGATTTAGTGCCTGCAAAATTTGGTGTAACCAATCAGAAAATGTTTCTGATTATTACTCTGAATTAATTTTGTCATTGTAATTAACGTTGTTGGCCTTACCAATGACCTCCTCTCTACTCCCTCCTTTATGCTACCTCCTTCTTCTCCACCACCCCCTCCCTGATGCAGGACAATGGCTTTTATGACTACATCGTAATTCACAGCACCGTGCACGGTGAGGGGATTGGGTGGAGGGGGTGGATGTTCAGCTGTACATCTCCTATCCTGATGGAAAGATCGAAGAACAAGGGAGGGGGTGGGGAACTGGGAGAAGGGGGATACAAGAGAAGAGGATGGGTGGGTGGAGAGGTGGCAGTGCGGGGGGGCTGTGGCACAAAATGAATGACCGCCAGATACGAGCTTGTCATCACGCCGGGAGAGTTAGTGCCCCACGCCTGGACGGACAGCAGAGGTGGTGATTTGTCTTGTAGTGACCAGGGGGGATATGGACATGGGGCACTTAAAAGAGCATTTGGGACAGCGGTGGGCGGGTTGATCAGAAAGATGGCCCTCCATAAAATAGCAAAATGGATATCGGTCATCCCGTTAGGACTCTCAAATGTAGGAATTATGGCTGCAACGATGTCAAAACGACTCTTGACAGTTTTACGTGGTCATTCCTCAGTGTTTAAACTTTTCAAATGGAGGCCACCAACTCAGAGACACGGTCTTTTCCAAGATGATCAAGTAAAATTAGAAGAAAATCTTAATGTTGTGTACCTGTGTTTCCGAGCACACCTGTTTTGGGGTTCAACAGTCTGTTGTTGGATCTTCATCAGTCTCATTTTAGTACAGCTGGTACCTGATTTTACTTGCATGTACACAGCCAATCATATTTTTTCTTCTTCTTGAGCTATCTTGAGGTAGAATCTAAATTGGTCTAGGGTCAGTAATCCTGATTCAAGGCCATGGTTTTCTGTCAGAAAATGGTAGATTGCTCCCTGTGGGTAAGGGGGGGATCTCTGCCTCAAGCATCTGTGGGTCTTGTTCAGGAGTGAGGGTAAAATAGAGAGATGACTTGGTGCAGCGTCCACAGAGAGGCAGGCATCATTGAGCCAGATCTCTGTGGTGTAGAGGTGAGTGAGCTGAAAGGTAAAGACTTGGACCTTCACTTATGGACTCTCTATAGGGTGTCCAGGCTCAACCTTAGAGATAGAGTTCTTCTCTAAAATTGTGAGGGAGCTTCGAGTAGAGGCACTGCTTCTTTTGATTGTAGTTTTAAGGTGGTTCAGGTATCTGGTTTTGATGCCTCCTGCTTGCTTCCATTTGGGGGTCTTTTGGCATGACTAAGATGAAACCATAGAACTTGCTGGAGATTTTATATACTCCTCAAAAACAGTTAGGAATTCAATTTCAGTGGATTATTCTCCCCTTTAATAATACCAATTGCTGTTGTATCTTATGTCGCTGGAAGCCTGATTAGTCACCTTTACAACAAGGAACAATGTGTAAGGACAGTGCATTAGTGGGATGAGCAACACAGCTAAACATGTAGGTAGCACCCAGAGGGGAAGCATTATTTGGTTTCAGAGCTGCTACCATTTCCAAACTTTGGACCAAGCTCCATGAATCTGGTGAAGTTAAAGACAGAACGCGAAATGGGCGCCCCAGGAAGACAAGAACCTCAAGAAGACCGGTTCTTCTGAGGAACTGTGGGCTGTCCTCCAGGGGAAGGGGGACTTTGGCACATTTTTCGGGGGGCACTTTTCACACGTTTAGTTGTGTTGTTTATTCAACAAATGCATAATCTTTAGAAGTTGCACCTTGTTGTAAAGGTGACCAATCGGGCTTTCCAATAAAATAAAATACAATGCCGCTTAAAGGGAGAAAAAAATCAACCAATATAATGTTTCCAAACTTATTCTTAGGAGTGTATATATCTCTTTTAACTTGGAGCTGACTTGGAGTCTCCCCTGAGGAGATGGTAAGAGTCGCAGATTCAAACCATTTTGGGTCAACTTGATTTACCTTCTGCCACCACAACCCGATCCAGGATAAGGAAACGGATGGTGAATGAATGGATGGGGAAAATCCTTGGTTTAAGACCAAGAACATGTGAAAAGCAGTGACATTTCTGTCTTTATCAGCTGTGCTCTATCATTTAGGTTAATAAGGCTCTACTCAGCATGCTAATTTTGTTAAAACACCTGCTGATTACCATGCTGACATTTAGCTACGTTAATGCTCATGGGCAACCTTACTGAACGTACTGAGAGAATTATATGGCTACAAGGGATCCATCATGTGCTCATTTTGACAAATATTTCATCAAAACAGGCTTCAAATTGTGCCCTATGACTTTATTAGCTCTTGAGCTGGATATGGAGTCATTGTCTTTGTAGCCTTATTTGTTTCACTTTTAAGTCCATGCACCTCATTGGATATCCAAATGGGAACCTTTAAACACCAAGCTGACATTTATTTATCCTGCCTTTCAGGAACTTGCTGTGAGTTCCCATGTGCATGTTTTCTCAGCTTTAAAGTGAAACTTAAGGCAAATAACCGGTCAGTCAGTTGTGCTTTTCCAGTCTGGTTCAGTGGGAGTTGATGCTGGGAACAAAGGTCTTCTCCATCATTAACGTCATCAAATGCTCAGCCTTCTTGAAAAGGCATTCATCCCAAACATGCCAGATCATAGCTTTGGCCAGACTCTGCTGACTGAAGTGGAAATTGCAGGTCTTGCAGGGGCGTGGGTTTGTAAATCTTGTGGTCTTGGTGCTGTATATGTTCCCAGTTGACCTTTTTGTAAACAGTATTCAGGCTGCGCCTTCAGTTGTTTACGTGGAGTGATTGGAGTCTCTGTTTGTAAATGAAATAAAAAGTGCTGACAGTATGGTCACCAAATTATACGGACAAAGCACAGCCTTTTTTTCTGCACCTTTCAGGGATGTAGAGCAACCCTCTGATAAATCGGCCATTGTGACGGGAACATGATTACATGAAGCCGCCGCGGCTGTAGGCCATTCAGCGGGCAGACGGAGTGCCATGTCACCTCTAAGAGGGCTTTGAATAAATGTCCCCGTCTCCACCAAGGCCCACTTCCTTAATCAGGGTGTCGGATGGTAATGATTAGCTTCCTGCTTGCGCTGCTGGGCCGCTGAACCATCCGCATAACTCATGCACTGTTAATAATCTGCCTGGGGAGATAATACCCTTCTTTACCTTCAGCTAATCCAGCCCTGATCCCCGACCACATTGTTACTTTTTTGTATTAAATTTCATTTATTATGACAAGTACTTTCACAGAATCAGCCTGGACTTCTTATTCAAGGGGACTGGAAGCGGGTGATTGTATCTAAATCCCTCAACTAGGTTAAATAACACAGTCACTTGGTGTCCCAGAGAGAAAGAGACGCTGATGGGGGGGCTGTTGTTTCTCTTCTGCCTCAGGTCACAGGGAGGAGGGGGGGATTACTGCGGCATCATTTCATTCTGTGTCCATATCCAAAACCTGGATTAGTAACAGGGAGAGGGATTAGAATTTATTATCATACTCCACGCGCGGGCATCTGTTAAGGGCACTGGTCCTTGAAAAGAAACATATTTTTGCTATTAAGCAAATGCCGCATGAGAAGCCTGTGCTTTGTCTTTGGTTTGCTGGCTCTGGTTTTGATAGCGTAGGTCAAGAGAGTAGCTCTCTTACTTTCTTTGAATTAGTCTTTGCTTTTAAAGATAATAGTGAAGCAATAAAAGACAGAGCAAACTCACAAAAAACACCCTTACACAGCAAAAAGATGCACAACTGCTAATCCTTTTCTGCTCTTAACCTATGGCAGGAGTATTAATGGATGACACCTTCCAGCAATCTCCTTTAAAACAGAAAAACAAAAGATTGATTTCAAAACAATGTCCCTTTATTTCAGTTTGAATGAAGTATAAGAACAAAATCTGTGCAAGATTTAACAACAACCAAACAACAAGGCGTTCTGACCAAGACCTGTAGATGCATAGGAATTTAAAGGATATCAAAGTTTGGAGAGTCTGGAGAATATCAGTAATTATGCTTGGTTTTATACAAATTGATCTTACAGTTTTTGAGATGTAAGCAAGGTGGTGGACCAACCAACCAACAGACTGATTTTGGTGTCAGTCTGTAGCTTGTTACTGTTTTTAAAGACCAGCAACTAATGGTTCATCTCAAGATCTTGTGCTCTTATTCACAGGTAACCAACTTTTATCAGCATTTTGTCTGGCTGTTCGGTCTCTCCTCTAGGTTGTCAATATTTAGTAAGTTTGATCTTAATGAACAGACAAAGTAAACATTTTAGACGGTCCTACTGATCCACTTATGGTGTGTTATAGTGACATTTCTGTTCACTAGGTCCAATTAAATCTCTGATATAATTTGAAGTACTCAGTTTGTGTCAGTATATCTGACTAGAAGAATGTGCTCTTTGGATGTGGAGAAGTTTGATGAAATGCACAAGGTTTGACCAGAAAAAAGTCCACAGATCATCAAATGTAAGATTTTTAATCCCCCTTTCAAAGAGAAAAGATTCAAAGTCAGTGCCTAATTCGACTCAGTGACACTAAAACCTACAAATTAAGCCCAAAATTTTGGTGTGGTTATGAACTCAGGGCTTATTAAAATAAAAACAGAGCAAGAATCAAATGATTTCTGTCTAAAGAAGAAACAGAAACTTGTTCAGGCTTCTATTTTTGGGTCTAACTTGTAAATCGATCAGGCAGCTGCAGCTCATCCAGAACGCTAATCGAGTCCTCATGAACACCAAGAAAGTAGACCACTTCACACAAGTCCTTAGACCACTACACTGAGATTCAAAGTGAGATTTTAGAATCCTCCTGGTTTATAAAATACTTAATTGTCATGGGCCTATAAACCTTTCAGATGTCTTAGTCTAATGTACATGTCCCATGTGAAACTGAAATGATTGTGCTCTCATATCCTGTGGTTGTTTTGATTATCTTATTGAGCACCAGCATGATTTGGCCCTCTGAAATAAAAATAACATTGATGAGTCCCTTATTGTCTCCAGAGTTTCCCATACCTGATTTAAACAGTTCATACTTTACAGAATGTCATAGTAAGAACACGTATATCCCTCGTGGTGATTTTGACGTCTTCCAGCAGCATCCAAACTCACTAACTCTGCCCTGCAGAATCAAATTACTCCATGCATAATTAGGACTTTTTATCGACATTCCTTTAAGAGTTCTTTTCACAACTGAGGCTGTTTTGTTTATAGTAGAATCCATTAACTTATTTTTCTGGAGTACCTCTTTACCAGACATCATTGCCTTTGGACCTGGCATTGAATTACCGTGTGCATTTGTCAATAGCATTTATCTTCATGCTCAGATGCACTTCAGGGAACACCTTATGCAGCGCGGTACTTTGAGACAAAAAGGATTGGATTCAACCTTGAAGTATTGATTTTCTGCCATCATATACATGTACCTTATATCCATGGCTATGTGCTCACTTCTCTCCATCCCTGTCCTTTTTCCACTCCTCCTGTGCAGAGATACTGAATGGAGGGGTTTATGTTGACCAGAACAGATTCCTGTGCCACGCGGACACCATCCATTGGCATGACATTATCAAGAACCCCCAGGCGGAGCTGCTGGTGGTGCCATCCAACAACAGCAACCTCGGATGTGAGTATGGATGGACACCAGTGGGACCGGTATCTTTGGATGAATATCAAACTTTTTCTTAGCTTCTCTCTGAAACATGAAGGCAGACCTCATGCCAGCACACTGCAGAAGCGCACACACATACCCTACCAGCAGCAGCCGTGCCCCTTCCCTTTTTATTCATTCTGTTTGCCTGGCGGTCATCTGGAAGCGAAATCACATAGTGTTAGATCAGCGTGCGAACCTTTCCATTGTATTGGTGTGGTGGCGGCTCTGCAGCGAGGCCCATGGAGCTGCTGTCCGCTGTGCTCTTTTTAAATCTCAGTGAAGCTGACAGCTGGTTTGAAGCTGCCCACTTCCCCTCCTGCGCCCCCTCCTCCGTAGTCCCCGCAGTCCCTCAGTTCCCTCGGCTTTGGACATAACAGGCGTCGCTATCCGCCGGGCATTCAGTGTCAGAAGAACTGGCTCTTCAAGACGGACTCTTTCAAAACTTTCTGCAGATCTTTTGGATGAGGCTTTTGCTCTTTTTTCAGAGATTTTTGAAGACCCTCGGTATCAAAAGATGTCAGGGGGAACAATAGGGACAGCTAAGGCGGCATGCAGCGAGCAAAGATGTTGAAACTTCTTTGTGATGAAAAGGCAACATGACCAATCTTATCCCAAAGAAAGAGCAAAGCAAACTCTCCATCAACTTGACTCAAGGCCTTAGCAAAAAGGTGAGCCGTGCAGGAAAGGTCGAGCCCAAAAAAACTTCTAGGTAAACAATTCTTACTTGTGTGTGCAGAAAACCTTGGTCTCTTTCATTTTTCCACAGCCTGCGTACTTCTGCTCGGTAGTCTAGCTTTACTTTTATTGTCAGAAAGGTACATTTAGAGTTTCTGTAGTTTAAAGGAAACATGAAGAGCCTTTGCCAAAATAAAACACCAGGTTAACTCTGTCTCGGACTGGCTCATCCATAATAATTTTCAAGATTGGTACATTTTCTACCAAGAGGTCCAGCTCAGTGTGCTGTCCTGTGGATTTGAAACAACTGATGATGGTTGAAAATGGAAAGTTACAAGTGGTAGGCACTCTTTTCCACTTTATTGTAATTTGGTATGCTACAGCCTGTTTTCCCACAGCCTTAAAATTTTACCTGGTAGTCTAGCTTTATTCTCCAGGGTCAGGAAAGTTCACTTCGTCGAATCACTTCGACTAAGTGAACTTCAAGTGACTTCACTTAGTGGAATCGAAAACAGATGCATCCTGTTCAGATAAAGACTCAACCACAACACCAAAAGACCTGAAAAGTGGATCACAAGGGGGAGATTTTAAAAAAATAAAGGTTGTTATTTGTAGCCCAGCTATTTTAGCTTATAATGGCTATGCTAAAATTCTCTATTTCAAACTTCTTCAGCTTGGCTTAGGACTGGTCATGTTGCTTTTCCATCACAAAGGAGTTTCAACATCTTTGCTCACTGCATGCCGCCTTAGCTGTCCCTATTGTTCCCCACGATATCTTTTGATACCGATTGTCTTCAAAAATCTCTGAAAAAGAGCAAGAGCCTCATCCAAAGATCTGCAGATAGTTTTGGAAGAATCCGTCTTTAGGACATACGCTTACCTCGTGGACTACACTGTATGTAGCTCCACTTTTTAGGGTCAGAACCTTGGTGCCCAAAAATCATACATTTCTGGTCTTTTTTCAGTGGGAATGCCAAAAATTACTTATTGTTCAAAATAGCACTGGACTAAGCTGCTTGCCTGAAACAAAAGAATCAGTTGAGGTGCCCAGTAATTAGCATGTATGATGAGATAATCATTATGTTGAAAGTATCTTTAAAGAAAAGGCACCATGATCAATCTCTTCCAAAAGCTACCTTAAGGCAAACCTCTCCTTAATGTGACTCTCTGCCTGAGCAGAGGGTGAAACATCATGCAAAACTATAAATAAACTTCTTAATTTTTCCTTCAGCATGTAAACTATTTGTTGATTAGATGCCTCAGATGGCGGCAGAGGAGGCCGAAAAGCAACAAAGAACAGAGGAGGTGGGCCAAAAAATGACAAGAGAGAGAGTGTGGGAGTTGAGGTTGCCAAATTGGGGCCCTTTGTTGAGACATAGTTAGTACGTAGCATTAACAACTGCACAGTGGGAGTGGTTGCAGAACCCGGGTGACAATGTGCTGCTCTGTTCCACTCACTCTGTAATTAACCCGTAGTCAATTAAGTCTCAATGATGGGCTCCTGGCAGATGAAGGTCGTGAGCGTTCTGTCAGGTCCCACTTTGCCAGTGCGAGCGCTTGACGGAGGGGGAGTCGGAGCCTGTCTTTCACGATTATGTTCACGAGGAGCCACAAGTTGCCGGAGTGAATCTAAGTTGTGTTTTTGTTGAGCAAACATGATGTGTCACTGTCATGAGGCGGGGGAGTTGAAGGGGTATGCGTGAGGGGAACAATTAGGCGTTTCTTGCATGAGGAGGGCGCTTTTATTTCTTTAATCTTTGTCTAAAGTTTGCAGAGAAGTTGTCTGAGTCCCAGTGTTCTGCTCTGCAGGCCGGCGCTGTCACCGCTCGTGTAATGGACGCTGCTGGGGTCATCAAGAAGATCAGTGTCAGACTCGTGAGTATGAGGACGCACACATGCACTCACATCCCTCCAGACTTCTAAAGTTAAAGGGCTCAGTGAAGTTTGACTAAAGAAGCACTAAAGACACGAACTAAAGAAATCATGTCACATTTTGGGGATCACTCTTTTCTGCTTTGCTGCCATCAGAAGGATGAGAAGATTAACACTCAATTTTTAATTTTAAAGGGACAATGTGTAGCATTTTAAGTCATTTATGAGCTAAAAACCGTATCTACATTCATAACTAGAAAAGCACTCAGAGAGCGCAGACCTCTGCCAAGGTGATCCGGATCAGTCCCAAAATTTAATCAGTTCTTCCATATCCCATTTCCAACAATTCCTGAAAATTTCATCCAAATCCGTTCAGAACTTTTTAAGTTATTTTGAACACAAATAAACAAACAGACAGACAGATAAACGCCGGCAAAACATAACCTCCTTGCGGAGGTTACTATCTCAACACAGAATTCCCCTTAAACAATCTTCATCGCTAAGGTAAGCTAAGTTAATCAGGTATTAGACCCTTTCTTTTAACATTTTAGAACAATATTGCACAAAGTTAACTACTTAACTATCTAAGCTAATAGATTCTCCCTTCAACAATCTTCATGTTAAGGTAAGCTAAGCTAATCAGACTTATACTCTTTCTTTTTACATTTTAGAACAATGAGTTAAATAACTTGGGTTATCTAAGCCCTTTGTAACTTTTTATGTGTTATTCAGAGATCAATGTAAGCCTTATAGATGTGAATTAGGTTATAGCTGAAGTTAGGAAATGCTTATCTTAAGCATTATACCAGACTATAAACATGTACAAATTTACTTTGTAATATTAGTATGAAGTTATAAAAACAATGACCTTTTTGTCCATACGTGTGGTTAGCTGACTAAGCCTAAGCAAGTGGCATCACCTCATGCTAGTATAAGGTACGCTAACCTAAGACAGACATAAATCAGCTATGAACTTGTGCTAAATTATTATTTGACACTTACTGCTAAACTAGGCTAACTGTATCTTCAGAAAGTCCTTAAAATTGGATACAAAGCTTTTTAATTAAATTAATTTGACTCTTATTTACATCCATGCTGACTGAATTAATCAGGTGGTGGTTGGTGGATTGATTCCATGCAATAGTTTTATGGTTGGGGAGGTGGGAGTGTTTTGTAGTCTACCTCTAAATAGTCCTTAATCTGCTATAATCCCTCTTGATATTATATTATTAAAACCGTGTGAGCCCTTAAGTGTACAGCGACTTAAGCTTTGCCTACAGACCAAAATAAAGATCAGTTTTTTTCAGCGTATTACAGCTGCTGCTTAGTCTGATAAATAAAAAATGTTGATATGAAAATAAACCACAGGAAAAAAGGAAGACAGCACATGATAACACGGAGGTAACAAACCACTTCTCATTTTGGTGCTTCTATTCGCGTCATACAAATCCAGGGCCTGTTTTCTCTGAGTAATAGACTACAAGGTCTTCTTGTTTTTTCCACCACTGCATCATTATGCGCCCAACGCAGCAGAGAAGTGAGCCCAGCGGTTTTTAATGCCTTCATTTTGAGCTCCTGCTGGCTCACTGGCTTTAACATCTCCTAATAGGCAGACCATGTGTAGGAGGCCCTTCTTTAGCACAAGTGTTGATGCAGTAGGTATCTGCATCATCTGAGGGTATTGTTGGACTATAACACAGTTTCTTTGAAGGTAGAGTCGTGATGAATTAGAGGGAGTTTTTCCCTGTGTGTGACAAGAGAAAAGCCAAACTCTCAGGGAATTATCATTACAGATATTTGTAAGAATATACCTTTAGAAAATCCAAAAGTCATCCAGGGCCTGTACTATGACCTATTTTATGATCATTGCCATAGGTGTGAGCCAGGGTGCACACTTTACCCCAAAACTTACTCAAACACAAATAATAAATCATCAAATTGGGTCAAATCACCTTCACTGAAGTCTGGTGCATCTTTTGAAATCAAATGTAAAGCTAAGTATTACAATTGAAAGAAGTTACTGAATTTTAACTGGAAAAAAGTTAGTTTTTTTTATGATTTTTTCAACAAATTCAATTCTTTGGAGATGTGTCTGACCAACTTACAGTTGCTGTACACCTAAAATACTTACAAATTATTTGGCCACATATATATTCTCAAAGTGGGAAAAAAAATCATCAAATTCTGAGACCGGTAAAGTTGTTCAATTAACAGGTTGGGTTACTGTGGTAGAATCAGGATACTGTTCCATATCTTGTATATCAGGGAACCTTTAAAGATTTGTTCAGAATTCATCCTTTAAGTATGATTTCTTTTAGAATTTGAATGCTAGATTCAAAACAAACATTTCACATGAAATGTTATTCATTTTAATATTGACAGCCACAAAGGGCCTGTATATTATGCCTTTGTGATGAGATAATAATGAGCCATTGATACAAGTAAAAACCGATGCAGTTTTGGATTGTTGCAATCAGATTGTATATATCTACAATGACAGCAATACATAAACATTACTTCTGTCAATTTCTGTTTCTAGTACTTATATATACATGTAATCTGTTTTATGGCCTTCGTGTCTTTTTGCATAGCAACGGCTTGGACAATTTTAATTTGTAGACTGGAACTATAGTGAGGGAAAGGGGATCTGAGAAATCCATAAGATGTATGATTGGCTGGTTATTTCATAGAATGGAGTCTTTGAATTTGCTTGTGTATGGTTGGAGGGGTTTCTGATTTTGAAAATGTTTATAATATCCCAAATAATAGATTACAGATGCAACATGTGCACACATGCCAGAGGTTCTCTTTCCAGCAGGACAGAGACAATAATATGCCTTCACAGGATCATCTGATGCATTCTTGTCAAATTGAATCCAAACATTGTATTTTATATATATATATACCATCATTTTTTTTTTTCAAAATATCTGCAATTGTATGAAAATATCTTGACAGTGTAGCTTGGGAAAGATTAGTAAGCATGGTCATTTGATTCCATGAAAGGTTTGAAAAATAAAAAACAAATATGTCACGTAGAGCTCGTAGTGAATGGCAGAAGCTTGAAGCATCTGATATCTCGTTCCCTCATGTGGATCTGGAATACCTTGAGACCATAACATGTGGTACATACCAAATCAAACAGTCCCCTGGCTACATTGCTGAGCATCAAAAAAATGATGGTCACTATGAGATTTGGGTTTACCAGCATGATGCTGATCTCATTAGGGGACAGATTCATTCTCGTCACAGATCTCAAATAAAATACAATGTTTGGATTCAATTTGACAAGAATGCATCAGATGATCCTGTGAAGGCATATTATTGTCTCTGTCCTGCTGGAAAGAGAACCTCTGGCATGTGTGCACATGTTGCATCTGTAATCTATTATTTGGGATATTATAAACATTTTCAAAATCAGAAACCCCTCCAACCATACACAAGCAAATTCAAAGACTCCATTCTATGAAATAACCAGCCAATCATACATCTTATGGATTTGTCAGATCCCCTTTCCCTCACTATAGTTCCAGTCTACAAATTAAAATTGTCCAAGCCGTTGCTATGCAAAAAGACACGAAGGCCATAAAACAGATTACATGTATATATAAGTACTAGAAACAGAAATTGACAGAAGTAATGTTTATGTATTGCTGTCATTGTAGATATATACAATCTGATTACAACAATCCAAAACTGCATGGGTTTTTACTTGTATCAATGGCTCATTATTATCTCATCACAAAGGCATAATATACAGGCCCTTTGTGGCTGTTCAATATTAAAATGAATAACATTTCATGTGAAATGTTTGTTTTGAATCTAGCATTCAAATTCTAAAAGAAATCATACTTAAAGGATGAATTCTGAACAAATCCTTAAAGGTTCCCTGATATACAAGATATGGAACTGTATCCTGATTCTACCACAGTAACCCAACCTGTTAATTGAACAACTTTACCGGTCTCAGAATTTGATGATTTTTTTTCCCACTTTGAGAATATATATGTGGCCAAATAATTTGTAAGTATTTTAGGTGTACAGCAACTGTAAGTTGGTCAGACACATCTCCAAAGAATTGAATTTGTTGAAAAAATCATAAAAAAACTACTTTTTTGCCAGTTAAAATTCAATAACTTCTTTCAATTGTAATACTTAGCTTTACATTTGATGTCAAAAGATGCACCAGACTTCAGTGAAGGTGATTTGACCCAATTTGATGATTTATTATTTGTGTTTGAGTAAGTTTTGGGGTAAAGTGTGCACCCTGGCTCACACCTATGGCAATGATCATAAAATAGGTCATAGTACAGGCCCTGGATGACTTTTGGATTTTCTAAAGGTATATTCTTGGGAGTCTCTGGGTGTACTACAAATGCCACACAATAAACAAAAAATTGGGCTGTGGGCAAAATTACATGTATTGTGAAAGAGGTCCTTTACATAACAGCAAGTCTGTGGCTTTCAGTGTATTTTACACCCGGGCCTTCAGTACTACCCTACTGCGATAAACCGCAGTACATTTTAATCGCAAGGTTTTCTAGAGGCAGTAAACACAGTTACTGCAGAAAGTTCCAAAAGAGTTGAAACGTTATGTAAAATATGAAAAACTATTTGGGAATCGGGATCTGCAGAACCTTCCTAACATGTAATCAGCTGAACAAAGTGCTCAACAGTGCAGCTTTTCTGTTGTTTTCACTTGGTGCTTCATTCAATGCCTTGCATTTTAAATTGGGGACATATCTAGTACCCACACTTCGTTACTGCGTGGCCATGCTTTTGTAGGTTTTGATGAATCATCCCTGAAAAAGATGATCTCTTGAAAGACACATTAGACCTGTATTATATGAGAAAAACATTCAATAACATTGTTCAGTACTGCGATAACAATATGGGTTGTGATTATTAGTCAGAAGATAAGAACTACATACACATGTCTTCACACAACACTTCCTAACCACTGATCATTTGAGCCTAACTTAGTTGGTACCCATGAAAAGTCGAGCCCCCCAAGAACCCACATGAAAATAAAGTGATTCATTTCTGTCAAAATTGACATAAATTTCGGTTGTTTCCATGACAAAATTCAGACAAAATGGGCCTACACACAGAGCTTCCTATCAAAAGACATTTGAACACAGTACACAGTGTGTAGTGCTTGGTTAAGTTAAAGGGATATTTCAGTAATTTTGAAGGTAGGTTGTATCAGGTACTTGACAATAGTTAAAGAAGTGGCTGAAAGTGCTTTCAGGAGAACAAGCTCAAACAGTTCAGTTCAATTCAGACATTTATGTATCCCACAAGGGGCAATTTATTTGTAGCTTTTCAGTGTATGTTCATGCATACAGTCAGTCGACAACATAAATAAATAATCAATCAATCTGTCAAGGAAACATATTTAAGCATGGAACAGAGGGAGCTGTCCGAACATTATAAGTAACCTACGGATACAAATCGTAGAGCAAAATAAAACAAGACGAGATAAAGATAAAAGCAAGTGAGGTAAAAACAAGACAATGTAAAAACAGTAGTAGAATAAATAAATAAATAAGACAGGAAATAAATAATGTCCTCTAAATAAAAGTCACTTAAAACGGGTGTGGTCTGTGTTTAGGAGCTTAATAGCAGTGGGAATGAAGGACTTTGAGCCGCAATTAGTTTTCCTTTGGGACACATTATAACGTCTGCCTAAAGGCATAACAGGAAATTCAAACAACAGATAAGGTACACTGCTGTTGGCAGGTACAGTTATTTCTTGTTTTTGTGAGTTTCTACATAAAAACAGGACACAAAACCATGTTGGGTCCAATGTACGATCAGGCACAAAATCTCAGAGTGCTTTATTATTCCTCTAGGAAGTCTCTGTGTGTTCTCTCACCTGTGCACAGTTCATTCAGGTCTTTTCTAACCCAACCCTTCTGTTTCCAACATCAGAAAGCCAGTCCACTGATTAATCAGGCTCTACTAGATTATGGGGCACTCATCAAAGGCCCAAAGTCTGATTGGTTAAAGACAATTTCCATAAACATTACTGACCATATTTACTTTGAGTGCAGAGGGGAGTCACGGGACATTCTGAAGGCCTTACGGTAAATTTGTTGACCTGGAGGCAACAGTGATTGAATGAAAATTATAATATATGTTTGTGGGTCTGGCTGTATCTCGGCCAGTAGAGAAGGCCTTGACTGTAAAAAGTACAGATATAGTGAGTCGGTGAGTTTTCCTCTATTTCATCTTTGAAGGAAACCAGTTGAACTCACCCATCCAGTGACAGTTTCCTAAAATTGGTAGGTACAAACTAACAAGTGCCCCAATTTTCCTGAAACTGAGCTCAAGCTGCACTGTAAGAGGCTCATTCAAAGGCACTTTCAGAGCAGTTCCTGAATGGAAACTGTGATTTTTAAGATCCATCCAGGTGTTCAGGTAAGCAACCTCATGGTCACGAACCTCCTCGACTGACCTTTAGGCTGTCCCTCATTTGGTTCAGTGTGTTCCATCTCAGACCGTGGTTTGCATGCGAGCGTGCCGTGTGGGGAAGGCGTTGGGGGTGGTGGTATTGTCTCTTTATTTGAGTGTGAATGTGTGTCTCAGACCTTTGAAATTCTCCCTTTTTTACTTCCTGGGCAGTGACAAAGACGGTGTGTGCAGAGCAGTGTGACGGGCGATGCTTCGGGCCTTACGTCAGCGACTGCTGCCACCGCGAGTGCGCCGGTGGCTGCTCGGGGCCCAAGGACACGGACTGCTTCGTACGTCAGATTTGAACACCGACACACACACAAAGGCTGTCACCATATTTATCAACCTTATGTCCTTTTCTTCTTTGTTTTGTTTTTTTATTTTCTGTTTCACACATGGACAAGAAAACAGTCTCATGTCCCCCCAACCTTACAGATAGGACAAGAGTAAGGGTCAAGGGATGAGGGAAGGGTCTTCAGATGGTTGGATGAAGGGCTGAGAGTAAGGATTTAGGAATGAGAATATGGATCTTCTGAAGGAAGGATAAAGGGTAAGGGTCAATTTAGGGGTTAGGGTCAAGGGATGGAGTTAGATGGATGGGGGACAAGGGCAATGGCGGAGGAGATAAGAAATCACAGCAAGAGTTTAGGGATAGATTGATGTATGATTGTCAAAGGGCAGATGGATGACAAGGGTTAGAGGATGGATTGAGGGATGAGGGTAAGGGTCAAAGGTTGGATAAATTAAGATCTGAGGGTATCAAAGGAAGAGAAGGATGAATGATTAAATTAAGATGAAGGTAATTAAACACTCTCTCCTTCTTTCCTTTATTTCTTTTTGCTTCTTTCTTTCCCGTCTACATGTTGTATAGTGCCACATCTGTTTATCACCACAAAATGATCCACGTTGTTTACCATCTGATGAACTATTTGTCATTTTTCAGGGCTGTAACAGTCTGACGCAGCTTAACTCTTTAACTAATAAATTGGTGATTCAGTGTTCCAATTAGCGTCGCGTTTATCACCACAAGTTCCTCCTCTTGTGCAGAGAATGATACAGACGCACATACAGGGCTGATATTGTTGTTGTAATTCACAGAACGGCTCATCCAATTCAATTACAGCCTGTGGCCACAGACAACAAAACACTTAAGAGGTTTATGGGACAACATTTCAACATTTACATCATGGCTGTGGATCAATGGCTCCAATTTTTTTCCCATTTGGCATTCGAGGAGACAAGGTGCCGCTGTGTGATACGCGTGTCACACTGGGATGTAAAAATGAAATGCTGCTGTAATACTCTTCCACACAGAGTGACTTATGTTACGTATCCGCCATGTTTCCCTCATGGGAAGCTTGGCTCTCTTCCCCGGCCTTTAGCTCTTGGTGCTCATGTGCTTTCTCTCTCTCTCTCTCTCTCTGCAGGCATGCACCAACTTCAACGACAGCGGAGCGTGCGTGACCCAGTGCCCTCAGCCGTTTGTGTACAACCCAACGTCTTTCCAGCTGGAGCACAACCCAAGAGCAAAGTACACCTATGGAGCCTTTTGTGTCAAGAAATGCCCACGTAAGTCAGGACACATGTATCCAAGTCCCTGAGTATACTGATGATCACTGTAAGATTTTACTGTTAGGTGTGTGACTTTGTTGACTTAGGATGCCGCTCCAGGTTAGCCAAACATGTGCTCCAGCTCGCACAAGGGTTGCCTGCAGAACAACCCAAAAGCATTTACTGAACAATTACAGAAACATTTAGAAATCAAACAGATTATATATCCCTTCAAAGTTAAGTTTTTAGTTTTATTTGAATGGAATACAAGATTAAATTTTCCTTGCTTAATTGTTCAAAAAGTGATGTAGCGATACCTTTAAAACAATCACAATTCAACCAAAATGTTGGCACTTTGAATAAATTTTACAAAATTAATGTTGCAATATGATTTTTAATCAGTAGGTGTTGCTGTCTGTGCATGGTCTTCCTTGTTTGATGGTCAAGAAGGGATGTACAATACCTAATAATTCAAAAGAATGTATATAATAATGCAGATTTGAAACTATTTGATCAAAATATGCATTTAAATAATATCTGGATCCAGCAGAGTATCTTGAGTTTGTAAACATTAAGGTTTGGTGATACAGTATATCTCAATACAGTCTAAGATGGATGCAATATGGAGGCTATCCCATTGATTTGACCATGCCATACATGACACTGCCCTATAAAATGGCAGAGCTTTGTCTTCTGTAAAGTCGCTGTCACACCTTAAAGTTCATCAGACTTGGTTCAGCTGGGGTATGAAGTTGTAATGTTGTTTCATTTTTCTCTTAATTTGGTTTTCTTTCTCATTGCACTCTATCAAGTGGATCAAAGCCTATTCAGTGTGTAATACAGCCTCCTGACACTAGGTGGGGCTGCAGCTGTGGCCTTTGTTACTGCCATACTGCCTGTTGTTGCACTATGACCTGGAGATACACAACTGGATTGAGTGATAACTTTATTATCCAGCAGAGGGTGTTATTTGCATCTGTCTAGATTAGTTTGACACTAAAGTAGGGATGTACACTCCCTTGAGTTGGTCAAAAATCGTCTTGAGCTTGGACCATCCAAATTTTGTGTAAGATCATTGTTGCAACACTCAGTGTGACCAGCAGAGAGTGTGCTTGGCTGAATTTGTCTCACCACAGGAAGTGATTTATGACACCTGTCAATTTAACCAGAATCCGTCGACAGTGTTTGGACAAGTCAAAGCAATTTGACAGAAAATGTTTATTGCAGAACTACTTTTAACCAGCAGAGGATGCTATCTGCTTTTGACATCTTTTATTACGTCACCATATTATTTTAAAAAGTGGTGGCTTCCTTATCTTGGTTCTTTCAGACACGTTAATGTTAGATTTTACTGATTTCTAAAAGTATAAACTGAGCCTAATCAGACATCATAGTGTCATAAGCACATATGACAGAGTTTCAGCCTTCTGGTTGGCCCATTTCTTTATTGTTGTGCACTGTAGTGTTTGTTTAATCCTTGTATAACTCAGCCATTTTGATTTAATGAATAATGGAGATAACCGACTTTTTGTGTCAGAAATTCACCAGTTTCTCAAAAGCCAATAGTTGATGTAACTGAGACTACACCCATATTCTCGTATGGTCTTTAATTTATTTATCATTGACTCAAACTTCGTTAAGAGTTGATGTAGACCGTGTGTAAACCTATGACGTGATTTTGAAGTAAGAACAAATGGTTTGATTAAAGCATAAATCCCACTTCTGAGTAGACCAATTGGGACAGTATATGAATATGAGCCCCTCCAGCCCTCCAACCCCCCCTGCACACCAGCAGAGTAAGTTTATTCTGATGTTTTTATGGAGTCTGTGAACCGGTGTAAATTAAATAAGCATTTATCCTTTATGTTTCATGAAATAAGACTCCAGACAATTACCTCAAGTTGGGATAAATTACCCAAACATAAATAAATTGTGCATCTCAATGAAGTTGTCGCATGGCCATCTGTTTGGGCTTCTGGCAGCTGTAAAGGAAGTAAATCTGAGTTTTTGCTTTCACTCTGATATGAAGTCAGAGTGCAGCCGTAAATCAGCGAGCGTGCATTGAAAGTCAATCCACAAAAACAGACTGCACACTCAGGTTCCTCTGATCATCAAATAACACACACCAGTCGCACTTTACCACCGCCGCCACCGAGTGCTAATTTGATTCATTACTTTTGCTGAGCAATATAGCCTTAGACCATTAGTTTTTATCATTATACAAATGTGATTAAAATACAATCAATTCCTCGCAATTAAGAGAGCTCTTTCCAGGAAATTGTCCCGAGACTTAATGCAACACTTTGATTTTATATTTCTAAATTAATTCACTCCACTTATTAGCATTCTCTTTTTTTCTGTTAATGCCAGATAATTTTGTGGTGGATCACAGCTCCTGCGTCAGAGCATGTCCCAGCAACAAGATGGAGGTGGAGGACAACCGCATCAAAATGTGCATCCCCTGCACCGACATCTGTCCCAAAGGTAAACTGTGGGTATATGCACGGTAATGCCTGTTCGTTGTCAATATTTGAGGGTTTGATGTTTGATTGTTTCCTCCAATTAATGTGTTTTTAAACGTCTTGAATCTTCAACTAAGCAGAGCAAACAATGTTGTACATGACGGCTTATTGGCAGGGTAACCAGAACATGACTGAGCAGGATCGCAGAATCAGAACTTCTCCAAGGTCTGAAAAGTTCCTTTAGGCCATTTTCCCCAAATTTCCACTGGGTTTCAAGTGTTGGTTTTGTTATTCCATGTACTCCAACAAAACATAAATATTTAGAGTTTGATTGGCAGGTTTTGTGAAAGTACATCTTCAAAAGCAGGGGCTTTAATTGGGTTTGCAGAGGTTCCTTGGACTTTATTTCAGCCTTGGTGCGACAAGTAGAAATGTGTTGAGGTCCTTTAAAAGTCTAAGTTTCTGGGAATGGGTATACATAGCAGGGAAAAAAAGTTACTTGTTAATGCTTAGTATTGACCACTTTTGTATTTTTATTAACCTTATCTGTTCATGTACAAATGTCAAATATGTAGTCCCCCAATCAGGAGTGCTCAGTGCAAAGTCAAACTCTAAGACTGTGTCTGTATAGGCATTTAATAATGTAAGATAGGGGACATTTCAGTGGTTAAATGAAACAGTTAGTTAGTTTGTCTTTCCAACACTAATCACATTGGAAGCTGTGATTTTGATTTTGCTGATGGGGCCAAGAGCTCTGCATGATTTGTTGATTGTTTATTGTACTGAACATTTTTCCAATGCTTTACATGAATGCAATCAGGCCTCTAAGTTTCAGTTCTTATTCATTCTGTATGAAAGGACACGTCGGCTATGAGTGTCAAAGCAGTACCAAAACAAAAAGGCTTGCTAGAAGAAAAGTAGGGCATTGGAAATGTGTAATCTCTCCTGCACTGTTTTCTTTCAGTTCATTTTGACAACAATGTACAGTCTAACTTTGATAGCGGTTAGTTGACCCAAGATCTACACTGATTTGAAACTCATACAACCCCATTCAAAAAGTTCTGAAGTGTCCCATAAATGTTCCTGGAACCATATTGAACCCATGATTCAGAGGGTTAAAAAGTTCCCTGCTTCTTGCAATAATTCCTGCGTTGGAGAGGCAGTCTTTCTGGGCCTTTTGTCAAATACTGACGTATCTGTCATGACATTTTTTGCTGAGGGTTTCATTAATATAAAGCAGCTTGAAGTTTTAACTCAACAAAAATAACAAAATGACTTGTTTCATCAGAGCTCTGAAAGCTTGTCATCCAAAATGTAGACTTTTCTGTGATAATCCCATCCAAAAAGCTTATTGTTCAGTCATTGGAGCATTTGTCTGTGGTGACAAAAGCAAAACTGTCTGACTCATCGATAAACCTACCTCGACTCCGTCTGTCCATCCGCCTTTTCTGAGTATGAAGAATGATTCTCTGAAGCTGAACCCATCTCAAGGTCAAATGTCTCTCATAGCAGTTCCAGGTCTTAATTTGTCAAAACTTGAGAAAGTGAAGCCCTAATGTTTTAGTGTCATCATTTTGTTTGGTCTGATGCTTGCACTTAAAGTAGGAGTCAAAGTTTGACACTTTGAGTGAGCCTTAACTGCCACTGCCGGTCCAGTTTGATGAAACCAGGAGCGATGATATATTTTATTGCCCGCCAGCCCGGAGAGAGATGGCATCCCTCATAACTGGCGACTGCTTCCTTGTGAGATTGTCAAATTTGTCTCAGTGCAGAAATAAACTGACAACGAATGGACTCTAACATCACATCCTGACACTGGTGCAGAGTCAGCAGGATGTAAGAGTGGAAACAAAGTGGGGCACAACGGCCTTTTTCTTCAGTGTGTAATGTAAAAGTTATTCTCTGTTATGTAATGACCGCTCCAGCTTAGTGTTTTTAATTTACTGTGTGCAGGAGAGCTTATGCAGTTAAACCATTTTAATCTAATAGCTTCATTCTGATAGTGATGATACTGGATCAACTGTGGCCCACAAAATGCTATTAAAGCTTTAAAAGAAAAGTAATCTATTTTTATGGCGGCCAGCAAAGCTTTTTGAATGAAAACAAATTTACTCATAGCTGATTTATATATTCTTAGATACTCCCCAAAATGTCACCATGTATCTTTATTTTAGGCCATTAAATAACCCCCCCAATCAAAAATCTTGTTCCAAAAAGGGCAATAACATTATCCATTCATGTATTTGTTAAAGCTCCAAAAAATAGAGATTTAAGGTGGTTTTGTGACTCAAATAGTCATCAATGCAGACAAGTATTGTTCTTGAAGGAAAAGGAAGGTTGACTTGACCGATATGCAGATGACACCCTCATATTTAACCTTATTTTTCAGATAGACCCTCCATCTTACTGTCTACGATAAATATATTTTGGAACCCATTTTGATGAATGCTAACAGGTGCTAACAGGTGCTAACAGGCCATCAGTCCTGTGCTCTTGGTGTTTTTGTGTTGTTGAATTTGCATTATTTACAGTTTAGGTAGACTCTGTCCATTTCACCACTCCAAATCCTCCAAACACCATGATTACTCCATTTTTATGACTCAAGGATGAACTTGTTAACCACTGGATGTCACAGGTCAGAGGCCAAGATCATGAGGCCACATGTTCATCCCTTAAATTATTGACAGAAAACCTCAATAATATTTTAAGAGCGTTTCCTCAAACTTTGTGAGTTCATTTAACTAAAAGAAAAGGTTTACGTTTTGAAGTCATAGGTCTTGGAGCCTCATAGTTCTCCCTTAGTTATAATCATGACATAAGGTCTTTTCTATGACATATGCACCACCTCTGACTCAAGGTTAGGATTGACTTTGGAGTTAAGTCAAAGGTCAAGGTCATAGAGCTCTGGGTTCATTGTCTGGGAGAACACTACAAAATATAATACTCAGGCAGGTGTCCATTCTGACTAAGAGATGATATCTTTTGATTTTTGAGGTCATAGGTCAAAGAATAGGGTTGTGAAGCCTCATGTGCGTCTTATGCTTAAGAATGTGATGCATCATGAACGTTTTAAGGTTTCCACTGGAACTCAGCAAAAGTTTACGCTGTCTCAAAGACAACAATACAAATATTGAGTCATATTCATCACTTGTCCTTGAACACGTCATCTCCAAAACACATTCAAGGGTTTTGACAAGCCCTAAACAAGATCGCTCTTCATTTTGAAGAGTTTTAGGTCAACGATCAGGTTCAGGAAGCCTCATGGTCTTCGCTTGCTTATGAACGCAATGTGCCAAGAACGCTTTCGAGGATTTTATTTGAAAGTTAAAATTTGATGATTAATGTGAAGGTCAGTTGTCATAGTTCAAGGTCTTCAAGGCTCATATTCATCCTTTCATTGTGATTAAGATATCTTAAAATGCTCCCAGAGTTTTCTGTTGAACTTTATATGTACTGTATCTCCACAATAATAATATTTTATTGTGGAGGTCATAGGTCAAACTTCTATAACATGGAGCCCCATGTTCATCAAATGTGTTTTCAGAAAACTTTGCAGGAATGTCTCTTCTGACTTTGGGATGAGATTTGACTTTGAAGGTCATACGTCAGAGTCGAAGTTCATGGAGCTCATGGTCATCAAACATGCTCTTAGAGATTTCTGTCACATTTGACACAGGGTCAAAGATCATTTGGTCTTCTGATCATGTGAATGTGACACCTCAAGAACATTTTTAAGGATTTCTGTCCATCTTCAAACGGAAGAACCAACTCATAAACTTTCAAGGTCATGCCTTTGGGCCTCATGTTGATCACTTGCTTGGATGCTTTCTTCATATTACACTGCAGCTTGACCTCCTCAGCCTGTGAAGATCCATGACTGTTCTCTCTCTGTCCTGCACCTTTATGACTATCAGAGGCACAAAACCACCAGTGTTAGTTCTGGTAATTCTTGTTTTCTCATCACATCCAGGGCAGTAAACATGATAAAGATGGCAGAACAAAGAACATCAAACATCTGAAAACAGTTGAAACACATAATCGTCCCACTCCCAGCAGCTCTTACCTTTTGTCTAATGACTGCTCAGTTTGTGTGACTGTCCGCTAAATACCTCAAATGTCTGATGTGGAATTAAACAGCATCACTTCAGTTCAATACGGCAGATTAGCCTCTTCATCATATTGTTCCCACCAAAGGTAAACGATCTGCCCTTTATCTGCAGGAGGAGAAGACAATGCTGTTTTCCTCCAGGCTCCACACACCAGCTACAGCAGCCATCGATTGGCTAATCTCTTGATTACATCGTCACGCGTTGGGGAGGGGTTAATGAGGGATAGCCCAAGGAACTGTGGGAAATGATAACAAATTAACATTTCAGATATGAAATTGGCCGGTATAAATCACCATCAAAAACTGGTTACACCGCTTAATGCAAGCCTTATTCATCATCCCCTCTGCCTGTGTCAGAAATACTTGGCTCACACTGGTGCGCCAGTGTAATTAATGCAGATGTAATGAATTCATTACGGGGAGGAATTGGCTGTGGATTGGCCCATGCTTTCATCAAAAGACTTCCAATGCACACAGAGGGGCCGCGGCCTTGCTTATGCTCCACAGCATGGCTTTAGCTTCGTAAAGAGCTTTTAAGAATTAAGGTGACAAATAGCTAACACTACTCCAAGGCTGTGTAAGGACACTGTAGCTATACACTGTAGCAGTTAATTTACTGTACCCAAAGCGACTTAAAAGTTAATCGCTGATGAATAAAACATGATTTTGTGTTTGTTCCACTAGTGTGCGATGGAATAGGAACCGGCAGCCTGCAGACAGCTCAAACCGTGGATGCCAGCAACATTGATAAATTTGTCAACTGCACCAAAATCAATGGCAACCTCATCTTTCTCATTACTGGAATTAAGGGGTAAGTGACACAGTGGAACCCAGCAGACGTTGCTTTTAGAGATTGATTTTTAATGCTTGACTGTATGCCAGACAAACTCATTGACACTTGATTTCTTTGTAAAAGTTTGGTGCCTGTTGCATAAGTTAGGCTCAATTTATGGACATGTTCAGGACTGAGAAACTATCCACCTGCGATTTTGAAATGAACATCTAGTGATTGAAAAACATTGGATGGATTCCAAGGAAACCCCAATTTCATGGTTTATGGCTGATGTCAAGGTTGTTCATTACTTAGATTAAACTACAGTGAGGCACCAATGATAGAGTTAGCATAAATCTTCATTTTTACATTTCAAACTTCCCAAAACTTCGACTTAGCAAAGGGTTGATGTCTACCAGCTTTAATCCAGTTATCGCCAACCTTTAGGTTACCACCACTTTACTCAGAGAAATTAGCCCCCTAAGGCAACAAATAATAATATTAAATGCCTAATTGCAAATGTTTTATGTTAATGTCAAGGTTAATTATAATTAAGGTTTAGGTTATATGATGCAAAAATGAATAGGTTAGCCACTTTTCTCAATGGGGAGAAACATCGGTATCCATTATTCATAGTGTCTGTTCAATTTTCTTTATACTCTGGTTTGACAAAATGGAGCAATGTGTTCATTTAGCATTGGATTAAGTCCTTTGTCTTCAATCCTCTATGGCAGGGTCATCAACCACTTTTGTACAAGAGCCAGTTTTCTGCTTGAAAGACGTTATAAATATTTACGTCAATCTAACATTTAGATGCAGATTTTCCAGCCAAATAGCCGTCAACTTCCAGCCACTGGGACCAAGCTTTCAGTTGCATTTCTTTTCCCAATATTATGTGTTTGTCAGCCTTAAAACGATCAGTCAGTATCAGCCATATAACTGACAGCCACATGAGGCAGTAAATGTTTTTCCTTCTGCTTCGGGGGTGGTCATGTTTTCCATCACTGGTTTTGATTCTCTGTTTACTCGTCCCCGTGATTAAACATTGGCTAATGATGGCTGTCAGGTATTAAACATAAAGTCATGGCTGATAAAACATTTATGATCATGATTGTTTATAGGGATGAAACAACAAAAAGAACCACATCATATTTTTCCACCCCACATTTTCAGACGTTTAGCCCCGAAGCCACCATCTGATGATCATTGTTCTGTGGCTTTAATTTGTTTTGACCAGTTTCACCCACATAGTAGACTCAAGTGTAAATACTTGTTAGCTTGTCTGGTCCGTGTCTTCCCTTTATAATGCTAAGGCTGCACATTTAATCCACTTTGAATCTTCAGTTTCACATGCAGCTACTGATACTAAGTAAGGTCGGCATGATAACGAACAGGCCTCCAGTTATTTCCTATTGTGTTTGACCTGGGAAGGTCAATGAGCGACACTCTCCGGTCAATCATACATGGCTGTAAATGCCCCAGAGCTCTAAGAACAGACGGCCGTGTGATCATGGACGTCCCTCTGTAATGGAGGTGCTTCAGAATCACAGGGGCGCACCTTCCGAACAGTTTTATAAGAGAGGTTACACAAACCTTTACATGCAAACAAAGAAACACTCTTATCCTGTGTGTCTGCCTTGTGTTTATTTTCTCCAGGGACATGTATCATGGCATCGGGCCGCTGGATCCAGAGCGTCTTAATGTGTTTGGCACTGTAAAGGAGATCACAGGTGAGGCTGCCTCGCTGGAGTCACCTTGGAAAATGGAGTGAACAAAACAATATTGTTACGTGGAGTGTGTGTGGATTATTCGGCCTCTGAGGCAGTAAAAGAAGCTTTTAGGAGAAAAGTGGAGAGCTGCTTTTTTTGCTGCTGAACTCAGAAATATGCTCCGGTGGATATTATGCTCTTGTGTATGTCTGATAGCTGTGTGAGCTAACTGTAGATGCTGCTGCGTGAGTGTATTTATTCATTAACTATTAGAGCCCCCTAAGGGATGAGCAATACCTTGTATACAACCCCTTTTGTCATATTAAACCACGACTTGCAGTTGAGCCAAACGGCTAATGGAGTGAAACTGCATTTTCATAATGAAAACCCGAGCAATAAGGAAGAGCAATGGCCGCTCTTTCCCTGCCGCTTCCTGCCCCCCCTCCCCTAATGTCATTTCCACAGATCCTGATTTGATATAATCAGTCATTAAAGGCAAGTGTAAGTGGACAGATTGCGCGGAATATTAAATCCATTCTTTTAATTAGCATATATTGTCTTCTCCGAGCACATTTCCTGCGAAGAATTGGTTCTTGCTCGAACTTCACTTGAGCACTGAACTTCCACAGCCGGCACTTGCAGTGCTTTTCTAATTTGAATAAATTGGACAAAATGATTCCTTTTATGGTCTTTTATCAGGTTTAACTCAGACTTACTTTTCCTCTTCTGCTACCCTCCTTTCCCCATTTTTACAGCAAAAATAGAGTATGCAGTGCGCTGTTGAAAGATTTGTCCTGCAAGATTTGAACATGTTCTTCTGCTCTCTCTACATATTTAAGGCTACCTGAACATCCAGTCTTGGCCTGAGAACATGACAGACCTGAGTGTGTTCTCCAACCTAGCAACTATAGGAGGCCGTACTCTCTACAGGTATGTCTAAAGTCCCCATAACATACTCTTAACCGTCTGATTTCCTTGTTAGCCTTTTTTTTAACATTCCATCAATATGATTATGTCTCGGGTTCAACCACTAAACTTTATGCTGTTCATTTTTCAACAGATTGTTGACTTTTGAGGCACTTTTCAGTGTTAACTCAGGAAAGTGTGGTAGATTTCATCAGTGTGCAGAAGACTTCCTCATATTGAATTATGAGTTGGTAGATGTGCTCTAACATGTCGTTTTTAGGCAGAATCTCTGTCTTACTCTAATTTTGCTGCTTTTCTTATCTAAAATCCAGTCAATCCAAATACAGTTCAAGAAGATGAAAACATCACTGATGCAGTGAATACATTGGTGAATGAAAACAGTATGCAAATGATACCCTTTTATATCATCATTTCTTTGTTCTGATTGGGGTTAAAAGGTCAAAACACTTCATCTTCAATCCTTTGTGCATGACTCTTCCTGCAGTAGTGCTCCATCTCTGGACATTTTCAAAAAATAACTCAAAGCACCACCTACAGTCTTCATTAAACCACCCCTTACACTCATCCTACCCCCCATATAGTTTGTCCATGTCTATGTGTTTTGTAAAGCATCCTTGGTTTTCTTGAAAGACGCTTGTAATTCAGATGTCCTCACTGTGGGACACTATATTGCTTTGCTCCTTCAGATCTTTTTGTACTTGAATAAACACTCAACCAGTTGTTAAATCACAACATCAAACATGATTGGTATCAGTATTAGTATCAACCAAGAAAAGTTTGATTTGGGCTTCCCTAAAAATCATGGACGTTGTGTCCTTCAGGGGAAAAAGGAAAAGGACCATCCAGACTCTTTATTAGAGCAAAGCTAAGAAGCCAGCATCTGTGATGGTATGGAGGTGTGTTAGTGCCCATGGCATGGGTAACTTGCACATCTATGAGGGCACCATTTATGCTGAAGGTATGTACAGGCTTTGTAGCTACATATGCTGCCATCCAAGAGACGTCTTTTTCAGGGACATCCCTGCTTATTTCAGCAAGACAATAAAGACACGTTCTGCATGTGTTATAACAGTGCAGCTTCGTAGGAAAAGACTGCAGGAACTAGACTGACCTGCCTGCAGTCCAGACCTGTCTGTCTTTGAAAATGTGTGGAGCATCAGTAAGGGCAAAATAAGGCAACAATGACCCCAGACTGTTGAGTAACTGAAGTCGTACATCAAGAATTAAACCTACAAAGCCTCAACAATTAGTGTCCTCAGCTCCCAAATGCTTTACTGAGTATTTTTTAAAGGAGGTAAACATGCCTCTGTCCCAGCTTTTCCAAAACTTGTTGCAGGCATCAAATTCAAAATGAGGGAATATTTCCAGAAAAAGTTCATCAGTTTGATCATTAAATTTCTCGTCTTTGTGGTGTATTCAACAGAATAAACTCCAATACTCTGCTGCCGCGGTATCAAACATGTCTTGATATGATTTGATTTTTATGAGTCCTTCATCAAAGGTTGAGCGTCTCTTCTGTTGGCGGCCCACTTTATATACGTAGATCCTCATTCCTCGAGCTGCTTCTCTCTTGGCTCCTGTGTATGGATGGCTACTGCGGGAGCTTAATGAGCTGCCCGGACTGTGTTGTTCTGTGGAGAGTCTCTTTGAAGCGTAGCTTGTGACGCAGCTTTGATTAGTCGTGTTTTGATAAAGGGGTTTGTGTTAGCTTGCAAGTGGTAGATCCGAGGCGTAGCACCAGCAGAGTCAAAGAAGATCCGGCCCTGAAATTCTTTTTTTTTCAGCAGCTCAGCAGTTTTGCTCTCTGCATTTGTCTGTACCCTCTTCATCTCTGCTGTTATGCTAGCAACTATGTAGTCCTTGTTTTACACAATTTATTTGATCTTCAACCTGCTATGCTTTTATTCTTCTTTGTTGTCATCTCCCTTGGTTTCCCTTTTGTTCTTCCTATTCCTAAATCCTTATCTACATTCTTTCTTTGTTCTCCTACAGTGGCAGTGGCATCTCCCTCTTGATCCTGAAGCAGCGTTGGATCTCCTCTCTTAAGTTCCAGTCTCTCGATGAGATCAGCGCCGGCAACGTCTACATCTTCAACAACAGCCGCCTGTGCTTCTACAACACCGTCAACTGGACATCACTCTTCAGGACGTCCAGCCAGAAAGTCCTCATCCGCAACAACCAAGACCCCAAAGAATGCTGTGAGTTGTTGAACTGAAGTTTTGTCCCCTTGTTTGGCATGATTTGCAAGACCTGAAGGAAGGTCAAAGTTCAGATGACAATGAATTTAATGGTAATTGTAAGTCAAACAGAAAATATGGACCTACAGGTGGAAAAAGATTGCCCTGTCAATGCTAATGCTAGCCACCTAAAGAATCTCACATTTGCACGTACATGTTTTCACTTTTTTCTGCTGAAACAGGATTGGTCAGCTGAACATAACATTTTGGGCAAAAAGGGCACAGCAATGCTAATGCTAGGTTGCAAATCTTTTACAAAGATTATTAAACTGTTGAGCAATGTGATGTTTTTGATTTTTTTTTTTCTTGAAAGTGGTTGGTTTTGGCTAAAATGTGGTAAAAGACAAAAGATTTGGAGAGGGTTGTTAGCATCGCAATGCCAGTTAACAGGGATACATCCAGTGGTTTTTGATGGTTTTGGCTGACATACTGTGTCATGTCATGAATGGGGAAGTTAAATTATGGCAATCATAAAGAAAATGAGACATCTTATAATATTTTTATGTATTGGAGTGAAAGAGCAGGAAAAACAATACAATGAACATATTAGCACTTGTTATGCTAGCCAGCTAATGAACCTCCCAAATTCAGATGGTTTGATTGATGAATATTATGATATATTACAATGACTTTACTAGTTTTAGCTAACAAAATATTTGTTTTAACAGGACAAAGAGCAGGACAAATAGCAGGACATATAGGCAGCTTACTTACAAAGCTAGCTAGCTTACAAATTGTACATTTGTGGAATGTTTAAACAGGCCACAACAACAATGTTTTGATTTTTCATGCTATTTTTTTAATTTTGCTGATAAAGATTAAAATTTCATTAAGGATAGCAGCAGTAATGCTAGTCTGGTAACATATGATACATTAGCAGATTGTCTAAATGGAAAGTGCCATGGTTTCAAGGGCGAGGTTAGTTGCTTTATGCTAGCATGGTGTAAAAATATCCTAAGTGATTTTACCTCTTGAGACGGGAAACAGGACTTATCTAGGCTGAAATGTGCCGTAGTAATGCCACTGTTGGTTACCTACCTGTGGCATTTTGGGAGTTTGACCTCTAATAAGCTGTTAATTTTTTAATATCAAGTGAAAGAAGACAAAAAAGCAGAGCAGAAAACTAGACATGAGTTGGGGTTGCAACTGTTGAGGCTCAAGTGAATTGGACATTTAACCATGTGTATCTATAAAATGAAGGGTATGGCTTCAGCCTGCTCTGTTGTGAAGTGTCTTGAGATAACACTCGTGATTTTGGGGCTACACAGATAAAGATTGATTTATTAATTGAACCTCTAACCTGACAGAGCCTTGCGCCCACCTAGAGCCTCTCGTGCCCCTTTGGAGGTGCCCTGACCCAAGGTTAGGAACCAGTTGTCTAGTAGACCATGGATAGAGCCCAAAAAGCAATTCTATCTTATCTGCACTTATAGTTGTGTTGAATATTTTCATGCTTATCCACTTTAATGACTGGAAGCCCATTTGCGAAGCGTTTTATCATGTTAGAGTGGTTTATTTTTGGAGAACCAAGCACTTATCTCTTCCTGTTTGTTTACTTGACACAGCATTGTGATGGGAAAATTGACTCATGTTCTACAAAAGCTGAAAAATCAATCAGATCACGGTACAAATAATGGCACTTTTGGCACATTGAAGCTCAAAAGTTGGCAGGAATTGGACAAAAATTAACTGATGAAACCCTCAAAAATATCTTGAGTGGAAAAAAAACTGACTGAATAACCAAATAGGATGATGTAAGCTTACAAAAATATCCTTGTTTTAATTAGAGTTAAGAAAAACCGAGAGTTTTATATTTAAAGGGACTGATAAGTTGCATTTACTGACATAATATACATTCAGATAATGAGGGAGACTCCTCTGAGGCCTTCACATATCCCAAGATGTGAAAGCACATTTTACATTAGCTTTACTCTTATCCAGCCCCTCAATCTCTTTCTTTCTCTCCTATTAGACCTCTAATTGATTCCAAAAATCAGCTCCCCCCCTCCTCCTCATATCTCTCTGCAAATCCGACTCTACTCGGCTGACATGCCCGTTTCCAAGGCAACTGTGTCACTCTCCTTCATTGGCCATGAAAGCCTGTATTCAGTTCCCTGCGAGCACAGTGCTTAATGTGTCATGCACTGAGGTGGATTTAAGCCCCTCTGAAGACCACAGGGAGAGTGCAAACCTGATGGAGTGGAGTCCACATGAGGCTCTGGATGCAGAAGGTGGAAATGTTAGACCTGTGAAAGACCTGAGGGTGAAGACAAAAGATTTTAATCACCAACACAGACAGAATTAAAAGGGATTTCAGTCACAAAAATGCACATAATTTACCTCCAGCTAACCTCACGCTAAATCAAATCAAGACGCTAACCTGCTCTAAATGACATAAAACATGTTTTTCATGAATTTATGCAGTTTTTGTGATTTTCTTTTACACTCTGGACCGTATGTGTCAGACAGACACAACTACCAAACACAGACGTGACCCACTGTAGTTTTTCTCGCCCCCGCCATGCTGCGGCTGCTATCATTAGCTGGTTAATGAGTGTAGTGTGTGTAAGACATCGATTGATCGGGCCTTACTGGCCTCTTCATTTGCCTCGCCCCCCTCTTTCTACCATTGACTCTTCACTTGTTGACAAAGGGCCCAGCCTCTGCTGGGCGACACTGCCGGGGACGTGGGTGTCACTCACAGGATGGAGGAGCCCAATGAGCGACGCCATCGATTGTTGTGGTTTGACTTGGAAAATAAAAGAGCAGCAGAGGGTGAAGTTCGGGGCAGTTTATAATGGCGGAAGTTTGAGGAATACTGATGTTTCCACAGCAGGGAGGCCACAGGCTGTAACACAAAATGCACACGTACAGTCAGACAAGTCAAAAGTCTCCTTTGTTCACATGAAGCGTGGATACGAACACATTGTGATGAGTTAGCGGTTTTCAATCAGTATATCAAACATCTTCATATTACAGCACAATCTGTATGATGTCTTGATTCTTGTTGGCTTAACTTCTAATAATGAAAAATTTCCAATGAGAGTGTTCATCATGCTAATTGACCCTTTGTTGGCTTTCTGGTTGGTTAACTGACCAACCAATCAGAATCAGAAAGTCCCTGATCAGTGCATTATAAACATGTAGCATTCTACAATAACTGAGCACATCATGGTTCACCCTGAAACTAGCTAGCTCTCCTTAAGCAAGACTTGTTTTTATCTTTATTTTGGTTTAGTACTTTTTGTGTAATGTAGCTTGTTTTGCAGGCCATCAGCTGAGTTTTAGGAACGTGACTTGACTGTCTTGCTGACTGGCCTTGTTAAACGTGTTACTTACCATTTTAACGTCCTGTGGACACACTGTTTAACTTTGTCGCAAACAGCTTAAAGCTTTTTTAAGCCAGAAAATTTTATTTGTATTACATCTTTCAACAACAAGGTGATTCAAAGTGCTTCACTCAAAACATCCATCTTACTTTTATGAGTGTTTATCTTGAGGCTACATGAGGAGAGGATTTTCATTTTATGTTTCCCTGTATTTCCTTACAGCCCAGCAGAAGATGATTTGTGATCAGATGTGTTCAGACGATGGATGCTGGGGTCCTGGGCCTGACCAGTGCCTCTCATGTCGCTATTTCAGGCGAGGCCGAACCTGTGTGGAGTCCTGCAACCTCTATGACGGGTGAGAAAACACTTTTGGAAAAATACTGTTCAGTCATCTTCAGTGTTCTTGGCTAAATGTGTGAACTGATCTACTTTTGTGTTGAATTTTCTCTTTAAAATGTCTGGATTAGTTTTGAAAATGACCTGTCCTATCTTATATATTCTTAATTTAGAAGGTACATGACTTCAAATATGAACTCCTTAGCTCTGTTGACCTCTGCTTCTTTTTTATTTAAACTGTTTTTAGTAAACCTTATGTCTAATAAAAATAAAAAGCTTAAAACAGTGTGTAAATAATGTTGACAAATCAATACATTGCAGATTTTAATACTGTTTTCGTTGAATGATTTGACCAACTTTATGTGCTTAGTTTTAACTCTTTGTATACCAGTTTTTAAACAGTACTGAAAACACACATACAAAAAATATTCCTGATACAAAATTCTAGAAAGGTCATCTTGAAATACCAACGAGAAAACTGCCCTCTGCTGGAATGTAGCAAAAACTACTGGTTTGAAGCCTGGCATAAATATTAAGACATTACATATTTGTGTGCTGCAGGAGCTATTTGTCTAAAAATGCTGGTTATAATTGGTTTAAGTGCGCCCATTTTTGGCCTTAACATGATGAGTGTGACTACTTTGGTTATGCTCTGCAGGCGATTGTGACAAATTGAGTTCAATTTCAAAATCTGTTAAATAAAAACAAGTAATTTCCTGAAAATGACATGCCATTTGAATTATCATAGAAAATATAAACCAAAGCATGCTTGTCTCTAAAAGGGGCCAAAAGGGTTACACTCAGTTTTCGTATAAACTTAGCTCCATGAGATGTTTTCTCCGTTTGGTCAACCATTGTTTTTGATGAATGGATGAATTTCACATAATGAAGGACTAAAGCTATTAATTCTGGCCATCAATCTGAAAATGTTTAAAGTGGTATCACACAAGGACAGACACTTTTCAATGGTTTGTCTCCCTTATTATATGAAATTTATCCTTGAAATATAAATAGGGGTTAGTGTTTGGTTAATACACCTTACTGCATGCATGTCCTTTAATTAGAGTTGTCAATTTAACTCAAGTAAGCAGCAGAGTTGGGTTGAACTGACATCATGTCTCACTGACATCTTTTATTTAGAGCCTCCTGTTGGTAGAATTTACACACTATGCACTAAGAACCGACCCTTGAATGATCTCTTTTTCCCAAATGCCAGCTCGTCAAGGTTTCATAGGCCGTGCATTAATTCTCCTTCAAACACTCAAACATGTCAAGCAGATGAAATACAATCAATTTAAACAGCTCTGATGCTCCAGAATGAAACCGTCTCAAGGGCTCTGGAGGAGGCGAGTCTAATTGGCGATCGGCAGGAGCGTAATGAGATGAACCAATAAGGTAATTTACACCACTTAACGTGAACAGTTAAAGGAACATTTGGCTGCTTGTTACATCCATTGTCCAAATTCAATTTGAGCACATTGTGAAAGGGTTATATCTTATTACAAATTGCCCATTCGAGCTGACAGATGAGATTGTTTCCCCCTCTGAGCTGGGAAATGACTGACACTCCAGCACAAAGGCCCCTCGGAGTGTCCCCCCAACCCACTGATGTTCTGTTTTCAGAGTGAATAATTGCATTCAGGTCACTGCTTTATGCATCCATGAGGCACATCAAACACACCACCGCCAACTCACCTGGGGAGAAACACTCCTTTGTAGACGCCATTTGCCGCCTTTTGTTGCTTCTCCTGAATGAATGAGGAGATGTTGTGAATCGTGGCACTTGAAAGCATCCGTCTAAAATAAGGCTGCGTCTGCCACAAGATAAATATGACTTTCTTGTGAGCAGTGATGTCAAGCTAGTGTTTCCCTGAGGGGGAATGAAGAAGAAGAAGACGAGCGTGTGCGTGAGAGCGAGAGCGAGCAACCCTCGGTCATGTTGACTTGTTGCCGGTCCTTTTTCCCGGCAACCGTTTGTAGGAGGGAGGCTTTGAAGATGCCGGGGAAAACAGCTCACAGCCAAGACTTTGAAGGAGACTGGTGAGGAAGAGGCGCGGGGCAGGGAGCCGCCGAATCACACTCGTTTTCTCAGACTGTAGGTACAGTCAGTCGATGTGGTGCATTGTAAGGAGAATTTTACTTTTTCTCTCCTCACTTTGTGGAGCCGGCCTGAGCTGTGGCATCCTTAAAGTCGATAACCCAAAGGGGTAAGAAATCCCCCCTTGCAAGGTGACAATCCCGCAGCAACCTTTGATGGATCAAATGAGATGGAAACCCTGGACAACCTGCAGTTTTCCCACAGTGACTGCTACTGTATACTGTCTGAAGTGAAAAAAGGGGCTAGCATATAGTATCCAGGCCATACAGAGGTAAAGCTCCACTGTAAAAACTCACCTGTAGAATATTTCTCAGACCCACGATTTTCATAAGCAAAAATAAAACAAAATAGATTTTTTTTTTTTTTTTTTTTTTTAAACGCAAAACAAGTTCTTCACCAGTGTTGACAAGAACAGCTCACTGCTAAATTGAAGTTTTGGCAAGTCACTGATGATACATGTCATCATAATTACAGGCCACCTTGAAAATATGAGCTTGAAAACGAAGCTTTACTTTAAAGAAAACTTAGAGCCAGATCCACAAAGAAAGGATTGCTCCTGCTAATAGTGCCATTATTTGCGCAGAATTAGCTCACGCAATCTGCCCTGTTTCTGCCCTTATCCTCAGAAGAAATTGCTCTAATCATATGCCGGCGCCAACACGCCCACACAGTTCGGCAGTTCAGCGCAGTTTGCGCAGCTGATTGCAGTAAGCCGCGGGCTATAGAGGTGGCTTTGTTCCAAGATCACAGTTGACACGACAATGGCAGAGTCAGACAGAAAAAGAAAACAAAAATTTACAGACCTAGAGCTCAAAGTCCTCACTGACGAGATGCAGAGACAGACATATGACATTCACTTTTTGTTCTCATTTTCAGACTCGTGTGTTTCCAGAAATGCTTAAGGCTTTAAATGTTGATTTATTGTGTGGAAATGGAAAGATTTCTTCTGATGATCTTCAGTGTATAAATGGGCTAAGGCTGACTTGTAGTATTCAGTCAATTAATTTTAAAATAAACAAGTCGACGTGGAGCTGTCCATGGTCCTGATTATTGTGTACTGACCTTTTTACACCTCAGAGCAGAGCTCTCCGTTTCTGATTTAGCCCCTTATTTAGTCAAGCAAGCAAATCAAAGTAGGAATAACTTTGCACAACAGAAAACAGAGCACAAAGCTTAAAATAATGTTTTAAAAGAGAATAGGCCTACTTTATGTCGCGGGAAATAATGTCACTGAAAACAGCATGTCCCTGGAAATAACGTCATGCCTAACTAAAACAAGTTACTAGGAATAATTCTAAATAATATGCTCCTGGCATGAGAGCCGTTTTATAGGCTATGCTCCACAGTTACCACCAACTGAGGGCAATTTGCAATCACTTTGAGCGAGAGAGAGAGAGTGAGAGAGGGAGAAGAGAAATTGCGAGGATTTAAAACACGGGTCTCACTGGCGTAAAACAGCACTGCTTCACTGCCTGTGGCAATTAGTGCTGGTCTTTGTGGATTAGGTGGTGTTTGCAGTGAGGCTTATTTGCATAGGAAGGGTGCAATTTTGCGCTGAATTTGTGAATATTCCCTAATTTACATGCATGCAAATTGGACCAGCGCAGCTAGGAGTGGCAGTGCAGTTTGTGTTCAGTTTGCGTACATCTCACCCTTTGCGTATGCTTTGTGGATTGCACATGTTTTTTTTCTCTCATTTGCACAGGTTTAGCGGTCGCAAAAGCAGTGCAATCCTTTTGAGGATCTGGCCTTAAGTTTCGCTCATTACATCATTCTTTCAAAGAAATAGTGTGTCATCGTATGCATTAAAGGTTATCAAAATGGATGGATGCATGAAAAGATGGATGGAAGGGTTGATGAATGAAGAGAGGGATGCATAAATAGATGGCTGGGTGAATAGATGAGTGTTTTGACTGATGGATGGATGAACTAATGGATGACAATGGATAGATATTTGAAAGGATAGAAAGGGTAAATAGAGAGATGGATGGAAGGATAGTTAGCTTGATGGAAGGATGGATAGATGGATGAATAAATGGATTAATGAATTTATAGATAGATAGATAGATAGATAGATAGATAGATAGATAGATAGATAGATAGATAGATAGATAGAAGGACCGATACTTCATTTATCTCAAAGTAAACTAATGATTGATGAAAACCAACCCCTAACTAACCAACAAAAACCTCACATAGCTAGCTTAATCCAAACATCCCAAGACAACTAAGAGAGGGACCGTGTTGCTTCTGCAGGGGTTGAACGATTGAAGAAGAGACCAAGACACAAATGACACAGAAGAGTCCATGGAAACTGGTGAACTCTTTAATGACATACTATCTTTCTTGGTTTGCTCATCAGTGATGAGCTAAACATCAAAACTATCTCTTAACTCCTTCATATCGCCACCAATTTCCCTCAGTATCTGACTTTCTAATGAATGGTTGGTTCCTAAATCTTTTTGTAATCTTCAGGGTAGGGGTTTTTGGAGAGCCCAGCACAGACAGACTCCATATCCCCCTTTGTTCTGAGACTATCATTCTGGACTTCAGATCTCTGCTGACCAAAGAGTTCACTCGTTAAATATGTTTTCAGGACGGTGATTTTTCAACCTTAAGATTCCAGAGCTCGCCCTCGTTATACATCTCCATTCTTAATGAGGAACGGCACTAATTCCCTTCAGCTCGTACGCCTTTTGAATTAAACAAAGGCGGAGCGAAGGAGTCGAGAGGGGAGAGGGAAAACGTCTGAGATGGTGTCCACTGAGGGTTGGTGGGAGGAGGGCGGAGGCGGATTAGGGAGATGCTGAAAGTGTTTAATTAAAAAAGTTGCTCCGCTGGATTGGCCCTGCTCCGCTTTTTCACTGAAGGTCTGGAGGTCTGAGCAGTGGCCACAGTCCTCCTTAAATTCCTGCTAAAACAGGGCTAATCCCCCATCAGGCCGCCTCCCTGTGGGGCCGCAGCACACACTTCCAGCCGTGAAGGAGGCCAATCAGGAGGAACGGCTTTGACGGAATGGAAATGACCCTGGGGAGCACCGCTGCCGAGGTCTTTGTCTCTCACCCATTCTCCTCCATGTATCTCTTTTTTTTCACCCCTTCAACCAACAAAAGAGATATCCCTCCACCACCCGACCGTTTTCTTAAGGATTCCCCTGGACTGAGCTTCCAGGAGAGAAATCTAATTTATTTTGGGACAAGGGGAAGAGAGGGGAAGAGAGGCGAGGGAGAAATGTACAGAGAGAGAGAGGGAGTTTCTTTTGAGTCTGTCAAAAATCTGTTTTCCAGACGTGGAGGACACTCAGGTAGGTTTCAGATTTTAGGTTATTTTTTTATGTCTTTAATGAAAGAGAGAGAGAGATTATTTAGTGGCAGTGCTAACAAGCTTTGCAAGGAGGAGCAAAGGGTGGATTGGTGCTGTCAGAGGCTCCACTGAGGCAATGGCGACTGTCAGACTTCTTATTCTGACACAAGTTTTGCTTTAATCTAATCAGAATAATACTGACAGTGACAGCAGAAAGTCATCCGGACATGTTAATGATCAGCAAGAACCGGCTAAAATAAGCTTCTTACCCACGGCTGCTAGTTGTGGGTATGAGGGGATGTCTTTATGAACCAGGGTTCAAAGGGGAAGAAGTTTTGTAAATGGGGTCACAGGTAGAAAGAGGGATGGAGAAACTGTTGTGTAAACTGAGGAGAAGGACAGATCACAGTTTACCTGGTGGTGCAGATGTATGAACCCGGGGCCCATTGCTCATATTCAATAACCCAGTGAGCTTTATAGGGACTTTGCATCGACTTCTTTAATACAGTTTATTTCTGTTTATATGCAGGAACACAACAACCATTAAAGACTGTATGTTTTTTGATAAATAGAACTCTATATACAAAGTGTTCATTATATATAAGCCCCACATTCTCAGTTGTCCAAGGTCCATTATTCATGATAGGACACTCTCTAATACTGTAGGTCTGGACTCAAGAGGGGAGCCCCCAGAAATGACCTGAAATCCTGTCTCAGTGAAAGGAAAAGTTGGATTTATCAAAGTTTTTCTCGGCTTTCATGTGATACGGTTGAAGACGCAGGTGTCAAAATGTCTCTTTGCTTATTTGTAGCTTTTAGAGCGAGCGAGTCTTAAAGTGTTTCATCTAAAATTCAGCACATAAAAATGCATAAAACACACATACCCGCAGGAGATCCCAATTTCTGAGTGCAAGATCACATCAAACCAGCTCCGAGGGAAGACTTTCTTGATTCTTTATTCTGCGCTGGCAGCTCCACATGCAAACACAAACAAAAACACACGCTGGGAGTCGCTCTGATTATCTCAGCACTGTGAGAACGGGGGCCTTGTTTGTAACTGGGCGAATCCCGCTCTCAGGGGGACGTCTGTCCTCCACCGGCCGATCGATCCCTCTGATGTGGAAAGTGTTTTTGATCGGCCACGCCGGTTATTGACGGCGGCCATCCTCGAGGCTGCCAGGGACGTCGGACTTCAAAACAGGAGATAATGCCCTGATTCAGACAGAAACAAAGGCAGAAGTTTATAGATCGGAGGATTGAGGGTACACAAACACACTTGAGGTTGGACAGGATAGCTCGAGGCATAATTGCAGAGTATAAACCCAATATTGAGCTGCATTGTTTACCTCCACTCCTTCAGAAGTCTAAGTGGGGAAACAAAAGCATCATGACGTCAGTGCTCTGCTCTGACCAGTCAGCATGTCCTCGTCTTGCAGAAGACAAAACCAGAAGTCCACTTTTTGAGACGCAGGAGTGTTTCATCACCAAATAAGAGGCTCAGAGGAAATGACCACGGACCAAAGTAAGAGGGCTGAAGACCTCCACCCATCCTTCTGCACCAAGTGTCTGAGAAAAAGAAACCAATGTCTCCTTCAGGCGGTTTGATCTGCAGAGACAAACTCTTGGTCTTTTTTTAACTCTTGAAATCCAACTATGGGCCTTCAGTTTTCTCAAGAAGTCAAGTCTAACGTTCAGCCAGGTTCTCACCTTTGGTTTGATGTAAAGTGGAAACCCGTCAGCAATGGGCTCAAAAGCTCAGGACAGATTCACCAAAATCAGTTTCCAGAGCCGGCAGATATGAAGGAGCAAAGAAGGAACGGTTTAATTCATGTCAAGGGCATTTGTAGACTTTGGAGAGAGAACTTTAAGTACTCATTTGTTGGTTTATTTGCTTTATTTTAGAAAATTTGTCAAATTCTGGTGAGTGAAGTTGTTGATTTTGGAGAAGGTTTGGATTTTAGAAAATATTGTTGGATTTGGAAAATTGGTTGATCTGGGATTTTGTTTGGAGAAATAATTTGTGGATTATGGAGCACGAGTGAATACATGGGAAGGTATTTGTTGGTTTTTGAGAATCTGTAGATTTTAGGGAGTGAGCTGATTTTGGAATATTTGTTGATTTCATTTTTCTTATTCTGGGGTGGAGGGGGGATTTGATGATTTTGGATTCCTGGCTGATTTGGTAAATATTGGGTTGAGTTTGGGGAATGTTTTATGAGATTTCTGAGAATCTGTAGACATTTGGAAGGAAGTGGTTTGTTGATTTTGAAAATTGTGTTGTTTCTCAGAGACACATGTATTTTTGAGAATGTTACAAATTTTGTTAATTTATAATTTATAATTTTTTTTATCCTAGGGAGGAATTTGTTGAATTTGTTGTTCTTAAGAAAATAATTAGTTTTGGAGATTTAGTTGAATTTTGATGCTTTTTTGAGAATCTGGTTGTTTTTGAAGGAAGACTTTCTTGATTTTGAAGATGTTCTAAATTTCTGAAGGGATTTGTTGACTTTGGGAAGATGTTGCAATTACTGATAATTGGTTAATTTGGGGGGGAAGTTTGTAATGGTGAAGAATTCTTGATTTTGGGAATTGTAGACTCATCAGAATTTGTGGATTATTGTAGAAAAAACACTTTGTTTTAAAGAACTGGTTAATATGAAGAAATCAAGTTTTGGAGAAAAAATTCTGTCTTTCTGGAAAACGGATCAGTTTGGAGGAGGATGTGTTGATGTTGGAGAAATGGTGGATTTTTGAGGAGAAACTGAGATTTGATGGTTTATTTTGAAAAAGTGTTGATTTTGTAGGACGCTTGTTGCTTTAAAATATTTATATGTTTTAGAGGGTTAGTTGTTTTTGGAAGAAGAATATTTTGGACTTTTCTCCGAGGAAGACGGTGTCCACTTTTGTGTTTAATTTGGTTAATTGTTGATTTTGGATAATGTGTTGACTTGTAAGGAAGAATTTGTTGATTTAGGAGAGGATTTATTGACTTGATCCATTTAGATTGAGAGGTTTTGTTGAATTTTGGAATAAAAGGCATTGAATTGGGCAAAGAATTTATTGGACGAGCCAAACGGCAGCTTTGATAGAGCTCACACCTGATGCATTGACTGCATTTATTTGCTGCTGCAGATAACCTCTTTTATTCTGTCATTTCTTTTTGCTTTTGTGTTTGTTTCTTTGCGGCCGACTTTCTTGACTCCCCCTTCAACTTCTTGTAATTAGACCTTCTCACCCCATCCTCCTCCTCCATCGCTCCCTTTTCCCATTCACCCCGACCATCCCTGCTTGTACTTCCTGCTTCCCCCTGCACATCTCCCCTGTGTTTGTCCATGATTTAAAAAGCTGTTCATTATTCATGGACTTATTCTGTTAACATATTGACCATACTAAGCCTTTTACTTGATCAAATAGTCTCCGGCAGCCTCCTGCCCTGCATGCCCCTCATCCAGAGGGTACTCCAGCAGTCAGCTCGAGGAGGAACTGCGAGGACGGATGCGAGTAAATGAAGCTTTAACTTTGCTGTTTTTTGATGTCGTATCACAAGTTGGTTTAAAATCAAAAGGCTCCTATGTGCAGCTCGGGCTGGTATGCACACAGCGTACTTCAAACTCCTCTCTCAGCAGGCTCTTAATCAATATTTCAATGTGGGTATGCGCTCAAATCTATAATACATGCATCCCCATCTCAATTTCCCTATCTCTTTCAGGGAAATTCGAGAATTCGCCAATGGAACGGTGTGCCTGGAGTGCGATAGCCAGTGTGAGAAAATGGATGGGAACACCATGACATGTCTGGGCCAGGTAAGACAACACAACAGATCAACTTCCTGTTCATGCAAAGACTTCCTGGAGGTAAACTTTTCTCCCTTTAGATTACAAAGCCGCCTCATTTTTCTGCTGGAGATAGCCTCATATCTTGTAGTGCTAAAGTGGATTTCCAACTTATTTTTGTGGGAGTCTATCGGTCTTGCGTGCGGGATTTCAGAAGATATAAAGTGCTGTGTTTGCAAAGGTGACTGGTAGGTTAATGGGGGGGATGATGAACTGCTGTGGCTACTTCTGGAACAGGCTTTTGGCAAACACACACACACTGAAAAAACAGCAAAATGAGATTAGTTTCTGACCTTCCCGTAAAGTCACTTTTAGAGTCTTAGATGAGATCAAACCACAACTCAAAAATGTAAGAATTTCTCCTTTAAATCTCAAATGTAGGGAGCTTTTCTCTTGTCTTTCTCGAGCCATCTGTGAGGAAAACAAATATTCTAGTAACAATGAACACATGCCACATGCACGCAGCCAAAAACCATTATTCTTCTTTAAAAATAATTTTGTTACTTTTGTATTTTATCATCAAAAAATCTCACTGAACAATCAAAACCATTGTTATTCCAAGAGAACTGTGGGAGGGAGATCGGATTTTAGTTGGAAAATGTGCAAATGCACTCAAGCGAAGTCAAGTAAAGGAAGAAAATCAAAATTAAGACAGCTTGAAACATTTTAGATGTGAAACATTTATTATAGCCAAATAAAGACTGATAATAATTTAGCTGCTAGAGTTAAAAAGCAATCAGCAGGTAGAAGACCCCAGTGAATCAATTTGTAAAGCTATGATAAAGAGAAATAACACCAACAAGATTACGCAAATGAGGAGTAAAAATCAAATCAAAACAGAATACAATGATTTATAAATCCCTATTAACCTGAATACACAACAAATTCAAGAAATTTAATGTTCAAACTAATAAACTTCATTGTTTTCTTTGCAAATATTCACTCATTTTGATTTTGATGCCTGCAACATGTTTTCAACAAAAGCTGAGACTGGGGCATGTTTGCCACTGTGTTACATCACCTTTCCTTTAACAAGACTCAATAGGAGTTTGTGTACTCTTTTCTCCAAAACCTGTATGTACCTTTCAGCGTTAATAGTGCCTTCACAGATGTGAAGTTACCCATGCCATGGGCACCAACACGCCTCCATACCATCTCAGATGCTGGCTTTTGAACTCTGCTCTGATAACAGTCTGGTTGGTTCTTTTCCTCTTTAGTCTGGAGGACACCACATCCATGATTTCCTAAACAAACTGAATGTGGACTCATCAGACCACAGTACACCTATCATGACACTCACCTGTTTTACAATTAACCTGTTCACCTGTGGAATGTTCCAAACAGGTGTTTTTGAGCACCCCTTAACTTTCCCAGTCTGTTGTTGTCCCTGTCCCAGCTTTTTTGGAATGTGTTGCAGGAATCATGATCAAAATTAGAGAATATTTGCTTTAAAACAGTGAGGTTTATTAATTTGAACATTAAGTATCCTGTCTTTGCCGTATAGTCAATTGAATGTTGGTAGAAAAGGATTTGAAAATCATTTTATTCTGTTTTTAATTACATTTTATTTAATATTCTACTCATTGCTGGGTCTAAAAAAGAGTCATTATGTTCAGAACCTGTTGGAAAATATAACAATCGAGGTAATTACATGTGGTGTCCCCCAAGGCTCCATCCTGGTGCTTCTTCTGTTCAACACCTCTTTGCTTCCCCTGGTTTAGAAGTACCATAGCTATACACATGACACACAGTGCTTCTTTTAATTTCCTTAGATGAGCACCACCTTGATTGCTTGGACTCTTTGCCATTTAGCATTTCCCATAAAGTATTCTACGCATTGGCAGTTAGTCACAAAAAAATGTAAAACTGCTGTCCAGTTTTTGATCCAGAAGAGTATTTTATGCCCTACCAAAGCAGGAATTATTCAGTATTAACACATTAATAGGTCATGCAGCCTATAACTCAGTTAAAAAACTTTAAAGTTGCGCTTCTGTGCATATTTAATTTTGAGTTTTGGAGCCATAAATATTGCTTTAGCAGCAAATGTGTTTTAAACTGCATCTGAAAATAGTTCCGAACAAATTAATATTCCATCAGTCCTGTTTGAGTAACATTAACTTCAAACAAACATGGCCCAAATAAGAGTTTTTAATAAAAAGTTGTGGCGTGTTTTGAAGATTTATTCTGCGATTTTGATGAATATGCTTGGGGATGAGATCTTCTTCTTCCTCTTCATATATGGAGGCTTTTTTAGATGCAGTCTCACATAACAGAAAGTTGTACCTCATGTGCCGCACGACTTATTTTGTAGAATTCAGCAGTTGCATGAGTAACCTTTTATGACCGTCCCTGGAGACGGAGGAGGAGGAGAGAGAGAGAATAAGAGATGAAGAGCGAGCGAGTGAGCGAGCGAGGGAGAGAGAGGCTCCTCAAGGATGCAGAGCGGCTGCTGACTTTGAGATGCTGGTCACAGTTGAGTAGTAAATAACACCAGAGTCAATCATCCACAGGCGCTCCAGCACACAAATACACATGCACACGGTGCTCGCGGACATACTTGAATGCATCCTGACATCTGTATGCGACTCCGCCCGAGCCCACACACACACAAGCACGCCGGAGTGAGAAAAATGTTTATTGATGGCGTGTGGCTGGATGTGTCAAAGTGTGACGAGCTGTCCGTCAGGTCGGGACGGTCGTTATTAGGGACGGGCGGAGCGCTTCGCCGAAACTACAGCACGTGGAAAGTTCGCCACATTTCTACCACACTTTTGTTGATTTTATGGCCACAGCGCCAAACAAAAACACTAAAGTGATTATCTTATACACACACATGATTTTCCACCTTACTTATTTATGATCCAGCTGCAGTCCAGCTCAGTTACCTCTTGTCCTCTCCTCCATCATCCCCGCTACGCCAAGCTTCTGACATGATTCCTTATGCATGTTGCCAATTTTAAACAGAGGCTGCAGCGAAATACACCCGCCGCAGTTTTGATTTGCACATTATGAATCACTGAATAGGGTTCATGCGGTGCCTGCTTGCTGCATTTGCCGCCATGGGGAAGTGGGTAAAATTGACATGATTCGCCAGGTTTGAATTTGATTCTGCTCAATCTTATTCATCTTTTTTGCATATTCCTCCATCTTCAGGCCCTGAGAGTGAGCCACTGTTAAGAAATGACAATCTGGACAAGACATTTGTTTCTTAATGTCAGCCTTTTGTTGTTAAATAATAAAGAAAAGGCTTTTGGGGGGTAGGGTTAAGGGTTATAACTAACTTTTAACACTGCACAGGCACAAAACGTTTTGGCTTAAAGTGCAGATGAGACACGCACAATGCGGGAGTGTTCCAAACCTGGACTTTACACCTTCTTCTACCTGCTCCAAAGTGTGTGGACAGACTGTTTCTGCTATTTTGATAGGACACATTAGAGAGATTGTCACACATCTACAAGATAAAACAAATACTTAACTGATCTTGTTTCACTCACATTGCAGGCACAGTGGCACACAACTACCATTAGATATTAGAGCATTTGTTGAAAACTTCTGTATGAAGTTTATAACAGGACAAAAAGCTGAGAGAGAGCATGGCTTTTTGCAGCACTCCTCAATGCGCTATTCCTGTGCGCTCCAGCATGCATAATATTTCCAGAAACAATAAAAACACAAACAGGATTAAAGATTTTCATGCAATAGATGTTGCCATATAAGCAGCAAGCACTGGGTAGATGCACTGAATTAATAAACAAATGGATGTGTTTCTTTTGAAGGGGAACACTTAAAAGTCCATATGAAGCCTCGGTCACTTTAATTCAAAAAACAAAAGACTCCTAAACAAGCCAGAGATAGAGTCATGCTTCTGTACTCATACTTGAATCAACAACACTGCACTGCAACTTTTATTATTTTTTCATGGCATCTTAATTACGAAAAGGTAGCTTCACGTTCAAGTCAACAAAAGTTTATGTGGGGTCCCACAAGGCTCTATCTTGGAGCCTCTCCTGTTTGACACACACTTCTATATTTCAGCTGTAGTTTTGCCTACGTTTTGGCAGTTTTGTTCCCTGTTTTGATCATTTTTGGCTATCTTGTAATAAGTTACACTCAGTTTTTGAGCAGATGTTTTGAATGTTCTCTGCAAATATGTTTACTTTTCCCTTTTTCATTGTGTTCTCATGTGTTGCCAAACTCTCTAAATTGCCTTGTTGAAATATGGTTAACAAATAGATATGCCTTTTCTTTTTCCTAATCCTTTTTCATACCCCAACTTCTCTTAACATTAATCTCCCCTTTTCTTCATTCATCCCTTGTCTGCCTCCCATCTCCTTCCCTCCTTATTCTCCTCTGCTTTCAGGGCCCGGACCAGTGTGTGAAATGCCTCCACTTCAAAGACGGACCCAACTGCGTGGAGAAATGCCCCGACGGATTGCAAGGCGCCAACAGTTTCATCTTCAAGTATGCCAAGGCCAACAACGAGTGTCATCCGTGCCACGCCAACTGCACCCAAGGGTAAGAGAGGGGATGACACATAGAGAGGGGAGATCTGCGTATGAAAATTAATACTTCTTCTTTTAAGTGTTCTCACGCCTTCGTAGTTTTGTGAGCGTCCTCTGGCGTGGGTGCTTTCATGCAGCCAAAAGTGTTACCAAGACAAGGAGGGAGAAAAGATAAGGCAGGGAGGGGAGATGACTCAATCTCAGAGCCGCTAGATTACCCCGAACAGCTGCCTTCTGGGGCTCTACGGTCGGGAGCAGAATGCATTGACCCCGAAGGCCGCGAGTTGTGCAGACCGATAAACTATGAATGAAGGGACGGGTGCAGAGAGACTGTAGCTGAAGGGGAGGTGTGGAGCAAATGTGGTAGTGCTTCTATGGAAAAAACAAGTACAACATAAATAACGGGAGGAAGGTTAAAAAGATTGAGAGATTTGTGGGTTCCTAGCTAAAAGAAGCTAGAGCTAGCCACAAATTAGCTAAGCCCAGCCTAGCTTGGGATAGGAGAAATAGAAATAGAAATAGAAATTGACACCCTGGAAAGTCAAACGTGTTGTTTTTGATCCATTCGGTTCTTTAGACTTGTTATGACAAAACTTCATTACATAATACTGTAGTAGCTCATTAATTAGACTTACTTGACTGAAGAGCACAAAAACTTCCAAGGTACTTTGTTTGGTGAAAAGTCCACCTCAAAGTCTGCACATGTTCCCCTTTTTACCAGTTAAAACGAAGTTAGCTTAGCTTTAGCTCACTTTAGTTACTTCATGTGTCACAGTGAATTGTTGCAAACTGAAGGAATCAACAATCACAGCTCCTATGACTAAATAAATGAAACAAACTCAAAAACAACCAAGAGTAGAGTTTACTAAAGCAAATTAAACTGATTATAACTGTCTTTTCTTCAAAAAAAAATTTTCTTAGGGAAATTTTGCAAAATTTTCTTCATTTGTTAATAGTTTTCAAAGAATTAAAATTGACCGGCGGGCCTTATTTGGTGAAAAGAAGCCCTGCATTTTGCCCATGGGATGGATGAGCAGATAAAACAGTATCCTCATTATGAGTTAGGTTGGCCAACCTTGATAGCTGGAGTGAATGTTATTTTCTTAGCGTGTGTGTCTGTGGCCTTACATAAGCATACAGTCGCTAAGCACAGAAGTTTGAGTGCTGTGTACTTTTATGTGTTGTTTGCCTTCTTTTCTTATTAGCTTTCGAGGAGAATATGATTCTAGGCTATATTTTTGGAAAGATCCAGGCAGGAGCAAATGGGGGATTAATGCTAATCTCAATATATGGCATTAATGTACTTATGTTAGCTTGTTACTATTCAACATGTTGATGATGAAGTCTTGTTCCTTTCCTCCCAAACAACAGAATCATCAACCCAAACACATCATAAATATATAAACTGCCCATAAATGTGTAGATTTTTATCCTGGCATTAGTGTAAGTGGAGGGATTCTCCAGTAATATGGTGTTTAAACATGCCTGAGGGAACATTCTGGCAAAACGCACAGCTCTTAGTGATTAAAATAATACAATGGGTGTTGTTAAAAGGTGCAAAGGGCTTAAAATATGTGGTTTAAAATGATATCACAGTTTTTAACATACATAAGAGGGATCATGATGTTGTCAGAGCAACACATTAAATAATGTTTTTTCCCCTTGAACGTCAAACTAGGGCTATACACATGAGGAACTTAAACTTATCCTCACCTAACATGGCCGCTACATTTCCTACTGTTGGAGTATATGGGCTCAGAAGCTGCAAACAAACAAACAAACAAACAAACACATGGATCCATGGGTCAAAGCAGGACTAGTCTTCAAAAGCATGGCGGCTGTTGATCCAAAGAAAAATTTATCTCCTTTATGTACAAACATCCCGGGTGTTAGGCCTCCATCCTTTTTTGTCTTTTGATGTCTGCTTGGATTTAACTTTGAACTTGAGCTTCTGCTTTTGAATTTTTGTCTAAAACTGGGATCGCAGCAGCGAGAGAGCAGCTAAATACTGGGTTATGTGGACTTATAGTGGCATCTCTTTTTTAAGGAGGTGATAGGCTAAGAAAAGAGGGAGAGAAGGGTTAGCAGCAGCAAAAATAATGGATGTGAGGTGCTACTTCTATCGTTGACAGCTCTCACTCATGTGCTGGTTCATCATTCTCCGCACTAATCTGTCGTTGGCATGAGAACACCTGCAGCATGGATCCTACCCTCCGGCAACAGGGTGATCTGGATTAGCATCAAGACAGCAGCTGAGGCCGGGTTTTGTGATGCTATGAGCCAAAGTGAGACATTACAGGGGTCGGAGGTGACAAGAAGACATCCTCACAGCTGTGGCTGAGGAATATGAAGGTTATAGATACAGGTGTATTCAGGCTTTCGAGGGTGTATGTGTAAATTTGAGGGGCTTTTGTGTGGAGCTTCTTTTTCTGGGAATCGTTGCAGAGTCAACTTGAACACACAGAAATGACCCGCACCATCGTATCATCAAAATATTCCAAATTAATCTTTCAGAGGATTTCATCATTGTCAGTAATGTCATTCATAAATAAACATCCAAAATTCTGCTTGGACATCATGAAAAAAGGCTTGTTCATGCAGAACTTGCCTTAGAATTATCATATTTTTAACTTTCCTCTGGTATTGAAGTATTCCTGTGGTAGTTAACTCTACATTTAAGGGTGTATTGCAAAAAGGAGCTGCTATACTGATTTTGTTTACTTTAAAAAGTCGCCAACTTGATGTACAAAGTTCAGCAAAGAAGGCAGACGCCAAAAGCAAAGAGAGAAACACCATTAACATCCACTTTAGTCATTTATATCCCCATGATATGCATTAACAATATGTCTGAAGTGACGACTGGCTTGCAAATAACATCCTATACATGTTTTCTGCTGCACTTTGGCAAACTTTGGTTAATGTACTGTACATCCATCCAGCCTTATTGATGACTCACTGCCTTGAATGGATGAGCTGTGAAAACAGATTCACAGTGAATTAGCTTCAAGCTAGGAGACTATGGGTCCATTTTAACAGCTTTCCTCCCTCATTTTGTCATAAATAGGCTTTTGAAGGTAGCTGTTTGATTTGGCTGGCTTTCACACCCACCACAAACCCAATTCTGGTCCACTTAGATGCGAACCAAGACCCTCTGTTTTCAGGCAGACCAGAGTTTGATTCTTTGGTCTGCACCAGAGTTCATTTTGCTTTTGGTAGTTTGTTAGTTTGTTAAGTCAAAAAGCTGTGAATGGAATTTGATGAAATTTTCAGGGATTGTTAGTCAGGGCTCAAGGAAGATTTGATCTTTGGTGGTGATCCCAATATGGATGCAGATCCAGGATTTTTTAAAAGAATTTGTTAACATTGTGGGAAAGGGCAGTCTGTAGGATTTTTCTTAATAACTCAATAAGCTCTGAATGGATTTTCATGGCATTTTTAGGTAATGTTAGTTATGACACAATAAAGGAGTGATCAGATTTGTTGGTGATCCGGATGGGGATCAAGGATTTTTATTTCCAAGTATTTAATTGTGCATGATTAGATGCAGTTTTCAAAATTTTTGACAATAACTCACCGACAACATTGGAAATGCCTCTGCAGATGTTTGTAGTCTTGGAGCACGCCTCTTTTTTTAATGTGGTCGCCTCCATGGACATGTTGCCTTGCTTCAAGCCACTGCTCGCTGTTTTATTTGCCCCAGATTGACCTTCTGGAACTGGCAAGACCCTCTGTCTCTATTGTATGTTGTATCTTTTAAAAAAATGTTTGAAAACCTCTGTGCCGCCTCACTCACAATAAAAAATCTTGATCCTAATTGAAATCAATGACATTTTTAAACAAGACAGAATAATGTTTTGTATAAGTGCTGCCTCTTCAATTGTTAGACCATCCTTCTGTTCTACAGAGATTACAGGAGGAAGCTGTCACGCCTCTGGCTGCACACAAACAAACTCTCAAACATACGCGACACCGGCCGAAGTCGCTGATTGCTCTCTAATTAGCTATTTGGTGCACCATTTAATAGACAACATTGGAGGAGTCACTGTTGTCAAATCCAAAGATAGCCCGTTCCCCTAATTTGCTAAGTAATTTGTTGCGTTCGTGCAGCTTCCAAACACACACAGAGACATTCAGAGAGCGCTCTCCTGTGTCTATCCTGCTGCTCAAAGCCCTCCTCTGAAGGAGCCTGAATTAATGAGCAGCTAAGAGTGTGCTCTAATCACATTCTGCTTACCTAACACTAAAAACAGTCCACTTTTAAGTGACTGTTGTCTTATATGATATGATGGCTCTGATTGTTCAGATTAGTTGTCAAAAGACTGTTTTCTTTTTTTCTCGAGGAGATTAATGTCACGTTAAGATGTTAGATCAGAGAGAAAATCCTTAAACCACAGGCTTATTAGGATTTTTTTTATTTTTTTAATAAGATATATCAGTTACAAAACAAAGCATACTAGTTCCGTTAAAACTGGACCACAGCTGATGAGGCAGCCTCTTCTAAAATGATCACACGGTATTGATAGCTATCTTGTTGAAGGCTCAGAGGGCCAAGGATTATTGATAAAGGATCAATAAGAAATAACAGTTCCCATTCTTTTTTAGCAATAAAGGTACTCTCACATATTGTGTTGTCATACTGCTAAATTTTGAAGTTTAATATCTATTTAATGGCCTCTTTAAAGGTTTATAAAAGAGCAACAGTCAGTCATACTTTATCCAGCCATGTTTCAATACTTTCACACCAATGAAGATGATTCAAAGTGTTCACAATAAAGTAAATAAACTGTATGCATCGGTTTTTCTTTGTGTTACTACCAAAGACTTTCACAATATGTGTTCCAAAAAAGGCCAAAGGAATCCCCATGATGCTAGACTGTCCTCTCGTGCCAAAGAAAATCAATTTAGACATCACCTTAAACCAACAAGAACAGTGCTCTCGTGTCACACGGACGTGTGGTCAGCGGTGCCCGTGATTCAATTTTCCTCAGGTCCCTGCCCGGTGACAGTTGATTGACGTGAAAGAAAGACAACATGAGGTTCACTCATAACCTGTCCCGTCTTTAATGGATGGTCTCTTTCTGCTTTGTCTGCCCCTGCAGGTGCGTCGGGCCCAGGCTCCAAGATTGTGTGGGGATGATGGACAGGTAAGGAATCTAAAGGCACATTTTCAGTTGGGGGTTTGGGAAACTACAATTAAACCTTCACACTAAATGTTTAAGTTTCTCATAGTTTCAAACAAGAGTGCAGAGGTTAATGTGTTAAGTAATTGAGTTATGATTGGAAATTATGATGTAATTTTTTGCCAGTGAAACCTTTGTGATTCAATCAAAAGTTATTATGTGTTATTAATTGCTGAATTCATTTTGTAATTGCTTATTATTTGAGGGGTGATGTTGAGTTAAATCATTTCTTGAAAATGAAAACCAATTTGCAACCTCCTGTGTTGAGAATAAGGCTACTGAAAAACTGCCTTAAACAAAACAAAAAAAAAACACAGTTCCTCATGTGGCCACTAGAGGCTGGTACCAAAAGCAAGCCAAACCCCATTAAGTCCCATGTCAAAGCCTTGTTTGAAGAATAGAAACAAACATGTTTATTGCTTTGAAAAATGTAATACTTGGCTCAGTAGCCTATTTATTTATTGATGCACGCTGAACAAGAGGTGAGTTTTACTGTTTACATTAATACTGTGTTTATAGTCAGCCCAAACGTTACTTCCATGTAGACATAATTCCAATATTGCAACTACCAATCAGCAACCTCCTGTGTTGTACAATGAAGGCAGTGGAGAATCAACACCCAAAACACTGCAGTTCCTCAAATGGCCACTGGAGGCTGGCTCCAAATGTGAGTCAAAAGTAGATTTTGTGCTAAATTTTAATTTTTAAAGTAAGATTTATTAAAGGAGTTTAAAAATGTTTAGTGATTAAGTTAGAATTGGAAATTTTCTTCATGGATCTTTTTTTTTTCTTTATCCTAGAGCTGTGCTCTTATTTGTGCTAGTGGATCCAGTGTAAACCAATTAAATCTTACTATCCATTGATAATTATGTGCATTTTTGTATGCGTTTGTTCTTATACAAAAGGATAGAGGTCGAGTTGAATCATCTTTTAAAAGCCTCAATCACTTGGAGTGTAAAATGTAGGCAGCTGGAAATTGCAACAAAGAATGCAGTTCCTAATGTGGCCACTGGAGGCTGGGTCCAAAAGTAAATCAAACCCCATTGAGTCCCATGTTAAAAGTCCAGTTTTAAAGTAGATATAGACATGTTATCAGCTGAAGGAAAGTCAAGTTTGGTATCAGTAGTTTATTTATTTCCTGGTTCACATTGTACTGAGTGAAATTTATCTCTAAATGATCCACTTTGTTTTGATTAAGCCCAAAGTTTACCATAAAGCATGCAAAACAGAGGGATGTGGCCAAGTCAGTGCATAGCTATTCACATTAAGCTCATTGCCAGCTATAACTATAGAACTAGCTATAGCTTCACACTGAAGACTTGTAATCTTTCTAATTCTGTAAGAAAATTGTGACTTAAAAGAAGTTCCTTTCACATTCAATAAATACTTAAGCTTGCACACAATTCAGGCTAGCTTAAGCTGACTGCTGCCAATCTTTGTCCTACTGTCAGCTACAAGGTGATATAACCTCTAAGTTATGTCTTAAACATCAAAATATTGCAGTTAAATGAATTATCACATCACTTTAAGACATAAAATCATACAGTTTGTTGACAGCATTTGCATCTTTGTTCACAAATTCTTTACCAAAAAAGCATCCATTGGGACATTTTGTCCTCTTAAACTTCAGACTAGCCCTTTTCTCTTGTAAATTCTGATTTTAATAAGACTGTTTGGCTGAGCCATCTTTGAATTTTGTCTGAAAGTTGGTCCATCATCCTCTGACTTCACAACTCAGCATCCAGAGACCAGGAGGGATACAATTTACTGAATCCTAACTCTTGTGACACGACTTGAGGAACAAAAGAAATTAACTCTATATCCAAATGCAGCCTTACAGCCAGAAAAGAGACAAAAACTGAGAAGAACAAACAAAAGTATAGCAGATTGTGCCAATAGCCCGAGGACACAACATGAACTCCATTAAGTAAACCCATAAAAACGAGTGATCTCTACAACTGGAGCACATTCAAAAGAGTGACAAACTCATTAGAATTCAAGCAAAGCCATAAAAAGTGGGTCTTGTGCTGCTTTTCAAAAGAGGAAAGTGAAATTTTTACTCCCTCTGGAAGGTTTCTGCTGAGTCTCTGGTCCCAGAGTTGTTCTTTTGCTCTTCTAATGGCATTATTCCCCCGCTTTATCCGGCAACCCTGTGTTGCTTGTTCTTCTGTAAATCCTTTTCTCCTAATTAGAGAAGCCAGTTTCCTTTCCTCTCAGCCTGCAGTGTCTTTTATTTGCCTTTCTATCATGTTGATGCCTCAGTGCCCTCAACAACGGCCGGGGGTGTTACGTTTTCAGCTGTCTGTCCGTCCACCTGTCTGTCCGTCCAACCCATTCATTTGAATGCTTTGAGGTCATTTCTTTAGTTTCAATCATATATTAGAGTATATCTGAAGGGTAAGAGTTTATCATACCCTCCTAGCAGACATAATATCTCAATATCCAGAGATCATTAACCTGGCAGTGCAGCTGGATCCACCTGAATCAACGTCTGTAATCAGTCGGATCCATCACACCAACCTCCAGTCCACAATGATTGTGCTTGGCCCGAAGTGGCACTGCGCACTCAGCTAAATGCTAGCTCTGCATCACTCCTGGACTGCTCTATATGACTATATTTTTTAGGTCAAAGGTCAGAGTCGTTCAGCTTCATGTTCTTCCTTTGCTTAAGAACATCCCAGGAATGCCTTAGGTGTCAATGGGCCTCATATTCATCTTTGGCTGCAGACATGACAGTTTAGAACAATGTTTATGGGTGATATCTTCAACATTTTGATGATATGGAGCTTGGACCTCAGGTTCATCCCCTGTTGTGGTTGTGATGCCTCAACTTGAGGTCAAAGGTCAAGGCCATAGGATCACCACTTGCTTGTAGGCATCATATCTTAAGAACACTTTCAGGGCATTTTACTCAAACTTTGCACAATGACTTGAGGATCAATGTATGCCATTTTAGAGAGGTCAAAGGTTATTGGACCCCACATTCATCCAATGCTTTTGGATGCAAAATCTTGAAGGATTTTCTTTAAACTTTGCATCATTCTGACCCAAAGATGAACAATTTTGGACTTCATAGTTTAAAGTTCTTATGTCTCATGTTCATCCTTTACTTATAAGGTTCAGAGAAAGCCCAGTCCCATAAAATTACCCATATGCTCCCTTGACCCCTTTTTACTTTCATTGTTCAGCACTTGTACACACAGCAGAGGCACAAACAGCTACCAGAAGAAGGTTATAGTTTGCTTTCATTGCTGTGTCTCTGTAGCTGAATGTGTTCTTTATATTTCCCCCTTAGTGTTGTTAAATCTCCCTCCTATATGCTTCTCCACATTGTTTTTGTTTCTCCTTGTCCGTCTACCCTCGTCTTGACCTAATCATTCCAAACTGCCGCATTACTATTCACCACATGGCCGTATATCTCATTATGTCGAACCCCACAGCCTCTTTGTAAATTTCAAGCACCCCCCGCCCCCCTTTCTTCGGGTTGGTCGCAATCGATACGGCGGATGCTTCAGCACCCCTGCACCTCCCTAGCTGCACAATACATGAGTCTTCCATTAGCTGCTAATGGCCCTCACAGCTAATAGAGTTTTGAACTTCAGGTATCAGGTAGAAGCAGGTGTTATTTTGTATTGTGCCAAGGAAAAATGGAAGAGGGCAAAAGAAGACTCAAGCTGTTGCGAGGAAGGTGGCAATGGAATACAAATGGGAAGGAGAAAGGGAGAGAGAGAAAGTATTCAAAGGACAGAATTGAGTGGTAGTATAACTGAAGATGAAAAGTGCAAGAGGTATGTAAATGGCAAATGCATTAGTGCTGTTATAAGTGGAGGGAAAGAGCTTTTAACTTGCAACCTTTAGGCTTGCCTTTAGATGAGTTTTTCCAGGAAAATTCAGAGAAAATGTATAAAGAATTGGAAACTCATCATTTGGAGTGATTTGAAGTGCCAACAAGTGATGAATGCTACCAAAAAATCAATCTTACACCAACCAAAGAGCTGAATATAACTTGTATCATATTTACAACTTGGCCTGAAGTATTGTGTTGTCTGGTGTGATGCAACATCTCCAAAATGCTTTAGCCAATTTTCTTAAAACTTTGCACAAATGTTAACACTCACTAAAAGATAAATCTGGCAGACTTTGAAGGTCAAAAGTCATAGTTCAAGGCTACATTGTCTCATGTAAAGCCCTGTAATTGTGACTGAATTAAACACGACAGCTTGATATTAACAAGCTGATGTTCTGCTTTTTTTTAAGTTCTACATGCTGTTTAATGTGTTAACCATAGCTCCTCCACATGATAGAGTATTTCTATGCGCAAGACAAAATGTCTGCAGCATCAGAACTTCTCCCTCTTCCCCTCTTTACAGCACCAGAAGCTGCTTGAACATACTGAACCGGTCACCAGCAAATCACAGGGCCACATAGAGAGACAGACAACCATTCATGCTCACACCGAAGGGCAATTAGGAGTCACCATTTTTACCAAAGTATTTATTTATTTTTTGTTCTGTGGGAGGAAGTGGGAGTACCTGGACAATGCATGCATTGGGGACAACATGTAAACCCCACACAGAAAGACCCTGACCAACACAGGCTTTGAACCAGCAACCTTCTTGCTGTGAGGCCCATACATTATCTGTCACTGTGATTAAAACAGCAGAATTAAAAATGTGTTTAGCCTGGTTCTTCAAATAAAATTCTTAATTTATCAAAACTTAAATAAGTCCATTCTAAATGCATCTATTCTAATAAAATAAGGATCACAGTGATTATAGGTAGGGATGTCTTGACTAATTATCTAAGCTTAATTGGCTGGTTTTGTAAGAACAAATGTGGACACTGTTGGATTTAATTAAATGACTGAACCTGAGGAACGATGCAAAGAATTTTAGCAACACAAACACCAAATTTTAATTGGATAAAAAGGATTTGAGAGACTCAAAAAAGAAGAAAACATTTTCAAAGCATCTGAAGAAAAGGTTTGCTGGTGTGAGAAAAAAATGCAGTGTCTAGTGTAGTACAAGCTGTACCCAAATAAAGGGACCACATACCCTCAAAGGCTTTTTCCTCTGACCCGTGAAAATGAAAGCATCTCTCACTTAGGAATAGCTGTTTGCTCTGTGGCTTTGGCCTATTTGGAGACACAGCGGTGGAAATGGAAGCCTCGATCCACCCAGAAAGCAGCTGTGCCTGAACTTGTTGCTTGGTTATAATCTAGAACACTAAAAGGATGGTCAGAGGACTTGAAGAGATGAGAATAGAAACTATAGAAAGTTGTTTAAACTCGCCTTCGACTGTCATGTCAATGCCTCTTGGAGGGTTGTTAGATAGAACAATTTTACATCTTTGCACCTCTTGTTCAAGTGTGCATTATGCAACAAACTCGAGTGAGAACGAGCTTTTTGCCTCCCTCTTGTTTTTTCCCATTGGTTCCATTGGCATCAAGGAATCTCTTAGATCGATAAAAATGGGCCACTTGATTGGAGTTTTGTGGTTATTTTGATCCAAGATTTCCGCATCACTTTTCTCAGCTTCAGCCAGTTGAGCGAAAGATTCAAAAAGTACAAAATGTGCCAAGAATATTTCCCTTTTTCAAGGGTGTAACAGCAGGTTGGAGAATTTGTCTTCATCAGCTGAGGTTTGCACTTTTTCCCCTCTGAAGTGTCTTTAAGTTTCTTAATGTTTCAGCAGCGTGAATGCCTCCTCTCTTCCCCCACTCGTCTCAACAGGACACCACTAATAGCAGCTGGCATCATCGGCGGACTATTCATCATTGTCATCCTGGCGCTCAGCGTGGCTGTGTACGTCCGGCGGAAGAGCATCAAGAAGAAGAGGGCCTTGAGGAGATTCCTGGAGACTGAGGTGAGGGGGTTAAGGCCGGGGCAAAGGTGTCTATATCTACAGGGTACTGATACCTTCCTCTCTGTTGTCTTAAGGGAGGTAAGATTCAAACTATCATCAACCAATTACAGAATCATGAGTTTCACTGATTCACAAACAGGAAGTTCAGCACATTTCCTTCATTTCCCATTAATTTGACAAAGTCTCATCAATCAAACTCAAACAAGCTGAATGAAGCACTTGAATGGACTTGATCAGTTTTTTCTTCTCACTTTGAAAAGTTCCTCGTCTTTAATCCTTTGGAGATCCACGTTTGAGGCCAAATCAAGTGTCTAGCAGAGCTTAATTCTAACGTTTGCCTCAGATAATGCCATCAATTTCCAACTTAGAATCAAAAAAGGAAAGAAAAAAGCCAACATAACAAAAAACAGGCCGTACAGAACAGAGAGAACCAAACAAGTTAAGTTTGAGCAAGACAAACGGAACTTTCACAAGGATTGTACAATTCAACCAAAGTCAAAGAAGTTTGAACAACACTTAACTCAGGGTCTTTGAGTTTATCATGCTGAAAGGCCCTCTATCGGTTTGGTGTTGTAACATAAGAAACCATCAAACAACTTCTTCCAGTCTCTTGAAATGAGACATGAGTGAAAGAACTAAGTGGTCTTGTAATGGAAGGATGCATTCTTCAACTTAGCCTGAGATCCAAATTGAGCTTGCTTTACTCTTTGGAAAAACTCTTGAGGAACTTTTGTGTTTCTGATTCCAGGGTAGATATTTAGAAATGCTTGTTACTCGCTAACTGAATAAATAAAACAACAATCTCGATCTCTACATCTTGAGGGTCTTGTCAGGGTTTTTGTCCATGTTTAGCTGTGGAGAGTTTTTTTGAGGTTCGAAGACAAGAAAAGGAAAACCTTTCCTCACAAATGAGGAACTTCCTTTTGAATGTTTTCCTGTTTCTGAAGGACTCTCGTCTCCTTAATTTCTCGTCTTGTTGAGCATTCTTGAATTTGTTGAAGAACCGAAGTGCACTTTCAAACATGGATGCTGACCTAACTAGACCTTGAGACGTTTAGCCTTGGCTGTGGTGCTTAGCTGAGGCTTTGCGATTATGCACGGCTGCCATCGCCCATCGATCGGGCCTTGAGGAGGTTCATTTCTGGAAAATATCGAACAGTGAAATCAGACTTTATATTCAGAAAATAAGGTCAAAGATGGATGTGAAGGTGAGTGCAGAGTTTATGTTTTGCTTGATCAGTTTTACAAGCGTTTTCTGTTTGTTCTGGTGTGGCCCAGCAGTGCTCTTCTCCTCATCCCTGCAGGCCCTCTGAGTGGCCTTGCTTATGGCAGCGGGGCAGGCTGCTTGTCAGTCCACATTAGGATAATTTACAGGTGGAGGCAGCAGCGTTATAGACAGCTGTCAGGAGAGAGACGGGGAGTCTGAAGAGGGCGGCCACGGGCACTTTCCGCCTCACCCGAGCCGCACACATCCATCTTAATCACGCCGGCTCTGCTCCGACAGCCTCTTGACCGGGAGGGAAGTCTTCAGTCCAGCATGATCCACTAATGTACCGTCACAGACGGGGAGGGCGCCGCCGAGGAGCAAGGCAACCGGGGATCTTCTTGACCCCTCTGTACCTCCTCATGTGAGGCAATCCTGTGGCTGATTCGTCCTCCCGCAAAACGTGAAATGAAGCCAAGCGAGTCAATTTCCCCGAGCCTCTGAGGAGACCTAATTGGGTGTAAAAGTAATTAGACATGATCAAATCTTTAACAGTCGCAGGTTGGCACCCAGGTTTCAACAGACCACCCATTAAGGGGAGGTCAAGGTTCAGGCCCGCTCAACGAGCCGTGTGCATGCACATTAGCAGCTTTGTGGAAGTGGCCTGGTGACACTGGACCTGCTCTGGGTTTGTGGGTCATTGTGTGGAGGAGGTGAGATGAATGGTGAAGAACAAATGTGTGGAGCAATGACAGCTGAAGATGTCTTCACTTCTTCCTGAAAGGGAGTAAATGAGCAAACTTAAGCTAACATGGGCGCTGATTAATATGGATGGTATAGAAAAGCTAATACAATAGTGTCCCTAGATCAGATATTTACCCAATATCTCAAGAACACTTTAAGGGATTTTTCTAAAACTCAAAGGAATTGTCAACATTGATTTAAAGATAAAAAAGGCTTGATTTTAAAGGTCAAAGGCCAAGGTCATGGTATATCATGTTCATCCTTTGCTTGTTAGCCTCATGTCTTCATAATGCTAATCCTTGCATTGATATTACTTTGAGCTTTTTTCCTCGAACTTTGGTCATATGACCACTCTGACTTAAGGATAGACTCTTTATATTTTGAAGGTCATAGGTCATAGTTCAAGGTCATGAGATCTTGCATTTGTACCTTGATTATGAGCATGGTATCTCGAAAACAATTTGGAATATTTTCCTAAAACTTTGCTAAAATATCAACTCTGAGTTGAAGAATGCGTGACTAGGTTTTGCAGGTCATAGGTCATGGGTATTCGTGCCTTTTTATTTAGCATGATGTCTTTATATCACTTTGAGGGTTTTTCTTCTAACTTGGCAGAAATGACCACAATGACTCATGAAAAGACTCAATAGATGTTCTTGGTCTAGGTTTCTTCCCTTGCTTGTGAACATGATATCGTAATACCAATTTGAGGGAGTTTCCTAAATTCCTAAAAAGTTTCCACTCTGATTTTTCCTGTTTGGTCCTTCTGTGGTTTGGGTTGGTCACTTTGAAGCAAACTCTGTTTTCAAGCCGGTAAGAGTTTGTTCCTTTGTGTGAACTTTCACCCCACATCAAACCAACTTGCCTAAAAAGCAAACCACAGCTTCTTTGGTTTGGACAAAGCATGTTAGGTGTGAAAGCCATTTAAGTCTCAGACCATTGACACATCTGGACTGTTTTCTTGAGCCATAAATCAGCTAACAAGCAGAGTCCTCTTTTTAACCCTTCCTTAATCTGTCTTGGCCAGCCTCCACCTGCCATTAGAAATGATTTCAGTCTGATTCCCACCAGTGTTGAATCTAAAATAAAAAGCTCCGTCCACTTCATCCTCACGCTCTGTGCCTGGATTGATCCTGAACCTGTCGCTCTATTCATGAGGAATCAGCTGTGGCGTTTAAATTTTAATACATGAATACAGACGCTGCTTTTTCCTTGTGTTCACTTTCCATTTGAATACTCCACTCCCTCCCTCCAGCATACTAAAAAACCACATCCCTTGCAGTATAAATCACACCTTCTAGAGGCTCTCTCTTCTTTGTCTGATGAAAGCACAGGGAGGGTTTTTTGGACAGCCTCGGTGAATGTGGATTCTCCGTTCAGACCAAGAATAGAGCTGAGTCTGTGAATGGAGATCAAGCTTGTCAGGATGAGGGATTTTGGGGGAGACGGCGAAGGCTCAGGGACTCCCCCACTTTTTCTCCATCTCTTTTTTAGTCATCGTCTTTTTTTTTTTTAAACAAAGTGCTCACCTTTGGGTGTCAGTCGGGTGGGAAGATGCCTTCAGTACATGCTGTCAGAGCGTGATCTGAGCGCTCAGATGATATTTCCATTTCAAGGGCACGTGTGGAGGCTGCTGCGCTGTGTAGACTAGCAAAACACGCCTCTTTATTGTTTCCTTTGCAACACTTTCTTCTGTCTGTTCTTGTGTCTCATCCTTCATCTTTTATCTCTCTGACGGCCCAAAAACACTTTTTACCCTCTTTCAAACTCAATCTGGTTTGTTTCTGTACAGTTTAGTACACTTTCAGGTATTCCAAACATGCCCTATGTGGCACAAGGACAGAATCTTTTCACTTGGAGGTTCATCCCTTGATGATTGACTTGATATCTGATTAACACTCAGAGAGTTTTTTTTCTTTAACTGACACAAACATCCACTATGAAATAAGGATAAAGTTGCTTAAAGGGACAGTTCAGGTTTTTTGAAGTGGAGTTGCTCGAGGCCTATGGCACTCCAGAATGTAATTGCCAACAAAGCCTCATAATTAATCCAATTTTAGGGTAAAACTACACAAAAAACTATGATCTCTTGACTAGACAGTAGAGTAAGATTCTTTACAGGATTTCACTTTTCCCAAACAAAACCCCTGTTGTCTGGAACTATTTCATGATACAACATAAGGGCTGCGTATCCTTCCACCAGCCACACACAGCTCTGCAGTCATCAGCTGTTTGTGATGAACACAAGATTTTAACCTGAAATAATTAAATCCATCTGTTTTCTTCTTTTGAATTTAAAGCTTTATTGTGTTATTAAAAGAACACTTGCTAACAGAATGCTAATAAGGACTACAGAAGTGGCTGAGGACTTTTAAACAAGCAATTCTGATCATTCTTCAATAATCAATAATTCACAGAACCACCAGGACCAACCTGACCACATCACTAAATTGTGAAGAAATTCTCAAACAAGAGGCCATGACGTGACCTTATATGTTAGAATTTTGTGATTGTAGTTTCATAGTAGCTTATAATAGCTTTTTACTCATTTTGTTTAACTTAAAAAAATCCAGAAAGTTAGAATTATTTGTTAAGTTGAAAAACAACAAAACGTGTAAGTTTCATGATTTCTTGTCTGCCAAAGTGCTCATTATCATCAGTGATAACAGACCACAGCGAAAGTCCCACAGGCTATAGTCTGAGAGAAGCAGCGCGATGCTAACCTCCACGCTGGAGTACAAAACACATCATCCCTGCAACGCTCTGAAGGGTCATAGTTTTCTCTGTCATGAATGCGATTACTCAAAACGCTTCGATGTTCTTCAAACTTTGCATGGATTTCTACTCTGACCAGAATAACCTTGCTTTGGGAACAAACCTCCTATCTCCAAAATTGCCCCTTTTAAAGACATGTAAAAAACATTCAACTAGTAAATGGTAACAAACTATTTTCTTGTATTTAATTGTGGTTAAAAGTTCATAAAACTGGCTTTTTAACGTGGAAAATGACCAATAGTGCTAATTTATGGAAAAAAAGAAACATAAAAAATGGAGCTGGAGGTTTGTGCCTGACAGAGACGATAAACTGGTTAGATTGTAGATACAACAGGTCAAGAGTGTGACCATGAAGCATAAAATCAGGACTGCTTCCTTCTTACTTTGCACAAATGTTTACTGTCACTGAAGGAAACCCTAAGTACACTGGGGGTGCTGAAGGTCAAGGTCACTGTGACCCACACTTTGGTACAAATATGCACAAACACCATCAATAAACAGACTTTTACATGTTGCACCACCACCTCCTCCTCTCTAACCACCTCTGTGCTCTGCAGCAGCCGTGTACGTTAAGAGCCGAGCTGTAGCTCCAGTTTCTTTTTTCTTTTTAACCCTTTCAGCTTTTTTTTACCTTGAAAGAAACACAGACCCTGTAAAGAAAAAAAGAGGTCTCACACTGTGCCGGCCTTTCAAGACGCCCCTGAAAACAAATTGCTTTTCTCTACAGAGACAGACAGCACAAACAGCCAGAACAACCCCCCCTCTCTTCCCTACAACCCCCAGGCCCTGACCTTTAACCCCAGCCCGATGAAGCCACACTAATGCACTTGGAATCTTCCCCTTGCTCTTCTTCTTCTTCTCCTCCTCCTCTCCCTCTGCCAAGGTCTTCCTCCAGCTGCTTTGTACACACACACATCCAGACGTGTGCGAGTGTTTCAGCACCACAGGCTGCAGACAGCGCCCACGCTGCTCGCACGCTCCGTACAAGACGGATTTCAGCATCCAGAGACGCCGGACAGCTCCTGTTGCTCACCCTCGGGGGCTGGACCCAGGCACGAGGGGTCTTTACAAATGCATGCAGTGCAGCCAGGCGCTGTTCAAATACACTGAGCCTGATGTGATATTTATGTGGAATTGTTGGTGATTTAGAGGACAGCAGAAACGCCAGGTTCATTCTAGGAGGTGTGAGGAGAATTAGTTTGCTGTGAGGGAGAGAGGACACTAAAAATGTTCTCTAGCTGTGGATCAAATGAAGGATTTAATCTGTTAGAAATGTTTCACCTCTATGAACGGTCTGCTGGCTTTCAGACCCCAATATTTTTTATGATTTACATTTGTCTTTTGCTTTTTTATTTTAAGAGAACAGAGGATGGATTAGGAAACTGCTGGAAAAAAACAGCAATTAAAGGATTCAACCATCTGAACATTGATTTTTCTTTAACTCAGGTGTGGACAAAAATGAAATCATCTGGGTCATTCCTGCTACTTGGTGCCATTTCAGGGTGAAAAGTGCTGAAAAAAATATCAAAATTTCTGTCATTTCATAAGAAAACATACTGACCAAGCTATATATGATAATATTTGTATTTTTAACAAATTATTTTCATGTGATAGAGGTGTTAATGTCCATCCTGTCCCTGGACATTCACGCCTGTTATTTTAAATGTATTGAAATTTTAATAATTACTTTCTCTTAAAGCTTTAATGTACTCTTACTTACCTCTCAGATTCATTTTAACAAATCTAACTTAATTAAAAAACACACCAGTGATGTTTATCGTCCCTGCTTTGACCCTTGAAGAAAGTGACATCTCCCTGTCAGTCTGTTGACCAATCAGATGTGCCCATTTTCTTCTTCTCTCAGTTTCTTGAAAGTAGCGCCCATTAGGACCAGCCAAAGGTCAACCAGAGAAAAGATAGTTACCTGTAACCTCTCAAAATAATTTAAAAGGATGTGTGAGTAATATAATGTGGCCCTTAAAAGAGTTACATCCAAGCATGGCACTAATGCCTCCATAAGGCAAAGAAAAAAACATCTGGAGGAATGTAAATGTGTGAATTGTTTTTGCTTTGAGTTGCTTCGCTTGATTTAATTTTTTCCCATAATCACCAAGGCCTGGGTGAACTTTATTCAGATGTGAACAGGCTTGTTAATGATTTAAATCTGAATTTGATTTTTGAAATTTTGATTTAATTTTTTGTTTTGTCTCTTCGTTCCAACAGCTTTTAATACATAAATCTGACATCAATACATCATAAATATTCTAGTAGCCCATGTTGTTCCAAGAAGTAATAGATGTGTTCAGCTGGATTAAAATAAATGAAATTATTTAAAAACTAAATCAATTGATTTTGATCAGTCACCTTAACTTATAAGAAAGAACAGTAATGTGGCCCTGTATATATTAAAACTGGGATAAGGGGGATTTAAATGGACTAGGATGAACCCACTGATGCATAAACAAATATCCTTCAATAAAATGGCCTAAAATAACTTGTCCCCCCAATTGATATTATTCAAATGTTTTTAATATCACCCAGACTCAACAAATGTAGTCACAACAAAAATGTAAAGTAAGTTCGACCTAATAGCCTGTTTTGTGATGTTCAACGCCTGCAGCCAGTCTGTTCAGCTTTATAGTTTAATTACTGCTGTGATATTAAATTCATGACCTGAGAGGGAATGTTGTAGAGGCTGTCTAATGTGCATTTATACCATCTGTCCTGCTTTTTACCAACAGTTTCTTATATGGAAAAACCAAACCATGCAAGTCCCAGTAGCCTATTTTTGAAAGGAATACAAATGCAGCCTTTCCTCTTGGAAATCGGCCCTTTTATGAGCTTAATATTGTAGATAAACTGGAAATGTAGTGAATTATATTTAACTTTAAACTAGCCCTAGCTTGCGCACAGACCCATGACAGTTTTTTTTTTTCATCTTGTTTCGATTACACCACCAAGCAAATGTAGCATTTTATTCCGGGTAATGTGAACATTAAAGCCTTTTACCCGAGGGTCTGCAGTACAACTTTGGCGACAATGTTTACTTATTCAATCCAGAATAATTCCATGAATGTATTCTAGCTCGAGGCTCAAACATGCTGCTTATTTGTCCAATGAAGCATCCGAATCCTCTCCATCCGCCGCCTCCAGTGGAGCTCATTTGGGCGGTGGTGTGGTGCATTATTAGTGGGTAAATAAAGTGGCGTGGCGAGTTGTGTGCGTGAGCCAGACAGAGCTCAGGAGAGTTTTCTCAAGCGAGTGTGTGCGCGTGTTATTTAATAGAGCGCTCCTCTCCTCATCAGTCCAGGTCCAGGCGAGTCTTAATGAAACAATAACAGCTACAGCCAGTCACCATCTGCTCTTAGAGCTGCTCCTGAATCGCTCCGTCTCTCTCATCCTGCAGTATTTCTCTCACATTCAGCCCGTGTATAAACAAACCAGGTGAACTTTAACCTAACACCAGGCTGATCTGATAGATGTGACCCAAGCTTGACCTCCATCTTCATGCCAATAAAGTCAAAGGTCATTGATTTGAACCTCATATAAAGCCTAACACAGCTTCCCTACCTTTAAATAACCTGTTTTGGTCATCACTGGTCAAACTGCCTGTAAAAGGAGCTAATTCAGTGTATTGAAAGGCTTTCAAAGGATGGTTAAAACGCTGTCCGCCTCTTGAAAAATACATAAAAAGGAGTTTTTTGTGCACTGCAATGTGAGAGATGTAGAAAAAACAATCTTACTGATGCAATGTTTCAACCTTTAAGGCAAGTTTCAGTTTGCAGACAGGTTGTTTTTTTCCTGTACCTGTGCTTCTCACCAGCAGGAATAGAGTGAAAACAACTGGGAGAAATCCATCTGAAAACCCAGAGAGTTATTTTTATTACATTAAAAGGAATCTGTACCTTTTTTGAAAGAGCAATAATCATTTTAAGGGTGTTTCGGGTAGGCCAAACAGCAGAATTAATGGATTGTTACTGACAAGAAAAGGCAATAGTACACCATAATCTGCTTTATTTGATAAAAGAAGCCAAAGTCACATTGTAACAACAAGGCAATAAAATCATGAAGTTTATAACACTCACCTTATTGGACAGGAATGTTACTTCGGCTGATAAAGTTGTCTAGAGTAGGAAAGGCTGAACAAAGAAAGCACCTGAATCCCATAAGTTCCTTTAAAATTCAAAGGGATCAGACGACACCATTTTAAGCTTGTTTGGCTAGCAGGACTCTCTCCTCTTAAGTTCATCGCCAGTCTGTGTTTGGGTCCTGCCTTCATGTTCTCATTGAAAGTCTGCATTTGGGTTCCCATTCCAGTGGCCTGCAAAATTAAGTACTTGATCAACATGGTTTTTGCCTGTCTGGATTTGAGTCCCTCCTTAATGTTTCCATTGCCTGCCTGCATTGGGGTCCTCCATCTTTTCATCATTTCCCAGGCTGCATTTGGGTCCCTCCTTCATGTATCTTTCTCAAGCCTATATAACGGTCCTCGCCTCATGTCATTGCCTTTGCCCTTTTGGGTCTTCCTCTTAGGTATCCATCGCCAGTCTGGATTTGTTTGCTTAACCTCTTTGGCCTTTGGGTCCTACTTCTCATGGATCCATTGCCAGTCTGTATTTTGGTTTCTTTGGATTTATCCATTGTCTATCTGCATTCAGATCCTTTTTTCTGGTATGCATGACCAATTTGCATTTTAGGTCTCCCTTTTTGTATCGATATCTAGTCTTCATTTGGGTCCTTTCTTCCTGAATCCATTGCTGGTCTGCATTTGGACATTTCCTCTTTGTAGCTATTACAGGTTCTTTTTCCTTGTATTTATTTCTAGTCTGCGTTTTGATCCTTCCTCCATGAACCGACTGTTATAAAATTAGTCTGCATTTAGGTTCTTTACATTCATGCCATGTTTTAATTGACAGTCTGCATCGGGGTTCTTCCTCCAGTTCAGACTTATGTAAAATTATCAAAAAACAGATAATCTCTGCTTTGTTTCCTCAGCATTTCAGAGGATCTGTCTAACTTTGGGTGTATTTTTGTAATTAAATAAACATTTTGAACACAAATAGGTGAATAGCTATCAGTTGTTTGAAAGTAAAACTGAAGCCTAATGGGACTGAATTAAAGACTAAAGTGGCGAATTTTAATGACGTGTCACTCATACCAACCCGTCATTGCCCTTTTTCCTTGACATCCACATCACTTCCTTCACAGTTAATCTCTCCCCCGCTCCCCTCTCCTTTCTCTGACTGCTCGCCCACTTCCTGCCATGACATCTCCACAGGCTCTGAACTCCGCCCCCCCGCTCCCAGCCACAGCAATCGCCACTAAACGTCTTGTCATTGCAGAGCTGAGGGCAATGTCATCCATTCTTCACCGGCCTCTCGTATTGTGCTGATGGTTTTATATCACGTTAAGTAAGAGCGTGTGTGGCTGACCGACTGATATATGGTCTCATTATATTGTTTGATGGCCATGGTCGAGGGGGTGATTATGCCGCTGATAAACCGTGGAAAACGAGCGACCCGATAGGCTGATAGGCTCATTAAGACGCGTATTGATCAGAGGCATTGACTTGTGTGTGTTTGAAGGGGTGTGTGTGTGCTGTTGAGGTTGTCAATATTCCTGCATGTGTTAGAGCCTGGCTGACGAAAGTGGGAAAAACAAAGAACTTTTACTTCATTGTAAGTCCCAGCTGTTGTTTTTAGGGATATTCACTTAAGGTGGAGATATTTTGTCTTATTTGTATTGTTGGCTCACTTCGATTAAGACCAGAACACAAGTCCAGGTGTGGAAGCATGAAGGGAAAGAGAAAAACAAAACCAGGTGTCGGGTTTAGAGTTCGGACAGTGCTCGGTGAGGGTTGAAACTACAAATAAACTGTAGTATATTAATAATAATCAAATTACAATAGTAAACAATAGTATATTAAATCATTTATTATTAAAGAGTCATGCTTGAGTGCAATGCAAGATAAGGGATATAAGAAGCTTCACAAATCAAACAACCCACTCAATCAGTGCTTCTCAAAGGGTGGGTGGGGACCAAAAGGTGGGTCTTAAAGACTTTAATAGTAGGTCATCAACGGAGTAAAAAAAAGTCAAAGACTTTGAGGCACTTTTAAGCACCTTTTTCTTGTCACTTGTTGTGTTCCTTTTGACATTCAAACTGCTTCATTTTTTCATAAAAGAACAATTTTCATGAATTTTTGTTATGAGGGAGTTGCAGAAGGTTAAGCTAGACCAGATCCACAGCTCTGAAAAATCATACAAATGAAAATCTCTAAAAAGCTCAAAACTTTAAATCCTTATTTTAGAAATATATAAGAGACAATATCTTTGTTTCAGCCCTGCTTAGAACAGGCTATTTTAGTCCAAGTCCTCTGTTGTAACCATCAACCCATTTTTCAAAAATATACTTAATATTTTTTTTCCTTATCAACAAGTTCATACTGATCTCTGATGTCCCAAGAACGTATTTTTGAAATATGTAAACCCTCAGTTGCAAACATCAACCCTTATCTTTGAAAAATTATAGAAGGTTCTTTCTTCAACTCCTTATCAACAACTTGAAACTGGTACCAAGAGTTCTCAAAACATGTTTTTAAAGTTTCTTGCCTATAAATCCCCTCGGATATTGGACTTTGGCATGCCTATAAACCTCTCTGATTCAGCCCAGCTGTAACAGTGTAAATCCACAGTTACAATATTAGATCTAAACATTCTATATTTTACTCCTGATCAACAATTTTATTCTTGTCCAAGAGCCCCCTGAACATAGTTTTGGAGTATCTTGCTTGGATTTTGGCATGCCCATCAACCCCTCTGTTTTAGCCCTGTTCAAAACAGGCTCTTTAAGTGTAAATCCTCAGTTAGGATCTTAAACCCTGATTTAAAAAAAAAAAAAATTAAAGGTTCTATGTTTAACTTTTTATCCACAAGTTAATAGTGGCACTAGAAGTCCCTTAAACATATTTTTGAAGTTCTTACCTAAAATCCTTTCAGATATTGGATTTTGGCACGTTTAAAGGCCTCAGTATTTTGTTTGTAGGGCAGAATTGGACAATGTGTACTGTGACCACCATTGTGATACATGATGGTACCGTAAGAATCACTTCTTTTGCCGTACCAAGAGTCTTATTGAAGCATTTCACGGAAGAAGGCCAAAACCAGCTGATCTATTCTTGCAAACTGATGTTAGAAGTTGTAACCAGCCTGTATTTGACTCATTTGCTTTATAAATCACCAAGTTGGTTCAGTTACTGAGTTAGTAAAAAATAATATTGTCATTTCAATGCATGTAAGAACATGAAAATGATATTCAGTTTCAAACTTTCCTCCCATTAATTGTGCGTTGAATCATAATACTGAGGCCACCTCTGCCTTGTTAATCTGTGTATTTGCATGTGCACAGCAGCTCCCTCTCTGCAGTGCAGATCTTTTCACAGCTCGGTTACAGGTGCCAGCTCCTGCTCTTTATATTTAGTATCAGGTGCTTTTGTGGAGCGCTGAGGCGGGTGGCCCTGGCCAGCTGCTGGGACGCCGCTCAGTGTCAGCTGTTCCTGGCAGTGCGGCGGAGCGGAGGAGGCTTGTCATAACCTTGAATTGGAATTGTTTTCTATGTGCACAGCTGGTGATCTGCTACTCTTTGTCAGGCTGTGATAGCAGCCCGACATCAGGCTGTGATTTGTTTAGCGGTGGGCTCGCCACTGTCCGCGTCGGTAAGTGCCAGTTTTGACAGAACTTCACGTTCGCACCCTGAAATTATTTGTGTTCCATGTGTAGTGCTGAATTTGTGTCTATCAGGAAGAGGGCAGTGGCTGCTTTTTGGCTGCTTGTTTTATTTGCTGCAAAATAAACCTCCAGTGTTCACCTTTCACTCTTCTTTTCCAGACTTGCTTTTTACTTATCGCTCTAAATGGAGCGATCTCACCCTGCTGCTCACTCTTTAAGAATCGTTTTTAGCATTCAGAGCGCCCAAAGCAGGAGAGGTTAAAAATATTTTGACTCGCAGGAGAAAGAAAGGCACGCTTTAGGTTGTCAAAACAAAACCCAGGAAGAAGGGCTTTTCTGTCTCTTGCTCAGAACCAGAGTTGAAGACCTGGATAAAACACTTAGAATACATATGTTCTGTATTTTTTTACAGTTGGTGGAGCCCCTGACCCCCAGTGGTACCGCCCCCAACCAGGCCCAGCTGAGGATCCTGAAAGAGACGGAGCTGAAGAGGGTGAAGATTCTTGGATCAGGAGCTTTTGGAACAGTATACAAGGTAGACATGCAGAGAAATACATCCTAAAAGCATTTGTTTGAAGTAAATTAACCTAATATGCTCAAACACACTTGATCATGTCTCTTATGGCACAGTCAGTATTTAACTGCAAGTGTCTGAAAGAAAATGAGCTGGTCCTATGAGATGCTCTCCATTTGTTGTGCTTGTTAACATCCAGGTAGTAGTGGATGGAGAAGACTCACTCAAATATTGATACTTAGTGTAACTAGAAATTCATGTGGCAGCCAGTGATGGTGATGAGTCAACTTTGCATGCCAGAAAAAACACTGAGACCTTCAAACTAAAGTCTCAATTAGTCTCAGACTTCATGGTCAAACAGAATCAAGCAATCTGTAAAGCAGCTTGAATAAGATTTATATCAAAGCCTGATCACAGATCTTTGCTGGTGTGCTCTAATTCATTTAAAAGACTACCTCCTTTTAGTTTCCATGCATATCTACATTTAAAAGACCCTGTTGGCTTTTTGTGAGCTAAAATCAAAAGACAAAGAAGACTCCGCCCTTTGGCTCGTCCAACACCTCTGTTGGACAACCTAAACACTAAGCATAAACATTTCCCTTTGTGAACATGCCTCTCTGACAGACACGAGCTGAGGGCGGCTCAAGGACCTGGAACAGGAACAGCGACTTGCCTGCCAACTTCGCTGCCCTTGGCCAAATTACCCCTGCCACCCAAAAACTCTGCAGCCTCGTAGAAAAACTACACCTGCATTTTATATCAGAGGTTGTTTTGGACATGGCTATACACTGAAAACATATACCTGTATTTGGACCCTTAAGTATGTAGAAGCTGTTTGGTACTGCTTTAAAAATGACCAGAATCCTTCTTCTAGACCAAGAGCTCATCTTATAGTTCACACATATCACAGAACTTTGTAAAAGCATGTGTGCAGGGGAATTTAAGGACAGTAGACGCCATTAAAGACAGCCATCAATATCACAGAGGCCCTGTCTGTCCACGTTCAGCCATGTTTATTGAGACAGAGCATTTATGGTGATTGCCTTTATATTTCAGGGCATCTGGGTCCCAGAAGGTGAGACTGTGAAGATCCCCGTGGCTATTAAAATCCTCAACGAGACCACCGGTCCTAAGGCCAATGTGGAGTTCATGGATGTGAGTATTTACAAGGCGACGATTTGTGTCGACTTTCACCCTCTGAGTGTGTTTGTGTGTGTTTGTGCGGTCGAGCCGTAAACCCCCCCCCCAGCCTTGTCTGACGCCCGGCCCGCTCCGTCACTTTGTGGGATTGTGCATTTGGCGGTAAATTCTTACGAGAGCAGCGTCTCAGTCCGAGCCGGTAATAAAGTGGAGTCCACAGCGGCGTACGGCCCGGCATGTATTGAACGAGACTCTATTAAAAACCAGCGCTTGTTTATGAGATATGGCTTTATTGGAATCTGGGAGTGATAGAGGGGACAGGAAGAGGAGAAGCTGGAGAGCCTCCAGTTCTTCCCACCTTATCTCTGTCACCTTCCTCTTTCTTTTCGCCATCCCTCTTCCCACACACCGAGACTACAACTCTTTACTTACGGCCAGGACTTTCATCTTGTCTTCTTTTGGCTCACACAACAGAATGAAAGTTTGAAAAATACCTGCAGAAGGTAAAGATGTAGTAGGCAGTAAAAATGCCATTCTTCTTCTAGTGACCAAGCTCAATATGTTTTTTTCTGGAAAGTAGTGGCAAAGCAGTCATGCCAGCAGTTTTTTTTATGCACTGAATCCTAGTTTTTATCATTCAATCCATTTTAAAGCAACAATACCTACAAAACACCCAAATCTAAAGATTTGCTACGTTCTAGTAAATCCCACTGAAGGTCTTTGCACACTCAGGAGTTTTTGTCTTCAGCGTGAAATGTTGCAGTCGCAAGGAAGTGAAGACAATAACTTCTTGTTCAAAAAATAACAAGAAAACACTTTCATCCAATCTTGACAGATGCCCTCCAGTCTTCAAGTTATTTTCATAGTCTTAAAGGGATAGTTCAGTACTTTTGAAGTTGGGATCCATCACAACAGTCAGTTAAGGAAAAATACAATTGTACCGAGACCACCAATCTGGGCATGAGCCTGCCCTGACTAGCCACACCCCACCAGAGATGTTCCTGCGCACTGCATAGAAAACACTTCTGCAAATTATATGAAGATATGATCCACAATTTACAAGACCTTGTTCAAACTAACATGATCGAACATGACCTCAAAGGAAAGACAAATATGGAGGACGTTTGGCATATTGGGCCCAAAATCTGGTGTGTAGCCAAGTGTAGTTCCATTTTAAGTCATTAGTTTGGCCCTGAAAACGTTTATTTTTTATTTTGAAAAAAAAAATACTTTAAGAGTAACTGATACTCATTAATTTACTAATTAGCAATTATAATAAAAATGTTTTCTTTTTGTTGCACCTTATATAGCAGCTATTACAAATTTGATAGAGTGAGTAATTTAGATAGCAAATAAAAGTGGACCTTAAAGTGAACCTTGGGGCACCCCATAAGTATTACAAGAGGCTGATCATTAGTGGTTAGCTGTTGTGACCACAAATGACCTGTTTCAATGTTTGGATTGTAACCACCCAAATGCTGTGATATATGACAATATGACATTGACATTGTAGACATTGTTGCTGCTTTGCTAAAAGATTTGTTAAGTTTTATGGGCCTAAAGCTTCCTTACCGTAGAATAGTAATCAGAAATTCAAACTTTCTTCCAAATTTTCCATAAATTTCTGGTGAATCTCAGATGAAGTTATCCACAACTTCAGGCCTAATCTCCATTTTTCCTCCTCAAGAGAGAAACTTGTATAATATGGCTACTCTCTGCGATATATTTCCCTTTCTTGCCAATTTTTCCTCTCCTCCTCTGTCCCCCCTCTTCTCTCCCCCGTCTCCTCCTCTATCCCTGTCCCTCCCAGCGGGGGTCTCTGTCCATCCAGAGCCAATATGCTCTGTCTGCCGGCTTGTTAAACAGCAATCTAAAGGCAGGCTCACGCCTCGCCACTGGGAAACTAGCCACTGGAGTGCCAGCTCCAAACACACTCAGAGAAAAATCCACACATACAAACACACACACACACACGCAACAAAAACCTCCCCCAGGTGGCGGCGACCTCGCATCCGAGCGCCGCGGGGTGATTTGCTTGTGTTGGCAAATAGGTGAATTTGAATGAGCGGGTTGATTACTTGATATGCGAGATGCAGGAGCCCTAATGTAGTACGCTAATTTAATGTGTTTTGATGCATACACACTCTCAAAAACACACAAACGTGCTGGAACCAGTTTCACACGGCCCAGCCAGTCTATCACAGTGTGTGTGCACGCGGAGGGGAAGTGAGCAAGTGAGTGAGATGGGAAAGGAGGGTCAGCCGGCAGTAATGGAGGTCAGCGCTCAGGGAGATGGGAGAAAACACACACTCTCACACAGTCTCACGCACACACAAGTCCTCGTAGAGAAGAAAGCAAGAGCAAGAGTTTAGCCTGACATAGTTTACGACTCCGCGGTCTTTGGGGATCACATACTGAGAAAAAAACTCTTTCTGTTGCACACACACCCTCCCTCACTCCCTTTCTCCCCTATTTTGCTTCTTTTTTTGGGATCCTGAGGTGTGAGTTATACTCAGGTGGCACGCTCTGAAGCTGACAAATGAAGCCGACATGGAAGTGCAAAAAAAGGGCAGTTCCCCATGTGGCCACTAGGGGCTGGCTCCATTGGTGAGCTGAGCCCCATTAGGCCTCATTTTAAATGCCAAACATTAGAGCAGATTTAGGCATGCTAAAAGTTTTAATAGTCACAAGACAAGTTACAAAAACAAAATATTTCATGTTCAAACTAATAAACTTTTTGTTTCTTTTCAAATGTTCTCTCATTCTGAATTTGATGCCTGCAACACTTTTTAAAAAAGCTGAGACGGGGCATGTTCACTACTGTGTAACATCACCTTTCCTTTGGACAAAAGTCAATAAGCACTGAGGTTCTGTTGGTGAATTCCTTCACATTCTTGCTTGATGTACGACTTCATTTGCTTAACAGCCTGGGGTCTCTGTTGTACTTTATGCTTCATAAGCACATTTTCATTTAGAGACAGGTGTGGACTGCAGGCAGGTCAGTCTAGTAGCTGCACTCTTTTACTGTGAAGCCACGCTGTTGTAACACGTGCAGAATGTGACTTGGCATTATCTGCCTGAATGTACCTTTCAGCATTAATGGTGCCTTCAACAGATGTGCATGATTTTCAAAATAATGTGAAACTCGGACTCAACAGACCACAGCAATCAGAGCTCAGGCCCAGGGAAGCTGGCGGTGTTTCTGGGTGTTGTTGATATTTGACTTTTCATGGTAGAGTTTTAACTTGTGCTTGTAGATGTAGGGATGAACTGGGTTAACAGGCAGTGGTTTTCTGAAGTGATCCCAAGCCACCGTGGGAACATCCTATACAGAATGAGGGTGGTTTTTAATGTTAAACTGTTAGACTATTTTCTTATGCAGTTGTTCACACAGTAGGGCTGGGCGATATTACCTAATCTCAGTATCACGATTAATTGAAGCTCTTACCTCGATGATGATTAATGAACGATTATTTTGTGCTATGCTGGAACAAATCGGTGGTGTTACCAACGGTCGTCGAAACAGTCTTCCTGCACTTAACAACGGATATGGCATTTTTCTTGGCTACAAGGTCCTCTGATAGATTGGCGCTTGTCTCCTCCATGTTAGCAGCGTGTCCTTCACTCTTGGCGACAGTGAATGCAGACTGTATGGAGGGGGCGCGGTCACGTGACTTACACAGGGAAAATAATCAATATAATCGACATGAGTAAAACTACTTCAATTAGAGGCTCTAAATGTCGCTTTCGATTATTTTTCGATTAATTGCCCAGCCTTATCACACAGTGATGAACCTCCAATGTTGCTTGTGACTGAGCCTTTCAGGGATGCCCTTTTTATACCAAATCATGACACTCTGCTGTTTACAGTTAACCTGTTCACCTGTTTAATGTTCCAAACTGGTGTTTTTTGACTGTTAGACAGCTTTAATGTCTTCCTAGCTGAGCTGTATTCACATGTTAACTGTTATTAACAGCAAGCAATGTCCGTAATCACTTTACCTAGCTAGCTAGTTCATTGGTTTTGAAACAGGGGCCTTGTTTATGCTTGTTAGCTCACTGCTGTTTTCTCTAATAAAAAGTTATTTTAGATAAAACCCCCCACAAAATGAGTCTAGGTGAGTCTGGGAGAACTTGTGATATGCTAGCTTCATTGCTTGAGTTATAAGAAAGTTTACATCCCAAATAGTCTTATTTTTTGGGAAACATAAAGTATGATAGCTTCTTGTTAGCCGCCTTCATTTAAATGTGGAGGATTCAGAAAGCAGAGGACAAAAGAATGGGTGACATCATGTTGGCTATGGCGATTATTTATACAGTCTACGGGTGTGCCAGTTGAAAAGGTGGCTGGAGCCATATAATGTCAGGCAGTTAGGGCGGGCAGCAGGTGGTTTTATGATGCGGAGATGTAGTGGCACTACTTTTGGCCAGGAGGCTGTGTTTAAATCAGGGCGCTGCTGGTGCCAATGGGCTCTCCATGGCCTGTAGCCCCCCTCCTGTTCAGAATTAATCTACTCACACTCACGGCAGCTCCACTCTCCCTCTAAGCTCATTCTTTAGCATCTAAATTTAAAAAGGCACCTCATCTATCTATCAGCTGCCCCAGGGCCAAAGCCTGGATATACACCTCCTCGACCATTTGGTGTACGCGGAGTCGGCGACAGAGAGTGCACGTCCTTGAGCGTGTGAGTGTTTTAGAGAGCCGCCAGGAGAGTGTGTCTGCATGTGAGAGCGTGCGAATGAGCAGGAGAGGGGCAATCGGAGACGAGGAGAAGGACTGAAGTGAGTGTGTTTTAAGCAGTGACTCCGAGTGCAGCTTCTGTTCAGCCATAATGCACATACACGCCGGGCCACGAGAAGCAGCCCTCACCATCATAACACTTCATCACCAGCACACATCCTTCTGCTCGCAGCCCCGCAATAACAATTACCCAACGTCGAGTCCCAACTGTTCAAACCTCTACGTCCATCTGCTGCAGCAAGGAATGAGAGAGAAGAGAGGGGAGGCAGGAAAATGAATTACATACCGTATCAAGCAGAGAAAGATTATGAAATCAAACACGCAGACAGCAGCAGGCATCATTCTGGTGTTTTAATTGTGTCAGTGCAACATTTACAGTGTGAGAACCTCTGAGTTCCATACATGTTGAAATATAGATGAAAAAAGGCTGCAGCTTTGAAGGTTTTTCTGCAGGATTTTCTCGCTCAGTGTGAATACTCTGTGGACAGATGCTGTGCATGCAGATGTAGTCATCAGCCCACAAGTCTTAATTTATGCATCCAACTCCACCTCCAGCGGGAAGTCTTTGGAATACAACACAGTATTATCTGTAGTTCATAGATGCATGGACATACTCACTGGAGTCCTCTTAAAGATCAGAGCCAGTTACCACGTGTGAGCAGAGGAGTGGCACCAGTTACTTTGTGCCATTCAGTTTTTATTTTCAAGCCTTTTTGGCAGTGTTGAATGAATAAAGCCCAAATTAGACAGAGGATATTCATTTTAATTTTTATATTTTTGACTTATTGTCTCAGATCCTGCTTAGGGTTGTGCTCAGCCCAGCGGCACTTTGAAAACTCTCCTAGTGGGCGTGAACATTTGCAGTCAGTCAGAGGAAGGCCACACTGGTGGAATATTTAGAAATTACAGGTTATTGCTTAAAAACCAAGCAATTACCCCCTCTTTCAGCCACGACCATTGTTCTCTAGAATTCACTCCGCTTTATTTAAAATTTTAATTTAGGTTAGCAAAAGAAAAACAGAGGAGTTCATCTTCCATCTGCAATTCCTTTATTATTATTGGGGTGGCATCTGAACAACTGAAAAACAGGATGTTTCCCCCTGGCCCATGACTCATGGTCTGGCCTCTTTCTACTGTTAAGATTGGACTGAATTCCCAAATGTTGAGTCATCTGCATAAACCTTCAATGACTCTGTTTGAAAGAATGTAATAATGAAACTCAGGTGGTCACATTTGTAATTAAAGTCACCAATTATGTTGTTCAGTAAATTTGTCTGAGTTTTGGTAGATGCATTTCTTCATCTCTACCTCGTGATGCAGTAAACCCTGATCTTGCTTGTTGTCTGCAGTGTGTCTGGCTCTAATCCTCAGGATTCGATAAGTACAACTGGTACCACAACAGAAGATGACCAAAAAGCCATTGAGTGATGATTGGTTGTTTTGGTACCTTTGTAAACTTTTGACAGTGAAAATGTGAATCGTGAACTGACACTGAACAGATTGGCCATCAGTTTCTGATGGTGTTTTAGATTTGATTGACAGATGTTTAGCTCTTCCTTTTTCTTATCTGACAAGAGAAAGAGAATTCCTCAAAATAGGCCACAGAACAAGATATATTTAAAGCAGAGGAACTGTATGTTTTTGGACTGACCTCGAAAAGCAACAACCTTCTTAGTGCACCTTTGTCCCTCTTCCCCCCTCTCACCCAGGAGGCCCTGATCATGGCCAGCATGGAGCACCCCCACCTGGTCCGCCTCCTCGGTGTCTGCCTGAGCCCGACCATCCAGCTGGTCACCCAGCTCATGCCCCACGGCTGCCTCCTCGACTACGTGCACGAACACAAGGACAACATCGGATCTCAGCTGCTGCTCAACTGGTGTGTCCAAATCGCAAAGGTAAGTGGATACAGTCAAGTTAGAGAGGGTGATATCTGCTGGGCCTGCTGAATTTTCTGTGTGTTGGCAGGTGAGAGGATGTAATGAATTTTTGCTGAGCTACAAAAGATGCTGTTTTTTTCTACGACCACATTTTAAGATTTGTGATACTTTCTGAAAATGTTAACCTTCAAAGGAGCTGTGTGGAAACTTTCTGTTTCTTGATTTGAAGAGTGACCTTAAAAGTAGGTAATCATATACAGCCTTCGTTTGGGAAGTGTACAACGCCCGAGCAAGCTAGCATCACTCTTCTGGGAGTATGTGACTTTGCAGATGTGATATTATATCTCTCTGAAGACTTTGTTCACAATCATTAAATGTCTGCTTTTGGAATTACCTTCCTGCCTATGCCTTAGAAGAAACACGGTAAATAGCTAAAATTGGTTCCTGTAGGTTAATATGTTGGTTCATGGTCTATGACCGAGCTTGTTTGCTGGCTTGTGTCAACTTGTATGACAGGAATGGACTTTCTACTTGCTCTTATTGTCTAAGCTTTTTGGCCAATTACTAGAAAACTAGACAAATCTCCAACAACATAATCCATTTTAGGTATATTTGATTAAGGGGACTAAGGAAAACGTCTCCACCACAGACAAACAGCTTCAACAATAATGGATATTCTGGTGTTTCTCAAACCCTCACTGAAAAAGCTTCAGCTGAGTTTAAAACTTGTTGACTCAATGATGTGAACCCAACTGTTAGCAGTGTTGTGTTATTTTAGTCTTGCTAGCTTACTTTTGGTTCTTTGGTCCATAGTTTAGTTTAAATGTTCTTGAAGACAAGCAAACTGAAATTGTCTTTAGCAAGCAAATTGTCGCCACTTTTACTAACAGGTGTAGATAGCAGGTGTTTGTCGCAATCCAACCAAAGAGATTGCTGTTCAGTTTTAAAGTATAGGTCAACAAATTCTCAGGCATTACCCTAGAACCGTGGTTGGCTTTGGTGAGTGATATTTGGTTCCTTCCAAAAAACAAACACAACATAAATTACACCAGAATGTTCATTTTGCTAACTGTAAAAATTGCACATAATGTGGGTTATATAAAACATTACAACATTAGGTGTGATAATGCAAAGATGAGGGCAATGTGTAAAAAACAAAACAAATCTTCAGTAATTTTTCAAACAATGGCAATTATGTCGGTGCCCCAGTCCAGGTAACTGTTTTTTTGGGGCTGCCAACTGCCCATGTTTTCATGACGGTGTTTTGCAGTGTTCAACATTATTTACTTTGAACCTTCGATCTTACGTCAGCTTTGGCGAATACCTTAGCCGAGAGAGTCTTTGAGTTAAGCAGACCTGCTGTGTTTCATGGTAGAGTGAGCCGTGACACCCCGGCTCAAGAATCTTATGGGGCAGCAATGATTTTTTAGGGGTCTTATTATAGAACAGTGCTCATGGTTTATTTAAAACTTGTTGAAACACTTAACAAATGTATCTTAACTGTATCCTGGCTTTGAGTGGTGTTAGCTTTTGAATAAGCAAAGTCAGAGTTAGATAAGCCTCGCAGGCCGTAAATCTTTTGCAAGTTTTGGCTCAGGCCGCTACGGTTTTGTGGATTAGTGAGCAGAGTTTCCACTGCATTCGAAGCTTAGGTGACAGCTTTACATTTCTCCAGGGAGAGTCATAGCCCTAAGTTAAAGCGGTTAGGCTGATGGGAATACATGCAAACATAAAGTGTTAGTTTTATATTCATTATTTAGTAGTGATTATGATAAAAGATCTTGCCTTAAGAAAAAGGACTGCCCTCATTTGATCAGGGTTCAGGCTAGGCCTCCATGTTATTCTTGACATTCACATTATGGTCACCTTGCATGAGCATTATCCAGTAGTTTGTGTACAGGACGATCAAAAAAGGATCATATTAAGACCACTGCCAAATGTCTCCTTTACACTCATACGTAAAGAGCCAATGAACAGCAGCTTTATGTTTGCGTGTGTCATTTCAGGCACAGTTACTGAATGTTTTAGTTGGAGCATCTCCTCTAAATCTATTCTATTCCCCTTGTTGATCCTAATTATCCTCACCGCCTGACACAATGATCATTTACCCAACACTTCACAATGACTCGATGGGCTGCTGACGTCTTTCAGCAGCGAACGGGCCTTGAACTTCATCTTGGAAGCCCATCAGAAAGAATCATGCTTCCAGGAAATGAGCGACAGTGCAACAAAATTAATGAATCACAGTGCCATTCTCGACAATCTGCGCCCTGAAACAGCAGTAAGGCGTGAAATATCGTGTGTACATTTGCTTACCCAAAGAACATTTGTGTTTTGTTTGCAAATGAAGTCGACGCAGACAGGCTGCTCGATAGTGTAACTGCTGGGTGGGATTTAACTTCTCTGAGTTATAACTCTGGGATGACGGGAGGGTGCCAGGGCTTTCTATTACATGCAGTGCTGGCAGACATCTGCTGTGATACAGAGGCAATCACCCCATCAGCTCTGGAAAAGATGATCTGACAAAAGGCTGATTTACCACTGGCACTGATAACAACAGAAGCGGCTGTACAAGAGTAGATTTTATTTGCCTGTCTGCTAATTTGTATTCTAAAGACGTGGTGCCCACCCATTTTGGTTTTAGGGTCAAGTGAGGAGACTTTCTGCTTTCACTGCGGCTGGAGAAGTGTTTATGTGATTGTAATTGCAGGCACATATTGTGGTGGTCAAGTTAAATACTCAGTGTGGATGGTTGGACCATCTGGGTTGCTTTGCTTCAGGCTGTATGTCAAGAAAATGCCAGGAATTGCAGCATTATTCAAAGTTGCCTCATCACAATCAAGCATCATGATGCATGGATTGATCAAAGCCGGACGTTATCATAGTTTCTTTATATAAATCAGCTTATTACTTTAAATTTACCAGCAGCTCCTAATGTTTCTGTCAGAATAAAAGATACATTTAAGTGGCACACAGGAATTGTTTAACATGGCTGATATAAACTGAGATAACTTATTTTGAAATATTAAATAATCAATTTTAAACATGCAATAGAAATTTGATTTAACTGCCATGTAAGACAACGTCATTGACGTTTGAGATGGGACCAGGTTATTTTAGATATTTATTATTGTCTTACCCTTTAATAAACAATTTGCACACTGAGTTGGTTTCTTCATTGTATGTCCTGATACTTCTGGAGAATACTGAAGAAATTCTTGCTCAGGAACGTTAGAAAACCAAGATTGTCAGACAAACTCTGGATAAGTCAACAGCTGTCCAAAGAGCTTTATGCTACAGGGTTTCATATTTTCTCATGTACCAGCTCCTATGCTGTTTTCATACTAATGTTGTAGGTTTCTCCCTTGTTTATTACCACTCTACCATGACAAGACAGTCAGCCCATTAGCCACATGCACAGGAATCACACACAGAGCTTGAAGACCATTTCCAATTCTGCTCATTGGATAAATTCCTCTTTCCAAGGACTTTGAGAATTGATTTGCACGTCCATCGTTAAGGCAATATATTCTTTTGTTTCATCCATCTCCGTCAGTGATGAGAGCCTTGGCCTCATGGGTTGGGGGGTTAGAGTGGTATGGCTTAACCCTTTTGCCCCTCGTGATGGATGATTCCCATGAGCTTCAGGAACAGGTTACTTAAGCAGGTACTTATGGCCGTAATTGGATTCGATTTCACCTGTGGCAGCAGGGGAAATTGTCAGTTTCTCAGTGGTTTCTTTAAGTGAGGATGAACAAGAAGGATTATTCACAAATGTCCTCACATGGAGGTGGAATTCAGTAACGCAGCTTGTTTTGATTGAGTGCAATTCATCTTTGTGAACTCTTGATGAAAAATAGAGATGAAGGAGCCCGACTGATTGATTGGAAATCATAGAATGATAATTAGTTTTTACTGAGCAAATTAGTGGATCAATTTGGTGGAATCAATATGGTTTCTTGTGCTCCTATTAGCTTTTTAAAGAGCTGTCATTTCCATTATTGGTTCCAGATCTGTCAGCAATACATAGAAGCCACCTGGTTAGACCCTCAGCATCTGAGGCTTAGTGCAGGATCTTTGTTTGAAAGGTGGCCATCACTTCGGAGTGCTTGTGTCATAAAGTCAATCTCATTGTATCATTTGAAGGCTTTTGTTTAAGTCCAAGAAGCACATTTGTCACTGATTGTGTACATTTTTACAGGAGCCAGTCACAGCCAGTTACTGGACTATAGAAATGTCACCATGGTCACCATCAGCCTTTCATGTCAATGTTTGGATGTGCATCTGCGCTATTGTCACTCTGCCTTTGTAAGCAGTTTCACAGAAACAGAAACAGCCAATTATCACTCTGGTTTCTTGGAAGTGTTGCTGTTTTTTATGTGATTGTTGCAGATTTATTTTCCAGATTATGTAAGTGTTCACTAACTGTTGCCAGGACAGTAGAGTGTGTTGTAAATGTGTAGATGTGTATCAGAAAACTGTTAGCTTGCAACCACTTCCTGTATTTGAATCTTTCTTAGCTGTAAAATCAGACTGTAGAGGCTAAGCCAATGCTTGAAGCTCCTGACGTGCTTCACTGGGATTTAACTAATTGACGCGCTGAAAAACTTTACCGCATCTGATTAAGAGAGTCCGAAACAATGGCAAGAGTTGCAATAATTTTTGCATTTATTGCTTCAAACCTTTGTGCTGATGTAAACAATTATAATCCAGCCTTCATCCGGCATGAACAAACAATTCGCCATACGGGCTTCTTCAGTGGTCAAAAACTGAACACCTGCCTGAACAGAGATTAGTTCCTATTTATAAAGTAGCGCTCACTGGCTCCAACACAGACTTTTGGTCATGTTTTGCTCTAACAAATGACACTTTTAGGCCTCAGCTGCTTCCTCACTATCATTACCTCAAGCTAACATAAGCTGTTGTTTTGTAGGACTGGGTATTTCCAGCAACCGCACGATACGTATCCCGATACTGAGGCCACAATACGATATGTATCCTGAAACACGGAAATTGTGAACATTGACTACGCTACTAACAGAATTCCCAACAAGTTTTGTCTTTTTACTACAAGACGAAAAAGAACAAGGATGAATTTTAAATGATCCTAGAACTGAAGAAACTTGAATTCAGGTCCTCAAAGATGGTAGACCTGAGTTCAAATTTGGTACATGTGCTTCATCATGTAGCTTTGCTTCTACTTTGAACTGTGCCACTGTTAACATGACCCAAAAAGTATTGACAACAACTAACAAAACATTGAGGCCATATAGATTCTGTAGAATCCGTATCAATACATGTATCCCCAAGGAGTGTGTGACGATATTTGCCGTATCGATATTTCAAGCACAGGCCTATTGTCTTGTAGCAGCTAGCGCTATATAATAACATTGTACTTAATTGATGCTACACACTAATCCACCATTGTTTTGTTACTATTATCTGAAGTAGCCACAGGGAGAAGAGAATTTGTTCGATTGCTTGAAACCATAAACATATCCGAGGGACTTTAGCTTTTCAAGACTTTTCACTACAGGTTGAGTTTCCTTCTTGATTTTGGCTTCAAATGAAAATGGCCGCCCTGTGTGTCTCAGAAATTCAAGTTTAGTGACCCAAATGTTGGACAGACCAAGCTACAAGTAGACCAACTTACCTGCCCCACACTGCCAAGTTGCTAGAATATCCTGCCAAATAAAACATTACTCTGGAATTTAAGATTACTGAGCTCATGGTGAATCTGTTTGACTTTATATGTTTCTCCCCGACTGATTCGGATATAGCAGGGAGTCCATGTAACAGCATGTGTTTTGCCGACCACCCAAACCTCAACTCCAAGTTAAAACACTCATGGCATGAAAGGAGCTCCTTTTCTCTGATATTAGCCTCTTGGATCTTCCTCACAGGGCCTCCATCTTATCGCCCCAGGGTATTTTTTTTAAAACCAGAAAAAAGTTCCTCGGCTGTATGTCCATGATCAGTAATGTGTGTGCACCCGTGTGCTAGCCCACCCCGAGCACATGCCTATGCGTGATGGGCATGTGAGGCTCATAAATAACCCGGAGCTCTCTTCTTTGAGCGATCTTTGCACTCTCAAGGTAATGACGGGGAACTTGTCCTCTAGGAGAAAGAGCATCCTTCCAAAGACACACAATTTTCTGGCAAAGGAAGGGATCATTTTTTTTCTTGGTCTTCACTTAGCTTTGAAAAGGCTTTTGTAAAGATGGAGGGCGAGGACAGGGAGAGAAGGTTTGAGAGAGGAGAGTAAGACAGTGGAAAGAGGATTTTTACATCTTCAGGCTAAAGGCCAGGACTCAGGACTTGAGCTGTTGAGTACAAAGTTAGATAAGAGGATTGATACAGCTCATAAATTCCAGGCTAAGTAACACACTAGCTGAACCTAACATAGAACTGGACCCAGAGAGAAAGAGTAGCCTAGCATTGGTACCATATGTAGAAAAATCAGATCACTAATGCTAAGCTAGGCTAATATACTTAATCTTAGCTTTCACATCTTTCAAAAACGTCGAGCATAGGAATTAGCAAGATAAGCATCAACGCAATGAGGGACTTCCTTCAGACTTTGCACTAACATCCATTCTGAGTCAAGAATGACCCAGATAGGTGGTCAAGGTCAAGGTCAAGGTCATGGGCCTTAATGGTCATTCTGTGCTTGTAAAGGCAATATCATAAGAACTCACCGAGGTATGGATTTAAAACTTTGGAAAATTATTATCTTGATTTAACGATCAATTTCAGTGATTTTGGAGGTCAATGAGCAAAGGTTAAGGTCAAGGGATCTTCTCCAAACCTTGTCCAAATGTCCCCTCCTAAAGATAGACTAACTTTTAAGACTTTGGAGGTTATAGGTCCAAGGTCATGATCATGGAAGCTCAGTCTGTCTAGCTTGTGAATGTGATACCTCAAGTCAGCTTTGAGTGATCTTCTTTAAACTTTGTGCATTTGTCCACTCCAAATGGTGAACGGGAATGTATGCTTTCGGGATTCATAGGTCAAAGGTCAAAGGTCAAGGTCATGGAAGCTTACAGTCATTCCCTTGCTTGTGAATGTCATATCTCATGAACATAGGATTTTCATATGTCCACAGTGAAGCAAGGACAAACCTCTTTTATTTTGACACAATGATTAGCCTTGCATGTGAATATTGTATCTCAAGAACCCTCAAACTCCGAATGACCTCTTTGACTCAAGGGTCAGTTTGGTAGATTTTAGGAGTCAAAGGTCAAGGTCATGGTAGCTCACATTCTTCCCTTGCTGTTGAATGGGATATCCCAAGAAAATTTTCCAGTATTTGCAGCAAACTTCAAACAAATGTCCACTTTGACTGAAGGATGAATTCAGTAATTTTTGTAGGTCAAAGGTCATAGTCATGGCCTCATGATCTGTCCCACCATGTAAGCGTGATCTGTCAGGAGTGCTTTGAGGGATTTTCTTCAGACATTACAACAGGTCTGTTCTGGCTGAGAGATGAGCTGTCTAGAATTGAAGCTTTAAAGATGGAGGTCATTGGGTTTCATCTTCATCCTTCATTCATAAGAGTTTTAAAATAAGACTTTAACAAAACCAATCCTCTTTACCCAACTCCGTACACTCAGCGTTAAGGAACCGTATACTTCCTGGATGTGTACAACGGTCTTTAGTAGTTCAAGTTCACTTAAGTAACAGTCTAATGAAACAGATGTAGTTTGTTAAAGCTTCAGCACTTTGTTCATTAAAATATCGAGAGTGTTTTTTCAGAACGGTTCTCAAAAAGTATCAAAGAATTTGAAGTAGTTTGACTTCACTCCTGATTATCTGCCAAACCAGGTGTGAAAAAAACCCTCTCTGTTTTCCTTTTTTAACCACACCATCATGGCAGTATGCCAGCCGCCCCCCTCTCCACCCACCTTCACAACAGCACAAACACCCTGCCGTATGTGGGCTGTGACCCGGGCAGGTGACCGCTGCGCCGCAAATTGATTGGCCGCGGCCTGTCGCCAGGCAGTGACTCTTCATCACTGAGTGTTTTGGGCATTGAGATAATGGCCCCCATTAATCTACCGCCACACTCAGGGCTGCCCCACTCCCTCTGCCACACACACATATACACACTTTAACACACACACACTGACTGTCGCTCACACACACACACAGGTCTCTAAAGATCTGTGTGAATGGCCTCTAATTTATTAGTCTGGATCTTTTTTTGTTGGTTTTTGTGTCCTTTATTGTTGTTGCAGTTTTGTTCTGCCTTCTCCTGTTGTCCCCTCTTTTCCTGCCTCTGTCCTCCCTTTTATTCCTTCACTGGTCTTTCACTTTCTCCTCTGTTTTTGGTCTTCCTCTGACTTCCTATCCCTTTTTATGTCTTCATTAATTTCCTTCCACTTTATCTCTTCATTTGTTCTCTCGTTTCAGGGAGTGGCCTCACCCCAGGCTGTTTGTCTAGTCTAGACCTGACCCCTTTTTATTGTACTTGTACTTTTCCTTGTCTTGAAATATTTTTTTCTTGTCTCTTCATTCCTGTCCTCTTCTCGTCCTGCCTTTCTGCCCTTGTCCTTCGTTTTCTTTGGGCTCTTATGTCTTCTTATTTCTATTCCACGCTGCTGTTTCCTCTGCTTTTTAAAATCACTTTTTGGAGGTTTTTCAGTGCTTTCCTTCCCCAGTTCCTTTGCTTTTGTGTTTCTTTTATGTACCCTTTCTCTCTTTATTGTATGCATTGTCTGTCCTTTATTTTGTTTCTTTTTCCCTTTTCCTCTCCCTCTGTTTCTTTATTTCAATTTCCAGGATGTTGGTTTCATTTCTCTACTTCCTGTTCCTGAACATTTCCAATACTCTTCTATTCCCTCCTTTTATTTTCAGTCTTTGCCTCCTTTCTGCATGTTTTACTGTGCCTCACTTTGTCAGCTCTGTTCATTTCATTTCATTTCATTTCATTTCATAGCTTTTCTTTCTTTTTCCTTCCTTTCCATCCTTACATTTCCTTTCCCTTTAATTCCCTTCATATTCCTTCCCTGTTTTCCAACTCCTTTCCTTTCGTTTCCATCTCTGTAGTTCCTTTCCCTTTAATTTCCTTTAATGTCTTCCTTATCTTTCAATTCCTTTCACTTCCTTTCCTTTCTTTCTTCTGCATTCCTTCTCTGTCCTTTTCTTTACTTTCTGTCCTTTTGTTTTTTCCTCTTTGCATGTTTAACTGTACCTGCCTTTTTGTTGACTCCTTCCGATTCCTTTCCTTTTGTTCCTTTTCTATTTCTCCCTCTTTCTCTTCTATTGTTTATGTCCTTTTTGGTCCTTCCTTTCCCTCCCTGTCCTTCCCTCCTCTAGTTTTCTCCCCTCGTTTTTTCCATGATTTCCTCTCCATTTCCTTTACTCATCCTTCCCCTTTTCCTACTTTGATTTCCTTTTTTCTCTTTGTTGTTTTCAGTTTTCTTTAATTCCCTCGGTCCTCCTACCTGCCCATTCCCTCATCTTCCTTCCTCTTGTCTTGTTTCCTTTTTATTTCCTTTCCTTTTCTTTATATTTGTATTATGCCCCCTTTTCTTCCATAATTAACCCTTCTTTTCTTTTCTCTTTTCTCTGTTCCTTCATTCCTCCATCCTTTTTTGCCTTACCTCTAATTTCCTGCAGTCAGTCAAACATCTAACCCTCTGTTTTTCTGCCTGTTTGTGTTTCCATGTTGTCATCTGTTCAGGTTACTGAGGCCAGAGTTTGCTCCACACCTCCGTGTACGTTGCCCCCTCTGGGCTCTGTGTCCTAACGTGACAGAGTGTGTTTTTATGTGTTTGTGTAAATGTTTGTGCAGAAGCAGAAAACCCTCTGAAATGGCCTCGTTTCCCCTCCGTACTGTCTCTTGTCTCCATGTTCTCTTTATCATTCACTAACTGAATTTTCTCTGTCACACACATACCCATGGTATTTTTTTCATTAGCTTTTGGATTATTAATGGAATAATTAGGTTTGGGATGTATTTTAATGAACAAATCAATCACTGAATTAAATATGGGATCGGGACAGAGTGTATGCGAGGCTACGGGAGTCTTTTAATTTGGCACTCCTCTCACTTTCTCTCCCTCTGTCTTCTCCTCAGGCTCACTCTAATGAAAGCAGAATAGATTTCAGTCGCCGTCCTGAGGTGAAGTGATTGGCTCTGGCAGTGAGACCCTTGACACAGGGTCAGAAATGGTTTTTTGAGGGTTGAGGGGACTGGTTGACGAGTTGGAGGACAGAGTTTGTTGGAGGTTTCTGTTGGTTAATCTTGTGATTTGAGCACAACATGCTCTGTAGAGAAAACCCATTCACTCTCTGCATGGCATTTTAGGAATCAACAGGAGCTAATTATTTCACCTTCTGTAATTTTTCCAAGACTGTCAGGAGTTTGTTTTCAGTATTTTTCACTTTATTCAGAAACTTTTGGATTGTGCTGTGATTTAAATGCATGTAGTCATCAGCAGTTTCAGATTAAACTTTGGTATAATTTCAATTCTTTCTAATATTACAGAAAAATGAATTATAAGTTTGGGGAACAAAAATATCCAGGTGTAGTTCAGGGTAGGGATGGGACAATTATACTGAGTCATGGTTCAAAAGTCACAGTTAATTAATCCTTAAGGCTCACCTACAGCCATTTCTATACACAACTTTGTGAGTTTTCAGTAGGAATGCATGGTATTGGATTTTTGCGGATATGCCAATATTTCTAACCTCATTATCGCAAATACTGCTGTTTATAGTTTTGTCAAAAGCACAAAGTCTTTACTTTATGAAAAGTGACTTGTTGCTTTTATTGGAGAGTCTATTTGTGTGAGGAACAGATGCAAAACAAGAATATACTATTGTATATTTTGCCAGTATTACTGCTGATATATCAGCTATAAATACCTGCAGCTATTTCAAAAACGATATTCAACATTTTAGGCCAATATCTGGTGATTCTGATATAATACTGATAATGTCATGCATACCTAGTTCTCTATTTTTCAAGTTAAAGCCACCAAATTCTCTTTTGGCAGAAAAACAGTGAAGACAAAAGGCAATAATAATGTAAGCACATGGAGGTCAGTGTTTGGACTCTAATTATCATAATATTATAGTTCATCTTCATTGTTTTGCTCCGAACCTTTTTTTGCTCTGTTTTATCTGTCCCAGTATTAATCACATAAAGATTTGAAAGCATAGCACAGTGATTTAATGTATAAGTATTATTTCAAAAAAACTTAAAAAAAAAACTTTAGTCCTCATTTCCTTAAAAATGAGTATTGACATTGTAATTTCACAGACGGTGTAAACACAGGAAGTCAAAACTACAGTACAATAAGCATCCGGTCTTGCTTAAATCTTTCAAAATAATGGAGATTAAACAAAAACTGAGATTATTTAATGCACAACAGGTTTGCTGTGTCCACTTTAGATCAGAAGTTTTGTCAAATCTTAGGAGGAAGCAGGAAAGTGTGGAGTCTTCCTGCCTCAATAACTTAACTCAAAACTAGTTAGCACATGTTCAAATGTTAGTTACAGTCTAAATACACAGCCGTGGTAGCTCTAGTGTTGAATTCCACTTTTAAATGTAGAAAACAGTGACACAGCCCTACAGTAACCCCCTCACTGAATCTCTTTTCTGGCCGTATCAGTCAGGAGAAGGGGAACTCAGATCTCTGGACTCTCTGAAATGTTTTTACCCCGTCCATGTGCATTCACATGTGTTTTGTGTGTGTATTTTGGTTCTCCATCCCGCGGTGTCCCACCCCCGTGAAGCAACCCAAAGGCGAAAAGGAGATCCAATCTGGTCAAGCTTAGTGCGGAGCCCTCCGTGTCATTCTCCCTCCCCTGCAAACGGCGCACGCTGCTGAGCAAACACATCTCGCCTGTACTCATTAGGCGAGCCTTAACACCCCCCCCCCGCGCAGCACATATCCTTCATCTCCCCTCACTGGAGGATGGATCCAGTCTTTGCTCTGAGTCAAATCTCCCCCCTCCCTTCCTGGCGTCTATCATGTCATCGCATCTCAATGAGGGGAGCGTCTCAGTGGACTCGGCTCATGCAGGCCTGGATTGGACACGTGGATTCAGACACTGCTGCTCCAATTGGCCTGATTTTCTGTTTTCGGCAAACATGTTTGTGAGCAGAATACTGAGACGCTTCCTACTTTCTCAGTCAGGATGTCAAACATGGCAGCTTAGAGAGCGTGGGGTCCAAACATCGGGGCGTCCTTTTGTCCAGCGCAGTGTCTCCACAATACCTTGAGGAATTTTCTTCACAAATTCACTTACTCAGGGATCACCTGACCAGATTTTTGGCCTCAAAGGTAAAAGGTCAAGGCTGTATCTCCAGAAGGCTGTGATAGATTTTCGTCAAACTTTGCACAATTTCCCGCCATGATGGAAGGATGATCTCGGTTGACTTTCAAGATCACAGGTTAAGGATTGCCTCACATTTATCCCCTGAATAAAACTGTTTTTGTGAACCCATTATGTCAAGAACCAATTAAAGGTTTGTATTAAATATTTGCAAAAATGTCCACCCTGACTAAGGGATGGAATAATTGGATTTAGGTTATCATAGGTCAAGGATCAAGGACTTGGAGTCTCATGTTCACCTCTTGATGTGAATTTCAGAGGCCAGATTACACCAACAAACCTTACCATGAGATATGATTCAATGAATAAAGTTTGCAAAATGTTTGTAAAAGTTAATATCCATTTATCAGACGTTGCTGTGGTCACACACTCAATCAGCCCTGCATATTCCATGTTTGTGCCTCACTTCTAACAGCTTTTATCAGTCCGTAAGTGAAAATAATGGTTCTCATGTTCAGTTTATATCGACATGGTCAACACATCAGTGATAGAAACACCAAAGTGACAGACGTGATTCACCTCCAGGCTTGGCCGTGTTTGCTCATCAGCGGTTAACAGCAGTTTAAATGCTTGTTGATGACAGGAGTCATGTTACTCTTCACTTCATAATCATAATTGCCTTTCGGTGCCGCGCTGAGTGTTTTCATCAGTCTGATGCTAATTGCTGCTGCTGTGGCATCTTTCATTTACAGGATGAAAACAAGCACTGATATCAGAGCTGCAGTCAGGTGTGATCATTTGGAAGTATATGAGCGTGGGAAATGTCTGAGTATAAGCTAATGATGTATCTTTTACCATAAAATGTCACAGTAAAACCTGCAATAGCTATATTTAAGTTTGGTTAGACCATCCAAACTCAACGTCTACATATTTGTCAAAAAAGTTGGATTTTTTTTAGATGATACTTTTTCAATGTATGTTAACTGGAAAAAATGGCTGAAGATGTCGTCCCTGACCCTGAGAATAAAAATGGAAACTAGATCTCTTGCTTGCTTTCATGCCTTCACAGGGTATACAGTTGCTCATCAGTGAAATTTTGGTTGTTTGCCAAGAAGAAGGATGATGTGGTTGCTGACGCTTTGAGGCAAAGCCTGAACACAAAGCCGGAAAATCTTCATCTACTAAAACCCAATCAATGCGTCCTTGAGTTTGATCAGACATATTTGCAAAGATTAAGGAAAAGACTGTAAAGTATCCTGAGATTAAATGTTCAAATGCAAAGGATTTACTTCAGGTCAACAGAAATTAAATTTAAAGGGAGCAAAAGCAGCGTCTGCAGAGTTCAAATGCTTTGAAAATGTCGGTCTTTTGGTTCTGACGGTGAAGGTAATACTCCCGCGGTGCTCAGAATCTCATGGAAAAAGTCCAAAAGTGAAAGTTAATGCTGAATATAATTTATGATTGATGTGTTCAGCCCCACTTTACATTCACTTCCTTTTATTCCTCCCCATATTTCCCAGTAAAAGACATTACACTAAGTTATAGTGAATTTAATTCTGTCAGCAGGCCGTACGGCACTGATCCATGTTCAGCACTTCATTTCCCAAGGGCTTCATTAATAATGCACTCCCACAATTCTTTGCATCTCAGAATTTGTCTGCAGACTCAAACCGCGCCGTGATTACCAAACAGTGTGTTTGACTGTGGGAAAAAAAAAAACCAATGTGCACGCCGAGCAGTTTTCCCCACTCGGACACACACGTACCAATCCCAGGAGTCTGAGCGTGTCCCTGCTGATGCAACAAAACGAGGGGCGACCGAGGAGGAGGAGGAGGAGGAGGAGAGAGAGGTGATGGGGAGAGAGGGCCGGCGGAGGGATATAAGCCCCACGGGCTCTTTCTAATTATCTGTAAGGATCAGCAGCGCTCAAGGATGCATAAGGGGAGGGATTTGAGTGCCAGATCCAGCAAGGAGGAAGGCCTGATTGGATCGGTCACCTCGCCACGCACACACCGAGTTCTGGCAACGCCTGAAGCCGAGGATCATTAGACATGGAGATATGCTCGCTTACTGACAGAAATTCAGGGGGATTCTCCTGAATACAAACTTTCTATTCTTTATTGAAACATCTAATTTCATTTCCATAAAACAGTTGACTGTTATAAAGGATAAAAACAATATTGTGGGTAGAAATCTCAAATTCAAGAGGCTGCATCCAGGCTGAACTAAAAAGAAAATCAGAGCAATAATGTGTTAAATCTTTTAAAAGCTTAAGTGGACAGAATAATAATAATAACTAATGAGAAATACACCTGACAATTGTGACAATTTTGCAAACGCTGCTTCCATGTGCCCGAATATATAAATATATATATATACATTTATTCACCCCTTTAATAAATAACTGTCTGACATGTGAGTCATGCTCAGGTGTGATACCCACATCCACAGACCATTTCCTCCTCTTTATTCAAACTCGCCACAGTCCGACAGCTCCCCATGGTGATAATTATTAGCTGTGATTAAAAATTATAACTTCTCAGTGTCACAACCAGCAACAGACAAATTATAGGAATTACTGTGAAGGTTGAAGCGGTGTTGAGTGTTTGGAGGGGTGCTCTTCTGATTCAAATAACAAAATCACTTCTCTGTTTGTTCCAGAAACCTGTCATTACTTAACTCAAGCTGATTTATGGAGGACTGTAGATTGTAGCCTCAGGTTTTCTTTGAGGTGCAAAAACAGAGAAAATAGGAACCAAAAATGACATTGATATATATACTATTTAGCAAGATTTAAGGAATACAAAGAGTGATACAAAATTAGAAATAAAAGTCAAATGGACAACAGGGATGGAGCAGTTTCTGAATAGTAATTACAAAAACACAGGCTTTGTCTTCATTTCTTCATTTCAGACTAAAATCCATATCAAACATGGATATGTCTATTTTTTTAAAATAATGCACTTTTGCGAGAATTTGAGGAACATCGAACATGCAAAACAGCAGTACATTTAGTTTCAGAAGAACAGGTAGATGGTTTGTGTTTATTTTCTTAGTTTTTCGAACAGATCCAGAAAACCAGTGCCTGCTCATTCTCTTCGTCATCTTTATGCTGCCTCTTTGGTCCTTGAATCTCGTCTCATGTCGAAGACATTACACATCTTTTTACACTAAGGTCCACCCCACAACTCATCCTAGACTCCATCCTTGCTTTCTTGTTCCATATCAAATCAGGAACTGAATAATGTTTTTGAGAAGATACGTGTTAATAAAGGTCTTTTGACAGAAGGTATAGTTTGTGGATTAGAGGAGGAGGACTGAATTAAAGCCATGTAAGACTTTAACAGTTTGATAAGTCTGATGATCCTCACCTGTGTTCAGTCAAGAACAGTCGAGTGGAGAGAAGGCCACATGAGGAAAACACCAGGATCCCAAGACTACGGAGACAAATGAAAGACTCATGTCATACTTGGTGGTTTGGCTATTTGTAGGCATGCAGGACATCAGTGTTAATTTTGACAGAACTTTTTAATTTAGTTTTAGTCTTTAGCCCAAAATATATTTAGTTTTAGTCATAATAAGTCATCCATATTGTTTTAATTTTAGTCTAGTTTTAGTTGATGAAACTTCACATTTTAGTCGATGAAATCTGCTGTAAATTTAGTCGACTAAAATATGAAGTGTAAGGCATTTTTTATGTTTACTTGAATTTCTGAAGTCATGTTTTACACTTGGATAAAATGAAACATCTAATAACCCTTTACTGAATGCTAGTAAAGTCTGAATGTATAAATGAACAGAGACAAATTGAACTTTAGTGTGAAATGCAGTCACCTTTATTTAGGCTACCTGGCAGAGCATCTCAGTTACAATACCAGAACTGACAACAAACAGTGAACCTGCTCTACATGAATATATCAATTCATAAAGAGAGGAGCTCTGATTGGATCGCTCCACAACTTATCCCACCACCACCAAGCTAAGGCAGCTGTGATTGGATGTCTCTCTTAACTCATCCAACCTTTCCACACAACCAAAGTAGCTGTGATTGGATATATTCCTAACTTGTCCCTACTTTCTACATGACCAAATTAGGTCTGATTGGATTAAGTCTCTGTCAAACATTTTAGTCTAGTGTTTATTTGATGAGGAAAAACTCAGTTAATTTAGTTTGAGTTTTTGTTCATGTGCACTTGTTTTTATTAGTTATAGTCTAATTTTCATCAGGGGAAAAAAGGTGTTGATGAAAACTATGATGAAAATAATTAGCCAACAAAATTAACACTGCAGGAGAGTGTCGTCACGATATAGGTTATGGGCAGATATTTGATACTTACAGCTGATATATCTGCCATACACATCCCTTATATTGGCTTAATTATCTGCAAGATGCAGTCACTTTAAAAGCAACAAGTAAATCTTAGTAAAGTGAAGACTTTGTGCTAAAATACTGGTCAGCTATTGGCAAAAATTATACATCATGTATCCCTAATTATTTGTCATAGCCAGTCATTGATTTGATAACAAGGCAGCTATATTGGAAAGAACCTAAGAAGAACAGTTTTCCCCGATCAAAACCTTCTCCCATCTCTAATTCACCTGCACCAGCCAAAAAAATTATTGACATTTGCTCATGTAAATCCTGCCAGCAGTGGTCTTTTATTGCTGCACAGTGACATTTTGTGAGGATCTCTGCGCCACACAGGGGAGCAGAGATCATGCCAACAGATCATTCCCACTCCCTCGCTTCCCGTCTTTGAGGTGACTGTGATTAAAAAGCAGGAAGACATCAAGCACAGATAAGTTTCTGTCATTGTTTATTCCCTAAATCCACTCCTACTGTGGGGAGTTCAGCCCTCGTTTGCTCTTTTCTCTCCTCACACACGCTCATAAACACACTACTCTCAGCACAGGTTGATAGATAGGTGCATTTTTTCCCGCGCTGTGGTTCCACAACGGATGAATGCGGAGCAAATGGGGCCTGCACCCCGACTGCTGCGCCACCGCTGAGCTGTCATTATATATGTGGCTTTGTGTCAGATTCATCTGGATCGATCATTAAGCATCCAAAACCATCCAGTGACGCAGCGCCGGGGCCTCTACCAAACAGTTCATACTGCTTTGAGCACTCTGGCTGAGCTGACTGTTTACTTTAGTCCCATTTAGCAAAAGAGAACCATGTTGAACAAGGAAATTTGATGAGAAGCCTTGGGGGGAAATTTTGCCTGAAAAATGCATTTACAGCATTAAAATCATGAGTCTGACTAAATACTGGGGGAATTCTGGATCCATAAAACCCTCATGATGACTCACAAATATGGATCAAAGGCAGCTTATTTCTCTGTTTTACTCATTTATTAAGAAATGTGAAGGGATGGCATGATTGACATGTGCTAAGTCCATCTAAAACAACGGGTCAGGGTCAGCCACTAAATAGTATATTTGAGTTTAATAAGTCAGGGATGGGTCAAAGCAGAAGCCATGCCAGTGAGTGACTTTCTAAATCAGCTGGCAAATTAAAGGATCTTCTGCCCTCCATGTCAAAAATGTATTTCAACCATAATTTTTCTATTAACTCAAGGCACTAGATGCATTTCCATTGCAGAAAATCACATTTTAAGGGAGTTTAATTTGTAAAAATATAAAATTCTGATGTCTTAGTATGAGTAGATGAAACATCAGACTCTGGAGACTAAGGTCGCTTTCACTCCTGAAGTCCGTCGGGCTGGTTTCAGTTCAGGGCTGAATTTGCAATATTGTTTTATTTTTCATTTGGCTTGGTTTGCTTTAGGACTGCACTCTGTCAGGTGGACCAGAGTCTATTAAATGCTTTGTGATTTAACCACATGCCACTAGGTCATGTGGTCTCTTGGCAGTTTGTTGAGTGATAATAATAACTATAAAGTGATAATAATAACTATAAAGTTGTGTTTAGGCTTCTCAGGGGATATAATAATATCATACAATATATATAATATTATTTTATGGTTAATGGGATATTAACTGTAGCGATGTGTGATCGTATTCCTCATGGACTTGTAGATTTCGACCTGTTGAGGGGACAGGAGGCTAGCAATGCTAACATTAACTATTTACTGCTTGTTAATGTCAATGAACCCTACACTAGGTTGCTAACTGTTGTTATTTACCCTAAATCAAGCCACAATGCTCTGATTTAAGTTTGCTTTCCTTGTTTGGTCCTTGTTTGGTTTGGATGGCTTTCATACCCACCACAAACAGAGACCCTGGACCAGAGTTTGGTTCTTTATGCTGCTCCAGAGTTTATGTGAGCTTTAACATCTGGGGTGGGAGAGTTACCTAAAAAGTGCTGTAGATTTTGATGGAGGAGCTGATTTGAATCTGTTTTTTTCTGTTGTCTCTTTGTACAGATAACCACTAAGATGTTAATTTAACATCATTGTAACGCAAATATTCTGGTAGCCCTGGTGTTCCTGAAACAAGGATGTCTTTAACCTGATTGTTCTTAAAAGGTTTGTGATTTTACACAAATTTTAACAAAATAAAGCCTGGTAGACCAAAAATATCGTAGAGTTACAGGAGTTGATACACGTTCGATGCTGACTGTTGTGAGCATGAGATCCTTCATCACAAAGCAGAGCTGTGTTTCAGGTTTGACTCTTCAGTCATTTAACATTTGAAAATAAATAAGAGTTTGAGAAGTGCTCCAGTGAATGCCCTCATGATTAAAGAGAAGTGTTCTGGATATTGACTCTCCCTCCTTCTGTTTGCCTCCCTCTCACACTCACACAAACACATTGAGCTCCCTCTCGCTCGCCTGCCAGCTCTGTGGGAATGCCCCCCCCCCTCGCTCTATCTCCCGCTCTGCACACGCGCGCATGACAGAGGACCACCTGCGCCACCTGAGCGGAGCCATTGTGCCTGCTCCTTATCGCTCCGGTCCCAGTCCTCGGCGTGCGGACAGTCCCGCATTGTTGCTGTCTCCTCACCCATTCTGCGGGGCGGTTGGTGGGGGCGTTCAGGCACCACATGGAGGGGAGGGATGGGGTTCGGCGCCACATGCAGTCGTCTTATCGCTCCTTCTGGAAACAGGCACCTCATCCTTTGGTGCCTACGAGAAGCCTTTTTTCCTGCTTTTCTTTACCAAATAGACTGCTGCTTATTGATATACGAGTGTTTGAACCCAAGTGTTGTATCATTAAGACTGTTTAGCGGCTGACGGAGCCGATGCTTCCTCAAAGAGCAGGTTTCTTAGCAACAAATAGAAGAAAAGTTGCACTCAATCAATTCTGCAGGTATTTTATTCCAGCTCTTATTGGCAATATCACAAGAATACCTCATCTCCTGGAGCCCCGAGCTGAATTTATAACCTGCTGCACTCCATGTCCATCCTCCTCTCCCTCCACTTACTGTCCTACAGCTCGACTTTCTACCCAGCATCCTTCATTCCGCGGCATCTCCCCCTCCCGCTGGGCCGTACTGCAGTTTCAGCCTCTTGTTTTCCTCCATTACCGAGTACCTCAGATCTTTTCTTCCCCCTGCTAGCGAGAAGGCGCTAATGGGTCGCGGACCAGCCGTGACCCGGCCCCGTTGCGTGCTTTAGAAGACTTTTAGCCTTGGTAAACAATTCAGGACTCTGTGGAGATGAAAAAAAAAAAGCTTTAGTGGAGGTTTTTTTATCCTGTGTGCTCCGGTCAAAGGAGGATAAGCTTTAAAGAGTAATTATTCCAAACAAACAACATCCACTTACAAGTCATTTGACTAAACATTCAAGCAGGAGGAAGAGAGCAAGTCTGAGTGTTTGAAATTTATGTGTTCGGCATCTTAATTAACCTTTTCAACTCAGTAATAGCAGAACACAGAGCAGCTAGGTGTTAAATATGAGGAAAGTGAACCTACGCGTCTCACATAAACATGGCACTTAGTCTGACATTGATATTTGAGTATTCTTATTATGTTTTTAATGTCACAACAATGCAGTTTTAATGCTTTACAGTCAAAAAATGATACTCACCTTCACAGATTGAATGCTTTGGTAAAGCTTAATGTCTAGTTAGGCTCTAATTAGGACAGTTAATTTTTTATTTCTGAATCTTTTATGACCACTTATGCCAGAGATATTCCTGCAGTTTGTTCTTGCATTTGGCAAGGATTGATTATGAGGCTCCATGACCTTGACTGTTATCATATGACCTCTATAACTGAATCATTATATCCTTAAAATTGGATTAAAAGTGGACATATTTGCAAATCTTTAAGAAGTTCACAGCAAGGGTTGAACATGAGGCTCCGTGACCCTAAAGCTTGACCCATGACCTCCAAAGTACATTAAGCTTAAACTTAAGTCATTTGTTCATTTTTCCTAGTTTGAGGAAAAACTCCTGAGGCATACTGGAGATATTTAGCTTCACTTTAAAAAAAAAAAAAAAACTTTTGAGGGAAGTTTTCCAAGCACATGTGATTCGATGCCTCTGGATGTAGTGTGAGCCTTCTTCCATCTTGTATTGCTTTTCTACGTCAGCGCTCATGATGTTGTGCCTCACACCCCCGTTATTCAGTCTCACAGTCCTCAAGATTTATCCCCTCAAGACCACAAGAGCTTAAGACTGTCTTGCTGCAAATTCAGCAAGTGCTCAAAGGCTCTAAAATGAACTTTAGGAGCACTCACATGGAGTGTAAGTGTCTGAAAACCTGCAGACTTTCTTTAAAATCTGTTATGAGTCATAGCTTTGGTTTTATCAATAAATCCTGCCTCGTGCATATTCAGAAGAAGTTTTTAGTGTTTTTTCAGATTAGTTAAGGAACTCCAGAGAGACAGACAAGATCCATTTTCCTTTAATTTTCTCCTTCATATTCGTGCTTCAACATGCACGTCATCCATCCTCCAAAGGTCGGACAGAAACATGTTCTTTAAGTGCTAAACTTCGGATTTTGGAGTGCTGCACAGACAGCTTTGATTTTCCCCAGAGTTAAATAAATGGTGGAGAAAGAGAAAGTACAAAGTGGTTTTGCCTGTAAGGCGGGCAGGCAGGTGCTTCAATCATTCAAAATTCATCCCAGCTGCTGTTGGAACTTCAGTTAGCAGCTTAATTTTGCATGGGTTTAGTAATGCAGCCTTAAAATAAGACTACACCTCACCCGACTCATTAGATCATTGTGTTTTTGCCATATAACCAATCAGAGACTCAATAAGAATCAATCCAAATGTGCATACACAATTATTCAAGGAGAACTTATCATAATGTATTCTTTTATAAACCATAACTGAGCAAATTTTCTGACATTTTAAAGTCTTGTCCAAGCATTACCTGAAGTCCATTTTGCACTTGTAGAAGGGGGCGTCTACATTGTTGTTATTGTTGTTATTACTTACCCAATCTCTCTGAAGTGTCTTCAAAACCTCTATTTTCCTAAAATTAGGACAACAAATTTAAGCAAAATTAAGATATTTTAAGTGTTGTCAAACTTAACTGGTCTGAACTGGGTCAGAATGGCTTAAAATGCATTTCAGATTAGTTTACCTGGATTTTGACTTAGTTTAAGTAGTCTTAATTATGAGTTTGAACTAAGTTACAACTGAGTTAAAATGGGTCTGAAATAAGTTTAATGGGTTGTAATTGAGCTTCAACTGAGTCAAACTGGGTTCTGAGTTTAACTCCTTTAAATTAAGTTTCAACTCAGTATTAATGGGTTTTAGCTAAGTTATGACAAACTGATTTTAATTTTTTTTGCCTCCTGATTATTTTTGCATTTGTTTTCTGTTTGTGCTGAAGTTCTTTTTCTCATTTTCTTTTGTCAATTGTAACTTTGTTTTAAAAGTGCTACAGACAAAGTTTATTTATTACTGTTTATTATGAATGGTCTTAAAAATGTGCATCGTTTGCCTGATTTGACCGTATTTGTGTGTATTACTAATATTTCATCGTGAATCCATGCTTGTTCTCTTCACGGTAGTTTGTAGACCCTATACTGAAGTGTAACCCTCCTTCCTAGTGTCCTTTTATTCTGCTGGATCAAGACCAGAACTAACCCTTGTTTGCCGAAAGTGTATTTAAAATAGATTACTTCTGGGGGTTCAAGCAGCAGATCAATAACAATGCTGATTACAATAAGCCTGAAGACGGGCGTGCCTTGCAATATTTATCCCCGATGTCGACGTCCAGAGGAATTAGGAATCAATGGCCCACACAGTCCATTAATACACTTCGACTTAAAGTGACAGCGCAATGAGGGGAGGCCATCGCACTGACGGGGAGGGGGGAATGTTCGGCAGCTCGAGGAGCCAATTAATTTTCAGCCACTCCAGGCGGTAAACACCAGAGTCCCGGTGGAGGATGAGGGGGCAGCATCAGGAGGGTCCGGCTGATTGTGTAGTTTTAACACTGTGTAAGTGTGACAATCCCACGGGTCCAAAGTCTGTAAACATGGAGGGAGAATGGTATAATTTGTGATTACAGAAGCTGCACATCATAGAGGAACTTTTGGAAGAAGTAATTAAGTCTGCTGTGTTTGTTTAACTACATTTCTGCTCTGTTTAACCTCTCTGGCCGAGCACAGTGCTTTAGGAAGCACAGGAGCTCTCACAGTAAGAGCCTCTCTAAAAATATGGAGGTCACATGGACCATTGTGATGTCAATCCAAAAAACAATCTGTTGGAATTGGGGTCTTGATTCTTTTTGCAGCCGATAAACAACACTTGTATGCCGCTGGATGTTTGTGGACGACATTTTATTCATATTGGAGAATATAGTACTCCTGCTCATGTTTATGTTTTCATCCTTTCACCTAAGATTAATCATATTTTAACAAAGTAAATGTGGTCTTTTTGTCATCTCGTTAGCTGCGTTGACATTGACACATAGGCTTCAACAGGACTGAGAGAAACACAAACAGTGCAGATACATTGAGGACTTTCTTTTCTTCCTACTTCAGACAACACAAAGGGAAATCCACCGGCATTATTTTAATTCACGAACAAGTTACATTTCAGAAAACTAAGAACAAATCACGTAGCAAATATGTGTTAAGTTACTCATTTCAACATACAATCTAAGTAGGCTTGCTCTAATCGGTAACTTCATAACCTGTCATAACTTTTGTGGACTTTTACTGTGGTGTCAGTGTAAGAGGAAGGAAACTCCACTATTACAGGATGTAAACATAGCAGAAGTGTAGTTTTTCTAAGGATTGTGCAGTTTTCTGTGATATAAGTAGTGTCTCATGCTCTACAGGGGCCAAACTGCTAAAACTAACATTTAACAATAACATCCATGCAGCTTAACCAACTTTTTTTAACACTTTTTTATATTCTTGTACATTAATACTTTAAACCTGACATTTTTGAGCTTTGTTTCCAGAATAAGGCAGTTGTCCACACTTTCTCTAATAACTTAATAAGTTCTCTGCAGATGTTCAGGATCTTTCCTAAGGATTTTGGTCATGGCACACGGGAGAAGTAATATGATTTTGGTGGTGATTCAAATCTGGATGTGGATCCAGGGATTTTTAAAGGATGTCTTAAACGTGCCAGATTTGTTTTCCACGTTTTTGACAATGTTGGAATTGCCTTAGTGGAGGATTGTGCTCTTGGATTACTTCTAGCTCTTTGTGTTTTCATTATTACAGATACAGAATCCCAGTCATATGATCTGTCTGTACTGTAATGCAGCTACCCACCACTAGTGTGCACTGTAGTTCGACTCATTGGTCGCTGCCTTGCTGCCTAAATGTCCTCTTACCCTGTTGTAAACAAAAGGCACTGAATGAAGTTTATGAAACTGACAGATAGCATAAGTGGCATCTTGTTGAAATGGTGCAGTTTAGCAGTATTTTGATCCAGTAACTTGCAGAAAACCTCTTGACTGAAGCAGCAAGTTGCCACAATCAGCCCATAAATATGGATGTAAAACTGAAAGTAAGACTGATGGCTTTCAGTGGTAACATTGCTAACATTAGCATTACTCACACCCCATTCTGCAAACAAAGTTTTTAATAATAATAATAATAATAATAATAATAATACATTTTATTTAAAAGTGCCTTTCCCGACACTCAAGGACCCTGTACAAGATTGAAACAGCAACAATAAAATCATCAATAACAAAACACAACAGATAACGACAGGTATGAGGAAGAGGTGGTATGTTGTTGTTAAGTGGAGTTTGCAGTCCTGAACAGGTGGGTTCTGAGTCTGGTTTTTACCTGCTAACACTTTGATCCTGAAGTTAACGAGTGCTCAAGTTTGACAATTGTCCTTGTGCAATATCAACTATAAACTAGTAACGTAATTCATTCTTTCTTGGATTTGACCAGATTTGGAATTATCTGCTGCAGAACAACCCGAGTACAGAGCCACAGACATGAATTTCTGTTTTCCATGTCTGCTTGTTGCATTAAGATTCATATGAATTTGTGAAAGAGTCCAAAAGTGGAGGAAAGAAGTAAACAGACAGAAATATTGGAAAAGTCTGTTGTGAGATATGTCTTGGTGGTCTCTGGGTGGTCCCTGTCAGCTAGTGTGTGTCTCTGCGAGGCCGGAGGATGATGGATGAGGCCTCAGCCAAATGTCGGCGCTATCGATTTTCTCCTCACATTCGTCTGAGAAGAGGAGGCGGCGGAGCGGGGCTGGCGACTGCTCCTCGGAAAGCTGCGATTTATAAATACAGTATTTTCGGCACGCGGATCTTAAATAAAACGATGATTCTCTCGCTCCGGCGGAGGCGTGGTGGGCCTTCAGTTGAAATCTCTCATTGTCTGCCGAGGCACAATGACGGGCTCCCTCCTCGCCAAGGTGCTTTTATTGATCCACCAGCAAAGTGGCATCCACTTGTTTAACATCCACTCTAATACTCTTCAATCGGCCCAGCTTTGCCTGTCTGCTCATCTGGCCGTTTTGAGGACTGGAGACGGGGAGGGAGAGGAGTGTGTTTGTGCTCAAGAGGGCATGATGAAACCTGCGTGTGTACTCCCAGATAGTGTGTGTGTGTGTGCAAATAGGTGTTTTGTGCGACTGTCAAAGAGTCCATCCAGCCCATTGAGCGACAAATTAAGCCTGTAAAGCAAAGTTACCATCCGCCGTCTCCCTCTCTTCGCTCAAGGCTTTGTTGTTTTTCCCGCTGCTTGCTTGCCTTGCTCATCCGGCGTTCATAATCAACGCTAACAATTTGGAAGGACGACCATTGTTCTGGCAGCCCAGCCATCTCAAAAACGGCCCCCCAATTACTGAGGACAAGACGGCCGCCATTGCACAGTCACAATCTGGGTTATATGAGAACAAGATAACACTGGAGTCGGACACGTTGGCAGAAGTTGATATTGATGTTGCACACTCGAAGGAGCACAGGGAACACAGATTTATCTTCTGCTGCTTGATTCAGCCTTCAGGAGTATAAAATAAAGGTCTGAAAGCATGTCCTTTACCTGCACTGATTAAATATCAACAAACATACAGTAAAAGGTGCTACATTTCCAAAAAGGAGGGTTTCAGCAGGAAAATAAACATCAGTAAAGTAAATGTCTGATTTAAAATTTTCATAAATTGTATACATCCATGCCTGCTCGTCACGCAACATCGAAGGAACTTCTAAATGAAATGTTTGATTTTTGGAAGTCAAAGGTCCGTGCCAATGGCATTACAGATGCAGCCACTTAAAATTTTCCCACATTCACGTATGGGGTCTTGGCTGGTCCTTTACAAATTTTAAACTCGAGACCATATTTGTGTGAATTTCTGGTGTCAGATTTTCTCTCAGTTGATTTGGCAGCCACTCTAGAATCAGATTCAGAACCAGCTTTATTGGTCAGGTATGTTAGACATACAAGGAATTTGACGCCAGTTTACTTCACTCTCTAAGTACAGACTAGCTACACACTAGAGTGTACACACATATACAAACAGAGCAGAAGCAGAAAAAGAAAAGCAGGCATTAAACTTTTCGAATAAAAATTAATTAAGGTAAGGAAATGGAATAGAATATGTAATATATGTACAAGATAAAAAAAACAAGAAACAGAGTGCACAGGTGCATGTACGGTTGGAGGATGATATGTGTAATAATTAGGGTAAAGGTTGAGGTTTTGTCATCTTGTAAGGGAAGCACCATCTCATGGGGACCCCCTACAAATGCATGGATGGGCGTTTTCGGTGGAATTTAGGCACAGCCCTGTATGTCCAAGACTTTGAACTTTTATATCTAAGACACTGTGATGGACATTCTTCAGATTTAAAAGTAATGTACCTTCTGAATCAACGATGAGTCTGTCAAATTTGAGGGACCAAAGGTTGGTGTCAAGGTCATGGGGTGTCATAATTATCCCAGGAAATCTTTGAGGGATTTTCTTCAGACTTTGCACAATTGTCCGTCCTGACTTATGGATGAAGCTGTCTAATTTGGAAGTTCAAAGGTCATTAGGTGTCATATTACTTTCCAGAAGAGTAATATGACACCTAATGAAGACTCTGAAGGATCTTCCTCACATTTAACACAAATGTACTCTCTGACTCAAGGATGAGTCAATTTGAGGGATCAGAGGTCAGGGTAAAGGTCATGGGGTGTCATAAATGTCCCAGATACTTTAAACGACTGTATCTAAAGAACATTGAGAGGGATTTTCTTCAGATTTTCACAAATATTCGCTCTGGTTGAAAGATGAATGTCTTAGAGATTTCAGGTAAATGATCGATGTCGAGGTCATTGGGTGAAATCTTTGTTACCAAGATAATATTAGATCTTGAGGATGCCTCAGGGATTTTCTTTAAACAATACACAAATGTCAACATTCACTCAAGGACAAACCTATTCAGCTTTTTGGGTCAAAGGTCAGTGTAAAGGTCATTGGGTTTCATGTCCATCCCCAAGACTTTCAGTGAGCCTTATGTTCAAACTTTGCTTGTGAACATCATGTCCCAAGAGTGATTTTTGGGATTTTCATTTGATTGTGCATAAATGTGCACCCTGGGTAAATAATGAACTTGTTGTCCATTCCCTTGCTTACGAACGTGTTGTCCTTTAAATGCTTCAAACTTTATACATATTTCATCTCAGACTCAAAGATGAGGTGTTTTGATTTTGCACATTGTAACTTGCTAAAGAGTAAATTTTGTTGTGATTACGTAGTTACAAGTATCGAAATTTTGGAGTTGTTTTATTTGAGGCACAGTAATAGAGCTTGGGATCTGGTGATGAAAATGGCAAGTCACAATCTTTTAGTTGGTCTTCTGTTTTGGAAATTCTAGTGTGTATTTTGTGCTGAGTTTAGATTTATGAACGGGTTTTATTCTCAAAAGTTCCAAGTTGTGACTTCTCTAATCTCTCTGAATTCCATATCAGTCACCTCATGCCTCTCCACCACCAAGAGCTGTATATGTGAGCTGTGAAAGATTGAATCTAAATGTCTGTGTGGGTGTGCGTTTAATGTCGATGACAGTTATGACAATAATTTTATGTTAGAGCTGACATTTAATGCATCGACACTCCCGGCTTCTGTGATCCTGGAATGTGAAATGATAAACAGCTCCACCAGAAGATTCATCGTTGTCTCTTTGTCTTTGTCTCTGTTCTCAGGGGATGATGTACCTGGAGGAGAGGAGGCTCGTCCACAGAGACCTGGCTGCCCGCAATGTGCTAGTAAAGTCGCCCAACCACATCAAGATCACCGACTTCGGCCTGGCGCGGCTGCTGGACGCCGATGAGAAGGAGTACAACGCGGACGGGGGAAAGGTTGGTGTAAGTGGAGGCGTGTTTTTGTGTGCGTACACTTGTGTTAAACAGAGTGAACACCTTACATAATGATGGTTGACATAAGTAGTAAATACTGCAAACAAAAGGTAATAAAAGAAAAGGTCACTGTGGCTGAACACAGAGGTGAGGACAAAGAAAGTTGTTAGACTCCAGAGACTGACATGTTTTTTTTGTCTCCATAGGGGAGAGCTACTTTCTATCAATATTTCAAGGATATAAAGCACAGAAACCCTGAGGAGACATGCATGCATACATTGTATTTATGCTGCTTTAGTATAAGCTGAATAAATATTGCTTTTCCTTGTATTTCAAATTATCCAGCTCTTACTTCAGCGATAACAGTTTTGGTTTCCATTGACTATTTGTCAATTTCAGTCGTTATCTCAAGATTCTAAGAAATGAACCCCTTGTCATGTGAAAACTACTGTTTTAATCTTAAGGTTATGACAAATGAGTTAAATTATTAAGATAACAACAGACTAGAATGTTTACTGTAACCTAAGCAACTAGCTTTACATACAAAAGCCCCTTTCCACCAACATATGTATTCAGAGATTGGATATAATATGCTTGTAGGGCTCTAGGCCAAGAGCGATAGTTGTGAGGTACAGATTAACAGCCTGCAAGTAGCTCTGCCCAAAATGTCTTTTCAATCAAATCAGAACTCTACACGGGTAATTTATTGCAGGAAATACCCCTGATTTCATCATACATTATTTCCTAATGAAGGAGTGAAGCTGCTAAAAAGTGGTGCCACTTGCTTCTTTGAACCTTATTTTAGTTAAATGAAGATTTTTAAAAGAAAATAATGGAACAAAAAAACATATTTAAGTTTTATTTGAAATGGGAGTGTAGTGTGGACATCGTCTTGGTCCATTTCTTTTCATTCTGTGGATATGAAGTGCTCTAAGTTATGCTGAAAACCAAACATAAGATGTTATTTTTGGTGGTACTCTGAGATTTGTAAACATATTCCCTCACCATGAACCTCTTTTGGTCCACTAAAACACAAATCATGCATCCACACTTCCAATCAGTTTGTTTTGTTAGGGGACCCCGACCACAGTAATCAGAAGCCCCTTCTCTTCCCCTCACTCGAGACTTGCTATGCAAATTGTCCTGATCAACTGGGTTTATTAAATCGGCCCGTCTTATTCAGCTGCAGGTAGCTGCTGCGTGATGAGTGTGAGTTTGTTCGTAAATGTTTTCATATAGCAGACCAGGTGAGGTTGTCATGTCGGGGTAAAAAAAAAAAAAGAAAAAGAGCGCTGTTGTCAGCACATCTACATACGTGCCATAAAAATAGACGCGCCATGAGAGATAAATCAACAGAGATGAAAGTGCCACATTTCCAACCTGAAGCATTTCATTTCCTCCGCTTCCTGTTCATTTCCCCGAAGAGCGAGCTACCAAGCGAGCCTGCGTGTCGGGCTCCCACGCTAGAAAAAGGGAGGGGCTGCGTTTTCAAATGACCAGTGCAGTGGGTGTACAACACATGTGTGCATATGTGCACTCACATGCAAAAAGGCAAGATAATTGCCTTGTTCAGTGGGCTCTACAGGCTCCACATAGTCAATATGGAAATGACATGGCGGTTATGATATGGCCGTGTGTGCCATTGTCCTTGTGGGGAATGTCAAAGGGCCTGTTGTTAGTACTTCTTCACACCTACAGGCTGGTGTGCTAACGGAGCTAATGGCCAATACATTCTCGATCAGTAACTCGCTATTGATGACCTCTGGCTCAGAGTGAAGCCAATCAATCACACTACTTGAGTAATATTGAGCAAAGAAAAACTATGCTTGAAAGCGCTGTCGATATCCCAGTGTCTCTCTAATGTAAGCTTAGAAGATGGGGCAGCTGTTGAAGGGAAAGTCATCGCAGAAAATCACTCACTTCAAGTGTTAATATATAAAAGTGGAATTTATTATTAGCACAATCAAACATGGGTCCTTTTCCTGCAATGGATGCTGAGGATAGGATTGTTTATGGGTTTAACAGCTGTGTTCAGGTTGTAACTCTGACACATTTTGGAAAATGTGACAACCATTAGAATTTAAAGGATTATTTTTTTTTTTTATAGAATGTGATATGAGGGAAAATTTGGAGGCTTATTAAGCCATATTTCAAGTAAAACGTCTTATTTCATAATCCATTAGCTACCCTCTGGCAGTAGTTTTTAATCCTCTTTCCTCATATTATTACTGTTAGCTAGAAAATGACCAAAGCCTGATTTCTCTCAGAAATTTAAAAGTTTAACAATTTTAACCAACATTTCAGAAAAGCTATTAGCTCCCTTGATGCAGCAGCTACTGTTAGCATTAAACTGTTCCATTAGTAACATTACTGTAAACATGGTTTTATCTTAGCATTAGCTCTGCTGTTGTCAGCTCTTGCTGTCCCTTGCCAGGTGAGATGAGCTAGGCAATATGAGTATTTGATTTTATTGCTATAGAACCAAAAGCTTTGTTAAATGCTAGACATTAATTTTAAAAAAAATTAAGAAATGAGGTGCTGGTTTGGCGAAGTGGTAAGCAACCAGGCACGGCCCATATACATGCTTCTGCTGGTCCGGGTTTGAATTCAGCCTGTGGCCAGTTTGCAGAGTGTCTTCCCCTTCTCTCTCAGCCCCTTCACAAGCCTATCCACTGTCTCTCTCCTGTCAGTAAAAGCACAAAATTCCCAAAAAATAATCTTAACAAAAAAAAGAAAGAAAGAAATACATCACAGCTTTAAAATGATATACTACGGCAACATTATGATGTGTCTATATTTACCCACCCCATCAATAACCATGATGATCACCTCTTAAATGGTCCAGTGATGCTAAAGAAAAATGTCTGCTATGTGATGAGAAAGGATTTTTGTCTTTTGTTTCATTAAATGTTATTTTCTGGTCTCTTTCTGTAGATGCCCATTAAATGGATGGCCCTGGAATGCATCCACTACAGGAAGTTCACCCATCAGAGTGACGTGTGGAGTTACGGTGGGTGTTCGTCTTAATGTTCTGTTGTTCATCTGTTAGTGCAGACGTCAGTGTTTCTCATGCTCATACCTGTGGGAGGAAAAAATCAATGACCTGAAATCCTGCCTCCTGCATTTGCATTTTTCGCCCCCTTATCCGTCTGCTTATCTTGTCTCTCTCTTGTTCTCCGGCTCTTTGTCTCACCCTCCCATCTCTCCCTGTCCGTCTTCTTTCTCCTTTTTTCTCTTTCCGTGCCTGTTTGCATCCTCCAGGAGTGACCATTTGGGAGCTGATGACATTTGGAGGCAAACCCTACGACGGCATCCCCACACGAGAAATCCCAGATATTCTGGAGAAAGGAGAGCGTCTTCCCCAGCCACCCATTTGCACCATTGATGTCTACATGGTCATGGTTAAATGTGAGAAAACACTTTCATAACATTACAAAGTCCACCCTCACACAGAAATATGCAGAAGATGAATAATAGAGTGCTGGAGAGGAACATTGAGCCTCTTTGTTTTGTGGGTTTAAAAAGGTTCAAAAACTTCAAAATTAAAAACAAATGCCACGTGTGAAAAATACAGCTTTTGACAACTTAAGTGTTGGATGCAAGATGCAGTAAGTGGCAAAAATGAGTGTTAAAAAGATGATGAAAAACCCATGTAAGCTGCCCGTTTGCTCTGAAAGAAGTCTAAGACTCCTTCATAAAGGTCATTACCTGGACTCAGCACTGCTACTGCTGGACAGGGGTTGCATTGCAGGCTGGAGAACACTGTCCAAAATATATATTTAGGTCAAAAAGAATGAACAAGTCAAGGAATCCTGTTTTTATTTACATTTAACACAAACTTCATTGGATTTGGGGTTTGTGTGTTCACCCAAAGTTTCCTTGTTAAAGAATTTGTTCTTGAAAATGAAGTTTCAGTGCCACAGAAACATCTTCCTCCATAGCACATTGATCTAAGAATAACCTTGTCTTCATCACAGGTGATGTTACAGGTCAGCTCTTCGACAAAGGGACTTGTTGTGAAACACATTAAATCATGTTTATCCACTGCTGTTACTCAACATGCTGTGTCATAGAGGAGATGTAGTTTAATAAAAGGCTTCACATTTTTAATATTCATCTGGTGTTATTTAAACTCTGGGGCTTCAACTCAAGGCTGGAGGAGAAGTTGATATGCAAAATTGAGAGGGAACAAGAAGTGTTATGAAACTGATGAGAGGCGGGTTTATGGACTGAAAAATCAGCCCTCATGAGGGATTTTGGCCATATTCTCGTGCATGTCATCTTCCATCTGGACTATCCCACCTCTCACGTCCAAAAAGTCCGCCTTTTCCTCATTCCCCCCCAAATTCTCCCATGTTTCTCCCATCTTGCACCGCCTGGATCCCTGTTTCTGGTGTTCATGGCAGCCGAGGGGCCCACCCCTCCCGTATTTCCAGGAAATGATCCAGACGCACATGCCAGTCCAGGCTTAAAAATCTGCCAGCTATCAGCAGCTTGGTGGTCATTTTGCCCGCGCCAGTCTGGTCATCGCTGTAACAGGCCTTAACCCAACTCTGCTGGAGGGACTTTACTGTCAGTTCCTGTTGTCTGTGTGTAACAGATAATCTCATAAACTTTTTCACGTTCACTCAGAATCTGACTGCTTACTTTGTTTTGTTATACTGCTGTTAAGGCCGATTAATGGCTGAAGCACTTGTGTCCTGGACAAAACTCACCATGAGAAGGAGCGTTAAACTGAATCAGGGCAGCTGTGCCAAAAATTCTGTTCATTTACACACTCATATTTTTGCTGTGCAGTGGCCAGAACAGCCCATTTTTGAAGTCATGAAAAATCATAGGAACAGATAAGTCTGTGGCCATTCATTTTTCCAGAGGCGCTGAGAGTTAAGAGCTCCGCCTGCTGAGTTGGGTAGGAATCACACAGCACATATCAACGAATCATTGCATCCTTGTATGATACAGTATTTTACCATGCTGTAATGTTCATGTCGTATTGTTTCATAGCATGACATTTAATGTTGGATTGTATCATATTGAATATGGATGTACATCATTATTGGAGCAATATTTGTCACAGCAGATAGTAAAAATCTTTCCTGATATTTACAGCCGATATTTTGGAGCAAGCATCTATATCTCATGTTTGGGTGAAATAATGGCAGGACTCAAGTTTACTACCATGTCATCATGCCTCATCATCACTGAGTGTCTGCAGTTATCATTTAAAGCAGGGTTGTCCAAACTATGGCCCGCTAGCCAAATGCGTCCTGTGGTCCTTTTTTTATTTTTCAATATATATTTTTTCAAAGTTTTCAAACATATGCAAGGACCAAAAGAAAGAGATAGGAAAATAAAATTAAAGAAAACAACAACACACAAAAGAGCTGCCAGATAAAGTGACCAGTGCAACTTAAATGAATGCAGTATCGTTATTGAATACATACCATGGTCCATTTTGAATCGGCCCCGAAACAACTGAATGAATAAAGCTGTTTAACCTAAAGCAGTAAATACTATCAGTCATGCACATTTTCTGCTGTATTTGCTTCATCACAAGGTCCTATTTACAAAGTATGTTGCAATATTCATCTTTAAGCACCAACAGTCCTCCCTAATATTGGCAAATTCTTGCAGTTTACTCTTGTTTTGTGTCTGACTGTGAAATTAAGCCATCAGTGTCCCCCATCTCTCAGAATGTCATCTTCGCCCTGACTTGGGGTGAACCCACTGATAGCCCGGTCCTCCTAGAGCCCCTTGACAGGTGGCAAACCACCCTTAAACCCTAAAACGTGAACTTAAATATACTAAAAGTGAGGTGTGGCAGGTGCCCCAGTTGTTTTTTTTTTCTTTATGTGGGCCTTGCTGTAAAAAGTTTGGTCACCCCACATGCTTCCCATGTGTTTCTAACAAGAAGAGACTGTCCCATGAGAGGTTTCAGTGAAGCGGAGATCAGTCGGTAATGAGTTCAGAAATATCAGATATCGGCATGCATCCCAAATATTGTATCATATTGGACATGCTGTATTATGTTGTAATGTGTTGTATACCTTGCGTCTTCTTCTCTATCTGGTTTCCTCTTACACAAATATTTCCTCTTTTAGCTATTCGTCAAACTTAAACCTGCTGCACTCATAATTTATCACAAATGAGAACAGCAGCAGACGGCTTAAATGCCAAATGTGCTTAAAAGAGAATGATGGGATTGGGCTCGGAGCTTGATACCGAACCATAGTCCTGTGACAGAAATGTTAATTCCAGAGGAAATGTCATAATATCTAATTGTTTTATTTCCAAGTGAAACACGATTTGCCAATGGCTTTTGACGGCACGGAGAGCCCGCAGCACTTTAGCCCAATAACAATGCCAGCTGATTTCTGTTATTGCTGCCCTGGAGGGAGAGGGAACATTTTGAATGTGGTGTGAAATCTGTCTGCAGAATAATGGTCGTGTTAGAAAGGCTTCTGTTAAAGATCTCCCTTACTTGACTCGAAGGGGTTTCTGAGCTTTCCTGATTATTGAGCAGCCCTTATTCTTCATTTCTTAATCGAGTTATTGACAGTTTGTGCTGTTAGTCTTGGATTATAGTGATAGTGAAATATAAGGCCCATTTATCTTATCATGAGTGCAGAGTTTGGAGGAAATCCCTGAAGAGGTCCCTGAAAACTTTGGCAAAGTTTGATGACAGTCTCTCAAAAGTAAAGGAATTACCTCCATGTTCTTGTTACCAGTGTAGAGGCCAAAACATCGAGTTAGCTTAGCGTTAATCAGAATATGCTAACGGAGGTCAAAAGCTGAGTCAAACTGTCAAGATGGCCACACCACCCTCCACGAGTCGCTCAGCAATCGCTCGCATTAATCCTAATTACCTGTTGACTGAAAGCTGTTGTGTGTGACTCGCTGCGCCATCACATCGCGTGGCCCGCCGCCTCAGCACCACCCCAATAAAGACAAAATGGAGTTTGATTGCTGGGGTAATTGCAACTCATTTAGGTAATGTGCCTGTGTGGGGGCGCTGGAGGCAGGAAATTGGATGAACTGAGGGAAGACAGGCAGGTGAGAAGACGGAGAGTTCAGGGTTGATTTGAGGAGAGAGGGATTGATGGTCATGGAGGAAGTTTAGAGGAAACAGTGACGTGTTGATGAAGATGTTTAAAATTCAGCATGTTTACCTGAATGAGGATACACAATGTTTTTAATATTTTTTGCCTCTATAAAAATAGTTATCAAACTATCTTAATCATGAATCCTTACGTATTTCCAGGAAGAATAACCATGATTGATACCACTGCAACAAAGTAGAGATCCTCAACACCCAATGTCAGACAATCGTACATTTTCAAGCTCCAACATTTACACTAACAAAACCACATCAGTACAGCCACATTGTCGTACCCTGTTCCTCATTTGAATTATATCAATATATCTGAAAATCTCAGTACGTACCCCAGCCATAACTCCCGGCCCAGCCTGCACCCAGACCCCTATTCTTCCCCTCCACTGCTGCAGAATATCTAATAGGGATACAAACCTGAAATGCAGCCCTGTTTTTCCACCGTCTAATCAGAGCCGAGGCACCGCCTGGCCTCTCGCTTCACCTGCAGGGGTTTGCTGTGTTTACTGCAGCCTTGGCCTAAGGTAGAGCAGAGCGAGAAAACACACCATCTTCTACTTTAATAACTACCTCTGAGTTGCCCTTGAGCAAAGCGCTATAGCCCCCAGAATGTGAAGAACTTTATTAAAGTGAACAATGTGTTTGCTCATTTAGTGTTCTGTGGATGAATGAAGGGGAGGATTAGATACAACGAGAGCTCTTTTAGTGCAAAACATTTATGGAGATGCTGCTTTAAATGTGAGTGCTGTTTCTAGGAAGCTCTCTTTAACTGCTCCATGAGAATTATTGATCTGGTTATTGTGGTTTTGAGTTAAATTGTTGAATAAAATGATCTCATAGAGGGGATAACATGCTTGAGCTATCTGCAGATGTAATAGACTTTCGATCACTAGACGATGAGAATAATGTTATTTAAAAGCACAAATATGTCTGATGTGTGAGTTGACTGTAATGTGTTGTTTAAGGCACACTGTATTTGATCTACTGTAGTTTGAAGGCAGCTGGATATTACTTACACTTGCTTTAGTATAAATTAAAAAGTAAGAACTCCTGCAGTGTGAAAATCTTTCCAAAAAGAGTCTTAAATGTAAATAATCAACCACACATCCAAAATGTCCCAGTGTGCAACATTTCTCAGCTCAAACGTACAAAAAGGCAGATAATGTTTACAAGCCTTTGGATATCATGAAGTATTGATCTGGAATAATTCATTAACTTTACTACAATCTAACAGTTACCTAAGTTTTCGGTCTTCTTCCTCCTTCTCTCTTCACCCACAGGCTGGATGATTGACGCAGACAGCAGACCAAAGTTCAAGGAGCTGGCTGCTGAGTTCTGCAGGATGGCCCGTGACCCACAGAGATACCTGGTCATTCAGGTGAGTTTGCTCTACACACTCTCCAGAGCGCCTCAGTGTTTTAGGATTTCTCAAAAGAGATTTTGTCATTGGTCAGTGTACCGGATCGTCAAATCTTGTTTTTATGGTTTAGGGGGACGACCGCATGAAGCTCCCAAGTCCCAACGACAGCAAGTTTTTCCAGAGCCTGCTGGACGAAGAGGACCTGAATGACTTAATGGATGCTGATGAGTACCTGGTGCCACGGGGTTTCAACATGGCTCCTCCGTCATACACAACCAGGCCTCGGGTGGACTCCAACAGAGTAAGAACTTTACTCGGGGAGCTGTGGAGAAGGGACATGCCCCCCCCTCCAACCAGCATTCATCACTGTCATAATAACATCAACAACAAATCCAATCATAAAACATATTTATTTAAAGCTATTCTTGAATTCACATCCAGGTTGTTGTCAGACATAAACATAAAAATCATTTGAAACCAGAACAAAAAATATTCCAGCATAATGAGAGTAAGAGGTACCAGTAGGGGCCCTCTTAGGGAGGTTTCCAACTGTCATTGTAAAATTTGTACACTATTTTAGAGAGTTTTGGAGGGACTTTATGCAATCATTAGACACAATGGTGGAATAGGTCAAAAACATAGGAATGAGGGAGTGGGGATAATATACGGGAAAGGATCCATGGTCAGACTAGAACTGGGGCTGCACACATGGGGGATGATGGCCTCAGTTTATAGGGCGTTACTTTACTGCAAGGCCAACAGTGCCCCTGCAGAGTTTGCACATTTTGAATCATTTCTCTATCAGCCATAGGGAGGTCTCGTCTGGTCTGTTCCCTGCCTTTCCTGTCGATAAGCAGGGCCTCCTTATAAATTAATGTCTGCTTATGGTTTGTTAGTCCATCAGAAAACTTTATGGCTCATTTAAAATTAAGGGCCTTTTCCTCTTAACAAACTTTCCTCAAGATTTTAGAACTTTATCTGGAACTCTGTGCCTTTCATTCAAATCTTAATTTATTCTCGAAAAGACATTGAGGTTTCCCTCATTTCAGTGTCGTCGAGATCACAGACATTATATGAACAATAAACAAACACAATCAGAAATAGGAACCAGGGTCTGAATTAAGTACCTTGGTAAATAATTTACTCCCTGATATGGGGGAGTACTTTTCAAAAGACCAGGAACTTTTGCAGGAGGTTCTGTAGTGCTGGATATTTCTGATTGGTCTAATATTTACAGCTTTTATTCTTTGGATTTATATGCCGATTTCAGCTCTAACTCCTTATCTGAACTTACTTTGGACTTATCAGCTCAAAGGGTTATTAAAGAAGGCATTGCAGGGAGTTCGTAGACTACAAGGTCCTTGAACCTTCGATCAAAAGGGCTTTTAGTGCATATTTCAATAAAATGATGCATCATCTCACCTTATAAAATCCCCTCCAACTTCAATTGTTTGACTTCAGCCTTTAAATATAAATTGTCTTGTTTCCTCAGTGCCTGGCTCACCGTCCTCTATAAGTGCTCAAGGTGGTTAAGAACTTCCAATACACCGATGATTTTCCCCCACTAATGGCTCACCTCCATCATTTCCTTCCCAGCGTGTGTGGCTTAAACTCAGGCTCTTTGTGTGCGAGCTCCCCAGGCCCCAGGTTTCATTACTCAGAGCTACATAAGCAAACAACAGGCGCTCTCTTAAAATGCCGGAGCCGTTTACTAATAGACAATGAGTGCTAGCACAGCTATTTGCTCCATCGCGTGCTCCCCGTGCTGCTACCCTTCGGCTCTGCGTCTTGTGCCCCTTTTACCCCCATGACCTAGTCATTTGCTGGAGGCTCTTTGTTCCCTGATGGGCACACAAGAACGATAAACACACGTACTAATCCAGCCAGCTTCCTGGGTGTCCAAGGTCAACACTCTATCATGAATTGAAATCTTTTGATTAAGCAGTCAGAAGTCCCTTCATGCCTTGAATCATTGTTAAAACCTATTAACTGGCTGACTTTGCCACAGGAAGTTAGTTATTCAGGTTGCGCCTCCACCACCACGGACCAATCCAGACAGTTATCTAATCAGGATTTGCTCTGAAGCTCATACTTGAAACAGGGATCGGATAATAACTGGCTTTGAAGAAGGGATAAACAGAGAAGTTTATAGGAGGGGGAAGTTGATTACAACAGAGGGACGACAGCACGAGTAGGTGGACGGATATAACCCTAGGATGTTTCTCTTTTTTTCCTCGTTATGTTTTGTTGCTCTGCTTCCTGTAATTGCTGCTGCAGCGCTCCAAGTTGGCAGGAGTGCAAAGGAGTGGGCCTGGGTTAAATAGCCCAAGGCAACCTAACACAGCACCACAAGAAGCCCTTTGCTTCGCATGTCATGTTTTGTATTTTCTTGTGGGGTTTTTTGTTCTTTTTGAGGTTCAGGTGTTTCAATCGCAGAGATGCCTGGCTGCCCCTCACAGTCCCTTGGGGCTGATGACTACACCGGTTGTCGGAGAATTCTACCTTCAGCGGGCAGCTGCATGGGTTAAAAGTCTCACTTCCTTTGCCGCAGGTGGCATAAAACTGGCTTAAACTGACTCAAACTTTATTATTTTTGGCATCAACACAGTGTTTGCTTGTTGAACTGTAGACATCTTTACTTTGGGCTCTTAAACAATGTGTGTCTATCAGAAATAGCTCTGAGTTTCTCACAGAGCAGCCATCAAAGTTTCTAAAGTTGTTCAGACTAAAGAAAATCAGTCCTTTTGCTGCGAGATTCAATGTGTCAGATTTTCGAAAACACTTGTATCATCTTTTGTATTTTATATTTGAGTCAGTACAGTACTTCACGTATCTATCTTAGTTTTCAGTGCTGAGGCATTCTTTATTTTCATAACTGTAGAAGGATGTGTTTTGTTCAGGCAACCGCTATGACTGAACCACCATGACAGACACATTATTGTTGCCATAGAAATACTGGATCTCATGTCATAGACTGCTACTCAAGAAAGTGGGAAATGCTACTCAGGTCTATTCCTTTATCACAGTTATGCTCTTCTCTGACCCCCCTAACAGGCCAGAAATGACATTTTGGAGTCAAATAGAGACCCACTGTTCCCTCCACTGTTTTTTGGCTTCAATCAAGGCCTCCGTTTAACCAGAGCTGCCCTTCAAGCAAACAGAAACCATTTTTGTTTCATGAATAAATTCAGATAATAGGTACAAACTCTTTGGGAATTGCTAGCAAGGCTAACCAGGGAGGCCACTTTTTTGTATTTTGTCCTTACTGATAAAAAAGAGACAGTGATGGAGTTGGAAAATTTGACGGAAGAGTAGGGCAAAAATATACAGCAACAAAGCCACAAGCTTGATCTAACCTGGGCAGCTGGCACTGAGGCATGAGACCCAATACATCGGGTATGTGGACATAACCCATGAGGCTATTGGCATACCAGAAGGCTACCTCTAACAACTTTTCTCCCTCTCATGTGAAGTTTATCTATGGAATAAAAATGTTGATTTACCATTGAGTAAATGCACTTTATGAATGTAAGTGAGCAGTGGATGTGGGTGGAGTGGACAGCAGGCCAGCCTCTCCTCTTGTTATTTTGAATGAGAATTTTCATTTTAGAGACCCCTGAGCTGGCAAAAGGATTCACGAATCGTGTCGTTTCTTTTTCCAGAACCAGTTTGGCTATCGAGACGGCGGCCCTAACACTTCAGACGGCTCTGCCGCAGGTGCCCAAGCCTGTTCAAACCAGGAAGCCACTGGTGGACCCATACCAGCCCTGGATGACCAGCGCTGCAATGGGAGCCTACATAAGAAGAGCATGAGCCAGGCTGGGGGAGAGGATAGCGGGGGCCAGAGATACAGCGCAGACCCCACCATCTTCCTTGGGGACAGGACATCCAGAGGGGACACTGACGAGGACGGATACATGACACCCATGAAGGATAAGAGCTCCTCAGGTACCTGTTTACTTTATATTCCTTTCCAATCTACAAAAAACAACTTTGGGATAAAAGTTGCACAACTGCTAACCACCTACATCCTACTTTGTTCATTTAAGCATCAGTTCATACACATAAATATGTATTTATCTATATTTTAGCACTTTTTTGCATCAGAACCTTGTTGTGATTTGATATAATTTGCCGTATATATTTTGCTCTATTGATACAGTATTTTGCAATTTGCCATCCTGTCGCATTGTTTTATTTCTCACCATTGCTGTATCTGTAAGTGGAACTGGTAAAGCATAATTTCCTTCAGGATCAATAAAGTATTTATCTGTTTTATCAATTTAGACCAAAGAATGGGCTCACAAGCTGAAAGAAAATCAAGAATAGCCTTAAAAGACCAAGAATCCATACCCATTACACCCATTCTCTATCCTGTCATCTCTTTCTTCATTCACAGAGTAAATCTGATCTCTTGTAGCATATTCTGCCTGTTCAATCCATTTCATTTCATACCATTGATTAACATTCCTTCCCAGTTCCCATCGACGGTGCATGTCAGCTACTACAGAGTCATGTTTTGCCTTTGATCATAATTCAGTCCATCAGCCCCGCTCTAGCACCACCGTCTTTGATTTTCGCGCTGCTCAAAATATAACAAAGCCCGCAGCAAAATGCATCTGATGCAATGTCAAGGAGCGGGAGAGTGGGCAAAATCAATAGGTTTCGCACCCCGCTATTACAGTGCTTGGAAGCAGTGAAGAGGGGTCATTTTCTGGCATTTTCAACCCCGGCAGATGGAGTTTCCATTGCCAAAGAAGCACTGGCAAGTTGCCCGTCTGTTCCTGAGTGGCTCACATTAGCGCCATTATCATCTTCATATCTATCTTATCTCCTTATTATATAGATATCTTCTTGCTTAAGCTCTTTCTGATTCTATTTTATTTGTTTTCTACTCTGTTGGTTTAATTTCTGGGTCTGTTCTTTTGTCTTAAAGTCCTTTTTCTCTTTTCCCTCTCCTTTCCACCCTCCTTCCCTTTCCCGACCCTCACTACAGAATACCTGAATCCCATTGAGGAAAACCCATTTGTATCAAGACGTAAGAACGGGGAAATCCATGCCTTGGATAACCCAGGGTACCACAGCACACCAAACAGCCAGCCAAAAGGAGAGGACGAGTACATCAACGAGCCCCTCTACCTCAACACCTTCCACAGCCCTGCCGAGCTGGGCCTGGAAGCCCTGAGGAGAAACGGGCTGCCACTCCCCACCCAGCCTCCCTCTTCAATCTCGGCCACAACTTCAGGTTCCCACCTCCCACTCACAATCCAAACCAGCCTGCCCCACTACCCCCTCCCCTCGGCCCAGCCCTCTCCATCTGGCATCGCTTGCCTCCACGGCCCGCCGACCCACATCCTCCACACCCACCATACCCTCAAACCTGCAGGACAACCTGGCAATCCAGGTGGCGCCGCTGCCATCTTGAGCCAAACAGGAACTTCTGCCCAAACCCAGGTGTGCCAGTCAGGAACCCTGTCAACTTCAGCCACCATCGGGCACGGCAGCCTACCAGCCTACCAGAGCCACACAACGGCTCACCCTGCTAGTCTGCTGAAGCACGGAGGGTTAACGTCAGGTAAAGCCACCGGGAAGAAGCTGAAGGTGACCTTTGACAATCCAGAGTACTGGCAGCACAGCTTGCCTCCTAAACCATCAAACCAGGTGCTCCCTGATGGGGCCCAGGGAGGGTCCACCAACGCCAAGCTCTTCTATAAACAGAACGGACATATACGGCCGTCTGTCGCTGAAAACCCTGAATACATGTCTGAGTTTTCTCTGAAACCTGGCACCGTCTTGCCACCTCCACCGTACAGACAGCGGAACACTGTGGTCTAGATCGATTTGACTTTCCTTTAGCCTCCAGCAATCCTGAAATCCTCTCCGGTTTCACTGTTCCACACAAAGGGGAGAGGCCACAACAAGAGCTGAAACCCGTACTCTTTCCAAATACCACGCCATCTACTGTAGAGTGTAGCAACATCCAGAGGAAATGGACTGAACCGAACTGAACCGAACTGAACCAAGCAGACCCAACTCAGACCCTCAAACCTTCACTACACCCAATCTAGTCCATTTTCTGTTCTGTAGATAGAGACTGAGCTCCAGGATGTGAAACTTACGGTAGATTTTGGTGATAATATAGTCGCACAGCCAAGGACATACCGTGTTGTCCCATCGGCCGAGATCCAAATAAGATGGATTCGACTTTGAGGGCCTGAACTCACTGCCAGCCACTGGGGTGTCGGATTCACGAGAGGAACAAGATGTTTTATTATTTCTTCTTTTCCAGGACTGAGTATGAGCAATTTCTCTAGCAGGGTTTTCTGAAATAAGCAAGCAGACAGAGGAAGTACATTCTGTTAGATGTCAAGACATCTTGTTTTGTGAGTGACCTTGTTGAAAGAGGCAAAACACGGAGGAACAAAGACTGAGAGGTTCAGTCAGGAGAGTGACTTCCAGGGACATAAAGGTCGGAGCACTGCAAGCTGATCAATCATACTCTATCTTTTTATGTATGGGATATATTCTCAACTTTCCCATCAAACATGTGAAACTCATCTCATCTTTCTACTGTAACTGTGATACTGTGACAGCCAAATCCACAACGACCCCTCCTGTCACTATTGGACATTTTTTTAACTTGCCTAGCACACACAAGGCAACTGCTGTTCTGTTTTTCTGCTTGACTGCTGTCTATTTTATTGGTAAAGCTAGTCAGAATAAGTCTTTCCAAACCCAAAGGTTACAAGGGAATAACACACTGTAAACAATTCTATAAACACTGGTTGAAATGCTGAAAAGATGGATTTTTATTCACTGGTTCCCCTCAGATCAGGAGGAAAACTTACATCAGTGAAGGGTGCGTGAGGCTAGTTAGGGAAATCGCTGTATCTGCTAAATAGTTTGAAAGGGCCATCCATAAGCAGCCGAACTAAGACTGTTGATCATGAAGATGGATAGTGATTGGGGAAGAAAAAGAGGAAAAGTCTGTAGAGAGGGGATTGGAAGTTCATGCAAGCTGCTTAATGAAGACCTTAAGGAATGAGCAAGACGGTTTGAGCAGAGCACAGTGAAAAAGACTACTCTCTTTGTGTGAGTGTGTATTTGTGTCTGTCGGTGTCGGTGTGGAAGGAGAGACTTGCGTACTTACATAAAAAAGGAGGACATACATGGAATATTACATGCTGTAAAATTTTTTGGTGGGATTATTAATGGTGGTCTCATTGAAAACCAGCAGCAAACTGCAAATAAGAATTCCGCCATATGATTTAAGTCAGGTTCCTCAAAGCTGCTTCCTCACACTGATGTTTTGGCCAACTTTTGCAGACATTTAGGAATATGTCGTGCCAAACTAAGTTTACTTCAGTTGGGCAAAGCTTACATGGGCAAAGTTTGATCCAACATGCTTGTAACTCCAGCGAGAGTTTATCTTAGCTTCCCCTCGCTACCCTCAGTTACAACTGCATTCATCTGCTGGCAAATACGAGTTGTGCCCTCTCAAAGTTCAATGTACATCAGCGGACCTCCAACAGAGTAGTTGCATCTCATAGTTCTGGCACAGGAATGCTTGAAAGACATTTGATAACTTAACCAATCCTATCCCTAACTGAGATGAACTTACATCAACTTAGCACAACATAGATCAGCTTTGCACAATAGTTTGCAGACTTTCACTGGAGGAAGTGAAACGAGTTTTGTAAACTCACTGCAAATGTTCAATAGCGCCTATGTTACATGCTCTATAAATGGATGGGCAGAACAAGTCTGATCTTGAGCTTGAGAAGACGGAGGACCTCATGAGATTTTGTCAATAGCATGAACAGCAGTTTACATCTACGTTGGCGAAAGTTTAAAATCCAGCTATAATAAGTCAGTGGCCGGCAAGGAACCATCATAACCAGCATATTGTTCTCCACTTTAGATACTATGACCTGCATTGAACACAGCAAAATTGACCCCAGGAATGTACTTTCACTGGAATTTTGAGGATTTCTCAGCTTTGGCCAATGCCAGCTACTATGCGTTGATGTGCGAATGCCCCTTTAGAGTTAATTAAAGCTTATTCAGTGGCCCTTTAGAGCTAAATAGAACATGGTGCATATCTATATGTGGTGCTGGCTCAACTTGCTCTGACTCTACGTAGATTTTTGTTCGAGTTTGTACTGTAGTAGTTACCATCATAGCTAAGGATGAGCATTGAAAACCAGTTCCAGTTGAGAATGAATTTCTAAAATGTGGTTTAAGTCAGGAGTAGAGGCCTTATGGTGGACCTGTTGGGAGGTATACAGGAACTAAGAGTAGAAAAACTGCCAGAATTAATTGCTTCAACACAGCTTTATTGTGCTGAGGTCGGACTTCACTTGACTGTTGCAATGGTCACTATGCCAGCCAGCCAACCACAGCAGTTTTTGTATATTTTTGGTTTTCCTCAGAAGTCGTTTTATCACTTTACACAGCAGGTGTGTGGTCTAGTTTCCTGGCTAAACTGTCTGGTGTGTGTCAACAGGATTTTATGTTAAATTGGTTGAAACTGTCCTGGCATCTGTGGTCTGCTGTGTTTTTAAGATGGGTCAAGAGTTGGAAATCCACCAGCCTTAGTCAGACCAATGCCACCCAAAAACTCCAGGCTATTTTTTGGTTCTATGGGACTTTTTTTAGCTAATTTTAACTGTGAGTTAAGTGACTTAGGTGCCCTGTTTTGTTTAGGTTTAGAAGCGAATGTCTTGACATTTTGAAGGACCTATTCCACAGGATTTCCAAACTTGATGAGTCTTCTGGAAAGGAAGACTAAAATCTCTTCAGTCCCAGTGTTTGCTCTGGTCTGTAAGGTGGTATGAAGGCACTGGGAGTACTCAGAGTAGTAGAAAGGCTGTAATATTGGTGTTTTGCAGATGTGGCCTGTTCTTAGGGTCCCTGACCTCTGAGTTGTTCAAGCCTCTTCGGAACATCTCGATCTTGCATTAGAGACCAGATTGCCCCTCTGCTCCCATGTAAATAAACTACTGATGCCTCTGCAGGCAATCTGCCAGTCAATGCTGCTACAAGCGCTGGTTTAACAGCCATTATTCCCTCTACCAAGCCATACCAATTCATAACAACTGCGTGTGGGAAAACACCAAGATGGCTGCCAAACTGACCAGACAAAATACTTGTAATGGTTTGTCTCAGAGGTCCTCCTGTTTTGCAGTATTTCCTGAGAATAATTTCATAGTTGAGTCAGTTTCTTGTAGTTCCTGAACCTCTGGTGAATTTCCCCAGTCATTATACATGTTAACATTAGCATAACTGTTTAGTCATTGTTTTTCAAAGCCTCGCTCAGGCTTTTTCATGTGTGGGATGTTTATTTTGTGTATTTTAACATCTCTATGTGTGCGAGTGCTCGTGTGAGTGCATGCAAAGCTGCACATGATCCCAATGGAGCACTTTGATCAAACTCGTGGGTGGAAAGAAAGGGATTTCTGCCCCAATACTGAAACATTGAACTTGTTTATTCGCTCATTTACCACTTCAAAAAGTCTTTTCCCAAAAATCAAAGAAAGGTACTGAAGCCAGCAAGCCAATTTCTAAGTAAAGTGGCACTGACCAGCCTCAAGAATGTCCTTGTTTCCAAGTTTTGTGTTTGCTTTCGACAGTATTTATAACGCTGCTTTGATGATATCATGATTATTTGATGAAGGAGTATTTTGTAGTCCCGTTTGGAGCTCTAATTCAATGAAATAGAGACAGCATTTAATATCAGTGTTAAATATTTATGGTGCATTTGAGCTTGTTTATACAGAGCGAGTGAAGTCGCTGCCAAATCTGGGTTTCTAGACAAAAAACAGAAAGTACGATGGAGGGGAACAGAACACTCATGCCTCAGTTACTCTCTTGTTTGCCTAAATTGGACTGCGGACCCGTGTTTGCATCGAGAGTAGATGAAGCTGGAGCACTGAGGATGGATAACCAATAGTCAAGTGTTGTTTTTGTCACCTAAAAGCCTTGATAAACCCTACAAAAATGCCACAAATGTTTTATTTTTTTGTAAAAGAGAGGATTTTCCCCTCTCTACTTACAAATAATGGATATTATTTCTTGTTAAACATACTCTGTCTTGGCATTAGCCTGTGTTACCTGCTGCTAATTGTCTCAGCCTTGAACGGTATGTGCAACTCATACGCCATATTCTCAAGACAGCCATTTCTGTCTTACATCATGACAAATTTGTTCATTGTAGTTTGGGACCTTGAGTTTGTTAGTTATATGCTTTAAGGGAATACAATCATTTACCCACTTTTTAATGAGGAAAAGCATTATACGTAATAGCCCTTTACCTACCATTAGAAAATAGCTAATGCTAAAATTTAGCTTGTTTCGTACCTAAAAAACATTGTTTGCTACCAAGTGGCAGGATACTTAACTGTGTCAGAATGTTACAGTCTTGTATGTACACAGTAGAAGTTTAATGCTAATGTTTTCAAGAGAATAGGAAACTATGTGGCCTAAATTAAAATATAATTTCAGTCTTTGAGTTTTCCAACCAGCTAACTTTACAATATCAAGCCGAGGATACCAGGTTAATGGTAATACTATCAAGAATGTGGGTATTACTTTTCTTTATTGTGACATGTAATGCTTACAGAGGGTTGCATATATATTTAGCAAATAACTAACCAATGGTGATGCTAGCTTTGAGGTCCTTGAACAGTAAAATAGTGTCACTGTTGGCCAAAAATCTCCAAAATTGATACTTCTCTGGAAAATTAGAAAAACACCTAATTACTGACTGAACATTATTGTATTGTTCAAATTGGAGATTGTTTTCTGAACTTTTCATTATAATTTAAGATAAACCATTCACCAATGAGGACAGTGATAAATGGCAATGTTTAAAAAAAATCATATAAAAAAATAAATGGATATAAGTGGTTTTGGCCTTAAAGTTACAGTATATGGATTCTAGCAGTTAAAGCAATGGATATAATGTTGTCATAATCTTACATATGATTTCAGCTGCTCATCTATTTAGAAAAATCACAGTCATGACTTCTCTGATTTTGAACACTTACTTACATCACACTGAGCTTCCTGTTTGAAGAAAATGGCCACCATGTGAATACCACTAATGGCAGTTCAATAACATAACCGTAACATTTTGTGTTTAAGTGCTCATCCTTTTATTATTTGGTCCAAGCCAAGGTGCAGAGGCATGTAGCCATGTTGTACTGAAGTGAATCTTTCTGTATCTCATCCTCAGCCATAATTTCCCAGATAGGCCGAGACTGAGTCTAATGTATAGTTCAATTTCACATTGCATGGTACCCAAGTGAGTGTTTTACTGCCCTCCATCTTTGTATCACTTCACTGGAGACAATATATTCAAATATCTGTCCTTGAGAGTGGGCAGCGTGGGAGGTTATAAGTAGATTTTTACACTGAATTCAGTAGCACAAACTGGTAACTCTTATTTCTGAAAAGTTTTTGTATACTACCTTATATAATTGAGTTTTTATTTCCTCCATATTATCAAGGGTGATTTTCTTCAAGGAAAAAGACTTGAATCTATATGATTTTGCCACTGTTGTGTTTGTTTCTGCAAGTATTTATCATGATTTGTTGCTGCAATTTTTTTGTTGTTGAGCTAAATTGCACAAATTATCACGTATTCAAAAGGGGGTCATTCACTCATGTTTCTTGTGTTAAATTATGGAATCAGTATAATTGTACAGAATCTGTGGGGTTTCCCCTCCAAAACTTATCTAACACACTTCAACTACAAATGTGAATAGTATTTTTATAAAAGCACTGACACGCGATGTGGTGAATTTGTAAATAAGGAGGCGATGCTTTGAATTTATATGGTCTTCTCTCCTACTGCTGTTTTCTCCCGCTTATAACGACTTGTACAAAAAGAGGCGTACATATTTGCTTTATGTAAGTGTACCTTTTTGACTAATGGGACTTTGATTTTAAAAGTGCTTGTTGAACCCTTTCTCTCATGTGGAAACTGTTATGTGGCCCCTTTTTCTCAGAAGATTTGTGGCTGTCCTGTAGGTGAATGTGGTCAAAGTGGCGAAAAGGAAGTGGCGAATGGTGGCAAAGGGGTTGTTCAATTCACTGTCTGTTTCTTTCTCCCTACATATCATTTGTCACTCATGTGGGAACACCCAAAAACAAGTCGACTTCTTTTCCTTTCTCCCAATAAAACTGAAACCAGTGCTGCCAGCCAACCTGGATTAAACCAGGATCCTCCTCTCTGCTAACTTTCTACTGGAAATCTTAACTGAGCCAAGTCTAACCTCGTCCTCTTCCCTGTAAGGCCGAGCACAGCCTTCACAATAAACCCTATCTTTTTGGGTTCATTTCTGGTTTATTTTGCATGCTTTTAGAGGAGACATTGGATCCCAAAGTCCTCCTTGACCTTTGTTAGCAACCCTAGACTTTGACCCTTCTTGTGTCCCGAGTTATTTGGAACCATACCCAAAGCTTTATATCATAGAAATACCGTTCCTCATGTTTGTTACATGAATCTGTCAAAAGTATATTTTTAATTTAATATAAATAAAGATTGATTCAGTATATGTGGTTTTGCTTGATGTGATTTTTAAATCTCCAACTCCTCAATCAGTCTTTTGTTTGGATAGGGCCAGTTCATAACAAGTGTTATCTCAAGGCAATTTACAGTAGAGCCACACTCTTCATTTTATAGATAAACATGTATGCATATATACAAACTCCTGCAGGAACACGTTGTTTACTTGAATAAGACGATGAACTCCAGTTTGCAGTGTTAAAGGTGCTTTGACTCGACAAGCCTTACACAAGCTTAACCCAAAACAGCATTTATCCATTTAATACTATCTCGCTACAGCCCTCGAGCACAAGCCCCTGGTGTGACAAACTCCCTGGCAGGACTGTAGCCTCAAGCATTATGGAAGTGACTTAATAAAAGGATGCTGAAAACACAGTTTATAACCCAGATGATACCCACAAAACTAACAAATATTAGCTCTCAGCCACTTCCTGATTTACATTTTAATGTTTGAGAATCATGGGGCCACCAGTATTTCACTGCTTTATCATCCTTAACATGTATGAGAAAAAAAGAGGTATTAGTCACCACTAAAGTCATGCTAATTAGGATCTGCTCCACCTAAGCAAGCCAAAAATACACCCCAATAGTTGGACAGTTGGTGTCTGACTGCTTAGAACATTTTTTTTTGTTGTTTTTCACATTTTGACAGTAACTCGCCAGACAATGATAAAAATACCTTGGTGGAAGTTTGTGTTCTCAGGGCACTTTTCGCTGGAGCGATGAGATGTAGACTGTTTATTTCTCCGCAAAGCATAATTCAATTATGAGGCATATCTAAACCTCTATTTATTAACTTTAAACATATTAAAAGTGAGGTGCAAAGTGGCCCAGTAATCCTCATTTTTGTCTTTTCTGGGCCCTCAGTGAAAGGAGTTTGGGCACTCCTGATCTAACATTTGAATTAAGCTGTATTAGTTCAAGGAAAAGTGTTTGCAAGAGCAAAGTTTGGATGTTATTCTGCTAGCTGGTAAACAAATCTTTCAGTGGGGTTATTTGCAGAAAAAACGTTAATTTTAAAAGGTTTCCAAACACAGTCTCTGAACTCAATATACTTGTCCTGGAAAGCTCTAGGTTTAAAATTAGCCTCTGCTGTGCAAGCCAGTTGAAATAAGTGTTTTTGGAGTCTTTAGTTTCCTATTACACTTCTTGACATGTAACTCTTCTGCCCGTAAATAGAGCATAAAGTGAGTGCCCTGTTTTTTGCTCTAATGCCCAAACTACCCGCTTTCATAATCACATTTAACAGATGGTGTCTCTAATTAAGATGAGGGCGCTCTCAAAGTTAACCGCAACCTGACGCCTTCACATCAACACTACAGAAGTTGCACCGGAGGCGAGATTTCTGCACCGCACCGCACTTTCATGCTTAAAAGGACTTGCAGATGAAGACCAGCTGCATCAAAAAGGTCCGCAGTGTTCTCCAAAAATAAAAAAAAGTAAAAGCTCTCGCCTCAGAACGGGCTAATGTGTGGATATAACATTTTGCTCTGGTTTTCCCTCCTCGCCCCGTGCTGCGCTTAATCTGCTGTTTACCCAAGTTGTTGGTTATGTAAACCGGCATAGGCAACATCGTTTGCTATGCAGCGCTCCCCTTCCACTCGCTGCAGCATTCCCAGGCTTTCATTTCAATCATAAATAATACAAAACTGTCCAATGGCTGAATATGAGCTTTCTGAAGTCACTGCTATTAATACTAATAAGGCGATGGGGTGTTTTAAGTAAACACTGTTTATGAAGAGAAACCCCCTCCTTTCTCTCCCTCCTTTTCCCCTCTCTGCTCTGTCTATTAGTTTCCTTCGAGCGCCGAGACTCAATTAGTAAGCACATCTAGTTCCACCATGGTAATATAAAGTGGGGGCTTGTGCTGCAAAGGAACCATATTCGAGCTACTTCCAGTTATATTCTCATATAGCTACTTATTCAGAATCTATATTAAATCTGCCCCCTTGAATCGCTGTCAAAAAAATTATGCTTCCCATTTGCTACGGAAAAGAAAATTTAATTGATACTCGCTCGCTCCCTTTACTAATGTCGATGCCGCATAATAGACAGATTATCTTCAACATTAAGCACACTTCCCCGACAGGACTTTGCACATTATCACCCTCACCAGACAGCCAAAGGAAGGGGGGGAGGGGGTCAGCATTAATTTGGCAACTGCTGTATAACCATTTGTCAGCGTGTTACAAGTCTTCTCCATGGCCGTTTTTTTTCCTCCATCGCTGTCAGGATGGAGGAAAAAAAACACACATGTACACATGTACACATGGGGGGTTTGGCTCCATCCCGGAGGTCTGTAGCAATTATACTTACAGCTGCCCCGTACACCTGTGACATAGCTCGCTGCTGACAGCTCGTCGCCAGCCGAGCGCCGCTGTTTAATTGCAGAGTGTCACCTTGATGGGGTGTTTTAGTCGCATGCCCAGGCTCCTGAGAGAGGCAAGGCGGCTGTTTGAGGCCTGATGATTTTTTTATACAAAGGCCCCGCGTTGACTGGACAAGCATGTTTCAAGAAGTGGAGTTTCTGTGTTTATAAAAATGCCTGTTTGGATTTTAAGGCCTAGAAGTCAGCACTTAAAAGGAGCTCACATTGATATTGAACATTCAAGCATTATTCAGCTTGCTAACAGTCCTCTTGAAACTTCATCTAGTTCCAAGGTGTAAGTGTTGACAGAAAAAATATCAACATTTAACACTTAAAAGAGACAAGCTACCTTATTTAGCACATCCAAGGCGGCAGAATTTTTTATTCTCAAAATCCAACATGAAAATAGATGTAAAACAATTGATTTATTCGAGATGTTTAAGGATTTTGTTTCTTAGTCAGGTCAAAACTTAGTCAAAACAATGTGTTATGTCAGTTAACAATGACGTACAAGCTAGCAGGACTATGAAGTATTAACAAATATAAGTCCACAAATAGAGGAAAATCCAGTAAAGTACAGAGAAAGATAACATCCTTAAAATGATGTTGCTTGACTGAAAAAAGGGCCATATTTATGAATTACTCCTGTCAAAGCAATCACATGACAACTTTTATTTAACATTGCTGACTTTAGCCACAAGATTTGTCACCAAACAAAATCAGGATCCATTTAAATAATCAGCTGCAGAGTTATCGATTAATGGTCCTGAAGGAGGCATCATACAGTTCTTTAAAATGACAAATTTGAAATATTGAAAGCAAAGTCCTTCAACAAAAAATGAAATCTTTAGGAAGACAAGCAAAGGTTTTCACTTACTTGTATATTCGTCATGATGCCGATGAAGGTTTATTCTGCTCATTGAGGTTCTCACAACACTTTTTTTCATTTTACCAGGCTAGCATAAGCTGCAGCATTTGTTACAAACTTAAGTCAGACTCTGTTCAGTTTGTCAACACAAATAATCATATAACAGCGGAGAAGTTAACAAATATACAGTTTCAGCTGCTTCAATTTCCCCTCCAAGCCAAAAGCCAGCCAACTTCCAGCCTCTGGGAGCCCCCTCCACCTTATTGGGGGTGTACCTACATCCCCCCATAAACCACCATTCAAGACATTGAGGAGGTCCCTATAAGATGCCACTTTCCTCTCAAGAGCACGTACAGTCAGTTTAACCTTTGCCCTTTTTAGAGCAGCTGCAAAATCATAAGAGAGCAAGCTTTTCATCTTAAGTTCATCCGAGCATGTTCTGAAGTTTACACCTGTTAGTACATACTCTAAAGATTCTGTCTGAAGACAGGAGTGAGTCAGAGACCCAGTAATATTGACCTATGACCCATGAAATCTAGTCAGTTCATCCTTGAGCTAAAGTGCACATTGGTGCAAATTTCTAAGAAAATCTTTCAAACCATGCTTGAGCTACATCAGGAAGTATCCCTCCCCTGGCTCTGGCTAATTTTTGGCACTGAATCGCCAAAATAAGGCGACTCCATAGTAGAGGCCTGACACCCCCACGAACCCTGTGCAGCCTCTCTGATATTATATATTAACCAACATGGCTGAATCTTTCTCATGATCTTCCTTTCTCTCTGATTAGATAGAAAACCTGCATCTCATTTCAACTCTGGATCTACAGAAACATAAATTGCATGTTATCATAATCATGCGCCGCCGTGGTGCAGCAGGGGACCAATGTTCATGATGAGAGATAAGTGTGATCTATGCCTCATATCTCTAACCACATTATGGAAGCAACATAATGGACACATTCCTCAGTTAATTGCACATTATAGGGTGCCAGGGGCATTTCCCATGGATTCGAATGTAAATATACCATCTGAAGTAAAAGAGGCAGATATAATATGTTAGCGTTATGGTGTCAAATTAGCTCTGGTGTGATAAAGAGAATAATGCAGGAGTTTAATATAAGAGAAGACTGATGGTTTCAAACACACACTGAAAGCTGTTGTAGAGCAAGGGGATTTGCTGCACTATGAAGTTGACAGGGAGCTTTAATAACGAAACAAATACAAACAGGCATTTTCTAAGAGCCTAGAATGATTTAGTATCAGTATCTATCTCATTTAAATACCTCTAATTTACACTCAAGATGCTCTTTAATCCACAACAAGTTCATTCTGACACAGAAATAAACTGATTTATGTTCATTTTATCTCATGATCATCCTCTGCTTGTGACAATAATATCTCAGGAATCCCTCAAGGAGTTCTCTTCAAACTTGGCACGAATGTCCACTCTGACTTAAGAATGAACCAAGTAGATTTTGGAGGTCATAGGTCAAATTTTAAGGGTACTGACCACCTTGTTCATCCCTTGATTGTATTCATATTAATTAAAGAATACTGTGATGTCCACTTTAAATCATGGACAGAGCCGGCTCGTGGCATTGGCAGTGTTGGCAAATGCCAGGGGTGTAAGCCATCCATGGTGGGGGAAACCTCCTGTTAACATCTATGAGCAATAGTTCCATGACAAATATACCATCATAATATGATTCAAGACCCAGAAAACCCACCCCTAGCACTCAGAATCATTTTGATATCATTGTACGTTAGACAGTTATTGAGCAAAAACGATTGTTCGCTGATGGCGGTTATAGGGATCACCCCCAAAATCGAATCATTTTGAAGTTGGGCCATTACCAACATCTCCTGAAAATTTCAGCAAAATCTATCCAGTAGTTTTTGTGTAGTCTCACTAACAAACAAACATAAAACATGACCTCCTTGACGAAGGTAAAAACCATTCCAGCTCTTCTTCTGCACTTATTCATGGCAGAGGTGTCAGACCACTGGGCAGCAGTTCAGGTCAGAGGTTTAGATCTTCAGGCCTCCTGTTCATCCCTTTCAGATTAATGTCGTACTTCAGGAGCAACTCAAGGGATTTTTCTTGACCTTGGCAAAAATGTTAATGATGCCTCAGGGATGGATCCAATCACATGACCACAAAAACCAGCCCAATCCATCGTTAACCCACAGCGATGCTTTAACTTTCTGGCTTTTCTTTACCGTGCAAATAACTGTTGCGAGTTAGTTTTAGATTTTGAAATGTACCACTAACAGCCATACAAGCTTTTAATCACTTTTTAGCTAAAGACCCATGAAGACCAATCTGCTGCCAGCCCATGAAGATGCTGTCCAGAGGATTGGCACGGAGAATGGAAGGAGGAAGATGGAAGAAGAAGTGGAGACAGCATCCCGTGAGGCATCAAACTTTTCTCCACAACGTAGAAATGAGGCCAGAGGAGCTAAAGGAGGAAGAAAACAAAAGAGCAGAGGTAAAGGTAAGGCACAACAGCCTGAGGCGCACACTTTTGAGGGCACCGAGAAGCAGAAAATCACCTCTGAAATGGAGAAACAAGTAGCAGGAGAGACAAACTCAAACTGCACTAGACCAAATGTTTAAAGATCCTCCAGTTAATGATATTGTTTTCGAAGATTTGCATGTGTGCTAAAGCGTGTAAAACAAAACTGGTGTCAACACTTCAGTCTGTGAAAAATGGCAGAAGCAGACGTTTGGCAGGAGTCGAATGCTGAGTCACGCCACAAGCTGTTTACTCCGAGGATCCATGACATGAATGCACAAATATGTGCTCCAGCATTTAAGATTGAGGCTGTGCTTATGGTTTCAAAACTGTCTGCAAACTAAAGTGAGACTGCAGCTGGAGTTTTTACAAACTCAGAAATGATGATTTGTTCTCCACCATCAGCAGCATTTACAAATGTGGAGTGTAATAGATTTCTGATTTTACAAATCCCCAATTCCAATGAAGTTGGGACATTGTATAAAACTAGTAAAATCAGAATACAATGATCTGCAAAGTCCCTTTTCAACCTATTCTCAAATGAATACACTGCAAAGACAGGATATTTAATGTTCAAACTGATAAATCTTATTGTTTTTAGAAAAATATTCTCTCATTTTTAACTTTTAGCCGCGACTTATTCTGAAACAGTTGAGACAGGGGCATGTTCACCACTGTGTTACGTCACCTTTCTTTTTAACAACATTTAATAAGCATTTAGGTACTGAGGACACTAATTGTTGAATAAGGGGTGAGTTTGAACTGCAGGCAGACCAGTCTAGTACAATTTTTGTTGACAAAGCCACAGTGTTGTAACGTGCAGAATAGGGATGCACGATATTGGATTTTTGCCGATATCCGATATGCCAATGTTTTTTAAATTCATTATTGCCTATCCCAATATTTCTGGTCTAGAGCACATGCTCTGTACTTCACAAAAATGGACTTGTTTCTTTCAGTGTTACAGTATATTTTTGCGAGGAGTAGATGTAAAACAAGAAAAACAGCATTTTGCTCCTGCAAAATGTCCATGATTTCGGAGAACAATTTGAAATGTGGACTCAGACCACAGCAGACTTTTCCACTTTGCCTCAGTCCATCTCAGATGAGCTCGGGTTCAGGGAAGCCAGTGGAGTTTCTGGGTGTTGTTTGGCTTTGCATGGTAGAGTTTGAACTTGACCTTGTAGATGTAGTATCTAACTCGGTTTACTGACTAAGGTTTTCCCATGTGGTGACATCCTTTACAGAATGATGTTGGATGTTGATGCACCGCCTTGGGGATCAAAGGTCACGGGCATTCAGTTTTGGTTTTCAGTCTTAACTTTTACATGTAGATATTTCTCCAGGTCCCTCAACTTTCCCAGTCCTTTGTTGCCCCTGTCCCAGCTTTTTCGAATGTGTTTCAGGCATCAAAATGATGTCGACTTAAATAAACTTGTTTTAACATGTAGCCCTAATATTGGTCAAAAAAAGGTCAAATCTTTGCATGCTGAATAAGACGCATGTTCTTGCGCTCATGCACACGTCTGATTAAATGTTATGCACATTCATCATTTACTTGAGTTTAGGACTTCCATACATCAGAGCAGCTCTGGTTTCTTCTCCTTGATGCTCCCTCTGACACACACAGCAGGCTCAGGTAAACAGGCACCTGCCCGCCTACACACACACCCCCGCACAAACACACACCTGCACCGTTACAGCGCTCAGTGTTCTTTTTCATGGCTTTGTGGGGATTTTCAGAGAGAGAGGTATCTGACTTTTCTCTCTTTATACCTGCAGTGACCCCTGGCTACACACACACACATTTAAACACCCACACAACTACACACACATAGACTGGCCCCAGGACAGAGATGGAGAGCTCTAATTTCCACAAGGCCCACAAAGTCGCTCCATCCCTCTAAACTCAATCTCCTCGCTTTCTCTTGCACAAAAGTACACTCTCTTTCTAGAATTATGTCTGAGGAAGAGCACAAATACATTAGCAAACATGAAGCAGTTACAGAGGCATGCAAACAGCTGCAGGAAAGACACAAAGTCATTTAACTGTCTAATTATTGACTACTAAAACGCACTGAGGAACAGATCTTTTTTTAACAGCAATCCTTTATCTGCAAACAGGAGCTCTCGTATCATTCTGACACCTTCTGACTGTCACACCATCATAGCAATCTTAAAAGTGGAGGATGAACATGAGGCCCAGAGACCTTCACCTTTAATGATCAAAATTCATTCAGATCATCAACATCTGATCAGAGTAAGAGTGACATTTGTGCAAACTCTGCAACAAAAACAAAACCCAAAACCACAATTAGTTGGTTTATTTGTCCTCGTAGGGAAATTGGGGTGTGGCAGGAATTACAGACATTTTGCTACAAAATACAATATCAACACTGATACAGTGTGAAAAATAGACACATAAAAACACATCAACTTCACTAAAATCTCCAACAAGTCACTCAAACAGAGGAGAAAAGCAGAGGAAACCTCGTAATGATGGACAGGCAGGTGGGTTTGGACCAGCTAGACTTACATAACATAACTGTTTCTCAGTGTTGATTTAAAAATTTGATCACTTGTCGAACAAAAAAAATCCCCAAAACCACTCTTTGGATATATTTCGCCAGCACGGAATAAAAATAAGGCACTTGGACATTGACCTTTAAACTTCAATCTACAAAATCTCATCAGTTCATCCCTGAGTCAAAGTGGAAAATCCTGCAAAGCTTAAAGAACATTTATGGAAGTATTCTTTAGCTAAATCACTCAAAAGGGTGAAGAGGAGGCCCCCTGGCCTTGACCTTTTTCCTGATATATCAATTTTAAGGCAAAACTGCAAAATGTCCATGAGACAGTATGTTCACAAGCAAGAGGTGAACATGAGGCCCAGTGATCTCTGAGCCTGTTCCTCCTCAGTCTAATAAGCTCATCCCAGAGTCAGACTGAACACTTAAACAAACTTTGGAAGACACTAGTTAATGAATGTTTCCACATTAAGGGATGAATATGGGTCCCCTTCACACTGTGTTTTGAACTCTGACCTTCTAAATATATTGGTCAATCGTTAAGTCAGATGGGACTTTTTTGCAGAGTTAAACCAACATTTCCTAAGCACTTGAGCTACATCATTTTCAAGCAAAGGATGAACATGGGGCTTCATAAACTTGACTTTAGATTTGAAGATACATGATTTTTTTTTATTGAACAGAGTGAACATTTATGCTAAGTTTGAAGTAAATCTCGTAAAACATTTTTGATCCAAAACATTCACAGGGGTTTGAAAAGTTGCTCCATGAACCCAGGCTTTGACCTATGACCTCCAAAATCTGAGAAGACCATCTTTAAGTCATTGTGGGTCTTTGTGCATAGTTTGTTGAAAATCCGCTGAGGCTTTTTTGAGATATTTCTTCACAAGAAAAAGATGAAAAGGGGGGTACCATGACCTTGACCTTGACCTTTTACCTATGATCACCAAAATCCTATACTTCATCCTTCAGTCAGAGTGGACATTTGTGCCAAGTTTAAATAAAAATAACTAAGAGTGTTCTTGAAGTGTGTTCGTAAGAACAGAATGAGCATGATAGTCCATGACCTTCATCTTTACCCTATGACCTTGGTTTGTCCTTCATTCACGACTGAATGAACCTCCAAGCACTTTGGAGGGATTGTGTTCTTTCATTTCTGTATGGTTTTCCTTCACGTTTCAGCAGCACAGGATAACAGTAACATTATCAGAGCATGTCTGACTGAACAGTCTCGGGTTCGACTCTTGTGCCGTGTTTGTCAGCTGCTTCCTGTCCTGCTGTTTTTGTAACGAACGCGTCGAACCCCCTACCTGCTCACTTCATCATTCGCTGTGTGGATAAAAACATCAGCTAAACCTGAAGGCCCGGAGCTGTCCAGATGGTCGGTGGCAGCCCGATGATTCATCAAAGAAAATGATGTTGAACAAAGTAAGAAATTAACTAAATACTGACAGAAAACATTTCTTCTGTTTATGTGAGGATGCTGTGGAGAGAAGAGCCAGTGTTTGGTTTTTGCTTCATGGTCACACGGACGTCCCTGAGGCTGACCCTTTACTCCAGGTCAGCCTGGACAGCTGGACATGTTAGAAATTAAAGACATAGTTTGAATTATGGGAGGAAACATGTAGACTCTCTCTACAGCTGAGATATTAATGAGAAGATTGATACCTCTCTGAGGGCTACATGCTTAATATGCATTTTAGAGGTCAAAGGTCAAGGTCATTAAGTCTCATCTTCCTGTCATGCTTGTAAAAGGACATTTTGTGGATTTTCTGTCAATTTTTTTGACAATTTTTAATAAATTGCCCACACTAAGTCATTGTTGAACAATTGACCATTGTAACTGAAGGATGGATTGGTATGATTTCGAAGGTCATAGGTCAAAGGAGAAAATCATGGAGCCTCATGTTTTTCCTCTACTTGTGAACACATTATCTTAGGAACACTTTAGCGGATTTTCTCTATCTTTGCACAAATGTCCATTAAGAATCAAGGAAATGTTGGTATGACTTGGGAGATCATAAGTCAAGGTCAAGGTCAGTGGTCCTCCTCTTACTATCTTGCTTGTCAGCACAAGACCTCAAGAAGCCTTTGAAGGACTCTCGTCAAACTGCACAAATTATTATTATTTCTCAGAGGTGAGGTCACTAAATTCTGGTGGTCAAAGGTCAAGGATAATTAGCCCCATCCCAGTGTCTTGCTCATAAGTGGTCTCTCTCAAGGGCATATTGTGGATTTTACATCAATTTTTTGACAGTTTTTAATAAATTGTCCACGCTAACTCATCGATGAACAATAGACCTTTGTAACTGGAGGATGAATCTGAATGATTTCGAAGGTCATAGGTCAGAGGACAAGATCATGGAGCCTCATGTTCCTCCTCTACTTGTGAAAACAGTATCTTAGGAACACTAGTGAATTTTCCCAAACTTGGCACAAATGTTCATTAAGAATCAAGGACAAGTTGTAATGACTTTGGAGATCATAGGTCAAAGGTCAAGGTCAGTGGTCCTCCTCTTCCTGTCCTGCTTGTCAGCACAAGACCTCAAGAACGCTTTGAAGGATTCTGGTCAAACTTTGCACAAATGGCCATTCTGACTCAGAGCTGAGGTCACTTAATTTTGGAGGTCATCCCAATGTCTTGTTTGTAAATGGTGTATCCCAAGAACACTTTATGGATGTTTTGTCTTTTTTTTCCTCAAATGTCCGCACTGATTCAGAGGTGAACTGACTGAGGTTTGTATGTCATAGGTCAATAATCCTCTTCTTCCCGTAAATGCTTCGAGGCTTTTTTGTCAAACTTTACTCAGTTGTCCATTCAATCCCAAGGATGGAGTGACCCTATTTTGGAGGTCATAGGTGAAGTTCATGCTTTGAGGGATTTCCATAAAGCTTTGTACATAAGACCATTGTAACTGAGGGATGAATTTGTTTGATATTAAAGGTCAAAGGGCAAGATAGTGGAGCTTCATGTTCCTCCTCTACTTGTGGACACAGTATCTCAGCAACATTGTGAGGGATTTTCTTAGAACTTTGCAGAAATGTCCATTCTGACTTAAAGTATACCTTCATTTTTGTCATACCATGATCACTGGAAACCACCTCAGCCTGTGTTGGCCCACCACAGTACTTAGACTGTCAGGCTTTTGTATACCTGACTGAAGAAAACGCCACCAGGTGGTAGCCAGAGATTCAAACATTACCAACTTCCAAATGAACATCAGTGGCTTTTCCACCATTTAAATGAGCAAAATTGTGTTTTCATCATTTCTAATTAATTAGTAGACTGCCTCATTTGCTAACTAGGTATTATAGGAAGAGTGACTGGAGAAAAAAACTTACAGACTGAATTAACAGATAAGTTACTTGTATTTTTTACTTCTGACTGAGGCCACCATTATCCATATCTTCTGTACTAGTTCAAAGTGTCTCCATTTGGCTAATTGAGGCCTCTTAGTGCATTTTACACACCATTACACCAGCAGTTTTATGAAGTGCAAGAGGAGAAAAACCTCAGACGTTACTGACACCATAACACAAAGGAAAAAGTCCTCTTTGGTGTCTCGCCCCTTGAACTATGAACGCTTTGATGCAGCCGAACGCATCGGAGGGGGGACCGTCTCCCTGCCTTTGCCTTCCTGCATCCGCTGTCATCAAGGGAAAGATGTCTGCCTGGGGAGGGATTCCTGCCAGTTTGAGAGACGACACTGTAAGCAATCGTCACTTTTATGTCTTGGAAAGCCGTGTTTTAATTAATGTCACCACTGAGGGGCTACAACTGTGATCAATCGAGAGCGCAGTTGTGTGTTTTTTTATCTCTTTTTTTCTATACATGGGGAACTTGTGGAGCAGAAAAGTGGTGTGTTGTCTCATTCATATGTGTGCACGGGTTTGTTGCTTTGTAAATGTGTCAGTGTGTTTGTCCTACCGGCTCCTGCGGTGACTGAGTGTCTCTAATTGAGTGTGCTGCTCACTCAGACAGGAGGTCTCAGACAGTGTTGACATTCAGGCAGCTGAAGGCCACCATTGGGGATGACAGCTGATCATTCTTCCAGCCAGCTCCCTAATTACGCCGAAGATGGAGGCTGAGTGAGGCACAAACCCAGGGAGAGAGAGAGAGGGGAGGCTTTTTAAACAACAAACAGGTTCCGGTTGCTTCCAATCAAGCCTCCTTTCCTGCTGTTTTGTCCATTCGTAATGGGTACCCCCCCTCCTCTTCCCCGCCGGGTGGAAACGCAGCCAACACCCTGCTGCCTTCCTGCTCTCCGGCTGAGATCATGTGGCCACACGGCACCGCGAGCTAGCATCTTTCACAGCACTCCCCCAATTACACCAAAGCTCCCGTGTGCTGTGATTTCATCGTCGCCGGAAAGTATCCCCTCCTTTTTCTCCTTCTCTACACATAAGGAGGCACGCCAGTGTTTACACACACACAGCATTTGATGTATGGAGTCAATCAGACTTCATTGGACAGTGCTGCGAGCGCCCCAGGATATTAGCAAGCCTGCTCTCTTCTCACCCAGATGATAAACTCTTTATGTGTCCACGGGCTTTTTGTAGAGCAATAACAGGGTCTCTGGCCTTTTTCACCCCTCACAATCTGTTTGGAAGTAGCCTAATGTGTTGACAGATTCCCAGAAGCAAGGGAAAATAACACACTACACTGAGAGAAAACAAAACTTGGGACATTAAATGAATGGTAACTCTAACATTTGTATAGGATAAAGGAATATATCATAACTCTATTGAATATTGACATATCTCTGTAAATAAACCTTTCTCGTCAAAATAAACATATCAGATATTAGAGATCATGTTCCTGAATTCCAAATTTGCTGTTTTAACAATCTACAACAAACTGATTTTAAACAAATTGATAATAATCAGTTAGTGCCTGCACCCTTCTACTACAAAGCCACACTGTTGTAATGTGCAAAATGAATCTTGGCATTGTTTTGCTGACATCGACAGGGATATTGCTTGGATGGCAGCATATGTTTCTCCACAACCTGTATGTACCTTTCAGCATCAATGGTGCCTTCACAGATGTGCAAGTTAATGGGTTTTAAACTTTGCTCTGATAACACCGTGATAGACGCCACTTGCATGATTTCCAAATACTGTTAAAAATCTAGACCACAGCAGACTTTTCCTCTTTGTCCATCTCAGATGAGCTTGGGCCCAGAGAACCTGGCGATGTTTCTGGGTGTTGTTGATAAATAGGCTTTGTTTCTGCATAGTAGAGTTTATACTTGACCTTCTTGATGTAGTGACAATATGGGTTAACTGACAATGGTTTTCTGAAGTGCTCCTGAGACCACATGGTAATATCCTTTACAGAATGATGACAGTTTTGTAATGCAGTGCTGCCAAAGGGATCAAAGGTCACAGGCATTCAGTGTTGTTTTTTTTGGCTTTTCTGTTCCTGTGCAGAGATTTCTTCACATTCTCTGAACCTCGCCCAATCCCTGCTTGTGAACAACTGAGCCTCTCAGGGATGCTCCTTTTGTACCCAATCATGACACTCATCTGTTTCTAATGAACCTGTTCACCTGAAGAATGATCCAAACAGGTGTTTTTTTTTAAATATTCCTCAACTTTCCCAGTCTTCTGTTGCCCCTGCCCCAGCTTTTTTGGAATGTTCTTCATTGCCATGGGGGTTTGTAGATGCATTTGCACGGCTACAACTGGTGATACCAAAGCCGTGGTTTAAATTAATGTTGCATCCTGCCGGCATGTTTAATATTGGATAACTGAGGCTAATATGCAACTTACAATTGGATTAATTGTGGCACAAATGTATTTTGATGATTTTGTTGTAAATGTGTACTTTGAAAGCGAGGGAATGATTTGTGGTTATGTGAAATGACAATTATGGATTAGAGGAATGCTTTCATGGATGTCTGAAAGGTTATTTTTCACATGGAATAACTTCTTCTCAAATATCTGCATAAACCTGTCTCTTGAATTTTAAAGATTCACCTGAACATGCCCCTTGTTAAAGAACTCGTGTCACATATATCAAAAGTTCAGTTGATATAATGTTGCACATCCAAGCAGAAAAAGAGTCTGAATAGTAGAAAAAGTTGCACACATGCTCGCACACGTCTGCAGGACTCCACTTGAGATTCATAAGCGTTTAATGAGTGTCTCTGGGGCAGCAGCATGTCTGACCTCACTCTCACGGCTCTCTTATTGTCACACACAACATGAAATGCAGCTGCATGACAGCGAGGTGACAACTCTTTCTGTGTGTGCGCTCCATCTCTTCCTCCATGACCGCACACATTTAAAGTCTGTTCACATATGTCCACGACGTACATGAATCAGCTTGTGTGTGTTTTCTGTGCATGTGCGAGTGTGTGGGTGTTCAACATGGTTGTCAAGAGCTTGAGCGGGCCAATCTCTCATCCGCCACCGGTTCAGATCGGCTGACACGCGGCCAAAGCAAACAGACATAAAGACAGAGCGGATGGCATCACTATGCAGCTCAGCGGAGCAGTTTGTCCTGACCCTGTCTGAGGCCTCTCACTCCCTCTCGGCTGATTCTAATGAGCTCCCACGGGATCGGACTACAGCGGCCAGCGTCCCAATGAGGTGCAATGGGAGGGAGGGGAGGGAGGGGAGCTGGGGGACAACATCAATACACCCACACACACAAACAAGGCACTCACCTCAACACACAGATACTAACTTGTTTGAGCAGGTATGCTGTACTTACTTTCTGCTGTTTGAAACATCGTCATTTCATTCGCCATTTTTCCCATCATTTGGGGTCAGGTCTCTGCAGCTGCAGGCTTATTAAGTCAACCCAGATCTCCCTCTCCCCATCAAGGCTTTCTAGCTCCTCAAGGGGTCCCAAGGTGTTTCCAGGCCATGGAGGGAAGCTCAAGGCACAACCTGGGATGCCCTCTCAGTTGGGCATGCCTTGAAGAGCTCCAAAGGTTGAGCCATCCCAATCAGAGACCATAACTACCTCTGTTTGATGCTACACTTAGGACCAGGGGCGATAAATAATCCCTCAAGAAAATTCTGGCTCTACCCTGGAGCCTCCTCGCAACAAGGTGTTCCCAAAAGACCTCTTAAGACTGAGGCATCCAAATCAGAATCCCTAACGACCTTGACCTGCTTCGTTTGCTGCAAGGTGTTCCCTAGCAAATCATGACAAGTAATCCCTAAAATAAGTTCTGGATATACTGAGAGTTCTCTTCCCAGTGCATGTCTGAGGGACTTTGAGGACCAGAGCAGCCTATTCAGATGCACAAACAACCACAACTAACTCCTGTACATGCTCCTCGGGCAACCTAATCCCTTCAGCAAGTTCAGGGTCTACTGGGTCTACACGCTTAAGGACATGTTTGGCATGGTCAGAAGTGCCGAAAGGTTTGGGCATCCAAACAACTCACTCCACACACCACACTGTTTCAGTCCATCTTTTTGAATTTGATAGTGTTATTACAGTTTTGTTATTATATATACGTGAGATTATGCTCTGTAAGCATCACCATCCAGTGCATCTTTCTGATCAAATCTGATTTTGAGGAAATTAATCAGTGAAATATAACTTAATCTGTACATGAATATATTTCCCACAGTCAGCTGTGTGAGCTCTGTGTTTTCAATCCCACAATTAAAGGACAGGAATTAAATGATCCAACCAGAGTTTGGACCAAACAATTCGCCTTGCAAATAACAAAACACTCGCCTGTCAGTCTGGACTGACCTTAAAGGGATGAGAGTTGACACTGATTGGTGTTTGATTCATGTTTTGTTGAAATCAATGCAAACCTATTCTGCATAAGCAAGCAAAATAATCTATCCTCTTTGTGCTCTGTGCCCACCTCTATGCCAGGATTGTCAAGATAGTAAATTATAGATGAATATGCCTCAAACTATTGTGCACCTCGTGCTTTTAGACAACAAGCTGTATATAATCCGAACACGGTTCTTAGCCAGAGAAAAATGGTTTATTTTCACAGGCACATTTCTATGAATCGTCCTTGGATACTGTGTTTGTTACAAGTGGAGACAGGACAAAAATACTCTCAGACACATCCTGAAAAAAGTTATGTGTTCCATGGAAGGTCCAATTGTATAACTTATTGGACTTTTCAGTTTGTGGTGAACTTCCAGCATCCATATCAGCTCCAAACACCTCTCTAAAGTCATGCTCCGTCTTCACCAGCGACACAAAACCCTTATTTGCCTGCAATTTCCCTCATTGGTATCAAAGGTTAAATGGTAAGAGGGCTGATCAGGTATTGTCTGCGCTAGACAAGCTCATTAATGTGTCACAATTCATTATCACAGCCGTGTCCTCACCTTGTCAGGTGGCTAATGGGAATATCAATCATAGGCTTCCACATCACGACCCTGCTCACATCTTCGCCGCGCATCTTTGCCTCTGTTGACTCCTCATCCCCTGAAAATACCACCAAGGCCCAAACAGATCAGTCTGGAACAAATGTCAAATGCAATTCGACTCAGGAGTAAACACACAAACATGGCCGACATACTGAAAACCGCTCTTTTTTTGTAGTCGAGGCGTCGCTGCTGCTTCTTTACAGATGTTCTAACAGCTGGTATTTGAAGATATCGAGTTTGTATCTGAAGGGTGATGGGTGATGGGAGTTCTGAGACAAGAAAAATGATGAGCTTTTTGGAGCCTGCAAGGACAAGAAAGTGTTGACAGCAACTCAGACTGAAACTAGAACCACTGCAAAGTGTTGATATGAAGCGGCTGGACACTGAGAGAACAGTGGTGGGACAAGAAAGGGGGCGAGGAGGAAGAGGATGAGCGAATCAGCAATGATCAAAATTTAATCAGGAAATTCTCGAGCCAGGGTCCATATTTTTGCAAAGTTCCCTTAAGCTGCTCACAAGATTATTCATTCACAAGGAACATGAGTCTCTATGACGTTGACCTTTGACCTCATTGAACAAATTCTGATATCAAAATCAGTTCAAACTGGCAAGATACAGATGAACATGCGACCCCATGACCTCTGTTTGAGTCTTAAAGGGTTCTTGAGTCAGTTCACATACATGAGGCCTTATGACCTTGACCTTTGACTTTTGATTTTAACACTTACGTTCGTCCTTGAGTCAGAGTAGAAAATTCAGCAACTTGAGATATTGTGTTTACAAACAAACGATGAGCATGACCTTGACCTTTGACCTCCAAAATGAAATGTATTTCTTTAAGCCAGAGAAGAAAATTGTGTAAGATTGAGGATAATCCCTTAAACATTATTTTAGATTTGTCTTTCTAAAGCATTGATTAAGAGGGGGCACAATGCCCTTCAGCTTTGATATATGACACCAAGTGACCTTCGATCTTTTACTTCAGACTATAATCATGTCGTTATTGTGTCAAAGCAGACATTTGTGCAAAGTTTAAAGAAAATCCCTCAAAGAATACTAAAGATATAGCCCTCACAAGCAAAGGATGAACATGAGTGGCTACAACATTAACGTTAGACCTAAGACCGTCATTTTCAGCCAGTTCATACTTGAGGGAGATTCTTCATTTCTGCAACATTTCGAGGAAATCCCTTTATGCAGTGGTTCCCAAAGTGGGGTCCATGACCCCCGAGGGACTACTAAAAGACAAAATTAAGAGCCATTCCTCAGCCTCGAGTTCACCAACAGTCACAGCGGCCATTTCTTGAGGTCATCTTAGAATCTTGGAAACTGATGTTTGCAGAATCACTTCAGATCGTCCGGTTTTGTATGCTCCGAGGAAAATAGTTGAGATAAATTCTAAAAATATGGGAATGACTATTATTGAATTACTTATATTTATTTTTGTATAGACATGCATGGTGAGGGATGGGGGGAGCTTAAAAGGGATTTTATCTGCTAAAGGGGGCCAGACAGAAAAGTTGTGAATCACTGTCATAATGTGATCAGGGTATTACATTGACAATCAAATGTGGATCATAGCCCCAATGTCACTGACATGGAACCACCAAAATCTAACCAGTTTATCCATGAGTCAGAGCAGATGAACATGTGGACCATCAGCTCAAAACTAAATATGAGTTGAAGTATTATAAATAGCAAAAGCTGAAAGTCCTAACTATTGATGTGGCTCCTTCATTTAGATGACTAACAGCAATTATTCGAGGTAATTTCATGTGCAGATCATAAAGTACTGACGTGATAATTCATTATCGCACTAAAGCAGGTGGTTATACCGTCATTACTGCATTTAACAGTCAATCCAGTGAGGCCTTGTCGCTCATCCCTGCTGGCTTATTAGACGAAACAGTGATTAAAGAGAGCTGTAGTTGAAGAGAAAAGGAGAAAATTGTCAAAGGAAGAAGGAGAGTACTACAAATGGGCCAAATGCCTCTATAAGCACTTCTTTTCTCTCCTGTATTTTTCCCACATTCATGCCCCTTTTGTCTCATGGTGATATAAACTAAAAGGTGAATGGAGTTCATCGCCTCAGACAGCTCAATAGCAGGCGTCACCCTTGAAACCCGTGCTCTCAAATCGCCTATAATTTCATTTTTGTGTGTAAATATGTGTTTTCTTGTCAGGTGCGTGGCGGCGAGAAAACAGGCACGCAGACAGCTCTGACAAGCAATTACAGCTCAGCTCGTTTGGAGGGGAGGTTGCGGGGATGAGCTCGAGGTACGTCGACGGGGTGGAAGATTGAATGCTCCAGAGGCAGAGAGGGGGAAATGGCCGGAGGGAGTGAGCGCTGCGCAGTGAGACAACCACAGGCACAGTTCCAGGTTTGTTTTTTATTCTAATGCTTGGGATTTTGATTTAGCTCATGTGGAGCTGAGGGGAGGAAATGACAGGCTCCACATTAGGTAAATAAACCCACAGAACAACACCTTTCTGCTGGCTTTGAGCTGAAATTGCTGTCTTTGATTTTGGCTTTTGTGCTTGTTTACAGTTTGATGTCAGAAATCTTGGCCAGAGCTCTTATGAAAGATGCCGTAATTTCTCGATTATAACATGCGCCCCACATTTTCACGATTTTTTCCTGGAAAAACACTTTACTCAAGTATAACACTCTCTGAAACAACTCAAAAATTACCTTTATACAAAGTTTTAATCAATGAAATTTCAGTATTTTCGCAACAAAGACCGTACATGATTTTCCCTTTCAAATGGATGTGGAAACACCTTTGACTTTATTCATGCGCAATTACTCGATTTCTGCCTGAGCATGCTCAGTCGTAGTGTACAGACCAATCAGAGAGCAGCTATTTTTTTCTGTCTCCTTGCTCACAAGATGGCAGCACCCTGTGTTTGCCATTGAGTGATAATGCTTGAGAATTAAAGGATGATTACACAAAGTTAAACTCATAAAGACCCAAAATATTTGATTAGAACAGTTTAACAGTCAGTTCAATAAGAACTACGCAAATTTGGCGGGAAAGTTTCGCAGAGAAAGAGAATATTTGGGCTTTTTGTATCAGATGTGTTGCAATCGCAATGTTGGTGAGATGAAATATTTTGAGCATTCTGCTTGTACTCGTACCTGAAAAATTAGAGCTTATTTAAAAGCAAAAAAGTGCGTGTTATAATTGAGAAATTACAGTACAACTTAGGGCCTGCTTAGGTGGGACTTGATTTGCTTTCTTTTTATCCTCTTAATTTTCCTTGAAAAATACATTTTCTTAGTTCCAATTTTTAACCAGTAATGAAAACTTTGACCCTCTTGTTGGTGTTGTTGGCTCCCTTTGCTGTGCCCTTTTTAAATTTGTAGCCTTTCCAATAAGAGCTGCTACATTTGCAGCAGATGTTCATTTAGAAGCAGTCGAACTATAATGCCTCCGAACGTCTGTTTTATTGACTATGCTCCTCCATCCTCCTCCTTGTCTCGGCACTACTTTGAGGCCACAGCCTTCACCGCTGCTCCACTGACATCACTTCACCCCTTACACCACACAGCAGACCGTCCTGACAGCGGTTACATCTGATGCACAACCTTCCCGTCGTGCAGGCATCTGCTGATGTCGGAGGCCGAGGACGACCGCTTTGACAGATGGGGCGGCCTGAAGCGGCTCTTCCCGGCCGTGAACCACGAAGTCTGGCCCTGAGGGGGGGGGGTTGTCCCAGGGCGAAGAGAGACAGCGCTGTGGGCGAGAGTACAGTCAGTCCATTCAGGGATGTTCCATTAAGTTGATTAATGGCCTAATTACCGGCAGTAAACACTCCTCGGAGATAAGAAGCAGAAAGGAGGAGGAAGGTTGGGGCGGTAGGACCGGGCCGGCTCACGGTCAGTCGATTACAATTGTTCTTTTGTTCCTGGAGAGCACAAACCGGACTTGGATGTTTTCACACACCTGGAAGATTCTTGAAGCTGCTGAGAGGCATTTTTGTGGCACTGAGGAGGTAAAAAGGGAAGGGCATGCTCTTTGAATTTCTCAAACTAGATTTATGCTGCCAGGTCAAGATCGAAACAAGTCCACAAGTCTGCCTTTTTTTCTTCAGACCTCCAGGCTTTAGTCCGACCAGCGTATGTCACTGCCAAATTTCAGACAAAAATCAATCCATTTCAGCTGAGTCAGCAGTTTCTCTCAGAGGGACCTTTAAATTTACACTGAGCTGCAGCACCCAGTTCAACTTAGGTGAGCAGTGACACAGATTTGGGTCATTGAGAAAGACCCCAGTGTTCTGTAACTGCTGGATCTGGAGGCAAGTCCACTGCATTGGCATCACATCCAATTTTTGATGAATCAGGAGCAGAGGTTTTGTTTCCTTCTTGTGCACAAACAAATCCTGATGAGAGAGGTCGTGTGGATTTCTTTCATCGATTCTGGTTCTGAGTTTGGAATGAGAGCAGTGTTTACCAATCAAGTTCATTTACTTTTACCAAGGAAAAGCAAACATGTCGGGAGCAAAAGAGGTAGAGCGTTTGGTTACTGAGGTCACCCTTTAGCCTGTTTTGCATGTCTGCCCTGAGTGATAGAGCGCTTTTACATGCAAAACGAAAAAGTCTGCTGCAGCTTTCAGTGCTGTCCCATCAACCTTTTATTCATGTGTGACTGTGAGCTTTTGGAAATACAGAATTTGCTTGAATTAGCCAGCTTGGTAGACGGTATGATCCAGGTCTATGACATAAGGCATGAAATTTTTTTTACCCCCGTGCATCAATGTTAGCCAGGGTTGGGAGCAATATCGTGCATTTCTTTAGTGTCTGGTGAATTTGCTTAACCTCAGTCAAGTCTGGCAGAAGAAAATTGTTGTGCTCCAAATTCCCTCCTCATATGTCAGCATTTACAAACATAGGCCATGTGCTGGGACGGTTTAACTTGGTGTCACTTAAGTGAAACTGTAGCTCAGATAAAACTAACTTATTTTGTTGTTAAAATCAATCTATTTCAGCTTTTCTGATTTAAATGTTTTAAACAAGCCATATCAGGAAATAAGCTGTTTTCAGCCACTTGTACTGTTTAACTCTGTTTCTGAGGAGACTTTACCGAGAGCGTGTTCATCGTTGCAGGTTAGGAGTGTCAGAGTTGGTTTGATTTGGTATTATTAATGTCATTAACCTGGACTTTTACTTGGCTCCTTACTGTGTTTAGGTTAATATTTGATCAATACAGCATGTCATCATCTATAAAGAAAGCTGAGTCACAAGGTCATGCCGCTCATTTACAAGCACCCACATTCTCATTGCAGTCCACAAGCATGTCTTTACATTTTAATAGGTACATCTCAGGTTTACTGAAAGGTCCAATCAACTTTTAAGATCATTTTCCAGCTCAAAGGCTCCAAAAGGATGTGTCAAACAGTCCAATGTTGAATGTAAATCACACTTTAAGTATAATCATCATTACGAGGAAGCAAGAAGCAGGTGTAAACTCTACAAACCATCCCCTACCATCTCTGAAAATAGAATCTGATTGTGAAGCAAAGAGCCCCCACAATCACTTTGTGGAGTAGCGTGTCTGGTGCTCCCTCTCCTATCTCCAATCGCCGTGTGGGCGGCTCGCTCCAGCCTCCCTCTCCCTCCTCCCCTGCGTCTCCCTCCCTCCATCCTCTACAGATGTGGGCTGAGTCGAAGCCCTTTGCTCTCAGCCAGCCTTCATCTTCCTCCACACTAGTCTGAAACGCGGCCAAGTTCGCCGGGGCTGCCGCGACCCGCCCCGCGCAGCACTTACAGGTGCTTCAAAGGCTGCTTCCTGCTCCGTGACACTGAGCAGAAAAAAACAGAGGGGTATTCTCTTGTAATTAGCAAAAAGAGGGCGGAGGAATAAGTGGAATTGATTGCTCTATTCATGCAGGGAAAAGTTGCATTATGATCAATGCGTGGGCTGTGCAACTGAAGAATCCACCGCCTCTGTTATGGTAGCCTCTGGTTGCTGATTTGCATAAATTTGCTGCAGGAATTGTTGCCAAAAGTTTAGCTGAAGGTCTCGGTTATTGTAAAGACTAAAAAGGGATGGCAGAATTTATTTTATTTCCTCAAACATATAGAAGAGCTTGAAGTGAAAACTGTCCTCCACTTTGAACTCGTTTTGCCTCTGAAAATACAAACCCCAAAGCCAAAAAAGTTGGGAAGTTGAGTGACATGGAAACATTATATGGTGATATACAAATAACTTTATATCTATTTTCAGTTTCGTACAGCAAAAAGACAAAATGTTCAGTCTTCAAACAACTTCTTTGTTTCTGCTTTTGATTTCTGCAACACTTAAAAAAATGGGACTTGGACAAGAAAAGGCTGCAAAAATGTTCAATAACAACTTTAACAGTCCACAGTTGAGCAGGTTATTTGGTTACAGGTGAGAGAACTTAACCAAACATGTCAGACTGACAATTTCACATACCCACAGGATATGTTTCACTAAAGTCAAGGCAACACCCCATTACACTGTACATTTCTCCAACAACGTGCAATATTGCCATGTGCAATTACTTTTTAAATGTGTAGTTTGTAGTTTTATATTTGTAGTCTTTTATATTTATAATAATGTACAACTGTTTTCTATACTTAGCCCATTTTTTATTTATTATTGCTGTCCCTTTTGCTGATGTAACACTGCAAATGTCCCGATGTGGGATGAATAAAGGTTTATTCTATTCTATTCAATTCTATTAACAGTGTTATTAAAAAGAAAGAGCTCTTACATTTTCTAGAAAACACCTCCTTAATTTACCCTAATCTTTGATTTGTTCGGTCACACTAGGCCCTCACAGAGTAAAGTTTATCGCAGTTTGAATGCCAGTAAATGAAGCAGTGGGCGAAGCAAAAGTACTCTGGGTCTAAGTCTGCTTTTGTGTCACCTTTGCAGCTCACTTGTGTAAAATTAGGACAATTTCAAAGTTTCCTGCAAGTGTGAATGAGGTTTTGGAGGCTTAAAGGGTGACTGGATGAACAGCTTGTTAGACCCCATGGCATGGATAACTTGCACATCTGTAAAGGCACCTTTAGCACTCAAAGGTCCACACAGGATTTGGAGCCTCACAGGCCTCTGTACATATTTCATCAGGACCATGCAAAGCCACGTCCTGCACGAGTTTGAACAGCATGACTTTGCAGAGAAAGAATGAGGGCACCAGGCCGGCCTGCAGGCTGATCTGTCTCCTGCTGAAGGTGCAATTTAAAGCCCAAAATACAACAACAGAAATCATGCTTAACCTTGTTATGCACCTTAAAATGTACATCAAGAAAGAACGGGGAAAGCATTTCACTGTCAGTACTTCACTCCTGTGACTTTAAGCATGTGTTAGAAGAAAAGCTGATGTAACGTGGTGGTAAACTTGCTCCTGTCCTAACCTTCTTGTAACATGTTGCAGACATCAAATTCAGCTTGTCTGTCTGTTTCCAAAAGAATAACAAGGTTTCACGGTTTGGTTATTAAATATCTTGCCTTTGTGCTGTTTTTAAGTTGACAAGGATTTACAAATCTTTATAGTCTGTTCTTATTCAGGTTTATTAACATCCAAACTTTTTTGAATAGGACTTTATAATGCACTTGTTTGCTCGGACTTCATTTCTCACAGCATTATCGCCGACTTGCTCGCTGACATTTTCCTTTAACATAAGGTCTTTGTCCCTTTCCCAGGAACATGTGTATAAAATGAGACTCTCCTATATTGTTTTCATTGATTCTGTCATGGCAACCTTGTAACCAGGCCCCGCTTCATAATTGGATTGCGACACTGGACGCAATAAGCTGCAGTTCCCCCTGAAAAAGCTGTGGAGAGACAAAAGAAAGCAGGAAAATGCTTTTCTGTGTATGTGTTTGGCAAAGTGGCAGAGAAATGAGTCACAAAGATCATGTAAAGAGCTGGATCATATTAGTTTATCCCTCTGTGAATGAGAAATGTGCAGTAATAAGAGGAAACAATGTGGACAAACATGCAGGAAAGAGGGTGTATGTGGTTCTTCAGGGCTTGTGCCAACGGAGTAGAGCAAGGACGCTTTCACACCTTAAGTCTGACAGACTCCGTTCAGTTGCAGTATTGTTTCATTTTTCTCTTTGTTTGGTTTTCTTTCACACTGCACTTTGTCAGTCGACTAAATTCTGTCTAATGATGCGTTACACAGCCTCCTGCCACTAGTTGGGGCTGTAACTGTGGCCTTCGTTCCTGCCATCTGGCCTGTTGTTGCACTATGAGCCAGAATTACACAACCAGCTTTAAATAAAAATATTATTAAGGTTGGAGCAGCAGTATTTTTAGTGATAAAATAAAGATTAAGTTGTATTTAGTTGCTCAGATAAAAATGGCATAATTACTGATGTGATTTGTAACTGTATTTTGCACGGACTTGTAGATTTTCACCTGTTGAGAGAACCTGAGGCTGGTGCTCGAAATGCCACAATGCCCCGCTTTTTTGTCCCCTTGCCTGGTTTGATCCTTATTTGGTCCGGATTGCCTCTGAACGGCATAAACTCTGGTTCCCAAGACCCACTTTTCTGGCAGACCAGAGTTTGGTTCTTTGGTCCACACCAGAGTTCAGCCCAAATCAATCAAGCTTTCTAGAACAGAGAATAAGAGTTTGTTTGGTTCAGACTGTGGTTAGTCACATGATGCAGTTTGGGTCTTGTTAATGTAAATTTGGTGTAGTGTTAAAAACTTAAGTATTGGTTCACATTCCCCTAGCCTTCTCTTTTGGTAATTTTAAGTATAAAAATGGTCAAAAATATTTGATCACGTATCTCAAAATGACTACCAGGGCACAAAAACTGCAGAAGAGTTGTAGCATCAGTACGAAGAGTTTTTAGCTCTGAATTAGCTTTGTAAACACACGGGAAGTAAAGCACATCATGTGAGCTGGTCTAAAATCAAACCTACTTACTAATGCCAAGGGGTTTTGTCGAGGGAAAGTGAAACACTCCAGAGAAACTTACTGTAGCATCTAGTTGAGCCAACATCATTTTTGTGTAGTTTTACCCTAGAAGTGGGGTAATGAAAAGGCTTCTGTTTTACTGCTATTTTCACCTAATGTCAGTACCTGACTATGTCTCACAGGGAGCTTGCCAATGGCTTTATCTGCATTTATATTTACAAGCACCATGGGCCTCGAGCTACCCCCCTCCAGTAACTTAAACTATCCCTTCAAGCCGCCTTGTCTTTGTGCTTGATATTTGACCCTGACAAGGTTTTTTGAGCTTCTTTATTTCTATAATTGAATGTTTAAAGCTGGTTTTCTTCACGAAAACACCCAGGATAGTCTTTAATTTTGGAGTCAGACAAAGTGAGACTTTAATCAAAAAGCACTAAAAGAAGATAATTAAAGAGTTAAACTGTATTATCTATCATAACAGAGGGAAAATGAAAACAACTGATTTAGAAAATGAATAAGGGAATTACACAAAACCAAAACACTTCTTAGTTATTGCAGGCTTAATATTGCAAGGGAATCTCCACAAGAATGCACAAACAGGTTATTAGAGCTGGAGTATTTTTACAGAGAAGAGTCAAAATACAACTCCTCAGTGCCCTCTGTGATTCTTACAAATCACTGGCTGTTCACAGCTCATATTGATCCAGTTCCAAATAAAGAAGTTCACTTGCAGTGACAGGTGTAATTCAGGTCAAGAGTTTGCACTTCATAATCCATTCTGACTCTCTAAAACGGCAAAACGTGTCGTCCTTCGCACTCTGACAGGATCAATCATCAGTGCTTATTTCTCAAGGGAGGGAATTGAGACAGATGGCATCTTACACACCAACTTCTCCCATGAGCCCACTCAGTGACCGGTGCCATGCCGCCACTCTGGGCAGTGACTCTGTGAGTGAGAATTCATTAGCAGGATCAGGTTGGCATGAGAAGGGTCAGACTTGTACCAAACACTTCCTGTGCCATTTCCTCTCTCAAGGAGCTTCATTTTTTCTTCTCTGAGGGCTAAAGAAAAGCTTTCACAAGTGACCGATTATCACTTGGCCTTGTGCTGGAGATCCACGTATGAAACGAGTCATTGATTCAGGAAATGAAACCACCTTGAGCCAAACCAAGTGTGTGTAAACACTCCGTTCTCACCACACCAAAACAAATCCATACAGAAGATCTGCTCCTTCGCTAAGGGATTTTTCTAACACCTCTCTCCGTCACAGTGTCTGGATTGTGGTGGCGATAAATGGATTGAGGCAACCAATTCACAGGAGGGTAACCTTTGGCGGCACACTCTAACCCAGTCTCAGTCTCTCCTGTTTGGCCTTTTTAAACAAATCGCATTACAGAGCATTTGGAGCAATTCAGATGCTGGGATGAAACAGACGGAAGCTTCTGTGAAGGCAGGCTACATCTTCAGCTGTCAGGTCAATGCAGTTCTTGTGTTTTAATAACCTCTTGACATCTCTCTGAAAGATGAGTTAGTAGGGAAGCCAAAGAATTTTCTGATGCACTGTTTGAACGGATTCAAGCCTTGTGTTTAGATTTTTAGCTCCTGATTTGTTTGCTGCAAAAATATGGCTGGTTTTCACCCAGAACTTCTTTCCCATGTAGATCTTTTCTGGAGAGGCCCCTAAAATCAGATGTTATGAATGCTTGTTAATGCAAAAAGCAACCCAGCCAATCACATGGCTGTAACTCAATGCATTTAGGCATGTCGACATGGCCAAGAGGATCTTTTAAAGAACAAACTGAGCACCAGAATGAGGAAGAAAGGCGATTAAAGAGACTTTGAATGTAGCATGGTTGTTGGTGCCATTTTAGAAACTGCTGATCTCCTGGGACTTTCTTCCAGCCTTACCTTGAGGTTTACAGAGTTGTCCATCAGAGAGAAAATATCCAGAGGGCAGAAGTTCTCTGGTCAAAAATGCCTTGGATCAGTGGTTCAGGCTTCTGGTGGTTGTGTAATGGAGTGGGAGATGTTTGTTGGGTCCTCAAGTTTGAGCCTTCTTGATTTTTGTCACCAACCGTGTCCATCCCTTCATGACTACAGTGTGTCCATCTTCTTTGGCTACTTCCACATAAAGCGCCATATTACAGCTCAGATCATCTCAAACCGGTTTCTTGAACATAATAATGACTTCATTGTACCTCAGTGGCCTCCACAGTCACCAGATTTACATTTAGGATACAGGTAAGTGATCGTGGCTCTAAAACAAAAACAAAAGCAAAACCATTAGACATGGAGGAGTGCAGACGGCGCATTCAGCAATCTCACAGCCTGAAAGAAGAAGCTGTTTTGCAGTCTGGTGGAACAGCGGATACCTCTGTATCTTTTGTCTGATGGCAGCAGGATGAACAGGCTGCACCTCCTCTTGGTTCTGCGTTGGCACCTCACCTACCCGATATCACTGATGCTCGGTAGATGGGTACCAATGATGTTTTGTGCAGTTTTTATCACACTTTGCAGAGTCCTCCTGTCCTGGTCCATGCACGTCCCATGCCAGTTCGTGACATTTCCAGTCAGGATGCTTTCAATCGCTTCTTTGTAAAAGTTGACTAGAATTTGGCGTGGGAATTTTGCTTTCTTAAGTTTCCATCATGTTGTTTGTATCATGGATATACAGCTGACAGTTTTGTAGCAACTGCATGATGCTGTCATGTTGGTGTGGACCAAAATCTCTTTGGGTGCTTTAACACCTCACATGTTTGGTTCTGGCCAAATGAAGTCTGGTTTTTGGAAAGTTTGGTTGATTTGGGCTGGGGCCTTGGTTAGTTTCTAAGCAGACCTGAGTTTGATTTGTGTGATGAATGAAAACCAAGCAAGCAAACCAAAAAGCAGGCATTATGGGTTAACTTTGGCCAAACATTATGGCAGTGAGCAAGCTAACATAACATTCAAACACTGTGGCTAACATTAACATTGCTAGCATCACCAACCCCTGGTCTGTGAAGAAAATGTTTACACATCACTCCAGTCAATATGAAAGTGCCACCTGAAACAACCTTAAGCAGCTTTATCTTTATTTTATTGCACAGAACACTGCAATTGATGCTATAACTCAAAGCCGGTTGTGTATTTCAGGATCTTTTGTCCACCAGACAAAGTGCAGTGTGAATAAAAACCAAACCAAGAGATCAATGAAACAATATTGCAACTTCATTCCTGAACTGAACCAACAATCTTTAGGTGTGGAGGAATGTTTCCAGCACTTTGTTGAATCCGTGCCATGAAGAATTAACCCTTGTGTACTGTATTAAAACACATTATTTAGTCCTGTTTTGGCTGTTTAAAAGCCACAACTTTGGCTGCTGTAAAAACGTATCACATAAATATTTCTTTCAATTTTTTTGCCCAAATCTCTTCCTCAAGCTCAAACATGATCAAAAATAATGAGTATTTTTAAAAGACTATGGATTTTAACACTTTAAATGCCAATTCCATAGGTGATGCCACTGATTTGGTGAAAAAACACACAAAATGATTTTCAATATAAAAATGATCAGAGGCTGGATTTTTTTATGTGCTATCACACTCTTGAATATGTCAAAGATCAGTAAAAACATTGACTTGGCTACATTATTATTTTTTGCACAGCAACATATTTTAAGTTTTACTCTCTATTAACTCCCATTATAACCTCATTTTTTGATTGCAGCCATGATACTGCAGTGAAATCAACTATGAAACTGGCATTTAAAGGTTTAAAATCCATTATTTAAAAGCAAAGAAATAGTTTTGATCAGGACTGAGCTGATTGAGAGACTTGGGGTAAAAAAAAGGGGAAAAAAAAATGTGATCTGTTTTTATAGGAGCTAGAGTTTGTGGCTTTTAAACAGCCAAAACATGATGAAAGGGTAGTAAATTTCCCCGCAGTGTATTTTTGACCTTTTAATCACATTTTCAAAATTTCTGTAGAAATTTGTTTCCTCTCCAAAAACGTTGTCACTCTCTTGAATAGAGTCAAAGTTATGTTTAGTAAATATCATCCTTTTGTGACAGAAAAAGCCACAGAGACCCGAGGGTTAAGGCTGTTTTGAAAGCAGTCTTTTCTGATGTCAGGGGGAGCTTGGCTTGTTAAAATGTACAACCACTGACTCAAACAACATAACAGAGATTTTCAGCAGTTACAACTTGTCCTGTCTTGTCAGTCTTTCCTACTTCCCACAAAAAGACGATGTGATGACTCCATTTACTATCTGGCAGGCATCAAAGACAGCACCCCCCTCCACATCTGGTACCGTCGGCTGTTTTCATGTCCGTAATCTTAAATTGGCACTGCACGAGCACAGTCCCTGTTTCTGTTTCCATCTTTCCATCCAGTCCAGTCCTGTCCACTTGGCCTGCCTGCCTGTTTATCTGTTATGCGTCTAGAAGTGCCCACTCCCCAGAAAGCGGGAGAAGCAGCAGCTATGTTCCTTATTACTTATTCCCCCTGAAGAACTCCACACTATGTTCAGTGAAAAACTCCGGCTCCTGAGACAGACTGACTGGCTCTCACTCTCTTACAAACAACATGACTCCTGAATTCCTGAAGCCTGAGCAGAATAGTAAGAAGGATGGCAATGTACATGATATGATATGCTACAGAAATCAGTCTTCCATCATTTCTGTAAGGGGGTTAAGGTCAAGAGAGGGTAACAGTGAGTAGGTTTAGTCCTATTCCTAAATCTGGTTACCAAGTTTCAAAGCAGTTATCCCCTCCTTGTCTTTATCTAATTTGCTACTTCCTTCCTAAAATCCAACATTTGTCTCAAATGATGCATCCTCTCCTTCAAATAAGCCCCAAGTAAACAGTGATTTCTCCATATGCTCTACCTTGCAGTTAAATCATCCTATTTCAATTTAATGCAAAATACATCATCAATTTCTGTCTTGAGGAGCAGTTTGGGCAGGCAGTTTGGAAGTTCAGGTCCAACAGCACCACCTCCTGGTCAAATTGAGGTACTACATGTGGACTCAAGTCTCCATGCATGACTCATAATCCAAATTATGCATCAAGGACATGTGTCATCTTAGCTGTATGGGGTTGATATCTGCAGTTTTTTGGTAGTGATAGAAAGTGTGGGGGTGTTGCAATATCTGTCAATCAGTTCTGGATTCACTGACAGATTTCTCATGAAGCCTTGAAGAATTCTGGTGTTCGTACAGGTGCAGGAAGACACAATAACTTTCATAAGAAGAAGATCAGCTTTTCTGTGAGCTCTCTACAAAGCCTGACACATGTCCGCTCTCTCCTTTTCCTCCTCTCCCGAACATCCATTAGCTTCGACAAACTCTTCGAAATCATCTCCTGGGAGTACTCCCTAGGCCCGGGACGCGCTGAAAATCCCAGAGCTACAACATGTCAAGAGTTCCTCCACAATGTACACATCGTACACGCACAAAACCCCCTCCCCTTGTGCGCACACACCACTCCTGCCTGTCACCGCTCACCGCCGGGGTTGCCAAAGACAAGCACTGACATCACAATTAAACCGAGAACGCCCCGGCGCTGCACGGTCATCCATCACATGCACCACAAACACACCAACAGGGAGAGAGAGAGAGGAGAAAAGAGAGAGGTGGAAGGAGTTTCTTCCTGCATGCTAAGAAGGAGGCATGTATCTTCTTCTGGCAGCTCCACAAAGCATCTTGATTGGGCTGTGAAAATATATGTTCAGCCTCAATTGACCAGGTTCGAGCAGCAGCCGTTTCCGTTCAACTTATTACTTGGTTGTCAAGTTTGACCTGTGTGAATGAAGGTATTCTGTAATATACTTTTCATTTCAGGGCTTCTATTTTTATCGGCATATAAATAGGTAATTGAATATTCAAGGAACAGCAAGCTATATTCTTAAGATGATTCATTATAGCTTACGTAACATTCATGTGCTATATTAGTATTTTTGTCTCCCAGTCCACGATGACCACTTTCAGCAGAAGTCCACTTCCTGCTCCTCTGTTTATTTATTTACATTTATTTACATATTTATGTTCCATTGTTAGTCAGAGCATTGCCCGCTTGTATATGCAGTCAGTTATTTACATCTTTATTCCCCTGCAAGAGTGACAGGTCCATAAGATTTTCAGGGTAACTTTATTAGCATTTAGAGGTCCCAGGTCCAGGACTAAGATCATTGGGCCTTGTGTTTTTCTCTTGCTTGTCAACTCAAAATCTCAAGAACGTGGCCAAGGGTTATCTTCACATTTTGCACTAATATAAAGTCTGACTTGAGATTGATGTGATTAGAGTCCTGGGTAAAAGGTTACAGTCTTGGAGCCTCATGTTTATCCTTTGTTTGTGAATGCAATAGCTCAGGGATGCTTGATGGGATTTCCTTTTTCATTTCTTTTCCATATACATTGGAATAAATATCAGTGTGTGAATTCAGATTAAACCAATGTCACCACTTCAGAAGATGAGGGCAATTTCTGAAGCAGATTTTAAGTTGCTTTTAAACATACAAGCCTAAGTATCTTGAAGATTCAAAACAAGTCAACTGGACTATGTTGAGTTTTGGTTTCCCAAGTTGACTTGTTTTGAATCTTCAAGATAACCATGACCCGGATGAATGAGAATCTACACGGACATACAAGCCTGAGCATGATGTCTTTACAAAATGGCTTTCATGTGGGTATGGTGAACTGGTCCATGGCGGACATTTTTCTTCCTGTCTTGAGAGACTTTTCATTGAGAAAAAATAAAGCTAAGAATCTCCTATCGCCCTCTTTGGCTTTACCCTTCTGTTTTCAAAAGAAGACGGTGATATCATCACTGCTCTACACTTTCTCTGATTATACCCCCTTCGTGGGTTCTCAGTCATGCCACAGAGGTGCAGGTAATTTCCGGAGTATCAAGGAAGATGCCCTCTGAGGGGCCCCTGGCACTCAGCAGGCAGGCGGCCCCGCGATTTTGATCTCATCAAGCGAGCACGTCCGCCTCCATTAGTCTCTGGCATTGTGCTGGAAATTGCTCTGACTTGTCGGGTGATTACCTCAAATGAACAATTAGGCGGCTGGCTGTCACAATAACTTGCTCCCCGTCTGTGAATTGGCTCGACGGTTTTAACGGCTGCTGCTGCCATCAAGGTGCTCCAAATAAATGATCCATTCTGGAGGGGAAATGTCAGCTCATAGCGCCCGTAATGAATTGATGCGAAACATCAAGTCGCATACAGTGTAATGGGATGATGAAGCAGATAATGCTGCTGCCGGACAATGAGAGTGTTGGCACACAGGAAGTCTCTGAAATGATTCATGAGGGGGAATTTTTGGTATTAAGAATAAGAACTCAGAGCAGAGGTCGACTTTTAAGAGTGTCAGTATTAAAATGACTTCAGTTTTGTCATCTGTTTGTGACAGTGGCATGTTCTTGTGTGCAGTTGTCGTCGAACACTTCAAGACTCATGAGAACGACTCTATGCTGAGGTTTGATTCGAAGTTTCTGACGCCCACCAGGCCCCAGAGTTCACCAACAGAGATGAACACAGCTGTAACTGAAGGTAAGAAGAGGTCTCTCTTGTGACATTTGCAAGTGTGTTGGATTAAATGCTGGAAATTTTCAAGCATGCGTCAAACTTATCAAAGTATAAAACAAATGTCAGCGTTGCCCATCTGAAGTTAGTTAAGTTCTGCATGGTCTGACTGGATGTTTCCCCATACGTCTACAAAAGATGACCAAAAGTTCAGGTCTTAAGGTTTGGATGATTGGTTGACAAGTTTATGGTCTAATTATTGGCAATTTGATGAACAGTTGCAGCCAAACATGTTTGTTGTTGCTGCCTTGGAGCATTCCTTTACTCCTTGCCTTGGTAAAGCAACTCTTGAGTCACCCTCCAATGACAACTTATTTAGTAGTTTTTGTACTTTTCTTCTCACTCAGCTCTTCTGTATTCATCACTTCTTCGCCCTTTGCCCTCCCCAATCCCCCAAACCAAAAATTGGTAACAAATCTACTCTGTTCCGATTGGTCTCAGCCACGCTGGTCCATCAGTAGCTTCACTCGTTTGTTTCGGACTCGCCTCTTACAAGGCGTGGACATAAAATGAAATCTATATTTGTGTGCGACTGCGGTGTCAGTGTGCCTCTCCGCCAACTGGAAGAGAGCCCCCCCCACCACCACCAGGAAATCCTGCATCAGTGGCGACCAGATTACCGATCAGAGCGTGACCAATGTCGGGAAGCGCGGAGTGTAGTAATGCGGCCTAATGGCGAGACAAGCCGGGGACTCTTTAATGGTAATGAATACACAATGTGAGCCCACGGCGGGATGATGGGGGGAGGTGGGGAAGGGGGAAAGTCGTGACCAGACTGGTGAGGAGGGAAAGATAACTGAGTATGGAAAAAGAGAGGAATGTGGGTAATGTTTACTGAATGTGTGTGCTCGGGCTGAATAACTGTACTCTCTCTACAATATAAAATTGACAGGCGCTAATAAGTTTTTTTTTTGTTTGATCGATGCTTCAACACAATCCCCACATCCTGTTCGTATCTAATCAGAGCTGGAGCACGATAAGTTTATACTATTGTTGAAAGAATTAAGATGTCGACTATTTGACCAAGAAGATGAAAAAAGACGGTCCTAAAATAATGTTAAAGGCAATTTTAGGCACACTAACAAATGATCAATATTGGCCCTCAAGGCCTGCAAATGTTGTCTGTACTGTGGTCCTTTTCCTCAAATCTACCACTTTTCTACAGCTGTTTCAGCTCCTTCCAACTTATCGAAAGTAGTAGCTCAAAATTAAAAAAAAAAAAAATGACACAGGAACCTCCGATTGTCAGTATGGGGATGCAATAATACACTTAGCCCACGATACAATGTGTATGTCATTCAGTTTGTTTCACCTCTCACTGCCCAGGAAACATTCGATTGCCTTTTGGGGGATGAAGGGGACTTTCTATTTATCTGCATTTTAAACTAATGTTTCACGAACAGGTCCAAAAAGATGAAAACACCACCATTTGTAAGTGTGTTTTGGACTGGATGTTGCACCAAATGGTTCAATTTTCAGCAAATTCATTCAGCCTTTGTTTATACCGGAGAGATCATCGAGGGGCAAACCTCATTTACAAAGACATCAAGTTATTACAAAGCGTGTGAAAAGACAGACGGTAAAGTTCTGAAGAGCAAACAGATGGATCAAGAATTGAAGATTTGGTAAATCCATTTACGGGGTTGTCCTCCACAGCTGTCATTTAGATACATTCACTGGAAACTGAGTTTGTGTTTCATCCTTTTTCAAATCATCTGTAATTAAAGGAAAAAAATCTGACTTTTCTAGAGGCTTTTATTTTGAAATGTGGCATCAAATTGCAGTCCTATTTAAACTACTGCACTGTGGTGTCATCTTTTACCAGTTTGAAGCCTGTGGAAATGCAGTTTATTTTTCAAATTATATTGAAGTCATCAATATTTCTCAAGGCTTTTAATTTGAAATACCACCTCAGTTTGCCTTGATATTTAATGTGTTGCACTGTGGTGTCATCTTTTCCCAGCCTAAAGCAGAATATGTCAGTGGAAACGCAGTTTATTTTTCAAATTTATATTGAAATCATCAATATCTTTAAGAAAAACTCAAAGTTCTGAAGGCTTTATTATGAAATGCGGCATCAGATTGCTATAATATTGGCTGGATCGCATTGTGGGGTGGTCTTGTGCTAGTTTGACTTGAGAGATACAAATTTCTTCAATCTTTTTTATTATAATAGTAACTATAAGACAAATCTTGACATCTCTGAAGGCTTTTATTTTGAAATGCTTAACACAAGTTGCTCAGCATATTGTCAAAAAGCTCATTATTTACAGATGAAATAGCTCAAATGTCAGAGGAGATTTTAAATGAGGTTTTCCAAACCAGAAGCTAAATCCACAACTTTGTTTCATTTAGGTGTATTTGCCAGATTTTCTGCAATGTTGTAAGTTTTCAAGCCTTAACCCCCAACTTTAAAAACCTTCATAAAGTTAATAATAATAATAATGATACATTTAATTTAAAAGCGCCTTTCAAGACACCCAAGGACACTGTACAAGTTAAAAACAACAACAATAAAACCAACAATAAGCAATAAAATCAGCAAAAAGCAACAGACAGTGACTGGTATGAGGATGTAAGCAGCAGGTTATTGTGAAATGGAGTATACAGTCCTGAACAGGTGGGTTTTAAGACGGGATTTGGAGAGGGATGGAGAGTTCAAGTTCTTGTGGGAGAGAGTTTCAGAGAGTTGAATAAAATTGAAACTTAAATGCAGAAACTGTCATCTGAGCCTCTGTAGTAGAATCTGAATGTGTTACGTTTCTTTGTGAGGAGACGTAAACAGAAGCATTGAGGGAGTGTCTGAGCCCGTCTCGTAGTATTTCTCATTTACTCTCCCGGTCTGGTGTGTGCACAGCCTTTCTCTCCCCATGCAATGCTCCTCAGCCTGTGTGTAACAAAGGCTTCGCTCTGCGGCAGGGCCAATAAAAACAGGAATTAAAGACGATTAGAGCAGCTTTTCACCTTTCCTCATATCCTCACATGGAAGCCCGCGGGGACTCGGTGGCAGTCGGTCGCTCTCCCTCTCCACACGAGCTACTTTCAGCAACTTTCTCCATCTTTATCTCCCTCTCTTTTTCACTTATCTTCAGGCCGCTCGCAGGTCTGAACACATTTGTTGTTGGCATTTCTATTAGCGGGCTTGATTGTGGCCATCAGATGGAGGCCAGTGGCAAAGGAGGGAAAGTCACTGAAAGAGAAACAAAGGAGGGGAGCTGAGAGGCAGCTGGAGATGCTGAACACACAAAATCAAAGTCTCCAGAGTGAGGGCATGTTATACATGAAAAGTGGCATCATGCGCTTATCTCCTGGCAGATTGGAGGTGTGCATTTATGCTAACGCTAATATTAGAAACAGCACGAGAGCGGAGTAGTTATTGGATGATCTTCATGCATCTGTGCCAGCAGCAGCCAGGGTCAAAGGCCAATCTTCTTAAGGCACCATCTCATGAACACTATGATGGATTTTCATAAAACTTTACACAACAAATCACTCTGATTATCTGTAAAATTGACTGGATTTTAAAGGTCATTGGTCAGAGGTTAAGGTCAGGGGCTTAATGCTAATCCCATGTTTCTGAATGAAGCATCTCAAAAATGCTGTGAGCGATTTTTTTTTTCAAATTTAGTACATAAGTCTACTTCAAATCAAGGATGAGCTGGCTTGATTTTTAAGGTAAAATTTTACTTATTTCACCTGATGATTTACTTATTTCACCTGATATCACGATAACCTAAGAACTCTGACAGGATCTGATTTTCAAACTGTGCCAAATGTCCACTTATTACTGAGCTTATGTATCATAAAATATATTCAGGCCAATCTTGTTAATGTGCCATCTTAACACAACCAATAAGTTTGACTGGCTGTCAATGTGGATGAATTTTGAAGGTCAAGGTCATTGTTCCTCTTGCTCATCCCTTGCTTGTGAATGTAGTGTCTCAGGAAAGCTTTGAGGGAATTTTTCCAGACTTTACACATTCATCCACGACGACTCAGGAGTGAAATGAGTAGATTTTGAAGGTCATAAGTCATTTTTTGGTTATTGTTTCATCCTTGCTTTGAAAGAACTTAAACTTTGCACAAATGTCAGCCTCAAATTAGGGATGAAATGATTAGGTGTCTTTATTTCATCATAATACTGGTTTCATAGTTGAGGGATTCACAATAAAAAGAGTGATATTTTTTTTAATAAATGTGCCCCCCCAAAATGATTCAGGAAACATTTATTAAAATGATAGTCCAACATACTGATACTTGAGGATTAATCCAGCTTTTTTAATGACTACAATGATGTTAAGGTTAGTTTAAAAAGCACATCTCCTCTGACATCTGTGATTTCAGAAATTTCTGTAGAAATTGTTGAATATTTTTTGTTTAGAATTCTGGGTAAATATGGATTTTGCACAGCAGTCTTGGAAGTACTCATGGAAATGATCATCTGTCTCGCATTTCTTATGTTGGCGCTCAAACAAAGAGAAGCTCCATTTTCTGTCTTTCAATCACAAGAGCCATTTTAGTTGGGATCCCCTGTGCTTATTACACAAACAGATTGATTCTGTTCTTTTATTGTTTGTAGCAGTAGTGATCCAGTTTTCTCACCTGTTTTCATCTTAATTACATTTCTGAATAAGGGGAAAGTGTGATTTAATATTGCATGCAGTGGGGAATATCATGTTTAAAAAGGTTGACTTCAAACATACAGATCACATTACGTCTCTCTTTGCCTTGAGGAAATCCATTATTTGCATGATTACCTTCGGATCATGAACCAAACCACCGCAGGGGAGCGAGACCAGCGGCAGTCAGAGCAGAGCCACATTAGCATGCAGCTCGACGTCCGAGCAGTCTATCGGTTCCTATCAGAAGGTGAAATCTCTTCAGCCAAATTGATCTGTTTCAACACACATCCCTAGATTACATTCTACAATAGATTAGAGGACTGTGGTGGGAGAAGGTATTAGCTGATATTCCCTCTTTGTCAGCAGAACGGTGAGAGTGGAGGCTGTTCACGCTGCCTCTGGTTAAGTCTGCAGGTCGCTGCTTCAGGCTCAGCTGTAAAAACCATCACATTTAACTGGTTTTCACTGTTAGGGGACAGATAGTACATTTGGAGTGAATTAATAGGACTATTATCTGCTCTTATTCTCCAATATTCAAGCAGCTTTCCACATATCAGGACTTTTTAATAAACGCTCAGAACTGACAGTTGTTACTTTTCCAGTTCAGAGTGTTTTAAGACGCCCTCAGCACATGATTAGAGGAGCCCTTTACTCTACTAAACCTTCATAGTTTTATGAATGGAGGCACTACCTAGTGACTCTTCAAGGTGCCCCTGACATCCATATATTTAAGTATACTAAGGGTTTCTTTTGAGATTTGGTGTCTTTGGCACGGATTTAATTTACTTTTATCTGCGCTTCCGCTGAGTGATCTTGTTTGGTTCTGTACAGTTTGGGGTGCTAAGCTCTGATTTCACTTGTGTTCCCGCTGTCAGGTAAACCTTCACCTGTGGATGGGGGATGAAACCTGAAGATGAGGGTCACACCAGCTCCCTCTGCACTTCCTTTTCTCCAACAACTGTAAGGAAGGCATGCACCTCCCCAGTACTCCATGGAGTTTTGTTTTGTACGTCGTATCCACAAGTTTTTAAACATGTTGATTTTGTTTAGCTGCTGTCACACAGGAAGTGACGGTTCATGGGACCAATCAACAGACTGCAACGTTATTCACTCCACCCTTTGGGGTCGGCTCAGTACGCCTTACACCCCAAAAAGAGGGAGCCAAAACAGTAGAACAGCATGAATTAGTAATATTGGTATCTATATTTGTGCACGGAGCCAAACTGAACCAGACTGCTTGGTGGAAGCACATCTTTTGTCATCCTTTCCATCCTTTATTTGGTATTTTGTGCTGTATCAAGACAACCTTTCTGAAGCCATTAGTTGATGCTCCACTGTTTCAAGCGCGTCTTTTTGAAGGGACCTCTGAATATTAACAGCTCCCTGTGTCTTGTTTTTTAGTTTAAAGGCGCTGTCTGCTGCTTTTCAAGGTACCAAAGGTGCCAGCATCTTTTCAAATAAATCCTTAAGTGGCTATTGCAAGTTACTCTACAGAGCTGTTTTGTGTTTCAATTGGCAAAAACTGGAGTCTGATAAATCCTGATGTAGATTTTTAGAGTAAACCCTTGGTCTGCATTTGATGACAAGCTGAATTTTCTTTTAGTTTTGGTTGTTAAAGTTGTCCAAAATACTGATCTGGGCTGTTTCCTTACATATTCTAAACCAAGAATGTTTCAGATAAGAGATATAAGTTATTACCCATCAGCTAAAACTTAAGAAACCAGTGCTGAGGGTATGTGAGAACTCATTTGAAATGCTCTTTCATATCTGTTTATTAGAGAGTTTTTACACTTTCTCCCTGGTATTTAGCTTCCTTGTCAACATTTGCTATAGTTTCTGAACATTTTTCAGTATTCCTACCCTGAGTGAGTCCTCTTAAAAACACCATTACATCCAATTAAATGACTTCTGATGATTTGTTTATGTTGAGGCCTTAATATTGGGTGGCAGCAGCTAAAAAATGTAAATGTAGTCTAAAGTTATCCTTTAAACTCAGAGAAACAGGCTTTTTCACTCTTTCCATTTGCTTCTGCTAAACTTGCAGGGCTTCTTACTTTCTGACACTTTTACCCTCCATAGGTGTTGGTTTATGCCCCATTGAGCATCTCACCGGCTCCTTCACCTCCATCTTTAAAGCTGTAGTTTACTGCCAGCATGCTTGGTGGGGCTTGTGATTCACAGAAAAATGATGAGGTGGAGGCTCAAACCTGGCCAACAAATATATGGCTCTTCAAATGCACCCCTGATATTAGAGCCACTTGAGACGGTTCCTTGACTTAACCATTTGGAAACTTACACTACATGAAGCTGCTCAGGCTTAAAACCTTTAGCACCACTTATGCTACGAGTAAATTTCCATTTGCTGTTAAAATTGTGAAAGAAATCGACCCTCACTTGAGAGAGACATCCAGCACCATCGACTTTTCCTGACCCGCTTCCGTTCCCTTTCTTCAAGCTGTCTTAATTTGGAGATGTTGCTTGGGAGCATGACTAATAATGTCTTTTCCTTAACTGGGGAGGAGAGATAAGTAGAGCAGCATCTGAAATCAATGACAGGGGATTAAGGGGGACCCTGGGGCTTCCATCATGTCTATTCAAGCTCCTATGACGAACACAATGCTTCCCTTTGCCCTGCAGAACAAGAAGTAGGCATACCTTTGGGCTGTGGTGCTTTAAAGTGCAACTAAACAAAAAAATCTGAAAGTTAAACCAATTAAATTTGAAATGTAGTGACACTGTTGATTAGCTTTAGTCCAAACCTTGACATTTTAATCCTGAGTGTCAAAATTCATGTTGAGTTAAATATGCAAAGCGGCTGCCCTCTACTGGCAGAAACTTGTGGTACCAGTAATTGTCACCACAGTTTCTAAACTGTGCCACCCACTTTTTCCACTCTCGTTACCCTCAGTATTGCCAAAATTCATGATTGACAGGAGGTCTGACCAACTAGGGACGCTGCTTTGATTCTCTCAAACAGGGGTCATTGACTACATCGGTAAAAGGACCAGTTTATGTCTTGGGGTTGAGATTATGGCATAAATTAAGATGATATTCTATCCTCTTCATGTAGCACCACAAACGTTCTGCCAAGTGGAGCACAGCCCTTGAAGCTTGAAACACGAGATCCTTAAGGTCATGAGAGATCCTCAGCTTCACAAGGTAACTGTGAGTTTTCAACATGTAAACAACAGGTTATATTGCCTGTCTGACTTTGGTTTGCTGTCTGCATCAATGTGATTTCAACCATTTCCACTCTATGTTGAAATTCTTGGAGTCGGAGCGCTTGTTTTCCTGCTTTGGATCGATCTGCTTGGTGGAGATTGATGCAGAGTTGAGATGGCTGAAAATAGACCTGCCACGTATTTCCAGCGAACTGGCAAGGAGCTGTGCTGCTGTGTTATTCTGCTAAACTCTGTGCTGCCATCACACTGAAAGTCCCCAACTCTTATGTTGATACAAAACCTATATTTTGAAGGAGCATTATCAGGAAATGTTGCATATTTAGAAGCAGAAACTAAACAAATGCCTGTTATAGAACTGCAATAGAGGAAAAAAAGAAATCAAACACAGAGACTTTAACATACAGAGACTTTAACATGTTTCATGAGCAATGTTAAAGTAAAATATTCAATTTTCAGAACTAAACTATCAGCCAATCAAAACAGGTCTAATAGAGCAAATAGATGAACCTCCATTTTCAGTTTGAAGACTTTTTTGAAGATTGAGGGAGTGCTGTCTTTTATCATGATGGTTACGCACAAAATATCCGAGAGCAGAGACTACTGCTTCATTTTTTATGGTTCTGAAGCATGAATTTGTAAAGTTAAGCAAATCAAACAGTGCTCAATTCTAAATCAACTTCTACAGTGTGTTTTAATCCTTTTACAGTGGTTTTAATAAAATACCTTGAGGTTGCAGCACCTTAAAGACAGATGTGCCCAAAACAAACATGGCTGAACTCATGCCATGGCCCAGAGCTCTTTTGCTCTAGCTTTTATTGGTTGTTTTATGATATAATTAGATCATTAGGTGAACTTTAAGTTTTATAATATGGCTGCTACATACATCACAAATGAACACAACCGGGATCTTTAAAGCTGACATTTCATTTTCAATTATTCGAAGCAGCGAATCATCCTCGGACTTCAAAAAAAAAGAAACGTGCCGTCTCCGAGACACGAGGTGGGGGGGAATTATGGAAATGCAGCCTCAGCAAGGAATCCACTGCCCTCAGCGAGGAAATTACACCGCGACAAAATAATTAAAAGCCATGTCTAATTTAAATACATGCCTCTGCACTCTCAAACACCCCTTAAGACCCCTCGGTGCGGGTCTAGAAAATGCCGCTTCCATGGGTTTTTGAAGTGAAATCACCCCGCGGGTGTGTGCAGGCGCTTGAGCAACAATGATTGGACCTGCCTTTGGAGAGTGTAATAGAGGAGGAAATAAGATGTAACCCCCTCTAAGGAATCAAAACGGTGGCGTGTATGTGCAAAGAATAGCGTGGATTCATGCAGAGAGAGAGAGAATGCACTGAAGTGAAATAGAGGCGAGATGGAATAAAGTGGATGCAGATTGAAAAAAGGAAGCAGAGATGGAGTTAAAAGAAGAGGAAATGATGTTTGTGTGTGTACAGTAAGCATATTTTTCACTGAACTGCACGCCTGGACAATCATGAGTCCATACTCTACGTTGCTGGTATAGCTAACAGCCCTATTATGAAGCAGTGAAGCGCCTCCGCCACTCGCCAGGGCCTTGCTGACATAACTCTCATGTATAAGGCCTTGTGCCGTATGTGCTGGGATTCAATTATGCTGCTGAACAGTAGGGCCGGCTCGGAGAGGGATGGAGGAGTTAGAGCCCTGTCATATGGGCCCAGTGGGGCGGCAAGCATCCACTCTGTCTGCCTGATACTGGTGTCACGGCTGCAGGGAGAAGACTGCTGCCTTAAGCTCTGACTGAGTGAATTCACTCACTCTATTTGTTTTATCTTTCTCTTTACTGCTGCTTTAGATAACGCTCTTATTCAAAAGAGCAATATGCAAGCATAAGTGGTAGATTTATTCTCTCTGCCAGTGCAGCACTCAAATTGTGGCCCTGGGATGTTGTTGCAAAATAGTAGATTGGGCACATAATTCAGAGAAATGCCACTTATAACGCTGAGATTCAAGATTTAATTTTGAATGTAGTGGATTGTAAATATAAGACTGTAAAAACATGGACAGCACTGTCTTGGTCTTGACAGGGCATTTTGATGCCAAGCAACATGCCGATGTATAACATGCTATAAGCTTTAAAATAATGAACATATTAAGGCATACATTTTGGGAGGAGGTGTCTGTATTGAAGGTTAATTCAGATGCAGTTTTGTCCAAAAGGTTTTGCTCTCAGCTGCCATCAACATAGTTCTGTTGTGGTTGCAGCGTGTTGTAGTTTGTGCTTGAATTTGTCTGAACTTTGAACAGGATTCATCCTGTAAATGATCATACTTCACATCAATCCCTCTGTACACTCCCACTCGAAACATCACACCTGTCTTCTTGAACCTTCCAACCGCCCGTTCAACTGCTGAAAACCCCATTTCATTCCCATCTGAGTCCGTGTCTGCAAGCCAGACCAAACAACTTTCCTAACATCGAAGCCAGCTCGGATTGTAATAAGCAACAAAGCCTCCGAAGCACAGCCCCCACTTCAAAACACTCAACGTAACTCACGTAACCAGGTATAGTGATTCCTCACACTGTCTTCGGTGCTCGACGCCGAGGCCACGAGCAGCAGGACGATGGCCCCTATGCCGACGACTCAGTGTGGGATAATCAGAGCAGAGCAGCTGCCGGGATTACAGCTGCACCGGTTGCCTGCGAGCGAAAAAGGTGACGCCGTTGAGGAGAGGAAGGGATCTCCTGCCATCAGCGGACACAGCGTGAGATGTGATAATCACCGACCCACCATGGCCCCTAAAACCAGGCCGCTAACAAGCACTTACTGAGTGCAATCACGGAGAGGGAGGCCCATCAGGACGAGACAGACAAAAAGACACAGCAGTGCTCGCTTTTCAGTTTGAGAGAATACACTTTTAGGGTAAAAAAGATGAGGAGTGTCTGAGATCTGAATTCTTTATATTTTCTTTGAATGTCCTCCAATCAGTTTTAACGGTTTTTTAATGTCAGGTTATTTTCTTATTTCTTTCTTTAAGTTAATTCCTGAGTAACAACTCTTACCAGGACAATAATCAAGGGTGCAAAGTTGGCAGGTTAGCTTGATAGCTTCAACATACTGAAATAAAGGCAGACACAACAGACCTCATTTTAAACGAGAATGTATTTGTTAAATAAGGATGAAGTGCTCACTTGGTAGTGAGCAAAGGCGAGTAGCATGTACGGTCTTAAAAAGCTTTAAAAAAAAAAGCAGAAAACAAGAACAACGACCAGAAGTAGCTGAACTGTCAAACTTCAAGTACAGTGTGTAATTTTAGCAGGAGCCATGTTCTGTATGTTGACACTGTTTCTCAGGATTAGCTAACAGAAGCTAACTGGAAGATTTGAAGCAGTTTAAGTGAATTTAAGACTATGAATCTGAGCGCTGAGTGCTGATTTTTAAGGACTTTTGTGGATACTTTGGGCCTCTGTAAAAGCACTTGTGTTTAAAACACAGCTTTAAAGACACTCTTATTTGGACATGATCTTAAACATAACAAATGTGAGTTTTCCTTTAAAGATAAGCTTTGAAATCATCACACAGAAGCTTTTTTGTCCTTTTTAATATACCTCATTGCACTGCTCTTCACATTTGAATGCACACAATGACAGCCATTTTGTTAAAACCACCGAACGTACAATTACAAGTCCCATTAACGGCCTTTTGAAAGGGACGTAGATGTACAAAAGAGATGGAGCGAACACAAGAGACAAAATTACAGACAGCAGATACCCCTTCACATTGATTGTCACAGTAACACAATGAAGTCTTAAGTAGTTTTACAGAAAAGATAGACAAGAGGTGTTTCTACCACGGGGGTGACCATGCAGGAGGAGGTGGGGTCATTTTAAATCACACTTTAATTCAACCAAAGATGACAGCCATTGTCAACACGCTTCGTATCGAGTTTAATCCCCAGGAGAAAAAGTAATTTAGTGCTTCGGCATGCTCGGGGAGGTGAGTGGCTGTTTTTTTATTCACTGTGTGTGGGGATGGTGAGTGGCGGTGGACGACACTGATGACGTGTCGAGCTGGTGTATTTGTAAGCACAGGAAACTATCAGTGGCAAATAGATGTTTTACATCGTGTTTCAGTATGAGGGAACATTTGATCTGGGCTAAAACTGACAAAATACTGTTTAACATCCTCAGACGGGATCACCCTCCTGTATATTGTAGATATTTGTGCCTTTTGGTGCTTATTTAGTTCCTAATAAGAGGCTGTTTCTACTGTTGTTGAGTTTGTAAGGTGACCCTGAGTGTTCTGAAATGTGTTTAGAAAAAAACACATTATATAATATGATATATATAACATTATTCTGATTTAATGTCACCCAACAGCACTGCCATTGCTCACTTTGACACCAGAGGGAACTACTTGGATATCAGAGGTATGATGCCAAAGGTCATTCATGATTATGTGAACCCTTGCTTGGAAACAAATTGAGGGATTTCTGTCAAACTTTACACTAATGTCCACTTTGACTACAGGATAGACAGCTTAGAGTTTGGAGATCAAAGGTCATTGTCTCTGGTTCAAGGATAACCTCAGTGGATTTCTCAAGTTAAAGTTCAAGATCATTGATATTTCTGTTTATCTTTTGCTTGTTGACATAAAACTTCAAGAGCACTTTAAGGCAGACATCCCCAACCTTCAGGCCTCGGACCAGTACAGGACAGAAAGAACAAAAATACAGATTTCATTAACCTTGGTAGAATTAGTGAGACTGAGAGAAAAATGTGTGGAGCTGCTGCACAGACTTTTTATCTTTTCATGACGACATATGCTGGCATTTCATTAAAACAGCAGCAAAACTGAGATAATAATGTAAACTATAAATTCAAGGGCATTTGGATCCTTCCATTGTAGACCATATATATATCACTTAAAAAAGGCAGTTTAAGTGCGTTCACTTACCATAATATTGGAGAATACTTCCCCTTACGCTACGACTAGGATGAGAATGTATAGATTTATATACTGTTTATGTATTTTTGATGTGTTTTGATCAATGATTTTGTTGTTCGGGAAGTGAGGAACAAGAAATTCTTTATCTTTCAAATATCATAAGCCAGCATTAGCTCATTAATGGTATTAACTAAATATCAGTCAGTGTTTTGGGAAAGTATTTTTAACGAAGGAATTTAAGTTCTAATCAAGTTAACACAAAAAAATTACATAGATTTAGGTGAAGTCTTTTTGGTGCCTCTGTCCTTAAAATTTACAGTTACAATGAAGCATCTGACAGCGTTAATCCACTATTTGCTCCTCTCTGGGTCAGGATTTAGGTTAGGCTGCTGGGGAGCTCCAAGTTCTTTCACTTTCCTGCTTTGTTTACTTGTATGTAACTTCCTGCTTAGGGCTTGTTGGGCCACTGCTTTTGTTTTAGAATAATGGCCATGACATAAAACAAGATGCTTGATTATAACAGAACCCTCGGGGTTGAGAAAGACTGCCAGAAAACTGAAAAACTGGAGTCTTAAGGCCATTTCTACTTAGCAAACAAAATCATAGGAGCGTGCCCTGGGTCCTGTAAAACTCATAGGATCTTAGAGCGTTCTCGGATATCCGGAGGTTGTGGGCCAGAATCATTTCTTGTAATTTGTGCTCTACTTTGGCAGAAAAACTCAACAAATTCTGATGGTCTGGTTTTACTCCAGTATACTGATTCTATCAGACAGGATAATAATCCATTTTTGTGCTCAGTTTGAAACTACATATTTACAAGGCAGGACAAAATCAAACTCAGGGTTATTGCCAAAGACGGGAGATGAATTTTTATTCCTCCGTCTGGGATAAGCTGCTGGCAGAACATTGTACACCCAGACAAGAACTCACAATAGCAAATATCTGGAGATTGACAGACACATCCTTCTCAAGGTCTAATCTGTTTTCCTCACTGTGTTGATGCATTCATCTCTGACCCTATCACCACTGCCACCATCCCTGCTTATTCAGTCCTGGACATTTTAGTCCAATTTCCTCCCATCAGCTCCCAAAGACCTTATTTCTCCTCTCAAAAACTTCTTTCATGTGTGCTTAAACCCACAATGCTTTAGAGCTCTACAATAAAGTCCGACACAACAGCACCGACCTCAGCCGTACCCACTCCCAGACCCAGCGCTTAATTAGATTTCAGCTCACAGCGCCATAATATTTTCCAAAGTCAACACCCCGGATCCTGCAGATGTTTTGATATGTCCTTAAGTTATTCAGAAACTGTTGCAGACACAGTTGAAAGGATAAAAAAAGAGACAGCTCATCGCTACAAAAACTGCATTTAAACAAGCCCCCAAATGACATTTTGAGCTGCTGCGTTCACGCTGACAAGGTGAATAATTTAAAGTTATCTCATGAGTGCTAATAGCAAAAAAAAAAAAGCAGCCAGAAGTCGAGTAGAAGGTTTACTTGGAAGGCATGCAACAGGCAAATATGGAGAGATTTAGGAGAGTAAAATTTGATTGTGGTTTGAGTTGAAGCTTCATACTGTCACTGCGTAGAAGCTTTATTAACCTCAGATATGTGAACAAACAAATGCAACACAATCAAAAATGAACAGCAGCTTAAGCTCACTGTGGCCTCCATCTCCCCACGTACCTCCTCAAGAGCAAGGACAGGAACTGGTAAGGTTATATTGATACCAATGCCATTATTGATTCTTCTTATTGACTCCCATATTGATTCCTGTTGATTTCTGTGTTGAAAAAAAGTTGGTCTGCACAGTTTTTCTGTGTCAACAAGGTCAAACACATGGCGCTGCTGATATTTTATGCAAGGCTGAGTTCACACTAGCTTGAATTCTTACAGTCACTGATGTTGTATGTTGATCTTTTGGCATAGGGCTTGCCACTCGTGACTGTTGAGCAACTGAACATCAAGCAAGAATGGGAAAGAATTCCACCTACAAAGCTTCAGCAATTAGTGTCCTCAGTTCCTAAATGCTTACTGAGTGTTGTTTAAGGGAAAAGACATGAAACACAGTGGTAAACATGCCCTGTCCCAGCTTTTCTTGGTGTTTGAACATTAAATATAGTGTATTTAATTTAAGATAGCTCAAAAATGATTTGCTTGTAAATATACCTCGGCGATTGCCATTTTTATTGAACAGAATCTGCAGTTGAAGCAAGAAGTAGCAGAGGTGGGCAGAGGTAGCAGTAGGCCTGTCTGTGCTTGTTATCTTTTGTTATAGTTTCGAGATTGAATTTAATTTAACTGAAAGAAAATGTTCCCTGTTAAGCTTGATGCCATGAAGCTGCAAAGTCTTTCTTAAAAACTGTAATAAAATTAAAGTTGCTTGGATAAAAGTGAAGTTATTTTCCTATAATTCCTCTAATTAATTCCAATGTTGAAGTCCAAATCTATATTGAACCGATTTTTAAACCAGTGGGCAATCTTACCAAAACTCAACACCATAATTCAGTCAGAATACCCTCAGCCTAGACAACGTTATTCTCCACAGTGTGCTCTGAGAGCCTGGCTCAGTTTGAGCTCTCCAACACCGACTCACCCAATTATGAATTTTTCAAGCAGGTTGACCAAACACACATCGCAGTGCGTGAAAGTGTGATGTTACAGCAGCACAGGACTTCTCATTAGTCGGAGCGCTTCACTACAGCCGCTTTACCCGCTCCACATGTTCACTTCTTCTTTTAACATTCACATCATGTTTCTTCACTTTGTGCTACGTCTTGGTTTGTGCTCGTGTCAATACTGACCCCTTCATTAATAATGAGGGATGAGGTGTGCTCATGTCTGTCTGTTGATGCTTTCTGCAAGTGTGGAGCAGGAATAATTCAAGAGGATTTCCACCCAACAAAACAAAAAAGGAAGTCTAGTTATTTCAACAAACATGTTAAAGAATAAGTAAAACTGTGAGTGAATGGTGAAGTGTGGCAGCAGCGGCTTCATGTGAGGTGATCAAGTTAAAAAAAAGAGCAGTTTCCAAGGCAGAGGAGGTGAAAAAGACGACAAAAATACATTTAGTCTCTTGATTTGAGTGAATATTGAGAAGATTACTACCTCTGATTAACCTAATCATGTAATGTTAGCTAAAGGTGTTAGCAGGGGTGCTGGTGGTCTTAACTGCTGTTTCCTGCTTCTTCTTCTTCTTCTTCTTCTTGTTGGATTGATCTTTTTGTGCTTAGTTTTCTAATGTTTATGTGAAAGCACTTTGTAAACCTCTGTTTTCAAAAGTGCTTTACAAATAAAGCTGCGATTATAGTTATTATTTAGGACCAAAAAGGGGCATGGTAAGTGATATACTGGATTTTCAGCTTTGTTTTAACCCCATGAGGAAGAGCAGGAGACGTGATGTTAGCAGATGTTTCCATGATGAAGGCCAAGAGAACAAACTGTCTTTTGGCATCCATATTGATGTTGTCAAGCAACAGAGTTGAGAGAGTAGAAAGTTCTTAGATTTTGGTTAATGCTTTGTGTTTTATGTTTGATTTGAGAAGTTTTGCCCTGCATTAGCTGGCCCAAGTTTGTTGCAATAAAAAATAGGGATGCATGAGATCATTGGTACGATATCAGTAGGTATGCACGATATTGGATTTTTGCTGATATCCGATATAGCAATATTTCTAAAATCCTTATTGCTGATGCTAATATCAATACTTATATTTTGTAGAAGAGCACAAAGTCCCTGCTTGACAAAAGTAATGTGTTTCTTCCATGGTTACAGTCCATTTGTGCTAGGAACAGATTTGAAGTAAGAAAAACAAAATTTTATTCTTTAATAAATTTGTTGTTTTAGTTTATATAAGTGGACATTGTGTGACGTTGAGGTAAAATATTATGGTACATTTGTACACTCTGTCAATATTACAGCCAATATATGGTCAAAATATTGACACAAATTTTCATATCTGCTGATACCGACATTGGTCCAATAATAATGTGCATCCTTAAATATTAGCATCAACAGATATTTAAATTTTTGCTGATATTTTCAGGACAGTACAGTATATCAGCCAAACATATTAGCCAGAAATCACAAATGGACCATAATGCTTCACCTTACATCACTGCATGGGAACATTTAAAAATCAAGACTTTCATGTATTCATGAGTTAAATGTTGTTTTTTTTTGTTTGTTTTACATCAGGTATATCGAATTAGTGATAAACTGATGCCAATTTCGATGTTTAAGGTAACAATTTTGGCTGATATCAATGTTTTTCTAATTACCTCTTTTGGATTAATTCTGTCACAATGCCAGTATTTTCTCTCCTGTTCAATCGTGTAAACGGATCAGATTTTGTCAAAGAGGTCATTTTCTGCCCAATTATAACAATTCCAATATCGTGTATTCTTAGTAATAATAATCTAAAGCTACCCTCAGATAGATGAATGTGTATCATAATTCAATCGTGACCTGTAGCACTGAGTATAATTTGTAAACTGCTGAACTTGTTTCATTTGAAGTTTACTTCAATTCCTTCTGTTTCTTTGTTATTCACAAATTATTCTGTTTACAAAACACCATGTTGATGCACCACAATAAGTGCGTCCTGGAGTTCTGGCTCCTGGCAGGGGTCCCTCTCTCTGTGGGGGACACCTTACGGCAAGCTTAGACCGAGAGTGAACCTCCAGCCTTACGATTCCCCCCACGTCCCTCTGATTCCCAGCCACTCGTCGATCAATAGTGGTCTTTGAGCAAAGCAGAGGCCCCTATTGTGGCCACGTTCACTAGGACCGAGCTTTCGGGGCCGCCTGTTGGTGCAGGCTAAACCATGACGGATTTATCCTGGGCCTGCTTCGCCCATTCGTCAGCCACTGCGGGTGAAAACACAGGCCTGAGGTCCCCTAATGGGAATTTAATGCACTTCAATGTACCTGCAGCCAAACAGAAAGAAAAGGACTGCTGTTTCTTTCCCTCTATGCACATGACGGTGACTCACGGCGGATATTAGCCCGCCAAAGGGAGTAGAGCTTTGTGCATGACGGAGAGTTAAATGTAGAAAAGGGGTCGTTTTTATTTGATATGTGATAAACTGATTTGCTTTGAAAGACACTTAGGGCAAGACAAAACTATTTCTGTCTATATTTTGATTTTAGATAAATAACATTATTTATGTCATGACTTTTTCAGCCCGTTAGTGAGTGCAGTGTTAATGGACGGATAAAAAACCAGAATGTTTGCCATACATCCTCTTCACAGGCTATGTTTTTGACCCAATGTGCCACCCAGTCCAATTCAAGGTCTGATTTGAGCTTTGTTATAGCCAACTATGATCAATAATCCTTAAATGTGTCGCGTCAATCAGATTATTCTGCTTCTTGTTGCCCCTCCGTTGTAATACCTGCAAAAACCAGTGAGAGCGAACAGACAGGCAAGCATCACCATCCAGATTTGATCCTGTTTGATATCACTGTTACAAAATACAAGTCACTCAGTATTGTGTAACTGATTGTTTTAACTGATCAAAAATCTGCAAACAAACTGTTGAACACTGTCTTGGTTGCACAAATATGTTGACAACTTTGAAAAAGGGAGGCTGGTAAGGAGGGAGGTTGCCATTTCCACGCATTTTTCCAAGTGTTTAAAAAAAATTTCTGAGTTTGTTCGATGAGATGTCAATGAAATTTTCAGAGAATGTGGCACAATTATAAATAGTTTATCATTTGAAACAACAAATTACTCAGTACTGTATGAATGGTTCACATGCCGTACCATTCCATCTATTTCCCCAATTTTGAGCACATGCGGGAGATTTTCTGCATTTTCCGTTTATTAAAATAAGGATCTTAAATCAAGGACTTTTAATATTGTTGCCATTCTATCAAACATGCATCAGTATTGTTTTGTTTTTACTAATAATAATAATAATACATTTTATTTAAGGGCACCTTTCATGACACTCAAGGTTACTGTAATAAAATAAAAGTCTGGTAATGTGGCAACCATTTTCTGTTTCTTCATGGATAAAAGCTTTAAATTATACAGTCAACTCTGTACTGCCATTCTGCTAAAATGTCTTTTGGCATAGACCTCATGTATTATGTAGACCTTCTTTATGAACAGCATGTCCTTCACTTCTGTCCAAACAAACAGTCTCCTCTTGCCTGGCTAAAGCCTTAATTGATCTAATTACTCGCTCAATTTGACTTTCCAGTCCACGCTTCTCTGGGAGAACCGTCATTTTTTTAGTTGGATATTTTAATGGTGTCCTAGTTTGAGCACAGAGGGGGGAGTAAACAGTGTTTGTAATGCTAAATATTTTTTGCTGCTTACAAAGTATTTCACAGGCAGATGCTGGATGCTCATTTGTGAGGTGCAGCTGAGGGTTTTGCAGGGCAGTGTCCATGGAGGCGAACGAAATTAGCATTTTAATACTTCCTGGAGTTTAATTTGGTGGGTTTCCTTGTTTGCACTTTCACATTAGTGTTTTATGATAGTACTTCCTTTAGGTGCCAGGACTCTCTGAGGATCTTTATAGTCTTTAAAAACAGGAAATGCTTCCAGTGTTTTGACCCTTTTGGTCTGTTTGTGCCAAAAACCTGGACCCTGATCCCCCCATCTGAAGGGGCAGGAGCTCAGTCTTAGTCTCTGTCAGCCATAACCTCGGTGAACCCCCCTGTGGGCGCACACATGCACACGCACACTACCCCCGTGAGGACGAGTATAAAACATGACAGTATCGGCAGGTCCGGGGATGGCCGCGCCTCGGAGGTGTTGGGATTCATAATGACCCCGCTCGCTTCTGTCCGATGTGTATTGAGCGCTTGTGACACATAAAACTGTCGCGGCGTGATGAGAAATAACCACTGTCAGCACACATCTGCGCTTCAGAGGATTTAAGCTTGGATGGAGGAGAGGGGGAGGCAAAGGGTAGTCCGGCATGATTCATGGTCTGCTACAGGACATGGACTTTTTAAAAAACACTCATGGGCCGCGTCACTGCTGCTCGACTTCATGATACTGAAGAGTCCTTTTAGTCACAGAAGAGTCTGCTTCATGAAAACTTTGGACTTGTTTCTGGACACATATGAAGCCTTTAGGACCAACATTTAACTTAAATTCATTCTGCTTTGACTCAGTTTAGTGCAAAAGTTAAAGACATATGAAATGTGAAATGGACTTGGTGAAACATGGATGACTGAATGAACTCAAAGTTTTTTCCTTTGTGTGTTAGTGTATGTGTTTAAGCCAAATTGTATATGAAATAATTACATGAGGCTATATTACGTTGAAATCAATACATTTTATTCATACGCAGGCCTTTGTTTTCAGAAACATTTCTCGATCCTGGAGGAACATTTCTTATAGATTAAAAATGTTTTGGTTATTACAGATAGAAAGCAGTTCATGGGGCCCTGAAAAAGAAAAACTTTAGGTCAAACAATTTAATGCAGAGGGGATCAGACACAAAGTCAGGATTCTGACATTAGAAGCAGGCTTGTAAAAGTCAGAATTATTGGATCTGAGATTTAAGTCAGAATAATTAAATTAAATCCAGAGTTCTGAAATAAAAGACAGCATTCTCAGATTTTATTCAGAATCCTAAAATTAAAGTCAGAATCAAAAATACTTTATCAATCCCAGAGGAAAAAATTGGATAATTTATTGTAAGAATAAAATATGAATCTTCGGTTTATAGTCAGGATTCTGAGATTAGAAGCAGGACTTTAGAAGTCATAATTATGGGATAAAGCCAGAGTTCTGAGATTTAAGTCATGATTCTGAGACACAGACAGAAGAACAGGATTAAAGTCAGAGAATCAAAAGTACTTAATTATTCCCTAAGGGAAAATTGGGAAATTAATTTGTAAGAATGTAAAATGAATTCTAGGCTTAAAGTGAGAAGCCTGAGATTACCGTCAGGATTCAGAATTATCAAAGTCTACGTTCTGGGATTAAAGTCAGAATTCTGACTTAAATGTCAGACTTTAGTTTCCTGAAATTGGAGTGTTCCTCATCTTTGCTTGTCACTGCTTCATTTCGGGACCCTTTCTTCAAACTTTACTCTCATCACTCTGAACGATGGAAAGTCCTGAGACATTTTGGAGCTACAAGGTCGATGGAACTTCAGATCTTGTCAGCACAACATTTTAAGGGTTCACGAGATTTTTGTCAAATTCAGCATAAATCTACATTTTTCCTTAAGGGTGAAGTGAGTTGAATTTTGAGGTCGAAGGTCTTAATGCTCTACTTTGACACCCAAATAGCTCTGTAATCCAAAGTTTAAAAGAAAACCTAAACCTCACAATTAGTCCCAACAACTTGATGGTAAAACCATCTCATACCCCCTTAAGCGCCGCTCTACCTTCACTTTCAGGCACCTACAGATAACGGCCACTTGGTTGTTCGTTAAAACAAAGACTCAGAGCCTCACTCGACTTGTCTTGTCCTGTTTATCATAAAAGCAGCTTTTATTCTGACGGTGAACTTCCTTTAACTCAGTAACTCCTAAAGAAACATCCTCAGAGTTCTTCCTGCTCCTTTCTTTTATCTGTTTTCTCTTACGCTGAACTAATGTGATTTAAATGATGAGACACGCTCAGTGTGTGTCCCAACTCACAGAGGGGTTTCAGGTAGTTCTGCCCGTTAGCCGCCGGTTAGCCTAAGTGTCTGAGCGGGACCCCCCGCCGCGAGGCAAGAATTTCAGCCCGGCGGGGAGGAGACGGGGGGAGGCGGAGGGGATAAGAATCGTGTGCCGTTTCTCAATCGTGTCATCAGTCTTTGGAGATGAGGGAAAGTTTGTTAACGTGTGACTCGGCACACGTCGCAGCTGCTGCAACTCATGCCTGAAAATGTGATGTGTTACTTAAATTTGTCTGGTTGTATTTTTGTGGTTTTATTTCTGGGCTTGAAAGTGAAAACCAGGAATTTTACCTCAATAGGAAACAAAAATGAGCTAAAAGTGGTCCAGGTCTAATCCTCATTCACTCACCGTCCATGAACGACCTCAGAATGACTTTTTCAAACACACGTACAAACACATTTTTTATTATTATTCTCTCTTTCACCCTGAAAAGGTCGAATAAAATCTTTTGAAAATTGAAGGTTTATTTGGTCAGTTTGACTTTGGCATGTTTATAAAGTTTTCAATCAATCATTCAATCAATCAGTCTTTATTTTTATAGTCCCAGTTCATAACAAGTCTTATTTCAAGACACTTTACAACAGAGCAGGCTGAAGACAAACTCTTCTTTTAATAGATACACATATATGCATAGATACAAATACACATAAATGTATATTTTGTATATTCACATACATCCAGAGATGTATCCATCCAAGCAGAGACAAAGGGACTAAAAATAAGAATTTATATAGAGACAAATCCACAGACGCCTAGATCATAAATCTGTCCTCATCATATTTGTCTCAATCTTTATTTGAAAAGCACCATATTTGTTGAATATAAATTTACTAAAGGTAAGGCCTTTGAGATGTTTCATCTCATTTTCAAGAGGGTCCTTGTGTCTATGTGGTTGTAAAAGTAGTTACTATGGATGAATAATCAACATAACCATGGACGGAGAGATCAGTCTATATGTGTGGACTATTATGTATTTGATTTTGTTGATCTCTCTAAAGTTATAATCACAGACTGTAATGATAATGGAATGGGGCTAAAAGAAAGGCCAAATATATATATATATATATATATATTTTATTTTATTTTATTTATTATTATTTGTAATATTTGTATTATCTGTTTATTTTGTTTTTTTCTTTTCTGTGCCTGTTTTTTATCTTCTGTGAAGCACATTGAGCTTACGCTTGTACAAAATGTGCTATACAAATAAAATTGATGGTTGTAGTTATTAAAGCCTCTCAAGTCCGCAGCAGCAGGCGGTCTACACCAAGGATCCCAGACAGCCTCCAAGACAAGAACCAGAGACGAGGACAGGAGCAAACAAAAAGGGAAGAAGGCATATATAGAGTTATAAAGTTTTAAGGCGAACTCACGTAAGATTTTGTTGATATTGACTTTTACAACTTCAGGACTTTTTACCCTGATTGTTTTTACAATCCATGTTCATGACTCACAGTCTTCAGGACCAGTTAACTCCATGTAACAGCTTCAAAGTCAGGTAGTTATAAGGTGATGTCTAGTGAAATTTAATGTCCAAAACTGATGTTCATTTGCATTAATGTGTGAAAACATGATCTAGAAAAGGGCAAGCCCCTTCAGCGCCTGCTTTGACTTCTCTTCAATCACATTTCTCTCCTCATTTCTTCTTCCACATCCTGGTTCATGTATTTATTTATTGTTTTCCCTCCCTGATCAGTCTCCCCTCTCAAACTCTCTCCCCGTGTGTTTTGTTGTTTTCAGAGCTGCTGGAGGTCTTCAGCCAGAACCAAATTTCAACCCCCTCCCTGAGCTTGTTTTTTAGGAGCTAATCCCTCCTCTCCCCACGTCCGAGACCTGCTTCTGGATGCTGAGTGAGCTGGGGAAAGGATGGAGGGCGTGCATCATGATGGTAGGACGGGTGTTGTTAGAGGGTGGGTGGGGGGGCCACTAGGGGTCTCATGCCTCTGCACAATCAGCGCGAGGGCTGGTTTTAATGAGGCGCCTGTTTATTAAGTCCACTCAGGGAGGCTGTGCGAGTGCTTAGCATTTGCTCTCTAATTAGGGGAGCTAAACAGTCCCTATTGCTGAGGATCAACCATTTCGGGAGGGGAGAGGGGGCTGTGCTCGGGGCGCAGATCGCTGGAGCCCAAAAACAAAAAGAGGCCGAGGGAATCTTTGCAAACAGTTGGATTAAAATTTTGGGAAAGGAGGGGATCGATTTTTGCTGTAGCAATGATGAAGAAACCAATCACAGAGAGGAACAGAAGGTGCCACAGTGTGTGAAGGTAGACTCATCAGGTAAGTTATTACAAGGAGTCCCCCTAGTGGTGACTTCAAGAACTGCAGAATTCATTTGTTGGCCTGTTGAGTTTGGATAAAGTGTGGGGACGAAAAATGATGCATCCGCTTGCAATATTTAAAGGGAATTATGCCTAATACATGCAGTGTCTCTATTATATCTAATATCTTTATAGTAGCCTAAAATTTGAATTGATTCTGGAGTTAAAAATGGGCTTACAAGCCAAATTCCAATGAAGTTGGGACATTGTGAAAATAAAAACAGAATACAGTGATGTGCAAGTCATCTTTATTCAGCTGAATACACTTCAGATTGATAAACTTTATTGTTTTTTTCTTTGCAAATATTCACTCATTTTAAAACACAAAAAGCTGAGACAATTAGCGTCCTTACTTTCCAAATGCTTATTGAGTGTTGCTTAAAGGAATGGCGATGTGACACAGTGCTTAATATGGCCCTGTCCCAGCTTTTTTGGAACATGTTGCAGGCGGTAAATTCAAAATGAGTGAATATTTGCAAAAAAACTACTAAGTTTATATTTTGTCTTTGTAGTATATTCAATTGAATGTATGTTGTATATGTTCTATTTTTATTTATGATTAACAGTGTGTCCCGACTTCATTTGAATTGTGTTTTGTAGCTAAGGGTGGATCCATGAAGTTAATAACAATAATGCACAAAATTTAACAGATTTAACAAAAGGTAAGTAAACCAAAGGCCAGCTTGCTCTGGTGACACAAACTGCAGTTCCTTAATTGTCCACTGGGTCCTGTCTGCAGAAGCACCTGAAGTCACACACACACTCCATGTTAGGTTTTAGAAATAAACACGTTACTGCCGGGGTCAAAGGCCATGGGTCAGTTGATAAAGTTTTGTCTTTATGTCTGATTTGTGGCTGAATATGAAGACAGTCCACCTTCCTTAAGCGTCTGTAGCTGTTAAGTCTAACCCAGCTGAGCTCGACAGCCATGATGAGGATGTTGACAGAGAAAACTGCACCGCTCCGCCACAGCTCCTTTTCATCCGCACAGTAAATGCCTCCCTGATTATACGCGCTCCCCCCCACCGCGCAGATTGCTGTTAAAGTGCAAGAAGAAGACGAGCGTCTTTTTAGATTAAGACCCTGATCAAATTTTCATAACTCAATTTCGGTGGGGAAAGGGTGGGAGGACTGGGGGAATAAAAGTGTGTGTTTGTAATCAGCTTTCTTTGTCTGCATCCATTTCACTTTGTGGAAATCTGTGTCACTGATGATAATGTTCTGATAGGTTCTGGCTTTTGAATCGTCAGTGTGATAAAAGCAGAGCTGATGAATTAGGTTTGGATTTGGGTTTCCAGTGAAGCTGCTTTGGTGATTATTCTGTAAAATTTACAAAGAACGATAAGGAAATGTTAACAAAGATGAATTTCCCTCAAAAACATCCCTGCCTTCTTTATTTTATTTTTAGATGATAAAACAATGAGTCAAATACAAACATGATCACATAACTTTCTACAAACTTTAAATTTAGGATTTTATTTTTATGATCGAAGGTCAAAGATCAAGGTCAGCAGGCCTCTGTCCTATCCCAAGAACGTTTCCAGGCTTTTACTCCAAACTTTGAAGAAATGTGCGTTCTGGCTCAAGGACTAAATAATCAGAGTTTGGAATCATGTCAAAGGTCAAGGTCAGTGGACCTCATGTACATCGGTTGTTTCTGAATGCAGTATCTTAACAACACGCGGAGGGAACTTCTTGAATGTTCTCACACGTGTCCAGTCTGACTCAGGGACTAACTGCTGAGAAAGTCAGAGGTCAAAGGACAAGGTCATGACACCCCAAGGTCATCCCTTGCTTATGACCACTTTGAGGGTTTCCCACCATTTTACCCAAATGCCATTCTGATTTTTGTTGTCCTGATCAAGTTCAGTGTTTGCTCTATTGTTTAAAAATGCAGTGAGAGATTTTTGTCAAATTTGGCACAAACCTTCACTTGGACTTAAAGTATGCTGATTAGATTTTGGAGGTCAAAGGTCACATCAGTCGCATACTTACATTCATTCAACTTCTTTATTAGGAATAATCCCTTGTGAATTGTCATCTCATTTTCAAAGAGATCCTTAAGACCAAAATTCACACTTGAAATACAGATGTACAAACTATTGAATAGAGCACAAAACAAACAAAACAGAACATGACTGAAGTGACAAGGTAAAACATAAGACAAGAATGAAGAAAAAAGAAAAGAAAATCAAAAAAATGAATCAAAACAAAAAACTAAATCAAAAAACAAAACTAAATCAAAACAAAAACAAAATAAAAAAAGCAAAAAACAAAATAAAATAAAAAAAATCATCAAAACCACCCCAGACTTTCTCCTGGAGCCACCTAACAGAGGTATAACTACTAGCGCATAATCGTCATTGGTGTCAATCCTTGAATTTCGTCTTCCTCGAGAGAGCATGATGTTGATTTTGCAGCTGTTTACTGTTTCATGGTTTTATTTAGGGCTTCGCCACCGCTTGATTAACAAGATGCTGCCAGGCCGGGGCAGGTGTTTGACTTTGTCATCTAAATTTGATCATTTCCGTACCAATGAAAAATAATTCAGCTTCCTTTCAAAAGTATGAGGATTTGCTGATCAGACTCGCGTAAAGAATAAAGAGCTGCAGTTTAAAGTATGTAAATGACATGTATGTCTCCTGGATGTAATTCCGATTAATGTGGCATTCTTAAATAGCCTCTGTCTTCATGTTTCCCTCAGAGTGCAGTCTATTAAAACAGTAATCACCTCCATTACAGTATTGCTTTATCGACTGGCTCGCAGGGTGTGACCTTTAAACATGTAACTGTATTTATTTCCTCTGTGCTAATGTGCATTTAGGGCCCATAGCTAATCTTTAACGCTGCTTAATATCCTCTCCATCTTTCCCTTCAGTCTCCAAAGCTTCAGTTTCTATCTGCTCATTCGTCTGTCACCTCTCTCCCCCCTCCCTCTCCCAGACAGCCGACTGGTATGGCGACACCAGACTGCGTGTATTTTTAGCGCTGCCACAGATGGGACCGTGGCAGCATGTCAGCAACCAGAATGTTCTTTATCTCAGCTGTCAGTCCGACCAGAACGAACCCATGAAGCTTAGAAATCTGGGCAGCCTTTCTCCCCTTCTTCTTTCTTTTTATTCCTCCGACTCTTTAAATTGAGGGTTTATCTGGGTTTGAACAATTCTCTCTGTTTAAGGTGGAAATGCAAACAGTTGCTGCATCAGCTCCTCCGTGAGAGCTGAGTCCAAACCTATGATTAAGTTGAGGTGAAACTGCAGGACGGATTTCTGGGGAAAATACATTTTTATCACAAAAGAAAGCAAGAAAGCGCCAAACAGACCTGATAGAGCAGGGGTGGGCAACTTTGATTACCAAGAGGGCCACATAAAAATGCTTTCAGTGCCTGGGGGCCACACTGTTACATATTGTCAGGCACTCTCAATGAGGAAATATATATAAATATAAACCAAAAATAGCAAATATTAAGCTTCAAAAAAGGATTATAACAACATCAGTATATTTTAATTCGAACACAATTAAAAATTTATAATTTAATGAGCATGTCACACAACTAAAGAAAATTTAAGCTTCTTTTTAATGCAATAAAAGAATAAATATTTACCAACATGAAAGAATAATATATTTCCTTTATTACTGTTTCCAAATATAGTTTTGCTAATACTATATACTATGTTTTAATGCCTTATAAAAGACATTGCGAGATACAATTATAGAAAAGTAAGTTCTTTAATGACTTGTAAAAAACAAAACATGTACCTGCAATCTAAGGTAAATAGAAATATTTTATCACCTATCCTGCCTGGTCATTCACCAGAGTCACTACCTTGAACTCCTTCACATTCACTTGATATTTTAAGAGATGTGATGTAGTTTATTGATGGAGATGTTGTTTAGCTGTGGGAACGCTGAAAACTTTAAAAAGCAGCAACAGCTAAACAAAAGAGGTATAACCACAGTCATCTCCTGGAGGAATGTTGCTCTCTACCTCAACATGTTTGTTTCTTTGTGATCATGAGACTGCAAACAGGAACCAGAACACATGTTAAAACACTGTCCCGTACGTAGACTCTTTATTATCTCCGTCGGAGAGGTGATGTTTTTGCTGGCGTTTGCTAGTTTGTTTGTTAGTTTGTGAATAGGATAAGTTATTGACATTTTAAGGTAATTTTGATTACTGCAGTGGGGAGAAGTGCATATATTTTGCTGATGTATAATTTTGGTGGTTTTCCATATTTTTATGCTAATAACTCAATAAATTCTTCAAAGCTGGTAAAATTGTTCACAAATTCAGGAACTTTGTGAGGCAACATCCATCTTCACAATCGAACAGATAACCACATTTAAGTTAGTTATCTCTTGGGTCAAAGAGCACATTTGATTGAAATTTGAAGATATTTCACAAGTTGTTTCGGAGATGGTTTGTTCACAAGTTTTGTTTTTTCTGTCATTATGATGTCAAATTCAAGTCGACTTTTAAGCTATTAAGAACCGTGCCATTATTTTCCATTTATAGATTTTTTAAAAGAATTATTTTGCATTTTGCTAAACTTTTCTTAAATTCTCAGTTTTTTTCAACATCTCACAATGATTGTTGTGAAATTCATAAATGGTTTGTTTAAGTTTTCAAAGATATTGTTGCTACAGTAAAAGATGTCTATATATTAAACATAGTCTAGCAAGAGCAGCTCCAGTTTTACATGCTCCAGTGAAATCTAAATGTCAAATATCAGATCTGTGCTCAGTTGTGACCAAAGTGGCAGCTAAAAAGCCGAGGATACCTCTAACCCAGGCGTTAGTCATAGCCCAAATCCTGTCTCTGCTCTTGTGCTTTCAAGATCCCCCCCCTGGTGAACAGTCTCTGAGGGAGTAACCATTTGATTCCCTCACATCTTCCTAACACAGTGTAGGACAGCAGAGACCAGTAACCAGGCCATCCAGGCTCTGAAGAGGTTTTTCTCCTCTGCAAAGGGAGTCGAAATACATGCTGCAGGCTACAACTGCAGGTCAAGTGCTCGGCTTTGTGCATCGCAGTTTGGAGTCTGCTGAGACTCTCCTCTGGCAGCGTTCGCACACTCCAGCAGCAGGCCGGCTGTCCGCATGAATATCAAGGAGGGCTGGGAGGGAGACGTGGAAGAGGAGGGCTGACGGGGGGGAGGGAGAGGGGGAGTGAGTAATGGAGGAGGTGGGTGGGAGAGGTAGGGAGAGGTGAGGGTTTGTGGGGCGAAGAAGTCAGAAATGATCCAGGGTTCGGTTAGTCAGGCTGTCAGATTTGGTTTAGGTGTATTAAACAGGTGTGTGGGAGGTTTTGAATGACTTTATTTCACTGCTTCTCCAAAACCAAGACCAAAACATGAGGAGAAAGGTTTCTTGTGGATCAGGAGTCATTGCTCAACATGTTTCCAGCCAACAAATCATCTTAATACAAATGAAAACACTTCAGCTGTGACAAAATATTCAAGGTGACGTGTTCAGGGCAGGTAGTTCATGCTCACTTTAGCCTCTTCTCGTGTTAGTAATTAAAGTGACATTTTTAGAGGGCCGGGCTAAGCTGGTGGCAAAATAAGCTTCCAGTTATGTTAGCCAGTTCTGACTATTACGTTGTTATAAGCTTGTTTCTGACGTTGATGTCTCTATGGATATGTGAGGTCATCAATTCTCCTGGAGCAGACTGGCTTCTCCCTCTGTTACCCCATGACAGGCACTCATGTACATGCAATATCTCTTCTTATTATTATTATGTCTTCAGTGACAGCCTGTGGTTTGGTTACGTCTGTCCAGCCTCTAAATGTTGAGTGTCCCTGTATGCTATGACGCTGATTTCTGGTGGGTGGCAACTATTTGATGAAGCTTGTTACTGCCATCTGCTGGGCTAAAATTTACCTCAGAGTAACTACTTCTACAAAACAAAAACAATATTACACATAAAGATATAATTAGTTTCTTTATGTCACCCAGAGAAAGTTATGTGCTTTCCTTTCCCAGTCCAACAATTTAGCTTATTTCTGTGTCTGGTCATGATTACAAAAGCAAACAGTAGCTCAGCTTCTGGCTAACTCCATGAAATAAACATTCATTAATGGAGCAAAGAAGTCTAACGAGTGATTTATTTAGATTTTCATGATTTTCACTATTGAAAATAGTCATGAAACACATTAAGAAAGTGTAACATCCATGTAACAACCAGAAAAACTGTGAGTTTACTTTTTTAAATTGACTTTATTGTTGTACAAATGTAACCGAATCAATGCTAATATTGCTAAAGTGGCTGCCATTAATGTACACTGTGGCTACATGTCATTTTGACCCTTGACCCATTGGTGCTTTGCCAAGTAGACTGGTCTGGTGCATACGGCTAATTTATTTGACTGCAGATTTCACATATGTTTGCGTACTACATACTACATTTTGGCAAAACCAGTACATAGTGCTACCATGTGGACATGAACGTAACTATAATAACTGATATTGATTGCTACAGTTAATTAGTTTCTTACAATGTCTTTCAGATTTGCCTCTGGTCTTGGCTCTACCACAGTGACACAGGTCAGACTAAAGGGTCTATAGCAGCAACTAAAACCTGCTCTAAATGGTCTTCACAGGCTTCCACAACAGATACACACTTTAAACAGGAGCACACTCACACCATGCTCTCTTAATGAGATTGAAAACACATGTTCAGACCTTGAAATGTGCACAGATCCAGCAATAACTCTGATTTAATATAACAAAAGTTTTAGTTGCTTATTTGCAGTATTTCTGTTTCCCTTTCATGCCTCTGATTTTAATGACTGCTGTAACCTTGTGTTTGAAAAGTGCAAATGAAGCTGACAATTAGATCAGCTCGAGCGCCACATTTGCCGCAGTCATCACTGTCACTCTTTAGTTTTACTGTTTACCTTTCTGCTTTTTATTTTGTGTGAATGTGTGTGTGTGCGCTTGATTATTTCCCTTCTGTCAGAGGAACTTGACTTCCTGTCATTTCCATTTCAATCGAACGAGCTGCAGGTGAAGGCCAGTCATGCGGTACAAAGTGCGCATATACCTTGGGACTTATTTTACCTTGCCTTGAGGGACGGGAAATGGAAATGAGGCTCAAAATGCAAAAAGATTTAGAGGGAGACCTTCGAGCTTGATTAGAGCTGCTTTTTTGAAAGATGCATTATTGAACCGAGCCTGCCTCCAACTGCGCCACTGGGGTAAAAAATATTAATTAGAGGTGATATTGATCATCATTTCGTCCCAGCACAGGAAACATCCAAGCTCAGGACACATCTGCGTCTGCTGTCAAATCATGAACTATGTTGTTTTGTAATGCTTGATGATTGTTTTGAGTCGGACTTTTGAAGGACAAAGCTAATGATATTCTGCATCTCTAGACGGCTGACAAATACCAAAAGTTAAACTAACAGTTTAATGTTATGCTAAAAGCTCTGTGAGTCTGTGTCGAAGGCCGTGCTGTTCATAAACTTCAGTCTTCTTCAAGGCAAGATATTCGAGAAGCAAAAAGGAAACTTCTCTGCAGACTTGGTAGACTCGTTCCAGCGCTGCATGTAAACATTTGCTTGGAGCCCTGTATGGCAAAATCAGAAATTTGACTTGAAACACATCATCTGTTATGAAGAAGTAGTTTTGGAGGAGCAGGGGCTCATTGGTGAACTTGGGTTCCATATGCATAATCTTGCCCCATTATGCAACGACAATAAGAGCACTGACTTCCTGTTTTTGGTATGATTTGTTGTTAAGCGTCCAAACTGCCCCATCATTCCAGGGCAATAATTTAGCCACCAGCATTTATGCGTATCAGCTGAATTTGCTCGACTTACCAGCCATGGTGAGGACCTCAGCCTCTTCAGGACCAGCAGCTTGTTTTAGACTGCCTCTGTGCTCCTTCACCAGTCTACTTTATTGTCCAAGTACACTCCCAACTTTTCCCTCCTCAGATCCACGATCAGCTCCTTGGTCTTTGTCACATTGAGCTGTAGATGGTCTTGATCACATCATGAGACAAAGTCAAATTTGGTAACTCCTCTACCTTTCGATGGCCTGTTCCTAATTAAGCTCTTAACTTCTCTATCCTTTATTGATTGGTAGATCATTTTCCCTCGTCCTCAGCCAGTCTTGTGGTCAAACTGGATACTAAAAGTGCCGGCCCTTCTTGATTTAGATTTTTCTGCACAATTTATGAATGGATTTTGATGAAATGTTCAGGGAATATTAATAAAGGCAAAAAGAAGAAATGATTGGATTTTGGTGGTGATCTAAATCTGGATGTGGATCCAGAAATCTTCTCAATGATTTCTTAACACTGAGAGATAGGGCAGTTTCCCCACATTTTTGCAAAGACTTAATAATTTCTCAACAGATTTTCATGACTTTTTCAAGGAATGATAGTCATGGCACACATGGCACAGACTATTTTTCTTCTAAGTTATAAATAAAATGCAGTAAAAGATTAAAATGGTCTCTGAGGCCTTTGTCACAAAGGGTTGTCTCTATGATAACATGCCAGTACTCATAAGGGAACCCTTTTGTAGCTATACTAGCATATCTAGTCCTCAGCAAATTTTAATTAGGTCCAACTTTTGATGATTTTTACAAAGAGTTGAACAGAAAAGCTTTTAAAACCAGAGAGAATAAAGATGAATCATGGAAACTAGAGGAAAGAGGAAGTGATTGAGGCCTATTACAAAGAGTGAGCAATACTCAAAGCCTTTCAGAGGACGTATCCTGTTGCACTCTGGCTTTTTGAATGTGAAAATGTCTCGCTGCCTCAACACACCAGTACTCTCCCTCTCTATTGTGCCGTTCTCAGGGCAGAGAAGTCGAAATGTGGAGATTAGAGGGTTGCTGCAGCCTCCATCTCCGCACTAAGTGAGGATGTGGAACACCAGCCGCGAGACTCTGCAGTGTGCCAATCAATAGCAGCCCCGTGTTCCCAACGACTACACCAATTATCGTCACCATCCGCAGGAATGACACGTTGTTTTGGGCTTTGGAGAAGGTCAATGGCAGATTGGTGGCACATGGCGTTTCCATGGCTGCAGTGTGTATCAATTCCACCCCACATTTATTTGTGTTCTGGTCATCAGTGCATCAGTGTGGAGTAAAGTGAGGAAAGACTGGGTGATGTGTTTGCTGATGTTCATTAAAGTGTTCATGTTGTTTGACAAATGTCTGGAATTAAACACCTCTGTGACACACTGGACCAGTTTTTAAAGACATCTTCAGTGTCATATCCTGATTGCATTTTGGGCCTTTCACGTTTTCAGTCAAGGATGGAACGCATATCTGCATACAGTGCTAATGTATGATGTGTATCTGTAATTTCAAACCCTTTTATCTCTTTTTTTCTGAATATGCCCGACAAATGGTTCAGTACACAAAGAAAAAGTCCTCCATGTTAGGTAGGCTTTAAATAGACACATATCAGGAATTTACCAGAAGACAGTCCATTTGTTTTTGACTTACAAATGAATGCATTTTTAGTTTGTTATTTACTCAAGTAGTAATTTCCATGCTTTGATCAAAGAATGTCAATATAGTAACTTTATAACATTTATTTAAAGCCTTCAAGAGTTTTCTAGTTAACAGAAGTTAGGACAGAGTAAAACATAGCCTTTTTGGCATTTTTGAAACCCCCAAATTAAAAACCTTTGAGCTTATTGATATGTAATATTTGTAAAGCTCCAGCTGCATCAGCATTGAATGAATGAATGAATGAATATTTATTTTGAAAATGTAAAAGAAAATAAAATAATCAATGAAAAGAATGCTCGGACAAACAGAAAATCAGCACTATGGAAATTCTGCAGTTCTAGCAAACAATCCAAAAACAAAATATAAACAAATTGTTAAAGTCATAGTTTTACTTCTTTTGCATTTCAAAAAGGAGTGAAGTAAAAACTTTTTCATGTCCACCCCTTCTCCACTGCTAATTAATGAATGTAATCCAGTCAGTTTGCCTCCAAAGAGGAAAAATATATATATATGTATATATATGTATATATATATGTATATGTATATATATATATATATTTATATATATGTGTGTGTGTGTCTGTATGCATATGTGTATATATATATATATAGATATATGTATATATATAAATATACATATGCATACACCTACATACACATGCACACCTACATACAAACATATATTGAGCATCAAATTACACCAGAATGCCACACCTTTTGTCTGTCAGCCTAAAAATGATCCTTAAAACTTTGAGTCCTGTATGTTAAAAATACTGAGACACTGATGAATATGTTTCCATTGGCGCAGGAATAGTTATTTTCTAACTCAATCTGAGAAATAGTTACAACAACAAGATATTTAAGATCAGCTCAGTAAAATGAGGTGATTTTAAATAAACTTACGGTGTGTTTAAAGAAACAAAGAACTGCTTTTGGGGAGAAATCTTCATTTATCCTTTTTTAATATTTCATGAGTAATACAGTTGTCTATTTTTATTTGGTTGATATGGTTAATCAAACATTTACAGGAAAAAAATGTTTAAAAACCAGATACATATTCCAGTTTTATTCATTAAAGGAAACTGGAGATAATCACTGATTTCTCACAGAGAGGTGAATAAATCTTTGTAAAGTGACATCTTACAATTTGCTATCTGTTTAGAAAATGGCATCAAACTTTGGCCATTTAAGTAAAAAGAATACACATGATTATTTTGCTCTGCCAAGTTTTAGTCTTTTTTGCATTGAAAAAAGATTTCCTTTACTCATGATAGCCATCAAACCTTAAGTTTGTTTTGTGTTTTCATGAAAATGACATTTTTTTTTCTGAGGCGAAGACAGAAATTGGCATAGGCTCATTTACATTTAGCTAAAGAGATGCCTTTTTGTTTTAAAAGTAGAAACATCATTAAATACGTGAATATCTGAGAAAACTAGAAAACTCTGACTTAGACTGTTTCTCACATGAGTTGATAAATAAACCTCTATTGTTGAACAGCCCCAGTAAATCAGCTAACAGACCTTTAAGCTTTAAATAAAGTATTTTTTTAAAGTTCATTTAGTTTTGTTGATAATTTGTTGCCTTTAGGAGAGTTACATTTGTACACAGTATTTTTAAATCATTATTTAGAGACATTTTTCACCCTCAGCTGCCTTTTTTCCAGCTCCATTAGCTGTAATAACACTTCCCAATCTGCAGGTAGCAGTAGCGCGCTAGCTAACGGTACCACCTCCGTAAATAGTCACAACGACGAAGAAACAACAACAGTGCAGCACTTCCAGAGGTGTTTGTCAGTGGTCTTAGGTGCAGTTTTATCCCCACTGTTGTCTTCAGGTATGAAATGTATTATTTTATTTAGTTAAGTGGGTTTATACGATGCTAACGGCACTAACGGCCGTTAGCTGTTAGCTTTAGCACTACAGCTAAGCTAGCATGGCTGTGCAGGGAGCTAATCTGTCATTTAATGAAATGAGGGGGTGTGTAGCCCTGCAGGAGGGTATCTATGTGTATGCAATGCTCTCCTAACATCCACACGTCCCTCTTTTTTTTATCACATTTTCTCTGTGTTTTGTTTCTTGTGCCTCATGCAGCACCATTTCACTGAAGGTTGTTTTCTATCTAACCTGCAGTGCAGCAGTAAAGCTGTGAAAATGGATACCAGAGCCCTGAAGAATCCATACCCAGACTATGATGGCAGCCCCGCATCCACTCAGGCTCTGTTTGACAGTCAGGGGAAGGTAATGCATGGAGAACATCTCAGGTGAAGTGTACCTGAATGTTGTAACCTTAATGATTTCTGATTTTTCTGCACCTTCAGCTCACATCAGAGTTTGCTCAGCGGCTCAGCAGTGTGGTCAGTGAGCTTCTGGCTGCCATGGAGAATGGACTGAAGTCTGCTGACCCGAGGAATTGTACCAGTTACACCGGCTGGGCAGGTGATGACACCATTGCACAGCTCATAAGTGACAGCTTTGGGTCCTCTGCAGGGGCCTGGAGCTTACCTGTGTGGTCACAGAGTGAGAGGAAGAGGGACTACATTTATAATTCATGCTCACTGCTGACATTTGTAATGTAATGGCATCTACTCCCAACAATAAAACATCTAAACATTTCATGAAGCCAGGGAGGCACAGCTGCATTGATTTAAATTGGTATGTGCCTTTACAAAGTTATTATGGCATGAATCAGTGTCAGTATTTCATATTTATTTGTTGTTTTGGATTGATTTTACGCAGACACTTCACATATCCATCATGAGAAGGAGTTTTTATGGGGCAGAAAATGTAAAGAGATATTGTAGCATCTATTAATGAAACACAAAAACATTTTAGGAACCACCCCCACAGTGAGATTATGTTGTTTTTTAACAGTGTTTAGATATTGCAAACTTTCCAACATTTTAGCCTGACATGTAAGGTAATAAAGCAGCATTTTGATGTATTTTTTGTAAGAGCAACAGTCAAAACCAAAGTCGTTCAGTACCATTTATTTTGAATTCAAGTATTTTAACACAATTTTGGCTCCAAACAAGCCACAAAAAATAGCGATTTTTTTCTGAAACTTATGCAAAACCTTTTTTTTTTTATTGCAAAAACAAACAATACAGACAAAGACTAAAACGTATAACAAGACAGGTTACATAACATATACACTGGTTTTACCATTTGGGGGGGAAACCCAATAGACAAAACAAAATGAGAAACCAAACAAAACAAACAAAAACAAAACAAAATAAAAATAAAGAAGGACAAAATAAAAAAAGGAGGGAGCTGTTTTCTGTGTGTATGATGATGTGTGCCAGTGCGTGTACACATGCAAAATCTTTTAGGATCTTAAAATCTGAAAATTCGCCCAAAATATTATTTTCTTTATTTTTCTACAATTTAGAAATAAAACCCTAATGCTACACATTTTTTCAACCCACAAAGATTGTCCAGTTTAGTGTGCTTGAGCCAGTAATTTTCCCAAAATGATAAAATACTTGAGAAGTGCCTGATCTTTGATTTAAAAAAACCTGAAAGAAAAATCGGCTATATTTTTTAACTTGACATAAAATCATTTAATAGTACTTAAAATTAAGATCCAGGATCCATTTTTCATCAAAACCCAAGTTCAGTGCTGCTATGAAAACTAATTACTTCCAGAGTGAAACTGGAGTAAAGAATGAGTCGTCTTCATTTGCGTGATTATTAATTTGGTGTTTACTGTTGGTAACAGACATTGCTGCAGAGCTTCACTCATGGATTAAAGCCTGAGAACAGTTTGTGTCTCTCAGTTTATCACCGCTCCATGTTGCTCTCCACAGGCATCGCTGTGCTCTACCTGCACCTCCACAGTGTGTTTGGTGACCCCTCCTTCCTGCAGAAAGCTCTGGACTACGTCAGCCGCAGCCTGAAGTGTCTGACCCGCCGTCATGACGTCACCTTTCTGTGCGGGGACACGGGCCCTCTGGCTGTGGCTGCTGTGGTTTATCACCGCCTGCAGAGGGCGCAGGAGAGTGAGGAGTGCATCAGTAGGTCAGTCTTTAAGTTTGTTACTGTAAGCTTTTCATTATTTTCTGGTCTCTGACGTCTTTCTGTCCTTCCAGACTGCTGCAGTTTCACCAGACGGTGGTGAAAGGATCAGGTGGGCTGCCTGATGAGCTGCTGTACGGCCGGATGGGTTACCTGTACTCCCTCATCTTCATCAACCAGCAGATGGGACAGGACAAGATCCCGCTGCAGTACATCCAGCAGGTGGGTCAGAAATGGAAGCATCATCTGTTTGGGCTGGGAAATGATAGAATGAGTCGATTTAAAGAACAATTGATATGCTGAGTGAGTATCTGATCTGTAGCTCACTAATTGCACTTATTTCTCTCAGTTGATTCCTTTTGGTTGCACAGTTTCAGTGTTTCTTTGTGAAGTGTGTTTGTGTGTTTTGTCTCTTCAGGTCAGTGAGGCCGTGCTGGCGTCCGGCGAGAACCAGAGCAGGAGGTTCAGGATCCAGAACGAGAGCCCGCTGATGTATGAGTGGTACCAGGAGCAGTACGTCGGCGCTGCACACGGACTGGCTGGAATTTACTACTATCTCATGCAGGTAAAAAAAACACGTCTCAGGCTCCAAAAACAGTCTCTGAGAGTTTTAAAACAGAGCAAATCTGGAACTTTTGGACACGTTACATCAGAATAGAAGAGCTGCTGTTTCTGACAAAAGTGCTTCAGGAAACAGACCGCATTTCATTTTACACCAGCAAGTAACTCTGCTAGAAAAGAATGTGTTTATTGTTTAGTTTAGAGCCTTTTTTAGCATCATTTTGACAATATCTTTCGCCAGCCTTATAAGAATTTATATTGAAGTCCTTAAATTTACACTGGTTGTAAAGTGTAAAGTGTCCGTTTTAAGTTGATGAAAACCCCCAAAACATTTTTAAGTCATTTTTTGGTCTAGTTCTCTCTTTGAAATCTACAAATATTAAGTTAATATCTATATAATATTAGAAACATGAGAAAGAGCTAAGTAATAATTTAAATTTGGGATGGACAACTTTTGAAACAAAGAAGGCCAAATTAATTTATCCTCAGTGACTGAGGGCTAACTTGTTGGAATCTGAACCTTTTACTTTCTTTCAAAGTATTCAGTGGTTATTTAAGTATACTTCACAAACGGTTTTATTTTTATTTTAACAAAAACATATAGCAATGTACAAAGGGGAGTTTTTATGAATAATAACATTAATTTAAAGCTCTATTTTCTTTGAATTATTGCTATTTTTTATCGTTTTCATGATAGTTTTTGCCATGTCAAGGCTAAAGTATGGCCGCATTTTCCCCACTCCAGTTTTAAGATATTCTTTGTTTAATTTTTGAGTTAAATCTAAAGCTTCAGCTGATAAAAATGTGAATATATTGCATGAGATTGAGGTATAAACTTGGACAAAGACCTGTTTTGACTCTTGAAAGCTAAAAATATTGAATTAACACACTAAGATGTTTGAACAAAAGGCAGTTTGTTTCTCTACGGGGTTTCTGCAGATCCTTAAAAAGTCTCAAAAAGTCGTAAATTCAATATTTGATGTTTAGGACCATAAAAGTCTTGAAGTCACTTATTTATCGATAAGATCTTTTCTTAGTTTGGCACTTTGAAAGGTCAGAAATAGTCTTGAATTTGTTTTTATTCGTGTGTAGGAATGCTTTTTAAGAGGCAGAACCGACATTCTTGGTCCATTAAAGCCCTCAAAGTTGTTCAGGAGTTGATGACAAACCACAAGAGCTTGAAATACAAGATTCTGCCTCTTCAGTGTCTTCAGTTTTTTATTTTATTTCACAAAACCTCCTTCCCCCTCCTGTAACACTCAGTGATATCACCCACAGCCTGGTTTCGTCCCTGCTGAGGACTTACTGCTCAGGCTGGTGAAGCCCAGCGTCGACTACGTCTGCCGCCTCAAGTTTCCGTCTGGAAACTACCCGCCCTGCGTCGGGGATGACCGGGACCTGCTGGTGCACTGGTGCCATGGATCTCCAGGAGTGATCTACATGCTGCTGCAGGCGCACAAGGTGTCACAGAGACTTCATTTTAGAAATATTAAACTCTGATCTGGTTTTCGACCTGACATCTAAATTCATTCATGGAGTCGTAGTGCCCTCTTGTGGTCAGAAGCCTGAATACAACACCTGCATCCTAGTTTTTCTTATTTATCGTCTATAACAGCCCAGAATGAATGATGTTTCACTCCTCCTGCTCCTCTTTCCCTCTTGTCCCAGACTTTCGGAGTGGATCAGTACTTGTATGATGCCCTGCAGTGTGGCGAGGTGGTTTGGCGTTATGGTTTGCTGAAAAAAGGATATGGTTTGTGTCACGGTGCTGCGGGAAATGCCTACGCCTTCCTGGCTCTGTACCGGCGCACGCAGGATCCTAAACACCTCTACAGAGCCTGCATGGTGAGACTGACTTCGTCTGTAACCCTCACACAGAGAGAGAAGGGAGTTAAACCACTTGAGTCCTCAGGTGTGGAGTTTTTAAAGTGCGTCGAGCTTTAATAAGTGAAGAGGCTCATCCTCTTATCAGGTCATTAGTTAGTTAGGATTAGTGGATATGAGGAGACGGCCTGTTTTGATTGTGCTGACAAGAATTAAAAAGACAAATAAAATCAATACCAAGGGCTAGATCAGGCACGAGCAGCTTTGGCTAACAAGAGGCTAACAGTCCTCATTGTCAGGGAGTGTTTCTGTTTGAAGGAACTCTCATCGTTTAACAAAAGGGACAAATATGAAGGTGAGGTTAGAGCTTATTTTACAAGCATAAACTCAGAAACAGGCTCCAGTGCAAACACAGAAATTAAGCAAGTTTACGCTTGTTTTTAAAGTATGATTCACTTAAAATGTAGTAATTACAAATTCATTTATTAATGCATTTAGTTCCGACTTTCACAAAAGTGGGTGTCCCAGGAAGAAAAAACCCCAATAAGTCTGGTTCCTCACCCTGAGTTCACTGAGGGACCGGGGGCTTTCTCCCACTTGACAGGGATTTTTGCTCATTTTTTTGTGCGCTACCCACACATTAAGCTGTGTTGCTCTTTTCAGGAAGGCAGGATCCGTATACGCTGTACCTCGTTGTAAAGGTGACTAATCAGGCTTTCCAACGATATAAAATACAATACACATTAGCATCATTAAAGAGGAGAAATAATCAACTTAGATAACTTTTCCAATTTTTTTTTGAGGCGTATAGTTTGCACATGCCTGTGAGACAGTTGAGTACAATCTTTAAAGGAAACAAATCTGTTGAGAACTACACAAAACTAAAGAGACATCAAGTTTATTAATACAAAAATGACATAACTCTTTTCTTTGAATCCAAAATGGTCTTGAAATGTCTAAAAGTTGTGCAGCCTCTCTGAAAACATACAGATCCAAACTAAAATCATGTTTAAAAATATTGATGATTCTTCAGTTAAAACATGGTTTTGGTTCGTTTACTGTTTTATTTAAAAATGTATAATTGACTAAAGTGAATGCCTTTGTGTTTTATGTTATGACATCATATATATCTGCAGGATTTCTTTAGTTTATGGAGACTTAAAGACTTATAGAGCTAAAGTTAGTCACTGTTATTAGAGGTAAGTCATGGTAAACTGAGCTGATACAAAAACCTCGCTGATGCCTGTCTTTCCGAACATGTGGCTCTGCTCCCACACGTCCCTGTCTTTAATTGGACTCTATTCATGGAGGATGCAAACAGGCTCCCTCTGACTTTGTGTTTCTAACTTCAGACCTCCACAGATGCTCAGATTTCAGTGAGCAGGGTTCAGTTTTTAGCCTTTGTTGACATCGCTCCCTCTGTTTTCTTGGAACGGCTTAAAAAAGGTGGAGTGTTGTGATGAAGCGGGGACTTTGTTATGGAACAGCCCCTCTGTGTCTCTGTGTCTCTGTCCCCGCAGTTTGCAGACTGGTGCATGAACTACGGCAAGCATGGCTGCAGAACTCCAGACACTCCATACTCTCTGTTTGAAGGTAAAGAAACGCTCAAAAATAAACAACATTGAGACTTTTTGAACAAACAGAGAGGAGTAGACTGTGATGAAACCTTAAATGTAGTTGTTTTTACATTGAATCATGTAAATGGAAAGAGGAAAAGAGACATTTCACATGAGAATTTGATGTAAATCATTCCTCTCACAGAGTCTGCCTGTATCCTCTGACTCTGCGCTCACTAATCCAGTGTTTCTGTTTCAGTCACTGATATTTAAAGACCCACTGTTACTGTGTTGCATCATGTGCAGTAACAGCTGTACGGATGCCAGAGCATTTCAGATAACAGATAAATAAGTGGAGAGACAAGCCCCTCATTAATCCTGAAGGGAAAAAGAGTATAATCACAGTTAAGACATTTAAGAAGACACCAATATGAACTGAAACCTAAAGGAGAAGCAGTGAGGTGCTAACATGCAGAAGCCCACAGATAGATGGATGGATGGATGGATGGATGCTTTATTGTCTGTCCCAGTCGACAGAAATTCTTCTTTGACAACAGCTGTAACAATAAACACAACACATTCTCCAGACACGTTCAGACTTACTAGATAAAACAGCAGCAGATAAAGTTTAAAGTTTTTAGTTGTTATTTTGAGATATCTACTCATTTATGTCTTAATCTCAGGAAAACAACACAAGCTTTACCTTCATAATGAGTTAATTTATCAGAGAAATTCACTTGTTTACGCAGGTAAACCAGTAAGGGAATCTCAAAATAATGGTGTAAATAAGTGGAAACACTGAGAAAACAACCTGAGCATCAGCCATTATCACAGGATATAATAGGATTATATAGGATATAGGATTGTGTAAAATAAGCTTTGGGCTTCAATGAAAGAGTTTTATATGAGCAAAGTAAAAGGAAAAGCAGCCCACTGTACAGTTTAAGTCCCAGCACAAATATACAGAGGGCAGGGTCTGAATTTAACAATCACAAATAACCAAATGTGAATAACTTTCCTCTTTTCTGGCTGAAAATCAGAGCCTCATGCTCCACATGGAGGGTCATGTTTGTATCTAAGCTGTCATGTATGAATATTTTACACGTATGTTCTTCTACAAGCTGCTGGACGACTTTGATCAGGGTCACAACTGATCATAAAGCATCCTATAACTAAGAAGAAACGTAATACAGCCATTCTTATTGATATGACTTATATTAACAAACACTTGTACGTATCAGTGGCCTCTGACGATGCATTTGAGGTCTTAAAGCAGCCGTGATGACGTGGAGAGAGAGAAAGAGGCCGGCTGGTTGATGAGGATAATGTTGGTACATTAGTTAAAACAAAAAAATAACAAAAAGAACCGAACTCTTGCATAAAAACATAGAAATGCTTAAAAAATCTACACACCAGTGTGTATAAAAAGGTGTTCCAGTGTTTTGCACGTCTCATTTCTGCTCTTCTGTTCAAAGGCATGGCGGGCACCATCTACTTCCTGGCCGACCTCCTGCAGCCAGCGAGAGCTCGATTCCCCGCCTTTGAGTTGTAGAGTCCATCACAGGTAGTCCTCATCGCACACTGACGACTTTAGGAGAGAAAACATCTGATCATCTCAACACACTGACTCTGGGGACTGACTTTGGCTCTCTTTATGGACTCTGTGCCATGTTTTGTCTTGCCAGCTTTCGCATTATCAGGCTAATGAATGTTAAAATCACATCTCAGCTCAAAAAACTGTTTGCAAGTATGTCAAAGGTAAGAACTGCACTTCTTTAGGATAATAATTCAGCTAATACCAATAGAAACTATTTCATTTGCTCAGTTTTAACTTAAAGAAACAGCAACATCTTCCAATTTCGAGCCAATTAGGAAGCTTTATTTCAATTTTAGGAAATAAAAAATTATGAGTTGCTAAGTATTTCTTTGTTAAAATAAGACTTTACAGGTCTTTCACGGTGAAAGCCGCTCCATTTTTGTGTATTGATTGAGCTTTTGCTTCTTAGATTTGGGGTTTTATATGGTTTGTGACGCCAAGAAAAGGCAACTATTTAGATTTTAAGGGATTTTTGGGGTCTGGATTTAGATTTTTTTTGCACTTAAAAGTTTACATTGTGAAGTTTTATCTTCTTTGAGGAGGACATGGTCACGTTAAAAGTATTGTCGGGGTGATAGCTACTCTGTTGTTTGCTTCATAAACTTGGGTTTGTGTGTTATCTTTCTTCATTTTTACAACTTAAAGCTAAAAGAGAATGAATTACTTCCATTTTAAGGCCATGGGTTACCTTAACTTTATTTTTTGACATATAAATGTTTGTTTTTTAGATTTTATTTGTTAAACCAGGAAATGGATGCTCTGGTTCCTTGTTATAATTTCTTTTGTCAAGACAGGTCAAATGCTAAGCTCACAACAATGCACTAAATATACTACACAGCAAGCTCTGTGGTGTGTTCAAGGATTAACCCCTGAGTGTAAACAGTTGCCCGTCCTTTGCACTGCCTGAACAATAAATCATGACTCTTTTTACAGCTGTTGTTCTTGTTCTGGAGTTTCTGTGCAGCTACAGAGAAGAGCCACGAGGGGGCGGCATAGATTTTGCACCTCGTGAGTGGAAATTTGACTTCGCTTAACAAATTTGGCACATTTGGGTGGCAATGGAATCAAGAATCTCCTTGAAATGTGGATATTTGATGAATTAGCTACAAAATCAAATGTAACCAAGGCTGAAATGGTACAAAAATCAACATAATTTGATCTGAAAGGATGTAAATCAGAATAAGAATGGACTTTTTAATGGAAAATGCTTACTTTTGCACTACTAGAATGTAATATAAGACAAATATATCATCATCAAGCGCCCAGAATCCTCCGTCCAGCCCTCCACGGGCCACTTGGCTCGTCTGTTCTCGTCTGGATTCCAAATAAGGCTCACGTATCCCCCGTGAAAACCAAGCAGCGACACAATGCCACTGCTCTTTTTTAAGCCCCCGGCCCATGCTCCATCATGACCCCACACCAGCTGGAGGCTAAAGCCAGAAAAAAAGGGGAGGAGGGGGTTACTGAAGGAAAGTCTTGAGGAGCAGGAGCGCTCATTTTCTCCACCCCCTGCTCCCAGTGCAGGGGAAACTGAACACCCCGTGCAGGAATGGGGAGGTAAAAATAGAGCTCGTCTTTGCCTTGGGGTGTGGACCCCAGTCTTACAAATGTCCTCCAGCTCCTCAGTGCTCCGTGGGCATTGCTGCAGTGTGTTACAGCGCTGATGACAAGTTAGGCCGAGCTTTAGACGCCTACGAACAGAAGCTGCTCACGCTGTCACCGAATTATCTAATCCTGACATGAACACAGAGACTGTGGATCTGAATGTCTGCTCAGCTCTGGCTCCTGTCAGCTTTAACAGATAGTTAAAGGCTAAACATCCAAATTATGATCTCAAATTAGATTTCAACTATAAGTACTCTTACTGTGGCAAAAAGTCACTTTTATAATGTTAACATTTAAATTTCTCAGGTCAATAAAACTCACAAGAATAAACTTTATTTAGCAGAATGTAGGCAATAAAATCACAAATAGGAGCTGAGTTATTCAGAGCTTATGGTCCATTTTTGTATGTAAATATATGCAACACTTCTTTATAAGCCTGAAAATAAGAAATTAATCCTACACTAGGGATGCCCTGATCATGTTTTTTACTGTCAGTACTAGTTGCAAGTGTTTTTTCTTGTTTTGTGTCAGTGGCTGGTTCAGCTTGCAGCATAATCAGACTTCCTACAGGTCTAAGTACACCATCTATGTGACTGTTTGAAACCACCCTGTGAGCTTCATATTTTCCTTAAATTATGTAAATACTGCCTTAAAACATGAACTCAAAGTCAAAAATCATGTATTACCATTAAAAACAGCTGTATACCAGGAGCTAATGCTCTCAAAAAATGAGTCTGTTTAATTTCCCTGATGCTGATGCTGTTTACAAAGATGACATCACGCCCCCATGTCCTGTGCCCGCATGATTTTGATTGGCTAGTGAGGGTTATGTGACGTTGACTGGCACAGTGCTGTTCCAAAAGTTGATCTGCTTTCGAGGACGGTGCTGAAAACATTAGTTTCTTTTTTATTACTGAAAACAAGTTTCTGCAGTCAGAAGCAGCTGTGGACACAGACTTGACTGAATGTCCAATAGAGCACAACAAAAACCTCTGAAGAAGCAACAGACTGGAAATAAATATTGAGCTTTTTAAAGCTGCTGTGATTATTGAATACTTGACACCTCCAGACGTCTGAATTTCTTTAAAGCCGATTGCCAAATTCTTAGTAACAATTTAAAACATCGTAGTAATTGTTCATTTGCCTTCTCATCCAGTGTCATTTTATTGACCCAGTGTCAAACACAATTAAATCAGATGATGCTTTATATAGTTAGGTTGCTAGATTTTATTGCGCAAGTTTAAAACAGAAACAGATAAATAACAGGCCTTAAAACAATGGTTTTGGAATTTTACCATGGCTGTTCTGAGTGGCGGAAGATGTTTTATTTTTATTGTTTTTACTCCTCAAGCCAAAAGCAGAAAGTGTTGCATTTCAGTGTTGATGTTCTCAATACCTACAGACTTATTTTATGAAATAGTACACTGCACATGCAGCGCTCCTTTCAGCTGCAGTAATTCCATTTTGCCCAGAACACATTTTTGTGGTTGCTGATCAATCATCGATCAGCATCCTGAGCTTAAACATCAGCTCTCTGTGTGTGCCGTGGCCTCCTGCGGGAGCCGCAGGGCTTTAGTATTGATGTGTGTGGACGCTGTTGGTCTGAGATGTCGACTCAAGCCTTCAGTGCAGTTTAAATGCTCTGAACTGTGTTTGATTCTTTTAATTGTTCAGATGATCTGCAGTTTTGTGCCTAAATATAAACATAATTAACTCTTTGGGCACAAAATAGGAAAAATCCAAAGTTTAACTGAACTTTGAGAACAAAATGGTTCTCTGAGAATAAATGTAGAGGGTCTTATTTCCCATATTTCTTCTATTTTGACTTTGTGTCTTTGGAGTAATTACAGTTTATTTAATTTAATGCGAGCAGTGCTGTGATAATACTCTGTGTTTTAATATTGTTATCAGCACCATGGAGAGCTCTGATGGAGACAGAAAGGTAAATGAAACAGCTCCGTGTTGAGGTCATTTTTATGACCTTAAGCTTAAACTATCAGTCGTTAGTGTCTATAGTTATATTTCTTTATCACCGGGTTTACTGCAGTTTACAGTCCAGTAATTCAGCTGCATAAAAAGGATGTTTGATCTTTTCAATTTTTTGCATTATGGTGCTCAATTTAAGTTTACTTTTCCAAAGATAAGTAACTCAAAATCACATCTACATTCATCTCCTGAGTAATCAACTTTTCAGCACCTTCATGAGTGGAACCAGCTTTTCAGGCTGATTTTTGCTCTGCTGTTATTTAACCATAAGAGGAGGAGCAGTGTTAAAAATATCTGCTGGTAAATGATCTTCCTGGGCTCACAGCCCCTCTGATGTGGGCCACTAGGTAGTGGAGTTTCTGCATTTTCACTCACAGTTAAACCGCATGCCTCTTCTCACCCAGAGATTAGGTTAATGAGGCTGTTTCTGTTTATAAGAAAGACTAAGACATGGTTGAAAATCTTAAAAGTGCACACACAGAGTCTTGTCACGATTATTTCTCCGTCTAAATTTAGCCCCGTCCCCTTCTAAAGGCCCACAGCTCTCAGGGCGCGCAGCTCTCCTTTCCGTTTGCCCTAAGAAAGTTAAAGATGGTCCAACGTGTCATCTGATCCACTTCATTAGCATACGTGACATCACATGGCCGGGATAAATAAGTAGGGGGCTCGGACCATGGCTCAGGACCACTCTGTCTCGGGAGTCCAGCTTCTCTTCTCCTTTGTTTCCTTCAGCGCCAGCTCTTCAAAATGGTGTGTACAAACTTCTGCTCTTTTGGACCTTTTGGACTTACCTTTTTTGCCTTTGTGGAACTTTTGTTTGTGGCATAAATTTGGATTAATCCCTCAGAAAATGCCCCAAACTTTATTGTCATTGATGAAATCATGCTAAGAAAATGATGCTGCTTTTGACCTTGGATTACCGCCTTTAAATAAATCATTTTAACTACAACTGCTGTCTGTTCAGCTTTATATTTATGACACAGATCCACTTTTAAAGGTTCCAGTTTAATTTCATATACTGAGTGCAGAATGATACATTTTTAGCCCTAAATTTCATGAATATTTTTTTTATTCTTTGTGAAAAATTTGCATGTTGTTGGTGCTTTTGTACTCATAAATCTGCTTTTATTCATTTTTCTGTGTCTGTTTTTGTGTTTGTAATTGTGCCATATTGTTCGTCTATTTGTGCGTTTTTATTGTGTATTTTCCGTGTGACAGACTGAGTTCACACCGGACCAGATTGAGGGTGAGTAAATAAACATGAACATTTGTTATAATCCATTTTAAGTGTCATGGTATGCAAAGAATCCCCCTCTGTTTCCATCATCAAATTTGGCATTTATGTGCAATCCTTAATTTTTACCATTCACCACTTTACTTCCAAAGCTTTCCCTCTACTTCCATTAAACACACTAATTACCAAGCTTAACCTTAAATCCAAATTAGCTGGTAAATGGTGGAAGTAGGTATGAAGCTAGCTCCCAGCTCAAGACCCCTCCCTCTTCCTGCAGTAGGACATGCTGTGCCACAGACTTGCAGCTGTCACCAAGGATCTGAGAAATGTCTATTCTAAGCCGACCTAGCCTTGTCTTGAAAGCCTTGCACAGCTGAGGTGTAAATTGCCGGGTCAAGGTTTAAGGCATCCCCTCAAGGAGTGATCCAAACCATGATCCTCCAGTATCATCGCCGAGCCTTTTGTTTGCAGCCAAAACATGCAGACTTTAAAAAGTGGCCCTTTGATTTGTGGATGCCTTTTTTATGGAGCTTCTCTTGTGAATAGCTGATGGTTGCCAGGATCTTGTCTGGCATTCTTGTATCTCAAAAATCCATTCTTGGCTTATCTTTAGGGGGGCCCTTTATTAAACTTGCCCTTTTCTTGGTAGAGTGCATTTGTTATGGCTTTTCAAATGGACTCATCATTTTATTATCAATTTGGAAAAAGTATAGCTGAGGTTTTCTGCGTGCTTTTTCACTTAGACACGTATGTCAAAGCTGTATCCTTTAATTTTTTCAGTCTGAGATTCAGCAAAAAAAAAAAAAAAAAAAAAAAAAAAAAAAAAGCCAAAACAAATATCAGCCTTTCTAGCCTCGTCTTACATTCAAACTCTCAGTTTCTTCGTCAAAGTTCTCTACTCATCTGGTATAACCACGGGTCAGGTTTTTTAGGATGTCTCCTGTGTTTGTATAGCTGCTGATTAGAAATCAGACTTAATTTACATTAATTTAAGCCGTTTTAGTCTTGTCTAAAAAAAATTACCAGTATATGATCGTTTGGAATAAGTAAAGAAAAGGTTTCTCTGGATGTTGACTTCAATCTCCTCTGTAAGTACCAACTTGGAATAGATATAGTTTGAACGAGCTGCAGATGAAAGCTTCAAATTGGAAAAAAGAGGTGTTATTCAGGCTGTATTAGCTCTGTCTTACAGCAAAACATAAAGTTATCACCAAAAAATCTCCCATTTCTTTGGTAGTGGACAATTGTCATGGTTAACCCCAAAGATGTCCAAGAGTTTGTAACAAGAGTTTGAAATGTTCTTCCAACTGGACTAGTTTGTTTGAATGGACTTAAAATTGGGGAAATTGCAGCCATCTAAATTGTTTCTATAATCAGACTTGCCTTTTTTTATGGCTTTTCCCGTGGCTGCACTGTTCTCCACCTCATTTGCTCTTTAGTTAGACTCTTATTTTGGTTTGGTATTCTCTTTGGTATTCTTTGGTAGTCAGTTTCTGCTAAAAATGGCAACTTTTTTCAGTGGAGGACATTTTTTTAGCTTATCTAGCTTTTAGCTAATATGTGAGAAGCATGGTTAAGATTTGTCTCAATAACTTGTTTGCTAAGGCTCAAGTAATGCAGCAGCAGCTTTCCAATCTGTTTTTTTAGATTTGCAGTTAAAAGCAGAATAAACACATTTAGATAGATGTTCAGTGGAAACACGGTGACTCTAAGCATAGTTTACAGATAGCAAAACTCATAAATCATCACCTTTTTTGTAAGAAAGTAATTTATAATGGCTCTTCCATTGGGCGTGCCATTTTATAGTTCAGTTGGCAAAAGGATCGATACATTTTTCATGGATAAAGTCTTTAGCGCTTCAGCTATATACCAAATTTACAGAGCAAGGGTTGAACATTTCCCAATCTGGCACAGAAAAGTAGGTTGTAAATATCTTAAAGTGCTTTAAACCTTGGTTTAAATCAGCTTTAATTTGAAAAATAGTTTACTTATCTAACTTCAAACTTTCTCTTTTGTACCCATTGACTTTCAAAGGGCTACTCAAATCTTAAGTCTGTTGATGAGGTTTGTGTCGGTGTTTTCTTGTGTTATTCTGTGGTTTGTAAATGCTGAATGGATTCAGTGAAATAATTCCTCATCTGTAGTGTTCAAGGGAAGGTTAAAGTTCTCCCAAGCTTGCTCTTTTTGTTTAAATTTGGCACCCAAAAGTGAAAAAGTGTTGCTTGTGCACATTCTCCCGGGGTTACACGTGTCAAATACGTGCTACAGTGCAAGACGCGGTTTTGATTACGTTGCGCTCAGCATTCTCATGTTCAGCTCCAGTAGGGCCACGGTGCCATGCCTCTATATGGCAGGGGTGACTCTGCCGGGGGTGTATCAGCTTGCTCCCTTAAATTCCACCCCAATGCAAGAGGAGGTAAGAATAGGGAGGTGTGGGCGGGGGTACAGCTGCTCCTGGTGTTCAGAAGCGGCGCAGGAGCATTAATCCGTCAAAAAGGTCACTTTGAGTCGGCCTCCCTTGGAAGGATCAGCCCCCTCGTTCAGGCCCCAGTTGAAACCTTCCTCTTCACTGCTGCTTGGGTTCAGCTGTCGCCCTCAGTGAGCCGGGAACAATGACGGCAGTATGTGTTTCTGCAGGCTTTGATCCCTCAGCTCATGATGGCCTTAGCTGACCAAGAGCCCTGATATAGAAAGAATATAAAACCCAAAGGCCGTCAAAAAAGCACGACCAACATGGGTGTCAAACCCAAGACCAAATATAACTTTGATGGCAACATGGAGGGGATTCTTTTTCATACTCCAAACCTTTAACACCTTCTTAGAGATCTTTGCTGTTTAACTGGAGCCTTGCTCTTCAAGTCCCAGAAATTTTAGCACAGAGAAGCCAAAATAAGCAAAATGTCCAGTGTGTTGTTGCTTGATGATTAAATTTCTCTCTCTCCCTTCCCACCAGACTTCAAGGAGGCTTTTGGTCTCTTCGACAGAGTCGGTGACAGCCAGGTGGCCTTCAACCAGGTGGCTGACATCATGCGCGCTCTGGGCCAGAACCCCACCAACAAGGACGTTACCAAGATTCTGGGCAACCCATCCGCTGATGGTAGGACCCTGATGCAGACACACAAATTACAGACCAACATTTAAGACTTTTCTGTGATAAAGATTTATGCAAAATGGTTTTACAAAGAAAATCTGGGCCAGGCATCAGCTGACGTGAGGACTCTAATACAGAAAACACAAAATACAGACATTCATAAGGACCACGATGCAGACAACACAGCATACGGGCAAATGTCAAGAAATGTAATGCTCTTACAAGAAAACAAAGGAAAGAGACTCTGAGCAACTCGTCAGCTGATTGTAGGACACTGATGCAGACACAGACATCATAGACAAACATGAAACTGTTATTAAAAATAGATTAATACCAAAATGTAGTGCTGTAAGAATTCTGAGCAGTACTGATGGTAGGACCTAAATGCAGACAATGCGAAGTACAGACTTCAGCGTAAGAGAATAAAGATTCAGGGAAACCTATCAGCTCATGGTAGGACCCTGATGCAGACATGCAAAATGAAGGCAAACATTTACAACTTTTCTCAGTTAAAGATTAATTCACTTTAATAAATGTTGTAGCACAAGAAGCTAAGGACTGTAGGCAACCCAACCACTGATGGTAGGACCCCGATGCAGGCAACACAAAATAAAGAAACATTTTAAAGGACAGGACACAAGACTTAGAGGAACAGGACTAACGTCAAAATGAAGTTGCACTAAACAGCCCTTTACTTGGGGACATTTGAAGCTTTTGTCTGATGTCCGAGCAAGAATGATTAAAATGTGGAGGACTCAAATTACACTCCATTGTTGCAGCAAATCAAACCCAAATTAATGCAAGCTAAAGTAAATTTCTAAGTCACTGTCGTAGAACGTGAGGGCAAATCCAAACCCTCAAGCTAATCTTTAGTGTCAAAACAATCTCTGAACAAAGCTGTCCTGGGAAGAATAAAGATGAATATGTTCAGTTAGTCTGATCAGCCTTTCATTGACCCTGTGAAAAATACTGACTTAAAGAGTTTAGCTTCAAAGAAAAGGTTTCAAAGCAGCAAAAGAAAGTCCAAAAGTTACTCAACTCTCAAGTTAATGCTCGCTATCAAGACCCCAAGAGTACTCTCTCAGAATAGCTGCTGGTACTTAAATGTTGGTGCTTACATAGACCTTTCTTAGACCCTAAAACATTAAGAGAATATTCTCTAGCTTCCAGCTTTAAGTCTTGATTGATATAAAGATTGATACTATAACATGTAAAAATAAAAGAATCTCTTTGTCAAAAAACCTTCAAGCTAATTTTAGTGCACTGACCAAGAGGTATTGACAGTTTTAAGGGTATTTTTATCTTAAAGATGAAGAAAATTGGCCTTTTATTGACCCTCCTCGAAACTCAGGAAAAAAGTCTGGCTTAAAAGTGTAAGAGTGATATGATGAAAGATTAATTTACACAAAAAGATCCAAAACAAGAATATTCCCAACCAGATATTTTGCAGCAGACCAATTTTTTTCAAATTATTTCAACGTTTGTCAAAATGGCCTTTTTCTGACCCCATAACATTGACAAATTATTGTCTTTGCTTTGAAGCATTTCTGCAAAGCATAGCAGTTAAAAAGAGAGTATGAAAGTTAGCAAACTCTCAGACTCATGTTAGCAAGCAAGACTCAGAGTGTACAAGTGTCAAAATTGATCAAATTTGCCTTCATACAACTCCAAAATATTGCCTGTAAATGTTTTATCAAATGGCACACAGCATGAAGTAAAAAAAGGTTTAAAGTTAGTAAGGTGTCAGGGTAATGTTAGCTCTAACACAACTGAGTCCCTTTATTCATTTTCTTATAAATTATTCTCTAAATTTCGTCTTTTTGACCCACAAAATAATATAAAAAAGGATCCTCTCTGTGAACTTTTAGGAGCTACAGATGAAGTCTTTTTTTTAATTCTGAGTTTTGTTGCTCTTGGTTGAAAAATACATGTTTACGATGTTATGTGACGTCCTCCCGCAGACATGGCCAACAAGAGAATCAACTTTGATGCTTTCCTGCCCATGCTGAAGGAAGTCGACGCCAACCCCAAGGGTACCTATGATGACTACGTTGAGGGTCTGCGCGTCTTCGACAAGGAGGGCAACGGCACAGTCATGGGCGCTGAGCTGCGCATCGTGCTGTCCACCCTGGGTGAGTTTCAAGTCACCTTCGCCAAATATAGAAGTGCACAAATATAGCTGTAGCGGAGCATGCTAGCATGTGAGGTGAAACACACTCCTGACATGAGATACTTGTGAATCCACAGGAGAGAAGATGACTGAGCCCGAGATTGATGCCCTCATGGCCGGCCAGGAGGACGAGAACGGCAGTGTGCACTATGAGGGTAAGACTCTACCTCCCAGCATGCCTCATTCATTACTTTAGAGATCGTTTAAGATAATATTCTAACATTTGGAATTTTCTTTGTCCAGCTTTCGTCAAGCACATCATGTCTGTGTAAGAGGCCAGCAGTAGGAGTGCTGAAGAAACTGTAGCTCACCTACAGACAGCCTACAGTGTTCAGGACATCTACACTGTTGTCAAAGACCAACCAAGGAAAGACAAGGACTATGTACAAGGGATGTTGAAGCAAACCCATGTTGTTTTATTTTGTTTTCCTTTCCACTTCGTCTCAAATCCTCCTCTATCTCGGGACAATCGCCGTCATCATCGCTCCAATGTAGACCCACCACCACTCGGCCTCTACTCCCCCCGGGGCAGTGTCTTGTCCACTCGCCGCATGAGGTGAGGAACGGGGGAGAAGGGGCGACCGCTCATCAAGTGAGGGTCGATCCCTGAACTTCCCACCGCCACCTCATTCAGTCACGCCATCACTGGCCCAGCAATGCCAAAGGTGCTGGAGAAATGGTCGTGGATAGACCGCCAAAAGTCTCCCACTTCCCTGGAAAGTTTTATTTATTTTCACTCTGTTCATGTCAGAATAAACTTTTCCAACGTACATCCCAGCCGGGTGGTTTCTTGATCTCTCATTGTTCACATACAGATGAAGATGCCTTTCAGTTCATGTTGGCAAATAAATCATAAATATGATACCCGACTTTAAGAAAGCAAAAAATGTTAGTTTTAGAATCATTAATCAGGTTCAAGTAAAAGCTCATCCCAGTTTTAGGCCTGAGCTACAGTAAGTATTAAATATTAGTTGAAAAAGAGAATATTCATTTGTTTTGGAAATCAATAGCTAAATTCAAGATTATTAAATCAAATTACCATAACGATTTGAATGATTGCTCATCCAAATTTTAGTCTCTTACTAGCCAAGGAACATTATAAACATTTCAAGGCAAGAGAAAACATTTATTATTTGGGGAAACTCATAATAAATTCAAAGTTGTTCAATCAGATTACCTTAATCAGATAGATTATTGTCCAATTTAAGCCTTTTTGCAAGACTTGGCATCATGTCATGTAAGTTATAAACTTTTCAAAGACAAAAATCACAGCCCTTTTTTACAAAATGATAAGTTTAATTTGAAATTATTAAATCAAAGAACCAGTAAAATGTTATTGAAAAGCTCATTTTGATCTTTTGTGCATGTAGTCAGGGGTGGGCAACTGGCAGCCTGGAGAGCACATATAGATTCCTAACCCTCCTTATAACTGACCTGTCTCGACAGGAACAGCAATAATTCTGAGAAAATACATCTGTGATCATCTGCATATTTTAGCCAAATAAATCTCAGTAACTGGAGAATGCTTTATAGTGTGCTTTGAACAAGGTTGCATTGATTTCTGTTTAGCTCACTGAAGTATCTTTCGCTCCATTGAGTTTAAAAATATTGATACTGATATGATAACTTCTTAGCAACTCATTGATTGTCATTAGTTAAGTTCAAACTATCGTGCATTGGAAAAACCTGTCACTCTGGCAATGAAGGGAGAATCAATGTGACCAACATGGAACCTAAAGTCGCCCATCCCTGATGGATGAAAATGAAAAAAGATGCATCACCATCATGAATATGTCAAAATGAAAGGCCCATTTTTTTGCAAGAGTATTGAAGCAGCTTTATAAAACTATTTGATATTATCTTAATTCCAGTCACCTCACAGTAATATAAAAAATAACACTACACTTACAAAATGGTTCATTCACAGGATCTTTGCTCTTGAACTTCTCCATCAGTACTGTGAGTCATGGTGACAATCAGCCTGTGGTGTTATGAAGCTCAGCTTGTTTTAATGGTGGCCGTCCATTCATCTGCATCTTTTGGTCTAATGTCTCAGCTTCCTCTTGACAAGACTCGATTCTCAGTGGGCTCACATTAGACCTGTGGGCTGGCCAACCAAAAACACAATATCTTAGTGGCCAACTCGGGTAATTGTAGTTTAAGCTTCAGTGTAGGCAGGCGTTGATTCCTGTGAGAAGAAGGAATCAGCATTTCATAAAGCCTATCATCATGAAGGGCACTGAGATCTCTTGGAAAACTTATGCACTCGTTCTGACTTGATTAAGAGCTTTTAGAGATACAACTCTATTCAGCATTTCATTGAAAAACATCTGACCAGAGTCCACAGATGGAGTAGAGATGCACGAGATCACTGTAATGGACTGGAATAATGTGTTTGGTCTGATGTTGGCTGATGAGAGCCTGCCCCCCTGTGGTGGGCCTGGTCGATGGACTTGCTCAGCTCTTTAGATTCATGTCAAAGCAGCTGATGATCTGCACGGTGCATCATAAATATATACATACATGATGCAATGGAAGATTGTTTACATGGTGCTACCATTAATAATGATAATAATGTTATTTGTACAGCACTTTTAAAAACATAGGTTTATAAAGTGCTTTGACAGGCAGACAGGAACACACAGACAGCAAAGCACAAGAGTCAAGACAAAAGGAACTGATCAGAAAAAAAACATAAATTAAATTTTACTCAATAACAGCCTAAATGACTCTTAGACCAAACTGAAACATTTCAAGGAAAGTGAGGAGAGCCTAACACCTAAATAACAGGCACCTAACATGGTCCAAAAAAAACAAAAAAACCCAACCCATAGGGCCAGAAAAACCAAAAAAACACACCAAGGCATGTCATGGCACCCCAGGGAAGGCACAAACCACCATATGCAGGCCCAGTCCCCAACGTCTCCAGCCCCACAATCCAAGGCCCCTCATATTGCCCCAAACCATACGTATTGCCCAAGCCCAAAGCTACCTTACCCTCTTCACAGTAAGAATCTGTTATTTAGATTCATACCTGTGTTGATCTAGTTTTTGGGTGATGTTAGATATGGAAGTTTTTATTTTGTTATAAGTCTTTTCTTGGAGTCTTTAAGAAATTCCTTAAGAGAGCATTGGGCAGAGAGAGAGAGCATTAATTTCTAATTCATATATGGCAAATATTAATTTGTACTGATTCAGAAAGTAACTGAGAACCACACAGCACTGAATACTTACAGCACTGATTTACACCAATTTCTGCAATAGCGTCTTTCCACCACAGATGTCAGTGGTGAGCCACAGTGAAATCATTAGCCTTACGTAGAAGAAGCGCTGCGAGAGGGAAAAAGCAAGAGGTCTCACTCTGCTGCTGTTGTAGTGAACGAAATCTTCAAAATCAGGTTTACAGTTAAGTGTTAAAACTGAAAGAATGTGATTTGCCGCTCTCACTTAACTGAGAATTTAACATGTATACCCATCATTTAATATCGCATTCTATGAAAGAATGTGCTTTAAATCCGCGTTACATAACTAAAGCGAAGGTCAGTGATTTAAGACAGGGTTGACCCTCTGTCTCGCAGAGAACCTCTGTGGTGTTTGTTGAGTCTTCGCCCTTGGCAGTTTGTCGACGATTTTTGCCACAAAAATGATTAAAACTGGTGTTTTGGGGCTGAGAAACGTCTTCAGTCGAGGACAGGCACTTTCTGCGGCGATTGCAAGGTAAAATACCTGCTTCATGACGAGTTTTAGGTTATTTTAAGCCATATTTTTATGTTTAATTACGTCTGTCGTTAGCAGCATTTTTACACGTTAATTTTCAACCGTTAAACTTCGTCCGGTTAATGTACGTTTGCTGATTATGAGAGGCCGTTTTATGCTGTTGTTCTGGAGTTAAAGACGTTTTTACCACTTTAATCTACAGTCTGTCAGCCTCAGACAACCTTTGACACACTTTCCCTCCCTTTGATAAGGAACCCTTATTTCCTGGCGTTTACGTTACTCAAACAAATCTCTGACACACCAACAACAGTGTATAATTGTGTTAGTTTATCATTGTATGTGGTTATAAGTAGGTGTGGAGCCAATAATACTTTCAGTTCCTGCATTTTACAGTTTTAGTTAAGTGTGAGGGAAATTAAGAGCATAAGACTGAACAATTTTCATGTTTGTTAATCTCCTTTTGCATTTACGTGTGATGTAATCTGTCATTTCAGAATTGGAGGACAGTTTGGCCTTGACAACTTCTGAGAAATTGATTTATTTTTATCATATCTTTGTTATACACTTAAAAATTGTGCTCAATAAACTATCAAATAATAGGATTTGTCCAGGCCAGGCATCAAAGTTAAGTTTTATGTCTTGTTGGATTTGTTCGTTGTAACCCTGTTACCAATACTCAGGAAAATAAGTGAATGTTATATCATTTACAAAGACTTAACCATTATGTAGGTAAAGTCTCTTTCGCAGTAAATAGCAATTTACTTTAATTTATTTGAAATTTCTTGAGTGGGACTGAAACTATCCTTGAATGTCCCTGTTATATTTCTTTAGTATTTACATGTCAGTCATCAGTGTTTAACTGTCACACTTAAGCTGCTTAATCAAATTTTTATTACTTACACAGCCTGTATTTGCATCTTATGTCAGACATGTCACTTCTCAGAAGCCTCTGTTCCTTTTCAAACTGAATGTTTTCACTATTTTTTTCTGGATCAGCCTCTTTCTTGACTGTCAAATTGAACACAATCCCAAGACTTAATTCTCTAATTCTATGTTTTGTTGGACACTTTTCAGACTCCAGCACAATCAGGCTCAGCCCTGCGGAGAAAATGCCCTCCCAGCTCGCCCAGAGACCTCCAGCGCCCGGTCCCTGATTGACATCGGCACCCGCCGCATCTTCAACGAGGACCACGATATCTTCAGAGAGAGTGTGCGGCGCTTCTATCAAGAGGAAGTTATTCCACATCACAAAGAGTAAGTGGACGCTCGAGTGGACCTTGAAACAGACGAACATAAAAAGACACAACAGGCTGAAGGACTGAAAGGTGTGGGAAGTCAACTTTAAAAACACAGAAAACTCAAAAGGTTTTATAGATACTAACAAAGGCAGTAGTCAGCAAAAAAGACCATAGATAGACAGGGATAAACAAACTAAGACTTAAAATGACAAATAAATGTAAAATAATACAGTCGAAAAGAGGCGCACATAAAGTCAAATGAAAACACTGAGGAGAGAAAAGGAAAATTGGAACAAAAAATAGTTGCGAAACCCACAGAAAGATCTAAATAGAACTTAAGTGACCTAAAAGAACCACAAACAGATGGCAGACAGTTGCAAAAAGAACTGACGGTACTTTAGAGCTGCAAAATATTTACTGAGAGACCCTAAATCATTCTGTAAAGGCATGAAACATCCACAAAAATGACAAAGTAGATCCACTTCATGACCATTAACGAGACAACTAAAAGAATTTTAATTACCTCAGAGATGTGTAACTTTAAATAACTGACCCCTTATCACCAAAAATACCCCCAACATTTACAAAAGATCCTAAATGATTACAGATGCTTGAAAAAAGACAAACATATTTAGTTCATGTCCCAAGAAGAAATGAAGATGTCAAATAAAGAAGCTAAAAATGTCACAGATGGATGTAATGTGACAAAAAAGCCTCTATAAATTGCCAAAAAACAGCTTTAACCACCACAATGACAAGTAATTTGGCTTGAAATAGGCTCAAATCAGTTAGAAAATAACTAATTGTGACCACAAATTAAAGGACAGAGCTCTTGTTTTGTGCTTAATGCCAATTGAAAGGCTCTAAATCTTAATCTTTTTTGTTGAACAAAGCTTGTTAACATTGACTAAAAGATGCCAAAAGACCACAGATTTAGTTTGAATCACAAAAGAGATACATTGTCAACCTAAAAAAGCTACATGTGACAACAAAATATCTAAAGAGTGATGCATGATGGCGCATTAGAGATGTAAAATGAAGTAAATTAACAAAAAAAGAAAAGTCTCCTGAGATGCAAAATGATTATAAAGACGCTTAAACAATCACAAACTGATAGAAATGATTGAAAAGTGAGTCATTGGTTTATTATTTGATTTTCAGTCTTTTCAGCTGCACTGAAGTGCCCTCTTTCTCCTTCTCTTAGATGGGAGAAGGCAGGCCAGGTGAGCAGGGAGGTGTGGGAGAAAGCTGGGGAGCAGGGCCTGCTGGGAGTCATGGTACCTGAGGAGCACGGCGGCATCGGAGCAGACCTGTTCTCCGCCGCAGTCACATGGGAGGAGCAGTGAGTGTTTCAGCCACAGGTCTCATCAGACTTTCAAATAACTCTTTTTTAATGATGGGATTTTGTTTGTGCTCCAGAATGTATTCTAACTGCTCTGGCCCGGGCTTCTCCTTACACTCCGAGATCGTCATGCCGTACATCATCAACTACGGCAGCAAGGAGCAGATCAACCGCTACATCCCTCAGATGATGGCGGGGAAATGCATCGGCGCTATTGCGATGACAGAGCCAGGAGCAGGAAGGTTAGAAGACAGACTGAGACGTAAGAAATCACCAAACGTGACAGCAGCGTCAATAACCGATGATTCTTTTTTTAAAGTGACCTTCAGGGCGTGAGGACGAACGCAAAGAGGGACGGAGACGACTGGATCCTCAACGGAAACAAGGTGCAGGATCGTAAGATAATTCACATTCACCTTAATGCAGAAAACATCAGCTTGACATCCTCCTGTTTCCTCCTAAGGTGTTCATCACTAACGGTTGGATGTCCGACTTGGTGATCGTGGTTGCAGTAACAAACCGTGAGGTGAAGACGGCGGCGCACGGCATCAGTCTGTTCCTGGTGGAGAACGGCATGAAGGGCTTCAACAAAGGGCGCAAGCTGGAGAAGATCGGGCTGAAGGCGCAGGTGACACAGACTTTCTAAAGAATCCAAAGGCTGATGTGAGGAGTCGTTGGTTGAACTTTGTTATCCTGTGGGTTTTTTTTTTTTTCAGGACACGGCTGAACTGTTCTTTGAGGACGTGCGGCTTCCAGCGAGCGCTCTGTTAGGACAACTCAACAAGGGTTTCTACTACCTGATGAACGAACTGCCACAGGCAAGAGCTGCATCCAGATGATTCAAGGGAACAGTTTTGACATAATCACACAGTCAGAATAATTTATTTCTATTCAAAGAGCTCTATAAAGGAGCAAAAGGTAATTACAAAAATATTTTTTTGTTATTTTTTCATTTATTAACACGGACATACAGTGATGTTGGTGCTGTAATAACAATGTTCATGTAAGTATTTGTAGCTGAATGCTAACTTGCACTATTTCAACTAAAGTTATCGATCAACACGTGTTCAACTTTACTTTAGTTATCAGATGTTTTTATAAGAGCAGTTTCAGGCATTATACATTCACACACAGTAAGTATACAGTGGCATAATTTCAATATGCTCTTCTTTTTTTAAAACAAAAGCAGAATAGATAGTAGGCAATAAAACCAACAGCTGTAAACATCCACCGAGCTGAGAACTCTGGATGTTGACTGAAGTGAGAGAAAAAATAAATCAATGAATAATAAATAATAATAATAAATGAATAAATAAATAATTAAATACAATAAAAAAATAAATAAAAAACTATATCATTACAAGACTATAATGATTAATGTAAATAATGATGGCAGAATGAGAACCTTGGAGTTGGGTATTGTAAGAGAGATGACCAAGTCTTTTCGAAATATGCAAGATTATCTCGAAGTTTGTATCTCATCTGCTCTAGATGGAGAGCATTTGTGAGTTCTCCAAGCCACATTTTTATGTGTGTGAGTTCCTGACGTGTACAACTGTACAGAACTAGTTCACATCACAGTCACACACCAGCTTCAAGCTAAAAGGAAGTCTGTTATTCCATCTAGATTCTGTTTGAGAGACCAAAGAGGACGATGACAGATGAAACCAGAAAGAGTAACAGAGCAGGAGGATCTGTGGATGGTCTGTTCAGCCCTGTAGATCTATCACAGACTGAAGTGTTTCTCTGAGGGATGTCACAGTGACTGATTAACACTCATGGAAACAGGCTGCAGCTGCTGGTGGTCATGTTCGGTGTCTCATCAGCTGACATGGGGCCTCAGATTCTCTCAGTACTCCTGCTTTGCTTCACATCCCTCTGATCATAAACAAATGCACTTTGGCACAGATGACGAGGCTTAATGGTTCTGTGTGTGCTCGATGACTGCGTGCTTTTACTTTAGTGAGTGTCAAAGTGCACTGCGTTGGATTCTGATCATGATAAAGATGATATAAATGTAATATCCATAGAAGTGATTAACACCACACATCCATTCTTCAGCCTAAGGCCTTTAGTCCTTTCCAGTGGTTTGGATTTGCTGAGTTTAATGTTGAATTTGTTATTTCTCATAGGAGCGTCTGTTGATTGCTGACATGGCCATCGCCAGTGCTGAGTTCATGTTTGAAGAAACCAGGAACTACGTGATGCAGAGGAAGGCGTTCGGCAAGACCATCTCTCACCTCCAGGTTTGGACCCATCATCAGTCCAGAAGCTTTTTTAAGGATCTCACTGCCTGCCTGTTTCGTTTCTCTGAAAACAAATGAGTTCTGCTCTGTTTTTACCCTCTGAATGTTGATATGAAGCTTTTTATACCCTGGCATGAGTTTCCGAGTTTTTCCCAGGAGGATAAATATTATTTTGTCTTCTTCTGTCCTCAGACTGTGCAGCACAAGCTGGCCGAGCTGAAGACGGAGATCTGTGTGGGCCGATCCTTCTTGGATAACTGCCTCCAGCTCCACGCTGAGGGACGCCTGGACCCCTCCACAGCCTCCATGGGCAAGTACTGGTGAGAATCTGCTTCATGTTTACAAAAGCCAACCTCAGAATCGCCCATATTTAGTAGTTTTCTAATGTGTTGTTGTGTCTTCAGGGCATCTGACCTCCAGAATAAGGTTGCCACTCAGTGCCTGCAGCTCCACGGAGGATGGGGCTACATGTTGGAGTACCCCATCGCAAAGTAAGCTCCCAAAGAGACATATTCTCAAGTTTCTTCCTTGGTTTGCTCAGTTTGGTAACATCTTCCTGTTCTCTTTGCAGAGCCTTTGTTGACTCCCGCGTTCAGCCCATCTATGGAGGCACCAATGAGATCATGAAGGAGCTCATCGCTCGCACCATCGTCAGCCAGAAGTGAGAACCTTTTTCACGGTGGAGGAGCGCGGGGTGGAGAGGGCTGGTTTGCACAGATGATGATTCACGTTGTCCAACATGGTTCAGAATATGCTGATTTCCATTCATGCATTAGGAATCACTGAAAGGTGTAAACCCACTCTATAAACTTTCTGCCTTTAAATGGACAAAAAAGCTAAGCCTCAATGATCTAAAGTACATCAGAATACCCCTGGGTGTCTTGTAGTTGCTAAAACTCACCATTTTTGTAAATCTCTAGATCAATATTACTATGTAAGTTATTTATCAGACTTTGACTGTAACCAGTGCCATGGCTTTACATCATGGTGCAGTTCTATTTGTGGCCACACGGGGTCGCTGTTGTGCCAGAGTAACAAAACATGCAGCGATCAGGATGTTATTCTTCAGAGGTTGACTTTAGTGATTTGACATTTTCTGAGCAAAGCAATTTTTAAGATTAACAACTCTAATTTTTCTCTCTAAACTTTGCTAAATAATTCCCTATTTTTGTACCTCTGTTTCTGTTCATTTGCAACTCTCTGTAGTGTTAGTTGTGTGTATATATTGCTGTGAAAACTGACAGAATTACAGTTGAATGCATTATAAATGTTGTTTATTATTTCTGTGAATGTTATCACAACTACAAGCCTCAATAACCAAACTGTGTTTTCATAGTTGTCGAAGAAGAAACCCAAAGTGAGCTTTGTTCTCTTTCCACTCGTCTGTTTGCAGGAGAGAACAGACTTAAGAACATATGTTGGAGTCTGCAAGGAAAGGCAGGGAAAGGAAAGGAGAGGAAAGGCAAGCTTATTTATGAAGCACACTCAGCAATAAGGCCAGTAAAGACATTACTCATGGTGAATATGTGAGAAGGGGTAATGTATGTTAGGGATGTGCAACTTTGGCTACCACAGCTGCCACATTTTCTTTGTTCATGTTGCCACAGGGCGGTAGTTGTGTGCTGCTCACATTCACAATTACAGTTAATTATAATTTAATAAACTCTCATTAGGAGGTATGAGCAATATCTTTTGACACAAGTGCAAGTCATTATACTTCAGTTAATGTGCTCAACACTAAATTCATGACAGATGCAGCTCTATTTTGAAGGCAGGTAACAGTTTTTACTGGTTCTTTAACAATATTGTCCCTTAAAAATGCACTTTGTTTGCACACGAGTGGTACAGAAAAAATTACAGCCTTGTTTTCTTGAAAATTTGATGTTTCACTTTCTTTCCTGACAGAGATGTCATGTTTCCGTTTGAGTACATATATATTTTTTCATGTCTAAAACGGACTGGTGGGCCACACTCTGGGAGTAGGGGGGCCGCATGTTGCCTCTGAGTCACCAGTTGCTCAGTCTTGCAGTATACAAAAGGACAATACTGGTTCAGAAGCAGACATTGTAATTATACCATAGCAAGAATTATCTTTCTGTTAATGCATAATTATTAGATCTTAAATTTGGTAGTAGCTTGTGTCTAATTTTGCAGGCTGTGAGGTGGTGCACCATTCTCACAGGGGCCAGTCGTTCCAGCTTGAAGCTTTGACCTGAAGACAGACAGCAGCTCCAGCTGCTTGGTAAGGGTAATGAACTTTATCAAATATGAAAAAAACTGAAATCAGGTTTTTATTGTAGAGGACTCGTCAGCCTCTCAGACCTGTTAAAAAGGGGAGGAAACATTTATAAAAGGGCATGCAAATGATTAAAACCAGCCAATAAAATGACATCAAACAATTGAAAACTGCCCGATACAGAAGCCTAAAAGAGGGTAATGTAGTTTTTTAGTCGAGTTTTGGAGAAGATAGGGGTCTAGTTTTAAGACATAGCAGTTCATCATATTGGGCAAGTGCGACGTTTTTCTTCTTTTGCAGTAGCTTACTTTGGCCAATAGATGGCGGCTTTTACATTTAGACGGATGTTACAGAAATGACAAATGACCATGTTTCCTTTGACTCCATTGCAGCACACACGAGGCAAAAACAGACTGTTGAATGTCACTATTGAGATCTTTTTTTCACCAAGTTTCACTCTTATCATTTGATATAAAGACATGTTAATTACCACCATATATCCTGTAATATTTGCCCTGGTTTTCCAGATATTTAGATGCATGTTTGAAGCGTGGAGTATGCCATAGTACCATCATGAGTTTGCACTCTTCAGGATGTGCCAGACATTCAGCTCCCCAGGCCCTCACATCATTGCCAGTTGAAGAGGCAGACAGCCTCCCCAGCACGCCTCACCTGGGGGTGCAGGAGTGCAGCTACCGCTCACTGATGCAACCTCTCCCCTCCCTCGCTTACTCCCCCTTTGGCACCAAATCTACCCACTTCCACTCTCTCTCTCTCCTCTCTGCCTCTCCATCCTTCCTTAGCAACAGCCACACCCCTGCTCTGCACTTCCATCCACTGCAGACAGACTAAGCAATAAATGCGCACCAACATTTTAGCACTATCTTCACATCTTATTCTAACACTGCTGCCTCCATATCAGAGCATATTCTTGAGTTTTGTACACATTTGAAGCTTTCGTTCTCAATGAAGGAAGCGCCTTGCATGCTTGGAAAAACCTCCTGCGCCTCTACTGGTGCATTTACGGTATTAATTTGCGATGGGAGGGATCAGAGGGCCCCCATACCGCGCTCATTGTCACTCCAGCTCCCTTCACACACAAGGGTATTAGTGCCGCTCAGCAGTCTGAAGCCCCAGGTAAGAGCTCGAGCTTTTTGTGTGTTATTTACAAAGAAATGAAGCTTTATAGTGGAGAAAACCTGCTTGCACATGGAGTTTGAGGCATCTGAATGCGCCACAGGGCGGTGTAAAGTTTGTTATAAGGCGTCAAGTGTAAATGATTGTGCGTAAACGCGTCATGGTGATGTGCAGTTATGTGTGGTCTTGAATATGTACAGTCACTTCAATAAAAACAGTGCTGAAGTGCGAGTTTGTTCATAAAGGCTTCAATAAAGGGCGGATTTGGACCTAAGATTTTGTAAAATTGCGCTCTGTAGTGATTAATTTGCGCTGTCCCGCTGCGTCCCTCCACGGGCTGCTGCAGAAACCTGCGCCTTTTGTTCTGGTCCACGCCTGCATGGTGCTGAAATCAGGGATGCTCCCGGCTACACACTGCAGCACCGCAGACAGGCAGTGGTTTTAAGACGGAGAAGTGCGGATTATTGCTGTTTTTGGCGCTAAAAGATGCTCTGCCGCGCTTCTAGCCCAGGTCTTTTTTCATGGAGGAGGGAGTAGCCTTGCATGATCTGGGGTTGGCATCTTGTCTCATGCCCTTGCCATCAATAGCAGTCTGCATCAGCAGAAAGAGGGAAGACTTGGCGTTAAGTTAGGGATGGGCAAACAGATGGATGTTTGTTCAGATGAGAAATAGGGTAAGGGAATGTTTATGTCAGTGTAGTTGACAGTTGAAAAACATAGATGTCAGGATTATGCCCTGGACCATTCACCATTACCGACTACAGGAAATCAATTTAAAATGCTTATGTCTACATGGATAATTATTGTTTTATTTGTTTTACTTAAAGGCAGGATATGTTAAGACACTGAGATGCATTTTTTCGGTTCATTGGTTAAAACTGTCCACATGTCCAAGCAGCAACAAAACAGAGTCAGTTCAGAAAAAGGACAGGCTGTAAGCTTGGAGAAAAACACGTCCCTGAAACCCTGTTGGATTCAGCAAACCAAATCTCCATCTGTGTAATTACATCTATCTCATAGCATGCATTAGCAGTCCTGATTTTGCAAAAACAATAATATCAATACCTGTTTTATACCACAGCAACAAATATAGAAGTCCTGAACACCTAATATGTGGTGATTAATTGTTTTAAACCATCAAAACAAGCTCATGCATGCTGTATAAAATTGGGGAAAGTGGGTGAAGACTGAGGGGTTTTGCTGCTGCACTGTCTGAGCTGCACAAATATGTTTGCAAATGAATGATCTTCAGTCAAAATGTAAACTAGAAAAAGATTAATATGTTGAAATTTCACATCTATAACAGCAATATCTAGAAAAGTTAGTGGAAAGCAGAGGAGCAAATAATCAGTGTCTTCATGTAGTTTAGACTTTTTGCTAAGTGAATGTGAACCATGCATCGTTGGTACCGTCAAATAATGGCTTGAATAGTGAATAGATTATTGTTATTGACAGATTAGAAAATTCCTGCTGTATTTACTGCAGGTGTATCCCAATATGCAGCCATGTATATCAAATATATTGGCTGTGATGTCAGCAGAATGTTTTTATTTACTATAAAATACTAACTTTTCTTCACTAAATGGCTGCATATTAAAACCACACCAGACAATCATTAGTTAATGTTGTTTATTAAAGAATGAAGTTTCGTTTTTCCTTGTTTCACATTTGGTTTCCTACACAAATAGACTTTCTTAATAAAATGGTCAGTGATTGTCTTGTGGAAACTTTGTTGAGTTTTGTTGCAAAAATGTCCTTAAATCAATATTAGCCATTAGTTTTGAAATATCTGTATGTCAGATGTCGGCAAAAATCTGAAATTATGCTTAATTTAATCTGTAAAGATGACTCAATGTTGCTGTCACATTTGTGCAATTTAAAGAGCAATTTTTTTCTCTTTTGGATAAATTGACTGAAGGTTATGTGCTTTGTGCTACAAATGATCATTAAAATAAATGGCATTTTATTATTTTGAGAGACCTAAACATACAAAAATGTTGTAGTGTTTTTATTTTCACGCTCATCAGCAGCTCCTTGTTATTTAATCACAGAAACAAATCAACATATTTTATCTAGCTCCATTCAGCTAAAAAATACTGATATGACTTATCGTCCACATTGCCCAGCCCTAATCGGCATATTTCATGCTCGTGTGTTGTTTTTTTGTATGGGAGTATTTAATCATGTAGTTAATTACACATCATGTAAAAACACATCTCACTTCTACTGTTTTTATGTTATTGATCACTGTATGTCTCCAATGACCAAACTCAATCCCTAAAGCCAGGCCCCAGTAAGTGCTGGTGTCTTTTTTTGTGTATATTATTGGTCATAAAATCATGTGAAAACGTCCAGACTTTCATCAGACATGCTTCTCTTTTCCAAACAAGCCCCCTTTCAGTGTCACTGCCGCCTCAAACATGCCAAAAGGGGAGAAGCCGGATCTTTAGATTTCCCATGTCTGGATGTGAAAACATTCATTTATGAGAAGGAATTAACGCTCTCATGAAACTGCAGCCCGGTTTTTTGAGTCGGCACATTCCTGTTTCCGTGTCCTAGCCCTCACGTGTGTGAATTCATACAATCAAAACAACACGGTAACCATACGCAGATGATGGTGGACCTTTAGTCAGTGAAAGCCCACATGAAGACTGTGAAACCAAAGTGTTTGTCTTGAGGAAGAAGTGTGTTTACAGTCAGCTTTCTCTGTGGTTTGAGACTCTGTAATCTGAAACTTTGTAATGCTTTTGTTTTACATCCTTTTGTTTGTTTAATTTAATATCAAGTGATTCCAAAGTACAAGAATTAGGGGAACTGACTCGACTGAGAAGGAAATATGCTCCGCTTCCAGGGACTTCGGGTTCCACAGAATGAACCCAAGAAGGAAAAATACCTTCATTATGGCCTCATGGCTTTTGTTTTGTATTTTATTGATTCTTAATTGGCATTTATTTGATTTATTTGAGGGAAACAGCTCTGACATTCATTTGGGTCAGTCAAGATTTTAAGCTTTGATATGAAACTAAATAGAATTTCTGTGCTTGTTTTGATGCTGTGCCACCAAACTTGAAGTCTTAGTTACTCAGCATAGGGCACTTCATTGTCTCCTGCACACTCTTCACACTGCACAAGTGTGTTTGCTTATGTTACATATTAGGGCTGAAAGATTTACTGTTTTTAAATTGAAATCTTAATTTCAGACAACACAATCGTGATTGCCAAAGCTGCAATTTTTCATAATGTTTTACAAATTTACAGGCAATTTGCATTTACGGAAGTGCTGGTAAGCTAGTCAACAAAACAAAGCCTCTGTTTAGGAGTAGAAGTTGGAGTATCAATACATTGCGATATCTGCCTGAAAAATCGCAATCAGATCTTTCCTAAAATGGCTCAGCCCTAGAACATATTTTTGCAGTTTAGATAGTCTATAGGTTCGTGTTTGTGTTACACTTTTGTTGAAAAGTCAAGATATTTTTTATCAATATCTGGACAGAATTTGTTTTTACAGAAGATCATGAATACAGTATTGTTGTAGAAATAAGGAATGTTGACTAAAATTGAAATAAGCAGTACATTCCAAAGTCAGGGTTGGATGTTGTTTGTTTTCCAGCACTGCTTATTCCTTGAGTGTGAAAACTGTTCTTCATTAATAATATTAAGATAAACAAGGTTAATAATATTACTCTTGTCGTGAGTTGATGACGCTCCTGTTGCCTGTATTGCTGCCATATTGTGTCTCTTTAGCTGAAGGGAAATATTTGACAGCTTACTGAGAGAATGCTAACAGGGTTTAGCCTCTTTGGCTTCATTTATTTGGGACGGTTGTTTCGATGCAAGTGGACGTTCCATGTTCGTTGAGGTTCATTTGAGTGTAGCTACTGATCCCTGTTTTGAGAAAAAACAACCCCCCCAAGCTCACATGATAAAGGTGGTGCCGGCTCGCTTCAAGTTGGCCCCTGGAGAGGTTAGTTTGCACTGAGGACACAATCAACGCAGCAATCAACACAAATATGGTGACCAGTTAACTCATCACACTACTGTAGTTTAATAATAACTACATTACAGCAACCAGGCTGATAATAAACTTCATAATAATGTTTTGAATCATAGTCACTTTCTGTGCACAAGCACAACATACTTGAAAATATCAACAGGTGAACGTAACTCGCCGTCTGCTGCAGATCATCTCAGGACTCGACAGCATGGACTGAGTCAGCTCAAGCAGGAGAATTCATCCTTTTTAAGGCTGCTCACTTCTACGTTGAAATAGGTTACCATGCTATCTGGTGTCCACTATGGACCGCTACAGACAGACAGATATACATAGTTTATGCGCAGAATTTATTTACACTTATATCACAAGGCGTGTCCCACATTAATAAATATGCACATCAGTATAATCTCACCTTGGACATTTAACCTTTGCTGTTATTATATTGTTGTTTCATGGTTAGTTTAGCCAGCTTGTTTCTTTCCCATAATGCACAGTGACTCGTCAAAGCATCGCTGGCTGTAATGTTATGACTTAATGCCAGCTCGTGCGATTTAACCCTTTTCATCATCCTGCTGTGTGAACATGAAACGATCCAAAAAGAAATATACAAATTTGCAAACAGTAACCGAGCTGTAGGTGTGAAAACCACTTGAGATTATGTTCAGATATTTTGTGTAAAAGCGTAACATCTGTCCTTTTTGTTGTTTTTAAATAACTATTACTGTTTTACAGGGATGTCCTACAGTCTGGCCCTTTAGCAGCTCGATTTTAAAAAATGTGGTCCTCATAGTTACCTCAGTTTCCCACCCCTGCCACCTATTGAGTCAAACTTTACAATCAATCAGAAGAAAAGGGCAGAATCATGACCGCACATGCCGCACCTTCACGTGAACTCTGCCCGTTCTAAAGCAGATTACGTCTTTTTTGTCCCGAGCCAAATGGAGGCTGACAGGGTGCCTTACGCTGGAGACGTGTGTCAGGTTTCACCTACTTCTCCTGTAGGACGCCTCCTCCACCGGAGCCAGATTGGGCTGAGTGTAATCATGGGTGAATGGAGTAATTGAAATGACCTTAATCATGACACAACAGGTTGAGTTTGGGCCTCTTAAGCTATGAAAACAGTCAGATCCAAATTGTGACTCCCGAGTGTTTGTAAGGCATTCGTTTAGCCACCTCTTGCTTTTCCGACTGCTGGGAAACCCAATACGCTCGCTTGCAGCACGCGGGAAGGCTAAGTACATTTCCCAACGTCAATTCTAGTTAGTTGAGCACTCAAAGTCACGAAACCACAGAACCACTGCGCGCTCCACTGAAATTAAGACATTTTGGCTCGTGTTTCCTTCAGCGTCGGGGACAATGTTTAGAGAAAAGATCGGCCTCTGGGTTGTTTCATGGATGGATATAAACTCTTTGACTCTTGTTTTTGAATGTTTGGCTAAATAGGTTTTGTAGCCGTTTAAGTGTCGATTGGATTTGAGTTCAGGGCGCTGGTGCAGGTGTAGTCGCAGGTGTTGGAGGACTCAGGATGCCTCTTTGTCCTTTGCTGCTCCTCCTTAAATGCCACAGGTGTCTAATGGAAGCTGGCAGGACTGTGCTTTAGTCCACGATTAAGCCTCGACTGTGAGGGGAACCTTAATCTAACTTGCGAACGTCACTTGGACAGCGCGGCCCACTGACCTGCATGTGGAGTAGACAGACATACACGCTCTCCAAAACCCACACCCTGCTTCTTGGCTTACTTCAGGTGCAAGACTCAGCATTGAGGAGAGATTGAGAAATAATCAAGTCCCGTGGCTTAAATTGGGCATTCAAAAGGACCAAATTAAGCTTTTAATGTAATCTGCTCAGACTCCTTTCTGAGAATGGACGATGATTGTGAACTTTTATTGATATTGAAACCCTCATTGATTCTCTTAATGGAAAGCAGCGTAGTTAGACATGTAGACTAAATTAGATCGTCCTGTTTTATATGCATGCTCTACAAAGAAACAAAGGTTTCTACATTTTGAGTAGGCTGCCTTTGTTACAGTGCACTCTGCGTAGTGATGTCAAGTCGTTGCATTGTTCTTCCTCCCACATGTTTTCTTATGGAGTGTCATCCTTAAAGCCTGTTTAGTTTTAACGTGACTACAGATTTAGAAAAACAATGCAACAATAAGAGTACGCTCTACAAATGTGGCAGCCCGTAAGTGAAGTTATCTCTTAAATTTGCACCAAATGCATATTCAAGTACAATAATGTTCATCTTTAAAGGTCTTAATATCCAGGATTTATCTTTCCTTGTGTTTCACATCCTTCTTTCCTTTCAGTCCTTCTAGTGGGAACAAAGAAAAGGTGATACCCCCTCAGAACCCACGGGAAAAAAATAATATGCTGCTGTCCAATATTAACAAGAATTTATCTGTTTTCACTGACAAAACCCAGACAGGGAAGAGCTAAACACACATTCTTAACATATTATCATTGTTTTGGTTGATATATTTATATAAACCAATTTAGATAATCTCAAAACTGAGTTCTCTGACGGCCCTGAACCCCAGGCTGAGACCAAGGCTCTGATGTCCCAACTGCCTCTTAATACCTCTTTAAAAAGGTTTCTGTTACTGCAGAAGAGTTGTTTAATTGGCTGTAGATGAGTATAAGTGCATTTCAATTAAAAGAGTAAGTAAAGAACGGCAGATTCTTTGTAAGCATGTTGGTAAATCACTGTTTTCGTTCCCCACATAGGATATAAGATGTAGGTGTCTGAGCTGGGCTGTTAACTGGTTCAATGTTGATTGTAGTTACAGCCTTCCACAGTTATAAAAACTGAAGAAATTTGGTTAAAAGATTATTTTGCCACAGGATGTGTGGCAGCAGCAGAGGAGTTGACAGTATTTTATTTGTTTTACAAGCCGTTTGCCTAAGACGCTGCATTTTGATTTGGATTGATTCATGTTACTGATGTTTGTCGTTCTTGTTGGCTGCAGTTGTGTTGGCATTTGGTGTTTGTGCAATAGCAGATGACAAGGGATGTGAGTAGGAAATCAGTCCACAAGATGACACCAACTTTAGTGAGTGTGGAGCATAACATTGAAGCCTCTGTTGAAACAAGCTAATATGACTCTTCAGCTACAGTTTTTGAGTTGACGGTTTTAGTTCCACTGACCCCACTTAGCCTGTGTGGCAGAAAGCTACATTAACTTCGAGCTGCTTCGTTTGAGCCAGAGTTTTAGCTTGTATTAAATAAACCCAATTAGCTAAATATGAGACAAGCTGATGAAACTTCATTACAGCAACACTTGAGTGAATGCTTTTAACTTTAAAAAAAAATAAACCCATTAGCTGAGGTTTGCAATGAGGTTACTAACTCATCTGTGCAGTTTAGACAACGGCAAGAAGTTTGCTTACAACCTTCGATTGATTGACTCTTCAAAGCTTCTGTCTTATAAAATAGCTGAAGCTTTTCGAACTGTGGTTCATGGATCATTTCTGTGATGAGAATATATTCCAGAAAGTGTACTAATTAACCTTACTTTTACTTTGTGCTTAAAATCACCACTGTTTATGGCAAGACCCCTTCAATTCATGCATCAGGTTTGGATAAAAAAGTGTTTTCTTAATCCAATTTGAAGGTTAATCAAATCCTAACATGTCCCATGTCTAGGTGGAAACCTTGCAAGTATCTAGTTGATGAACTTTGAAATAAATATGGCTTTCAGACTGATATTGGAAAATTTGAAGAACAGTAGAAAATATTCTGTTACAGAAGACATCTGGTCAGCTGGAGAGCATGTTTGGTAAGCAGCAAGGGTGAAAAGAAAAATACTAAGAACCTCAAAGTTGTGTCTATTCCGTCAATTTGAAGCAGCATTTCCAATCTGCAGCCCAGATGTGGTTTAAACAGATGTTAAAATCAAGGCTTGTGCGTCTAACTTCAGCATCAGATGTCAAGCGCACAACCAAACCAGAGACGGGACCGTTACATTCAAGGACTCAGGTGTCTAGCTTGTTTGGTTTGATAAACACTGCTAATCTGCCCCTCAGATCCCGTGTTTGACCTCCTTGTTACAGGAAAGTCTTTCCCACCATCTCACTCTTGAGTCAAAGCTCCATCCACGGCTCAGTAGCATCCAGTCTCATAAACCAGCCCTGACAGCCAGTGTCTCATTTCATTCCTCACGGGAAGATGCCCCTCGACAGAGAGGACACTCATGCAGGGCATTCTTCACTCCCTCTGATATTGGCATCTATAATATTCTTTGCTGCCCCAAACATTTGGCCTTTACTAGAAAGCTTCCTTTATTTTGATACGTTTCTATGGCTAAGTGCCCGACACGCATTCCAAGACAGAAAAATGTGCTTATATTCACACAGAGCTAAAACAGGAAGTTTATGTGTCTCTATCTTACAGTTATGACATAAGGTCCAGCGTAAAAAAATACCTTTTGTGGTTTCACACCCCTAATTGGCATACAAGAATGCAGGCATCTGGGCTGTTGACATGTTCTGGGTAATATTATGGCGGTGTCTGATGCTATATGAGGCCGGCTGGGTCCTGCATCTGTGTGAATGTTTGCTTAGCAGAAACACTTGGCTGGGTTTTATTGGCTCTGCAGTGAAAAGTGTGAAGAAAATTTCAATTAAATGCATTTTTTTATGGAAGAACATCGAGCAGGTGACGTGTTTTGGGTGGTGGAGAAAATATTGAAGCTGAATTGTTCATTTTGTCATCAGTGGATTTGAGGTTGGGCTGTTAATATTTCTGATACTTGAATTCTTCTTGCTTTACCGTTTGTCTTGATAGGGTCAGTTTCCATCAATTTGTTTAGTCGTGGCAACAACCGAAACATTTTTAAAATAGTGTCGACTTTATCTCTTTGCAAAATAGCAGAGTTTGACAGTTGTGGGTCTAGAGGACGAGTTCGGGTGTTTTGTGATGGGTTATTTGAAGACATTTTAGAGACGAATGGTGACCATGATTCCCAGAGACATTGACTAGTAAAGTCCAAAATCTAATTGATTTATTCTTGAGTCAGAAAGGACATTTGTGCTTAGTTTAAGGGAAGTCCCTCAAAGTATTAAAGAGATCTCATGATAATAGCCAAAAGGTCCTGAGGCCCTGTGGTTTTAGACCATGGACTTCCCAATCTGTTTTGAATTTTGGTAGAAAATTGGGAGTTTGAAAAAAGTTCCTCAAAAGCCTTCTTTAAAAAACATACTCACAAGCAATGGGTATATATGAGGCTTGATAAACATGTACTTTGACCTATGAAGTCCAAAATGTATTAAATCCATCTCTGAGTCAAAGTGGACAATCGTGCAGAATTTCAAAGAAATCCCTCTAAGTGGTTTTGAGATATAAGACCAATGACCCCTAAAATCCATTCAAACTATTCTTCAGTCAGAGTGAATATTCATGCAAAGTTTGAACAAAAGGAGGGAAGGATGAGCGTGCAGCTCCCGGCTCTATGACCAATTTTAGAATTAGAGCCATCTATTTTTGTTGATGTGGTTCCCTCAATGTTCCTTAATTATTACTGTACTGATCAATGTTGGAAATCCTGGTCAAGTGAAAACCTTAAACACAGGAACCAGCTAACCAGCTTTATCTTCAGGAGGTTATTGGTCCTCCTGTTGGCTTAGCAAGGCCTCTAAACCCTGACCATGTTTCTCTTGGGGGAACATTGTAGCTTATTGACAAAATCCAAGCATGAGATCTTGAAAACCCATTGACTTACTTGTCCATCCAAGACTGCACTATTTAAAGATTTAATAACAGCTTAAACAATGTTCTTGAAGCAGCTTCTCAATAGATCTTGGCCCGGTTAGTCAGACCCTGACATGGGCCAACGGTGGGAAGAAACCGCTAATGAGCCTTAGCTTCTTCCTGGATGGGGCCAGGGACCTCCCGTTAGCCTAGCGTAGCAGCTAAGCCATGTAGCGCTCAGCCTGTATGGTTTCCAGATGTTGAAGCTAAACAGCTACATTGTTTTTTCTCCTGTCCCTTTGAGCAAACAGGACTGGCAGCTAATGCATCTGTGTGAACATGCTGGAGGAATCAATGAGGCTCATTGTTGGAGGTCCATGAATTGTTTGAACGTATGGGCTCCATATCAGGTTGCTGCATGGTTGAGAACAATTACTCTCAGTTGAATTTGAATGTGAATGTTCTCCAGTCAGTCCATTAGTGAAAAAAGGGTTTGTCGTGGAAAAGAGCCTTCAAGAATCCAGGATAGATTGCCTCTCAGGGTCTGAAGCTCCTAAATGAAACCAGAACATCTCTTAGTCCGTACCACTGCTTGTTTTTGTGCTTGTTAAATACTCTGAAAGTCCATCTCTGTTTCTCTGCGCATCTGCTGTTCAGGGAGGCTCTTTGCATGAATGGAAACCCCCAAATTCAGAGGAAGTCCTCACACAGCAGCTCTGTAAAGCCAGTGTGAAGCAGAGAAACAGATGGACGGCATGAATGCATTGATGGAACATCACGTTCCTGTAAGTCTCTTTTTAACTGGACTGAAGAAACACAGCAGCTGAGTGTGTGGACGACCTCCTGGCCTGCCTCCAGGAAGGGTTTTTACATTGACTGCCACTGAATATGTCTGTGGAGGGACTTACCAGCAGAGATTACATCCTTTATTTACACGACAGACAGAAATATGAGGAGGGATGGCACTGTTATCTAACCCAAATACACCAATACATTCAGCATGCCTTCTTTTCTCAGTATTATCCGCCTCTTTCCCTGAGAACAATACAATGATCAGTCAACTATTGATCAGTCACATGACAGCAAATTAATGGTTGAAAATCAAAACAGAATAATTTTCTAGTCCCCGGGCATTTTACAACCCATGCTTTAAATCAGTAACTAAAACACTTTTACAGGTTTTCAGTTTTCCCTAATTCCCCCTCAGACTTACACATTCCCTTTAAAATTATGTTAACAACATGGTCTCCCTCCACTTGAAATCCATTCATGATATTGCTAAATTTGTTTTTCTTGCAAATACTTTTTATGAAAAACATGAAAAGGTGACCATTTCTTTTAGCCAAAGCAGTTGTCAGTTTGTGAAAAATGTTAATTCGCACCCATGAGCAGGTTAGTCCTGTTGATACATTAGCATTTAGGATTTAGCACAGCCCTGAGGCAGTCAGCATGACCACAGGTCAACTTTCAGGGCTTTTTGGTTGTTTTTGACATGAGTAAGGTTTTGTATTGTCAAGAATCTGATGATACAATAGGACTGACCAAGCAATATATCATGATATTTATCAAAATTTTAGATACGGTTTATATTGCTATTCTCTAAACAAGTCTGTTTTGAAGATATTTAAATGGTACCAAGTAGGGGTCTAATAAAATATTTGTACAATTTATGTATTAAGTATTATGAAGTATTTTGCTATCCACCTATTTTCAAGATAAACTGAACCAAATATCAGCTCTATATTTTGCCAATGACTTATAATATAACAATATGTCATTTCTTGATGATATCTGATATGTTGGTATTTCAAAACTATCTATCCCTGATATGTGCACCTTTTTCTTTTTGGTATAGAACATTGAGTCTTTTAGTACCAATTTTAATCTGTACCTCTCATTATGTCATCAGTCTTTTTGTGTCACAGACTGATGTCGTACAAGCAGAACAACATTTGTCCCAATTATAAATAATACTGTTTTTAAATGTAGACATTCATTTACATAAGGTGAAGCATTATGGTTCTTTTGTACGTTCTGCAGATATTATGGCTGATGAATGAGATAGGTATGGCTGACATGTGGCTGACACATGTACGTATTGTCTGTACATATTGGCATTAAAGCAGTTATCGTTAAGATTGAATTAATGAGCTACTAAACCAACACAGGTTTAGAAAATCAAATCCAGAATGCCTGTATTACTGTGAAACAGTTTATTTAGGAAAAGTAATGTAACTGTGTTTAACTAAATCCAAATGGCCTTTATGGCATCAAATTACCATAACTTCATAAGAGCTCTATTTTAGCCAAAACTAGTTCCAGCGTTTTATCTGATATATTCAGGGTTAAAGTGCCTTGTCAAGATGCTTCTCTGATAAAAGCTGCAGGAATGTTGTGCCCAGAAACTGAATATTCGACCTGAACAGATTAAAATATGATGCATTTTTGTCAACATTTTTTATCCATTTTTAACTAGTTGTTAATCCTAGTGAAACAGTGATTCTTTTCATTTTAATCTGTTGTATCTTGAAATCAGAGCCAAAGTAGTCCTCGACTTTGACAACAAACATTAAATGCTTCTTCTCCCCTGTGCTACACCTTGGTTGGTTTCTCATTCACAAGTTTCCCCCTACCCAGACTCTCCGTGTTGTTTTGAAGTGTTGACTGTGCCTACTGCCCCATTGGGACCGTCAAGGGCCCCCCTCACCACAGCAACCCCTGCTATGGAAACCAGCTCCTCAAAGGAATGGACCCATCGAGTGTGTAGACCCTCTGTGTAGCACAGTGCACTGAGAGGATACACACAGAAGCCTAGAAAGCACTATTCATACATCGTGTCCTCTATTTCCTCCATTTTTCTTACATGATTTCCCCTTTGACCAGAAAATAATGTTATAGAGAGGCTCAACATTTGACCACACAGCATTCAGAGATATATGTCTATTCAGAGATACGACGCCATCTTTGGACAAAAGGGCGATCAAAGGGGCGATAAAAGGGGCTAGTATTTTCAGTTGTTTGTTCCAATTTGAAATGTATGCCCACTATTTTGATACGAGCCATGTGGAGCCTTCAAGGAACCAACATGCTTAGTAATTGCATAAATGAGCTAATGTAAATGAATGACAGGGCATGTATCCCCAAGGGAGACCTTATTGAGGTTGGGTGGGAGTCCTCACTGCATCAGGTCACCTCATTAAATCAAAGGGCATAAATCCTGGTGGAAAAAGGAGTGGATGGGTTTACGTCTGTGCGTCAACAGATGGTTGTGAGTGGCCTCCAGGAAGGAAAGTGCTCTCTTTTAAATGCTGACAATAGCCGGTGATAAACTGGGATATAAACTGGAGCTCCTGGGACCAGATTTGCATGTGCTTCGTCTGCCGGTGATTGTCTTGGTCTGGGTTTTGTTTTGGTTGTAACTGTTTGTGTTGTGGTCGGGAAGATCTTTTTTTGGTCACCTTTAGGAGGTCTTGGTTTTGACAGAATTTCTGTTGTTTTGTCTTAACAAGACTGAATAACAAAAGATGAAGCTGAGTGAAAGCGGGATTAGCAGAGGTTAATACGAACATCATTCATACAGTTTCTCCACTCTTTTTCCCATACTATGCTTTTGTTTAAATTTAATTTCCCTTTTTGTCTACTTTGTTTACCTTTTTAATTTGAGAATTTCCTCATAAGGACACATTTTACCACAAGGTTGGGTATTATCATGGGCTGTTGTCATAAACTTCTTAAATGCAACAAGGTTAAGAACTGAAAGAGTATGTTATATTTTTTTAACTGCAATAATCACGTTATTTTACTACAACTAAAAATTCACCTTCTGATATCAAACATCTCACTCTTTTTAGTGTTTTGTAGTTGTTTTTTCCTCTCCTTTCTGATCTGTAGCCAGTTTTTTAATAAGTAGTTTAGCTAATACCTACCAGCAGCCTCTTACTTCCTTTCAAAATAAAAACAGGTAGATTGGTGCCCTCATTATAACAAAAATCACTTTTAAAGAGAGTCTTGTTGGTCCTTTGTTCACCTTAACTTGTTCACCTTCAGTGTAAAATCAGCTTAGCTAGAATCCCTGAAAGTGCTTATGCTGTATCATTTTTTCCATGTGCCAAATCTTTTTGCGACAGTCATGTTAAATCTGGTGTTTCCTGTTGTTGTAACATTTGTGGTGTTTATGCGGTCATGGCTGAACTTTGTCTTGAATGAACTTGGTTTTTGTAAGAGGCACTCTGTTTTTGGTTGTAATGCATTGTATTTTTTTTAATCAACTGGACTGTCGCAGGGTGGCTGTGCAATTCTGCTCTGACGTCCAACAAAATATTAGGTGACATTGAGGCGATAGTGAGACTTGTTCTAGCTCTGTGGGGTTTTGTCACAGTAAGAAGATGAGGTTTGTTCTGGAGATGTGCACCCAAAATAGTTTCGGATGCACATAAGAAATTTGTGAAGTCATAGACAGTCCAAATCAGATGGCAAGAAGAGTTTTATTCTGATGTCAGACATTCCACCTGTGATACTGGCTGACCATTCACAGCAATCTTTAAAAAATCATGAGGAGCAGGAATAAATCAGGCCAAGGTTCAGGTGGGTTTCAGTATCTGTTAGTGGTGTGGGATTGGTACAGATACATACAATATCTCCCAAACCAAATCACAATGTACATCATTTTGCCACCATCAGCTAAATATCAGAGCCAAAGACGCTGAATTGTTCTGTTGTTTCTTCTCTAAAGAAACAGACATTCGAAGTAGAAGAAGAATTATGGACCACAAAAGAGACAACTTTATCAATGCTCTTTTTTAATTTTAAAGTTTTGATTCAAGAACTGTTAAAGCTCTCGTTTTGTTTTTTAAGAAATATGGATTAAGCACAGAAATCAGAAGAAAAAAATACAACACCCTACCCCAGTTAAGATGATTCCAGGAGAGCTGTTAGCTTTCACTTATCCCTCCAAGAAGAAATTAAGCAAAATGGAGTCCTACCAGCTCACTTTCAGATTGGATATGTACAGTTATAAAGCCAGAGCAGGTTTAGTTCTGTTAATAATGTGGAAAATCAAAGATACTTTCCCTTATGCATGGCTTTAATATCTGAGCTCTGGAATCTATAACTTTCTGACTGCAGCCCCAGTTTCCTCATAAACTTTTATATTCAGTGTTCTTCATACTGTCTTGTTAGATTTGTAGAGACAAGATTTGTCTCTAAGGACTGCAAACCCGTCTTCTTAGTTTTACCTCTGCTTCAAACCCACAAGACATTTTTACACAGACGTCTGGTAACCTACATTTGACCAACCCTGCAGAGTCCATGCATTATAAGGAATGACATTGTACCATTTCCTTTACCCGTGAAAGACCTTTTTTTGAAGTCACGAAAGAAAATTCTGAGCTCTTTGTTGATACCTGCATGTTTGGTCCAAGCACTACAGACTTAAACTTCAAAGCTACGTCACTCTGGATATTATCTCTGTTGCTGTCATGTCTACAGGACCTTTAGCCCTGATTTATATCTCACTTCTGTCTCTATATACGTGGTCCTCTGTTGTGCTTGTCAGATTTTGCATTCCCTTGAGTAACATCCACAAAAATATGAATAGAAAGTCTGCAGCAGAAGAGGCACATCCTGTGGTTGAGTCTGTAATTAGCTGTTTCTCTTTGCAAAATCACCACTGTGTAAAGCCACCAGCTTTTCGCCATTCTTTGTCTCGGCGCCATGGGAAGCCAATTATTGATTTTGTCACTCCCAAGCCCTCTTTTCCCCAGCTCACCTATCTCCCCATGGGGAGGCGGGAGAGTAGGGAGACCCCCCATGGATCTCCATGTCCACATTCAGATGCTAATCCCCTGCCATCTGCTTTTTACCTCAAGGGAAGGCTGCACATGATCACTTCTAGTCTGTTGTGTACAAAATTGTGAGGAAAATCCTCGTGCCCTGAGGGGTTTGCCAGGCTGATTGGCACCTCTGCAGCCTAATCACATCAACCCCTCCTTTATTTGTGCTCTAACCTCTTCTCCAAATGAGGGGTCATCCTTTGAGAAAGCTACAAGCAACCTAAAGAAGTCACCCCTTTCTCCTGGAGCAACGAACCATAGCATAATAAACCTCTTTTTCTCCACGACCCCGGTCAAAGAGGCATCCGGACAGATGAGTTAATCACTGCTGGGGCGATGACGTAGGCTGTCCAGAACCGCCACTCTTCAATCTGATCAAACAAAGCAGACGTGATTTACACGAAAGTTCAGAATTGTTTGAGTTCGGCTCCCACTCAGTGTGAGTGGGAACGATTCTCAGGCTTGTTTTTCTGAGTGGCTGCACCTCAACTGGCTTCTGTGTGGGATTGTGCTTTGATTTGCGGCTCCAGGATGACATAATAGAGAATATTTTGGCTGCTGGAAGTTCCTCTTCATGCTTTCAGCCTGTTGCTGGGGACCAACTCTTCCCAGAATATCACGTTACCCGTCTGTTTAAATTTCTAAAAGTCAGGCAGTGCCATGGACCGTAGATTTGTATATTATTTTCCTACCAATAAATGTTTTTTTGGCCACTTTGGTAGGAGAAATGAAGACTGTAATTATGGATGTTTTTGCACGTCAACAAGGTTGAAACCTCTCTTTTGATAAAAAAAAAAAAAAGAAGAGATAATCATTTGTAACTAGTCCAACAAGATCTTAGTACTGATCAAAAATTTTAGTCAGGTGTGAAAAAATAATTAAAGACTGAATGCTAGCAGAGTGGGTCGTGACCCTGCATGCACCATATCTATGAAGGATCTTGTCTTGTAGCGGCTGCCGAGTTAGATTCCCACATGGCCCCCCAATTCTTTCATTAAGACCCTTTCTGGCCTGACTTCTCTTGATAGTAGATAGGAGTACTTGGGTGCCACTAGTTTCTGCAAGTTCTGAGTTATGGCACTGCTGGACACACTCTGATTTTGAAGGGAAGTAGCCATGCTGCATCTCTTCCTAGGCTGACCACTGCATCTAAGGTCCTAAATGTTGCTTGTTTCTTTGAGCTTCTTCAAAAAAGCTTTAATGTCAAATCCTGAAACTCCAGTCTGCTCTGAAAGCTTTGCCTGTGAGAGACCTTGCTGATGTAGTATCACTACCTTGTGTCTTGCTGTGCACAGTATTGCCATGGTGTATGACTTGTGACATGAAACTGTCTTCCACAACCTAAGCTTGTTATCACTGTGTTAGCAAAACTCTTAGAATTCATTGATTTAAACACAAAAACTGAGGCGTCCGTGCTTCATTTTATCACTCAAAATGCATTTGGATTCACTTCATAGCTTCCAAAACAACCCTCAGTCAAGAGTGCATTGTACGGGTAAAAGTCCATTAAAAATCCAATATGAAGAATTCCCTGCTTCAGATAGTGGTTGTGACAAAGTAAATTGAAAACCTGATTACCCTGATCAGATCTTTTGGGCAAATGTCCCAAGGAACTTCACTAATGCTTGTTTTCTCAGCATAGATGAGATGAAACAGAGAGTTAATTTAAACAGGAAAGTGAACGGTCCCTCTCCCCCTCGCCGTTATCGCCCATATTCTCACCACCAGCTCAGCTTCGTTCTGCTGAGTCTCAGACCAGGAGACACGGGCTGCATTTTATCTGCAGTAGCTCCTGTGTTCACGAGCCCAGCTATTTCCTGAGCCAGGCTATGTTCCCGTCAACAGACATGTGAAGCAGCTGTGATCTGTACCGCAGAGGGATTGAGCCCGAGATTCAAGGCGCTTTAATCTGCGTCCACATCTGAGTAATGAAAACACAAAGCAGGGTCTGGTCGAGCCTGCTCTGCATCATTCTGTCTGCGTGGATCGCCCTTTTCTGTGTGAATTCCTGCCTCATTTACGTGGTTTCACATATGTTTATGTCAAAGTGACGCTGTGTCAGACTCAGTTTCAGACGATGTCGCTCTGCAGCGGTAAAGTGACGGGCGCTCTCAGAATGCTGATGAAGCGTTGACACAAGCACTGCTCGGTGTCCCTCTCTGACAGATGAACTTATCTATACTGAGGTTCAGTTCCTCTTTGACTGAGTCATCACTTTAACTAGACATAAATAATGAATGACTCACAGCTGCATTACAGAAGCAAAGATGCAATACTTCGTTTCAACCTCAGTTTCACACCTAATCTGAAAGTCAAGCCCTTTGTCAGCCATTTTCTAGTTTATTCCTGTATATTCACTCACACTTTGTCTTTATTTACCAGTAATTTTAAAACAACTTTTTGACATATTATGTAGTCATTTAATAACACTTAAAAAATACTGCAATCAAGTTAAAGTTAAGCAAATTTTAACCTGAATGGTAGGACAGAGACAGTCTTTTATTTGATGATGCCTCCTAAACGTTACAAATCAAACTGTCAGCCCTGCTGGTTGTTGTGGACATGCTTCACTGCATTTTGTTTTTGCTGTTTTACTGGTTCAACAAGAGAATCTCAAGATGCCAAAGTAGTTATCCCCTCACCTTGGTAAAACAAAGTGGGTTTGCCAGTGAAATATCAGAGTTTTGTCAAGAAGATGGACTGAGCTGGTTGGTGTGCAAGATTTACTCAGAGTAGACTTCTGTACAAATTTGGAGGAAAATCCCTACAAGCTCCTGGAGGATAGTATTTTTGTAAGCAAAAAATGAATATGGGGCCTTTTCAAAGCAAAGAACAGGCATTGGGCCTACTGACCTCTGACCTCCAAAATTATGTATTTTCATCTTGAAGTCGGTGTGGACATTTGTGCTAAGTTTGAAGAACATCCTCCAATATGATTTCGAGACATGGTGTTTGAAATATATGCTTCTAAGTATTAAAATTGTATTTGTCCTAACTTAGATGAAAATTCCTGAGAATGTCGTTGAGATAGCACTCTAACAAGCTAGGGATGAACATTAGACCCACTGACTTGACCTGTGACCTCAGGAATTAAATATTTTCATCTTGAATTTGAAAGTGAACACTTTTGCCACGTGCAAAGACAATCCTTGGTTTCCAGATGTAGTGTTTTTAAAATAAGTTTCTGATTGCAGAAATTGCAGAACGAACAAAAGAAAGAAACTGACACACAGATCAGTTCTGCCATTCATATATTAACCTGCTGTTTATTTAACTAGACATTATTTCTACACCATTACTTTATTTTGTCTTTGTGCTCCATTGAACTTGGGACCCGATAATGACTCATGGCAACAAATTACTGTCATCGCTGCAATATTAGCATCACCTGAAGCCCCACAGAGACTCTAGGGTCAGAGTTATTAGACGAGAAACCTCACCGATGAGACAAAGAGGTGAGCGTGACATTTTCTGTTCAGCAGAACAGTAGAAGGACGTACGGTTCTTCTTCAGTTGGCCTTGAAGATGTAAATATCAAGCAAGTAAATAAAGAATGACCTTATGTTCATCCTTAAAGTGTTGGCTTCCATTACCACTCTTCCTTTCTTAATAACTCTGGCTTCATTCATCACTACATCCACTTTTGTTAATGGAAACAGGCACCAGATCCACTCCCATGCGACAGCCCTCCCCACATATGCCTGCCTCTTTATTAAGGGCCTCCTGGTGTTATTGCTTCCCCCTGTGCATGCCGCCCAAGCTCTCTTCTCACTCTAACCACAATATAGCTGTATCACTTACACTAACAGCTTGCACTTAGAGAACCTCAAGGTGAAAGCATTGTTGAAATGCTTCCTGTCAGAGGTGGAAACACGCTAAAGGATTGCAAGTTTGATTGTAGACATCTGCTGTTGGATGTTTAAAGCAGAGTCTGTTGAAGGTTGAGGAGTGATGTAGTGTGTAGTTCATTTTCAGTTTCAACTACAGGATGGACTTGACTCTGTGGAGCCTGGTACACTCTGGAGCACTACACAGGCTGACTTTGTGGAAATTAGGGGTCAGTGCAGATCTTGCAGGACAAATGAAGATCTATAATCACATCTCAATGATCTTTTTTGTTGAAAATGCTCTTTATTAGTGTGTTTCTGAAACACATTAACATTAGCCAACGTTACAGGCATCAGACGATGGTTTCATTTTTAATGATCTCAACAAGTTTTTATTCTTTTTTATATCCTCATACACCCCTCGGTATCTCTGTCTTATCCTTTCACAGAGACTGACTCAATAAACTGTTAAAATCAATCAAATGTGAATTCATGTTGGTCAAAGCAAGGACTATTTTGAATTGTTTTAAGTGGGGAAAACCCAGATTACTGGACAAAGGAGGCTGGGGCTTGACATAGGGTCACTTCCTGGAGCATGCAGGGGTCAGTAGTTGTATAGAGTACAGTTTGTCAGACTTGTTGTGGGACATTTAAAGCTGGAGCTGCATGGTGAAAATGTTTAGTGAATGGCAAACATGACTGATGAGCTTCCCCACTCTGAAAATGGCGGAGTGTCAAGCTTTGTATTAGATTAGCCACTTTAAGAGAAACAAATGACACCATCAGTTGTCGTGTAAATGCAACATTAGGGCATAATATGATCATAGTAGGAGCAGAGCAGGAAGACAGAATGATGAAGAGAAGGTAAATCATCCTCACAGTCCTGCTGCTTTGCTCTTCATAAAAAAACTTGACAGCCAATCGCAGATTATCATTGGATGTGCTCATGCTCAGCAGGTCCCGAATGTATTTTTACACACCTATATTTTGCTTCTTTCCTACATGATATGGCAGCACAGTGCATATTTAAGCCGCAGTAAGCCTGCATTTAAATAAATGAAGTGATTTAAATATAGCAGTGGTAGTTTGCACATACTGTAAACTTGCATAATGTGACCAAAAACTGCAAGGAGGGACAAAAGTGGAGTAAAAAAAAGACTCCTAACAACATGATGAACTGTGTGAATGTTGCTTTTAGTAGCAGATAACAATTTGTTTATAATCAAAAGAAAGAAGACACAACATAACACTTGCTCGATCATTTATCATGAGGGTGTTTCTCAAAGTTCTCCCCCCAACAGAAGCCAAAAATGAACATCACCTCTTTTTCTGAGCCTCCAAACATGACTCACTCTTTTTTTCTCGGAGAAGGGTGGAGACGCCGGCTCGCTTGTTTTGGATGCTTCACTGACAGGGCGGTTTCCCATGCCTCCCGTGAATGATGGGGCCGTCCCATAAGACTTGACAGCTGTTGATTCGAGTGTTTGTGTTTCTTTGTTTATTGGTGTTTATGCTCGGCTGGATGAAACTGCGTGCTAGCGTGGCGAGGATGTGGGCCTGCTGACGTCTTTTGCTTGTTGTTTGCATCACCAGGTTGTTTTTTGTTTATATGCATCCTCATTCATCATATATATGCACGCATCTCCCTCTGCTGCAGTAAAAGTCCTCTGCAGCTGCACCCCTCCTCCCTCCCTCTCCGTCCATGATGACTTCCAGAAACTTCCGCTCCTCACTCCGTGTCAGTGACACGTGTGTCGTCTCTCCTCCAAGCCTGAACACCGCAGTGACTCAACAGGGCCGACACGCTGCACTGCACTTTTCTCTTTGAAGAAAAAAAACACATCTGGACTGATGGGATGTTAAAACTTGACTCCAAAGACTTCTGCACCTGTCCCTTAATGATTGAGAAATCATTTTATGATTTTTTGACTCATTGTTAATAAATGAGGATTATTGTGAGGACTGTTTTTGGAAGCATACTTCACTTCAGTTTAAAAGGCAAAAGCTGTGCCTCTTGCACAGGAGATTTTTTTTCTCACCTAAAGGTCACACATTTTTCCTCTCTTCTGCAAGTTTACACCAGCCCCAGATGTCCCCAAAAATATTTCAGAAGCTTTCTTGCCAAAAATTCAACTCAGATAGTAGATTTTAGCATGCCTAAAACCCCTGTCTGATTTAGCCCTACTCAGATCAAGCTCTTTGAGCTTAAATTCTCAAGTCTGACCATACTCTACAAAGAGGTGGGTGTAGATTTGGCTTTCCAGTGCTGGGCTTTAATGTTTACTGTAGCAGCACAGACATGTCTAGACATGCACCTTCAACTGGAGATACCTGTTGGCTTACCAAGTACCTGGCTCAAGGCTCTAGGAAATGTAGACTGCAGTACGTGTTACTGAGCAGAGGGCACAACATATACTAATTTAAGAGACTAATTTATGTTAATAAAGGATAAATTGGACAGTATTCATACTAAGCAATAAACTTGACAGAGAATTAAAATAGAATTGACTCCAATTTCATGTCTCTTCAAAAATAAGTAAAATTATGATAAAATGTTATTGTAAATGTTATATTACAGCATATTATATGTACTGGTAGTAGACTGTACTGTAACATCAACAAGAATGGGTAATTGTCTTAATTATTTTGAATGACATCTTTTTTATAATTTAGCCGGCTCCATCGAAGCTTCCTCAGCACACAGAGCCTAAAACTCTCAGTATCCCTTGATTTCTTGTTTTTTGTCTCAAGCGTGAACCAAACTCACATTCATGACTCAAACTTAACTGTTTAGTTCACAGCACAATGAAAAGGTTCTTTGAGGGAGGGTGCGCTTCATTTACCACACACAGCAGAGTGAGTGCAACCTGGCCTAAGTTGCTGTAATTGTCTCTACACTTTATGAAAGTATAAAAGACAACTTATGAAAGGAGATAAGAGATTTAGAATGAGTAAGAGGTTTACTTAAACAAAAATCATCTGTCCTGAAGTCTATTGGTAGTCAGAAATATCACAAATTGTTAATGTGTGCCATGGGAATTGTTTATAATGGCCAGTTTAGCAGCCTGCGTACTCATTCAACACACACCTGCTCTTTAGCAGACAGCGCCTCAAGCACCTACATGATTATTTAACTTTTTTTAGTCTGCTTTAATTTTATGGTGTCAGCTTTTAATAGTCATATGGAGACACTTTTAAGTAACTACTGCAATTAAATAAAGTCAAGATTATGCTAATTTTGAGTTTCACATGATATCATCTCATTAGTTTGAGCGTACACAAACTGTTCATTTAGGGAAAAAAGAAAATGTTAGACTTCTGTATTCAAATGGGCAAAACGGTTCACCAAGGGGTACCCGCAGTTTTCCTTTGCTCCATATGTGGCTAAGCAAATAGAAAAATGAAGTTTTAGAGCTGACTTCCTCTTCCTGCGGGTCTGTTTTGTCATAAGTCTGATCTTCAGCTGTCCTCCTCTGCTGGAGCTTCTGGACCTTAAACCCCAGCGTCTGACCGCTCGTGCCCAGATCACAGCGCTCCCCGTGTAGGTGCTAATTTAGAGCAGATGGCATGTGGACGCCAACACTCAGAACTCCCATGGACAGGAAGAGGCTCGGAAACGAGGGACATCCCTGCTACAAATCACAGCTTTTCCCTTCTGCCAGCCTGCCTGTTTGCTGAAATATGATGTTATCAACACTCCAGGAAAAAAACATCAAGGGAAAGCAATAATAATATTTATTTCTAACCTTTCTTCTCTCCAACCGTCTTTTTATTCTCATTTATTCTCCAGGCTGTTTCTGTGCACTCTGTGGGCGCGAGTGCATCATCCTCGACCTTTGAAATCTCTCTCCTACTTGATGAATTATTTGTTTGCTTTGCTGTGTGCAGACACCCTGCAGCTGCTGACAAGGATCTCAACAATACAAAAGAGCAAGAAAGCTTTTGGATTAGAGAATGAGCACCTGAGGCCACAGTTATCTTGGAGTAGCAGTAGGGATAAAAGTTCAAGAGGGCAACTACTTAGTTCTTTGGGCTTCTTTGCCTCAAATTGCCCAGAAATTTTGGTCATAACTCGTCAGATCTGAAACAGCAGAGATCGTAGACCGCTTTCAGAGAATACTGTTGCTTCTCATCAGGAATGCATCTTTAAAATTGACCTCAAAACAAAAATCATCCAGTGATCGTCATCTGTGACTGAACATGTACTCAGTATGTTTTTGTGATTAATGTCTAATTTAGATCACTACAGAAATCTTATCACTTCTTTGTGCTTGTGCATTGTTTCAGATCAGATGTTAATGGTGTACAAATTCATGGTAAAAGCTGCGGTTTGATAGAAACCATGAATTTGTCAGCTGCAGCCCCTCTGTGCAGTTTACCAGCTTTTCTACCCAGTGAAGATTTACAAGGGGCTCACAGAATGAGGAAAGTATTCCTCTGAGTACAAATGTTGTGAGTTTTCCATGGAGCAACACTGGATCTTGTACGGTAGCCTGTTCAGCATGGGGTGTGAGGCTGACTTCAAAGCCTGCGACTACACCCTGTGGTTACTGTAAAGCCAGGCGCACGCGAGCTGGAGCGCACACGCAGCCTGGCAGACACTTATATGCTATGCAGTGTATACTGTAAAGCAAGCACACGCCCTCAGACAGGACGTAAATTTATATAAGTCCATAAAAACAGTCGGCTGTTGAGTTCTCACCCCTGAATTCCCCCTTTCCTCCCCCCTTCAAAACACACATAGAGCTCCACTTCCTGTCTGTTTCTTTCCCCTCGAATCACATCACGGCTTTAAACAGGCCTCTCAGAGGCATATTTCACATTTGAGGAATTTCCTGTGTTCTGCTTATAGGGAGGGATGACAGTCCAAGAGCACACACAAACAAGCTGTCCTAGGGCTGGGCAATATGAAGAGATTTAAGATAGATCTATTCATTTCAAATGAGATATAGTTTTGAACAATATTGGTTATACTTATATTTCATGTCAAGATCAATTTCTTTTGAAATTTTCTTCTATCTTCTGTCTTTCTTCTTTTCTTCTATCTGCCCTATTACATATGCAGTATTTGATGATTTATTATTTTTAATCATTAAAGATTGCAGACAAACTCCTGCATGCTCGAATTGCAGTTGTCTAGGTCCTCAGTATATTTTGCCATGATATGAAACAAGTAACAAAATCATGTTATCGTTAAATCAGTATATGATATTCAGTCCATATTGCCCAGCCCTACACTGGCTATCTTCAGCCTGTCAGCATGAGAGGATGTGTGTGTGTATTTTCATGTTGTATACATACAAAGTGAGTAATGAGAAAACGGCAGTCCTCCTGGGAGGTAGAGAGGAGACCTCCCTCTCCATCCATCAGAGTTAATATCTAATCAGAGGAGGTCCAGCTGTGGCATAAGAAGACCGTTGGACTCGACTCCTCTCACATGTTATTGGTTGTATTTTCAGCTATGTAATGCCGGCTCTCTTCTGGCACACAAACAGCCTCGCTATTTGCTCCTGGCAGTTTGCAAAGAAGGAGAGCTGCGCTTTGTGAAACCACTTATGTTTTTATGCACTCAGAGGGCTTCTCACAGGCCTTGATGCTATCACACTCTGAGTAATGACAAGCAGCTGGGGTTGTTGGGTAATTGTGTCAGTGTCGTGTAAACTAAACTGTTGCTTTTCGCTTCAAAACATGAATGTAGCCTTGTGTAGCACTGTGGCGTGACTGTAAATAAATAATCCATCTTTGTTCCAGTCAGTTTGGAGGGTTGCTCTCAAATATAGAAATATCCTGCCATTGATATTCAGCATTGCTTAGGGCAGGGCAATATGAATTAAACATACACTCCAAAATTTGTTTCTATCTTGATGGTGATATCAGTAACAAAATTATAAACTAGTTTGATATCACAGCAACAAAAATACAAGTCTTAGGTCGAGTCACACCTAATATCGGGAGGACTCTGTTCGGTCACAACATTGTTAATTTTTCACTTGGTTTTGGTTTTCTTTCACGCTGCACTTTGGCAGGTGGACCAAAGTCTGTCAAATGTTAGCAGCTCCCGGCTTTGTATTCTAACTGAGCACTATGCTAGCTTTACTAACTGTTGCTGTATTCGACTTACTGTAAATTTCGGGCTATTGAGCGCACCTGAATATTAGCCGCACCCACTAAATCTTTAAAAAAAAAAAAAAAGTGTGTACATCTAAGCCACACTTGTCTATAAGCCACATGTGTCAAGTGAGCAGAGCTGATCGGGGAGCGTGAGGGGAAGCACTTTGGCCAAAGCGCTGAGCATTTTTTTTTGTCTAACGAGCTGGAGCGTCACCTTAGTTTTTGCTCCTTCCCGCTCCAATTTCTCTCCGGTACCGCTCACACCATGCATCTGAAGAATTGAAATTTGAGTGAAAGGTGGAGGGATAATTAGCAGAGTGGTGTGGATGAGCGGGTGCGAGGAAAAGCTCTGTGCGTGAGGAGTGGGACATTTCATCGCTCCACTCTGCTCACATGCTCTGGCACTGTCCACGTTGTAACACGAGATATTTACACACATATATGTTACACAGAAAGATTTTTTAAATCTAAATTAAATCTGATGTGACGAGGCTAAATGTAATGTAAAAAAAAATCTAAATTAGCCGCAGCTTTGTTTAAGCAGCAGGGTTCAAAGCTTGGGAAAAAAGTAGTGGCTTGTAGTCCGGAATTACGGTAATTCAGGCCACAATTCACTGTTTTTTTTGTTTGTACTTTTGTTGTTGTTTTTGCATTTTTCGATCCTTGTTTGGTTTGGTTAGTTCCACAACCATCAAACCGAACTCTGGTCTGCTTGGAAACAAACTGAGGCTTCTGTTTTTTGGCTGACCAGAGTTCAGTTCTTTGGTTCGCACCAGAGTTCCTGTGAACTTTCACACCACCCTGAATCAACTGAACTTTCCAAAACACATTATTTGTGAAAGTGACCATAGACCCCCAATCTCTTAAGTATTTTCTAAGTTGTTGTTATTTAAATATGCTGCTTACGAGTACTGCCTGACTCTCTTTTTGAGCTTGCCCAAGGTTGTTCTAGACTAGCACCCATTTACTTGATGGCTTTTCAGGTTCAGAAAGAGTAGCCCAATACCACAGTTTAACTTCAACTCTGTCTCTCACGGTCTCCAGTGTTTTGTGAGTCTTGGCATCTTGCTCACATGTGACTTCACACGCCACTGCTGCTATAATCCACACACTGATGGTAGGTGAAGCATATAAGTAAACCACAGCCCCAAAACCTGATGTTGACAATGTGCTTGCCCCCATTTATTACTTATCACTAATCACTAATCTCCCAATTCAGGCAAAATACTTAAAATGCATTATCTTTTGGTCATAGCGTATTACTTTTAGTGGTTTTCTAATTAATTTTGCCCAGCCCTACTGTTGTCTGCTCCTAGTTCCTTAAAGCCCCAAGAACCACTCGGACCAGTCAGTGTTTAAAAAGTCTCCTCAGGACAGAGATAACAGAGCAAAGGAAAGTGTTGACTAGTTTATGAAGGCACTAATCTTGTAACTCCAAATCCCTGAGCTAAGCTAAGTACACTGAATCATCAGTGTCACTGAGAGGATAACTGGTTTGTAGCCTTAAACTCTTAAAGCACTACTGTCACACCAGTATACTCCATGTAGGAACCATTGTTTTAAATAACATGCATACGGTTTCTGCAAGATTATTACAATATTACAATACATTTTTAGTTTGTGAAGTCTTTTAGTTTCCTTTATGGAGGGTGAGGCTTCTTTGCTTTATAAACCTTTCAAAATGTCTTATAGTCATTATGTTGAATTAATGTTATTTTCCTTTTTATTGACAGTAGTAATGGTTGAAATTTGAAGGCCAACCTAGTTAAAATAAACCTTAGTCTTATGTGCTATGATTAGATCAAAATTAAGGTCTTTTTGCTACGTATACCAGAGCAATTGAACATAACAGCAAGAGACGTTATGATTTGAGATGTTCCTGGACGACTTTTCTTTCAGTCAGATGAACCTGATGTCCAGGAAATTAAGCAAATGTTATATGAAATTTTCAACTGGTGAAGAATGTTGAATTGGTTTCCTGATTGTGGCTAACAGTAGAAGTACCAGAATAACCAGCCTTTGGTCCAAGTGAGTGCTGTGTGATTAAGCCATGTGTCACAGTCCAAGCTGATCCAATGTTTACTTTATTATTGGTCAGTATTTTATTAGTTCTTACCTCTGAATATGCAAGAAGTTGGTCATCCTTTCAAAATAAAACACCCCTGGTTTCCGTTATTCAGCAAACAGTTTTTTCTACAGCCCGGTATCAAATGATCTTATGGCACAGGTTTGCAGCCCGGTGGTTGTGGACCTCTGCTTTAAGCTACTTCTTTAAAATCAGTTTACAATGAGTCCCTTTAAAACTCTTTCTACATGTTAAAGCCAAAATATCTTCCTAAGAACTGTATAAAATGATTCAAATGATGTTTTTTGCCGATATTTACATATGTGGCTTCAGTCAGCAGGTAGAAGAGCTGTTATGTAACATTAATCATGTGAGTGAATTAATGATGCTCTCATTGAATTTGTCTCCAGTAGAGTGTCAAACTTGGCGAGATATTAATGAATTCCAGGTAAGCTGTTATGTCTCTCAGTGTGACCCTCGTGTGTGTTATTGTGACCTGATCAGCAGGTTTGACAGGACTTCTAATAAAGTGCGTGGCCTTGGTGAAGAGCTATAAATGCAAAGGGATCTGAGGGGATAGAGAGGATCAGCTAAGTTTGGCCGAGCTGCACTTTAAATAACTTTGGACCAAACAGCAGGTGAGAGAAGTTTAAACCACTTTGAATCATAAAAGAGGAAGTTACATCACCCCTAATCATAAATAACCTTAATGGAGGAAATGATGTGAACAGTATTTGTGGTTGAGGTGGTCATGAAGCCCTCTAACCTTTCAGCAGAGCCAGATCAGCGAGGCTTTGGGTAATTAGATTTACAACCTCTTCAATGTAATTTAAGTCAAAGGCAAACAGCGAAACAAACAGGCAGAGGCTGCTGTTTTCTGCAAATTCAAGCCAAATGGAGCAGTTGTTGTTGTGGAGAGGAATCATTGGACGTCTTCCTGGTGCTGGAAGGAGATTGCTGGTGTGAATCCTGTGGGTGCTTGTAGTGATGATCCTTGGTCATTAACGTGCGTCTGCCAGGAGGAGAGATTATGAGGGCTATGTCTGGGTGAAAGTATTAACCAGGCAGCGAGTGCACAGCTTACAGTTGTGTATATACTGTATGTGCACCGTGGGCTTATGACAGACATGAATGATTGCCAATAGCAGTGATTATTTAGAAGATTTAATTCTTAGAAGAACAGTTGATTTTTTTGAAACAGTATCAGCTTTTATATTTGAATTACTTTATTTATACAACCCTTTTTTTTCCTGTGAGATTTGTTAACGGATCAGTGAAGTTTAAAAACAGAGAAAAGATGGCAAGAAGACAAAGTCAGATCATTTTTTTGACTTTATAAAAGCTTTTTGACATATTAGATCGGTTATGACTTGTAATCAGTCTTTTAGGGTTGAACAGTATTGAAGAAGGATAAAACTAAATTGGTTGAGTGCCCCTTGGACGTGACATAAAATCTCTTGATTTCATTTGTGAGCCAATCACAATGTCCAGTGTTCGATTTCAGTGCTTTAAGCAGATTTTTGACCAACAATCTGATCCAGACCCCCCCAAATGCATGTCTTTGCTTTAAAATAACATTTCAGAGATAAACAGCTGAAATAAAGGAAAGAATATCTTATGTTAAAGCCAGCATCTATTTAGTACTGCAGCCTTGCAAAAGCCCCTTTTCCAAACCTCCTAAAAAGCCAGAAGTTCTGTATTTTGATGAACATTTAATACAAAATACATTAAAATATATATGCTAGTTATTCAGTCTAGGTTTTATTGAAGCATTCCTCTTTGTCTCAACTTTCGTGAACCTTCTCGCCTTTTCCTCCCTGAGGCACCATCCCCAATCTTTAATCAATATCTGCATTCATACTGACTGCTCTCTGTTCTCCTGTAAACCCACAGAAGGTCGACTTTTACTGCTCTGTACCAAACCGGAGCTAGAATAACAGCCTTTAACGACTCTAATGTAAGATGATGCAGAAGCTGCTGAAGCCGTTCCTCTTGTTGCTTCGTTCACGAACACCTGCAGTAAATTTGCCCGCTCAGTGAAACACAGCTCGTGCTATTGCTGCATTTTTTAAAAAGCTTGAGTCATGATCGCACAGAGAGGCCGATAAGGTGACAGCTCGGGAGGCAGCACTTTGGATATGATGATACAACAGTTAGTGTTGTCTTCACAGGCTAAATGACGTTCAGGATTAGTCAGCAGCAGTTTGTTTTCCTGTCACTTGTTCTCAGTTTGTTTTACTGATGAAGACTCAAGGTTGAATTAACACTGAAACAAGTCAATCGCTTTGCTTTCTCTTGGGCCTCTTTTTTTTGCCAAAATTGCATTATTTAAAGAAGATTTAAGTCTGTGCAAAACAGTGCTGGAAAAGTATTTTCTTTCTGACTTAAATGCAGGATCTGCTTGAGATGACAAGTCGTCCTTTTCAAAAGTCGCTGCAAAGCAAGAAGTAGAAATACCAACCAAGCTCAAGATACGTTTTCATGTGGTTTTGGTAAGAATGAGTGGAAATTTTAATTTTAACATCTAATGTCAAAGCCAGTCTTCAGTACTTCTTTAAAAGTAGTTTCCTGTACAACGTTGGTATTGGCAGATAATGGCTTAAAAAGTTAAATATCACTTTCTGCAGATATGAAAATGTCTGCCAATATTTGTAACTGATAACTTGGCCACACATATTGGCTTTATTGTATTAGCTGAGCTATCAGTATGAATGCACCATAATGCTTCACCTCATAATCACTGAATGTCGACATTTAAAATCAACTTTATGGTTTTTAGAGAATGAAATGTTGTTTTTCATGTTTTATCTCTGTTTTTAACATAAATAAACTGTTATAGTGTAAGGAACAGGACAGTCTTAGTATAGTGTAGACAAAATATGTTGGTGTCAATCTCTGCAATAATGAGTTTAGAAATATCAGCAAAAATTCAATATTGTGCAGCCCCAGTTTCTCAATAGACCCACTGAAAATTGACTATTTTCTTCACATATCTAATCATGTTACAAACCAAGTTTTCATGATGCGTTTGCAAGAAATCAGCATAAACTAAAGTGGCGTGTATCGTTAGTCAAACCAAGTCTTACAAACTGTTACAAATTTGATCTTTAATTAATTTCCCCCAAATTATGCTTTTTCATCTCCAAAATCAGTAATATGACGGAAGGACACAGCAGCAGAGTTATGAATTCACTGAAGAAACATAAAATCATCAATGTGGGGACTTTCTTGACCAGATTAAGGATTAGTTTATACATGCATGATGATGGTGATAACCATGAATCAGAGATTATTTATCAGACTATGATTGTGCCATTTGATTTTCTAATAGTTGCATCTCTATTGGTATATCTATTGATATTGATGGGGAACACTTGATCGACGAATCCTGAAAAAATGGATTGTAACATGTCTTGGTGAGCATGAAAAGATACAAGGCTTCATTTCTCAGTTTGACTTTCCAAATGTTCAGACCAGACATAAAAATCTCCCATCCAAATCTGGATGAAGGCGTCCTCTCCAGGCAGATTACCCGAGCCTTTCGATGATCCATTCAGCTAATCCCGATCACTGTGACTTGGCGGTGTTGCCCCCTCTGTCTTAATTCTGGGGGGAGCCACAACATCAGGCTCCAGTGGCACACTAACCATTTCCAATACAGCCATGAGATTGACCTACCTTTAAAATGTGGGATTATAGTCCAGTTTTACTGTGAGCAGTGAAACAACACGCAGCCGCCTGAATGAACAGTTCAAATCTCAGCTCACGTTAGCTTTAGCACCTCAAAGTGACCTCTCTTCACCTTTTAGCAAGTCTGTGTCTGATGGTTTCCCGTCCATATGTTCTGTTGATGTGCTGAGTAAACAAAACCTGTAATCTGTTGACATCCAGTCCAGCCTGCTGCTGTGTCTGTTGTCAGCTCGCCGGTGGAGGATTGGCGTTAGCCGGACTAGCATCTGCTTTCTGGCAGCAGAGATGCAGAGGGAAGATTAAATGTTAGCGTCCATGCTAGCTGGCTCTGCAGCTCCAGTCCAGACTCTGTTTTCTAATCAAGGCTGGCAAAAGGCCTCCCTGAAGACGGCGGGCGTTGACAGGACTGTCTGCGCCTCTCTGAGCTCCTCGTCTTTCTTCCTCTCTATCTCCCCTTTACTTTTGCCCCCAATGCTAAACTCCCAGCAGGACACGCCACTCTTTTTGGTTCCTAATTAGCTTGAGACGGAACAGAAAACGAGAAAATAACCTTTAAGTCAGAAAATAGTGAGATTATTTCTTTCAGCCGCCGTTTTGAACGTCTCATTAACTGTCGATCCAGTCCCCTGTACTGACAGGTTGATTATAGTGTGACACTGATGGCTCTTTTAAACCCTGGAAACGGGACAAGCTAATGGTTGGACTGTGAGAGGATGTGATGTGGGATTGAAGGAGCACGGCTGGAGCGCTCTGTCTCCTTTTTTTCCTCTAATTTTTGGGTGGTTTTAGGGAGCAGTATGACTGTGCCCTTTGTGAGTCAGCCTCATATTAACCTCAGAGGTCTCTGTGAGGTTTGGAGAACATGTCTGCAAGTCAGTCTCCGTCTGCTCAAATAGATGTTTTGATGGGTTCATTATTTCAGTCTCCAGAGTTTTGTAAGTCTAGTGCTGAAAAGCCAAATGAATGCAAGTATATGTTTGACTGATATTGCTTAAGGTTGATTAGTAAATGTCTTTTTCTTAGACTAAAGGCTCAAATTGTGCACCTTAAAAGACAGCTTTATGCACTAAAAACTCTGCAAACCTGTTATTTCCACCCTCATGGCTGACAGAGAAGAGAGAAATGGTCTCAATTTATAAAGATCAAACTAGCCTACCTTAGATCCACATAATCAAATGCATGTTCATTTATCCAGCTGTCCAAATTCCTCCTTATTCCTTCTTTTTCATCTGCTCGGCTCTAAATTCCTGTTTATTCACAACTCTGACAACTGTAGTACTCTGCCTGACAGATCGCTAAACACTGGGATCATTGTGAGCCTCCAGACTATAAATATATTCCATTTCATGTGGTTTGAGGCTGGAGTATGGAGCAGCGAATCAGGCATTCGCCAGTTCCCCGAGTGCTACTGGGTTTTTGCTGCGGCCTCTGCAGTCTCCCTCTCAGACCCCCCTCTTTTTCTGCCTTTGTTTCTGCTGCAGTGGGCCATGCCTGCAAATGAGCACAAGGACAGAGCAATTATTCAGCACAGGGGAGAGCCCTGCACCCCTCATGTTCGAATGTGTCAAGCATTCATAATGTGGGTTTCTTTGAGAGGAGGAGCTGGATTTTTACAAATGATTGAATGACTGAATGAATGAATGAAATATGCTTTTTGGTTGGAGTGTTTATCCTTGAGCTCGATTCCCTCCGGGCTGCTACAGCCTCATATCCATTTCAAACATGCATTAATGTGACTGACTTGCACACAAACACAGCTCTCCCTCCCATCCCCCCGTTTTTCACCCTTCCCAGTGTGATAGAGACACTGGTTTGGTTGCTGGTGGAAAAGGAGTCACGGAGTACGAAAGAGGGGGGTGGGTGGAGATTTTTCGTGAGGCAGCATGCCGGTTGGCTCCGTTCGTGTGTTTGCCGGCTCTGCTCGCCAGCGTAGAAGCATCAGCCGGTGTTTGCTCTGTTTTCTGTCTCTTAATCTTTGTTTTTCTCCCTTTTTTTGTCTCCGCAGAAGCCCTCTCCTTGAGCCCTCTACGCAGACTAAAGCTGGAGTAATTGCCCTTCCCCACCAGGTAAGACTGCCTTTCTTTTCTGCTCTTAAGCTTTAAAAATATGCTGATGCACATGCTTACTTTTAACCTTTCAAAGCCTCATATCATCTCCTTTTTTGCTCGTATAAACTGAAGCAAAATGTGCCATCTCCCATCCTGTTTTTTAATCATCTCTCTTTTGTCTCTCTGGCGTCAAATTACTCAGCTTTTCTGCCGCTGACACATAAAGCATCAGAGTAAAGAGCTGATGTGATAACCCAGAGGCTGCCACCATGTTTTGGTGACCTACACTTTTCATGACGTACCCCGTCTAGACATCACTGATTATTCAGCCTCAAGGATGGCACATATTACCCCGGAGTGAAGCGCTGCAGCATGTAAAACAAGCCTCATAAAACCCTGAGACATATTAAACATCATTTCAGTTAGAAACAATGGCATGCGTGGTATATTTACAGACTGATTCTGGCGTGCAGCCGTCAGCGGCGGGCGACTCACAGCCAACAGATTGTCTGTGGTTTCTTCGTGGGAGTGACACCAAGCTGAGTGAGACCGCAGGACACGCCGCGCCGCCTGTCAGAGTCTGTGACGAGTTTGCTGAAGGCTGGGTTGGGTGGAGTTGAGAGGCGGGTGTTTTTGATCAGAGCAGGTGGTGATGGAGTAACAAGGTGCAGACGCTGGCTCTCAGACTACCTTGTTTGTCCTCAATCCCACTTTGTTTATTCCTCCCTCCACATGTTCCAGCCTTTTTTCTGTTTGGATCATTTAGCATGCCCCCTTTTACTCCGTCTTTCTCCGTCTTACAGTCTTGTTATTGTCTTCTCTGTATTGAGGTTGGCTTGTCTTTATTTAGCCCTATATCAAAGACAGTCATATACAAATCCAATAAAATTAAAGATAATGATCAACATATAGGGTACTGATCTTTGTTTTCACTTGGTTTAATTATGCCTGAATCAGACACAGGACGTAATATTCAGTCAGTTTATGAAGTCTGTCTTTCTTTGTTGTTGTTTACGACCAGTATTCAACTGCCAGCTAGCTTTATACTCAGGGTTTTTAAGTTGTGCAGTGGGGAAATACAACAACCAGATTCAGCTTCAACAGCAAAACATTATGATAAAATAATAATGTTATGATAATAATAATAATAACTTTATTTATATAGCACCTTTAAAAACAGACGTTTACAAAGTGCTTTAACAGACAAAACAAAAGCAGAAAAGGCAGAGCTCTGAGCACAATAAAATCAACAATCAGGTCAAACAGAGACCAAAGAGTCAAAGGAAAAGCAAAAACAACAAAAGGAAAGAAAATGGTAAACTGGTGAGGGGGAGACAGCTGATGTATTTGTTTTATATATAATGATAAGGAGGCAGTAAGACAATTGATAGATAATCGGTTTATAGATACATAAATTAATAACGGTTGATAGATCATAGATGACAGCATCACATCAGGAAGATGAAAAAGGAGAGGGTAGATAGAGGATGAGTAAAAGAGAAAAGATGAATTAAAACAAAACAAAATAGAAGAGAAATGATCATAATTAAAGGGGGAGTATATTAAAACCTGAAAATATAGTAAAAACAGGACTAAAGCGATGAGAAACCAGTGAGGAGAGTAAGAACAGAAGAGTTTGAACATAGTTAAATAGGTAATTGTCAAGTAATTATGTAGATAAAATAAATAGCTAACATGTATAATAATCAAGTATGTGAGCAATAAAAGGATCATGTAAAAGCAAGTCTAAAAAAGTGTGTTTTACGATACGATTTAAAAGATGTTACTGATTCAGCTCTAAATCTAAATATTACAGATTTTCTGTCAGTTGAGGCCAAAATTAGGATTTTTTAGCTTTAATGTGAAGACTGTTGATCTCTCCTGGCTCTCAGTTTATTTCTGTCAGTCTCCAGAAGATATGTTTCCATCTATGACTCTGCTCCAGGAGCCACGGTGGTGTCTGTCACATCCACATTGACGTGCCCCCCCGGTTCACCTCCATCCCCCTTCTCCATCATCCCTCTCTGTCTCTCTGTTGCACAGTTGCTGGGCAGGGCAGCTCTGAGGCGAGCTGTCTTTTCCTGGGAACAACTTCGGATGACATGCCGTGGCGTAGGAGGGGAGCACGAGGGGGTACACAGGCACTCGCAATGTCCTCATTTTTGGGGTCACAGATGAAGGCCTGTCCCCCCAATTATCATCCATCTCCCCCCTCTTCCTCTTTTCCCGCAGCTCTCTTGCCCTCAGAGCGGGGTCGCGTTAGGCACGGAGGCCGTCATCGCAGGCGGGTAACCAACTGTTGCAGAGTTAGCGGGGCAGAATCACACTGAGAGGGGGACATTGTTTGGAGTCATGATCGCCCATGGGTCCAACTGCTGTTTGTCAGCAAGATATTTGACTATAACGGTGATGCAGTAGGTGTCACGGAGGTTCAAAATGTCGAGAGTGAAAGAGGAGTTCATTGTTTCGAAGGCTTTCCCACCTTCACGTCTCCAACTGTCGCCTCTTATGCCAGCACTGACCTTGCTTTAAAACAAGAGCCTCTGTTGAAGTGTTTTGTCACCAGAAAAAGAAGAATGTGTAATGAAGGTTATGCATCGAGGCAAAAGTGAGAGTGAGGGGACATCGCAGTGGAGTCAACACCGCCCTCGACTTTGACAGAATGCCCCCAAGTGTCCATCAAGAAGTGATACTGGATGGGTGTGCAGCTGGATGTCAAAGAGATGAAGTGAGCCAGAGAGACATGTGCAGCTAAATAAAACAGACAGTTTGATTACAAGGGGCGATCATAGGGGGGTCTGAAAACTCAAAATTCAAGGGTCTTCGGGCTTAATGGGCTGCATAATGCCAGAACAATCAGGGTGGGAGAACAACTTCCTGTGTCAAATTTAAGGCTTTAAAGCACTTTAAAGTAAGCTGCTGGTATCTTACATGTTAGATTATTTGGGCCCACTCAAAAAAAACTCTATTTATGATTATTAAGTCATGCATTTACAAGAAACAAGGCCTTACTTTGTTTAAAAAGAAATAAAGTCACAAGAAAAGCATTTATATTTTTGAGTTTTTAAGTTCCTCAATTTTAGCTTAAAACTCAGAAAGTTTGTCATGCATCAGCCGGCTGCGCTGTAGTTTTTAATTTCTTGTGATTATGTGACAATTCTGGGGTAAAACCACATGTACTTCATTATTATTCAGTCCAAGTTAAAAGTATAAATCAAAAAGGCTCTCAACTTTGAGGGCAAAGGGCTTCATCTACTATGGTGTCCCTATACACAGTGGACTTTTTTATGCATTATTATTTAAAATTGGGGAAAATGTTCTCCAAAGGTGTAAAATTTTAGCCTGCAGGCCCCTTTCTTGAAACAGCATCATGCTTTTGTGTGATCAAGAAGACAAACCTGCCTCTGTGAAGTACAATGTTTAGCATATTGAAGCGCTTCATCTTAAAGCACATTCATTAAAACTGAGCATTTTAAGGACCTTAAGCACCCTCACAGACATTGATAACTTGTCTTTCCTTTTAACAAATCCACTATTTTGAGTTATGTATTATGTTTTGATGCCCTTGAAGGGTGGAAAAAGTTCTCTGAAGTTGTAAAATTTGAGCCGATGGACCACCCTCTGGACCAGCGTTGTGCTTTTGTGTGATCAGGAAAACAATTCCTCCTCTATCTGATATAAATGTGAGCATTTTGAGTGCATTTCAAACCCCAAAAACAGAACATGGACATTTAAAGCTTTAAAGGATCTTAGCACCCTCACAAACTCTTGATAACTTGCAGGGTGTAGTCTCAGAGTTGTAAAATCATATCCTGCAGGCCTGTTTTCTGACCGGCGTCGTGCTTTCATGCTGATTGATGAATGTGTATGTAGTGTTCATGAGCCACTCAGACGTAGACATTTACATGAACACAAACCAGTTCTCCCACCTGTCTCTGCTTTAAGTGCAGCTGTCGCCTTAGGGGCACAAAAAGCTGCACCTGGTCCTGCCTGGTCTACATAACGCTGTGAGGGGAAGTTTGCATGTGTTTGGGCTCGTGGAGGACACCAAGGGCACAGAATGTATGATTTTTGAAAGTATGAGGGATATTTGCCGTCTCCGCTCTCTCTAGAATGTTATCACTCAAATCTTTGGCTAGAATTCGGCACTGATTATAGTTTATTTCATTGCAGAGAAAATCAGTTTTATTCCCCTCTGACCTGGTACTGCAGTCATATTTGTGCTCAGTCTGCTCAGCTTGTCTACATTCTTCCTTTAGATTAATTAACAAGCCTCTCTCTCAGGAGATTTTGGCTCATTATGAGGTGCCTCTATCCTAATTTGTGCAGTATGTGGAGGTGTTGAAAGCAATCTAACGTTCCTTTCTTTCTGCCCACCTGTAAGATTAAACCAGGCCCAAGCACAACAGTAGAGTCAGGGCTTTGTGGAGATTCAAAAAGCTGAAGTGAATCACTGATGCCATCAGGCACTGCTATGGACAAGTGATAATGAAGGACGTTTACTGCCACTCTGAAATGTGAATATTCACCCCAAATCTGCTCATTTTCTTGATTGTAGTGAAAAAGCCGATGTTATAAAAGCAGATTATATGTGAGTCGATATTTCTCGGTAGATTTCCCCAGCCTCGACTGCATCTCCTCGTGGCTGTGATTTATAAAACATGGGTGTGTTTGTGGAGGTCTGCACTGGCCCGAGGTAGTGGGTGGGTGTCTGTGTGAATTATAGATGAGGAAATGGGGGCGATGGCCAAGCCAGAGGAGGATGAAAGAGGCCCCAGAGAAGGTGCCTCACCAAATGTGGTTGCTGGACCCCCAACTTTGACTAAAATACAGTCAAAACAAACCAGCAGAGCTTCCATGGCAGCGTTATCGGCATGAATCATCAAAAAATACTTCAGTTTGAAGCATTTAGAGCCTGTTGTAGGAGGAGGGAGTAGCTCTAGCAGAAGCAAAGTCTGCTACTGATAAAGTACAACCCTAAATTTTCACTTTGTCTGCGGAGCGTCACGTCTGTTCCCCAGCTTTGCTCCAACCGATGGCATTTATCCACCCACGGGAAACGTATTTAAAGCACACTGTTCCCATTGGATTTTGGTCTTGCTACAAACCCCTCTGTTTCACCCCTGCCCAGAACAGGCTTTCTTAATGTAAATCCTCATGAGCTTTGTCCAAACCAAGACCCTCTCAAGACTAGATCAGCTGTCCAGTGTGGTGCTCTAATGTTTACTGTGGCTGCACAGACATGCCCAGACATATAGCTTCTGCTGGAGCTGAATGTGGGTTGAAGAAACGCCTGACTCAGGGGTGTCATATCCCTGAATGACATCGTTAGGGGCCATTTTGCAAACAGACTGTTAGAGCACATGTTTTTGATGCTGGAGCAAGTGATAAGGGAGAGGGGGGGTTTATAGACATGCCATGGACTTTTAATCATGTATAAGAACCATAAAAAAAGTGCATTCTGCAGAATATGCATCCTAAAAACACATTCTTTAGCTTCCAGTGAATGAAACTTACCAGAATTATGACTTAGTCATAAATTTTCATATTTACCTCTTTTTCTCCATTACTGAATCTAATAAACATTTTCTCAGACTGATCACATTTTTATTAACTGTACAGCTTCTGTTTCCCAGAGTTTGTTTTTAAAGGGAAGTTTTATGTACAGTTTTCATAGCCTCCTTCCTGCATAATGTGATGTTAACACAGTTCTCTCTTTTATCTCCTCGTTCAGACAGCTGGTTTGAACATGATTGATAGTGAGATTTGGATAATGAAGGCCCTGCAGGATTAACAGCATGAGGGATCAATACTCCAGAATTAGAGGATAGCCTGTAATGCCCAAAGCACAGCTCAATGAAACCAAACCCGGTAATACTGGAAATTCTTCTCTGTGATGTCCCACCACCCTTTATCGCCCCCTCATCTCTCTGCTCATTTCAGCAAAGTTCAGCGAGGTTTATCAGCCTTTTGGCCCCGTTGCTGAGATTTGGATTCATTTCCTGTTCGACTCGTCTGTGATGATGAAGTCAAATCCGTGGATTAGGTCGGCCTCTGACCTTCTTACCCCCTGCCCAATATTTTTGTCGCTATCTTGACTCCATCTCTGGCGTCTTTGCTTTCTGTTTGACCCATTTGCCCTCTTTTCACTCTTGGGAGGGAGACGCAGGTCAGGCGAAAATGCCTCACCAGGGTTTTCCTCCTTTAGAGAGACTCAGGACAAATTGCTTTTTTGTAGAAACCTCTGCTTTTGACCTTCTGGATTTCTCTAGTGGAGTCAAATTATTATTGATCTGTCCTATTAAAGATGCAAAAAGTGAGCTTGTTGTTGAATTTGACACCTAATTAGAAGAAAAAGGAGTCATTTTGGTACAAGGATCAAAAAGAATAGATAATTATGTCCACAGATTCCTTCATTAATCCGTTATTTCCCCTAATTAAAGCTAATTATCTCCAGTTTCTAGTTTTGGAGATCACAAGTTCCACTTTTTAACGACTTCATACAAATGAAAACACGGCCCAGTTTTGGAGGGAAGAATTGATTATATTGTCACAGAGAGCATCATTAAAATAGGACTGCATGCTGCTCAAAATGTGTTTTTTTTCAGTGGGTCTATTCTTGTCTCTGTGGTGTTTTTGGGACTGTGCGGTTACTAATGTCACTCCATCTCTACTCCATCTACTTGCCTCTTTGGTTTCTTTGTTCAAACTTCCCCGACCGGCCTCAAAATGAGACCTTACAGACTAAGCTTCCCTTAACTCTCCCTCCTGATACTTTCTTACACCTTTTACTCCTTTTTTTCTGAGTCAGTATAACAGAAAGCTCCCCACAGATTTGTCTCTCTGTCTTTATCTTTGCACGTAGACGATAAATGATGCTAACCTTTATTGAAGGTTAGTGTAACGTGTCAAAGCATGACAAATGCTCAGAGGCTTAACCCAGTAGAGTTAGACTTTTCTTTATGTTAAGCCCATTTTTTGCTGTGTTTTGTATCTCTTTGTAAACAGATGACAAAACGCGTGATCGGTACAAGGAATGTCAAGATACTAGAATTGTAAACCTAAATATAATAAAAGTACAGATCAAGTTTTTTGATGCCTTTATTCAACCACATCAACAACTGAATTAATGAATGATAAGTTTATTTCAAACACATAACAAAAGGCAAAATAAAAGTACAGACAGGAAATAAAGAAAATTAGCACTTGGATAAATGTTACATGTCTGAAAAGGAGTGAGAATTAGTCAAAATTTATCTAATCCCACCCCCTCTCCATCAATTAATAATCAATTATTTAGCTTCCCAGTCTCAAGTATTGATGTCTAAGGCATCCAATACTGGGAAAATATTCTTTTTCATTTATCAAATTTTGTAGAACAATGTCTGTAATTTACCAAATGTTATTTTGGTGTGTAATTTGAACAGTTTTCAAAGATGTTGTTGTGATTTTGATGGATATATTCCAAGGCTGATTGCATTATGGATGTTTTAGATGATAATTTAGCTCATTGGTGGTCCATGCTGATGCTTTTTAAATAGTTTCTGTCCATTTAATCCTCTCACATCGGCAAGATTTCTCTAATTTTTGACCATGAAAACAGATTTGTTTGTCTAACAGGTAGCTTCCTCTTCCTGATTGCTTGATTTCAACTTTCCTCTCTGATTTAGACATTTGATGCGATCGATGCTAGCATAAGATTGACCCAATAGATGACCTCTGGCTACTGATGTCCATGCATGCCATGAGAGCTGATACCAAAGTTGAGAAGATGCATTTGTGCATCCCTAATTTATCCAGACAGTTTTTGTTATTTTTTGTAAAAACAAAAACAGCAGGGTCGAGGTTTAGAGGATCATACAACTTGAGAAACTTGAATTTAAGGTCTTCAGATCTTCTGGAACTAAATCAGGATGTAAACGTGCTGTATCGTGTAGTTTGACTTCTTTTTTTAATCTGAACCATGGGTGATATTCAGTGTATTTTACAACTTTTGTGACTGCACGTCTGTATCAGTTCAGGTAAACCATCTTTCCCCTTTGTTTTCCAGTCTTATCACTGCTCTTTTAACTCTTTACTTTTCCCTTCTTCTCATTCTCATAAAAGAGTAGAGGGAGGTAGAGCATCAGCATGATTTGGCGAGGGAAGAAGCTTGCTCCCATCAGGAATCCTCACTCTTGATCTACTTCCCCATTTCCTCTACATGTTGTGCACTAGCACAGGCAGTCTCTCATCTAATCTTGAAGGTACAAACAAGGCTTTGGTGAATGTGACGGTGCTGTTTGGGTTGATATGGCCATACTGCAGGTTTGAAGGATTCAGGATATCTTCTGCTTGCATTACTAAACCCTCATAACGTCCTTATTTGACCTAACAAATTATTCTGATGCACAGCCAAGCCAGTGTTTAGATAATGGCAGTTTTTCCTTTTTTTTGCAGCTGTGAACTCCGTTGTTTTCCTTTTTTTCAGCCTCCAGCATTTTTCCAATATTTTATCTAAAATCCAAACACTTTCCCTCCTGTGTGTACAAAATATTATGCTAACTGTCAACAAAAGAAGAAAAAAAGCTTAAGTGTGAGAGCAAAAGTATGTTTGATAATGACAAAGGCCAGGAATAAACCTTTGAATTTAATGAAAAGCATGCAAGTTATGAAGATGAGTTAAATGGAAAAGCATGACTGTGTAATGTTGTGTTGACAGCAAAAGCATAATAATTAAATTTTATGGAGACCAAAACAAGCTTTAGCCCTCTGCAACCCTGCTACAAAGACAGCCAGAGATACTTTTTGTTGAACAAATCGAAGGTCAAACCATTAAAACTTCCCCTTCTTTTGATAAATGTGGTAATGTGAGTTATCAGCTGAGTAGAAGATAAATGGATAAATGACCTTAAAAAAACTACTCTAATCTAAAAACAGTAGAACTATTTACTACTAAAAATAATCTTTTCCTCCTCTGTGAGTTGTGTTTCCTGCTCTTTTAACTCCAGGGCTCCTTTTCTCCCTTCAGTAATAAATCAACCTCCTTCCTGTTTGGAGAATCTACGCTCTTACGTTCCTCTTTTCCTCATCCATCCATTTCTTTTTCTGTCCAACGGTCTGTTATGGCACCAGAACCCCCCAACGCTCCCTTCACTCTGTTTTAGTGTTAACAGGATGCTCTGTGGGGTCCCAAAAGTGACATTAACGTATGTGCAAATCTGTCTGTCTTCACGGCTGCCTGAAGCCTGAACTCATCCTTTGGCTCAGACCCAACAGACCAAACCAAGAATCTAAGGAGATCTCTGCAACAGCTCGCTCGTGGAGTCCTTCATATTGGCTTGCAGACAAGCCATCACTTCTTATCACTTGTTTTTAAGAGATGATCACTTTCAACTCTTCTGGGATTATTATCATGCCTTTAGACAAGATGGAAACTTTCCAACTGACCTCCATATTTTTCTATAGCTGGCTGTAGTCCTGTTTGAGTGATGCCACTAATAATTTGATCAACATTTTCAAACATCCTCTTGTCTTAATTAAAGGATAATAACCCACAGCAAGCCAGAGAGACAAAATATTGGATACTTTTTGATTACACATTATAGTGAAATTACACAGTAAAAGTCACTGTTAGGCAGAGACTTGGACTCAAGTCGCGCCCAAAGGTGAGTTGACTTGGCCTCAGGGGGTTGAGACTAACACCAAGTCATTATTTTCGAAGGCCTTACACTTTGTAAGTAAGAGCTGCCTGTGATTCCTAGGCATCGTTCATCCCCCTCCACATCTGATGCACAAGCGACCAACCTTAATACAGATGAATGCAGCACTTGTGTTACCTAAACAGGTGACTGACTGGAGTGCCATGATGAACAGGAGAGCCAAACCCTGACCTTTCAGCCTCAGTGTTTTAAAGAAGATGAGGGCCTCTAAATCTTTATGACAAGAGGGTTGAGAAGCTACATGTATTAACTTTTCAATAAAAGTGGGAATTTCTGTCGAGTCAATAAAAGGGAAGCATTTTGTTTAAGACAGACAGACAGGCACCAATGTATGATGGAGACACAGATGAGGAAGAGACAGCGAAAAACCTGAAGCCCCACTCTGCATGGTCTGTAGAGTGTGTACAGCCTGTTGCAGTAGGGGAGACCAGGGACAGATGTATCAGGGAGCAGGTATGACATACTCAAGTTCTCCTATAAGAAGCAGGTTAGAGTGTTGAAGAGTCTGCACATGCTCAGTGGTGCACATTTTTGTGTTGCTTTAATTGAAAGATGAAAACACTGTCAGATTAATATGAACAAATTTGTGTTTCAGTTGCCTTTATCCCAAGATATTTAATAACATCATTAAACAAAGAAATATGTATTTATACCTACTATTTACCATGTGACACAGTTTAACGGCCTGATTTGTTATTATTACTCTGTTTGAAAGGAAAGGTCTTTTGTAATTTTGATACATTTCTATGACCAAGTGTAATTATGTAGTACTGAAACTTTCCCAGTTACTACTGCTAAACAGTTTTTTTCTTGCTGCCATGATGGATTCATGTTGGGTTTTGGATGTATATATGTGTGTATATATATATGTATATGTGTATTTATATATGTTTGTACTGTATATCTATGCATATATGTGTATCCATGAATTGAAGAGTTTGTCTTCAGCTTGCTCTATTGTAAAGTGTCTTGAGATAACACTTGTTATGAATCAGTACCATTCAAATAAAGATTGATTGAATGATTGAGTTACTATTGAGGTCTTATAATGATAACTACATTTTCCTGTTACCCTCAGTAAAATTATTTTCGATATATTTTAGCTGTATTAGTATTATTAATTAAACCTCAAGAGACTCGACTGACTTGTGGTTGCCACCTAGAGGCTTAAAAAAAAGCAGAGATGGGCACAAGTCACTTGTTGCAAGTCCAAGTAAGTCTCAAGGCGTAAAGGCTTCAGAAAAGTTGAACATTTTAAAACTTTCACATACAAAAATTGCTGGAAAACCATATTGCACAGCAGCAGAAAACAGAGGAAAACAGTGGGCAGGTGCACTGCTATATAGAAGAACAATGTTGTACTGGAAACACCTTTCTACCAGTGTGTCCCCGTGTGATGGACCCCTGGATGGGGTTATCCAGGTTCCTTTACTTACACCATTTTTTGACACCACTAGTTTTAAGACATAATAGCAGTTGTTAAGGTCTTTAAGTCAACAGTTCTGAAAGCTACTGAAGCTTTAAGAACATTTATGGATCTTCAGTCATTTTTTTAACCAAAACCTGCAGCCGTGACACAGCACTGTCTCAGCTGCACAAGTTTTCTGGTGATGCCTCTTTATTTGTTCAATTCAGGCAGTGTGAAGGAGGTTGCCTCCAGTTTTTTCGTCACTGATACAAAGTTGTCAAAAATAGGTTTCTGGGACTCAAGACAGTCCTACTTCTCTGCTTTCTGAAGAGTTTGATAGCCTGTGGAGGCGTCACAAAATTAGTGAATATTCCAGCATCTGCAGCATTTGAGTCTGATTATAAATTAAAACACAACAAGAAACAGCAAGATGACCGTGTATTTCAGGAAAATTCAACAACATGAAGATGCTCAAGAACAAAACTGTTAATTTCATTAAAAAAACATGGAAAAACCATAGTGAGAAAACAAAAAATGGATGCATGACACCCTCCTGTCCTATGGTAGCACTCAGGACACAAAGAGATTTGCATGTGAAAGCACAGAACACTCGCTGACGGCTCTGAATAGATTGTTTTTCGGCTTTGTTGTTGTGGACAGAGCTGAGTGCATGCAACGATAATGAACTGCTGCTTCAATTCTAGACTGAGATGAGACGGTTTCCTGGTTGAAAAGTCATTTTATTCCAGAGCCGTTCGGCTGAATTCAAAGGTTTGAGCTTAAAAATGTCTGTGGATGAGCTGGGCTTTGGCTTTATCAGACGGTGTGATAAAGGACCACATTGATTTTGTTTCACTGATGCTCTAACACGCAGTCACTCTCTCTTTTATCATCAGGTCTGAGCAGACCCCCGACTCTTCTGTCTCATCCATAAGAGAAGACTGCACTTTAAGGCAGGTAAGCTAACAGAATCACCTCTCTGCAGAGTCTCTTCTTCTTATTTAACTGCAGGTTTGACAAATGACTTGTGCTTCCAAGATTAACATTTAGGCAAGCTGACTTTGGTTTTCTCTGTCGTAATTTAAAATATTTTTGGATGTGTTGGCCATAACAAACAAAACCTCTGACACCAGACGTGCGGCCCCCAGTCACACTGCCGTATCAAGCCGTTTTGTAGTTTGTTTCTGAAATGCAAATGAAATGTTAACTTGTTGAAAAGAGGAAGTTCTGGGACCTTTAAATCTAATGAAAGCTTTTCTTAGTAATAATAATAATGTTGTTCTAGCTTTCTGGCTGACATTTCTGCTCAATAGAGCTTCACTGCAAATATCGAAAGCTGTACATTTCTAGCCAATGGGAATTTTAACAGCTTTCTCTTTAAATGCTCAAAAAGACGTACTGATCACAGCTTTAATTTATTTTGAGCTCAAACATGTTCATATCCTTCTCACCAGCTATCATGTAACAGGCATGTAGCAGCTTTTTAACAAACATATAGATAGTGAACATTTCTTGTCAACAGTTGCAGCAGACAATCCCATAAAAATGGACGCCAACTTCAGTTTTGTTCCTCTGCTATGGGCTGCCACATAGGTTGTTCTAGCTGTGTAAATGTTCCTGAACTTCTTGACATCCATTGACTTTTTAGTGGAAGATTGGTTAAAAAGGGTCGAATCAATGCGCTTTTATTAGAGAATACTTGATATGTACACACGTCATAAGCTTGGAATACAGCAGTGCATTATTAATGGACACAATGCTTCTTTATATTCTTTAATAAACTATAAAATTGGCTCCGAGGTCCTATGTTTTGCTTTAATAAAAGGATATTTTCATCCTCTGAAACATGTATGTGTGGACCGCTGCCAGATGTTCTACTACGCTCTCCTTCTTCTCCCTGACATTTCACACTCACTGTTCCCATGACTCATGGGGGCCCCGGGAGTCAGATCTAAGTGGCTGCACTCAGCCAGATGATTAGCTTGGCTCTTTGTGGAGATGTAATAGAGGGGGGAATTATGCTCCTCAACATGTGGGAACGAGAGAGAGAGAGGACGGTTCTTTTTTAGCGGTCAGAAATATCGAGGATGACATCAACCCAAATAGTCATTAGGATGAAAATCTGATCCTGTGTTCTGAGCTTTCAGGCCCGACTGTGTTTGAGTTTTATGACGGACAGAGAGGCTAAATGATAGATGTAGTTTTACAGTGGAGTTGTCCTGGAGGAGCCTTCTGTTTGTGTCTATTTTTCAGCTCATGTTAACATTGTTTTTTCCCAGTCTCTGGGTGTAGCATCAACACGAGGGTGTGTTTGTTTTGCGTGTGGTTACATTTTATGCCAGCGTTTGGGGTGTGTTTAGGTGTGTAGTGTGAAGGGAGTGAGCTGTCAAACAAACCTCGTGGACGGAGTTCCTGGAGATTGTCTTGATTTACTTAAGCATCATGTTGAAATCACATGCTGTTAAATTTACATGAGTGTGATACTTTTTCTCCTTAGTCTTCAAAATGAGCTCTGCCATTTTAATCAGCAATATTCTGTAAAGTACAAAGGCGCTGTTCAAACTTAAAGAATTCATATTTTACATCAAAAAGCAGCCACAGACAAAGGAAAGAGAGGACTGTCTAAAATGCATATTTTTCTGCCTTTTATTATGATATCCAATAGATCTATAGTTAGCCTACAGCTCTCCTGCCACAGAAGGTGTTGTTAAAACAGTGAGCATTTTAAGCATGAATAGTATTAAAGCTTTTGATGTAGAGGAAGGATCATGACAAAAAACATGACAGGTACTTATTACAAATACTACTAGCTGGTAGTAGAAAGGCAATTACCAAGAAATGGTTGAATAAGGAACCTCCAACGATCACCAAGTGGAAAGAAATAATTCACGACATTTATAAAATGGAACAGTTGACATTCACTCTGTGGTGTGCTACCAAAAAAAGGGGAAAAATACTGGAAAAACTGGAAATCATATTGTAACCTGAAGTGATGTCACCCTTTGTGAACTCTGTTCTGGGATAACAGGAGACTTTTGAGCTCTAGAGAAATTATTTGACTTGTTAAAGGAGACAAAGGAAATACTCATTTGCACACCTTATTGTAACCAGACTGTAGATTTTAACTAAGTTTTTTCTTACTTTGTGTATAGTTAATCTTAATATTATGAGCTGAAAAAAACAAGCATTCTGTACATTATGTGATGACCTTTTATGTTTATTGTTCAATGTGTTTGTTAAACAAAAATATAAAAGTAAAGTAAAAAAAAAGTTATTTCAGTTGTGGCTAAATCACAGAATCATTCTAATATTTTGTCTTTATTTTATCTTAATTGTCTAGGAATTATTTGCTAGCTCATAAATGATTTTATCTATATATACAAATTATAATAAAACAGAAAACAAGCAGATTCTCTAATTTGTGAAGCTAAAAACATTTAATGTTTAACTTACTACTTGAAAAATGACTTCATGGAATATGAATCAAAAAGCTGCTTCAATACTTTGTTAGAAAATGATTTAAAAACATTTTGGAGGTGTTGAATATGTTTACTCTGATTCTAACAAATGTTTTTCTGTATTTATAGATCCTTAGATAATGTGCAGGCTTTTTCCTTTTCTGAAGTTTTACTTATGAATTAAAAAAAAATCTTAATGCCTCAAAAGATTATAGAATATGACTGCATTAATCTGAAATGCTGAAAAATTGGCTAGTAATGATAAAAAGTGTTTTCTGTGGTGGGTTAACTGTGTTTTTTATCTTTTATTGGTGGCGTTTTGTTAAAATCTTGAAGAAATTCCTGCTTTTAAAAATCCTCCTCTTTGTTGTGAGTTTTGTTTCAAGCTTTCATCAAAACAAAACAGAGCTAACGGAGGATGCTCCCCTCTAACACCAGCCTGAAAGTCTAAAGTTACATCACCAGTCGACCAGCCGTCAGCGTATCGATGGATTTAAAAGGCTCGGCTCCCATTTGTGTCAGCACAGTTACAGGACGGACCCCTCTGGGGGCTGCGCCTAGAGGATCTGGTGACCTATTTCAGGATCCATAACATGGTCAAAGTCCGCCACTCTCCGCTGCCAGCATCCTCCGCTGACCCCCTCCCACCCCTGGTCTCACATCACCATGGGAACAATGACATCAGGGAGGGGCGGGGCTGCTGCGTTTGTGCCGGGAAGTATTTACCCATCTGATGAGATTGGAGGCTGAAAATAGTGAATGAAAAACATACAGGCAGGATGAGAGGAGGGGATAAATCACAGCAGGCAGATTGAGATTCAGTGGTCTTTAGGGAGTAAAGAAAGTCGGTTTGCATGTTGGCGTCAGGGTAGAAATCACTCTTACATTGTCAGAAATCAGCAAATATCAAGCTTGATTAATGAAATGGCCTTTTATATTTGACAGCAAGCATTTTAAGATTCGTTTTATGATTATAACTGCATTAGGGACGCTTTCTTCATGTGAAATGTTTCAGCCAACATGCCAGAGTGTCAGAATCCCAGTGCACCTCTACTGCTGTAATTACGGTACATAATCTCCAAGACGTGGAGTAAGACCGGCTCCTCTTCCACATGAGCTACGTTTGTGCTCGTCTTCACCGTGCACACTCTTCATTCACACTTGCTGCTCATTACCCTTCACACTCCTCCCCCCCACCCCCCCACCAACCCACACACACTTAATGTCTTGCTGATTCAGCAAATCATAATCCACTGTCTGCTGTGGAGCAGAAAGCTGCTGGATTGTAGGATGTTGGAGAATGTGGTGACCTTGACTGTCCTACTGCTCTACTTTCAGGACTCTCATCTATTATAGACCATATTATGTTTACATGGTGATTTACAATCAACCTCCACCGCCTTTTTAGTTAAATGTCCTCTAGTTCATGTTGAACTGGACTGCACTGCTTTGTTTGTGACAAGAGGAATTCAGAGAAATGAGATGTTCTGATTGTTTTATCAATCAATCAATCCATCAAACTTTATTTATATTGCACTTTTCATACAAAAAAATGTAGCACAAAGTGCTGTACGTTCAAGAATGCAAGCAGATGCGTGCCAAGGGATACAACATAAAATACAAAAACCCATCCCACCCCACAACCCACATTCAACACACACACACACACACACACACACACACACCCCCACACACACACACACACACACACACAGATGTACACACAAGGACACCAAGTGAAGACTCTTGAAAGTACCACAGATGACTGAGGAAACGCCATCTTAAATTAAAAATGAGGAAACACAGGACCTAAGACTAAACTGATAAGACCATGATAAGATATAATAAAGATAACAAAGCATTAAAAGTTAATTAAAATAAGACAGTCTTAAAACCAAACAACAAAAGAAAATAAATAAAAAGAGGTAATAAAACACAATATAGTAACTCTGAAACTAATATAGAGTAAAAATATGAGCAGTATTATATGCTGCCCTCAGTTCTTCGGGTAGACTGTTCCACAGACAGGGGCCATAATATTGAAAAGAAGATTCACCGTATGTTTTAGACCTAACTTGGGAACTATTAAAAGACCACTAACTGAAGATTCGAGGGCTGAAAGCAGATCAGATAAATAGGATGGACCAAGGCCATTAAAGGATTTAAAAAACAATACAAGAACCTTAAAATCTATTCTAAAAGATACAGGTTGCCAATGCAGAGACTTTAAAATCGGGGTGATGTGGGCTCTCTTTCTGGTCTTGGTCAGCATGCGTGCAGCTGAGTTTTGTTGGAGCAGAGGTTCGACTTCAAAGAACTGTCAACACCTCTTCACAAACCTGCAGGACGGTTTGTTTATTTTCCTGCTGAGAGGGGGCCTCTTCCTGTGTATTTCTGCTCTGCCCGGCCATATTTATTGGTCAAAATAGGATTACATAACACTTAAAAAGAAGTGTACCTGATATTAAGCATCACAGAAGGGCATTTAATCTGCAGGTCAATGACTGGAGCGGAGAATATGAAAGTTGATTGTGAAACTGAGCTGATCATCATCGTTAACCCAAAGACTGACACACACACACATCCTGACAATGAAACACACACACACTTGTTCATTCTCACACAGGGGATTAAGGCCAGGTTGTCCTACTGAGACGGCCCGCCGCAGCCTCCCTCCTCCCTCCTAAATGGATGCTGACATTCCGATGTGAGCGGCGCTCCACGGAGGCGTGATGGCTGACCCAGATCGAGGGGCAGGGTCGGTGGCGGGGTGAGGCCAGGCGCAGATGGGGATGGGAGAAGTGAGGTCGGATTAGGGACAGGGTTGGGGTGGAGCGGGGTGGAGGGGAAGGATGCTGCGGCTGGAAGGTAGGGTGAAGTAACGCAGCGGGGGGGTCAAAGATGGAAAACAGAAAAAAAGAAAAGGAAAGAACCCGACGGAGTCAGACGAGCCTCAGGCCTCCTGACACACCTTCTAGCCCTTTCAAGGAAAGATCACGCCTGCAGGTCCAATTTGAGACATCAGTGCCAAGGTGTAATGGGATTTGACGGCCTGTTTTTGGACTCCTGCGGCTGTTGGTTTAACTCTTTTAAGATGAGGACAATGTGATCACTTGAATAAAGTGGACTTCAGGGCTGAGTGCCAGAATTCAGGCCTTTCTTAGATGGAAAAAGTTAAAAATAGCATTATGTTTTTTCTCTTGTTTGGCAGGCACAGAAAATTCTCAAGGAACTTCAGTGATATCAAGCTGGAAGTTTGTGGTTCGTTAAGAATAATTTTGGACTTGGATAGTTTCCACAACAAGGTTTAAAATCCCAGAAAGCTATTTTATGTAATTGAGGGGGTGAAAGACTAATTCTTTAAAGATATTTTGGTGGTACAAAATATGTTTGATCAGATTTATTTGCATTCAAGTGTCGGAAAAGATAAACCTAAATACTTAATCCATTTACAAGTCTTATTGTCCATGAGACAATAAGACCAGATCATGATCAGATCATGTTAGCCGCAGAGGGGATGACAGGGCCTGCCTGGAGAGCAAGGTCCTGAAGGTCAGGTTTGCCAAGACATCAGACAAAACAGGGTTCATCGCTGATTGTTAGAGGAAGGGGAATTTATTCACAAACAGTTGGTAGTTTGAATGTTTTTAAGCTATTTACACAATGCAGCGCATTCAGATCATGCTTTACATGTGTTTAATGGTAGTCGATAAAGCAGCCCCATTTTTCAAGATAGAAATGAGCTTTTTCGTCCAAATGGCTTGCAGCTTGCATGTAGAGTTTTTGTGGTGCACTTCTGTCTTTTTTATTATTTGTTATTCTAAGTTGCTGGTTAAGCAATCTCAATGTAATCTCTTACTTAACTTCGAAATTCAAATAATTCAACTACAAAAATTGATATATTTTTTTTAGTAGTGATGCACTGATTGCCAAATCAGGACCAATACCTTTGTTGAAATAACAATTAATCTGATGGCTAATACCAATGCAATGTTTTCCTAATATTTTATTTTGATATAATTATCTCTAAATGCCGACATTTTCGTCCAAGTTTGATCAAGGAGTTTACCTTTTATGTTTTTTTTTCTCTAAATCATCAGTCAAATGTAGGTAACGTCACCACTCAGTTGATTTGACACAACAAATAAACATCTGCTACTGAGATCTGTTCATGTCACTCTTATACTGATGTTTAAACAGATGCATCTGTGCATCCCTAGTTGGCACACACAATATAACAAAAGCAAACAATGTTTCATAAAAATGTTAAATATTGCAATAATGAAATGGATTTAGATAATTTAACAATATAATTGAGTGGCCAAAGTAAACACTAGAGTACTGTGCTGAAAAGCTAAAGCCACATCCACATCCTGACACAGATGTGGTCAGACACAGTTGATAAGAACTTCAATAAAAAGTTCTGTTATGAGTAGGGCTGCAACAGAAGGGTTTATGGGCATGCTAAAGTCCAGTATTTTAGATTATTTTGAAGTAGATTTTTCAGAAATATGTCTGGATATGTCTGTGCTGCCAAAGTAAACATTAGAGCGCTGTTGAGCTGTATCCACAACCATGATTGGAGGGAGGCATAGTCATTACAAGATTCAGACAAACAGAGGGGTTTACAGGCACGCCAAAATCCAGTATCCAAGTGGATTTTCAGGCAAGAAACTTAAAAAATATTTTCGGGAGTAATCTGGGACCAAACATGTTGATAAAATGTAAAATATCTGACCTTTAGAGTTGGTAAGTTTGTTGAGGGAACAACGTCAGACTGCCCTTCGTGCTTTATTTATTTACACCTCTGATGCATCTAATGGATGACAAAAACAGATAAGAGGTCAGTTTCAGCCCTGGTTTTGAGTTTTAATCGGCTATGTTTTGATTACATGCATCACAAATGCCATATTATTGAAGGGCAGCGTGTTAACATGTAACACCAGACGGTTTGCGAAGCATTAAAAACAAAAACAGAGCCAGGGGCAGCCAGCCAATAAATGATAAAAGCATTGTTTTTAGGCCTGTCTCTGCTCTGTGATTTACCTCTGAAACTGTTTGTTACAGCTGTCTTGTTTGTTTTTCTCTCCACAATTAAAAGCCTAATGTGATCAAACAGTCCCAAAACAGATTTATGTAAACAGTCGTGGTTTATCTCACCTGTTTTCATAAGTACAGCATGTGAAGCTTGGCGTTGCATTGCCAAAACAGCAGCTGAAAGCAGGTCAATGCAATTCAAAACCAGCATCAGCACAATGCGCCTGTCGGAGCACCGGTTTTCTTCCATAGCAACAGCTGGGACCAGACCAGAGCCTCCGCCTGTGACGGAGCCAAGGGCGGAGATTTTCGGTCTCAGACAGTTTGGCCCAGTGTATATTAGAGTGTCAGTAGGTCTTTCTCCTCCTCTCATCTCTTTTTTTTTCCTCCTCGCTCTCTGATCCTCACGTCTTGCCGCTGCAGCAGACATTAGCCGGGATCACTGAGAGCCCATCACCTCGCAGTGCTGCAGGGAAAGAGAGGAGAAAGACTCTGAATAGAAAAGAGGAGACACAAATTGGAAAAAGGGAGATATTTCACAAAGGATTATGCAAATATTCTGGATTTCTGTATCTTTGAATTAACTTCTTCTTATAAAAGTTTAAAGGAATATTCAAGGAAAATAGTCTTCAGTTTGACAACAGTTAAAGGCCTAAAGGAGATTCAACACTTTTATGCAGATATTCTTGCCAAAATATGTCACTCGCCAGTGTGTTATCCTAGTTTGGCTTTAAAAACAATAAGCAGCAAGAAATGCCTCCTATCGAACTAAATCTAAACTCAGATAGATGGTTAGTTTACGTGAAATCAAATCTTAATAATGTCTCTTTGTCTGACTCATTAAAAAGTAGAATAAGTTACAAAATCAGTGATTATTAAAAGGAAAATGAAGGAAAGCAGGTTAAGACAGGCAAAAAACTGATCAGATTTCAAGCTTTGTTGGTACAAAAACACATGACTAACTATGTATTCGATGATTTATATGCGTATAAAGGGAAGTGTTATTAAGAATTGACTAAAAGAAGATAAAGAAAGAAAAATAAACTGTAATATTACAATACAGACAAGAGAAGAGGTTTGTCAGTAAGAGAGTCAGAAAGAGAAATGAGGGAAATGCTAAACAGCATCTTGCAGCTGACAAATCAGGTCAGAGTTCAGGCTTTGTAGTTACAAGATCCTGAAGGAAATCAGAAATGTACATGTTGTAGAAGAAAGAGACATGGGGAACAAGCTGTAGGGATGAAGAAGAAAGAAATCCCAGTGATAATTTGTCCTGTTAAAATTAGCTGCAGCTGTTTGATGATAATGAAGCTATTTAGCTAGCCTGCCAGGCAAGGCTGGGCCCCCTGCTAATCTTGTTTAAAAAGCAACATTTTGTGTTTCCTCCAAAGGGAGAAGGGGGCCATGCATGCTCGATTAGGCTGTAAATACTTCGATTGAGCAAAATGGAGGTTGGCTGTTTTTGTTTTAATTGGAGGGGAAAAGCTTGATGCTCTTTTTGAGGGTAGTTGGCACCGCTGTCACTGTGTGTATGAAAAAGCATTTTGTTGCCTGAATGGGCCGACCCTGTCAAACCCATCTGCTGGACCCCCATAAGACCTGCACCGGTTGCCATGGTAACAGCCTTCATACCACTGGGTTAGGAGGAAATGAAGGGTGTGTTCAAAGGCTTTTCCAACAGCCTGCTGCAGTCCACCTTTACATTTCACCTTTATACCATGACATTTGGAGAAACTGAAGATTATCTACATAAATTTATGCATCACTGTGGTTCAGAATGATGCTTAAATAGAAAGATGAAGCTTTTCCTGCTACATTTTTAGAGAGAAAATCATTTTAAGAAGGGATTTTGTGCTCTGGTTTGCTGTCAAAGTGTAGAAAATGTGATAAAATTAAAAGAAACGATCTTCCTCTTATCATAGCACGTGGATGCTGAGACAAAGACCGGTTGGATGCCGGCAGAGAAAATGTTGCATCTTACGCCCTCTGGTGGCTTTTTCCTACATCATATGAGTGTAGTCAGGGAGCAGATGCTGCAGATTTGACTCTTTTCCTTTTTTTAAAATCAACAAACAACACCCCCTCCTCCCCTTTAAGCTGAAAAGTCCTAATCTACATTATCATCTTTTGCACCCATAGGTGACGTGCCCCCTCCCAGCGTCCCAGCAGGCAGGCATGGCAGACGGTCGGCAGCCGGACGAACACTGGGCCTCAAACGGCCAGGAGAACGGTGAGAATGGCTACTCCGCCTACAGCTCGGCGTACAGGGAGAACGGGTACCATGGCGGGGCAGCTGCACACCCTGGAATGACAGGTAGGAAACACGAGCGAGGCGAGTGGCTCATGAGTGAGTGTCGGCATGAGCATGCAGCTGTGGATTAATGAGATTGATCGGATGGGTCTGCAGCTGCGGGTAAATTTGATTACCTCTGTGGTGCAAAGTGAGGACAGTCAATTCACAAAACAGAACCAGTGCTTTAGCAGAGCTGACAAAAGTAAATTACTTTATATCCCTAAAATCTTCAAGTGATATAAAGATATAAGATGTATGAATATTTTGGAAGCAGAAAGCAGCATTATTCCTTCTTGATTATTCTTAATTCTGGCAGGTTAAATACAAAAAAGTCAAGCAGTTTTTCCTGCCATGAAGCTGCTTTATTGAAAATCATTTAATAAGCTGGTATTATTTCAGAATTTCTAAAAAAAAAAAAAAAAAAAAGCATTCATTGTCCCACAAGAAAGAACTAAAAAGCTCTGAGTTCAGAAACAAAGTTAGTTTCAAGTCACTTAATCTTAAAATTGAAATAATTTGATCAAATCTGAATTATGAAAACTGAGACCAGGAGCTGATTGTAGCGTTTAAAGCAAAAGCTTTATCAGTCTAACTACACACTAAAAGTAAACATATTGAGTCAAGCAGGTCCACAGCAGCAGGTCGTCCATGTTGGTACTCATTGCTGCAGTAATACACAGTACATCCATCCATCCATCCATCCATCCATCCATTATCTATACTGCTTATTCCTGTCAGCGTTAGGAGGGAGCTGGAGCCCATCTCAGCTCATTTTCACTCATAGATTCATGACTTAAAAAAAAAAGATTTCACAGTTTGGTTTTTGTAAATGTATGTCTTTAGAATTGGAATTGGAATTTCCCCCTGTGGGACTAATAGAGGAATATCTTATCTTATCCCATCTAGAATCTGAAAACATCCAGCTTTAGTCTAGAAAACCTCTGCATCATTTCTTTTTTTTTTTCATACTTATTTTTAATTGGATTTTTTTCTTTTCTTTAACAGTTACGGTGTCGGGGCGTAACAAAATTCACCTCATTATCAACCCTTCTCATATCTATGTCCTTAGTGTCCAGTGAAAGTGGTGGTGTCCTCTTCTGTCCTCCTGAAATCAGTCCATTTTTCCCACTTTTTCACAAATTGTGTTTCCTGTAATCTTAATTTGTGCGTGAGTTTCTCCATTACAAATATTTCCTCGACAGTGCACACCCACTGCTCCCCAGTCGGTGGTTCTACTTTGTACCACAATCTGGTAATTACTTTTTTACTTGCTGATAATAGTATTTTAACAAGATACTCATCTTTTTTTTGTATTATATCATGTGACAGATTTCCCAAATACAATATTTTAAATGTTTTGGGTATCTGATATCTTATTATTTTTGCAAATCTGCATCATTTCTTATTTATTTGTCTTGTAGAGCTGCCCCTTCACCAAGAGAAGAGACTATGAGAACTGGTCAGATTTTCTAAATTCACACGATCATGATTCAGTGGTTGTTGTCGCAGAAGAGATACTTATAAAGAGTTAAGTTCACGTCATCCCTTTTTAAGCAGGCGCCGTGTTTCTTCTATAGAATGGGAATCCGTTCACCAGAAAAATGAAAAGTCTGCCATTTAGAGCGAGTGAGGAAAATTATATCAATCAACTGAATCGATCAAAATGTGCCCCATTTGCAGTTGGGACTGACTACAGTATTTTATCTCAAAGCTTGAACAAAAACTTTATAATGACATTCTTTCAAAAAGCAATTATTTGAAGGTTAATGAGGGTAGTACTACTTTTGAATTTTATAAATAGTTATAAATTGTCAGTGATGAACAAAGGCGTTAGCAGCTGATACTCGAGGAAAGTGTTCAGATATGCTGTGGCTGTTGACGTGTCTGATTTCCTCATTTTTCTCCATAACATTGAAGTAAACAGTGTTTTTATCAGCAGCTTGGATTATTCATATGGTTGATTCTGAATATTAAAACCTCTGTAATGGTTATCTGACAGCACCTGAGGTAAGTCAGGGCTCTGTCTGCGTCCATCTGCACTGGATATTAATCTCATAATCAAACCCCAGAGGAGCGTGGGACTTGCATCCACACGCACACGTCATATCAAACTCAAGAGTGAGGCCACCCACAGAGATAAGGTCCTCTCTGTTATTAGTTTTTCATTTCCTTCCTCCCATCCACCTCTTGTCTCCCCTGTGTTGTCTCTCTCTCTCTCTCTCTCTCTCTCTCTCTCTCCCTTCGCAGTGGATGACTCAGCCAATTTGCCTCCCTCCCCTCCCCCCTCTCCATCCGCCGAGCAGATTGGGCCTGTGGCACCAGGTACACCTTCACACACACTTTCTGACCGCTCGGGCCATTCAGGATGAGTGAGTGGTGGAGGGTGTTGAAAATGTCTTAAGCACAGTCAAAGGACTTCTAAAGCCACTGCATGAGTTAAAAAAAACTCCTCTGTCCTCTTGATCCTTGTTTGAGAACTTTAGGGAATCTTTTATTTTGCATGTCACCCTACAAGAAGCTGCAGCATGTTTCACAGCTCCTTAGGGCTGAGCGATATGGACAAAAATAATATCTAAATACTGTTTTAGCTGAAAGGCAACACATGACACTTTTATCTTTGTTTTTGTAGGACAGAGATCACTAACGGTGGTCACAATACCAGAAATTTAAACCTGATATGGTTCTAGTAAAAACTGAGCCTTTATGACATCTGTTTGACACCACAGCCATAAAATAAGAAGTCGTAGACACAGAGTATTTTGCTTTTTTTGTCTTTTTCTAAATCAGGGATGGGCAACTAAAGTGACAAAGCAGGCCATATCAGTATTCACTTTGTCAGAGGGTCAAATTGGTCAGAATTCAAGACTAGATGTTTGCAGTTTTTCATGATGTAACAAAAAGAGTGACTTTGAGGTTTTTAAATATTGATAAGCTAGGTTTAATATTAAGAACAAAAAGCAATGCATTTGAACAGTTTCTTTTTTTTAATGCAGTGGGCAAATTACTTGCCACCAGGCGTTGACAGAGATTTTGTATACATTACTTTTTCAAAAAAATATATAATTCTTTGTAAAACAGTGTTACAATAACTAATTCTGGTAATTATTTTAATTAATTTGTTGCAAAAATACACTAAATACAAGGATTTAGAGATTATTACTCACGGAAATGTTGAAGTAGAAATTAAAAAAGCAGATTTCATTTTTTTTACTTCATGTTTACTTTAAATCTAATTGAAATTGACTTGGGACCCACGTTACTTGAGGCAGAGGGCCAGTGTCCCGTGTTCTAACTTATCAAAAGTTTGGAAAAGCTCCTCTTGGCTGCTTCTTAACTTGAAGCAATATATCAATTCTCTAATGGGGGAGATGTAATTTTCACAAAATTGGCTCTAAAGTGAGAAATGCAGGACGCAGCCCTCTGAGAAGGATCCATTCCAACAAGCCTGAAGGCTCAAAGAGGCAACAAAGAGAGGTGTCATATTTTCACATCTGAAAACATTGCAGTAATATATGCAAGAAAATGTGGTTAAAATCTAAAATCATTTTACATAAAGCCCCTTTAAGAAAATGGTAACTTTTTATTACTGTTTCTGACACTCCTCCTTGATTTTTATTCTTAAAGCTATTAATGATCTGGTAGACTGCAAAAACTAAAAACTAACAAAGCTGCCTGAAACTGAATACACTTAGTCTAACTTTATATAAACACTGACATTTCATATGTTAAAGTTTCCAAAATATTTATTTACCCTTGGACACAACATGTGAAATGAGTTGAAAGAAGGGGCTACTAGCCAGTTTCCTTGCCAACATACCTTTAAAACTATATATTGCCCAGCCCTACTGTCCTGTCTTGTTCACAAACCTTTTTTTAACACAGTATTAGTTAAAAAAGAGTTTTTCGCAAACACAAATTTATGCAGAAAAACTACACATTACAGCCAAAAAAGCACACACATCCTTCTTTTCAACCTGCCACTGGAGCCCCTAATCTCACTAATCTGCTTCCCCCTCCTATCATCTCCTCTGTTGTTCCTTTCCTCACTTTGTGTATTGATTTTCTCACAGAGTAAATCACAGATTGACTTTCAGCTCTGTACTTCTGGGGAACAGCAAAGTCTGTTTTCTAATCAACCCCTCATTTGCATGCGGCATGCAATCACAAATATACAGAATGTAGTCGTGTCACAGCACAGTAAAAAGTTTCTCCTAATTATTGTATTCAGAAAGAAGTCTCAGGATAGTTTCTACTTGTTTTTTACATGTTTGTCATTATAAAGTTATCTATATCTTGGAGTATGTTACATACAAGTATAGCTTCTTACTAAAGGATAAACACAGATTGATGTAACAGATTTACTAAGATGCTCTGAGTGTTACTGTACTTTCATAAAGCTAATTTAACTGGCTTTAAAAAATGAGGTGATCAGTTTAAACATACCAAACAGAGCAGGTTTGTGTTGATTGCATCCCATGCATCATCATCTAAGCTGAAAGTGTCATGTTCCTCAGGTAGAGTTGTTCCGATACCAACACCTTTATCAGGAATGCCCACTTTGATATACCACCTGATACTATGATGCAGTTCAATACCTCAATTTTGGACTTAATTCTCCTTTTTAAAACAGTAGTCAGTATGTTATTACATACATCTAACAGCTGTCACTAAAACTGTTGAAGGCAACGTGAACTATTTCCATAAATTATCATCAGGTAATGAAAATAGGGACAAAGTGGTGTTAATAAAGCAAGAAAATGTAAGCTTCAAGTAGGGATGTAATGATACATCTGTGGACACTTACAATTTTAATACAAAAATGACAATAAATTTGAATTTATGTAAAAATTATGTTTTCTACATTAGGGCTGGTAGTGTTGATGCGTTGAAAACTGCTGATAGAAGTGATATAAAAGTGATGGTAAATAAGGACACCCTTACTTCTTTGAATGCCTTTTTTTAGTTTATAAAACTTGAAAGCTGCTCAGTGGACCATTCCAACGTAATCTGCACTTCATGAAATCAAATATTTAATTTTTCTCTTTCCTTATTTGTTGCAAGTTGTTTTTCTGTCCTGAAGCTTACATCCTTAACTTTGAATGCTTTCAAAATTAAAGCAATTTTTTATCCTATAAGTAAACAGTCTACCTTTTCTTCAATACTGAATAAAGAACAGCCTTTGAGGAAATCTTTTAGTGTTATTGTTAACCTTTAAAATGTCAGTGCTGATGTTTTCATAATTACTCCTTTTGGCTTAATTCTCCTTTAGCCTCATAATATAAATAAGAATTTAGTACTGATAATCTGTTGAAGCTGAAATATTTCAGCACCCTTTTTAGCCTGCACTGGGTGCTATCTGTTTGGTTTTCTTTTGTTCGATGTCAGACTATTTTTTAGGCAACCTCAAAAATAATTTTAAAAAGTTGCACTTTTATATGAAGTGGTATTTTCATTTGTTTTTTAGGTTTTATTGTCAGAAAAATGGGATCTTGATAGTGAATTGACATCAATGGCACAACTTTGTAAAATTTGCAAAATCATATTAATTTTATGATAACTCTGATATTATGATACATCCTATATTAAACTGTGAGCTGAGTGTAATGTCAAATTTCTAGATGTCCTTTATTGGACCAATAAGATATATGTGTAAAAAAGTCAAAGTCTTAAGATAAAGTGAAAGAATCTCTAAAATAAAAAAATTGTGTCTGAACAACTCTATCTGCAGCCCATGTAAACCCTGTATTGTTGTCCTCCATGTCTCACCCATGTGTCTCCCTTCCCTGCTCAAAGACAACATAGTAGAGGTTGTCAGTCAACAGCATGATGAGGATGAGGATCAGGAGGAGGAGGCTCGAGAAGAGCCCCAGAGTTACCCGGAGGAGGAGGAGGAGGTGGCATATTCTCAGCCTGGAGATTTGCTCTTAGAGCAGACAGATTATTTATCAGAGCCCCAGGCTTTGGGCTACCAGCAGGCCCAGACACCTGAGGTCCTCAATGGAGGAGGTCATCCAGTTGATCACAGTCCATCACAGCAAGGTGTGTGTGGTTTCATTCAGTCTGAATGTGAGCTTTTGAGAGAGGGAGCAAACAGTCATTCTTCATCAGTGAATGTGTTTGAGGGAAATTCCATCCACTATGAAAAGTGTCCTCTCTCAATCTTTGAACTGTGATTATTTCAAGCTTTGCTGCAAACCCTCCTGCAGTTTCTTGCTTCTAAACCTTTGAGCTTCTGCTGCAACTCCTCTACTCACCAAAAAATATGTGGCATATCAGTTTGATTTGTGCTTTTTTCCATGCAAACATAACCATTTGCTTTTCATCGTAGCGACATACAGATCAACCATACTGCAGTTGATCATCTCTGCACTGTATTGCCAGCTACATTGCAAATATCACCATCTGAACTGTAAAGCTTTTGACAATATGAGTGTTGCAAGAACACGTCCTGTGTAAATTTTCATGTGGTTTCTGCTGTGATATTGTGTGCAAGTGTTCCTGAGTACACCCACCTGAAGGGGTGCATTGTGAATGTATTTTAAGTCTGTTGTATTCACTTGCTTTGAGTTTCAGTGTTGTTTTCATTTCATGCCAGAGCTAAGGATAACTCTGTTTTCCTATTGTTCATAAATACAGTTTGAGCAGTAATTCCACCCCCATTGGAAAGTAAAATCATCCTTGTTTATTAACTTAAAGTCTTCACATGCATACTCACTTGAGAAAAACCTAAAAACTGCACCAAAACCTCAAACTTTTAACATCAGATGTTGCATCTTTCCCCATTATTAGGTGGGCTCTTTTGTCACACATTTAATATTGCAATAGGAATTCAATAAACTTGTGTACATTTATTTTTCATCATCTAACATCATGCAACTCATTCCTTCATTCCAGTTCTGCACGCTCCCTTAGGTGCTGTAATCCTCCCCTGTGCTGTTGTGGCCTGCTGCAAAATACACCACGCTGTGTGTTTTGCTTGATGGAGAGCTGCTGTATCTGTGTGCAGAAGGCCTCAGCTTGACTGTATTGGCTGGCTTTTGTGGGTGCTTCAAGCAGAGCTTTGAGCTAATGTGACTTAGCACAAGCTTGTATAGTATCCTTCAAACTCACAGCCCAGCCGGAAGAATGTGTCAGCAAGGCGCCCTGCGAGTCTGCAACAAAAGAAGAGGAACCTCAAGGGGCATCCATTCCTCAGGAGGGTGAAGATGCAAGAGCTACAGCTGAAGGTGGAGAACCTGCCTCGATTGAACCTCCCTCACCCTCTTTAAAAGGGAAGGAAACCTTCCCAGGTGAACAGGATAGCCAAGAGAAAAAAGATTCAGTGAAGGAGTCAGCAGTGACACACCTGCTAACAGAATCTGGAGCAGAAGAAGTAAAGCAACCGTCAATGACAGAAGAGTTAACAGGTCATGTGGCAGAGGGAAAAGAGGAAAATGACAAAACAAGCAAACCAGAGACTCCTCTTATTGAAGGCCAAGGCAGTAGCATCATGGGTTTAACTGATACGCCACCAGTGAATGACAATAATAGGCAAGAAGCCATCAAGTCAGGTCCAGAACAAGATTCAGAGATGAAAGAAACTTGTCTAGAACAAGAATCTGGCACAAAAACATACTTTGAAACATCCTCGAAAAGCAATGAAGCCCAGAGCTATTATGAACTGAGCACTGCAGGAGAGACCCAACCAAGTATAGGACCCAAAAGTGATGTACAGGTACCTGAGGAGAAACAGGAGAGCACTCCCAGAACAGCTTCTGGAAAGATGTCATTGGAACAAAGAAGTGTGTCTTTGAACATTAATATTGGGTCATCAGCTGGACATGTAGCAAAAGGAGAGAAGTCAAAGGTTTTCTTGGAGAACTTGGGTCCTATAAGTGGAAGTTTTGAGGAGTCTGAGGTATACCCTTTGACACCATTTGTAGGAGGCCAATGTCCATTTCCTCCAACGGTCTCAATCACCCAAACTATTGCAGAGTCTTGTGAAGATATACCCAGCAAGGAAGAACAGTCTTCTGAACCTAGATTTGAGCATTCGGGCAGTCTTTCTGAGATGTTGGACTTGGCTGGGGTCCTTCCATCATCTGACAAGAAAGACCTTGATCCAATGAGAAGAAAATCCATGCCCTGCAATGTGTCTGCTTTGGTGGAGAGTTCTCTAGCCAAGCTTGCATTGGAGGGTCAAGCCTCAGAAGAAGTTGGTGGGGAAAGCCCTCTGGAAGAACTGGGATATTGTGTTTTCAATGAGTACACAGGGCCTATGCCTTCACCAGCTGACGTACCAAGTCCTGGGGACTCACCACACCAGAGATTTCCCTCTGTGGAAAGTGAGGTTGAGGAGGAGATTGGCAGCAAGGAAGGTGAAGATGTCCAAAAAGGATTGCAACAACAAGATCGCAAAGGAACTATCCCTGACGTCACTCAAAAAACAATGCTTGACAAGAAAGATTCACCAGTAAAGTCTTCCCTGATTCTTGAAAAAGCTGTGCCAAGTGGAATAAAACCAGATCGCCTACGGATTCCAATGACTTCCACAAAAGACAGACTGACAGAGTTTCGTTTGGAGACTGGCTTACCAGATGACATTAAAATTCAAGCAATCCCTGAGGTAGAGATTGAGAAAGACCCCTCACGAGAGGCATCTCCAATCCCTCCAGACAACTCCTTTACTTTCAGCTCTGCAGAAACTGGTATCAGAACTCCTACAACCCCCAAATCCCCAGATGACACAAAATCCAAAACCCATACCACTGAGGAGAAGACGAGGAAAGATGTCCAAGATGTCCAACCTGAGGTCAAGGCAGAGAATGAGCCACAACCTCAGAGGACAGATGATATATCTACCAAGTTAGATGAGGAATTACAGAAATCTGTTCTCAAGGAATCAGAGAAAACCAGTCATGACCAAGACTTGGTAAACAAAGACATACCATCTGTATCATCTCAGTCTTTGGGAGAAGGCCCAAAGGAAGGTGAGCATGCCATACCTTCAAGATTAGATGGAACAGAAAAGCAAGACACCCCAAAAGCTTGCCAGGATATAAGCATTAAAAAGCCTCTGGAAGAGAAATTGAAGTTACAGGAGGTTAAGTTGGATAAAGGTTCACCTAAGTCCCCAATATCCTCCCCAATCATCATCATACCTCAAGCACAAGTAGAGGAAGATGTAGATGAAGATGATGACATTGAGATTGCAGAAGAGCCTCAAGAGATGATGGAGGAGCCTGAAGTGCCTGCATCCCCAAGGACAGATAAAGCAATCAAAGATGTTGGGGTGGTCGAGCCAAAGAAAGCAGAGGTGACACTGATGGTTGATGACCATTTGGTGGATGAAGATCCCAAGTCTGGAGCAGAGGAATGGAGTCACAGTGCCCAAAACAGTGATGGGGAGCCTGCGACGGACAGTTCCCACTTGTCACCATGCTCGGACCATGATCAACCGACTGAAAGCAGTAGAGATGAAGGAACAGGAGAGGATATAATAGCACAAATAAGTAAGGGCAAGGAAAAGGAAGAGGAGGTCAGGGTTGTAGAAAAAGACAAAGATGACAAAACCAAAGAAGAAGAGGAAAAGAGAGAGGAAAGATTGGGTAAAGAGGTGGAAGACAAAGACATTGGGATTGCTCAAGAGGTGGAAGTGACCTCAGATGTTCTTGGCCAGGCAGCAAATGATGAAACCACAATGGACGTCTCGATCCTTGATACAGACAGTGGCTGGATGGACTCACAAGGTACCCAGAACTTGTAGAATTGATACTATCAACATAGTTAACATTGTGTAAAGCAAATCAACTATAAAAGCAACTAGCTTAAAACCCATGATAGTATATTTCACTGTCTTTTGTGCAAAGCTGTAAAAATTGGAGAGTTAGCCCTCTTTTAACCCCTCTCCATTGCAGATGATGACAAAAGTATTGTGACAGAGCAAATCGAAGCTCTTCCTCGCATTCAGAGTCCTGCTAAAAAACCTGTGGTGGACAAACCCTCTAAACGGGCCCCTGGCAGAGGAAGGGGCCGCCCTGGTGTCACTGAGGCTAAAGTATTCCGCAAAGTACCCAGCCACCATCCACCAAAAGAGGAGGTCAAGAAGAAAAAAGGTTCTGGTTCTGCATTCAAAAAGTATTGTTAGCTTGAAGCGACCTGCTATTTGCTTTGTATTTACTTCTATACCTTTAACTTGTACTCATAGGATTGGTAACTCAACCAAAGTTAACATGTTGGTATAATCCTGTTTTTCCTCCTTTGTTAGTAGCCGTAAGGAGGGCTGATCAGAATAAGGTGTCAGCCCTCCAGAGTCGTTCCCCGTCTCGAAAGAACGTAGCCAAAGCGGCGGCCAGACATCCGAGGCCTGCTCTGCTTCACGGCTCTGCTAGACGCAAGGCCTCAGGTGAACACTCTTCACCAGGAAATGGTGCCTTGGATAGAGAGAGCACAGCTAAATTTTAATGTTTATTCTGGGACCTTACCAATAACAGTTCAAGATTGTTTCTGAGGTTTGAACATCCACAAAGGCTTTAGGAAGTAGATATCAGGGGCTTAATTTGGTACGACCAAGCCAATCCTTATTTGGGCTCTCAAGTTAGATTTACACCAGGAATTTGATCATCAGGATTTAAAATTTTACAACTTTGGTCTCTCTCTATTGATGGCTTTTTAGCGAATCAAAAAGTGCAATGTAGCTGGCAAACATCATGTGCTTCTTACCATATCTAACACACCATGTTTGGTCTTCTAATTCTTAATCCAACTGCTCTTTCTAGTTTATTTTTGTTTGTCTTTTCCATTTCATTTGTGTCAAACATGGGGTTTGCGCTCCTGCTTGGCCTCATATTCATACTTATTTCTGTTCGCTAATGCCACTTTAAACTGTGATTACAATTCAATGAAGAAATGCTGAGTGTTACTTGCATGTTGAAAGGTTGTTTGAGAGCTCACTAGTGTGGAAAGGGACTGTAAATGTCTGACTGGAATTTTGTGATGCTGTTTCAACATGAAGAGGGTGTTTCATTTGTACCTACAAAATGGATGCTGCTGCAACAATGCTGCAAAGTCAAAGCCGCAAACACTATGTACCTTTATACTGTTTGGAGTGGAGATTTGGATGTGTGTTTTTGTGTAATGAACAAATGTCGCCTCCTGCTGGTGTATGTAGGTCATTCCAGTCAAACTCTGTCATTTCAGGTATGGAGAGCCATCAGCCCCTCAGTGTGGCCCACCAGTCAAGGGAGAGGACCACTGTGAGTACTTCAGAACATACCCCTACCAATATATCAAAATAGACAGTATCACTAATACACAGTCATTTATATTTATCAGCTTGACTTTCAGTCATACCCTCTGGATTTAATTCAATGTCTCACAAACTCTCAAAGATTTACTGGTTTGAAAGTTTCTGAAATAATTTTGCCAAACCTTTTTAAAGACAAAACTGTTTGATATAATAACCTTAAAGTTTAATAATATAACTGTGAAAGTGGTCAAATTACAGAATATTTACCTCAAAGTCAATTAATTGTATAGTATTCTATGTATATTCATATGTCATGATGCTGTCGTGTGTCTTGGGACTTGCCGTTTCTAATGTCAAATACAATAGCTCCATATGTGTCCATATCTGCATGCATGCATTTATTGTTATTTCTGTGTTGCATGTCGATTTTTTCTTGCATGCTCACCTTTTTGCTTACATCAGTCCCGGCAGAGAAAATCAGTGAGTACCAACATAAAGAAAGGAATAGGCAGACAAGACAATGTGTTGAAGTTTTTCAATGTAGACCAAAAAAGTGAAGAGCTGTCCAAGGTCTGTGGGGCTCTCGTGCATATTTTTGTTTTCCAACATTTCATTTCCGTTTAGAAAAACACTTTCCTTTTTTCCATAAAGTTTACTATTCTCTTAAAGTTCCATCTTTTCTTTTGTATTTACATTTTTATCTGTTATTTTCCTAAATACTCATCATTAATACTTGTTAACTTCTTCACATACATCGCTGAAAACTTTGGCATAACAGATCAATGTGTATCATCTTCAGTTCATCTCATCTCACACTTCTCCATCTGTTTGTCAACCCTGCCTGCTCTCCTTCACACCATCCCACCATCCTGCATCTGCATGCTTCCCCGCCTGTTGTCTCGGCTCGGCTCAGAGCCCCACACGGGCCGTTCTGTTAAAGATGGCGGTTCAGCGTCGGGCGGCCGACTATTCGCCCTCCCGGCCCAGCTCTGCCTGTACCGTTAAACGGATCCCTCTGGATGAGGCGGAGTTCAATGAGGTCCGCCCCGCCTCTGCATGTGCCCGCAGCAAGGCCCCTCTGCCAAAAAATGTTTCAGAGCAGGTAAAATGAGAGGAAAGTGAACAGGAATTGGGAGTTTGATAGATGTATAAAAGGACAAACCAGTGAAGCCTTGATTTGGAAACGAGCAAGAATGAACAAGATAAGCAACTGCAGTTCAATGACCATGTGTTGAATGGGCAATGGCTTAGAAATTACAAAGTAATGGGCAGTGAGCAAGCAATAACCAAGACATGACTTGACAGTTACCAGGAACTGACTGAGCATTAAATAGGCAACGACCAAGCAACAGTCAGGGTTCAACCACATTTCACCATGGAATAATCATGCAATGAACACAACATGCTTGACAAAGCAACTGCAAGGCAATAACAAACAAGCTATTGTTATCCAACGCTGATCCAAGTGGCAACTAGACTGGTTCAGATTCTTGAGGATGTTTCACCTCTTCATCAAAAGGCTTCTTCAGTTCTAAGAGTTGATGGAGGAAGAGCTAGAAATATCTTCAGAACTGAAGAAGCCTTTTGGGGATCAGCGTTGGATAACCTGGAAGACTGAGATCCTGCGTAGATATCAAGGCTACAGTCATGGACCATTTTTTGCCTGTCCCCTACCTTAACTAATAAGCAATGAAGATGCATTAATTAACAATAGCAAGGTAAAGAATAACTAAGCAATGACGAACATCTGCCAAGTAGTGGTCCAGCAAAGACCAAGATGTAGTTGAATTAGCCATTATGACCAGCTGATCAATGAGCTGCTACCAAGGAGTGACTAAGCAGTAAATAGAAACTGATTAATTAATGTTCAAACTGTTACTGAACACTTAGTAGGTAATGAAGAAGCATGATTAACATACGGTCGATGACTATGGATAGATCAAGCTTTGGCCATGTAGTAACACAGGCAATGAGCAAGTAACAAAGAACAAAAATGGTCAGGATGTATCCAGGCAATGACTAAGCAATATTGAGAAAATGACAAAGCAAGTAAGGGGCTGTAGCTAGTTCATGACTGAATATTGACTTGGCAGTACCAAGATAGTGACTCAGCAATTAATGGGCAATGGCGAGCCAATAACCAGGGAATGACTTGGCATTTACTGAGCAATGACAAGACATTGTCTAAGCATCATTTCTAGGCTCACCAGAAAATGACTAAGCCTTGGCATAACAGTTGCAGGGTAATAATCAGTCAGTGTCTGAGTGACTTGGCAAAATCCAAGTAACAAATAAATAGTGGCTCAGCACTGACTGGGTAATGTTTAATTATTGATCCATCACTGATTTGGCAATAACCAAGCTGAGCAGTTCCATGGCAACAACTATGCAATAATAAGTATTGACAAGTATTGATATCTTATGTGTATGTATCTGTGTTTGCTCCTTCAGGAGAGATCATACCGCAGTCCAGAGAAAAGGTCGTCCCTGCCGAGGCCTGCCAAGTCTCTGACACGCCACATCCCTGCTGCTGAGCAGGAAGACAGCACCCCCTCTAGGCCAACCTGTAAGGACACAAACACATCTCCAGCACTGCTTGTTTCGCTCACACTTTTACTAATGACACTCCTCAATCACTTTCTTGTTTGTGGTTTTATTGAATTCTAACTCCTTACACTTTTCACTTCCTACCCTTTTATTTCTTTTCCTCCTTGTGCTTGTTTGTTTTTCCTTTTGCACCCTAAAGCTTTCCAGTCCAGAGCGGACACCAGGTCTGGAAGAACCCCTGGTATGGCAGGTAGACCACCTAGTAGCTCCTTCTGTCCCATAGCTTTCTCCTTATCATCCATGTTAGAAAGCTGAAGTGGTCATTAGTCATTGAGGCATTACTCTCCTATCTTTGTCACCCATTAATCTGAGCATGTGTAGGTCAAAGGTATGAATGGGTCTTCATTTTCGGATCACTGTATGGTCATTTTGTAAGGTTATTTACTGAACTACTTCACAAATTGAGCATGCCAAATCTACAGTTTCCTCATCAGAGAGCAGGTGGGAAACGTAACAGCTGGGTGCTACATGCTACTCCAAAATCCTGTTGGTCCTGCACCAGTATCCCAGCAACAGGCCACCTGTGTTTTATAAATTCAGCTGCCTGTGTGTGCTTCACACTCCTTTATTTAACCTACAGTGTTTGTTTTGTGGAAATTGGACAGATTTTCTTGTAGAGGGGCAGCTTTCACAGCCCGATGTTTGTTATTTTTAATTGTCATCATCATATGAACCAGACAAAGGATCAAACGTTCAGTCCATCTGTTGCTCTCACGCTGTGTCTGTTTTTGTCTTTTTCTTCTTTCCAATCCATCCTAGTTCTTCCTATTTCCTTCCCTACCAGAAGGTTCTCCTCCTCCTTTCTTCTCCTACTCATTGTATTTTCTTCTCCCAAGGCACAGAATCAGCACGCTCCCGGTCAGTCCGCAGTGGCGCCTCCACTCCCGGCTCCTCTGCTGTCACACCCGGCACGCCCCCCAGTTACTCCTGCCGCACCCCAGGCTCTCGCACCCCCGGCAGCCACACGCCCAAGTCCTTCAGCGTCCTCCAGGAGAAGAAGGTGGCAGTGATACGGACCCCACCCAAGTCCCCATCCTCTGCTCAGCGGCAGCTGAAGGTCCTCAATCAGCCCCTGCCTGACCTGAAGAATGTAAAGTCAAAGATTGGGTCCACCTCTAACCTTAAGCACCAGCCCAAAGGCGGACAGGTAACACGTTGTTCAAGGAGGGAATCACACTCTGAAAGGAAATCTATACCTTCAGATTTCATTTGGAAATAATGTACAGCAGTAAAGAAGAAGACATGACTAGGTTTTTAATTGATTATTTTTTATGTTTATATGATAAAAATGTCCCTTTAATTTTCCAAAACGAAGTGCATTTTCCAAATTCTGCCACAAGATGGCAGTGCAGATCAAATCAAAGTCATTTCAACACCATGTCACCATGGAAACAAAAGTGCTGCACATAATCAAAACACACAATCAAAAAAAACAAATGAGGTACTAACTATAAACTACAGAGACACATTAAATACAGACAGAAGAGATTAGTACTTCAAATGTTTAAAGAAATCCATATTTAGTTCCCTAAATAAATTAAGGCCTTATAATTTGGAAAAAATGCAACATTTTATGGTTTAACTTCCTCTTCAACATAAGGTAGTGCATGTTTTATTCTTTGTGATTAAACAAAACACATTCAGTCATGTACTGAGCTGGCATATTTTCTTTAGGAACAGCTTATTTAAAAATATGATGATTCATTAATTATATTGTTAAATGTGTTGCAAATTTCCCCGTGTGGGATGAATAAAGTTTATTCTAAATTATGTTATTAAGCTCTCTCCCAATTGACTTCTTGAGAAGTGTAGTAAGATCAAGCTTACTACAGTAAAGAAATACAAGATTGTATTGTTTATTTATGTGTTGAGGTGTAATCAGGTTAAACATGTAATTAAATAGTACTAAATTAGTAATGACATATCACTTTTGTAAAATAGAAATATTGTGATATTCTGAATTTACAAAAATAATTCCCAGTCACTGGCACGTTAAGCCTAATGAGAAGAGCATCAAAGTTTAACCTTTTATGGTCCGGTTTCTTTCACAAAAAATGTTTTGATAGTTTCATTTATTCAACATTTCAAAATGTTTGTGATTAATTTGGCTATATGGACATAAAGTTTAATCATTTATGAAAGAAAAAATCAGATGATGCATACTTAAAAAATAAACAAAAAATAGTCTAAGAAAGTCTTCAGTGTCAGAGATATAAATATAACTTTTTTTTTAAAGAAATATAGAGGCTCCAATATCTTTGTATTTGAGTTGTAGGAATTTAGCTTGCCTGTGTTGGTGTTCTTGTACAAATATGTCATATAATTAACTTTTTGTATTGATTGTTGGAAGTTTTTCAAGAAAGATTTTGACTCATTGATTTGACCCCACACCGAAATTTAGACCCTAGAGACTGATTAGGGACACATCGTTACTGGCCAAGGATTATTTGAAATACACTGCGGGACAATAAGTACCAAACACATCAGCGTTATTAAAACAAAATTCTACACCTTGGACTGACAGCCTAAAAATAAAAATAATAAAACTGTTGCTGCTGCGAGTCAGTCATCCTGCTCCGTCCCTTATAGCAGCCATGGTAAGATCATCCCTAAAATCCCACAAGAGTCTCACTGATTAAAAACAGCAATTCTATACAAATCATCGTATATCATGATTTGTTTAAGGCTCACTCAGTAAAATGACTTTTAGACAAAGCCTCTTTAACAGCAGATATAAAGTATGAAGTTTTCAGGTGATCTGTTGGCCTCTTTTTTTCTTGTTGCAGGTTTTTAAATGTCATAAAATGCTCAAATATCTCTCCTCAAACATCCCTTCACTCACTGTCTTCCTCCAAACCTTCGCCGTCTCCTTCTCTCTGTCCTTTCCTCTCTGCTGTCAGTCTGAAGAACCGTCACCGGCCGCCTCTGGTGTCTTCCCCTCACTTTCCCTTTTGTCTTCCTTCTCTGTGCTTCCTCCTAAACTCCTCTCTGCTGAGGAAGGAGACAAAACAAGCCATATGCTCTGACTAAGCAGAGTTGCAGCTTCCTTTTTGAAAGAGCGTTCCTCTCAAGGTGAAGTCAACCTGCAGAGTATTTCACCCTGGGGATCTGCGCCCATCATGGCTGGGCAGGAGTCTCCCTCCGGCTCTGAGTATTAATAATTGCAGGCAGTCTAAATTACTTATTGAGAAGTTGCTTCAAGGGCAAAGAATGGAAATATATCACCTTTAGTCACTGTGGCCTTTTACTTTTTATAGTTTCAAGCAAATCACTCACAGGCTAGATCCCTGGAAAGAGCCAGATTAGGGAAAATGAAAAAGGAAAATGTAAAAAAAAATGCAGAAATGAAAGATTTATGGTCGACTAATAGACAATTTTAACTCACATACTCATCCAGCAGACAGAGGTGAGACTTTTAATTAGCCCCATGGTCTATGGAGGAGTCATTTTTCCAGCTCTTATTTTTTCTTAGGGGAGGAATGTGACAGCGGGGCAGAAATTTTTAATGAAGCTGGGTGACGCATGGTCTTAGTGAGCATGAGAGGCTTTGTGAAGGACAGTCTGGTTTACTGAAGCTCAGATTAAAACACTGGTCCACAACAATGTTCAAATAAAGGGAGAAAAAATCCACTCATCACGATTAAGATCAGTTTTTAAATGTTCAGACCTGTGAGGTGTTGCACCAGCTGAGATAGTTTCAGCATAAGCTTAAGTCATTTCTTAATGAAGGTGTAAAGTCCTCTGTAGATCACAGCTCCCGCGATGTACCGTTTATAAAGCCAGGATGACTTGATGGATGAGGAGGAGCAGAGGGTCTGGGCTGCTCGGTGAAAACGCACCATTAGGAGGCTGTGTGGTGGCCCCCTGTGTGCTCCATGATGGATAACATCCCTTAGAAATATATGATGACTCTCTTGCTCACGCTTTTAAATTTTCTATCAGCAGAGATAATTTCAGCTCTTTAGCAGAAACTCACCAATAAAATACCAGTTGTTGCAATTTTACTGCATGATATCATTGTTTTTATATTATTGTGGACAAAGGCTGTATGCTCAAGTGAATTCCTTATCATGACATTTTGTCACTATATATTGATTTACAGAAATTACACAGCCAGGAGATGCTGTGCATTCCATTTGTCTCTGTATTCCCAGGCCCTGATGTTTGTTTCCAACAAAAGCTTCTAACTGATTGGACAAATGAAGTTAAAAGGTCATTTCTTCAACAATATTTTGCATAAAAGCCCAAAAAGTGGATGCACATAATCCAGGTCTAGGCACTCAAAATGGTCAGAAAAATATTAAAGGTTGGGGTGACCCCACACCCTGAAGAAGGTGCAAGCTGATACACTGTAGTTTCATTTTTAATGTTCTTAGCCCTATGAAATAAATGCCTTGTATATTATCAAACCATTTTGAGTGCCTGGATCTGGATTAATCACACCTACTTTTTGGGTTTTAAGTTTTTTTTTTTTCCTTCAATGACCACCATTGGTTTGAGGAACACCAGCTCTCCTGCTCTCTCTGATATTTTGCTCAGTTTGAAGGTTTTACTCCACCAGTTAAGATGAACTTTACGTCTCCGTGGGCCAGCTTAAATAAAGGCTTCACACGTTTCAACATAGTGTTTAGTGTGCACATCGTAACTTAAGACAGAACTTATGCATAGCTGGTGCAACAGGCTGCTTTTCTCCCCTGTATCATTATGTGAAATGTTTGCAGTAAGAATCCTTGTTGGGCACAACAAGCTACAGTATTATTAAGGTATGTCCCTGTATGTCATGGATGTTCTCCAGTATTTATCAGGTCATTTTTCTCTGTTGACTTAAATTCTATTTTACAAGAAGTCAGAAAAGTCAGAAATGTTCCTTACAAGCCACCTTTCATGGACACAGTGAATTCAACCCTATTTGAAAGCCTCAATAGTATAATACAGCAATAAATCATGTTGTGTGGCGTTATGAACTATCACATCCTAAGTAAATGCGTCATTAAATCAGCAAAAGGTCATACAAAGTATTTTTTTCTTTTTAATTTAGTTTGAAGTTCATTTTAATTTCAGCATGATACAGATGAACAGATGTCTTGGGCTGAATTTGTTTGTTGTCATTGTTTGACCTTGAAGCTGCCTCTACTGCAACAGCTGCAGGAAGAAACAGGCGAGGTAGGAAAGAGAGAAAGGAGGAAACAAGCTAAGACTGGGGGGGGGGCGGGGGGGCATCAGGTAAGAGAAAAAGCTGTCGGGAGAATCCAGGTCAGGTCTGTGTAGACTGGAGACGGAGCATCCTGTCAGGACTGTTTGTTTTCCCCCAAACCCTCTGTTTCCCTTTAACCTCCATTCTTTGGCAGCAGAGTAGAGAATTTATTTATTTATTTATTTGTATTTATCATGACAACACAGAATGCTGCAGCAGGGGTAAATAATCTCATTAAACAGCAAATGTCTGCTTGTTAATTTAAAGCTTTATATCAACCTTTATCCCGTCCTTCTTTGGTTATTGTTTAATGATTTATTATCTTTTCACGTAGACCTAAAACCATTTTTTTTTTACCCCAGGACTTTATTTCATTCTTTAAAATGTTCAAGAGAAAGCTCGGGAAGGGAAGAGAGGAAGCTGTTGCTCTACCTTCCTATACTCCCTCATTTTTACGTGGGGAGAGATATATTGTCATATCCAGAAAAAAAGTGTATTTTTTCTTTTCATATAAACTATAAGGACTATTTTGGAAGAAAGGTGCCGTGATCAGGTAAAGCACTTACCCCTGTTGGAACAAACTGTGGCTCTACCTCCCCCTACTCCCTCATGTTTAAGAGAGAAAGCAGAGGATTTTTTTTTCAGATTAGCAGAGAAAAATGGCTGCATCTAAACAGTGGGTTAAAATCAAAAGGAAAGGTGCCCAGATTCTGGTCCTATATTCACACATGTCATATAAGGCCATTACCCCACCTCCCCCAACCTTCTCCTTTTTTAAGGGGAAAGAGGAGCATAAATATATTCTGAATATTAAAGGACAGCTAGTGTGTTTGTAAACAAAGTAAAATTATCTGTTTAAATGGGGACATATGAGATGTGCCCTGATGGGGGTGAGAACTCCACCCTGCTAGATAGGGCAGTCACTCTTTATGCTCCTCTTCTATCTACCTTCCATGATAGAAACTGCACCCAGAATAATGTGGAAAAATATTTTACAAGTGAATAATGTGTTGAATTTGAGGCTTAAGGACTAATTTGAAGGAAAGATGCCCTGATGGGGTCAAGCATTCATCCCTGTTAAACCAAGATTTTGCACTACTTCCCAATTCTCTCATTTTCAAGTGAAAGAAGAGAATTATTGTTATATTTAAAAATAAATGTTAGAAACTGTGTGTGTAAACAAAGTGAAATTGGCAGTTTTGTCTAAAGAATGGTTCTGTGCTGTGGCTCTACCTCCCCCTACTCTTGTCATGATTGAGGAGAGAACTATTGCCGTTTGTTTTGCACATTAGCTTAGTTATGTTGGATTTCACAGTCAATTAAGGTTATATTGAACATAAGTGCATGCAGAGGCACATACATATTTGAGGCACATATAGATTTTTCTTTTTTTTTTATTCGATTTTGTTTTAGGTTCAAATTTTAAGCGAGAAGCTGGACTTCAGTCATGTTCAGTCAAAGTGCGGCTCCAAGGATAATCTGAAGCACACGCCCAAAGGAGGCAATGTATGTACGCCTTTTTCTCTTTCTCTCTTTCTCTGTGACTCTCTTTCACGCTGTTTATGAATGTTCATCACTCTCCCCATCTGAGGGTTTATCTTCTGAGTGCAAGATATCCATTTTACTGCTTCTAAATCTGTGCAGACAACCCAGTCACCTTCAAAAACTGATATTTTAGTTGTTTTTAGTTTGCTTAATTCATTTATTTGTTGTGTTGTACTTGTGTAGAATGGGAAATGTTGCACTTGGGAATTAAACTCAAATATGCTTCGGGCTGCTGTAACAACTCTGCTCATAAAAACAGGGACAAGATCAAGACTTGATGGATGCGGCGCTGAAAGAGCAGACAAATCCTGCAATGAAGCTATCAACAAAAAAGCTTTGTTTGTAGCTTTGTGTCGTCTGTATCAGTTTATGATTCAATTCTTTCAGTGCTTAAGCAAGCGCCGTCAGATTGATATGAAGTGGATTTAAAATTGGGACACTTTTGGGGGATTATTTTGGGCAGGAAAAGAGGGGAGGGAAAGGAGGGATCTGGGACGTGTTTAAGCTCCTACTCAATCCTGTTTGAAGAGCCGACATTGTGATGCTAAAAAATATGTCCGTGTCATTCTCAGGTCATGATCCCAAGCGTCAAACTGGATTTTAGCCACGTTCAGGCTAAGTGCGGCTCCCTGGACAAGCTCCAGCACATGGCGGGAGGTGGAAACGTGAGTGACTCAGCAGGAGAGGAAAAAAAAACATTAAAATATGTAGTTTTAAATCATCTTTAGTATTTGTTTCATGCTCTACAAACAGTGTCTGATGAGTGTAAACACAGCAGGCAGCGTTGTCTCCGTGTCTCTTTAACTGTGTTTGTACTCACTGTAATTCCGATCACACACGGACAATAAAGTTTAATTGAAGCACCTGCTCCATGTAGCTCCTATAGTGCCTGTGCGCTGCTCCTGCTTTCATATATCCTCCCTCGCCACAGCTAAAACCCAGTGTTTGGATCTCCAATCTGCCTTCATCTACAGATTGTTAGCAAGAATTTATATTAATTTGTGGTCTTAATTGCTGTTTTCAGGTCCAAATCCAGACCAAGAAGATCGACTTGAGCCACATCACCTCCAAATGTGGCTCCATGTCCAACATCCACCACAGACCAGGTACTGAACAGCCACTCCAAGCCTCCTTTAACTTTATTTCTTAAAGAAATGTGTGTACTAACACAAACTTAGTCTTCTTAGTACAACAAGAGTAAAAAGAAAACTGCTGTGGTGGCATTTTTTTTAGGTAATGTTCTGTTTGGAGTTTTTGAAAATGCTTCTGCATTATGAAAACATTAGAGGTGGAAAAACTGACCTCGAACTAAATCAAACACTTGCTGAATGTTTGTAAATGCTTGTGCAGGTTCAGCATAGTAAATGACAGCATCATCAGCATAAAATCAAATAGAAGAAATTAAAACATAAAATAAAATATTGTATTCATACAAGACTGTATGCAGTCATTTACAAACCTATATTCAATTGAATTCAGTACAAAGACAAGATATATAATATCCAGCTGAGTATGTTTGTTTCTTTACAAATATTCACTCATTTTGAATTTGATGCCTACATCATGTTCCAAAAATAGTTTTATATCAAAGTCCATTAATATGAATAAATATCATGGTAGTCCCAGGACTAAAACTTGAGGTACCCCCTTAAAAGTTAGTGGCATATCCAAAGCATATAAAGCACATTAATGTTACTTTTGTGTATTTTTAGCTCTTAAAAAACAAAATCTAACGAAGGTGATTACGCAATATATCACATTTAATATAAATTAAGTTCATATTTACTGTAAACAGTATTTTCATTTGGCCTTGCTGTGCAGTATCTGCTGCCTGAAATTCTTTGTTCCAATGTCAATAAACTGAAATTAAGTGGCTTAACTAATTCTGCATGTCAAGGGCAGCATGAACTGTAGGGATGTACACGATGACCAAATACAAACTGGCAACTATTAAATGTCTTGTTTACATTGTTTTTTTTGTTGTCTTCTGTCTTTCTGATGGTATTTTGCTACTGTTATTCTGTAAAACTGAAAATGTATAAAAGTGTTCAAAAATTGTGACAAAAGATATTTGGATATTAAATGATGGTTGCTGTAATTAGTTAAATATGTCGGTGATTTTACTGTGCATAATGTGGCACAATTCAGCACCCCAAAGGAAACAAAAAAACACAATTTTCATAATGTAGAAATATGTATTTGGAAAAGTCATAATGATGATTTCAGCTGGACTCTGCATGTGTAGAGTGAGGAGGACACATAGATGACGCTGTTAGGCTCTCTGTCCTCGACTGACTGGGCTTCTTCTCCCTGAGTCTGGCCTGTAAGGAGCTCAGTCCTGCCGGCGTGAGAAGCCTCTCGCCTTTGACACTTTTCCTCTCTTTCCTGTCCCGTCCCCAGGGGGAGGCCATGTGCGTATTGAGAATGTAAAGCTGGACTTCAAAGACAAGGCCCACGCCAAGGTCGGCTCTCTGGCCAACGCCAGCCACACTCCTGGAGGAGGGAATGTCATGGTAACAGCGGTCACACCCCCGTTTCCTATAAATAATTAAAAAAGGAGAGACGTGTCTGACTTGAATGTTTCCCTCTAGATCGAGAACCACAAGCTGACCTTCCGGGACACCGCGAAAGCTCGGGTGGACCACGGCGCGGAAATCATCATCACCCACTCCCCCGGCGTGGAGACGGGAGGCACTTCCCCTCGCCTGTCCTCCGCCGGCAGCATCAACCTCCTGGAGTCGCCGCAACTCTCCACGCTGGCCCAGGATGTCACCGCCGCCCTCGCCAAACAGGGCTTATGAGCTGTCTGCTTCAGACCCCCGCTTAAACACGACATCACTCTTCTGCTCCCACCACTCACTCATCCAGTGTTCTCCTCAACACAGCCCCCACACTCTCCATCCCGCAGTTGTAGTTGATTGACTGTCTGTCAACAGCCTCTCTGGTCCTTCAGCAGGATTTTAAAAACTCACCACCTTAGAAAAAAAACACACCACCACGTTCATCTCTTTAAATCATCCTTCAAATACGGACTTTTCCTTTTGTTCTAGCTAGCTCGGATGCTAAGGTTTGAGTGGATGTTTTTGTCTAGGAAGACATTGAATGGTTTTTACGATTGTAAAACTTTTTTTTTTTTTTTTTTTTCGCATGTTCCTCTTGTACGGGAATAAAATTCAACTCATGCATCCATTCAGAATTTCTATGGTACTTGATGCTACTACTAGTCTTTAAGAATCAACTGTTTGAGAGGACACGGCGCGTTTTGAAGAATGGTTGATTAGCTTGTATGCTAACGTGACGACATGAGCTTTTGTTCGTTCATTGGTTGGTTCATGATTTCCTGATCTGTGCTGAATTGTTGGATTAATTGTGTTTTCTTTTTATATAAATGTCACTGTAGTGGAAGTTGTTCCAGTTTTTTTTGTACGTTCCCTGTGGCTGCACTGGCTTATTAGCACGTAAGCTAATGCAGTTGTGTTGCTAAAAGGCTAGCTTTCCAGTAGTTCTTGTTTTTGCGCAACGATTGGCTGCTCTTATTCTGTTATTACGTTAGCTCTGTGATCTTATTAGGCTAAAATGATGCTGTTATGCTGGCATGGCAAATAAATGATGAATAAATTAGATCTATTTGGAGCAACCTTCAACTTTTCAGTGTGAGTGGGTGCATTTTAGTGTTCAAGTCAGATTCCCTAAAGGTCCTGTGACAGTTTTCCTTCTTTTTGCAGCTGTACAAATGTTTAACAGGCAACAAAGTCGAAAGTTGATTTGAAAAGTTGAAGCTTTATATGAAAACATTCCAGTGAAAGAGCAGCTACCAGGCCCCTTTTTGTAGGATCGAACTTTTATGGAAGCGAAAACAGAAGCGACCCTCAACTTACAGCTTAGAAATCATATGAAAATGTTACTTAAGGAAAAAAAAAAGATCTCTGCTCACCGTTGTAAAACTCCTCTGCCTCCCCCGATGTCGGTTACCCCTCCAGTGTTTTCTGTGCTTCCTATTCCCACGCCTCCCCTTCGCCCGCAGACCCCCATTTTTGCCTGTGTAAGTGTATTTAAAAGACCATGTAGATGTGTGCACACTTTTCCGATGTTTGAGACATAACAATGACAAATGCTCCTACAGGATGATGACAACAGAAATAAAGAAAAATAAAAACTGGTTCAATGGAGTCTTTTGCATTAACTCTGAAAATTTGATGCCATTTTTGTATTTTTTGGAAAAGAAGTGTGCATAATGATGTGTATGGATGATATATGCTGAATCAAATTCACCTATAGAGCCATTTTACCGCTTTAAAAATATATTTTTGTTGTTTAATTTTTGCTTGTACATGTCTACTAGCACAACCATGTCAATTTTTCTAAGTTTTTCTTAACTTGTGTTTCTTTTTTTTTTATCATTATCCTGTATCTTGGAAAGGTTTCAAAATATAAAGTATCAACAAGATTATTTTGCTAGTTTAAAATAGGCAAAATTCAGTCATCTGTTTAAAAACACATTTTCGACTTTAACTTTAGCTCTGCCTCTAGCAAGGAAAATAATCAATCCTTGACTTCATAGTGGCCCCTTGGGTGTCCCATCAGATTTTGAAATGGGGGCACGAACAGCAACTAATCTGGGCAGTGGCTCAGGGTCTAAGAGTGGTGCAGGGATGATAGATTTTTGTAGGCCACAGAAAGTTAGCATCACATTGGCTCCCTTGACTACAGACCTGGGATTTTACACTGTGGTTTAGGTCATTGCTAATAAGTTCTGTAGCGAACAAGAAATTATGATCCTTTGTGATAATCTTGACAAACAAATCTAACTTTCACTATGTTTTTAAGCTTGATTGGTGAGAGTTAAAAGCTATGACCAAGCTGCTATGGAACTACAACATGGCAGTTCGACATATTAGCAACTATAATATTTCCAATGTATAAGGTCTTGTTTGTGAATTTCCTTTACTCCAGCGATCTGATCAAGTTGGTCCTCATGGCTGTGGTGATTGTGTATAAATTATTGATTTGTAAAACAATCGCTACTGCTTGCATTATGGTCCCAGCCATTTTTCTTGTCCTCTTTAGCAGTCTGTTAGCAACTGTACGTTTAAAAACACAACAATGCTTTAAAATTCAAAAGTGAGCAATATCAGATGCGTTTTATTATTTCACATTGTATATAAAAATCTTGTGTGCATGTTTTCAACAAAAGACTTTTTTTCAGGCATTTATCAGAAACTAGTATCCTAAATCCCACTGACTATCAAGAAAGGGAAACAGGAAGTGCTAAATGCTCACTCACTTCCGGGCTCATTCCTGCACCACTCCAAATTTGTGTTTATACATAGCTAATATGTACATGTCAAAGTTTTGTAAAGTTCAACCCTGTTTATTTACCTTGTGTTTGCTGAGCTTGATGGAATAATTGTTACCCTGTTTTATAGTTTAGATTTGTAATGTGTTTTTGTACAATCTAAAGTACTGACAAAAAATACTGTAATACTAAAGTACTGTGCAACATTTATATGCTAAAACAAAGGATTGATTGACTATAGATCCTGATCTATCAAGGTTAAAAGCCATTTCTTAACCTGGATTTTATAGAGGCACCTGGGGCAGAAAAATCAAAATTTGAATGGTGAATGTAGTCACCCAAAGTCCATTTGTTTTTGTCGCTTGCTTTCTTTTAACTGCTATTTTTCATGATTTTGTTGTATTTGTTGCTTGTGTAACTATATTGAAAAGTCGAAGTGCTGAATATGCCAGTAACTTTCAGCGGAAGTTGTCGATTTATCCGTTCGTCATCATTAACGTCCGGAAGTCAAAACATATACCTGTAATTCGTGTTTTTATTCGATACTTTACAGACTAAAATTGCGATTTAACATTGCAAATGTGCAAGTAAAATTAAGAATAACTTGACTGTCGATGTTGTGTGTTGTAAACGGCAGCACTTTTGACTTTTTGTTCTTTTTTCGTGCTTTTTGCGCTGTGGTTAAGTTAGCCTGAGATTAGCTTTAGCATTCGGGTACAACGGTGGTTAGCCTGCTAGCTACCTATGACGTAGAAAAGCCGTTAGCAGATAGCTTTTATCGGTCCATTATATATTACATTTTTTCTTGTTTATGAGCATGCTTAATTCGTTTTATGGCGATAAGACACTCTAAATGTCTAAATATTTGAAAAAACATCCTTATCTTGACTGGTAAAGTATATTCTTGTGTATATTTGTATATTTTGCTAGAGACTCTCCAGCACCATTAAACAAACAGCACTTTGACGTGCTTTATAGAGTTACAAAACAGGCCTTTATTAGCATTAACAAAGACTTGACATTGAGGAAAACTTTAAATATAACTAGAAAGAAGACACTGAGCAAAAATATGACGCGAATATAGTTCTGTTTAAATGTTATGTCAGAGGTTGATAAGATAAGACATATTAGAAATAAATATAACCCTGATACTGTTAGTGCTGGTGTATTTACTTAAATTTACTTTACTTAAAATTATTTAAAATGTAAAAATACAATGGAATATCTTCAATTTTAGGCAGCCAGTGCTTCATTTTACCCCTGAACAACATGAAACCTTTAATATTGTTATTAAAACAGTTTTAAATTTGTTAGAATAATTTGAAGAGCCAGCAAGACACCTGTTTAGTCTATAAAGAGTATTATTTTAGCTATACCTGCTTGGTAAGTAAGGCTCTTGGAACTTTTTACATGTTTCAATTAAAGCAATAAGCTCTCATAGCTTTATGTAATTGACATTCCTTAAAAAATCTTTCAAATTCTTGTTTTGTCAAGCTGCAATGATAATTTCATAGCACTAATCCTATTATGATTTGGATTATTCAGCTTAAAGTCGATGTACTTTATAGATTGCTTAAATTGTGGTACAGCGCACATGAATGCAACACTTTAACTTATCAAATGCAATATTCTGGAGTTGAAGAGCCTTACACCAACAGAACAGTATCCTAAACCAGGCACTTAACATGGAAAAGGATTGGGACTAGAGTTACCTACATTGTCCTCGACCTTGGGTAATTAAACTACCTGTTGATATTGAAATGGCGGATTATCCCTCATGTGAATGCAGCAGTGGTTTATGTGTTTACAGGTGTTTGCGTTGCAGCCCTGCAGAGCCGTATATCACGCTGTTACCATGGAGAAACATCTGTCCCGGGCTGCACACTGCGTCTTTAAGCTCCAGAAATTAGCACGTCGATCAAGTGTCGCTGTCCGATGAGGGTGGTGCTGAAATCAGAGCGCTGTCTCCCTTCTCTCTCTCTATCTCCCCAAACCCTCCCCCCTTCTCTCTCTCTCTCCCTCTCTCTCCTTCTGTGTTTCCATCGCCGCCGATCGACCGACACTTGCAGCCATTTTCCGCAGGACTAACCCCCCCTCCTTTCCAATCATGTCGTGAGGAGCAGCAGATCGCCGCCGCCGGTCACCTGGGCACAGCCACCAGCCACCAGCCACCGCAGGGGTCCCGGTGGTCGCACACAGCCGGGTAGGCAGGCAGGCAGGGACCCGACCCCCTCCTCTCCCGGCCAAAATGGTGAAGAGGAAAAGCTTGGACGAGAACGAGCCGGAGTGCGGGAAAGGAATACCGTTCCCCATTCAGACCTTCTTATGGAGGCAAACCAGGTTAGTGTGAGCGCTGATAACAGGTGTTTGGATGGCTGTGAACACGGAGGATCAGGGCTGTGACAGCGAGGCAGACGCGTTTTTAACCCACAGCTGATGTGCTGTGTTGTGATGGTTCACACTGGGAATTTTCAGGAGAGTGTCAGTTTGATTTTTCAAGAGGAGGAAGCTGGATGGCATGTTTTTGCAAATGTGAGAGGCTGGGGACTGCATGATGTCACATAGGGCTGGGTCCAAAAGTCGTATCTTGGTGTTTTTAGGTGAAGGCTGATGCATGGGAATAGGATTTTGATAAAGAAACAACAAATGTGTGTCGTACTACCGGAATATTTTACTTTAAATTTGACTCAAGAAACAAGTTAAATGGTATTAGGGCTGGGAAATAAGGGCCAGAAAGCATATATTGATTTGACTGAACATATGCATGATACACTGTGTACCTCTGTTTTTAAAGATAGAATAATGGTTGTCACAATGCCACTACACGCTACTGTTATAGGATGCTATTAAAACAAAGCAATGCTGATACCACATCCACAACAAAACAACTCTCAGACGCACATCAGGCAGTTTTAATGATTAAAAATTGCAGACAAACTCAAACACGCCGTTTAAATCAGGGGTTAGAAACCAGCAGCCCAGAGGCAACATACAGCCCCTGTCCTCTTATATTTGGTCTGCATGTCAATTTAAAATACCGAAAGATATGTGTGGATGCAAACATGACGGTTTAAAAATAGAAAAGAAATCCAAGAAAGTAGAGCCATTATTGGCTGCAATTGTTTCTGCATATACTAATTTTTTGCATTACTTAAATAAATAAATGAAATAAAAGTAAAATATACTTAAATAATGAGCTTGCTTTGTGACTTGCAGTGTGAAAGAAGCTGCTACAGGCTTAATTTTGGAATTATCTCATCCCAATTGGATAATACTACTTACATTTGAGTTAAAATTATAAGAAAGTTAGGCTTAAATCTTGTTATTATGGCTTTGAAGTTGTCCCTTTTACTAAATTATAATTGATCAGGACTGTTGATTTTATTGTGACCGACCTATTGCAACAGTTTGACCTTCCTTCAAGGATAAGAAACTAATGGCAACCAAAGTTGACCATCTGTGCTCAAAATCATACAAAAACATTTCTTTATATTCAAGTTGTCAGCATTTCCACACTCATAAATATTTATCTATGGTGCAAATCAAGTGCTTGAAATTCAGGATTTTTCTTAATATCCACACAGAAGAGAGAGATCGTTGTGTAAAATCAACAGATCTAACTTCATTTTGAAAAGCGACAGGCTGAAGACTGTGTAATGTTGGCTGGGCCCAAAAACCATATCTTAGTGTTTTGTTTTATCTGTTTGCTGATAATAATGCAAATCTCAGTTTCCTTGCTTTTAAAGAAATACCAGAATTCATGCAAAAGTATGTTGATTTAACTGCTTTCTCTATATAATAGCAGCAAAAATAAATGTCCTTGACACCCAGTATTTAGCATTTTAATAGATAATTGCAGACAAACTCACACACGTTGCACAGAGCGTACCAGAACATTAGGAATATCTCTGTATGTGCATTTATGTCAAACTTACCAGACTCTTTGCCAGTTTAGACCTGCAGGCATAGAGTTTTTGAAAATCTGCACAGATCTGTAATGTTTGCTCAAATTTTTATTACTTCGAAAATATATTTGAAAGCTTAAAACCTCAGCCTTATTTGCAAGTCATTTGCCTCCTTCTAACATTTATTGATATTTTAGGATCATCCATCAGTCAAACAGGGCACGAATAAATTACACAGATACGTTTGCATCATTTGAATATGTGGGTTGATCTGGCAGGGTGCTGCCCGTGTGACGCTGATAACAGGTGTTTGACATGACAGGAGACACAGATGTGACAGCAAACACATCTAACCCAGATTTGTGTTCCAACTAAGGATCCACAGATTCATTGATTTAGGATCATATCATCCGATATCTGCCTTTTCTGACATCTAGCAAACTTAACTGCGATTTAGAGAAGGAGATTTTTATGAAACAGAAGAAAGTCATATTAAACAGATACTGTAGTGTTCTCATGACCAAACACAAGAGTATCTTGGTATGTTTGGAGAATTATAGCAAAAGGCAGTAAAGGAAAGTGTTCGTGTTTGCTAAAATGTGTGATTAAAATTAAACTACTTTTAGTTATTTCCACATATTGACACTGGAATCTGCCAGAATGAGGTTGGAAATGTTGAGATATTGGATATTCATAATTTTCAGTCCATTTCCCAGCCCTAACAGCATGCTGATGTATATTTTCTGAAAGAGTATGAGATGACATTGAGATTTAACCTTCATTTATGTATCTAAGTCTCACAGAATCCTGTTATTTGTTCCTTTCAGTGCATTTCTGCGTCCTAAGTTGGGGAAACAGTATGAAGCCTCTTGCGTGGTGAGTAATTTCATAATGCAAACGCTCATGATGCAGTAAAAATAATCGCCCTCCACTCTTCTGTAATCTCTTTTCACCTTAATGCACCTGCAAATCAAGTGGGCTCTTGATTTTACATTTAGCAAATTAGTTTTTCCCCTTGCTTCCTTCCATTACCCCAGGGCCAGACCTCTCGGAAGCTCATATCCATAATGACGGCTTCTCCAGATCCCCTTGGATCCAAACAAAGCTGCCTGTGTCTCTCCCACAGGCGCTGCCTCGCTCGGGGGCCATGTGGGACATTTAGATAGTCAAAGAAAGCGGCTTTAGATCCCGCCTGATGTCTCCCTCTCTCTCTCTTTGGCTGTCTCCCCAGTCCTTTGAGCGTGTGCTGGTGGAGAATAAGCTCCACGGGTTGTCGCCGGCCCTGTCAGAGGCCATCCAGAGCATCTCCCGCTGGGAGCTGGTCCAGGCGGCGCTGCCTCATGTACTCCACTGCACCTCCATCCTGCTGTCGAACAGGAACAAGCTCGGTGAGGACGCACAGGACACACATTAGCACTGCTCCAGGCACCGAGCTGACAGCGTTATCCAGGCTGTCCTCATCCAACAAAGCACTAAACTCATGCTCTTACAGGCTGATGACTGTAACTCTACAGCCAGGCAGAAGTAGAAAAGAGAATAAAAATGGCTTCTAGGAGTGAAATGCTATTTATTTCTGACACTTAAATGAGCAAAAATACCACAAAGACAGTAAGGACAGACTTTTTAATGTAGATCAGTAACTAAACAAAGCATACGTAAAATCAAGTTTAATGCCCAAAAAGCCTATTTTGGTGGTATTTTGTGGACTAGGATTATAGTGCTTTAGCTGAAGTTTTACCAAAACCAAAAGATTTTTGTTTATAAGCACATAAACAATATAGGCAGTCAAACTAAAGTAGCTTGAAATCCTCGTTTTGACGATGCTTTTGCTTAAAAGTGTCTCAGACCATTATCCAATACACCATTAAGGATGACAGTATATATTTATTATTTATTATTTTCTCATTTTTGGACAAAGCATTTAATTGAAAAGTAAGGTAAGTCATATAAAATAGGACTAAATGTCCTGATGCTGTTGACAAGGTTTTGCTTCAAGTCCAACATCAAAATAATTTCTGCCGAAGAGACACAAAGATGACAAAAAATCATATTAAAACAACTTGAAAGAGTTTTATTCTGAAGACAATTTGGCTTGAAAATGACTCCACAATCATCCAATAATCCTTTCATGATAATATTTTACCTTAGTCATTAATTGCGTTGAACTGAAGGCAGTAAATCTAAAAATCAGATTAGCCATGCCAAATCCTTCAATTTGTGGATGAAGTCTTAATGTTTGTCCAAAATAAAATTATTTTCTGCGACAAGCAAAGAAAAAAATATAAAAATCACATGAAGGCCGCTTGAAAATGTGACATTTCGGGTGCAGTTTGGCTTGACAATGACTTTGTCTTTCATGTGATCATCCAGTCAGGGTCATATTAAATAATTAGCGTTTGAAGATGATGAATTCTTGGGTGTTGTTAGAAATCGTTGCTGTTGGTGAAGTCTTTCCAGTGTCCAAAATCAACATATTTTCTTCCACAAGCTCTCAAAGACAACAGAAAATCCCACGAAAGCACAAGAAAAACTGTCATTAAAGCTCTTATTGTGTTTGGATTGATGATCAGGTGGTGAAGCAAAAGTCTCCACCACACCTAAACCATCACCTGCATCGTGAATAATCAGAGACTCGTGTTATTTAAAACAATAAAAGATTACTGCATGGTTAGATAATTCTTTTCTTTTATTTTAGGGGAAAAATGTCCAAATCTTCCATTTTATCACACAGTTCACCTCCGTATAAGCTCACACACAGCACCAGAGCCTCTTCCTGTCCATCCATCAACTCACTAAGTAGCCATCACCATTAACCCTGACCTCTGACCCCACAGGTCACCAGGACAAACTGGGCGTAGCAGAGACCAAACTCCTCCACACGCTGCACTGGATGCTCCTGGAGGCTGCCCAGGAGTGCAACCACGAGCCGAGCCTGGGCCACGGCTGGTCCGCCGGCAGCAGCAGCAGCGCCTTCCTGCAGCCAGTGGGGAACCAGGGGTCGTCCCCGGGGGCCCCGGGCTCCTGCTCCGGCTCTGCTCTCGGGGGGTCGGGGCCGCAGCACAGCGGGTCTCTGCTGGAGGAGGATGAGAACACTCGGACCAAGCTGTTCCACAAGAGCATGGCCACGGTGGAGCTGTTTGTGTTCCTGTTCGCTCCGCTCATACATCGGATAAAGGTTTGTATCTCACCTGTTAAACTCCTGTGAAACAAAAAGTCCTGATGTCAGTGAGTTGTGACCTAAAACGACTGATTATCTTCAAGATGCAGGATACATTCAAAAGCTTAAGAGAGATTTTGTTAGCAGTCGCTGAATGTGCAGATTATCAGGGTCACCTCGTGGTTATTGATTTGTATGTTCAAACAACTGTGAGGGTCAGGCTCAATGCCCTCGGGATTTCATTGTGTCACCCAAATAAACAATAAATAACCATAATATGTGACCATTAATAAAACTACAACAACCAAAAAACCTGAAAACATGAGGACATTTTGAGTCACTGAACTCAGTATTTGCATAGAAAAATGTACGTTGTGTTTAAAAAATAAAATATTTGCAAGAAAACTTCACATTTAATACCAGATATTTTCACCTGAAGGTTGAGATAAACAAATGAATGTATACTCTCTTTGAAATTAATGTATTTAAATTGTATGTTTAGTTTAGCATTTATACATTAATTTATTATACTACTTTTTTAATCTTAAAACTAAAAAATACGCTTATCAATTTCAAGACATTTTGAAGAAATCCTCTATATAGTGTAATTGTTAGAAGCATACTTCTTGTTAATACTTTTCGTTTCCTTAGTATTGTCTTCAGGCATTACTTTATACATTTTAATAATTTTTCAGATGTGTATTTACACAGATATCTTAGATAACTTTTTTGCAAATTGTGATTTTTCCGTAAGTTTCACTTTGTTCCATTTTTATTATTTTTAATACGCTCTTCATATATATATATATATATATATATATATATATATATATATATATATATATATATATATACATACACACATGAAGTGCATGTTTTCCTGCTCTTTATTGGAAAATATTGCCACAGGTTAGAAAAAAAAAAATTTAATTACTTGATACACACTTTGGATACTTTCTATATTTATCATTTATTGTTTAGGTATTACTTTTTTAAATAATTTGACTCGGTGAGTATATTTTTCAAAGTTATTTTTTACTAAGCTGAGATAAAACTAATCAAAAAAGTTTACTTATGAAAGCGGTCATATATTTTTTTTTAATTTGGCTGTCTGTGTGTTTTACGTGCCCCCCCCCCCGAAACAAAGAGTACTTCTATGCACAAGACGACAAGCCGGGGATAGCATGTCTTCTCCTTCTTACTTTGTTTATAGAAACAGTAGCTTCCTCAAACGGCTCATTCACCAAGTCCCCCTGAAGCTCTACCAGTGTGATGTCATGCCACTGTTTCTTTTGCAGTTTGAGCCCATTGGCTCAGGGCAGCAAGCCCACCAACATGTTTATAAACTCAGTGTGGCCGTCATCAAAATCAAATATATGAACCCAAGTTGAGGCAAAATATGACCTTTTCAGATTGAAGGATATTTCAGATCAGTGTCAGGAAACACTTTTTTATTTTGCACTGCAGCTATTTTCAAATCAAAGCACAAAGGCTTTGTTTTAGCTCAACATATCTTGAAATAAGTTGTTAACGTGCGTTTAAATGAAGTGTAGTGAGACAATTTTGACTTTAAAAGAACAAATACACTAGTTAGGATTTCACTTTTTGCAGCATCATGACTTGAAGTCCCTGCCTTTTCTCTTAAACTGAGATTAAAAATGTGTTCACAGGAGTCCGATCTGACCTTCAGACTGGCCAGTGGTTTGGTGATCTGGCAGCCGATGTGGGAGCACCGTCAGCCGGACATCCCGGCCTTCACCGCCCTCATCAAACCTGTCAGGAACATCGTCACAGGTTAGAAAAAACTGCTTTGGCTGCTGTATGGATTACCTTTAAGAGTTAATCTATTTTTGTTTGTTCCTAATTAAGACGTGTAATCTGCTATGCTTGTCTCAACAGCCAAGAGGAACTCCCCAGTCAACAACCAGTGCAGCCCCTGTGGATCCGCCAACCCGGGTCCCATGGTGCGTTTGTAGCTCTGATATTGTGCAGTTTTTGCTCCACATGTTGTTTGAATGTGTTCAGCTGAGAGTCTCAGGCTTCTTCTCCTCCCTTGTTCACTTCCCCCTGAGGCTAGCTGCTAATATTCATTAGCAGGAGTCATCCGGGAGCATTAGCATGGTTAGCCGAGGTCATGACGAAATCCTCGCTTCAACCTTTAATTATCAGCGTCTGTTTGTTTGTCCACACTATCTGACCATCTCTCTCCCGACCGCAGGGCTTCCAAGTGGTCTGCGAAGCCGCCCAATCAGATTCCTCTTCCCCCTCGGCCGGAGAGCAAAGCTGTCGTCGTGGTAACTCCGTGGAGAAAGGTGGCCCTTCCCAGCAACAACCCCCACCAGTGAAAGGCCCTTCAAAGAAAAAGTGAGTAGTGTTAATCAATTTAACCCCCTGAGAGACGGTGAAATGGCTGCATATGGTCATGTGTGCCATTGATTTTTTCATTTGGACGTTCTGTTCAAGCTTCATGCTAAATCAAGCTTGCGGTTAAACAAGAGGAGGAGGAGGAGGAGGAGGTGTCACAAAGAGTGTAAGAGCAACAAGGCCACGGCAGAGGAGAAGTGAGAGTATGATGGACACTTTTCCTCTCAGCCCTTCGTCACACAGTCCTGGAGCCTGAAACGGGGAAACGTTTTTATCTTTTGTGCAGAAAAGTGCTGCACGGCTTTAAAAACATTGTTCAGTTATGACAGTCCTGCATTAGTTTATGTTCAGCGATAGCCTTCTTTCATGGCAAGTTCTGACGTGAGATGGAGTTTAGTCTCTATTGTTTGACCAGCTTAAGCAGCTCAAACACAGGCTGAGTTAAAGTGAGGAGCAGAGGGTTTAATAGCTGTTTGATTCTGTGAGAGATTATATCTTTTCAGAAGTGGTCGATGACTTTCTTTGAATTCTCAATGTGTCTAAAGCTTTTGTGTTTTTCTTGGAATCCAAAGAAGATTGTGATGATGGATGATATGATGGATTAACCTGAATTATTACCTTGCATCCAGAACAAATCCATGTTGTAGTCTTTTTTGTGTGTTTTTTGTTTGTTTGTTTTGTTTTATTGTGTAGTCTTTTGTTTTGGATCAGAAAAGTAGATTGATTCCCACTGGAAGTTTTTTTTTACTGTTAAATCAGGGCAATCACTGGCTTTTTTGTGCAATGTAAATCATTTCTTTCATTTTTTGTTGATATTAATCAAGACATTGTTCTCAAAGGGCACTTCTGTTTTGTTGTTGTGGTATCAAAACTCTGGTATCGTACCCATGGTACTTGATCGTCCAAAGTGAGTTTAGAGGAGCTGACCAGCTCACCAGTGTTAGTGTTCAAACGTTTCCTGATGGAAATTCACCTTTTAAGTCAGTAGCCTGCTTGTTGTGTTCTGTGCATGTTCAGTAATCTCTGGGCCAACTTTCAGCTGCAGTGACGATTGCTTTGTCGTCTTGATCCCTGTTGTGACCATAAAATAGGGGTATGGCATACATCACATTTGGATAGCTAAAAGTGCTCAGAAAGCTAAATCTGTCACCAAGGCATTTCCAACATAGTCGAGTAAGTTATTGTAAAAAATGTGTAAAACTGGCCTGTCTCACACTGTTAAGAAATCCTTTAAAATACCAGGATCTGCTTTTTCCTAAAGCTAATCACCTCTTTGTCCCATGACCAGTAATCTCTGGAATGTCATCCAAATCAGTGGAGAACTTTTTCAGTTATCTTGTTCACTATCCAACAAATGAACAAAAAAATGCCAGCAAAAACATAACCTCCTTAGTAAAGATTAGAAGCATAGTGTATGACTGGGTGGTACAGATCTGTTAGGATGTCATTTCCCCTATTTTCTAAGTTTTTTTAATATAACACCTTTGAAAACAGATGTCTATGAAGTGTTTGACAGACAATGAAAAGGCAGAATATCAGCTAGACAACTGAATAAATACTTTAAAGCATTAATGTGGTCTCAAATTGAATAAAAAGGCTGGTAGAAAGTGCAAAAAATAATCAAGAGTAAGGCAAAAACACATAACATATGTAGCTGAATCAGTGAAGCAATAAAATAAATGAAAACTTAAAGCAACAGATGAAAAGACAGTTTCAGGAGCACTTACAGTTGCCATTGCTGTTATTTTTCTTAGAGCAAACTTCCTCTGTTGGTGAGCTCATGCTGTGTATCCATTAAACATCAGTGTAAACTCACCTAAATCAAAATTGTAATTGAACAACCCTCCCAAAAACTCGCATACATGAATAATTTGTCCGTGATGAACCCAAAGAGGGGAGTTATGCGTGTCAAGGCAGTGCACTGATTTAGAAGTGACCCGCGCTGACACCGAGCTGGTGCCATCGTCTTGTTGATGGCTAAACATATCTCCCGGCGGCGGCGTCTGTCACTGCACACACAGCTCGCTGCACTCGCCTGTCAAGAGAGCGGCCGTATATGAATAGCTCCTCCTTCCCCCAGTGTAACACGTAGCTCCGAGCGCTGCGGTCCGTTCACTCAGAACACACACCAGCACATACAGAGCATGAGAGCCATCTGACATTTGCCCGCAAAAACAGGGTAATTACGCTGAAGTAATGTGCTACATGTCCGATGCTGGCAGAGTCCACAGCCTGGCATGACACGGCGCGGTCTGATTTGGTCGGCCTGCGGAAAATCAGGCGTTTACTGGACTGCAGTGCCAGGCTAAAGGCTCAGTCTGTGCTTGGTTTGGCACAGACGAGGCAGGTTGACCAGCTGGTTGGAAGAAAAAGTGGAGATGATTTGATGCCATGTGTTTCCTCCCGATATTAAATCTCCAGCTGTATGCTTGTTTTGCTGTGTTGGTGTGATAGGACAGTTGTTGTTGTAAGTGGCCTGGCTCACGTTTACACTTTTTCAGTCATAAACAAAACAAGGAGAGAATGGATGCTGTTGTTCTGTTAACTATTTTTACTTCTCATACTGATGTTAGAAACATGATTTTTCAGCATGTTTTGAGTATGTTCTGCTGAAAAGGAGACAACTGCATGAATCTGATATGCAAAACATTAGAAAAACAGATTTAAACTCCAGCTTTGTTTATCTGTGTAGCTTGAGTCTTGTTTTACATTAAGAATGTGCTACCACATGAGTTTTAGGTGTTTGACTAACTTATCGCTGGGTTTGTTTGGAACACAGAACTGGGGTAGCGCTCCAGGGCAAGAAAATTCTTACAGTTTCAAAAAATAGGGAGATGAGGCTTAATAATATTGATTTTCATCATTCAAAAGAGATTAAAAAGCACTAATTGTTATGTATATAAAATGCAGAATTGCGAATAGGTTGCTATAGCTTTGAGTCATATTTTCATATCCACATTTAGCGACTCCACACTTTACCTTTTTCTTTTTGAGCGCCGGAGTAAAACTGTTGCAAGAATAAGCAAAAGCTACAAATTAAGCATAATTCATGAAGTTATTACTGTCATTAACACGTAATAGGGCTGGACCATATGACCTAAAAATCAAATCCCTAATTCTTCTCTACAAAACCCGATTTCCGATTTTAATCAATATTTTCCTTCCCAAAAAAATAACACCCTCCAAGTGACACAAAAATTATATGTGTCACCTGACACAACAGCAGAAGTTTTGTCAAAATATGCACTTAAACTATTCAGACTTTCCCACTTACAGTTAAAATGCATGCTGTTTTTTGTCATAAAATGTTGATTATGTGGTTTGAACATAGACAGGCTTGTCTACATGAACACTAAAGGCTGAGCTATTTTCACAGCGCATTAACATGGTCATGATAAAAATATAATCTCATTTAAAGAACTAATACAAACCTAAACATGTGATGAAATAGCCTACCACCAGGAAAACTGTAGGTTTTCAGTATTTATATTTTCAAAACACTGCAACTTATGATTGGAGTAACAGTAAGTTAAGAAAAAAAAATCTTGATCTTTCATTTTAAAATCTTCTGCAGAAAATAATTTGATCAATCGATATATTGCCCAGCCCTCACACATAGATATACTGTATATAAATCAATGTCATAAACACATGAATGATTTAGCGTGAAGCTTGAACAGAGGCTCTGCACATCCTCCAGAATTAACGTGATGCACATAGGTATGTGCAGTTTATTTTCGCAGCTTTACTCTTACAGTTTTGTGTAATCACCATGTTTGTCTTTATTTTTTCACACAGCAGGTATTTGTATGCAGTCTGTGTGTCTTCCTCCCATGTTGCCGACATTTTCCTTCATGTTTGAAAATGAAAACAAATCTGTTTTTACCTCTGCCCAGTAAAACCTCCTCTTTGCAGAGGCATCTATGTGCACTATCTTGGCTGCTTTAAATTGGTGCAACACTCCAAAAATCAAGTCTTCTGGGTTTTGTGTCCCCAGTAAAATCTGCATAACATGATTTTGCTGCATGATTCCACATTGGAGCACAGTAAAACTGCAGGAATATGATGCGAGGTGCACAAAGAAGAGTTTTCAGCCAATAATTTGTACTCTGCACGTCCTAGGGCATGTTCTCTTCCTTAAATGTCGTCATGGCCACTCTGTCATCGCCCTGAATCACCCAAAAAAAAGTGGGTGAAGGCATGGTGGAGCTCTGTGTCCCATCCATTGCTCGTTACTCGTCATCGCTTCACTCGATTTGACAACCAAATCGAAGTGCTCCCCGTGATCCCTCTGACAGCCAGCACCCGGCTGCAAGTCAAAATAAGCCCCCTCCTCCCTCCCAGCCGGCCTTATTCTGATACACTGGAGCTCCAGAGGGCTTTGGAGCACTCGCATCATTCTGCAGGAGAGGAAGAGGAGATTTAATCCCTATTGTTTTGCAGCGCTGCTTCAACAATGATGGATTAATTGCTTGCCTTAAAGCGAGAGTTTGAGCTGATATGTGAGCTGAATGTAAATTAGATCTGCAGCACAAGAAAAATCGATTTCCTCCGATGATTTGAAAGCAAGAAAATGTGAATGTTGTGCCTTTAGCAGTCTAGAAAAGGGGCAGGGCTTTAAGACACTCGAGCAGAATATAAATTATTTCCTCTTTTGCTTTCCTGTACCACCATGACACCCCAGATAAAATCATTCAGCTCCTGTGATTAATGCAGCTTACTCATCCTGCATCCTTCGCGCTGGTGATGCTGAGGCAGTTTCCATGGCAACCCCCAGCTGCTGCTGCATCTCTCTTTTACCGCATGGAGTCGGGGGGCTGGGCCTCTCCCCTCCTCTTCCTCTGAGAGGCCCGGAGGTGGCTGTCGTCACTTCTCGGTCTCTGTGGCAACCTGACACAACAGCAGAAGGACGACTGTGTGTGAGAAAGTGTGTATGAGTGTGTGCGCGAGTCGGCTAGACGGTGAAACATGATCCAGCCTGCCTCTGCTGTCCGCTCTAGAAGTGATTCATGTAGATATCGACCATGTCTTCCTGCTCCATTTATTACGACGGCCAAGATTAAATGCCTTCCCCTCTTCCTCTCTCTCTCTCTTTCTCTGTCATGGTATCAATATGTTTCTCCACAGCGAGCGGCCCTCTATCCTCTCTGCAGCTCTCCCGCTGACCTTCATTCAGGCTTATTTATAGTGGACTCACGTAGGCTTAGGCTCCCTCTTCGTCTCTCTCTCTCCTGATGATGCTGGAGGGGGGCTCTGCCCTTGTTTACCATCCTCCTTTGATGCATTATTAATGAAGCGGTGTGGCGGGAGTTGATGATAGACTAATATAATTGGACAGGCTGTGGCATAATGTAGTTTTGGTGAATTTACAGTAGAACTCATGAATCAGCTCAAGTTTCAGGTGCATTATGGGTGACTATATAATGATTTGTGAACTCAATATCAATTACTTGTTGTCCTGTTTTACAAACTTTCATGCCCTTCGCCTAGTCTTGGACAGTATAGTCTACTATGTGCAACAGGCAAGTAGGGAAGTCTCTAAACAATCACTAAAAATCCCGAGTTCCCTGCTGGAAAATAAACACTGGCACAAATGCTGCATGTTTTGAGATGAGATGAAACACACTCAGCTCTTCCCAATCAAAGTAGGCTGTCCTCTCCCTCCTGCACATATTAAACAACACACTAAAAAGTGTGTCTTTCTTGGCTTTTAAAGACATCCCCTGAGATCATCAGGATTAGATTTCCTGTTGTCAGTTATGCTTGTGTTTGAATTAAGAGTGTTGTTTGCACTGCTGAAGTCAACGTGGTGCTTTTGTAGCAGCCGAGGGCCTGATGGACACAAGGATTGCCCAGCTTTTGTACTTTGACAAAAGAGGACGATGTCTATTTCAAAACACTCACAGTGTGATGCATCCTCAACTTCCCATGAGTGCATTTAGTGTTTCAGTGAGCCAGGTTTGTGTGTACAAATTGTACTTTTTAATGCAAACTGGTCCCACACAAACACCAGTACCAACAGCCAAGCCTCCTGGTGATCAGGAAAACAGTTACAACCCTGTATGGCCAGAACCAAATGATATGAAGGCTGTAAATGTGACACTGACATTACTATTATAGGTATAACCAGGGTGTCATAGGTACCATACTTTATCTAAATGTGTCCAAACAATCTGAAGCCATCAGTCCCAGATTTCACAAAGTCTGTATATTTATAATTGCAGATTGTTTTTACCTTTTTACTTTTCTGATACCTGTGTGCTTTTATTTTATTTGCCCTGTGTGCTTGCTATGCTGCTGAAATCTGAATTTCCCAGAGGGAGTCTTTCCAAGGGTTTAATAAAGTTCTGTCTAACTAAAATCTAATCTTTGTACTGTAGCGCTCCAGTGCCACTTTCAGTTTCTCCATCTTGATTTGTGGTTTGTTTACTTCCTGGTTGAGCGTAATGTTGATATCCTAAACAAAACAAATACAGAATAATGCGATATGTTTTTGGTTTCTTTTCCTCCAAGTCTCTGCAAGAATGACTGAAGTTTTTGAGCCACAGAATCTAACCAAAAACCATCTGTATCCCCTTCCCCCTAAAGGACCTCAGCCCCTGCCGGTCTGCCAGCCTCCCTTGCCCAGCGAGCGCGTTATGCCACATACTTTGACGTGGCCGTGCTGCGCTGCCTGCTGCAGCCTCACTGGACAGAGGAGGGCGTTCACTGGGCTCTGATGTACTACCTGCAGCGTCTGAGGCAGATCCTGGAGGAGAGGCCCGAGAGGGTTCCCGAACCTTTGGTTACACCTCTGCCACGGCCACGCAGCAGCTCCATGGTGGCTGCAACGCCTTCTCTGGTCAACACGCACAAGACACAGGCAAGTTAAAAAAAAATAATTGTGACAATAATTTGTGCTATTTAAGGCACAAAAAAATGAAATGTCAAAGCTCTTAATTTCCAGGCTGCATTCATCATTCTTTTCCCTCTGCTTTGCCTTGCAGGATATGAGCCTGAAATGCAATGAGGAGGGAAAATCTCTTAGCACGGAGACGTTTGCAAAGGTTTCTTTGACAAACCTGCGGCGACAGGCAGTCCCTGATCTCGCATCTGATCTGGGCATGAACATCTTTAAAAAGGTCAGAGCAAGAATACATGATGCAAAAATGCTAATAAAGCTTTAGCAGATAAAATTAGGACAGAAAGAGACAGAAATTCAGCTTCAAATGTGCTGCTTTTTCCTGAGGTTTAATCATTTCATTCCTCTTTTGAGCCCAAAAAAGAGCTAAAGGCACATTTTTTGCTATAAGATTGTGTTTTTTATGGGAGAGTGATTTATGTTTCAGTTCAAGAACCGCCGTGAGGACCGTGAAAGGAAGGGCTCCATCCCCTTCCATCACACAGGGAAGAAGCGTCAGCGCCGAATGGGCGTCCCCTTCCTGCTCCATGAAGACCACCTGGATGTCTCACCCACACGCAGCACTTTCTCCTTTGGGAGCTTCTCCGGCCTGGGGGACGACCGGCGGGGTTTGGACCGAGGCGGCTGGCAGGCTACGATCATGGGTACGCAGAGTGATGTCCATAAGGAGAGAAAATATGTTTCTTAAGTTTGCACTCTGAATTTTCTCTTTTAAGCTCCTACTTAATATGTTGATTTGTCTGTGGAGATTTAGGTCACTTCATTAACATTTGTGCTTTTTATCTCTCATCTGAAAGTGTGATTTAAAAGGTCAAGGCTCAGGTATTTTTTATTGTACTCAAGAGGTAGTGACCTTTGAAACCTCCTTTCTATGAACTCCATTGTTATAAAGCCACTTCGCCGAGCTGCTGCTGCTTCAAGGCGGCTTGTATTTCACACGAAGAGCTTCAAGAAATGCCCAACAAATGCAAAAATCAGAAGGTTTTTCACTTGTTTCCCTTTTAGGTAGATTCACACGCAGAGGCAGCACGGACACGGCAGCAGACGCAGACAGCCTGAGCGCCAAACACTCTCATTCCCATCATTCACTGCTCCGAGACATGCCCGACCACTCCAACAGCCACAGTGACAACACCGTCAAAGAGGGTAAGGACGTTGATTAGGGACACTAAACTGCATTTCCACCAAGTCCTTTTTTGGGATCATACTGTTGGGGTGTCAGGCTCACCGAGCGGACCCCACAGGGTGGAGCTAAAACAGCTGACTGGTCGTAAGAATTGTGCAACAGAAGCTAAAATGAAAACATTTTTAAATCACCTGTGAATCAAGTGAGCAACTGCAGACCACTTGGTGGAAACGAGCTTTTGTTAACCTTTAAGGTCAAACATATTCGGTTACATTCAGACTTTCTTCAACCCAAAAGTGCAGCCTTTGGCACATGTCCCATCAGCTTCTGGTTTCTGACTTCTGTCTTTAATTCCATAGAAAAACACTGATCATAAGAGCCTTGGTTCAAAATTGAAGTACTATTTTAAAGGTAAAAAAGGCAGTCATGCAACTTTGCCTCTGCTACATTACACTCTTGCTTCTCTTATGCCGTGTGAGCTGGAATAAACCAGGATTATATAACAATGATATTCCTGTAACAGTGCTGATTAACATTCAAATAATAGAACAGGCTTTGGATGCTGCTTCAAACTATATTCCAGGAGTGCTTTTGCTTCAACCTGCTTTATGTTTAAGTCAAAATTATTCATTTATATGTTAATTAATGTCACTTTCTAAAATCAAGAATGTTCCTCAGTGATCATTGCTCGCAGCATGCAAAAACAAGAGAGCAAGATGTGCAGTAAATGGTATTTCTTACCTTGAAAGATGACCTTGTGCTCACAAAAAGTGAAGAGAATCAACTAAAAGCATGTTTCTGACAATTGAAATTATTATTATTTTTTTTAATTATATTTGAGAATGTATGTGTCAAACTTTAGAATACATCTTTAGAAATGGATGCCTTTAAATTCTTCACATCTGCCTCAATACTTTGGGATTTTCTCGTAAATAGATATTCAATTTTTATGCAACAATTGATCTTGATATGTCAGATTGCAGTGCTTGATTAAATCATTTTCAGCTATTAAAACCTTTATATCTTAAAGGCTTTTAGGCTTTAATATGGATGTTCTCCAGCATCCAGTTACAATACAACTAAGATTTAAGTAAATACATTTGAAGAAAATATTTGTAGGACTTGAAAATGTAGCCCATCATTCTTTTAAAACATTTAACATCACTGATATCCTCTGACTTTCTCACATTGCACCCACAGTCCGATCTCAGATCTCCACAATCACCATGGCGGCGTTCAACACCACAGTGGCGTCCTTCAACGTGGGCTACGCTGACTTCTTCACCGAGCACATGAAGAAACTCTGCAACCCTGTCGCTGTTCCCGAAATCCCTGTGGAGCCCCTGGCGTGTGCCAACTTACCCCGAAGCTTCACCGACTCCTGCATTAACTACTCGTGTCTTGAGGAGGGGGAGAACATCGAGGGGACGAATAATTTTGTGTTGAAGAACGGCATGCTGGACCTCACGGTATGATGTCAGCCAAGCTTTAAACCCCAAAGTAAACGGTAAAAACTGGTAAATGATTTTCTCTTCACTTTGTCTTCCAGGCTGTGTTGCGAGCTCTCTATGCCGTCCTCAGCCACGACATCAGCTCCAGGATCTGCGACGTCGCCCTCAACATCATCGACTGCCTGCTGCAGCTCGGCGTCGTTCCCGGCATGGGCAAGAAGCTGTCCAAGCAAGGAGACAAGGAAAACCAGGAGGGGAGATCAAAAGATGCGTCCACTCAGGGCCTTGGAGGAGGCGCTCAGGGAGGTAGTGCCGGATCTGGTGGTGGGGGAGATGGCGGCGGAGGTGGAGGTGGAGGGGGAAGCGGAGGAGGGAGTGGGCAAGGGAGCAAGGACGATGTTAAAAACAACAAGGACAATGATAAGAAGGTGCAGTTAAACTCTTTTCAGACTGATTTTTAACACTCTTATAATAAAACTTGAATCTGAGCATCTCTGTGTGCTTGATGAAACAGGAAGAAGGCTCAGGCTTCAGCACGCACCGCCTGGCTCTGACCATGCTGATAAAGATAGTAAAGTCATTGGGCTGTGCCTACGGCTGCGGCGAGGGACACCGCGGTCTGTCTGGGGACCGCCTCAGAATGCAGGTCAGACTCTTTTACCTCAGCTCACCCATTCTGTGTGTGTTTGCAGTGTCCACAAACCAGCTCCCTTCCAACACCTAACATGCTATATTAACTCACTATTAAATATTAACAGTATTGCTTCTTAGGTGTAATAAAAATTGCATGAAAATGAAATAAATCCTGTTAGGTACTGAGCTGAGGTTCTGTTTAAAGGGGGAAGTAGCTAAAATTTTATTTTAATACTTGTTCAGGATGTAGTGGTACCCAGTATGACCACTGAAAACAGATGGTGGGTGATATGACCTGAAATTTAAATCCTGTTACTGTCTTGCTCCTTGTGTTATTTGTGTTAACTGCAGTATTTGAGTTTGAGATTTTTTTTAAAATGGACAGTATGCATTAATGGACATTTACATGTAAACACATTTGATTATAGCCAGGTAGCTAATTTTCATTCCCAGTCCTGTTGGCAGGCTGATGTCAACACATAAAACAAACACCAATTATAGGAATAAAACCCACAGGGCATGTTAAAAGACAAGCAACATACATAAACTGTAGACAACCTAAATGACATACAGTCTAAAATATAACGGGCCGGGAGTTGGGGGACCGTGGGAATTATACACAATGAATTATAAAGTGCAGAGTGCTGCCTGCCTGGGAACTCAAGTCCTCATTATATTGCGTATTGCGCATTATTGCACAGAAGTATAAAGTGCATGTAACACAAAATGAATTGGAGCGGTTAATTCAAAATCTCATTCAAGCGCTACTGTCCCACGTCTTCTAAACAGTCCCGTGCTGCAGTGCATGATGTCAAAGTTATATATGATAAACCTCTGTTTGGTTTGCTCTCATTGGCTAAATCTTGAGTTTCATTTCTCTTTAGCTGAGTTTTGCTAAGCTCCCATTAAAAATACGAATGCCCTTATTTATTAATTTGGTGCAGAAATTTGCACATATTTAGTGTATGATTCATGAAACGGGCGTAATTGTCCAATCCCAGTGCACGAACCACGTGTTGATAAATGTGGCGGCTGAAAACAATCTCAGAGCTGGAGGCTAAAACGGTCTCAGGAGAAGAAGAAGGGAATAAAATATTGTTGTTTGGCAGCTGAAAGTGAGATAATTGGGAGTCAGACATCACATTATTTTTCTCTGATTACTGTTTGTGTTATTATGTTTTTACTATTTGGTTTATTTTGTTTATGTGTGGTTATTTTTATTATTACTATCATTATCATTTGGAAGTGGGTTAATCACTGACTACTTGTGTAAGGTGAAGGGGTGGGTCCAGATAAGTTTCAACTTCCTCCTACTCCTTTTTGCAAAAGACAAATTTATTTTGTGCTTTGGTTGTTGATTTTATTTTTTTATATGTTTAATTATTTGCTCATGTTCAAAAGACATCTGTTTTTGTTTGAAGAGAAATATTTATGGGCAACTTATTTGAGGACAGCTTAACAGAAAACGAAACCACACAGTGGAACATGTGGTTAATGTGCTAAGCAAACTTTTCTTAAAACCTTATCTATGTTTATTTTTGTTTGTCTTAATCTGCTTCTCTCCTTCAGGCCCAGAACTGCCTGACCAGTCTCTACAAGCTGGACAAGCTGCAGTTCAGACAGACAATGCGCGAGTACGTCAACAAAGACTCTCTCAATAACATAGTGGACTTCCTGCATGCGCTACTGGGCTTCTGTATGGAGCCCATCACCGACAGTAAGTATGTGGTGCATCTGAGATCGGGACCGGACGCAGAAACGTTAAAGTGCACATGAGCTGATAACAAATGCACAATACGAGTGAATCAGGGTTTGACCACCTTTTGATCTGAACATCGGTACAGTTTTGGTCAGAAACAACATTATTCCAATTATTTATCTATTTTATTTTGATTAAGAGGAAGATTTTTAGTTCACGTTTCAGTTTAAAAATGCCAGAAAGCTAAATAAGAACAAATATAAGTGATGCTAGCAGCTTTGGCAGAAGTGACATGCTCACAGCGCGTGATATAAGCATGTTTATCTAGCATGTGAGAATGCTAACATTTACTAATTGTTGCATTGCTCTTGTCATAACCAAAAAGCTTTCAACATTCCCATCATGCTTAGCTTTACCTTGTATGTGCTGCAAATCAGCAAATGTTAGCATGCTAACAGGCGTAACAAAATTGACCAAAATAGTAATTATACCGTTGTTACACCTGATCAAACTCAGAATATGAGCACTTTTCGTTAAAGTGAGTTCTTAATAGGACTTAAATGATCTTTTAAAACACTTTTAAACAGCAAACAGTGGTGTCAGAGGACAAGTCAGATCTATATTACAATTTTCAACTTTTCTCCAAAAGGCATTTCAGATGTATTTACTTTTACTTTTATATATATATTTTTGATCTTATGAGGTATTTTACAATTGGACAAAACGAACAAATGAAACCTTTGAGTAGTAAAGGAGCTGCTGGTGGTGCTATAAAATGATGTTATTTGTCTTTATACAGAAATAAAACAAAAGATTCAAAACTAGGTTAGATTTATGATGAAACATCTTTTTTAAAAATATATTCTGACCTTTAACAGGAGGTTTGTGCTCTCTGAGCTCTTCCAGTTAATTATGCTGACAGGTTTCTCTCAAGGAGTAAAAAAAAGATTTATGTGGCCTTCTTAGTCACTCAAGTTGCTCATCCCTGCCTTAAACCCCAAAACAAACCCAATATGGTGCTTATAGAGGATAGCTTGATTATTTTTGTGTTGTTTATTTTTAAAGCTTTAGTCTGAACTTTTGCAGGGTAACCAACCATCTTAAATTTGAACACAGTTGAACCAAAAGTTTTCAAATTCAGTGATAAAAAACATTTCACCCTCACATTCTTCTAAACTGGGGTTAAATGAATCCCACCAGCGTGGTTGACAAAGCTGAATTGTACTACTGCTGTCTCACCCCGCACTCCGACTTTGCATTCCAGCGCTATCTCTGTTTATATATCTGTTTTTTCCCTTCCTCCTTCCACTAGTCCTCGCTCGTCTTTTGTCCCTTTTTTGTCCTCCTCCTCCTGCTTCCATCCCTCCTCCTCTTTTTTCTCCATCCACTTTAATTAACGAGCTGAATCCTTCCTCTCCTGACTCACTCATCCATTCTGTACACTTGCCAATCCAAAGCTTTGCCCCATTACATCTCTGCTCAATCGGCGGCTTTATTGCTGAGCATTGAGACACATTGTACATGCCAATTCAGTTTTGCACTGAAATTTGAACGATTACTGCTCCATATTTTGAATGATATTCTGTACAATTGGCAAGTTACTGAAACGATGAGTGTTTGAATTCTGAAAGTGAACCGGGCACCTTGTTGAGTTGTTCTTGGAGTGTGTGTTTCTTTTCAAATCTGTGTTTGTAAATTCAGTTCGCCTCCGTTTGGAGGTGGGGGTGCCTCGTCCTTTCTGACACCGCGTACATGTCTGTGCTGGCCTGACTGTCAATCAACTTGTGCCCCGCCTCTTTTCTCTTGCAGAGTACGGCAGTGCAGGTGAGAGGTCCAGGAGGGCGAAAAAAAGAAACATCGGTAGATACACATGATCAATAACTAATCAAACACAATCAATAATATGATTACTAGTATTCAAATGGTACCCGATCAGACCCTTCCCAAGGCACTGCTTCCATTGCTGCACCCCTTACTCTCTCCGAAACTCGCCTGCCACACAAATTTAGGCTAACTGGACCAAAAGATAAGCCCCATAGTGTTTGTTAAGTAGCAGGCCTTAGTCACTTGCATGTATTCCTTACCCCCTACCCAGAATCCTTTTCAGTTTGCTTCTCCCCCATATGCTTTATGGACCCTTCTTCCTTTGCCCCCTTTCCCGTTCCCTCCCTGTTGTATGGGCTCACTGTTTTTTCAACATACACTCCGTCAATACTGCTCTGACTAAACCTCCCCCCTCCCGTGTGATCCGTGCTCTCTCCCGCCTCCCTCGCTGCTTCCAGACAAGGCGGGCTTCGGCAACAACTTCACCACAGGCGACAACAAGTCGGTGGCGCAGAACATGGAGGCGGTGGTGGTGGGATGCATGTTCAAGTCGCTCATCACCCGCTGCGCCTCCACCACGCACGAGCTGCACAGCCCGGAGAACCTGGTGAGTGGTGTGTGGAATCATCCATCCATCTGCGTCTGTGTTTGGTATTTATTTTTCTCTGTGAGTCTCCGAGGGTCTGATTCAGGCTGTGATCCACAAATCAGCTGCCCTCCTGTTAGATTCAGCCACTTTGATTCTTTTTTACAAGATGATGTTAAATAATTAAACAGTAATTTCCTACTGAGCCCAAAGAACAATCACTCACGCTGCCTTTGTTAATGCCTGGCCAAAAATGATGAATTACTTTAATCTAACTCTGAATGAAGGCGCTAACTTCAGCTATTTTAATCCACTACAACTGTCTCAAGAAGTAAAGGGAGTATTAGTCCCTGCACATGCATTCCAGAAGTTTCTTTACATGTATTACTCCAGTTTTCCCCCAAAAAGTTGTTCCCCACTGGATTCATTTTCCTGTCTTAACAGCAGCAGTGATTGTGTTTTCACTTCAGCAAGCATTTTTCAGCCTGTCAGTGGAGGCCGCACGTCTCATGTACTAAAAATCTTGAGAATAGCTGGCTTACTTTCTTTTTCTGAGTCACACATGCATCTCCACCAAAGCAGACAAGAAAGTATTACATAGACAGACATTTTTACCTTGTGCCAGCAGGTTTGTACATCCACAGTTGTAGAGCATTTTAGAGAAAAGATATATAAGCTGTCTGATCCTCTTCCTGTCTGTGCCCCTCGGAGTTAAAGCTCACTTTGTCACCTCTGTGGAGAAACTCTCCTGTTTGTTCAGAGGGCTTTAATTCTGTAGGTTCCCCAGGTCCGTTATTCAATGAACAAGATCACTTGTGGGGAGATTTGTTGTGATTCTTTTTATAGGATTCATTATTGAAGTGATATTCATGGAGAAGTAGAGCTGTGACAGCAGGGAGATGCAGCCACAACGTAGCACACAATCAATCCTGGTATAAAGGCCGTATTGATTTCAAGGCGGGACTTGCACGTGCGGCAGCCACACACACCCAGTATAGACCCGCTGTGGCAATCGTGAGGAACATCGTTTCTGAAGCAGATCGGAAATTATTATATTTAATGGTGTATTCCATTTGATCCTCCCTCAAATAACAATTTTTAGTATCCATCCTTTCAGATATGCAATAATACTTAATTTTACAATTTAGGCAATACTGGCTGCATTTTATGGAAAAAAAAATCCCTTGTGCATGTGTTTATCACAGACCTGATGTCATGCATTTATCTGAAAAACTAAACCAAAAAACCCCACAGGATTTAGAGGATGGAACCAGAAGTGCTAAAATGCTAACTCGTTTCCACCATTTAGGACTAATTACTCCACCTCTCTATTACAAGTCACTGAAAAACATGTTTCCATTATTGTTTGCTTTCAAGATAGTATATGAAAGATTTATTATAATGGCAGATATTCTTTTACCAGACCTTAACAAGGAAAGTATTGATTTTACAGGAAAGTGGTCTATTGGGTGGTATAGATTTTTTTTCTTTTAGTTGTTGTTCTTAAACTTAACCTTCTTCTTCTTCTTTGTGGAGTTTAACTACGGTTGGCCACCTTTACAACAGGCATTACCACCACAAAAAACTTAACCTCTTATCTTATGATGACTTCCAACTTTGTGTTTTAATACTTAAGGTGGCCACAGGAGGGCGCCAATACTCACAAGCTCCTCTGTCGATGTACTGACTCTTAGTTTGTTATTGTCTCTGACACATTCTTGTCTGCTGCTTGTTATGTGTGAATAGTCGGGCTAGATTGCAAGATCGTAGTTGCCCTATGTGATGAATAAAGTTGAATATGAAGCTGAATCTACATTTTAGACATTTTGAACATTTATTTAACTCGAAGCTCTTAAAATATGGGTCTTGATATTCACCTCAGTCACAGCTAAGATTTGGTTTGTCTCCTGGTAGACAAGTTACTTGAGGAAAGAACAGATAAGAGATGAATCAGAGCATTTTACCCATTTAATCAAAAGAATGTGTTGATTTCTTTGTCCATACAGAATTATATTTGGCATTTTTTGCTTTAAATATGTCTTCAACTCACTAATATATTATTTTTTTTATTAGTAAGACCTCGATTTGAATGCAGACTTGATTGCATTTCTGCTTCCTGTATCATATGCTACGTAGTTAGTCTAAAAATATTCTGAAAGTCTCACTTTTGACTTATGAAACAGTAAATTTATTCTTTAGACTCATGAGGCACTGACCACTGATTTGTTTTGAAAGCCCGGAGGCTGGCGTGACTTGTGCACGTTGGCAGAAGATGACACACTTTTCAAAGCAGGCTCTAATATGGCACTGATTCAGATGCCGCCCACTCACAAGCTGGAGCTGGAGCCTTAACAAACACTCGCTCATAAACACCACCCGTCTCTGCATACATAAGCAAACAGGCTCTGCTGAAGTTTGAGGCTCAATCAGCCTGATTCCTCGTCCCAGCAGTCACTCCTGTTTGTCTTTTCCTTCCACTTTCACACGTCCCTCCCTCTCACTGTGTCCACCGCCCTCATCCTTTACAGGGTCTGTACTGCGACATCCGCCAGCTGGTGCAGTTCATTAAGGAGGCCCATGGAAACGTGTTTCGCCGGGTGGCACTGAGCGCACTCCTGGACAGCGCAGAGAAGGTCACCACCACTAAAAAACCTGAGGAGAAGGAGGAGGGCAAACAGCCGGGACCGAGGAGGTACTGGCCAATCAGCACAGAGAGATGGTCCTGATCAAATCAAAGTAGTGACAATAACAAACATGGAAACAGTGCTGGAGCTCTGCTTCTCATCACTGCTGGCTGTTTTTTATTTTTATTCTTTATGTTTTTATTTCTGTCTTGTCTGCATCTGTTTTTCTTGCTTGAGTGACTGAGTTGATGTTGGTTTTTGAAATTACTTGGCTGTGAAAAGCTGGGCAGCTCTGCAGAACACAAACAAAGATGTTTGTTTGTATTTGGAAGCAGCCAGTTAAAGCCAAATAAAAGCACTTTAGGGGGAATCTTCTAACACAAAGCTTATCGCAAATGAGTTTTTTTTGCAAAATAAAAATACCAATGATGGCCAAATAGTCACTTGTGATTTGTAATTTTGGCCGACGGGGATGTTATTTTAAAGATGAAATAATTATACTTCTTAGAAATAAGTCCGAAGTGTGAAAAAAGGTTAGATAAAAAAGGCCATCCAAATCACTGAATAACTTGTAAAAAAAAACTTCTTTGCCTTTAAGCTTAAAAGGATAGTTCAGTGTTTTTAAAGTAGGGCTGTATGTAAAGTGGAGAGTCAGATTCTCGCCCTGTCTTGATTTAAATGGTCAGTGAGGGAGAAGTCACTAGCCTCCACCAAACAGGAACTGATCCATGCCATCCCATATTCTTGGCACCCTTCTGTTAAAAACAAAGCTGCAGTCTATTGATTGGGTGCAACAATCATCACTTCCTGTTTCTGCTACTTTTGTTGTAAAGAACAGTCGTATGGAGCAATGCTCCATGGAGTGCTGTGGAGATGCACGCCATCCTTACCACTGCTTGAGTTGAGGAAGTGCAGAGGGAGGTGGTCTTGGCTGATTGTGACCTTTAGTTTTAGCTTACATCCTGGCCCCCAGGGTGCAATCACACAAGATCGGGGCTTACCACTCCAAACAATACGGACCTGTGCTGAACCAAACCAGACCACTTAGAGGGAACACAGCTGTTATTAAGTGCAGTGCTGTTCCAAAAGTTGAATGAAGGCGTTAGAGAGCTGAAAACACCACACTTTATTAGCTGCTTATGGAATATGAGCTACTGTGATGCAAAAAAAAACAACTCAAGCTCTGATACACTGGCTTAAAAATACATGAAGTGTGTTTGCAATTGCAGGACTTATGAGTAAAAGCAGGTAATTTTAGTTTTGCTAGAACTTGTAAAACATTCTTTTAGTAGTTGCTCCATGAAGAACAACAATAAAAATACACAAAAAGGGCAACAAATCAAAAATGCAGATGAAGATAAGTCACATCTTTAAGTAAAGTGCACGAAGACACTCAAATGTAAAATATTTAGCAAAAAGTCTAGATTTTTTCTCAAAGGATATAATGAAATATTCAAAAACTGCTCTTCACACTTGATGTTATAAGGATTTTATGCATCACCAGTGAGCTTTATTTTCAGCAATTAACTAAAACTACATTGTTATCTTAGATTATTGACCTTTAGTTTAATTTGTCTCGCTGCAGAAACTCATACTTGTTATTAAAAGAACTTTATTCTACCAGATTTCAGATGAGTCAGAGTCAGACCGCCTGAGTGCTTTATCTGTGTGTCGGGCTGTGTGTGTGTACGTGCAGGTCAGAGGCGGGTGTGTCCGGGGAGAAGGGTCAGGTGTCCAGTGCTGCAGATGAGTGTCGCAGCTACATCTCCAGCAGACCCCCCCAGACCCCCGAACAGTGAGTGTCCACCTCATATAGCACCATGTTTGTCTGGTCCAGCATCCATCTTTCTGTCCAACAACAAAGGAAAAAAAAAAAATAAGTCAAAAGTTTTAGGTGAAGAACTTCCCGATCTCTCTCTCCAGTGATGAGCAGATCCCCGGTGCTCTTCTTGGCAGGAAGGACTTCTGGAGAAAGATGTTCAAGTCGCAGAGCGCTGCGAGCGACACCAGCAGCCAGTCAGAGCAGGACACCTCCGAGTGCACCACCGCCCACTCTGGTACCACCACAGACCGCCGCTCTCGATCCAGATCTCGACGCATCTCATTACGCAAGAAGCTGAAGCTGCCAATAGGTGAGAGATATCATTACTCATTAAGTGAATATTTCAGTAAATACAACTACAGCTCTATTTTCTTGGAAATAATGTCACTTTAAAGTTGTCATGGCAGATTTAGTTTGGATTTCTTCATGTGCAGACATTTTTTAGATTTAAAATGGCTCCCTGGCAGCAGTGGGGGAAGCAGGAATGACATTTGTCCACCTCTGATCTAGAGGGATTTAAAGTGCAAACCCTCCATTGTTCCAATAGGAGGCTGATTGTTTGCCACACCAACATAAAAGGGCGAACTGCACCAACCAGAACAACGTTATTTGTTTTTGTGCTTGATTTCATTAGTTCAATTATCCTCTGCAAACTGGACCTCGACAGGATGCAGTTATGTACAATGTGTAGAGCCATTAGTGAGCACAAATCATTGTAACTTAATTCCCCCTTCAGTCTCCCTCTGCCTCTCAAATTATGTGAAACATGGAGATCTTTGTTGAGTCTCTGTGTTGTTGCTTGTGATGAAAACTGATTGAATCATGATCATGCTCCAGTTTGAATTTCACAGTCACACCTCATTGCATTAATTCACCTGTAATCTTCACTCTAACATGCTGCTCTGTGTCTGTCATTGGATCACTGCCCGCCAAGTCCAAGTCTGAGTCACTTCATCTCTTTGGTCTGTTTTATGTTCCCTCTCGATGCCCCAGCATGCCGTAGGACTTCTCGCCATCCGCTCACTCTCTCTGTCCTACGTATGTGGATGTGGAATCATCTTCATACAGTGTTTGTGTCTCTGTGTTTGTCAACCCTCTTTCACGTGCACCATGTTGCTGACCCTCTCTGATTGTGTCTGTAAATGATGTCAGATGGATGGAAGGTGCTATAGAAACCTGCGGGAGCCTTTCACAGAAAGTGTCCAAACCAAGATCACTGATAATCAGAACAAGTGATAGCCTGGATGTGAGGGTGTTCAACCAGTCATCAAGATTTATGAACCAGGTTGGAAGATAGAGAGGCAGAGCTTTAAGACAACCAGTAAGAAGGTTTCAAGCAAACATATCTGTTGTACTTTAACCATATCTTAATGCATTTTAATGGCATTTGCTGTTAATGCTCATAGCAGTTACTTTAGAGTTGTAGGAGTGTGTCTACTGTTTCTAGCATCATGATTCTTATTTCCATGTCCTGGGTTAGCTCCTCTACAACAGTCATAAAGGCTTGAGTATTTTCCTCAGTCCCAGTCTTATCCTGCAGAAACAACTTGAGTCCTCACTTAAGTCAACATTTTTTTAATTAACGTTTATGACTTTTTCCTGTATCACTGGCCAGCTTCCCTGGTGATAAAACATATCGGAGAAGGCAAAAAGAAATAAGACTTGTTGGATTTTAAATTCAGTTCAGAATTAACAGCTAGTAAAATGCCCATCAGTCATCTAATGAGACATCAGATCAGCTCAGACTGATGACTGATGGATAAACCCACACCATCAGCATTGTATGCTCACCTTTGTGCAGAGTTTTCCTCCTTGCTGAAAAAGTGTAGCAGTTTAATTAGTTACAGTGTCAACAGGTGACTTTGAGCCAACTTAAGCACCTGGTAAAAACGGAGCGAGTGCTCATGAAGCCTCTTAATTTGGGTTTAGAAACAGGTCCATGGCTCTCTCTGATCCTCCTTATGGTGAATCAAACTCTGCACAAATGTCCCCCTGTTTGTCACCTTCACCTACTGCCCTGCGAAACACAGTCCATGACTACGTTCATCACATAAAGCTGGGCTATGATCCAAAATAAATTGGTGACCACTGGTTTAATTCACCATAACATAAGATCAGAGGGAGACGTGGTCTTGTTCCTAAACCCCAATAAAGAGACATTAATGAGGACTCACTCTATTTTCATCAGCTGATTAGCAGTGACATTTAGGAGCACTGTCAACTGAGTCACAATTTGATACAGTAACTAATTAAACACCTTCTTAGGAAACTGCTGTAAAAATGACATCATAGAGTGCTGATAGTGTGTTTCATTGGCTGGTCATCAGTTTGAGCTGATGTGATGTTTCTTCTGTAAGTTTCATCACTCTGAATTTATTCCATCCATATCAGGAGTGCTCTCTTGAGCCTTGGCTGTCCTCCAGTTACACACTTCATTTACTGCTACATCCAGAGCACAAGTGAAAGAGTGCATGAGCATGAGGTGTCGCAGTAAGTTTACCTCAGGTTGTTTTTTGTTCAGGGACAGAAATCCTGAGTTTAAAGCCTACATAGTCAAGCTCATTGTGTGAATTATGCACGGTCAGATATAATAAAATAAACAATCAAAATAAAACGCCCTTCAGTCTGAGATTATCGAAAACTACAACTACTACTGGTTCGCAGCCCAGTGGTTGGAGACCACTCGGCTCTACAACACACTTAATGAGACAAAATCATCAGCATTTGTGGTTGACAAGTCCCAAAAATCTTAAGACGGTAGACCAGCTTACAGAGTCATATTCAAAACACAAAGTCAGTCACTGTCAGTCTTCAGTGCCTCTGGTGTTGATGATACGTGTCTTTATCGGCAGAAGAGCATCCTTCATCCATCTGGCTGCATTTGCAAACATGTCTCAAAGTTGTTTTTTGTTTGTTTCTGTAAGTTGACTTTCAAACATTAGTTAATTTTGCACATATCTAAACTCTGTTGAATGCATCTTTGTGTTTACGTACTCTAAATGTACAAGGACGCGCTTGCTTTACCAACCCTTAAGCGTATGCACGTGTGTTTGCCTTGGTGTAATACTGCCAGCATGACATTTGAAGCTTCATGTTGATGTCTGATTTGAATCCCTTCTCAGGAAACTGGCTGAAGCGATCCTCTCTGTCTGGACTGACGGACGGTGTGGAGGACCTGCTGGATATCAGCTCTGTGGACCGACTGTCCTTCATACGACAGAGCTCAAAGGTCAGGGAGGTTGACTACAATAAAAATAGCTGTTAAGATGAATGATGTAATAGGAATAAAATCTATACTTGCAACAGAAAATGATCCTTCTTTCATTTTTCCTGTTCTCACAGTGTAAAAAGAATAAACACTCGTAGGCAGGGTTGTACAACAAATGACATTGTTGTGTGTAAATATAAAAATGTATTTGATTTTTTAAAGCCTAATTCCATTAGACCCTGTAAGGTCAAATAAAAAACAAAAAAAATGCAGGTCTTCAGGATTAAAAGTAACAAAGAAATAAAAGTCCTTATGTGTCGCAGGTGAAGTTCACCAGTGCAGTAAAGCTGTCTGAAGGGGGCGCCGCGGGGCCGGAGTACGGCAGGGACGAGGAGGAGAATTTCTTCAAGCGGCTCGGTAAATGGAGGTCTGGCAGGAGGAATCCATCCAAGCTTCACCACACAGAAGAGAAAGATGGTAGACCTCCCCCACCCCGGGGTGCCCCCTTGCCCACCCACGCCCCATCGTCCTGTGTCTCTGTCCGTCTCTCTGTTTGTCCGTGTGGTGTCGTGTCTTTTCTCGCTTCACAAATCGTGGCCTGTTTTTCTCTTCTGCCAGTTTCCTCCGTCTGCCATGATCAGTGTCGTCCGTTAGCTGCCTGCTATACTCTGTTAGCCTGAATGTTTTCAACACATCAGGGTCTGTTCCTGAAAATATGCTCAAATTCTTTGTGTCACTGGCATGTTTGCCATCTTAAAACTCCTTAAATGATAAAAAAAAAAATTACGCCATGTCAGTGACATGAGTAAAAGTATCTTACTTCCACCTCTCGAGTTACGGAGGGCAGCAACCAATCAGATTGAGTTATTTAAACAAACCAAAAAGAGTAACAAGAATATTAATGTCAGGTTTTCTAAAAGAGATTTCCCTCAAGTAGTGTCAGGTTTCCAAAAACTAAGATTATAACTTACCAATAGGAAAACATATTTAAAACATATAAATTCAGTTATTCTTTACAACAAAATCACGTATTCCCTATAAGTAAAACAGGTTTTCCAAAAAATAAAATAAAGTTTTCCTAAAAAACATTTTTTTTTGTCAAATATTAAGTCGCCCAACAATCAGTAGTTTTTCCAACAATTAAATTCAGAATTTTCTTACATATCACCATCAAAAAAAGTTTTTCTTTGATCAAGATTTTTTAACAAATAAAATCTAATTTACCAACAAACAGCATCAGGTTTTCCTCAAATTGATATGAAGTTTTCCAACCATAAAAAAAACACTTTACCTACAAATAATATCAGGTTTTGGGAGAATTAATTTTTCAAGCAAATGAATACGTTTTCAGGAAAACATAATCAACAAACATGAAGTTGTATTTCAGCATAAAAAAAATCTTTTAATGTGGTTTCAAGTTTTCTTAAAAAATTAAAATTAAAATAAAATTTTCAAACAAGTTTTATTAAGTTTACTAAATTAAATTTGTGTTTTCCCAGCAAATTATAAAAAGGTTTTTTTTCTCTTTTTTAATTATTTTCAAGTTTTCCCAGTCATCCAGAATTTTTTCTGCAAAAATATATTTTTCTCAACAAATTTTATCAAGTTTTACCCACAAATAAGATTCAATTTTCTCTTACAACCAAACAAAGAAAGAACAGTTTTCCAGGAAAAGAAATCAAGCTTTCTTACAAAAAACTAAATTGTCGATCACATGTGTTTAACTTTTTCTGCAATTTATATCAGGTTTTTTTAAACATGTAATTGTGTTTAGCAGACAAACAAAAATACCTCCCAAGTATATTCATTATTATTGTAGTTTATCTTGATAAATCACTTATTTTTCCAATAATAAATTGGAGCTTATCCAGACAAATCATATAAGCTTTGCCTGCAAAGAAATTTAAGTTTTCTTACGAAGAATTTTGTCGCAGAATTTAATTATTTTTTCCAATTAGTTTATGTGAGTTCTTCCCAATATTCGGTTCTCCTAACAAGTAAAAAATCAATGCGTATCTGCTTAGAGCTTTCATAAACTATAGCTGTGTAGTGACTTCTCTGTAAAGCCTGTGTCTTCATGCTACATTTGGTCACTTGGTAAACAGATCTTTAGTCCAGGCACGCAGGTGTGTTGAAAATGTCCTCACTGAGTGTTGATTTAAATCAATAATCTAGTCAGATTTTGTGTTTCTATTAGTTGTAGGTAGTAAATCATCTTTTCTCAATAAAAGCAGTTAGAGTGGTGCAGGGATAATGTATTTTTAAGGGCCAACATAGAAGTAGGCATTGTTCAGGTCCCATGGACAAAAGCCTGTGGGTATTTTTCACGACTTTTTGGATTAGTGATGAAAATAAGCTCTGCAGCTCCTTTTTACCAACATTTAAGGACCTCCAGATGTAGCTTTGTTGCAGCAAAAATGTGAAAATCTTAGGCCTCTAACCAAAAAGTCATGGCAAAATCCCGTAAACTTTTAAACACTGAAGCTAAAACGCGAATCAGCACCCACGTTTTAGGGCTCATTCCTGCACCACTCTATCAGCACCACACTGATCTGTCTGTGTACCTGTTGTATCTCCACACCCCCCTCCTGTCCACCTGTGCACGCCCTGTTCTCCTCGACTACCAAACCCCTTCCCTCTTTCAGCCACTCACTGGTGGAAAGAGAGGACAGGCGTCGTGTGGGACATCTCTCATACCTGAAACCATCTTTCTACTGCAGAGCGACTTCTCTGTGCTGCGTGTGAAGCATGACGCTGTCGGTGCTCTCTCCGTCTCTTCTGTGGTGACGTCTGGTGGTATTTTCCGATGCCTGAGTATCCGTAGAGTGAGCCATAAGTCCACATGGAGCTTCCTTCTGTGCGGCTATGGTTACACTTGGCAGAAAAATGCTCAAAATTCTTAGCCTCCATATTGACAATAAATCTTAATCCAAGTGTAACCTCTGCTGATGGCTGTGTGTCCATCTCACACTCAGCTTCATTTGTCTTTGGCTTTACCGTGAAGTGTTCTGGATGGTGATGTTGCTTCCTGCAATGTCGGTATTCAATCTATAGTACAACTTTGACATCATAATCTGAATCAGTATTAAATATCCCCTTCACTTGTCCTGTTATACCCTTTTCTTTCCGTCCTTTTCTCTCTTCTTACTTTCCTCCAGGACCTCATGGCTTCCAGGAGCGACTCGCAGCCAGTCAGGAGGCCATGAAGAACAAGAATGTGGTGAATCTGGGCGCCATTCGACAGGGAATGAAACGCTTCCAGTTCCTTTTAAACTGCTGCGAGCCTGGGACGATACCCGACGCCTCCATCCTCGCTGCTGCTCTGGACCTGGTACATTTTAGAAAGTAACCACATGTTGATAAACGCTGCCATGTCACGTGTATGTTTAACTTTTTCCCTGCATTTTCAGGAAGCTCCAGTTGTAGCTCGGGCTTCCCTCTTCCTCGAATGTGCCCGCTTCGTCCACCGATGTAACCGTGGGAACTGGCCCGAGTGGATGAAGGGCCATCATGTTAACATCACTAAGAGAGGCCTCTCAAGGGGAAGATCTCCTATCGTCGGGAACAAGAGGAACCAAAAACTGCAGTGGAACGCTGCCAAACATTTCTGCCAGTGGGGAGACGTGAGTAAACGTTTTCCTCAAGGTCAACATGCGTAGTAAGTTGTTAAAATGTGTTAATTTGGATTCTTCATCCTCTCAGGCAATCGGTACGAGGCTGAGCGAGCTGTGCCACTCAGACAGCGAGAGTCCTGCGAACATCCTGGGATACATTTTTGATGAGGAGACTAAACGCAGAATGAGGAAAGAAGACGAGGAAGAGGATTACTTAGATGATAGTAAGTCAGAAGAAGTCTAATGCCTTAATATCTCCAATAAGTATCCTGAAACAGAAGCCACTGTACGATACATATCACAGTACATTTTAATTAAGGACATTGATACGCCTTTGACTGAGGTCCAGACAATTTTGTCATTTTCAATTCAATTCTTTATTGTCATTGTTACCTGAATCTAACAACGAAATTTTGTTCAGAGCATCAAACACTGCATAGCAAAAAGATAAAGTGCAAGAACCCTTGACCATCTACTGTAAAATCAGCACCCAGTCATATAAATAAATTAATACTTCAGTGCAGGTACTAATGTAGTAAACAGTAGCAGAATATAGAGGGCAAACACAGCAAGGACAAGGTGTAAAGGGCCACACAACTTAATCCACAGAAACTTAAGGTCATCAGAAGTATTTTAAAACTAGTTCAGCAGCTGCAGACAATTTCTGAACTGCACCATAGCGGACAAAACCCCAGATGTGTTTTACAGCTGCTGTCACAGCCTTTGGGGCCATATCAGTTCTCTAAAATCCACACCAGAGTAAGTGATGATATATTATCTAAAACACTGGCCTACAGTAGATCTTTAACAGCTTTTCTATTTGATTAAAAAAAAAATCAACAGAAAGCTGTAGCATATTTACAGCATATTTAGTAAGAGGTCCTAAATTTTAGGTGACTCTTTCTCTATGACATGACAAAATACTTAATTTAATCCACAACATCTAGTTAGTTTGCATTTTGTGGTTCTTTTTTCCTTCATTGATTTTTGTTTATGGGGTTTCTTGTTAACAATGTCATCTAGCAAACGCATTTGTCCAAAGCAGTGTACATCTGAGATCGTGATCTGTTGACTTAACATTTGACAGCACTCACTGCAGCATTTCATGTTTTCTCTGTAAACTGACTAAAACAAAAGAGACAGACCATTAGGAAATGCAGTTATCCTTAAATAAACCTGAAAGAAGAGGATATATAATCGGTAGAGGCCAACAAATTGAGGCAACTTAAGAAGATTGTACATAAAAACCCTGAAGTCCTTCAGCTCAGGAGTATTGGAAACAAAGTCCAGCTATACCCATGAACATTAAAAAAAGCATGTAGACAGTGTGGTGCAAGACTATGTCTTACCCTGTGTGTGCTTCTTTGGGTCTAAAAAGTCTTACATTTGATATTGAAAAGCAATAGTATAAAAAAATGTCTTAGGTTGCAATAACAGCCTGAGTTGATCTGGTGCTTCTATCAAACTCATGATCATTTCTAGCTCAATTATTAAGACAGGACTATGAATAAAGGGCTGTCTTGAGAACTTAACATGATTATAATTCCTGTTAAAAGGAGTACAAAGTGCATAAGTGAACTTTAGTTTGGCCTCATGAAGCATCTTTAAAAGATTAAAATCTGGAGTTTGAATTTTTTTTCTTTGTATGAAGTTAAACAACAATTCGATTTGTTTACTCTTAAAGTTCAGCTAATTTATTCATATTTGATCGACTAATTTCTTTTTATCACTTCTTCTTCCAAAGACACTGTCAATCCTACCAAATGTGGCTGCCCCTTTGCTCTCAAAATGGCCGCCTGTCAGCTGCTGTTGGAGATCACTACCTTCCTGAGAGAGACGTTCCCGTGCTTACCTCGCCCACGCACCGAGCCTCTCGTGGTCAGTCATCAAATCTAAGGAAGAAGTCTTGAAAAGTGAAACAGAAAACCAACACTAACCTGAATTAAATGTATCAGAAATAAAACCTTCTTACCCTCTTACTTGTTGGCTGTAGGATCTGGACAGTGCCCGTCTGCGTCTGGACCCTGAGCTCGGCCGCCATCGCTATGAGAGGAAGATCAGCTTTGCAGGAATCCTGGACGATGAGGACGGACATGATTCTCTCAACAGCAGCAGCCACACACTGAAGTCTGACACCACTGGTGAAGAAAAGAAACCTCAGGAGGCTCAGGGTGAGACCTGACTCTCACACAGACCAAACTGTTCATTGTCTTCATCTGTGCTCTCTGATTATTATTCCAAATAAATTAGACGATCTCTCCCCTCTTCCCTCTTCTCCAGCTCCTATACGTAAAATTCGTATCGGAGGTTCCCGCCTGCTTCAGATTAAAGGCGCTCGCAGTTTTCGGGTAAAGAAAGGCGGCTCTTTGTCGTCTATTCGTCGAGCAGGGAGCCTGAAGAGCACAAAGCTGTCCCGACAAGACTCTGAGTCTGAGAACGAGGAGGGGCTGTTGTCACAGACACAGAGCAGAGACACTGTCACTGATATCGGTAAGACGAGGATGATAATCACTGCTATTTCTAATTAACTTAAAAAACACCTCCTCTTTAATTTGGTAGTCATGATAGTTGATTATTTCAAAGTGTGAAGCACCAAAAGAGGCTTGTAGAGGCATTATGAGAAAGCTGAACAACAAATTGGAAAACGAGCGGCAAATAAGAGAGACACGTGTGTGTAATGACAGGTTTGATGCAGAGTTAATTTTGTTGACCAATTATTTTCGTCATAGTTTTCATCAACAACCTTCCTGATGAAGAAGACATTTTCATCAACAGATAAACACTAGACTAAAATGTTTGACAGAGGCTAAATCCAATCAGACCTAATTTGGTCATGTAGAAAGTAGAGACAAGTTAGAAATATATCCAATCACAGCTACTTTGGTTGTGTGGAAAAGTTGGACGAGTTAAGAGGGACATCCAATCACAGCTGCCTTAGCTTGGTGGTGGTGGGATAAGTTGTGGAGCGATCCAATCAGAGCTACTCTCTTTATGAACTGATATATTCATGTAGAGCAGGTTCACTGTTTGTTGTCAGGTCTGGTATTGTAACTGAGATGCTCTGCCAGGTAGCCTAAATAAAGGTGACTGCATTTCACACAAAAGTTCAACTTGTTTCTGTTCATTTATACATTCAGACTTTACTAGCATTCAGTAAAGGGTTATTAGATGTTTCATTTTATCCAAGTGTAAAACATGACTTCAGAAATTCAAGGAAACATAAAAAATACCTTACACTTTAAGACTAAATTTACAGTAGATTTCATCGACTAAAATGTCAATTTCATCAACTATAACTAGACTAAAATTAAAGAACTTCAGATGGCTAAATTATGACTGGATCTAACAGATACTTTCCCAAAAGACTAAAACTAAACTAAAAGGTGCTGTCAAAATTAACATAGGTTTGATGTTGAGAAAATTTCACCAGGTCAGTATTCATGCATAGTGTTGTGCAGTCCTCTGAAATCTGGATATTATGTATTATTTCTAATGCTTTAATCAAGCGTGTATTCACAAATGAAAATAAACTAGAAAGCACACAGAGAGCGCAAACTTCTGTTAGGGTAGCTCACATATTGCTGTTACATCTGTAAGTAGTATAATAGTTCCATGATAATGTTACCATCATAATATGATTCATGACCCTGAAAACCGACACCTAGCACTCAGAATCATGTTAATATCATTATTAGTTAGACAGTTATTGAGCAAAACGATCATTCGATAATGGCGGTTATCTGGATCACCACCAAAATCGAATCATTTTTAAGTTGGGCCATTACCAACATCTCCTGAAAATTTCAGCAGAACCCGTCCAGTGGTTTTTGTTTAATCTTGCTAGCAAACGGAAGGAGAAACAAACATGCCGCCAAAAACATAACCTCCATGTTAGATGTAATTAGATAACTAGTATATTTGTCTTTGTTTACTGGAAATATTTAAAAATTAAAATGTGTGTTTCCGACTGTAGGAAGCCCCTTTAGCACCAGTGAACCCAGCATAGAGCCGGAGGGCCAAGGCTCAGGAGGAGCCGAGGACAACTACCACCGTAACATGTCCTGGCTCCACGTACGTCCTTTCAAATGTCTGAAAATAAACATTCACTTAACTGTTCACTCGTAATGACGCCCTCCTCCTCTCCTTAAACACAGATTATGATCCTCCTCTGCAACCAGCAGAGCTTCATCTGCACCCACATCGACTTCTGCCACCCGCGTTGCTACCAGCACCACAGCCGCTCCTGCGCCCGCCTGGTCCGGGCCATCAAGCTCGTGTACGGGGAGACGGTGGACAGCTTGAGGGAGGACAGCTCCTCCTCTGGGAACATCGGGGCGCGGGCCAAGAAGAATAAAGAGGTGTGTGTCACAATGAATCAGTCTTGCTTGCAGCTTTTTTTAGTGCAGTTTTGAAAATGTCTGTGGTTTTAGTGCTCGGATAAGTCCTGCCTGAGGACGCCGTCCATGAAGAGGAGGCCCACTGACTCCAACACAGAGGGGAAGAAGGACACAGGCATGTTGAAGTACATCCGCAACCAGGTGAGGAAGCTGTTTTTACTCATTCTCTTAAGATCTTACATTTTGTGTGATTCAGCTTTAAATCAGATTTTCTTGATTTTTGTGTCCTCAGGTGATGAGCTTGTCCCCAGCTCCACTCTCCCTGCTAATCAAGGCAGCTCCAATCCTGACGGACGACATGTACGGAGACATCCAGCCCGCAGCCTGGGAGCTCTTATTAAGCGTAGATGAACATATGGCAGCAGCTGCCGGTGAGTCCAGCATCAGGCTGTCCTCTTTTCTGTCCTCTAACAGTTTTAATTTCCTCCTCTCTGACCTTTCCATCATCCCCTCCAGCTGCCATGTTCCTGCTCTGCGCCGTAAAGGTCCCCGACGCAGTGACCGAAATGATGATGGCCGAGTTCCATCACCAGGAGGCGTGCCAGCGCATCAACTCCATCCTAAAGTTTTACACGCTGTGGCGTTTCCGCTACCAGGTGTGGCCTCGCATGGAGGAAGGAGCGCAGCAGATCTTTAAGGTGCGGCCTGATTACCTCTGCCTAGGAAGTTATGTGTGTTTGTGTGTTTGTTTTATGTTTGTCTGTTTGTTAGCAAGAATACACAAAAACAAGAGGATGGATTTTGCTGAAATTTTCAGGAGATGTTGGTAATGGCCCAACTTAAAAATGATTCGATTTTAGTGGTGATCCAGATAACCTCCATTAGTGAACAATCATTTTTGCTAAATAACTATCTAACTAATAATGATATCAACATGATTCTGAGTGCTATGTGTGTGTTTTCAGGGTCATAAATCATATTATGATGGTAACTTTATCATGGAACTATTGCTTATAGATGTAACAGAAAAATGTGAGCTACTTTGGCAGAGGTTTGCACTCTCCGAGTGCTTTCTGGTTTAATTTTATTATCCCCAAATCCGCGCAGTTCTTTCTGCTTTTGCATGTCCGAAGAGTCCAAGGAGTGTCTTCATCTGTTGTCAGCTCTCTTGGTCTGATATGTAATTAAAAATAAGCACATTTGACCTTGAAACATTTTATTACTACAAGCTTTTAGGTAAAGAAATGTAACAAACAAAAACTGAGCAAAAACAAAAGCACAATAAAAAATGAAACTCTTATTTATTTATTTTTTTAGATTTGTTAAAAAGTAAAACTAACCACTAAGGCTTTTCCCATTTCATACCGAACTTGTCTCTTGTTTCAGATTCCTCCACCCAGCATCAACTTCACCCTCCCGTCTCCCATCCTCGGCATGCCCTGCGTCCCCATTTTTGACCCCCCATGGGTGCCCCAGAACACGGGCAGCGTTCAGGATCCGATCAATGAAGACCAGTCTGTAAGTCTAAATGCACTTGTGACAAATCCCTGAATGTTTTCTAGATTTTATAGCTTTTATTTATTTGTTTTTATAAATGATACTAACCATAAGCTCCTGGATGTGACCTCACTAACAAACTGACCTTGGTTGGGATGTAAGATTGCTTAAAAATGATAAACTAAAGGGTTGGTTCACTCTAAATTCATAGCTCAACAGCCATCAACAAGTGATCTCCTACAGCTTTAGTGCCACTATGTGGTTAAAATGTACTTTAACAACCACCGTGCACTTAAAAAAAAATGACTTGATTGAAGAAATTGAATAGAAAAGTCATTTATTTCCTGTTTTTGCAGGTCTGCATGTTCGGATATGAAGAAAGAAGATATTACAAAAACTTAAAATAATTCATCAAAACAAGGTTAAACGCATGTAAGGCACAAGTAAAAAGAAGTTCATCACTACATAATTGACAAACGCAGTAGTGCTATATTTAAGTTGGGCAACTTAATGGGGAATGTTATGAGGGTGTGAGAGATGATCAGGGTGATGGTTTATCTGAATACATCGATAACAATGAGGTGGTTTGCATGCTGGTAGTTAAACAACATTAGAGAGTTGGCAGCTGACCCCTGCTCACCTTAAATCTGCCTGTTGTTTCATTGTTTTAATATGAGGACACCACTACTCCTTTGAATGCCTCATTTAATTTAAAAAGACTCACCAACAGCTTGGTGGAGGTAGTCTGTGCTTGCAGATATGAAGCAATTTAACTTTTCTATCCTTCCCTGTAGCTATTTACAGGTCTTCATCTATTTTTTTTTATTATTTTGATTGTGACGCACAGGGAAAGCAACAGAACTGGAACTCCTGCTGTCACATTTACTGCAGATCATCGTGTCCCACATAAACTCCTCCGTATTTATTAATGCATTGGCAGGATGAGCCTTTAAAGCTGTCTCCTGACTCTAAAACATGGTTTCAATCCAACATTTTTATAGCACTGAGGCACTGATTTTACAGTAAACATAAATGCAAACTAAAAGTGCTCTGAGGACACAAACCTTTGCATCCACATCCTGATTTAGATCCAAATCCATTAAGAACTTTTTTGACTTATTTTGCAAACAGACACAATCAAACAGAGCAAAAGTGTAATCTCCTTGGCTTAAGAATCACATGGCTAATGTGTACCTAAAGGTTTGTTTGCGTATTTCTCAAAATCAGTTTGAAAAAGAAAGATTTGTTCATTATGTGGATTTTTTTCTAGGTGAAAAAGATTATAGCAAAAATATTGTTTGGCTGTTACTTTGAACTAACATGTTAATAATGGAGACGCCTCAGTGTGATAGATAATCGTAAATTTTGATATCTTCTGATTTGGTGAACCAGCCCTTTAGCTGCTTTAAAAAACTGCTGATCAAAAGCAACATGGACAATTACACCAAGAAATCTGCTTATTGAATAAAAAAAAGCTTTTTTAACTTCTGAGTGGTCTTTTTAAGCAGATTTCTTGTTTTTCCCTTTATTTTCTTGTTTTTTTCTTGTTAAATGAAGCTTGAAAGCAGAAATTGTTAAGATTTTGATGACACCCTGCGAGCACCTGTCCTATAATCTACCTATCGACTGTCTTTGTTTTTAGTACTCCACATTAATTCAGTCAGTCCATACCATAGTAAGTTGGTATTTCTGTCCGGATGTTTGTGCTGCTGATGCATCTTGTTACCTCAGATCATTGAAACCAGAGTTTTTATTTCTCCTCTGAGTGTTGGAGGCTGTAGGTTTTCATCCTGGATCAGAAGCTTGGAGGGGGCGGGGCTCATTTCTGACAGCTGCATCTTGATACACACTCCAAAAAGCACACATTAATAACAGCATGCATCAGACATTCAGACATTTTGTGTGTTGTGCTGTTGGTGCATGGTCATTGGATGAGAATGACTTTGCTGTGAATGTCTCCTCATGTCACGCCTACTTGGAAATGTTTGTGTATGAGCATTTGTGTGAATGCTGTGAGGCAAGATACAGTAAATTCTCCAAAACTCCAGTCTGGATACATTTATATGTGTCAGAATTGAAATCTTCTCCTATTACTCAGTTAAAGACGCTTTGAGCTGCATTAAAGCATGTGCTGGAGGAGAGTTACTGTATTTATGTGTTGTCTGGTCATACTTCATAAAAATGCTCCTCAGATAGAATAGCTGTGCACACATGAAAGACTAAACCCGTCACTCTGTATTAAATCTTGCATTCTTTTATCCTGATGTTCTCTGCATCTACAGAGCCTCTGTGCCTTTCATCGTACTTCGTCTGTGTCCTTTATTTCCAGAAATCCTTCTCAGCACGGGCCGTGTCGCGCTCCCACCAGCGGGCCGAGCACATCCTGAAGAACCTGCAGCAGGAGGAGGAGAAGAGGCGTCTGGGCCGCGAGGCCAGCATCATCACTGCCATCCCGGTGGCTCAGGAGGCGTGCTACGAGCCCACCTGCAGCCCACCACCAGAGCAGGAGGAGGAAGGTGGGACTGCCAGGCACACAGCCTCAAAAAGCACAGAAAGTTTTTTTTAAATGGTCCCAATCAATGGGACATGTGTTACTTGTGGTTATGTTAATTTATTATAATAAGTTGTTTTAAAAGTCCTTCTTTTACTCTTACATATGGAAAGTGTACAGTATTAACATTCCCTAAAACAGGGGTTACCAACCCAGAAACATAGGAGCATTATGGAGGGCTACTTGTTTGAATAAAAGTCTCTGAGTAAAATAAATTTGTATAGTTAACCTTAAAATGATCAGTACTACTCATTTAATAGGCTATAAATGACAATGTATGTGTACTTTCTAATTTAAATGATTCCTCACAATAATTATTATTAATGATAAGTCAACAAATATTAGAACATTGTGCTTACATGCATTTTTAATAGTTCATATTTTGAAACTTAAATGACATGTACAACAGTCACACTGTAAAGGCTCTAGTTGGCACTAGTGGTGATAGAGGTATGGCTTTATTGCATCAATGTAAACTTTTACTAATGCAGGTCAAATATTAAGAGGAAATTGACAATTTTAAAATGTGACACACGTTACATTTGTTGTTTTTTCTATTGATGAAAGTATATTTGCAAAACATGAAACTTAAAACTAAGAAATGGATGTTTATTTCAAGCTGTATTGTGGCAACTTGTGCCACTTTTAGAAGACTCCTGAAAGGCCAGTTTACATGCTGATTTAAATCTGTAATTTTATCAAGGTTTCAGCTCTGCAAATATTGAACAGTTCATTTTTATATTTTTTGATCATGGTGATGGGACAAGTTTGAGGCTGCGTAGTAGCAGAAATACTTGGTGTGTCCAGCTTCAAAGATACTCATCAAATTACTAAGCTATCTTAAAAACTCTTCAATCTGTCTTTGATTTCTTAAATTGGCAAAGCTTGTGCCCTGATATCATGCTGCTGCTTCTGTTTGTGGGATATTTATCTCGCCAGCAGAAGAAGTGGTGAACCTGACATCCCGCCGTCTGTCCGTCAGCCCGTCCTGCGCCTCCAGCAACTCCCACAGGAACTACTCTTTCCGTCGAGGCTCGGTGTGGTCGGTGCGGTCCATGGCCAGCGCAGAAGGTATGGAAACAAAACCCTGATGTTTACTCTTACCTTTATACCCATACACAACCTCTTAGAAGATCATCTTTATTATTTTATTAGATGAGGAAAACACGACAGAACACACTCCGACTCACCACATGCTGCAGCCTCCACAAGCTGTGTTCCCAGCATGCATCTGTGCCGCAGTGCTGCCTATAGTGCATCTTATGGAGGACGGGGAGGTTCGGGAAGATGGTGTGGCTGGTCGGTGCTACTACTCCTTACCTCTGTCATCCATGAAATTATCAAAAAGCAAACCTTTATCCTTTTTTTTTGATTTGTGTTAAAGTATATTTCTCTTAATGTTTCTACAGTGAGCGCTGTTGCTCAACAAATTCTCTGGAACTGCCTGATTGAAGACCCCGCCCTGGTTCTTCGACACTTCCTTGAAAAGCTGACAGTGAGCAATCGACAGGTAGGTGAATACCGAAGGACCAAAATAGACAATATCCAGAAAGTCTGTAGTAGAAATGAGTTCAAAGTCCTTGTTTTGTCACGTCAGGATGAGCTGATGTACATGCTGAGGAAGCTGCTGCTGAACATCGGAGACCTGCCTGCTCAGACCTCTCATATCCTCTTCAACTACCTGGTAAAACAGGAAACACACTTCTATTCCTGTTCGTTTATTTATGATCAAATATCTCAATCAGGCTTTTCACTGTAGGTGGGGCTGATCATGTATTTCGTGCGGACCCCGTGCGAGTGGGGAATGGACGCCATCTCGGCCACGCTGACCTTCTTGTGGGAGGTGGTCGGCTACGTTGAGGGGCTTTTCTTCAAAGACCTCAAACAGACCATGAAGAAGGAGCAGTGTGAGGTCAAACTGCTCGTCACTGCGTCCATGCCAGGTGAACTTATCAAACTTAACCTTCACCACACATGCACGCCTAGATTTAAAAATAAAAAAATAGAGGTAAAAGGCATGACTTTACAGGACATCACAGCTTTTCCTTTATATCAGTGCCAAGTGTGGTTGCAGCTTTTTGCAGGCACAATGACGAAACCAATTGCAAACTTGTCATCATCTCCACTCACTTTAAAGTATTCTTGAAGATTATCTAATGTGTTCACAAATCAGAAGCCAGTAGGAACACTTTCTTTAAGATTCAGCTGAACAATGAAAATGTCAGGAGAGTTTCGGGAGTTTAGTTCATAAGATGTTGAAGCACGAACACTTCATTTTGGATCATAATGAGTGTCCGACTCTTGATTCACTTAAGCATCTTCATCTGAATGGTCTATGCAGGAACTAAAACCCTTGTGGTTCACGGTCAGAACGAGTGTGACATCCCGACGCAGCTCCCAGTCCATGAAGACACTCAGTTTGAAGCCTTGCTCAAGGTAAAACCATCACTCACATGGAAGAAATCCTGTCCTGGTCTTGGGTTAGAAAAATTAAATTCATAAAAGGAAGCATCCAGCATTTAAACTGTTGAGGTTAAGTGTTGTAAAGTTCATCAATATGCAAGAAAATTGAAATTAATGGATTATTTTACCTACTTTTTTCAGAACCTCTTAATCTATGGGTCAGTCCCCTGTCGGAGAGTAAATCTGAAGGGTCAGGAGAGAAACTAAATGTCAAGAAAAAGCTTTGTTTTGAATGAAACCTTTATTGCCCCTAAGGGAATTCGTCTTGCACAGAGAGCATATAAAACACAAACTACACAGGACAGCACATAACAATATTTAACAATTAGGCAAGAATAAAAATATTAAAATCACAGTAATAATAATAATAATAATAATAAATTAGTAACTACAAAAAGATAGGGCCTCTTAAAAGTGCCGAGTGCCATGTTCATGTTGTAAAATCAGAGTTTATTTAGCAGCTGGATGCTTCGTGGTATAAAGGATGTGATACTTCTTTCACACTTGTTCACACTTTTATCAATATTTTAGTCTGAAATTTGTTAGAAAAATGCACTGGAGGTTAAACTGGTTTTACTGCATTAAAAACTTTATAAGAATCTTGTGCTTGTAGCTGTAAAATCCTACTGCAGAAACTACAATACCACTAATACCTGAATGTTCATTTTAGAAAAGGTAGTGGAAAGGTTTAGGAAGATGTGAAATTGGCAGAAGATGAAATATATCCTGATTTTTTTTACTTTAAAACAGGAGTGTCTTGAGTTCTTCAACATTCCTGAGGCCAGATCTGCACATTATTTCCTCATGGACAAACGATGGAACCTCATTCATTACAGCAAGGTACACCTGTTTAATCTGGAGGGGTTTTTGTATTTGACTGGTTTGAAGTTCCATCATGGGAGTAAATTAACCAGTGGATTAATTAAGATTGAAACGTGATTTGAGTTTCTGTTCACCTCGTCTTATAGTCCTTCTGTCTATGTTGCTTCAGACTTATGTAAGAGACATCTACCCCTTCAGGAGATCAGTGTCTCCTCAGCTCAACCTCGTCCACATGCTGCCGGACAAAGGACAGGAGCTCATCCAGAAACAGGTACAGAGTTAATTGGGGGTCTATAAATTAAGTCTTTATCGAGGAACTCACAAAAACATGGTCAGGTGCTCAGTAGTTCTTCTTTCTTCTTCTTCAGGTGTTTTCCCGTAAACTAGAAGAAGTCGGTCGAGTCCTCTTCCTCATCTCCCTCACTCAGCACATGCCAGCCGTGCACAAACAGTCCCACGTCTCTTTGCTGCAAGAAGACCTCCTCCGATTACCATCTTTCCCTCGCACCGCCATCGACGCTGAATTCTCCCTCTTTAATGAGCCACAAGGTGAGAAAAACTCCACTGAATCATCGATAAAACCGTTCCAGTCTTTGAGTTCACCGTCTTTTCTCTCTCAGGTAAGGAGCTGTTTGGTTTGGACACCCTCCACAAGGTGCTGTGGATCAAGCTGCTGGAGGAGATGTTTCTGGGCATGCCCAGTGAGTACCCCTGGGGGGACGAGATGATGCTGTTCTTGAATGTATTAAACGGGGCTCTGCTGCTGCACCCGGAGGACAGCGCCCTCCTCAGGCAGTACACCGCCACTGCCATCAACACGGCCGTTCACTTCAACCACCTCTTCTCTCTGAGCGGATACCAGTGGATTCTCCCCACCATGCTGCAGGTAAGAGAGACTTTTAGGATTAGTGCTTTTCTCAAATCCAGATTGTTTGGAGACGACTCTCTTTGTTTCTGCTTTTTCAGGTTTATGCAGACTATGAGAGCGACCCGTTACTGCGGCAGGGCATCGAGTTCTGCTGCCGCCAGTTCTACATCCTCCACCGTAAACCCTTCATCCTGCAGCTGTTTGCAAGCGTCGCCCCGCTGCTCGAATTCACTGTAAGCTGAATGCACATGTACTTTTTATACTTAAACAAGCTGAGCATAAGCATGGACATTATTTTGATTTTGGAGGAATATTTTCAATTGATGTCTTTTTTTTTTATACTGAAATGATCTGTCTTAATTTCCCAGACCAGCACCAGCACTGGTTTATCCAAAGGCGTCTCAGCTCAGTGTCTGTTCGACCTCCTCGTCTCTCTGGAGGGTGAAACTCAGGACTCTCTGGACGCTCTGGAGCTTGTTAAGGCTGAGAAACCGTTACGCTCTCTGGGTAAGACCTTAGTAGCACCGTTACTCTAACAAAATAGTAACATTTAAAACCTGGAACACTTCTAATAACAGACAAAAGCATGTGTAGAATTATCAGGAACAACTTTAATTCATTAAATTGTCTTTGAGTATGAGCTCTCTCTTAAACAGCACTGATAATAGTTTCTATGTTTCAGCTTTTTTGTTTTCATAAAAGAAAAGAGGTGCATTACGGAAGTGCAATCAAAAAGAATATAACAAATTTTCTCCCTCCCTCAAACCCAACTCAACCCAGTCCTCTTCTTCCATAATTAAAACATTAAGAATATTGTACACCAATAGCAATATGCTTACACATGCGTATTCATATGTTATACAAGCAGAAAATAGTGTACATAATATGAAATAAAAAGGCATATTGTACGTACGCACACATACATAGAATATACATACTCATCTACTTATGCACGAATACAAATAGCCACACATACACGTGTGCATAGCCACAGACACGTGCATGTACCCACACAGTCGAGAATGAAAGTAAAAATAAGAGTTAAAAAGAATAATGTTAAGTATTGCAAAAGCTGTGGGGGCTCAACAAAACAAGATCCAGGCACCGGCAGAACCCGTGTTTACACCTACATTCCTCAACCGCTCAAACAAGGAATCGATGTGGCCGTGTGGCGGGCAGGCACAAGAGTAGGCACGTTATGTTGTCCCTTCGGAAAAGGTTGTATAGGTAATAGTTGTATAGGTAATAGTTTCTTAAAGGTCTTAAATGAAACCAAAGGGGCACTGCTGTAAATATGTTTTGATCTTATATTGACTTTGTTAAATGCAGCAGGTAAAAAGCATTTAAAGAAAGACGCCATTTTGTTTTAATATGAAGAAGTGAGGGTTGTTCAGCCCTTCTGGAAACCCCCTGAAAACCGATCTGTCTGCTCTTGTTTTAGATTTCTGTTATGGTAATGAGGATTTGGCATTTTCCATCAGCGAGGCCATCAAGCTGTGTGTCACCGTGGTCGCTTATGCACCTGAGTCTTTTAGAAGGTTTGCCAAAACTCCCTCTCATTAAATATCTTCAGCCTCTCCTCAGACAATCTGTCACGCGCTTTAAAACTTGTCTCTGCAGTCTCCAGATGCTGATGGTGCTCGAGGCATTGGTCCCGTGTTACCTCCAGAAGCTCAAGAGCAACACAGTGACGATGGAGTCGGCCTCTGCCGCACGGGACGAGATTGCAGCCATCGCAGCTCTCGCCACATCTCTGCAGGCGCTCCTGTACAGCTCAGAGGCCCTCACAAGGTCTGATTCAAGACATTATAGCACAGTGAAGACACATTTTGAGACTGAAAGCTGATTGTAATGTTAATTTCTTCCACAGGCCGATGACTGCCCCTCAGATGTCCCGCTGTGATCAGGGCCATAAAGGTGGGACAACAGCGAACCACGCCATGTCAGGAGGAGTCAACACCAGGTCAGGACTGAAGCATGATCAGTTCAGGTGAAAAACAAACTCACCTTATCCTAGAAATTCAAGAATGACAGTGTGTATGTGTTTGTTTATGCTCAGGGACAACCTCCACCTTCTAGAGGAGGGACAGGGCATGCCGAGGGAGGAGCTGGATGAGCGAATCGCGAGGGAGGAGTTCCGCCGGCCCAGGGAGTCCCTGTTGAACATCTGCACCGAGTTTTACAAACACTGTGGACCACGACTTAAAATCCTGCAGAACGTAGCTGGAGAGCCAAGGGTCATCGCTCTGGAGCTGCTCGACATCAAATCACACATGAGGTGAGGAGGCGTTATGTCTTGCTTTTGTACTTTTTCTGACTGATTATGGAACAGTTGATGAAGTTTTTTTCCTTAATCAAAATTTATTTTTGTTATTTTCTGTGTCTGTTTTTGAATCTGGTCCCCTTTTTCAGACTATCTGTTCCATTTTGCACCTTTATTCTCAAACTCTGTACCCTTTTGGGTGATTCTTATCCTCAAACATAGCCTTCTGTTCTTGCATTTTTTACAGTCTACTGTGGAGCAATTAAATGACCAAAATAGCTCTCATATTGCTAATACATCTATAATCAATAGTTCCATGATAAAGTTACCATCATAATATGATTCCTTGACCCTGAAAATCCACACCTAGCACTCAGAATCTTGTTGATACCATTATTAGACAGTTGTTGAGCAAAAACGAGATTTTGGTGGTGATCCAGGTCTGAAATCTAATCATTTCTAAGTTGGGCCATGACCAGCATCTCCTGAAAATTTCAGCAAAATCCGTCTGGTAGTTCTTGCGTAATCTTACTAAAAAACAAACATATGCCAGCAAAAAATAACCTCCTTTGTGAAGGTAACTACTTATTTCTAAGAGTTTTCACTTAGATTCATGTTTTCGTGGCTCTATTCTGACTGAAGCAGTGAATTTGTGATGCTGAAATCAATCATTTATCTTCCTTAAAGCTCCTAAACTGTCTTAATGGTGTCTCTGTGTCCGTTTCCAGGCTGGCAGAGATCGCCCACGCCCTCCTGAAGCTGGCGCCCTACGACACCCTGACCATGGAGAGCCGCGGGCTGAAGCGCTACATCATGGAGATGCTGCCCATCACCGAGTGGTCGTCCGAGGCCGTCCGCCCCGCCCTCATCCTCATCCTGAAGAGGCTGGACCGCATGTTCAACAAGATCCACAAAATGCCCACGCTCAGGTGCGCTCGCCCTCAGGCACTGTGCACCAGGTCTGTTCAATCCTCTTTTTCTCCGTGTCCTGTGAGTGTATCGTGCTGTGAACTGTAGATAGACGGCTTCTTGGCACTGTCCTCTGTAGTGCTGCCTTCGTGGTGCTGTAACCGTAAGTGCTGCTGCTGCTGCTGTGGCGTGTGAGAGGATGTGGACTGGTGATGAATCAAGGTTCGAGCTCCCTTAAAGTCGGAGTACAGTCTTAGTTCATGGAAAACAAAGTATGTTTTCTGTGTTAATTTATATTAGAGGATTGTCTTGATCACAACGTTTTAACTGTTGATGCAAACCAAGCCAAACAAAACAACACTGACAGGTGTTTTGATACCACAGCAAAGAAGAGAAATCAAGACTTAAAGCATTATTGAGTCATTTACTGGTTTTAAGTACAAAAATCTGCAGATGAACTCAGTATCCCCACCCGCCTTCACTTCTTACTGTTCCTTAAACTCAGGACTCCATTCAGTAAAAACTTGACTCCATGAGGTGTTTTTACTGAACAGCAAACCAGAGTGTCTGTTTCATTCACATAAATATCACATCATCTCAAAAGTGGACTTCCTGATTCAAGCAAAGACAGAACAGAACACTTAACTAGTTCATAGAAGTTTTTCCATGAAACAGAAACATTGGTTTCACCTCATGGAGTGAGATTTTTGCTGAATGGAGCCTTTAATTTAAAGAACAGTAAGAAGTGAAGGCGGTGGTGTTACTGAGTCACTACGTCTTAACTTATTGGTGACTGTTTACTTGTAAGCCCGAATTTCACATTATGTGCCTAAAATCTGAGTAAAGACAAAAATGTAATGAATTTTTATAATTTAAAAATTGACTAACTAACAGGTAAAATGACACAAATCAATGTCTTAGATAACGAAGCATAGCTGTCCAAAGTCCGTCTCAATCTGTGAATAGCTGAGAAATTTATTAGTATTACATTTTGCATTTCTAGGACATAATTCTGCTTTTTTGGGGCTTTTTTTTACTGTCAGTATATTAAAAAAAATATACAATTGATGCTCAAAAGAAATTAAATTAATTTATAATCAGTTTCAACACTTGCAGTTTGTTTTTGTACACTAGTTTGCAGGAAGGTACATATTTAGTATAAAATTGTATTGATACCTCGGGGCACCAGCTGTTCTGAATAATTATGCAGAAGCAAAGGATTAAAAGGTCCCCCACTCTTCTCCTAATGTGGACACCAACCCCAAAACCCATAATAAAATAAAACTAAACTTTAAAAACATGGTGTTTCATGGTAATGAACAGTCTGATAATTAAGAATTTACAACCGTGATATCTTAGGATTTGTTTTTGAGAGATAATTATATAGAAAGGAGTAAAAAAAATACATAAACCGTATGTTTATGTATTACTATTGAGTACTCTTCACAAGTACAGGGTTTGTAGTTCAAAGATGTAAAACTGTTTAAATCTTTGTCCTTTTCTGTGACACAAGACTGCCTGGCTTAAAGGGAACTCTTCCAGCAGGTGTGTTTTCTCACATCAGGATGTTTCTGTAGTGTGGAGCTGGCTGTGTTTGTGAGCTTTGCTTCGTTCTTCACTTTATTTGATATCTGTATGTTCTGCAGAAGTGTAGATAAAAGATCGATGGTGGAGAATATTGACAGAGCAGTAAATGTTTAGACCTTCAGGGATGATTTTATGCCACATTTACTTTAGAAGATGACTGTATTGAAATAGAATTGAAAAAGAACAAAACTCAAATTTAGTGTGATTTTCGGCTCATGATGTTTTGTTTTACTGTATGCGGGGTGGTGTTGTATGGGTGGGTGTTCTCCAGGAGACAGGTGGAGTGGGAGGCGGCCAGCAGCCTGATCGAGGGGATCTGTCTGACGCTGCAGCGACAGCCAATCATCTCCTTCCTCCCTCACCTTCGCTCGCTGATCAACGTCTGCGTCAACCTGGTAAAAAAAATCCTACAAACTCGTGGAAAGATTAAATCCTTCTATGACTTCAGATTTCTTTAAGTGCTTGTTTCTTTGCAGGTGATGGGCGTGGTCGGTCCTTCCAGTGTGGCCGACGGTCTCCCTCTGCTCCACCTCAGCCCGTATTTGTCTCCTCCGCTGCCCTTCAGCACCGCCGTGGTCCGGCTGGTGGCTCTGCAGATACAGGTCTGCCTTCACATCCTCTCAGTCATCATCTGTGCTCGTGCATCATCCTCTGACATTATTTCCTCTTATTCAAGGCGTTAAAGGAGGACTTCCCTCTCAGTCATGTGATCTCACCGTTCACCAATCAGGAGAGGAGAGAGGGGATGCTGCTGAACCTGCTCATCCCCTTTGTGCTCACTGTGGGCTCGGGAAGCAAAGGTAGACTTTCATGAGCATTCAGCACAAATTAGAGACGTAAAACACAAAATTATACCAACATAACTTATATAAACGTCTTTTAGATGTATTTTTAACATGTTAATAATGCTAGAAAAGATACTTATTATACAACACAAATCTTTACTGAATTGAATAAAAGACATGCATAAAGATTTTCTAAGAAATAACTGAACAATCAGAACAGAAACGTTTTTTATTGCCAAGTATGCGACACATGCAAGGAATTTGACTCCAGCAGTTGTTTTCTATAGTACAAAGGACGTAAAGGAATAAAAGTAAATATAAAAATAGAGAATAAGATTAAAAAACATTAAAATGAAATATAAATAAAAATTATTCTTAACAAATGCAGTGTATATACAAAATGTACATCAGGAACATTTACAAGCATCCATGAATATTTACAACTGATGGGAGGAAAGTGCAGCTGTGCAAATGAATAGTGCAACTTTTAACTGTTTAACATGGTGACTCCAGATGTAAAGAAACGGTCACCATGTTAAACCAACAAACAAATTTAACCAACAAATATTTAAATTTGAAGTAATATACAAGTAGTTGGACTTTATTATATAATCTAAACATAGAATTCAAGCAAAACGAAGCCACTTTTCAGCGTAATGAAACTAATCTTTGCAGATTTTTCCAATATTTTTATTGATAGGTCTTTTACTATTTAAAAAATACATGAAGTGATGCACAAACAAGGTTTTTAAACAAACAAGACATCAATTACACCTCTTATTTCTTGCAAAGGGTTAAGTGTTTTTCAAAAACCAAAGAATTTTAGGAAAATAATTAGATTTTTTTTTTTTTTGATGGCATATTTTATCTTTCTTTGGCCACATGTGGCCCCTAAGCTGCATTTTCCCATCCTTCCCCTGCATGGTCAAAAAGCAGGATGATATATCAGCATCAAAGAAAATAAACAATTCATTATATCTAATACCTGTCAAAAATATTTCATTTCCATGAGCTTAATTCAATTCCACATTTGTCTGATATCACTTTTAAACTCTTCTAATTAAAAAATGAGCTATTTATTATCAAAGTATTAATACCAGTTTAATATTAGACAATAATTAAAGTCAGGTGTCTGTTGATTGATACTGATATTAACAGCAAGATTCACCTTTTACCGGTGCAACTTAACATTTTTTAAAATTGAATTAAACCTTTTTTTGTTAATTTTGCACCAACATGAGCCCTTAGAAAGGCTCTGAGGCTGCTTTTGCTCACAACTAACCTTGTTAGAGAATATTTGAAGTAATAGGTGTAGTGAAAAAAGGACCAAACCGTATAGTTTTTATATCAAACCATTCAGAAATCAAAAAGAAAATCATTCCAGTGCTGTTACATCTTCAAAGGGCCTGTATGGGGTATTATTCTCTGAGCAGGTACGCTAACGTTAGCACCTGAATGTTCCGGTTTCTTCGTCTTTGCAGACAGTCCCCACTTGGAGCAGCCTGAGATCTTCCTGCTCCTCCAAACCGTCATCAACATCCTCCTCCCTCCTCGCATCATCTCCACCTCTCGCACCAAGAACTTCATGCTGGACGCCTCCCCAGCTCACTGCTCCACGCCAGGCGACACGGGGAAGGATCTGCGCAGGGAGGGGTTAGCCGAGTCCACAAGCCAGGCTGCCTATCTGGGTATGAATGACAGCTCGTGGTGGTGGTTTGTGTCTGCTCGGTTCCTGCTGCTCATCATGTTTCCTCTGCAGCTCTGAAGGTGGTGTTGGTTTGCTTCGAGCGCTCGTTGGGGAACCAGTGGTACCGTCTGAGCCTGCAGGTGAAGGAGATGGCTCTGAGGAAGGTGGGCGGCCTTGCTTTCTGGGACTTTATTGACTTCATCGTCCGAACCAGGATCCCCATATTTGTCCTGCTGAGACCTTTCATTCAGTGCAAGGTAAACAACTTGTTCTCTTCTTCTAAATGTGATGTTTATTCCAGTGTTAGTGCTAGTTTTCGTCAACAAGCTTTTTTCCCCTCATGAAAACTAGACAGTAACTAATAAAAACAAGTGCACATGGACAAAAACGAAAACTAAATTAACTAACATTTTCATCAACTAATACACACTAGACTAAATTGTTTGACAAAGACTTAATCTAATCAGACCTAATTTGGTCATGTAGAAAGTAGGAAAAAGTAAGGAATATATCCAATCACAGCTACTTTGGTTGTGTGGAAAGGTTGGATGAGTTAAGAGGGACGTCCAGTCACAGCTGCCTTAGCTTGGTGGTGGCGGGATAAGTTGGGGAGCGATACAATCAGAGCTACTCTCTTCTGGTATTGTAACTGAGATGCTCTGCCAGGTAGCCTAAATAAAGGTGACTGCATTTAACAGAAAAGTTCAATTTGTTTCTGTTCATTTATACATTCAAACTTTACTAGCATTCAGTAAAGGGTTATTAGATGTTTCATTTTATCCAAGTGGAAAACCTGACTTCAGAAATTCAAGGAAACCCTTTACACTTCATATTTTAGTTGACTAAATTTACAGTAGATTTCGTCAACTAAAATGTGAAGTTTCATCAACTGAAACTAGACTAAAATTAAAACAACTTGAATGCCTTAATTATGACTAAAACTGCAAGACATTTTAGGCAAAAGACTAGAAATAAATTAAGAGTGCTGTCAAATAAGACTAAAACTAAAACTAAATTAAAAATGCTGTCAAAATAAACACTGGTTTATTCATCTCTGTCCCATCGAGCCTCATGTGTTTGTGTTTCCTCCAGTTGTTGACTCAGCCCGCTGACTCTCAGGAGGAGATCACAGCTCGCCATCACATCGCCGACCAGCTGGAGCGGCGCTTCATCCCCAGACCGCTGTGCAAGAGCTCGCTGTTTGCAGAGTTCAACAATGAGCTCAAGATCCTCAAGGAGGCTGTGCACAGCGGCTCAGGTGAGACACTGGAGCACAGAACTTCATTTTCTGCTCATCTTTGGCTGTTTTTATGTCCTTAATCTGTTTCTGTTTGAATTCCTACAACAGCCTACCAGGGCAAGACGTCCATCAGCACCGTGGGGACGTCCACATCAGCGTATCGCCTCAGTTTGGCCACCATGTCCCGCTCCAACACAGGAACAGGCACCGTGTGGGAGCAGGATAGCCAGCCATCGCGCCAGCCTTCACAGGACACTCTGAGCCGCACGGACGAGGACGATGAAGAGAGTCAGACATTTTCCGCTCATTTTCTCCTTGTTAAATGTGTTTAAAATCAAACTAAACTCGTCTCTCTTCTCCATCAGACGACTCCATGAGCATCCCCAGCGTGGTGAGCGAGCACGAAGCCTTTCTGCCCAAAATGATGGCACAGCGCCGCTTCTCCAGCCACGCCACCGGCTCAGCCGCCTCGCAGTCCGAGGCCCCCCGAGCCACCATGCTGCCCAGCCACAGGTACAGGTGACAGCCCTGACACTCACACACTCTGCAGGAGGTGCAGTTTATTTATAGAAGGAGGAGTTTTTTGGTATGTAAACACAGCGATGGTTGAATGTTTTCTGCCTTTAAGAAATGTTCATGAACGGTTACAGACCAGACTGTACATGAGGAGTGGACACTGTCAGCCTGGTCACATCCATTTTAGAGTGAAAGTTAAGAGAAGTGTGAGGTTGGAAAAGGCTGTTTTAAACTATTGAAACATCTATTTCAGGTGCTAGAAGATGATGATCAAATGTTGTGAAAAACAGGCTTATCAGAGAAGTGTTTTAGCTCAATATATGAATAAATATGATGTTTTATAGGTTGTTATGGTACCTTTAAAATTAATTGTTCTTGATTTCACCTATAATGAAAGAAAAGTGACACAGATGTGTTAAATAAGAGCCCTGTTGTAAGGGACTGTGGCCAGAAACTTGATAGAAAAATAAGAATAAAATCAACTGAGGCATAAAAAGATGCTTTCATTTGCTGTAAAAGGATGTGGTGCCCCCTGCTGACCAATTTACAGGCTAAATTCACTTCTTATGGACAGTCTGTGAATCAAGAATTTTTACTCGTTTTTTAATTCAATCAGGTATCAAAAATTTGTATCTTTAAAAAAAATTCAACCAACCATATCCCACGACCCAAGCCATTTATTTCTGTATATCTCTGTTGATTAAAAATGTTTTAACTCTACAGTCTCTGAAGTACTGAAGTCCGAAGTGGACAAACATTTAAACATTTTATTACACACTGTTTTCCTGAGACATCAAGTTGTCTGTTTCTTTCTCTAAGTCTTGGCTTGTTTTGTCTTTATTCCAGGATATCAGCGCTGGTTTTCACTTATGACAAGAGACTCTTGAATTTTTAATTTAGCTTATAACAAGTACAAAAACACGAAGAATTTTACAGTTTACACAATATGTGATTCAACATCTATGATACTGAATCTATGATGTAATTAAATCAATATTAAAACCAATTAATGCACAGTTTTATTTCTTAAAAAGGCTCTGACTCAATTGAAATTTATAATATCACTTTTTTATATTTTTCCTGTATGGATGTGAATAATGGTCAGTTTTAAGTTGTAGATATTAGACTCTCGCATTGTCGTTAGTCCCACAATTCAATTTGATGTCACGATGCATCTTAACGCGGCACAGTGTGAAATATCCTCGATTGTCCATGTTACTGCACCAGGCGTCTTTTTAGATAGAAGATACAAACAGTCAGATAAATATGAAATTCTCGTATTAATCAGAAATGGCTTTTGACATCAACTGCAGCAAAAATGTCTTTTCATTGTAAACCAAAATAAATAAATATCATAGGCTCATCTTCCTAAACTATTTTTTTCTTCCTCATAAACAAAACTGATCCTGCAGTCTACCAGCCTCTGCAGGATTAAATGATTATTGATTTTCTCTGCATCGATGCATCTTCATCTGCGTCCTTAAAAAACATATTTGACACCTCTACTTGATACTGATGCGTATGCAAGATGTATTTCTCTTCTTTATAAAATGTGTCATAGTCATGATTTACATTTTGACCCTAATGGGACTTTTTGAGTAAAATAAAATAACTCTTAGGTCATTTAAATACCTTTTTATAATTTATGTTTTTTAGTTCTTTTTGCCAACACTTTTTAAATAGAAAGTGTTGGTAAACCATCGATTTAATTTGTATTCTTCGTTTATTTTGGAGACTTTTTTCTCCAGACATGAGGCCCCACGTGAAGATGAATGCCCTCTTATATCGTATTGATTTGTGTCACCCTTATTTTAACTGATTGTTTGATAATAAAGGCATAATTATTTGCCTAGTAACCAGCATTGATATCACAAAATAAGTCAAGATCTTAAAAAAAACATTAAAAAAAGAGCCTTTGCTACAGGAAAACAGTCAAAGAAAATGCATGTCCTGTTTGGGCTTCCGTAGCATTATGAAGAAGTATAGCGAACTTGGCAGGACAGACGTTTTTGATCGTCCCTCACCCCGCCTTCACTCGGGGCTCAGGCACTCGGGGGCGTTGATGGATCTGGACTACACCACCCTAAACACACCCCTTCTCCCCCCTCCGCCCCCCCACCTTTTTACAGTGAACCCAATGTGCTAGATGAGTCCCAGGGCCTTCTGCAGGAGGGTAACCTCTCTAGGTACAGTGGGCCTCTCTCTCTCTGTGTCCCATTGGTGCGTTTCTTGCATCTGTCCGGGAAGGGGGCATCGCCTCGGGACGGCCTGCTCCTCTGGCCGCCTCCTCGTTTGGTCACTCATCCACATCCAATCAAATTGCACCTCCCCCCCACCTCCTCTTCTGTCTCTTCTTCTGCCTGTGGGGGTCCGGTCCAGTGTTAATTCAATTAAGAGGGCTCGCATTTTAGTCAGTTTCATCCAGGACTGTTTCTTTCTTTGACCAGGATTTTACATTTTACATATGTGTGGATTTTTAAAAGAACCTGAAACACTTAAAAACATTAGGAGCTTTAGTTGAAACACTTTTAAACTTTGTTATAATTATTAGACCAAATCTCAAAACTTTGTGGGTCCAAAAAAATTTAGATATTCAAGTTTGATTTCAAAGCATTTCAGTTTTTCAAATTAATAAAGCACTTTGGGGCGTTTTTAACAGTAGTTTTGACATTTTTGTAGCTTTATTATTTTTAGTGTAGCATATTTAGAATGACTTACCAAAACTCAAAATCTTTGTTGTTATTTAGCACCTTTTCAAGATTCTTCTGCATTTTTATAAGTAGAACTTTTGGACTATAAATGCTTCTAACAAGAGTTTTGATAGTTAAAGTACTTTTCAAACAACTTTTTAACCATGTTTTAAGGACTTTGTAGTTTGTTTTAAAAAATGCTTTTTTACCAAAGTTGTTTTTACTGCACAGGCCATTACAGCATATTTTTAAAACATGGGATTTTTATACCATGTTGTAGTTTTGAAAACTATGATTTTAGCTTTTTCTGTTATTTTAATGACAACATCAACACTTAATCATTTAAACATAAATTTAAGCTTTTTCTGGCTCTTGACAGTAATACAAATACTTGAAGTTAGTCACCACATTTTTTATGCGTTGGTATTTTAACACAATTTTAGCATTTTGCATAGTTTTAAACATGACTTTTAACTAGCAAAGTCACATTTCTTTTTTTTTTCAACCAAATTTTTATTTATTTTAACCTTAGTTTTTGCTATTAAAGAACATTTTAACCACAGTTTTTAAATGGTAGTATTTTTCTAAATCACTTGGGAACATCATAAGTGTGTCTTAAGTGTTCTTAAGTTTTGTAGCTGGAATGTAAGCCTTGAGTAGTTGTGTAAACCATGATTTTAAATGTTGAAAGTTTCTTTTCATTACCCTTTTTTAAAGACAGATTGATTTTGTAGTAGTAGATTACCCCAAAAACAGAAGGTTGTTGTTTTTCTTTACTTTCCACATTTTACCATGTTTTATGTTTGTTGTTTTAATGTAGTTTAGAACTAAGTTTACTTTATTTCTTCTTTCTTCTATAAAATGAAGTAATAGAAAAACATGCAGTACTGCTTTTGGAAATAATTGTATTTAGTCATAACTGTATGATCATTGATTTAAAAAAAATATATATCTTTACACTTTTTAAGATTTTAGCTGCTTTTTACAGAAAGGGTTGTTTTAAGCATAGAGAACTTTATTGTTTATTTTGACACTTTTTATGTTTTTAACAATAATTTTTACACACAGATAAGTAACATAAATGTTACTTTTTCCAGTAAAAATCTTTATTTCGCTCGTTCTTGTCTCACCTTCATCACGTAGAAGAAAAGGTTGCTCCTGAATAGTTTCAGTTGATAAAATTAACGCTGGTCCAGTTGCCTCTCACCCCCGTCTCTTTCTCCTACTGACCCTCATCCTCTCAGCTCATCTGCTGCTATCCTAACCAGGGCCCCTCCCCTCTCCCTTAAAGGCCCCTCCCATCAGCCCCGGGGCCGCCGGGGGCCCTCTGTTCCTCCTGTGTGGGTCTTCAGAGTTGATGTGCCATCACCAAAGTCAGCCTCTCTCCCATCGGTCGCCATGGTGTCTCATACTGTTTACGTGTCTCTCAGGCTTCTCGCTGATCAAATTGGGCGTCCTCTTCTGGATACCAATCTGTCGGGGAGAGGGGGAACTGGGGTGGCAACCATGTTTGATATTCCTTTGTCTAATTTTATCTTTTAAACAAATTAATTTCATGTTTGGGATCAAAACAGGGATTTAAAAATTATGATAAACTTTAATTTCTTTGATTTTTTTCTGTCAGTGTTGCTGCTCCAGCCCCTACTATCCCCTGTTGTGTTTTCAGTGTACAAATCATGGCGGCTCTGTTATTTTCTGCACTGTGATTGGCTGTCTCGTAACATACTGTGTGTGTCGTGGAGTGATTTGGTAGAGTAGCAGCAACATGTTATTGTGGATATAAAAGGGGGGCAGGTAGAGAAACACAGCAGGGGATGCTGTGATGGTCTGACACCCTTTTATGTTGAATACCCTTGTGTGTCCTCTGTGTTGTGTGTGTTGTTTGTGTGTGTGTCGATTGTACACATCAGGGTTGCGAGTGTGCAGAGTGAACCGGGCCAGCAGAACCTCCTGATCCAGCCTCCGTTAGGACGAAAGAGAGGACTCAGACAGGTCAGGACAGAGGCTCTGCTTCATGTTTTCTTTTAGAATAATGAACACATTTATGAGAAACAACTTTTTTATACTTTCTACCACGTCACACAAAGAGCAAGGACATTAGGATTTGATAGATTATTTCTCAGTAGTAAAAATGCTCCTTGGAAATAAGTCTTATACTTTGGTAAAGCCTTTTCATGTTTGTTTTAAGTGGAGCCACATTTATGAGGAACATGCATTAGTGGGACAAGCATTTTATCGGCTTTTATCTAACGCTTTAAGAATAATTTTAGAATACATGATTGTACAACCTGCCTAGAATTTACTGGCGGATGGTAAATCTTTTTGTCACAGTTGCGGCGCCCCCTGCTGTCCATCCCAAAGAATGAACCACGCGGCCGATCCGGAGCGAGACTGTCCACGACACGGCGCAGCATCCAGCCCAAGAACAAACCTCTGGGTAACAACACACACGTCTTCACATGTGTGCGACTCTGTTGATAAAAGCATTGAAGGCAGATGTTACTTTTGTCTGAAGTCTCTGAAGAACAGCCAGACTCTCCCTGCCGCACTTCGGATCACCCACACAAGCAAAAGTCTTTAATAATGTTCTGGTGATTGTTGCCGATACGGTGTGAGGTGGTCTGAAGTGCGCTGTCCTCCCTCCCCCCTCTGTCTTTGCTCCTGTTGTTGATCCACCGTTCACCAGACTGACTCTTCTCACTCTGTTCTGTCTCATTGTTTCAAAATAAAGAAACTTTATTGGACTGTGAAGGTGAGACACCTACCCGTACCCCTTCCTCTCCACCCTGCAACGGCCCGCCCCCCTTTTTATTTTCTCTGCATCCTCACCCCCAGTAGGGCGCTCTGCATGTCTGTCTTGCATCCCCTCCCTCCCCCTGCCTCCCCCTCCCCTGCCTCCACACTCCTTGCTGGTGCTGATGTTAGCGAGCGGATAACAGGAGACGCCGTTTGACTCACTCGTGCTCCTGCGTTGTCCTCCTCAGCGCACGGGGACCAGAAAAGGTCCGTGACGTTTACGGAGAACCAGAGCCAGCAGCCGTCCGCGGGGGTCAGTAAGCCCCCGACTCCGAGCACCGTGGACCCTCCAGCCGACGGCGTTAAGGCCAGTCCTGCTCTGTCCAAGTCCCCTACCCTGGAGGTGACCCCGTCCTCATCCGCCACCGTCACCGCAGACCTGCACAGCCCCGCAACCACATCCGTAAGAGCCAAAAAAGTCATGGATACACCGTGATCCAGTAACTTTTACTCCACTGACACAGATGGAAACAATGTGAACGTCTCAGAGTGTAAACATGACGGAGCCTCTTTGTGCTGATTAGGGCTCAAAAAGTTAATTATTTCATGTTAGTAAAGTTTGGTTTTGTTTGTTGGGCAAATTCAGAAAACTGAATTTTACTAGTTGGAAATTTTAGTTCTGAAAGTGGGAGTGTTTCTGAAGAATACTTAACACTTTTCAGGGATGATTTATTTGTTAATTTGTTCAGAAAACGTAATATTTCATGTCTGAACTCCACAGAATTGGTCACTGAAACTTTATATGAAATTTTATCTTGTTTTTAAAAACTCTTGGTCAAAAAACGGAGTGGAGTTTTTGATTTTATTGGTTGACTATTTGATTACTATGGATTATTTGATGTATGATAATTTATCTGCAAAACTTGACATCATTTGATGTTGAAATTAGTATTAATGATTATGAACACTTGGTCGTCTTTGGTAGAATTTATTTTTCAAACATTTGCCTTGATATGGTTTAGATGGAAACTTTATGTTAACTTATTTTGAAGGAAATCCTGCATTTGGTGGGATGTTTTTTATGTTTTTACATGAATTCAATATGCCATACAAACTATACAGTCCTTACCAGGAAACTTTGCTAATTCTAGAAAATTCTGTGTTTTTTTCAGGGACAAATAATTTTCATAACATAAATTTATCTTTTGATTGCACCACAAGACCCAGTGATGTTGAAAACTCAAAGTATTTCACAAACTCTTTTACCCTGAGACCATCCAGAGCTTTAGCAAAGCAAACATGAATGCAGATTTTAAAAGATACAGTTTTCTTGTTGATAGTTTTTGTTTAATTTGGCGATCAGTGATATTGAATATCTGTTGGTTTTGTTTATTCTGACTGATGTAAAGCACATTTGTTTATTTGTTTTTTTATTTATTTATCATCATATTTCACATTGTTTACAGTGTTACATCATAATTTGTACCTTATTTAAGAAACTGGTGTTTCAGGTCCCTCCATCCATCAGCAGTAAGGAGAAGAGGGAGCAGTGGGGTCTCCGCAGCAGCCTCTCTCCTCCCCCCTCCATCTCCCGCCCGTCCACCCCGACTCCCCCCTCCAGAACCTGCTCCCCGCTCCCCCTCTCTCGTACCTGCTCCCCTCTCCCCCTCTCCCGCACCTCCTCCCCTCTCCCTCCCCCGCTCCCTGTCCTCAGCACCGCACCTGCCCCCGGCCCACCACCTCCCCCTCCTCTCCCTCCCGCCCCTCTGCTGCCTCCCCCTCCTCCGCTGGGGCCGTCCAGGATCAGAGAGAGCCCCGGTGACGAGGACACGACGGCCCTGCTGCCTCGCAGTGACACCCTGCTGCAGCTCAGCGACGACGAAGGCACCGAAAACCCGCTCCTCACCCCGCTGCTGTCCCCTCCGTCACCCCGACGGTCGCCGCGCAGGTCGCCCCTCCCTCTCTCACCCGTCGACCTGGATCTTGACGAGTCCCACGTGTGAGAGGGGGCGTGTCTTTAAACCTAACAGGGAGGCTGCGCCGCGCACATTTTAACTTCTTAAGCAAAAACTAAAACCGTCCGGTAGGTTTGATCCCCGACAATCTAAAGGTCTTCATTTGGAAAAATGGGAATGTTGAGACAGAAGAAATGTTTTCTTCGTTAATCGTCCAAAACGTTTTTTATCTTGATGTCAAACTAAACCGCTGCTTCTCTGCGTCATCGTTCACTTTCAGCACAACTTAAACAAATGAGCTCCTCCTTCTGGTTCAAATAATTATTCTGTCTGAGTCTTTACGGCATCATGATAACAGCTGTCTGTATTTATGAATCCTGAAGGTTGAATGTGTAAAAAACAGAACTAACATGTAGAGAGAGCTGACAGCAGGCTGGAGTTATTTACAGTTTTATCCTCCGCCGAAGATGAGAGATTTATTTTTGTTCTTTTTAAACAGAGTCATTATAATGCTACAGAACACCCAATATTTAACAGAATATTTATTTATTGTGGGTCTAATAATATCAAGATAAACACGACGGATTCCTCTAAATCTAAAAGTCAGATGCTGTTTATTGTAAATGAAGTGAAGCGTTAAATGTCAAATTCTGCAGATAGTATATATTATATAATAAAAACATATAAAATGTCTTTAATTATTGAGATTTTTGAGGCAGGAGGAAGATCCCAGAGATTTTATATGAAAGATTATTGTGACTTTTTTCTGTGTTGATCAATGCAGTTATTGTATGTGAAAGAAATCATTATAATCCAAAGGAGAGCTGATAACTGAAACACTAGAAGTGCTCTGAGAGCACAAACCTCCATCAAGGCTTTTCTGACACTATTTGCTTTCGTTCACAATGTTAAGAAAGCCGTGACCAACGTTCCCTCAAAATTTTATTAAAATGCATTCATAGTTTTTTGAGTTTTCCTGTGAACTAAAAAATAAACATCAGCAAAAACATCACCTCCTTCATGGAAGGTCACAATATTTGTCTGTGGTTTAAAACATTTTCTTTAAATTCAGATGATTAACCCTGAATTACCTCATAGAAAATTGACCCTAAGCTTATCTTTTGTTTTTTGTTTTTTGTCTAGAAAAGTCATTTAACAACCATAAAATCATTTGTGTAATACGCACCTGAGTATGAGCAAAATGCTGTGTTCATCACTGTGTGCAGCTGCCATCATTACATATAAACTAGCCTCATTTCTTGAGTATTGAAGGCACAGAGGCCGCTGTTGCCATTTCTTAACAGCTTTTCTTCCTTCTTCTGTAATTTTAGATACAGCTGTGGGATCATTTGAAGTAACTAAACCTTGTGGATCGCTGATGTTCTAAAAATTCCTCAGCAGACATGGCCAGGGGCTGTCAGACAAAAGGCTGTGTATAATCCATTCAAGTATTATTAACATATTAAGCATTATGAACAGCTCTTTCAAGGAATTGATTGAAGTTTTTTTGCATATCGATTTTCACCACTTTGCTCTGCATGCTGTGCATTTTGAGGATGTTTCAAAGGAAATCAGCAAGAATGACGACGATGATCCCAAAAATCATGGCAGACGAGGCTGAAGTGGTCAAAACTATATCCTAGTTTTTGAGAAAAGGATCCTCGCTGCACAACTTTCAGTAAACATTAGCAACTAACAGAGGCTTTTTTTAGAAGCTGGAATCGAGAAAGAATCAGATCATTAATGGTGTTGGTATCTACAGAATCTCATCAGTTTCCATCTGAATGCTTCAGATTTATGAGCTGCAGCTTTTTTCATGCCTGTTGATGTTTGAATCACACGATAAAGTTTCAACTGTGAGTGAACATGTGTGCGGCATCGATAAAGAAGGATGATACAGCTCACTTGGTTTGTGCAATAAAGGCCAGTTTGAATGTTTATCATGGAGTGGATGGAAGAATTAAGTTTGTTACATTTAAAGCAACGCAGGCATCAATTATCAATCTGCCATCATTTCACCTTCTTATCGTCCATGTCGCTCATGTCTCCCTGCATCCAGAAGGTGAGAGTTTTCTCACCTTTTCACAGCCATGTTTTCCTCCTGTAGGCTGCGGGTCTGTACCTCACAACTATCACCTAAGTTGAGAGCTAAACAACCACATTATGGCTGAATGGAGTGAAACTCATGTCGACTGAGGCTTCATGTCGTGGACTTTGCTGAACACAAAGGAAGTCATCACGCAAAAAAAACCATAAAACAGTTGAAACAGTGTTACACTTCAGGAAAACCCCAAAGTAAGCCCCGTCTTATTAAGCAGTGCAACTTGATTTCTGGATTTTACGGTAATTTGTTTTATTTACAAACAGATAAACCAAATCACAATCAAAGTGATGTATCTGAATGTTAAGGAAATTCTTGATATGGGTTTAAATGTCATTTAAGGTTGATGTAAAAACAGGGGAGGTGTACTCGGCTTCAGATTCAACCTGACCTTTTTATCTGTTTTTTAAGTGTATTCTATTTCTTCATGAGGATTAATTGTGAACACTTTTTAAAAAAAAGAGTACTCCTAAAATAAGTAAAAGCATACAAACCAGCCTCTTAAAATTGACTTTTCAACTTAAAACTGCAGAAATATGTCTTATCCCACTAACCCAACAAGCATCCTTGAAAAGTTCTGTCGTTTATAGATGTGCTTATATTACCAAACTTACGGTAAATCTAATTATCAAGGCTTGTGCTGCTCCTGTCTCAGCAGATTATTTGATTTGTGACCAAAGACTGTATCTTTCATTGTTTTTCAGTGATTTACAGAAACTTAACTGAACACTAGATCAAGACATGGTGTGATGTCATTGATGTCGTCTTTTTTTACGCGATGCAGTAGATGAATAGCCGTTACCTCGTTGCTCATTTCATGCCTTAACAGAAATATATCAACACGTCTGTCAATATTTAACGTGTCTGTATATAGAAAATATTTAAATGAGTTTAATGTGTCTGCTGAGAACTTCATACCTCCATAACGTCTCATTTCAAAGATTATATCGGTGCATTAGTAGATGTGGATATCCTTATTTATTTTTGGATTTAACACATTTTTGTAGGTATTAAACACAAATTTTAGCATATATCATGAAAGATGAGTAGGATCAACATGTGCCATACATCACACCAACGCACTGTGAGTGACTTTGCTTCTCTGCTTTATGTTGATGTTGTTTTAGAATTTTATTCAAAGATTTAGAGAATATTGCAATTGTTTGGGTTCATAGAGATGACCCGATGATGGAGTAGTTGAAACAGTATCAAAGAGGAGGTTTATTTCATCAAGATTTAATTTGTTTTCTAAAGCAAGCTCCATAAAATAAACACTATATTCAAGTGTCATCAGTCTTCGGCCGTTATACTGTTCAACCTGAGTTCCCTTTAAGTGTTTTGTGTCCTGTGTCAAATTATGTCCTCTTTGTGCAAAGAAAAACGCTAGGGTATGTCAGAATATTTCTGGAATATCTAATTAAATAAATGGATATTGTTTACAACATTTGGCTGCTTTTTGTGCATTTTTAACAAGACAAACCCTGATTGAAATGAAGTTTGGACAGTGTGTAATAAAAACAATAGAATATTTGCAAATCATCGGGGTTTGCACTCAGTATAATCTACATGGCCCTGACCGGACATCCATACGGTAAAAGTAAATTTAATTTTTTGCCATTTGTACCATGTACTGTAAAATTTGGTTTTCTGAAAATCTGAATGTAGTTATATCTTTAGTTTAGGAAAAAAGGATTATTCAGAAAGTGACATTTATTCTGTCAAGGGTTTCATGGAGTAAATAATATTAATAATAATACATTCTATTTAAGGGCGCCTTTAATGACACTCAAGGTCACCTTGCAAACAGTACAAATGATGTTTTAGTTAGAGATGCATTATTTGGTATATTTTCCAATATTTCTTAACTCGTTATCGCTGATACTGATATTGATACCAATATTTTGTGATAAGAGCACAAAGTTTTTATTTAACTTAAATGGACCAATTCCTTTCATGGTTACCATACAGAAACAAGTGAAGCAAGACAAAGATTTTGTTCTTTAATAAATTACGCTTTTGATTAATAAAATTAGAAATTGCCTGATGATGAGGTAAACCATCTCACTATAACTACATTTTGCCACCATTACAGCCAATATATAGAATATTAATGGTCAAAATACTGTAAATATCAGCAAAAATGTTCATACCTGCCAATACCAATAATCAGCTTCTTAGGCAAAGATGTGCTGATATCGATATTGATCGGATAATATCGTGCATCTCTAGTTTTTGTTGTTTTTTGGGCAGATTTCACACAAATACACGGTGTACATGTAGCATTTTGTTGTATGTGGATTTGTTTTTAAATGAGCATCATGGTTGAACATTTCACAAACTGTTGATAATTTTGTTGCTGTGATGGAGTGAATGAGTGGAATTTTAATAAAGCACAATGAAATTAACTTTCTTCTTTCCCCACTCACTACTTTATGGTCTTTATTTAAGAACCTGTAACGCTGTGAGCAGTTGGTATTTTATTACAAAAATGCTGCCATCTAGTGGGGAAACTATTTACAAGTAATATCTCTTATTCTAAATCACAGCTAACTGATATTGAAGAAACTGTTTAATTTGATTCACTTTAATTCGTTTAATTAAACATAGGCTACTCATTTTCGAAAAGAGTTGGGACGCTTTATCAAATCTAAATGTAAGCATAATGTGGCTTGTTTTAAAGCTTTGAAAGCCCATATTAGCGTTTTATTAGCAGTTATGAGAAATGTGTATTGGGTATTTTTGAGTTTTTTCACAGTCCCAACATAATTTTAATAATTTCTGCTGTCATTTAAAAGTGCATAAATATCTAATTTTCAAAAAATGTCTCAACCTCAAAAGTAAAGTCAGGAGTTTCCAGTATGTACATAAAATTAATTTATTTACATTTTTAATGTCAGTTGTTCAGGAAATTGGTACCAGTTTCATTGCCTTTGGATAAAAATATTTAAGTCCCTTTTTTTAGGAACTTTTTGAAAAATGTTTCATTGTTACATTTTATTCCTTTTATGGTTTTAGAGGAAGACTGATCTATTTTTTAATATCCGTGGACTCAGTATTTTTCTATAACTGACCATTTATATTTCTTAAATTGCCATAATGGTCATGCAATTGTATTAATGATTAATGTTGGTCGAAGTTTAATCACTATGTTTTGTTTATTCTGTTGCTTTTTTACATTCCTAAAAATGCAACGTAGTTTATTGTTACCAGCAAGTTCAGAGAATTGAATTCACATGAAACAACATTTAAAAAGTTGTTGATTAACCTTTAAACCCCACGTACGTTACGTCTGAACGTACAAGTGAACAGGTCGGACATTAAATATTGATCTCCAATCCCTGTAAAAAAAAAAAAAAGAAAAAAAGAAACAAAAACAAACATTATATGTACTCTTTATTTCCCTTCCTAAACAAAACAAACTACATCCTCTTCCTGTGGATGATTTATCCTAGAAGATAAATGATATTTATAGTCATGACATCTGAAGAATATTCAGAGGTTGTGTTCAAGCATCTTTTCATCAGGGCAACAGGGTGGACAATCAATTCAGGGACACAAATTCTTTAAAAGATTCTATATATTCAAAATCTGTTGACAAAAGAAGTATAAGGTGAAATCCATATTTTAAATAGACTTTAAGAAAATTGTAAAAAATAAATAAATAACTAATGCATGTATTTATTGATTATATTTGCAACCAAAGTTAGGCAGTTATTGAGAAAATTAAACACAAGAATAAAAGTGTTTTAATTTTTCCAAACGCTTTTAAGATGATGTAAATTGGGCAATAGGTGTCTTTTTTTATTTTTGGTTTGCTTGATGAGGGGAAGATAAAGTCATGCAACTCCATAAAAGGCCACACAGGGTCGCTGTTAGAGAAGTTAATTTACCAATTTTAAGTCTAGTCAACTGTAAAAAATTAAATCCTATTAAGACTTTTATAACTGAATACACTGTGAGTGTTTGAAGTCTAAAATGGCTGAATACTCTGCATAATTATGTCACCACTTAAAAATATGTGCGATAAAAATCATGTAATTTGTCTGTACTTAAAAATTTAACAAAAACCATGAAAACAGGTTAAATTATTAATTAAACACTTTTATTTTTAAATATATTCAGTCCTTTTACAGGAGGTTTGAGATTTCATTGCACTTCTTAATGAGTAATCCTTAATGTGGCTTCGAGAAGTCAAGAAAATACAATCCTGTTTCCGCCATTTAGAATTCGCTCCGTTGATGACGCGGAGTGCGTCACTTCCGCTGGCGTTTGTCCTCGCCCAGGTGTGCCCAGGTGTGTTCAGTTTACTAATACACCCCGACAGTGGGGCCGCGCGCCTAGAGCTGCTGGAGAAAATGCTGCCGAAGAAAACGCTGCCGATTAAGACACAAAATGCAGAAAAGACGTAAAGAGAGACTTTTGAACACCAACAGAAAGAACGCGTGAGTTCAGCTGAATCACGAGATTAAAGAGCTGTGGACGTGATGACGGAGGACGCCGAGGTGATTGCTAATGCTAATGCTAACGCAAACGCTATGCTAATGGTTCAAACTGTTATGCTAACGTTCATGCTAACGTCCAGGCCTGTGCTCACGCTTCGACTTGAAATACTTGTTTTCCAAACGTTAAAATCAGTTATTATGATGACCACTGTACATCTACTAAAATAATTTTATTTACCGATAATCATGATGTCTATGAGGACCATCGCTAATGTTTAATGAACATTGATGTTGATGCCACTGTAACGGCCGTTATTGTGCGTTTGGGCTGATAAACATGAAGATAATTATTTTAATAAATGGATGTCAGAATGGCAAAAATGAATATGTAAAGTCTAATTTGTCAAGTGTTGCATAAAAAGGTTTAAACAGCAACATACCAGCTGTGTTTTAGAAACAATATTAAAAATTTCATGCAGTAATATTAAATTAGTGTTGATCTGCAAAATAAAAAAACTGTTTTATTTAAATTTATGCAATTTCCTTCCAAGAAATCATTTAAACATCCCCACAAAAAAAGTCTTTAACAGTAACTGACTTGTAAACAAACCAACAGCCAAATAACTTATATCTGTTCATTTCAGAACATTAAAATATTGTTTCATTGTCTTTGCAGCCTTATTCTGTTTAGTTTACAGTTCAAACCAAACTGTTTTTGTCATGATTAGTTGTATTTATTGATCAGGGGATCTGATGGTCATTTGTCTCCATCAGAGTCTTCAGCTCCAGGCGTGGATGGACCTCCGTCTCCTGCGGCCGTCCTCCTCCAGCGTCTCGCTCAGGTACGAGGCTCAGGCACCTTCATGTTGTTGTTTTGTTTAGTTCCAGCTCAGTTTAATTTTTAGGTTTTATGGACGTTTAGAGTTTGACTTACTTGTATCAGTTCACTTCTTTATTGATCAGTTGCTAGAGTAGCTTTGAGACGTTTGAGTTCAGACTGTTTTATCTGTCAGGATCTTTGGTCAACAGTTTGAGTCAGAATATATCCATCAGTCAGCTTCTGTTTGTGCTGCTTCACTGTTTCAGTTCTTGTAATGATTTTAAAGCTCTAAACTGGTGAAACCTTTATAGCTGCAACACTGGCATCAATATTACTCAACATTAGCATGGGGACAGTTCATTTAAGCTTCAGAGTAACTTTTTGGCTGAAGTCTCCTCTGGTTAATGAAGCTTTTAATTTGACATACGAGACACTTATGAGTGTTACCTGTAAGTTTACTGTAGTACTTTTAGATTTGGAAGTTCAAAACTTTTTGAAAGTTATTTTAATGAATGTTCAGTGCCAATATTACCTCCTAATTTATGGGTGGGCAACTAGTGACCCAACAGTCACTACAAAATATGTAATAAATGTACAAACATGAAGAAAACTACAAAAATCTGCCATGCCAACAGCAATCTGTTTAAGAAAGGGCATGTCGTTTTTTCAAAAATCTGACCTGAGGGAAAAATGCTTTTAAGTCCATTTTTAGGTGAAGTACAAGCAAACCATCAGAGTGTTTTCCTGCCTGTTTAAGACCCAAAAAGTTGTGTGATACCATATTTTTTGGGGGGTCAAAAATGGGAAAAAGTCAAATGTTATCATGTCAAAGTTTTTTTTTCCCCAAGTATCTGACCTAAGGGAAGACTGAAGCACAGTGAAAGCGGCTGAAGAACCATCAATTGTTTTTCTCACTGGAAACACTTTTTACTTTTCCAAAATGACTCACTGCAGATCAATACAGATGATCGATTACAGATTTTTTGGAGGATTTTCTCGAATATTGTGTTTGTGAAGCACATTTTAAGCACCATTAAGGACATTTAAGAGATACAAGAACTATCAATTAAATAACATTTGATTTTATTGATTTAACAAACAAACTCAACTGTGCAGTCACTCATTTACAGTCAGAATTAAACCGAACAGTTCACTGCTTTAAATGACAAAAAGCTCCTTAAATGAAGTCATGGGTGGGCACCATGCTGTCCCCCCTACTCTTATTCAATTTAAAATGCAGATAAATGAAGAAGACCAAACAAAATCCAAAATCCAAAAGAAAATTCAGATAAAATTGTCTGTAATTTTTCCTGTAAAAGTCCCCTTTGTGCTTAGCTCAGTGCACTTGTTAAAATAGAAATGAAGCTGTCGTTAAAATAGAATTTAATAATCAGTAAAACCCTGAAAGTCAAATGGTTTCCAACAATTTGACTTTCAGGCATCGAGGGTAAAATCATTGTGCATCCCTGACAGTTATGAACTCAACTGGACAAAACTTTGAGTATTTAAAGTATTTGTTTCTTCTTTATCATCAGAGACCTGATCCTTGGACCAGATCCTCAGACCACGTCCAGCGGCTCCTAGAGGACGACCAGATGGACTCCACCTGTCCCCGTTCTCACGCTCAGGTTTGGAGGCTCAGCGTTTTTTATCATGGTCTAATGTGTCCCAGGATTTTGGTTGAATAATGTCTGAAATGTGCAGAAAGTTAATTTTATCTTTTTATTTTGAGTAAATTCTGACACAATAAAGCTCAGAGTAGATCTGGAGGAAACTACAGAGGTCCATTTTTGCCACTGAAAATTTTTTAACACAATCTCAAATTTTTGACTTTGTCCCAAAATTACAAAGAAAGGGTTAAAAATTAAAACAATAATGACCTTCTTCACCGATTAACCAGTGTATCAAAGATTGTGAGGAGGTGTTTAAATCAGAATCAGATCAGAATCAGAAATACTTTATTAATCCCCAAGGGGAAATTCGGTTGTTTCAGTTGCTCTTATACACAGTATAGAAGTTGGAAATAACAGATGAAGACATTAGAATAGACAGTAGCATTAAAAAAAAAAAAAAAAAAGATAAAATAAATACAAGTAAAAATAAAAACAAATGAAAGAGCATAAAAATTAAGTAAGCAGGTTGCAACGTGCTGAGTCTTTAAGCAGTATCAACTTCCTTATGAAGGAAAATAAGTTAAATTAAGTGGAAATGAGGCTCTGAATGAGGTGTAGGTATACACAGTATTAACAATTAACAATATTTACACTAAAAATGTTAATATATCCGTGATAGCACCATGGATATATTAAAACGTTTGTTTATATGGTCACTGTTAAGCACAAACCTCCTCTCTCCAAAATTATACATTTTCAGTACTCAAAAGAAACCCTGTTGAATAATGAATATTATATTGTCCTGATTGCAAACATTTGGTTTGACTTTAATTTGGGTAAAAGTTTAAAAAAACCACTAACCAGCATGAGAGGTGACCATGAGCACTGTTTTAAAAAGGAGACAGGAGGTATGTAGGTTTGTATGGAGGCCTAATACTGCCATTAGAAAAATAAACAAACTCTTAAGTGTCATAATTCACTTTAGTTCATCACTGTGTAATACATTTAGGTGACAGTGATGGGCTTTAAAAGTCAAGTGTTGATGAAACAAAGTAGTTTGTGAGTTTGTAATTAAATATATTATTTTGTAGAAGTGAAATGTAAAACAAAAATGTTTTTTAGTCACACACCAGATACTGTACTTAGAAAACAGGACGTGTCATTGTTTTACATTTTTCGTCAGTATTTTTATGGCAAACATGGGCAACACTGCTTATACAAAAATAAGAAAGTTCAATGTATCCCTTGTCCTCAAAAATGAAGTTTGGAGACCCTGTTTCAGTGGATTATTTCTGTGCTTTAACTAGTTTGTATTTAATATTGCTGAAAAGTCGGATTAGTCTCCTTTACGACGAGGTAAGACTGCAGAGAAATGAGCTGAACGTGAGAGTCGAGCCAAAATCCTCTCTCCTGGAACAGGTCCTCTTGGGGTTGTTGTCTCCTCGGGACGCCCACCTCTCAGTCTGTCTTTGTCTTCATCAGCCCCACAGAACTTGGTCCTAAGTTAAGAAATGGTTTCAGGGCAGACACCAGAGCACCAGCCTCGGGGATTTTGGTGTTGCCCTCATGTTTAGCTCAGCTGCTCATCCCATGAATGTCTGATCTTTCGAAGCTGAACCTCATCATCAAGGTGACTGATCAGACTTTTCAACAACATTAAACACAAACTAATTAAAGGAGAGAAATGATCCACTGAAACAACATTTCAAACTTCCTTTGAGTATAGATGAACTGACTTTTAACCTCCACCCGAAGCCAGAGTTTGGCAGGAAGTATCAAGTGAAACATCAGCCACTGACTTTGTCTTTGTATGGACGCCCGTTAGTGCCCGTGACACAAAAAAAATCATAGTTGTAATAGTAAGTCTCAAAGTGTCAACCTTTCCTCATTTGAATAATTGGCTTTCATACAACACTACTGCTTTAGAGACTTCTGTGTATCATAATTATCAGCTGACTTAAATGTTATTGTATGGAGGTCCTTTACTGCCAAAGAATCAAAGCTTAAGCCTTTTAATACTATTATTTTTATTCTTGTAATTTTAATTTAGTGTTAAATGTTTTTAGTGGAAGTAAACAGTTTCCATATTTAAGAACTAATTTTTACACTTTCATAATTTAAGTTCCACACTCTCTGTACAGACATAAGAGAGGAGGTGGTTGAATCTGAACTACTGACATACAACAGTTAATAGTTTTATAATTGAATTTTTAGTTTTGTATGGAAGCCTATTGTTGCTTCTGAATAAAAGTAAAAAATTTAAAGTTTTAAAAAAGTAAATGAATGGATGAAACACTTATCGCTCAGAAGGGAATTTGTCTTGCACAGAGAGAATAAAAAAAACAAACTACAAAGGACAGCACAGTAAATCATTCAAGCATCACATGACTCTATGGAAGCACATCAGTGTCAGGGGCTTGAGGTAATATATGTTTGACCAAACTTTGTCAGAATTATAGCTTTACAATAAAAGTTTTTTAGTTGCACTGAGTGGTTTTCAAACAAAACTGAAATCCATCCCTTCCACAGTGTAGTTATTAATGGGATTTTTTTCTTCATCAACAGAGACCTCAGACCTGTCAGTGACTCCACACCTTCACCTGGACTTGATCTTCTTCAGCCTGAAGTTCAGGTAGGGAGGCTCCTCTGCTTTATCCTCATGTTCTGTGCTCCAGGTTATTAGCTAAACAAATCTGCTCAGTTCATCCTTTCTTATTGAAAAGTGACTGAAAAACAACAATAATGCTGTCGATCTGGAGGAACATGGAGTCCCTACGGAAGCCCATTAAAAAAAACAAGAAAGCAGAGATTAAAAAAAAATCCAATGGTGTTTATTCATTTCATTTTTTTATCAAAATAACACATTAAGAACTTACATTTTTTTGTGGCAGTAATGGGCTTTCGCTCGAAATTTATTTCTAATCCATTTGCCGTTGTGTTGAAGTGGAAGTTTACTGTTGACTGAAGATACATCAGACTGACTCAATAAGACAATAAATATGTATTTTTGAACGGAAGCCTATTGCTACCATGTTGAAACACAAGGAAGAGCCCGCACTAAAATCCTAATTGAAACAACTTATTTTATGTCTACAGTGAAAACTTGTTGTAGGGTAGGATGATGTATTTGCCATATAGAAGCCCATTACTGCCAATGAAAGTAGATGACGGCTAAGAAAAATGCTTAAAAAAAGATACATTTTGAAATAGCTTAAATGAGTCCTTACAAAACTACACATACAATTGTTAAGCCTTTTTATGGAAGCCCACTGCTGCCAACTTTTAATTAAATCACTAATAAAGTGATGTTCATTGAGCCAGGATATGATTGAAAGTTGTCTGCTGAACAGAGATATTTACTCAGTATTGTAGTTTCCATGGAGACCCGTAACTGCCATTAGAATTATTTTAGAAAAACAACTTTTTAAATTTGTAATTTTCAAAAATCTCTACAAACTTTCAGATTGCAGAATGCAGAAAAATTAATTAATTAATAAATTAGGAATCAAATATGGAATTTGTAGGGAGGCTCATGTTTGCCAGTAGAACATATAAGTTGTTAGAATAACATTATTTTTTCCAGTGGCTGTAAGGGGCCTCCATACATAAATACATATTCAAAATTAAAATTATATATTATAATTTTCTGAAATATTTCCTGTTTCAACACAGGCAGTTTTATTAGTTTTTAGGCCATTTTTTGTGTATTTTTGATAGCATACATTGACTTCCATACCAGACTCACTTCTGTGAGTCTTTAGTTTTAAGATAACAGGCGTCTGCATGTTCCCTCTACTCTCAGCTTATTGTTGATTTCTGTGTCACTTATCAATAAAGAAAAGATGAACTGACAGACGCTTTAAGGATTTACTGCATTTTTTAAGGTGAAACCTGGTTTACAAGCAACATGACGATAAAAAGACCGGACCCTCCCTAATTGAACAACACTCCCCAGGCCAGGATTTGGATCCAATCAGGATTTACCTTAAAACTTAGCACTCAAATTCTGCTGTTTATTTTTTTCATTCATGAACGGGAAAATTACTCTTGAATCCATGGCTGCTTTATTTTTTTGAAAATCGCAGTGCACCCCTCCCCCCTGCTGTTAGCTCAGAGCTTCAGTTGTTAGTATGTCTTAAACCCCAAAATCACAACAATTTTATTTTAACTAAGAATCAAAGTTTTTGTTATTTATGCTAAAGTAGAGATGGACTCTGATGTTTACTGTTTTAACACTAGAACACATAAGTGTTCATTGCTTAGCCAACAGTGCTAGGTGGCTAATTGAGTATTTTTATGGATTTAATGTCACATGTTTACTTAATATGAAGCTAAATTGTTTATCAGAGTAAATCTTGTTATTCAGCTTCTTTAAGGAGGATTTTCTTTTTTTTGTTTAATTGCTGTTTGATCAAATTTATATTAATAAATGCACTTATAATCACCCATGACAGATGTCTGTGATTTTCTTAACTGACATGATCTTAAATTGAAATATAAGCACTTCCCAAACACATTAATTAATGTACTTTCAATAGTTTGTATGTTAATGTAAAGACTATAAACCCTCCAAAGGACTTTTATTTCCTCTGCTTTAGGGCTACAGATTTTCACATAAACAGAAAAAAAACACAAAATGACTTCCAGTTAATGGATATATAATAAATACTAATGATTACACTTCAAATAAAGACAAGACTAATTGAGTGTTTTTGTGGAAAAAAAAGCTTATGTCCTTTTTTAAGCCAAATATGACTGTCTGCACTCGCATGTTTTTGGTGACAAATGAGACCCACCACTTTTTTTGGTGTTTAAGTGCTTCATCTATTTTTTATGAATCATAATGTTTTTTTCAGTAGCTTCTTGGTCATGTGACCCTGTGACTCCAAACCGGTATCCAATTAAATAACTAAACTGGACAGATTTAATTCAATCAGGAGAGAGCAAATTTGAGTTAACAATTATTTACTATACAAGTTGATATGATTGAAAATGTGCAATGTCTCTGTTGTTAGAAAGTCTTTGGCGATTAGACTCCGTTGTGCTGTCTTGGTGTACTTCAGGGACACTGAGGGCGAATGGGAGATAGCGTCTAGCCTCTCCCAAGAAGCGTCGAGTCTCTCCAAAGTAGCGTCTAGTCTCTGCCAAGAAGCGCCTAGTCTCTACCAAGAAGCGCCTAGTCTCTCCCCAGTAGCGTCTAGTCTCTACCAAGAAGCGCCTAGTCTCTCCCCAGTAGCGTCTAGTCTCTACCAAGAAGCGTCGAGTCTCTCCCCAGTAGCGTCTAGTCTCTACCAAGAAGCGTCGAGTCTCTCCAAAGTACCGTCTAGTCTGTCCCCAGTAGCATCTAGTCGCTCCAAGGAAGCACCTAGTCTCTCCCAAGAAGCGTCCAATCTCTCCCAGTAGCGTCAAGTCTCTCCCAAGAAGCACCTGGTCTATTTTTAAACAAATTAGAACATCTTTAGTACACATGTTAATCTTTGTGACTGAACAGTCTTACAGTCACAAAGTTTACCATCTGTGCTGAAGATGTTCTACTTTGTGTAGATATAGACTGGACTATCAATGCTGAGGCAATCATCCTGTTCTCTTCTAAGTTGCAGAATAATTTAACATGCTGCTTGGTAAAACAAAGACAGTTTAAACTAATATCCTCTAATAAATCTTCAAAAGGACCTTTTTTTTTTTATTTTTTTGCAACTAAAAACAATGATGCTAGTTTATTAAATTATTGCATGTGAGAAAAGAGACCGAAGGCTATGGCAAAGAAGTAAAGATTTGTTAAGTAATAAATAATGATCACATTATATGAACTAAAAACCGTCATGTTTTTTAGAAATGATGAAGTATGAACATAAGGTTTTGTTCTGTTTTGTACAGTGGTGTCCTGTTCATGATTTTGTCATCTTCTTTATCTGTTAAAGTGTTAGTCTCATTTTCTAATAGAAGTTAGGATGTTCGAGAATGTACTTCAGTTATTGTAAAATAGGGCCAGATCAAATTAACGTTTTTTGGATCTCTGGAGGTACTTCACTAATCCTTGTTACTTGGTGTCAGGGTTGCCAGGTGCTCATCTTATCTCTCAGGTTAGTTCTTTGCTTGACTCTGGGGCTTGGTACCCAATCCCAGGGGGGGAGTCAATGTTAACTCCCCCATCTGACCTATTGTCCTGGCTCCCCCTTGTATCTCCTCAATCTCTAGCTGTGATAGTGGCTGCCGGACCACTGAGCTAATAGCTGTGTCAGTATTAGCATTGCCTGTGGGTATCAAAGTAACCATGTATCCCATGGACTGCTCATGTAACCCCGCTGGCTAGGGTGACTGGAGTAGTAGCATTTCAACAGAGCCTTGTCCTTCTCTGGTGTCCATTGCCTTCTGTGTCTTGTTCTAGTAGCTCACTTATTGTCACCATGCCCTGGTTCCTCAGCATTTGACGCAGAGTTTGTTAACCCAGGTGACATTTGACACACTCATGCAGTGATGAGGTAGGCAGTAACGCCAAGGGTCTTGCCCAAGGACCCGCATTGCAAGACATCTTTCGCTCTGTATTTTTTCCATGCAGGATTCAAACCCTGACCCTCCCGCTCAGTAAACAGGCGCTCTACCCACTGAGCTCACCAGACGGACACAAGCCTTCTGACTCAAATATTACAGTTTCTAGTCTAAGCCAAACTCAGTGGATTTTAAAGCCTAGTGTCCAAATACAAAAGTCAAGTCCTTCATAGAGTCCGACAGGTGTCTGCTCCATAGCTCAGTGACATAGATAAAGGGATGAAGTTGCAGAGGACCCAGGTTTAAGTCTTGCCTGGTCTCAGTGGATTTTAAAATATTACGACAAAAGACACAAGTCAAGACCTTCAGAAAACCAGGTAGGTCTCTGTCTCCGTAGCTCAAGGGCATAGATGAAGGGCTGATAGTCCAAAGGTCCAAGGTTCAAATCTTGCCCGGTCTCGGTAGATTTTAAGAGCTTACGTCAAAAGACACAAGTCAAGACCTTAAGAAAACCGGGGAGGTTTCTGTCTCCGTAGCTCAAGGACATAGACGGAGGGCAGGTAATCCAAAGGTCCAAGGTTCAAATCTTGCCCGGTCTCGGTAGATTTTAAGAGCTTACGTCTAAAGACACAAGTCAAGACCTTCAGAAAACAAGGCAGGTATCTGTCTCCGTAGTTCAAGGGCATAGACGAAGGGCCGGTAGTCCAAAGGTCCAAGGTTCAAATCTTGCCCGGCCTCCGTAGATTTTGAAGTCTCTTATCCCAAGTGTGAAAGATAAATGCGCCCGGAGAACAGGTCCCGTTGTGAAGGTGCGCCATAGTCTGATGGTAAGATCCACGCAACCCTACGCTCCAAAGAACGGGCAGTCCAGGGTTCGATCCCCAACACCGGTCACCGGATCACCATAGTGTAACCTGTCCAGTGCGTAACTGGATCAACAAAGTGTAAGCTCGGGCTAGACCGGGGCCGGGGGGGTTTGGGGGCCCCCTGGTGTTCTGGGAGAGGCATCAGCAGGGGGTTATGCCGCAGGACGCCAGGAGCGGCTAAAGTTTTACATCAAAGGGTCGAATTTTTTTTTTTTTTTTCTTCTTGTAAATCATTATGTCACTAATATAGACTCTTTTACTAATTAGTAGTACTACTACACTATTAATTAATAGTGTAGTATAGTGGTACTACTTTTCTACACTATTAATAGTGTAGAATAGTAGAACTATACTACACTATTAATTAATAGTGTAGAATAGTAGAACTATACTACACTATTAATAGTGTAGTATAGTAGTAGTAGTACTATACTACACTATTAATAGTGTAGTATAGTTCTACTATTCTACACTATTGATAGTGTAGTATAGTTCTACTATTCTACACTATTGATAGTGTAGAAAAGTAGTACCACTATACTACACTATTAATTAATAGTGTAGTAGTACTACTATTACTGTATTAATTACTACTAATTAGTAAAAGAGTCTATATTAGTGACATAATGATTTACAAGAAGGAAAAAAAAAAAAAAAAAATTCGACCCTTTGATGTAAAACTTTAGCCGCTCCTGGCGTCCTGCGGCATAACCCCCTGCTGATGCCTCTCCCAGAACACCAGGGGGCCCCCAAACCCCCCCGGCCCCGGTCTAGCCCGAGCTTACACTTTGTTGATCCAGTTACGCACTGGACAGGTTACACTATGGTGATCCGGTGACCGGTGTTGGGGATCGAACCCTGGACTGCCCGTTCTTTGGAGCGTAGGGTTGCGTGGATCTTACCATCAGACTATGGCGCACCTTCACAACGGGACCTGTTCTCCGGGCGCATTTATCTTTCACACTTGGGATAAGAGACTTCAAAATCTACGGAGGCCGGGCAAGATTTGAACCTTGGACCTTTGGACTACCGGCCCTTCGTCTATGCCCTTGAACTACGGAGACAGAGACGTGCCTTGTTTTCTGAAGGTCTTGACTTGTGTCTTTAGACGTAAGCTCTTAAAATCTACCGAGGCCGGGCAAGATTTGAACTTTGGACCTTTGGATTACCTGCCCTTCGTCTATGCCCTTGAGCTACGGAGACAGAGACCTACCTGGTTTTCTGAAGGTCTTGACTTGTGTCTTTAGTCGTAAGATTTTAAAATCCACTGAGACCAGGCAAGACTTAAACCTAGGTCCTTTGCAACTTCATCCCTTTATCTATGTCACTGAGCTATGGAGCAGACACCTGTTGGACTCTATGAAGGACTTGACTTTTGTCTTTGGACACTAGGCTTTAAAATCCACTGAGTTTGGCTAAGATTAGAAACTGCAATATTTGAGTCAGAAGGCTTGTGTCCGTCTGGTGAGCTCAGTGGGTAGAGCGCCTGTTTACTGAGCGGGAGGGTCAGGGTTTGAATCCTGCATGGAAAAAATACAGAGCGAAAGGTGTCTTACAATGCGGGTCCTTGGGCAAGACCTTTGGCGTTACTGCCTACCTCATCACCGCATGAGTGTGTCAAATGTCACCTGGGTAAAAGTCTGCGTCAAATGCTGAGGAACTAGGGCATGGTGACAAGAAGTGAGCTACTGGAACAAGGCACAGAAGGCAATGGACACCAGAGAAGGACAAGGCTCTGTTGAAATGCTACTACTCCAGTCACCCTAGCCAGCAGGGTTACATGAGCAGTCCATGGGATACATGGTTACTTTGATACCCACAGGCAGTGCTAATACTGACACAGCTATTAGCTCAGTGGTCCAACATCCGCAAACAGCAGCTGCTATCACAGCTAGAGATTGAGGAGATACAAGGGGGAGCCAGGACAATAGGTCAGATGGGGGACTCAGATTGACTCCCCCCTGAGATTGGGTACCAAGCCCCAGAGTCAAGCAAAAAATTACCTGACCTGAGAGATAAGATCATTGCTAAGATGAGCGCCTGGCAACTCTGACACCAAGTAACGAGGATTAGTTAAGTACCTCCGGAGATCCAAAAAACATTTATTTGATCTGGCCCTGTTCCACAATAATTAAAATACATTCACACATCCTCACTTCTTTCTATTAGAAAATGTGACTTACACTTCAACAGACAAGGAAGACTACAAAACAATGAACAGGACACCATTGCACAAAACGGAACAAAACCTTGTGTTCATATTTCATCATATCTGACACTGAAACATGCTAACACTGAAAAAGCTATTAGCTCAGTGTTCCAACATCCGCAAACGGCAGCTGCTATCACAGCTAGAAACTGAGAAGATACAACAACACATTGTGCAAGGGGGAGCCAGGTAAACTAGGGCTAGACAAATGGACGAGGGTGTTCTCCTGCCTGTTTTGAGCCTAAAAAGTCATGTTTTAGCAAATCTTTAGTGGGACTGAAAGATCAAAAAGTCATATGTTAGCATGTGGATTTATTTCAGATTTCCAATTTCTCAGAAAGTGCTTTTATAGGTGAGATAGGGCCTAAACACATGTACTAGGGTGTTTTCCAGCCTATTTGAGGTCTAGAAAGTGATATGTTTCAACCAGTACATGTGGGGAAAGACAAGTGACATAAAACCCAAGATTTTAAATGGCTAAATAATGTTTTTTTGTTAACCAAAAAGTACAATTTTGACAAACAAAACGGAGACAACTAAACTAAACAAGTGCTGTAAAACAGATGTAAAAAACGAGAACAAAAAGAGACTCTAAACTAGTTATGAGAAAACAAAACCTATATATCAAATCAGATGAGAAACAATTAGAAAATAAATAATCTAGTGTTTGTAGTGTGCTCAAAAGTTACAAAGTTTACAACAACTAGTGCCGAGCCAAGTTTACAAAGTTGTCAAAGATTCCAACAAAAGTTTCTAACAGGAAGAGGCAGTTGAGCATGGCTGACGACAGCTTGCTGAGGGGCGTTAGGTCCACCAGCTTCCTTTTCTGCTCCTCAGTCGCTCCTGATTGGCTGGTGTGGGTGTGGGGCTCGTGGTCATTCTGCGTCAATCAAGGTTCCCCAGCGTAAGTGGACAGGATCAGAAATCTCTTACAACAGCAGCAACCTGAGAGCATGCAGAGGTAAGCACACACACAAGAGCACTCACACGAGGGAGAGAGAGAGAGTCGACAGTACAGCAGCAGCCGAACACATATGATATTTTTCAATTTTTGACCTCCTTCAAAACGGCTAAAAAGTGCTTTTCTAGGTGAAAGAGGGCCTAAAAACATGCACTAGGGTGTTTTCCCACATGTCATATGTTAGCATGTCGATTTTTTTCAAAATTTTGACCTCCTCCAAAAGGGCTAAAAAGCGCATCGGCAGGTGAAAGGGGGCCTAAAAACGCGCACTAGGGTGTTTTCCGGCCTGTTTGAGGCCCAAAAAGTCATGTTTTAGCACAGTTTTGGTGGGGCTGAAAAATCAAAAAGGGCTAAAAAGTGCTTTTCTAGGTCAAAAGGGGCCTAAAAACATGTACCATGGTGTTTTCCTGCCTGTTTATGGCCTAAAAAGTCATGTTTTAGCACATTTTTGGTGAGGCTGAAAATTGAAAAAAAGTCATATGTTAGCATGTCGATTTTTTCAAAATTTTGACCTCCTCCAAAAGGGCTAAAAAGCGCATCGGCAGGTGAAAGGGGGCCTAAACACGCGCACTAGGGTGTTTTCCTGCATGTTTGAGGCCTAAAAAGCCATGTTTTAGCACATTTTTGATGGGGCTGAAAAATCAAAAAGGGCTAAAAAGTGCTTTTCTAGGTCAAAAAGGGCCCTAAAAACATGTACCATGGTGTTTTCCTGCCTCTTTATGGCCTAAAATGTCATGTTTTAGCACTTTTTTGGTGAGGCTGAAAATTGAAAAAAAGTCATATGTTAGCATGTCGATTTTTTCAAAATTTTGACCTCCTCCAAAAGGGCTAAAAAGCGCATCGGCAGGTGAAAGGGGGCCTAAAAACGCGCACTAGGGTGTTTTCCGGCCTGTTTGAGGCCCAAAAAGTCATGTTTTAGCACAGTTTTGGTGGGGCTGAAAAATCAAAAAGGGCTAAAAAGTGCTTTTCTAGGTCAAAAGGGGCCTAAAACATGTACCATGGTGTTTTCCTGCCTGTTTAGGGCCTAAAAAGTCATGTTTTAGCACATTTTTGGTGGGGCTGAAAATTGAAAAAAAGTCATATGTTAGCATGTCGATTTTTTCAAAATTTTGACCTCCTCCAAAAGGGCTAAAAAGCGCATCGGCAGGTGAAAGGGGGCCTAAAAACGCGCACTAGGGTGTTTTCCGGCCTGTTTGAGGCCCAAAAAGTCATGTTTTAGCACATTTTTGGTGGGGCTGAAAAATCAAAAAGGGCTAAAAAGTGCTTTTCTAGGTCAAAAAGGGCCTAAAAACATGTACCATGGTGTTTTCCTGCCTCTTTATGGCCTAAAATGTCATGTTTTAGCACTTTTTTGGTGAGGCTGAAAATTGAAAAAAAGTCATATGTTAGCATGTCGATTTTTTCAAAATTTTGACCTCCTCCAAAAGGGCTAAAAAGCGCATCGGCAGGTGAAAGGGGGCCTAAAAACGCGCACTAGGGTGTTTTCCTGCCTGTTTGAGGCCCAAAAAGCCATGTTTTAGCACAGTTTTGGTGGGGCTGAAAAATCAAAAAGGGCTAAAAAGTGCTTTTCTAGGTCAAAGGGGCCTAAAAACATGTACCATGGTGTTTTCCTGCCTGTTTAGGGCCTAAAAAGTCATGTTATAGCACATTTTTGGTGGGGCTGAAAATTGAAAAAAAGTCATATGTTAGCATGTCGATTTTTTCAAAATTTTGACCTCCTCCAAAAGGGCTAAAAAGCGCATCGGCAGGTGAAAGGGGGCCTAAAAACGCGCACTAGGGTGTTTTCCTGCATGTTTGAGGCCTAAAAAGCCATGTTTTAGCACATTTTTGGTGGGGCTGAAAAATCAAAAAGGGCTAAAAAGTGCTTTTCTAGGTCAAAAGAGGCCTAAAAACATGTACCATGGTGTTGTCCTGCCTGTTTATGGCCTAAAAAGTCATGTTTTAGCACTTTTTTGGTGAGGCTGAAAATTGAAAAAAAGTCATATGTTAGCATGTCGATTTTTTCAAAATTTTGACCTCCTCCAAAAGGGCTAAAAAGCGCATCGGCAGGTGAAAGGGGGCCTAAAAACGCGCACTAGGGTGTTTTCCTGCCTGTTTGAGGCCCAAAAAGTCATGTTTTAGCACAGTTTTGGTGGGGCTGAAAAATCAAAAAGGGCTAAAAAGTGCTTTTCTAGGTCAAAAAGGTGCCTAAAAACATGTACCATGGTGTTTTCCTGCCTGTTTATGGCCTAAAAAGTCAGTGTTTTAGCACATTTTTGGTGGGGCTGAAAATTGAAAAAAAGTCATATGTTAGCATGTCGATTTTTTCAAAATTTTGACCTCCTCCAAAAGGGCTAAAAAGCGCATCGGCAGGTGAAAGGGGGCCTAAAAACGCGCACTAGGGTGTTTTCCTGCCTGTTTGAGGCCCAAAAAGTCATGTTTTAGCACAGTTTTGGTGGGGCTGAAAAATCAAAAAGGGCTAAAAAGTGCTTTTCTAGGTCAACAGGTGCCTAAAAACATGTACCATGGTGTTTTCCTGCCTGTTTATGGCCTAAAAAGTCATGTTTTAGCACATTTTTGGTGGGGCTGAAAATTGAAAAAAAGTCATATGTT